>VWND01000004.1:240000-1713637 GCA_009599575.1 Blumeriella jaapii
AATTGCAAATAGCTTAAATGAAAGCTGAAAATCGAAAGAATATTCGATTTTAACCAGTACTTAGTATACCACCCATTTGCAGCCTTAACAGCGTTTATTCTCTTTTGCATCCCCTTCGCTAGTTTATTTAACAACTGATCTTTCGGAAGCTTTCACGCTTTTTATACAGTTTTTATTAAAAATCTTTGTATTATATTATTGTTTTTCATAACTATTAGCTTTGATTTAAGCTCAAAAAATTTTGTTTTAAATATTTTTTATAAGTTTCCGATCGGGTTAAAATCCGGCGAATAAAAGCCCTAATTTCATACTTATATTACGAAACCATAGCTTAATAATATGCGCTTTATAAGTTGAGGTATTATTTTGCATTTCAATGCTATCGTCGTAAAAAATAGTAGAAAAGTATTCGTTAAAAACTTCGAGGTATATGGCGGCTGTAATAAATCACTGTCCGGAACACACGCGCAACTTCATGTGTCCACGTACTGTATGTTGTACACAGTATGTATGTTGTATGCATGTGTATGTATATTGTATGTATGTATATGTTGTATATGTTGTATATGTTGTATATGTTGTATATGTTGTATATGTTGTATATGTTGTATATGTTGTATATGTTGTATATGTTGTATATGTTGTATATGTTGTATATGTTGTATATGTTGTATATGTTGTATATGTTGTATATGTTGTATATGTTGTATATGTTGTATATGTTGTATATGTTGTATATGTTGTATATGTTGTATATGTTGTATATGTTGTATATGTTGTATATGTTGTATATGTTGTATATGTTGTATATGTTGTATATGTTGTATATGTTGTATATGTTGTATATGTTGTATATGTTGTATATGTTGTATATGTTGTATATGTTGTCTGTGTTGTCTAGATCTTGTTGTCTGTATGTTGTTGTATGTTGTATGTGTTGTATGTATGTATATTATATGTGTATGTATGTTGTACGTATTTATGTTGCATGTGTTGTCTGTATATATCTTGTATATATACTGTATGTATGTTATATGTGTTGTATGTATGTCTGTTGTATGTATGTCTGTTGTATGTATGTCTGTTGTATGTATGTCTGTTGTATGTATGTCTGTTGTATGTAAGTACCTATGTATATCGTATGCCGTCTGCGTCAAACCAGACACCATGCGGTTTCTCGCCGGCCATAGACGATCCGTACCTCGATGTCTCTCTCATCTCGGCCTCAACCCTCACTCAGAACGTGCCGCGTGCCGTGGCTGTCGAGACATCTGCTGGGACTGTGAGAGTGTATCCGCGACGGTGGGGACGACGACGATGCACGTCTCACTCACTCGGGACGGCGTCGCTGTCTGGAAACATCGGTCGCCCTTGAACCGGCATGTCCTGTATGTATGTATGTGTACAGTATGTTCAGTACCGTACCGTACATACCGTAGGAAAGATCCTGCCAGTCAGCGCTCGTTGTCCGCAAGGTCCAAACAGGCACGACCGGCCTTGATCGAGCTTGGATGGAGCGTGCTGGTTTTCCATCTGAGGTTCGTGGTGTGAGATCTGGGATGGGGAGATGCACACCCTCTCGATGTTGTATCACGTGAGCCACACCTGACCCTACAGATCCCGTGACCTCTCAGGCCGGGCGCTCTTCCAACGCCTGCTGTCGACGTGAGCACGCTCCGAGTTCACCACTCGACGGGCGTGGGGCGTTGGGCGACGACGTGTACTCTACACGTGCCGGTCCTGGAGGCGCGGTACGGTCAAAGGACAGGTCGAAATCTCACGGCATGCGTGTTCGAGGAGTGCCAAGCGAGAAAAAGAAAACAACACCAGGGCGGGGGCAGTGGAAGACCAGGCATGCATGCATTGGGATGGAACACACATTTCCAAAGAAACAAACGAGAGAAGAAGTGCCCGACACCAGAGAACCGATTGACGGCCATGGCCAAAAAAGAAAAAAGAAAAAAAGAAACCGCGATCCGATGCGGCGAGTCTTCCTCTCCTGAACCCCACGCCTCACCCGCCCACAACAGACAGCAGAAAACAGACAGCAGGCCAGCTCTCGGAACCCGCGATTCCCACCCATCCATCCATCACGTCGCCCTCACGTACAGTACAGTACAGCACAGCACATACGTCCGCGAAGAGCACAACTCCATCTGCCACCCATCGCCTCGCACCACGCCATGCCCCGTCTCATCCCCCTTCTTCTCCAAGGCGGTCGGTTCTCCGCAGCCTTCGCAGAAGCCCCCGGCAGCAAAATAGCATCGTTGCCCAGCTTCTGGATGATTTCGACGGTGCTGTCGAGTCCTGGTCTCGTGATGCAACGGTTTTCTGAAGCTTTTCCAAGAGCTACCGGCAGCAATGTAACATTATTATCTAGCCCTTTGACGGTATGGACGGTGCAAACGAGCTTCTTTTTCGAAACCAAATTGTTTTCTGAAGCTTTCTCCAAAGCCTCCGTCTGCGATTAAATACCATTGCTTAAATTTTCAATAATATCGACGGTGCTATCGAGTTTCTGTATCGTTACGAACTTGTTTTCTGGAGCTTTCTCAAAAGCTACCGGCAGCAATGTAATATTATTGCTTAGCTATTTGACGGATCGACAATGCTAACGTGCTTCTAGTTCGTGACCAAATGGTTCTCCGCGAGGATGAGAGCAGCGAGGACGGGGAAGCGAAGCTGCATCTTGACTGGCGAGACGTTCCACAGAAGGACAGGTTCGGAGTGAGCGTGGGATTTGGACTTGGATTTGAATTTGGCGTGGGACTGTTGACGCGAATCGACACGACCACGAAGCCAAAGCACCCCCTCCAACCGAGCTCTTTAGAGACCGCAGGAACGACAGCGATACGCACCCCTGTGTGAGGATTGCACGACCCCTTTCCTCTCGTACCGGACCTGACATTCGGAACAGTCACACGCTCAACATCACTGGGGCAATGGCGTAAATGTGCAAAAGATGATGGCGGCTGGTGCAGGCCCTGATCAGCTCTGAAGGGAACACGGGCGCTGGGCGATTGGCGGCACTCACTGCTGGAGCAGATCGACCGCGGCGCCTTCACTTAGTGCTCGCGAGCGTGGTGATGGCGATCCGGCCGCCGCGCTGCGTCCAACTCCCGTGAGGCGAGACCTTCCCGCTCCAGCTTCTTGTCGCCCAAGGTGACGCCGATCTCTCTGACGACGAGCCAGGCGGGGAGCAGAGCCAGGCCCCAGAGGCCGAAGTTGAGGTAGACGCCGCCGACGTCGGCGAAGACCTCGATGCTGTTGAGACCGTACTGCCATGTCAACACGGCGTTAGCGAGGATCGGGTGGGGGGGAAGCGAGAGGGGCAGGTGCGTACGCTGACCGCCTGGACGGCCGACTCGGTGGCGCGCAACAGACCGGCGATGCGGATCACCTCGGCCTCGGTGCCGGCGAGTTCGCCCACGACGAAGTATCTACATACGTGCGGCGTCAGCATGCGTGTGAGCGTCGGCCGGGCCGGCGCCGGCGGACTCACAGATACATGTAATTCAGCTGGAACCCCATCACCCAGAACAGGAACAGGGCAAAGCCCTTGCCAAAGCCGGCATCGAGCCAGTCCAAGGTCGGCCGGCGCAGGCGGAAATCCGTCACCAGCACCGTCGCCCAGATCCACCACGCGCCCTGCAGGCCCAGGATCGCCAGGAAGGCCCCGCGCGCCCTCGTCTGCAAGCTCAGCTTCTTCGAGTCCAAGAAGGCGCCCAGCACGTTGCCTCCGATCAGGGCCACGATGCCGGACAGAAAAGAGCCGAGGGCGCGCGCGCGCACGCTGAACCAGAGGGCCTGGAAGGTGAAGCACACGGCTTCGGCGTAGACAGCCTGGGCGATGAGCGGGATGATGAGCAGGAAGCTCTTGCTGACGAAGAGCCGCGCGTTGGCTTTCAACTCGTCGCCGGCGCTGTTGGTAATGGCCAGCTGGACAGCCACGCCATCCGTGCGCTGGACTCTGGACGGCTTGCTGAGGAGGAGGCCGGCGAAAGGCGCCGCGGCTTGCAAGGCAATGAAGGCGAGGAAGACAGTGTAGGAGACCTTGCCGGCTTGGCGGTCCTGGCTGTTGATTCCGAGATTGATGGCACCGCCGAGGATCTGACCTCCGATGCGAAAGCTCAGCCAGAAACCGAGAAACCGACCTTGGTTGTGCGGCTCGGGATAGGACAGCGCAATGGCGGCTTCGGCCATCCAAAAGATGCCGGCCGAGACTCCACACAGCGCAGCGCCGAACAGAACGAACCACTCCGTGCCAAAGCGGTTGTTGCTGTACAGTCCGGCCGCGTAAGGGGCATAGCCCAGCGTGCCGACGATGAGCGACCCTTTGATGCCAATCGCTTTGACCAGAAGAGGCGAGAAGAAGCAGGAGACGACCATGAGGCCGAAGGTCAGCGCGTTAGCGGCGTTGACGAGGTACGGTTTCTGTGCGCCGCCGGCGCCGAGAGAGTTCATGGCTCCCCAGATCCCGGGGGCCAGCAAATTACAGACACCGAGGATCAGGGCGTTGTAGTAGGTGCTGCGGTACCATTTCGCTGGGATCACAATGAGCGAGTGCTATTGCCATGGGGCAGGAACCCACGTTGGACATATGTGCGCGTGGCGGGCAACGCTTCAGTGTCGAGTGCAGAGAGCTCTGCGTCCTTTGACGGAGCCGACTTGGGCTGTGTCTCTGCCATGGTGAGAACGTCTTGACGCGAATCGAGATGTGGCAAGGAGTCGGGAGATCGTAGTTGTCAAGTGCAAGATCCCAGCCTCACTTGTTGAGTCTATGTACACCTCGCTCGCGCCAGCCGCCTCCACCGACTCCCCCATCCACCTCCGTTGAACGGACCTTGATCTCGCACGAGGATGATAAGAAGACGACCAAGATGCAATTCGCGAGCATGACGTGCGATTACGAAAAGTGTGAAAAACCCGCCTTCGATCGTGGATCTGCAACCTTCATGTTTTCCGACCATCGACTATCCTCATTCGGACCGGCATGCATAGCATTTTCGGACGGGGGATTACCCCATACTCGAGCTAGAGCTTATCTTGATGAGATCATTGGACCGTGGAAGCTTTTCGCCGCAACCGATTCCTGTCATAAATAAGAGCCGCTGGCCGGCACTAGGCAAGTCAAATGTGTAGGTCGGTATATACTGTAGAACGGTCCATTTCATGCAATGCGCTGCCTCTTGGCACGGCTCTCCATGGTCTCCATGGTCTCCTTGGACTCATGGATCTTATGGACACCACTTGCTTCCTTGGCATAAGCAGGAACATCCTCGCCCGCTTTCCAGAAGAACTTGGCGCCAGGATGGGTGTCGGGTAGTCTGGAATGTCCCTTCACCCCAAGATAATTCTCGCGCAGCGTGCCGCCGGGGACGGCATAGTCATCCCAAAAGAGTCCTCTGCGTCTCAACTCGGGCAGCAGGTATTTGATGATATCATCGAACGTCTCAGGGACCGCGGCATACCCGAGATTGAAGCCATCAACATCAGCGACTTCAGCCCATCTCTCGAGCTCGTCGGCGACAGTCGTTGCGTCCCCGATGACTCTTGCCCCATTCCCGCCAATGATGAGATGTTCTGCGATGGTCTTCTTATTCCACTTCGTGCCTTGCGGCGACGACTTCGCCCAGTGATTCACCATGCTCCGCACAGCGGGAGGCGCAGAGTCCAGAAACCGGAAATCCTCATCATCGGCGTACTTTCCCAAATCGTAGCCAGTCCAGCCCCCAAATAAGGCCAGAGCCCCTTCCCGGTCGCCATAGCTCGTGAGGTTCTCCCATTTCGCCTGTGCCTTCTCCTGCGTCTCGCCCACGATCACCAGAAGCCCAGCGACTATCTTGATACTGCGTGGATCCCGCCCCAATTCCTTCGCTTGGGTGCGTATCGAGTCGACCGAAACACGTATCAGCTCTGCGGTATGACCGTTCAAGAAAACCGACTCGGCGTGCGTGGCTGCAAACCTCCTGCCCGCGCTCGAGGTGCCGGCTTGGAACAGAAAGGGGGTTCGCTGCCTCGATGGCTCGCAAATGTGCGGTCCGGGGATGTCGAAGTGCTTCCCGTGATGATGGATTTGCCGGACGGCTTTGGGATCCGCATAGGCACCTTTCGGCGCGCTGCTTCTCGCATCATCCCGCCATGAACCCTCCCACAACTTGTATGCGACTTCCATGTACTCGTGCGCAATCTCATAGCGCTCATCGTGGGCGATTTGCGTATCAAGCCCAAAGTTCCTCGCGGCGGAATCGAGGTACGAGGTGACGATGTTCCATGCCACTCTGCCCTCCGCGAGGTGGTCTACGGTCGAGAACTTCCTCGCCAGCATGTACGGGCTCTCGTAGGTCGTGGAGGCCGTGACACCAAAGCCGATGCTCTCCGTCGCGGCCGCCAGAGCGGAGATGCTATAGAGTGGATCGTTGATGGGGAACTGCGCCGCCGCGGGAATGGCGGCGTCAAGGTTCGCCGGCCCGTTGTACACGTCGTATCCGCCGAGGACGTCTGCAAAGAAGATGGCATGGAACTTTGCGTCCTCGAGCTTCTTTGCCAGAGCTATCCAGTGCTTGATGCTGGCGTACTGAGTACTGGTGTCGGAGGGATATCTCCAGAGGCCTGGGTTCAGGTGGCCGGGCGATTGCATCGCAAAGGCATTGATGATCAGCTGCTTCTGTGCCGCCGCCGCCATGACTGTGTGTGATGAGAGAGTGGAAGACGAGCCAAACTGAAGCTCTCGACGGAGAGTGTGATAGGTAAACAATCCACTTACCTGTCGCTTGACAAGCGGACAACCGGCTATCTATCAACAGGTCGGTCGACCTTCGACGAGCGTCTTCGGAGCGGCCCCTCGGTATGGGCTTCATTCAACGATGATTGGACCCATTGAAGTCTTCGGCTAAATTTGTTGTGTTGTGTTATAAGCGAGAAGTCAGACGTCTTCGATGGCACATGCGTCATAACACATAACAAGTGTTGATCCCATCATTGGAGTGCTTATCGAAGCGAGAGAGAAACCTTGCACCGAATGTATGTACAGTACAGTACAGTACATACGTACATACATACATACATACAGTACATACATACATACATACAGTAAGTACTGTAGGGTGCAAAAGTCCAAACCTACCTCCTTAGCAGCCGAGGCAGCCGAAGGTAGAACTTACTCGCCGACAGCAGTAGTGTTGCGGCGATGGTTCCAGTTGTGGTTAGGATTATCACGTGAATTTTCTTCACGTGACATTCAAGGTCGCAACGCCCCACTATTGTACTGCACGGGACTGTGTACATACATTCTCGTCAGGCGCATTCTTCTCCCGGTGTCTTTTTTTCCACCGACGAAGCGCAGGGCTAAATCCATACTACAGTTCAAGCCGACCCAAGCCGTGACAGACATGGGAATAGGGGACCTAGCCGCTTTTGAAGAAGAAACACGCGTTCGAGTGCAGTACAAGACTGTGCGGTCTGTACATTCCTATTGTGTACACCGTCCTTCAGCTTCACCGGCTTCAACGGCTTCAATTACTGCTTTTACCCGATCCCCCATAGTGTTAGCTAAACTACACAGAGCCCCTGGATCAAATCTTATGCCACGCGTCCGAAGCCTCTTGACAAAAGGTGTTTGAAGTTTAGGTGGTATCCGGAGCGTGCTCCGGGATGCAAACGATACAATCTCGCTTATGTCAACAGCCAAAAATTCCCGCGATCATTTCGAAGCACGCTATTGACGAAATACTCCGGAGCGAGGCATTTTGAATTGCTTTCCAATACCCTTCTACCAGAACAAAGCGCATTGTACAGTATGTGTCGAAGAAAACAAGGGCTGGAAAGCGGCCAGATCCCTACCAAATCCAGTAAGTACATACAGACTTGGCTGCCAAGGGGGGGTGTTGGGACTTTTTGCACCCTACTGTACTGTAATCATCAATGTACCTTCTTGACTCGAGGCCGGGTGAACCACGTCAATAACATGGTCCATTTTCAAACAGCGGGGAGCGTGAAAGGCTGTGTTTATTTACCCGTCTCCTTTCTCTCCTTCTCCTTCTTCTGTTCCTCTTGTTCCCGACGAAAAGAGTGGCCGTGCGCAACGTGATAACTACCTGCGTAGCTAGCTAGCTATACCAGCTGTTTTGAGCCTCCGAGACCGTTAACATGGCCCCTTCACTTGTAATCGTGGACTCTCCAGCTCTAGAGCTCCCCATCACCTTGAAAAACACGCCTTCGATACCTGGGTCAGCAGATGCTGTGGGAAAACCACCGCCGTCGAACGCTGACGGGAGAAGTCAAGATCTCTCTGTCAAGCCTAGCCAGGCTTGTCCACAAGCCAAGGGGCGAGCTTTTGAGCTCGAGGACCATGCCATCGATGCTCCCACCAAACTCCGAGTAAGCGTGCTCTCTCCGTCTCCCGAAAGAAGTCTGATCATGTCCATGCTCATGCGCTCTGTCAGGTCGCAGTCATCGGAGCCGGCATCGCAGGGATCAATGCTGGGATCCTACTCCCGGCCAAGGTCCCCGGGCTCGAGTTGACGATTTTCGACAAGAACGCCGACGTGGGAGGGACGTGGTACGAGAATGTCTACCCGGGCGTGCGCTGCGACATTCCGGCAAACGTGTATCAGTCCACCTTCGCGCCCAAGACGCAATGGACCGAAGAGTATGCCCCAGGATCCGAGATCCAGGAGTACTGGACGAGCGTGGCGCGCAAGTACAACGTCTACCAATACCTCAAGCTGCGGCACAAGGTCGTCGCGCGGCGTGGCAGGAGGAGAGTGGCACCTGGACTCTCCGGGTCGAGAATCTGGCGAATGGCGATCTCATCTCTCACGAGGTCGATGTGGTGGTGAGCGCCATAGGCAGATTCAACGACTGGCGGCTGCCGGACTATCCGGGTCTCGCGGACTACAAGGGGCATCTGAGGCATTCATCGGCATGGGATTCCGAGTTTGATCCCGTTGGCCAGAATGTGGCGGTCATTGGAAACGGCGCAAGCGGAATCCAAGTCGTGCCCAGCCTGCAACCGCTCGTCAAGCGGCTCGATCACTACGCCCGAAGCCCAACATGGATCGCGGGCTCGTTCGGCGGCGAAGGCGCAGGCCGGACCCTGGAGCCCAAGTACTATGCCCGAGAACTGCTCGATTCCTTTGGCGATTCGGAGACGTACGTCAAGTTCCGCAAGGAGCTCGAGTCGAGCTTCTACCGCCGCTTCCGCACCATCTTCAAGGGCAGCGAGCCCAGCGAAGAGCTCCGCAAGGAGTTCACCGAGCTGATGGCCCAGCGGCTGAAGAAGAAGCCGGAGCTCTTGAAGCACATCGTGCCGGACTTCTCGCCTCACTGTCGACGTCTCACGCCCGGCCCGGGCTACCTCGAAGCCCTGACCGAGGAGAACGTCTCCTTCATCCGCACCCCGATCTCCCACTTCACCGCGACCGGCATCGTCACCACGGACGGCGTCGAGAGGAACGTGGACGCCGTCATCTGCTCCACCGGCGCCAACGTGGACTGGCGGCCCCCCTTCCCCATCGTCGCCCACGGCCGAGACCTCCGCGACGCCTGGTCTCCCGATCCCCTCACCTACCTGGGCTTCTCGACGCCCAACTTCCCCAACCTGCTGCACGTGCAAGGGCCGAACTCGCCGGGCTTCAGCGGCACCGTGCCCAAGCAGGTCGAGACGCAGGTCACGTACATCGCCAGACTGCTGCGCAAGGTCGCGTCGCAGGGAATCAAGTCGTTCGCGCCCTCGCAAGCCGCCACCGACGATTTCGTGGCCTACTGCGACGCCTTCTTCGCGAAGACCGTCTTCTCCGAGAACTGCAGCTCGTGGGCCAACGGCGGGAGGCCCGGCGGGAGGGTCACCGGGTACTGGCCCGGCAGCGCCAGCCATGTCAACATCCACACGCGGGATCCGAGATGGGAGGACTGGGAGTGGACGTACAGGACGGAGACGGGGAACCGCTTTGCGTGTCTAGGGAATGGGTGGACGCTGAAGGAGGAGAAGGGAGAGGGGGATATGACCCCCTATCTGAAGAAGCCGGAGGAGATTGACCTGAGGAGCTATCATGAGGATTGGTTCGAGGTCTAGATGGGTAGATGCTCCGCGAGGTTGCAAGACTCGGCATGACGGCGTTGAATATAATTGTTATCGGTTGCACAAGGGGAGGTGGAAGCTTTGGTAAAGCCTTAGATCCAGGCTGGCCTTAGCCTTATGAGCCTAACAAGCGGCGATTTACCACCGGATTCGATTTCCTTTGCAATCCACCCCGCAATCGCTGACCCGTCTCCGGCAGATTCACCTCCTTGGGCTTATTTTCTTTTGGCTTTCTCAACTTTCAGATCCATTTCAATATTGACAAGACCAACCCAGACCTAAGCCAGCTGCCCTCTGTGTGCGAATTCTCAAGCGAGACAAATATGCAAAACAAGAAAGCTAGGAAGGATTGGTCACGAAGGATAAAACGAAGATATGGCATAAAAGAAAGGGTTTTGTGTGCTATCAAGTAGCTTCTTACTACCGAAAGCATAAATATCCATTTTCCAAGAACCGAAAAAAAAAAGTAAATTTGCCCGATTCCCGAACTCGACAATTATGAAGCTAATGGTAGCAAATATCCGGCAGCGCTACTCTTCTGTTTCTATTCAATCCAACCTGCATACTACTGTACCTTTACCCTGACTTATAAAGCTTACCAAAAGCAAAATCCACTACTATCATCAGTACTGCATTCTACTACCCGGTTATCATAAATATATCTATCACTTCTTCGTCTCGTCCCACCTTCTTAATAAAAACAATCACCAAGAAAATTCAACTACTCATGATGGATATTGTAAGCAGTCTTGTACACGCTAATACTGAAAATTAAAAGGACGTTTCAAATCGGATACTAGCATCGCTTGTACTCTAGAAACACAGAAATTCGGTTCGACAATAGCAATGAAAAGTACAAGACCCCAAAGGAACGCTAGTAATCTACCGTCGAGCAAGAAACCACCGTTCGATTTCCAGCGGAGAGAAACTTAACGGATGTTCAGAATTGACCATCGAGAACGCCAGTGGCAGCAAGTACTGTGCACCGAGCCTAAGAAAAGATAGACACTACATATAATAGAAGCAAAACATCCTTCGATATTGATATCCAGAATGCAAGTCTTGCTATTTTAATATCAAAAAAAAAAAAAATAGACACAGCACCGCAACCCAAATCGGAAAGCTCGCACTGACAGTATTGGAAGATAAGACACGTGCCAGACACGTGGAGCTGCCAAGGCTTCCTTTGCGCTTGCAACCTACAGTAGAATAGCTTTGCTCTCCCAGACAAGACTACAACCAAATACGACTGTACTGCAATACAGTTGTTCGGCCTGTCTCACCCCACACCCTGTAATACCGACAAATAAAATGCTGAGAGCGCCAAACCACTGCATAATACAAAATCAAAACCTTGCAATAGGGAAGCAACAGGTATTACATAATACATATCAGCTCTGATCTTCCACTGCTATCTATCTATCAGCCCTTTTAATTAAATCTTTCGGTCTGGTTCACAACAAGGTTTACCGAGCCAGCTGATTCACAAGAAAAAGGTACGCAAGGCCCGCTTTGTGATTCTCGATTGTGTATAGACATGCCTACCTCTTTGATCCTTCCTTCTGTGATTTTGTAATTCAGATTGGATGATCCAAATAAACAACAGCAACCAGAAATCGCTTTTTTATATACCGGTTTTCCAAAAACCCAGACTGATACGTGAAACAGATGCTTGAGAAAGATTGCAGATGTTTGCTGCTTAATACTAGAAAATTCACATCCCGGCAAGAACACAAACAATGGAAGACAAAAGGAAAACTGTTTTTTTTTGTTATCGAACGGCTTTGTGATCATGATCATCTTTACGGCTTTTTGATCATGATCATCTTTACCATCTTTACTATCGAATAATTTCTTACTATCAAAAGCATAAGTTTAAGTCCAATATATCTTCATCCCTGACAATCGAAATGTGATTAGCAGCATTTGCAAGAGAAACTTTAAACACAAAATCTAGATCTCCCAATGACTGAACAGAGAGCAGAACTGGAAACGGATATATATAACGATCTGTGTTTGAACGACTGAGTTTTGATACGTACGCAAACACTCTAGCGGTCACGGGCTCATGTCCGTTTGAAATCGGAATACCGCGTGCTGCGCGACACAATGATGTGTAACGAAGAGTCTCCAACCAAATCGTAGAACAACCAGATAACTCCACAGGTTGACTTCGCTACCCTCGGCCATAGCCAACCAGCTGAGCACCGTGCTAGTGAGTCAATCTTATGGCTCCTATCGAAGCAAATCGTTTTCAAAGCAAGACCGAGAAGAAAATCCCCAAGCAGTAGAAAGTGTCTCAGTCAAGATCGTCGGAAATCTGCTTACCACTTGGGAGTATGCCTATCCCAAAAGGTGTTTCTCTCCTCATTGAGAGCTTTTTCCGCGGCACGATGAGCTGCAACAACCCTGCTGGCACCAATTCCTCCAGCACCAACTCTTCCAGCATCATCTCCGGCAATAATAGGAGCAGCAGAGTTGGTAGCGTACTTGATAGTGTCATCGGCCAAGCGACCTTGTGTTTTGATTTTCATAGCTGTGGCGCTGAGGAGAACACTGTCGTAGCCATCAGTCTCACGAACGGTGCAGTGGACTCCTTGAGATTCGTAGTGCTGGGTCAAAGCGGTAGCGGTATCGAAGTAACGAAGGCATGTCGAGCATTGAAGATTCTCCGAGTGGTGGGCAGGTGACTTGAGGTGAGCGGTAAATGACTTGTTGGCGGCAAAACTCTTTCTAAAATAGTGTCAATCATCAAAATCCATGCGACGAGCGTAGAAAGATTTACAGGCAGTGGGGGCACTTGAACTTGCCGAGTGCGGGAATCCAGTATTTCGCCGCACGGAAATCAGGGCTATCAGGGTCCGTCTCATTAGCTTTGGCTGACTTTGGAACATACATTGATTTCAACATCGCTGCTGGAGGTTTCTTGGCAGCGGGGGCGTTTGGGAAGAGGTTTTGGCGGCCACGCCAGGCGTTAGGGGCAGAAGCCGGAGTGACAGCAGGCTGACCACCAGCAGGCTGACCACCAGCACGTGCGGCCATTGAACCAGCTTGGGTCTGAGTAGAGACATAGGCTTTAGCGCTGGGACCGTGTGGGCCGTGATTGGAAGCGGCAGCTGGCTTGCCCAAAGCAGGGAAGTCGGCCGGATCAAGCTTCTGCATGTTGAGTAAAGCCTCGTTTGGATCAGCACCCCATGGTGTATTGAGAACGGCCGAGGTGGTGAAGGAAATCAGGTCCTCATCAGCGTTGATGTTAAGAGCACCTAAATTATCAGCCGATTACTGGACGACAGGTACCCAACACGTGGTACATACCAGTATCGAAGAGCGAGTTGTTGACGGAGCCATGATTGCTCATATCGTAGCCGTTGCCAGCAACATCGCCGGTTGGGGTTTGGGAAGACCCTTGATCAACACGTTGACCGACCGGAGTCTTTTGAAAGACTGGAATCCGTGCGTACGCGCCAATCGGAGGGAGGGGCTCATCATGGACGGGTCCGGTACGCCTCACGTCCTGAAACCTGTGTGCGGCACGAGCCATATCAAGGATCTCCATAGCCTTCTTACGTTGTTTCTCGAAGACATCGGCGGGCAGACCACGGCACTCCGTGAACTCCCAATGGCCAACCAAGCCGCCCACCCGGTTGAAGTGTTCACCGCAGTATTCACAAGTCAGATTTTGTTCCTCGGGGTGATGCTGTCGAAGTCATGAGCAAGGCGATAGGCCCCCAGAAAGGTAGGGGACAGCGTCTTTGCGACGAGACAACTTACAGCAGTGCGGTGCGACTTCTTGGCCTCCTCGTCCCTAAACTCCATCGCGCACACGTCGCACATGATGTGGTTCTCGGAACTGATCTTGTGAGCTTGCAGAAGACCCTCATTGCCGAAGACCATTTTGCAGGGGCGGCAATAGAAGCCGACCGAAGCTTCGGCTTGCGCAGCAGCTTGAGCTGCCATCTGGTAAGGAAGCATAGTTGCGGAGCTTGGCTGGTTGAGGCGGGAAGATTGATGGGCCAGCAGGAAAGGAGGGTTGAGGCGGATGCTGATGCTGATGCTGATGTTGGTGTTGGTGTTGGTGTTGGTGTTGGTGTTGGTGTTGGTGAGGTGGTTGAGGTAGAGGTTGGTGAGAAGGTTGGTGTTGGTGAGGAGGTTGCGATGTTGCGGGAAGAGGGAGAGGAAGGCCTCCTTGGTTGGTCCGTGGTCCGAGCCCCAAGGCAACGAACCCGGCAGGAACGGTGGGGCGCAAGCTTGGGTCTTCACACAATAAGCGAAGGGAGTGTATTCAGTGACCAAATCCTGTAGCTATACTGAAGAGCAAAAGCCCATGGAGCAAGGTAAACAAGTTGAAGGGACCCCATTTCCACCGTGAGATTAGATCTCGGCTTCGAGTCAAGTGACCACCACGAGTCCGGGTCAACAGAGTCCGGGTCAACAGATGAACATGTGATTCGAGATGTAGCATAGTACGGAGCTCAGAGCTGAAGAACAATGTATTGCAGTTGGAGGCATTGCGACTCTGAAGCCAAGTGGATGAACAGAAGGCAAACTCTTGTGCTGGAACGGCAGACAAACGCGCACGATATCAGAGTAGACAATGCGCCCAGTGACAGACGAGCTAAGTAGCCAGAAGACGTTGCGCCCTACTAAAGAGCGTGTTTTCCACAAGAATCGGCAGAGACTCTTGCAGATATGGAGGAAGAATGCGTGACGAGGTAAAGAAAGGCATTGCAAGACCAAGATGAAAGAGAAGGCTCGTTGTTCCTTCGTGAAAGCCAAAGCGCTGGTGTTCTGTGCATCGAAAGAGATTGTTCTTGTGCTTTTCGCAGTAGGCTCTTCTTGCTTGCGAACAGAGGAGGAGCCAGATCTTCTCAACCTGGAGGGGTAAACAGTGTGCTTTCGTCAAACAGATGTTGAAGAGCCTGGCTTGGTCGTGGAATGTAGGCATGTACTCCTATTTCACCTCCTAGCGCCGGCACGCCCCTTCGCGCCAAGAGTAGAACTCTCAGCCTCATCTCCAGATCAGATCCTACAGTACAACATGCATTTTCCGACCCATTGACCATGGCGACCTTGGCATCACCGAGTCCTCCTCGATCCCCCACAAGAATGCCTCGCAAATGGGCCCGCAGATGCGAACGCTACTGCTGCCTCGGCGCCACCTACTTCCCCCTCGTCTTCGTGTACGGCATAACGAGTTGGGCTGTTTGGGTTGAGGCCACCATAGGTTTCCTCCAAACGAAAGACACTTGGACGGGTAAGCAAACCCGGGCACGGCGAGAGCTATGCTGATGATGGTGTAGGACACTGGACATCTCTCCTGGGGATAGCCTTGTACATCCTCCTCAACTGGTCTTACACCACAGCCGTCTTCACGAGTCCAGGAACCACCGTCAGCAACAATGGATACAGCTCGCTCCCTACGAATGCGCCACCCGCAGCGACGAATTTCACCGTCAAGGCCAACGGCGAGCTACGATTCTGCAAGAAATGCCAAGCACGGAAACCAGATCGGGCGCATCATTGCTCGACATGCAAGACCTGCGTGCTGAAGATGGACCACCACTGCCCCTGGCTGGCGACATGTGTCGGACTTCGAAATTACAAGGCCTTCCTGCTTTTCCTCATCTACACGACCCTGTTTTGCTTCGTCTGCTTCGGAGTGTCGGCGTACTGGGTCTACCGGGAGATTCTGACAGATGGGGAATACACGGAAGCGCTCATGCCGGTGAACTATGTGATGCTCTCTGTGATCTCTGGCATCATTGGGTTGGTGCTCGCTGGTTTCACGGGTTGGCACATATTGCTTGCTTCCAGAGGACAGACTACGATCGAGTGCTTGGAAACGACGAGATATCTCTCGCCGCTGCGTAAGCAAAACCAACATATCTCGCAAACTAGCTACGAGCAGCAGCAGAGAGACATGAACGGAGATGGCGGTCAACGGCACGAGTCATACGATGCGCTGGAACGATTCAGGGCGAGGGAGAGGTACGAGGCTTATCTCGACGAGAAGGATTCGGAGAAGCTACCCAGCGCATTCGACCTCGGACCGAGACGAAATTTTGCTCATCTCTTTGGCCCGAAGAAAGTGCTGTGGTGCTTGCCGATATGCACCACAACCGGTGATGGATGGAGCTGGGAGCCGAGCCCGAAGTGGCTAGAAGCGCGGGAGCGGATCGCGATGGAGAGATACGAGCAGCAACAGAGGGAAGTTGCTGCGGGATGGGGAGGTGAGCCGTCGGCGCAAGCTTCTCCCGCTCAAGAGGGAGCAGGGAGACATTACGTGTCGTACCCGGACCGGCCACAATCCAAAGCCGACAGACTACTGGGGAGGAACCCGGACGATTATACCGATGAAGCTGTCCCGATGAACACCCTTCGCACCAGAGGGATTGAGGATCCATATGATATTAGCAGTGATGAAGATGAGTCCGACCGGAAGGCCCTAGATCGCAAAGCTGCTCAAGGGTGGCCGCAGAAAGTGGGGGTCATGACCAACACATTGCTGGGAAATACAGTTGCCCGACAAAAGGAGAATGTGCGGGGTTGGGACGGGCTCGATGAGGGTGTCGATTGAGATCTGATTGCATACCTATGAATGAAATGGAACCGGGTCAGTGGATGGGAATGGCGTTTGGCTGGCTAAGATGTGTATCATACCCTGGATTTCACGCATGTATCTACTGTGTAAAGTGTACAAACTTCTATGAGTTCTGTTTTCCACCCGAACGCTGGTCCTGACGTGTAGGTTACTTAATCTCCGATGTATATCAACATGTGTAACTATCTGTACAGTATATATGTACAGTATATATGTACAGTATATATGTACAGTATATATGTACAGTATATATGTACAGTATATATGTACAGTATATATGTACAGTATATATGTACAGTATATATGTACAGTATATATGTACAGTATATATGTACAGTATATATGTACAGTATATATGTACAGTATATATGTGCAGTATTTAAGTACACACATTCATATGTGGCCCGGAAGTTGAACGACACGTGAAACGCATCATCCTCACTTCAAACCGCGCTAGCACCTATCGGGTTCTTATCACTCCAAAGCATCAAGCTGTCAAGTTCAATTCAAGCATCATTACCAACCTCCCAACTTTTCTATAAAAGAAAACCCAAGGCCTTCTTCTCTCTCTCCCTCCACACCAGAAATCCCTTCTCCGGATAGCATCAATCGGCCTATCCCCATCATGTCCACCGCAAAGTTCAACTCCAAATCCCCCACCATAAAACGCATCCGTAAGCTCCCCCCTCCTCGCCGCCATGCAATCTATCCACATTGCATCGTTGCTCACTCAGACCGATCAACAGTACGCGAAGCCTCCGAGCTTGCTACCTCTCCCTCACCCGATTTCCACGCGGCGCCCGCCTCCGACGCCGATCTGTTCGACTGGCATTTCACACTGCGCGGCCCACCCTCCTCCGCCTTCCAGGACGGCATCTACCATGGCCGCATCGTATTGCCGCCCACGTACCCGCTGCGCCCGCCATCCTTCCGCTTCCTGACGCCCTCCGGCCGCTTCGAGGTCAACCGGGAGATATGCCTGAGCATCAGCGGCCATCACGAGGAGACGTGGATGCCGGCGTGGGGCGTGCGGACGGCGCTCACGGCGCTGCGGGCCTTCATGGAGACGGACGCGAAGGGGCAGCTGGGCGGACTGGACACGAGTCGAGGAGAGCGGGAGAGGTATGCGAAGGCGGCGGGCGCGTGGAAGTGCGGTGTCTGCGGCAAGAGCAACGAGGAGATCCTGAGAGAGTCCGGGGAGGAGGCTGCGAAGATGGAAGGCGGCGCGACGGAAGAGCCGGAGATCCCGAAGGAGCTGAGTATGGGGTATAAAGATGAGATGGGGAAGAAGGGTGACACGCAGGGCAAGCAGGAAGCGTCGAGCCCGAGTCGAGAAGGGAGCGAGAGTGACGAGCTGGCCGAAGGCTTTGTGAGGACAGGACTCGATGGCGCCGCCGATGCACAACCTTCGCATTCCGCTGCTGTGGTCGCCCCTCTATCGACGCCGCCTGCGGCGAGGCCTGCGCAGAGTGTACCTCAACCAACTGGTGCTGTCGTGGAGAATGCACCGAGAGCAGCGGTCGCGAGAGCGTATCCGACCCAGGTATCACAGAGGAGGGTCAGCGATGATTCCGGTGTCCCGGCCTGGCTGGATAGAGCCATTGTCGGCGTGGTCGTCTGCCTCGTCGCTCTCTTCCTCAAAGTCCTTCTTGGTCTTCAAATCTAGGTTTCGATTTGCGTTGCTGGCTGGATGCTTTGGATTTGGATGCTTGGCGTTGGGGATTGAGGGCGCTTGATACCAGTGAAGCCTTGCGGGTAATATCACACATATCGCTGTCATTCATTGCAATTCGCCAAAAGCAGGTGTAGAGTAAAGGCAACTAACACAACTCTGTTTCGTTTCTCTCCAAGTCTATCAGAACGGGTGTTTGCTGTTTCATCTTCCTGCCTCCTTCACTTCTTGATCTAGCCGACAACGACCAAGAGCTTTATACTAACCTTCGAACGACACGCAAAGTCTACCAATCGATTCCGCCCCATTTCTCGAGCGGAACGAACAAGTAACACCGCGATGCGGATTCTTCTCAGCACAGATCCTCTCAAGAGTAGTAACTACAGCTTCACATGCCACTGCGATCGAACTCTCGATCCTAGATCTCTCTTCGACATTGTGCTAGCCTTTTAGTCTGTACTCGAGCCTCACCGGTCTTTTGTCCCTGGAATCTCCAGTCGAGTTCAACAGAGACAAGACTCGCCGGTGCTGCTTGCAAGTCGATTCGTGAAATGAATCGGGTCGACCCAAGCTGTGTGTAGAATCACGCCCAAGGATGAATTTGCGGACTTCGCATTGTTGAGCTCGTCCCAGCCAACAATGTCTCCACAGGATCGACAACGGGCTCATTCAAGCTGTGACGAGTTGTCTATCAGAGACTCCGGGTACGACGGTAGGAAAGCAGAACAAGAGACATACGGTGCCCCCTGGTCCTACTGTTGACGAAGCTCGGCTAACTAATTGGTTAAGTGAAATTGTGTACCCATCCTGTATGTGGACTGGATTGCGTCTAATTTAGTATTTCAACACTTTGATCAGGCAGTCTTTCTCGAAAGTACAGATTTGCACCCTAGGCACCGAGCTCCTTCTCTAGCTTCAACAGTGCCGGCACAGTCTCAACCATGATGGAATGATGCCAGTCCACAAAATCAATGCCCAGAATATCCTTCGCGGGCTTCGTGTCCAAAGCCGAGATCTTCTTCGTCACCTCATTGACCCCTGGATTACCCAGCATGGTACGCTCCCGCAACTCAGGGTACTGCTTCCGCAGCTCATCAATGATCAGCTGGAAGCTATAGCTGTCCCCGTTGCAGATGAAGCGATGTCCCCCGGCCGCCTTGACATCCACCGCAGCGACGTGCGCCTTCGCCACGTCCGTGACGCTGACCACGGTGGGGAACTGGTTCTCCGGGATCTCCGTCGCGTCGAACAGGCCGTAGATGATGGCGGAGGAGGTGTTTAGCTTGCCTATGCTCTCGACGGATTGCAAGGGCTCGCCGACGATCAGAGTCGGGCACAGCGTCACCAGATCAAAGCCGGGCTTCTCCTTCTCGACGAAGTCCCACGCGGCCTTCTCCGCGAGTGTCTTCGAGGCGAGGTAGCCCAGGGCTGGGCCCTCGGCCGACTCGCGTTTGACGGGGTTCCACGATTTCTCGTTGTACACCGTGTCGCTGAAGAGGCCGCCGGAGAAGGGATCGATCATTGCCGCCATCGAGGAGGTGAGAACGATACGTTTGACCGAGCCCGATTTGGCGGCGGCTTTGAGCATGTTGAAGGCCATGGCGAGGGCGGGCTTGATCAGTTCTTCCTCGTTGTCTTTGGCATCCATGATAAAGGGAGACGCTGTGTGGATAACGGCCTCGATGTCTTTGGTCGCCGCATCGTATGCCCCGCTGGCGAGTTGATCCTCGACAACCGCAACATCGATGAGGAAGAGTACTTGGGAAATTGAGATACCAGGTGCTTGCCCTTGGACTCGGAGCGGGAAAGAACGCGAACCTGGTGTCCGGTAAGAAGCAATTGCTTGAGGATGTGCATTCCCAGGAAGCCTGTGATGCATTAACATGATGTGCTCAGTAGTTTCCATCTCGTGCCTACCTGTAGCCCCCGAGAGAAGAGTGTACGGTAGCGCCATGATTGGATAGTTTTTGTTGGATATTGGTATTCTCTTGAAAATGAAACAACACCTTTTTGCTTCTTTGATTCTATCTATTAAGTGTACTTCAGTTGAGGTGATGAGGATAGAATTGGTGATTGATATTCCATTCCATCCCAGTCGTCTCTTCCTCCTTATATTGAGAATTCAAATTCCACATCTTGACCTCTTTCGCGTCATCGATATCTACAGGTGGCCAAGTGCTCGGGTATGTGTGACCAGACCTCGGTTTCGGTGGTCCCGGGAGCTAAGCGAGCATGTGAATGTTTTCGGTGTTGATGTTGAGACTCCTCGGGGGTTGCCAGCAGAACATTCAGAGAACTCGGACCTGGACTTAAGATTCTTAAGTCCTGCTTATACATTCAGATTTTAGGTCTTGTTGCCATGATCTAGAGGATGGACTGGGCGTGCAGCGAAGTAGTGCGCACAGTCGGCGTTGCTAGACGAACTTACAAGGCTTTCGGAGATATCGAATAGTGTAGAAATAGCTGAGGTCAGACCGAGTGCTAATTAAAAAGAGAGCGGAGTCCTGCGAAATAAATCTGCATTAGTCTGTGGAACTTCTTCCAAATTTCAACAGCGAAACTCCAGACTATCCGTCTTCGATTCGGGCTTTGAGGGTACCTTGAACTCTGGACCCTGCATTTCACCGCAGAGGCTTGAAACAAGACGTCGCCAATAGGGACCAGATAAAGTTTGAATCATTAATATCCGTGTACTGAAGTACCAGTGAGTAGAAGTAAACACTGACAGTGGAATCGTAAATTGAAAAGTCTTGTATTATTTGCAAGCATGTTCTGATGATGAAAACATCAAAAACATTTCAAAATTTCGAATTTAGTATCAGCGTAGATGTCCTTCCAGATCTAGTATGAATGGGAAGTAGTACTTTGAGGTGTATTCATTTGAAGCGCGACGAGCGGCCGTGTTTCTTCAGAAATAAAACGGTCAAGCAAGTAATTTATTGGTGAAGCCTCCCAGATGAGAAAAATAAGACAAGATAGTTTTTGAAATCGGGGATGTATTATTTTAAAAAAAATGAAAGTTTCAGAAAAGTTTAAATACAGATTGTGCGGGTCCGTGCCCTTAGTCTCGTTTAATGCCTCAGGCCATAATAAGTCTTTTTTTAAAAAGTTTTCGTTCCGAAAACTTTTAAATGCAAAAATCAAGCTTAAAAGGCTAAAATTTGCAAAAGTAAGAATTCTTTAAAAAAACATTAGTATATAATATTCTTTTGATTTTTAATTAATTTATCAAATTGGCTTTTTATCTTTTTTTATTATTCAGAAAAGTTTCTTTTAATAAAAAACCATATTCTTCGTAATCGAAAGCATATTTTAAAATTAAAAGTATGGTTTTATAATTTGTTTTTTTTTTTTTTAAATTCTGCCCGAAGATTTAATAAAATTAAATATTATAATATTTTAGCGCGAAAATTTTGATACGCAGGCATTTTTTTTTTTAATTTTATAACAAAATAAGCAATACGTAAATAAAAAGGTTTTAGCTGATCGATATGAAAAATCGTTTTAAAATAAGTTTCCGGTTCAATTGTTTTAATATATAAGATTTTATATGTTTTTTTTCGAAATCAAAAATTTGAAAGAGTTTTTTCCAAAATAGCTTCAGCTTTTGCTTTGCAATTGTATAGTTATATAGTATAACTAATAATCTTAATATTAAAGTTTTCAATTTCGGCATTTTTTTAAATATATTGTTTTGTCGTTGTTTCGTAATTTAGGTTATATCTTAAATAACTTTTTGCTTTATAACAATATATTTCAGAATTGTATTATTTTATTTTTTATAATTTATTAAATTTGCATTCCAAAATATATCAGAAAAACCTTAATTAATAAAAATTTAATAAATAATTTCAGCGTAATATCCCGGAAAGATTATATTTATAGCCGTTTTTGGTTAATATCTTTTTTGAATATTAAATAATAAATATCCGAAAAAAAAGAATTTTTTTTTGCATTAATTTCGAAAATTATAATCTTAATTTTTTTTTCAAATCTTCCATTAGTTTTTTCCAAAGCTTTTTGTATTATTTCTACAGCTTTTTTTCAGCCATACCAATCGATTTCTTCGATGTAATAAAAAAATTAATTTATAAAACTTTTTTTTTTTTTACAAATTCTTTGATTATATCATCGAAATAACTTTTAAAAATCAACGTAAAATCCGATCGGATATTTATTTGTTTGAAATAATAAAATAAAGCTTTTGATTATTTATTTTAAACTTGGTAAAAAGCATAGATAAATCCAGAAAAACTTCGAAAAATAATTAATTATAAATAATAAAAATTTGCATTTTGATGAAACTTCAGGAAAAAAAGCTACAGAAATCAGCTTTTAACAACTTTATAAAACCTGAAACTATTATATTTAATAATAGTTAAAATCTGTTAGCAATCTTAAATTTTGCATATTACAAATACTTTTTAATATAAAAATATATATTTTAAATAATATTTAGCTATTAAATATTTTTTAATTTTTTAATAATAATCGTTGCTGCAAAATAACTTTTTTAATTATATGCAGTTATTAAAGTTTTAATTATCTGGCCGGAAATTAAAATATTTTTTGTAAACACTTTTCCATTTATATCAAAAAAACGTTGTTTTTCCCATTGTATTTAAATGCTTTGCGTTGTAATTATGTTTTTCGGATTTTATCGTAATTTATCGGATATTTTTATCGGTAAAAGTATTTAAAAACGTTTGAATATCAAAAACAATTTTCGTACGTTCGTTTTAAATCTATAATAATAACAGGTATTAATTTTGTAATACTTTTATTTTTGATAATAACAATATTTTTGCAAATAAAACTTCGGGCTCCAATTTTAGCATATAATTCTTTTTTTTTATTTTTTCTAAAAATAATATTAAATTAATATCGAATAAAAAAGTTTTTGCTAATTATTATATTATTAGTAATTTATATTATTTTCGGATGCTTTTAACTTTTATTTTTTTTGATTATGCCAAAGGGTTTGCAATCTTTTCTAATAATTTTTTATAACTATCAATTCCATTTTTTCAAATCCATACTTTTTTTCTTATTATTTAATACTTTATATTTATTTAAATTTGCTTCCGAGCAGTTTTAACTAAAAAAAATCATTCGTAATAAAGCATTAGCCATTTTATTTCTGAAACTTTTAATATAATAAATTGCTATATTCAAAACTTTTATTTCAGCTGCTTATCGGGCATAAATTCTTTCGTAAATAAATTTAAATAAAAGAAAGTGTATTAAAAAGGCATAATTAATATATAAAATAAAAGGTTCGTCGCAGCGTATTATATAAAAATACTTTTTGCAATATTCGATTATAACTAATAGCTTTTTTTTGTATATTTCGTAATTTTATTAAGTTTTGATAAATAAAAAACTATCGTATAATAATGGAACTGGTGCAAACTCTTTTTTTTGCCGTTAAAATATACAGCATTTACCGGCAAATGCCGATGCGTTTGTATATATTAAAACCGGCATTAATAATATATAACCGGCCTTTTTTATTATTCGATTGCAACAATCTTTTAATAAAAAAAAAAAAACCATTTCAAAAGCTTTTTATTTTTAAAGCACGTTTTTAATAAAACGATTTAATAATTTGGCAATTTCAGCGAAGTTTTTCATTTAATTTTTAGTAATTTAAATTGCATCTAAGAATCTTTGTATTTTTATTATATTAATAAATATTAGCCAGATTTTCAATACTTTCGATTTTTCAGCTTTAATATATAATTTTCCGGTTTTGTAACGGATTTTTAAAGTTATAACTTTATTATTAAACAGGATGCATTTTTTAAAAAAAAAGTTTAAATTAATTTTATAACAAACGAAATAACAAATGGTTTTTCAAAAATGCAAAAGCTTTTTTAAAATTAGCATTTTTATTAAAAATATTATTTATATAAAAGCTCAGTTTTTGCAATTCAAAGTTCTTTTTTATAAAATAAAAAAAAAAACAATAACGGTTCCGAATTATCGTATTTTTTATTAATTATTCGTTAAGATTTCGGTATATTTCCGAATACAATTTTTATTAATTCGGTATAAAAAAAAGCGCTGAAAGCTTCTTTTTAAAGCATTTTAATAAGCTGCATTTATAAATAACCGGAAGCTGAAAAGGCATATATATGCCTATTTTTTAAATGGATTTAAATATTTTAATAATCGTGTTTTAGGTTGAATTAATTAAAAACTTTATAAAACGGATTGCTAAAATACGTTGTACAATTATTAAATCCGATTAGTATGCAACCAAATGTTTTTTTTTTAATTTTAAAATAATCGAATATTATTCGATATTTTTCTTTTTCAAATCGGAATTTAACAAACTTATTTATAAAATAAAAATAATTATTTTAATCAAATAGCCTGCCGTTGGTTATATAAGTAGATTCGAAAATACTATAACGAATCTTTTTATTTAGCGTTTTGTTTAGCCAGGCTAATTTAATAAAAGTATATTTTCGAAATGTATTATCGGCTATTAATAATGCGTTTGCAGGAATTTTATATCGATATATATACAAATTTATATACGAAAACTTATTAAAGCCGGTGCTATTAACTTTTCGATATATATATATTAGTTTTTGTACGTTTTTCAGTTTGTTTGCGGAAATTCCATTCCCAAACGTCAATTTATAAAAAATTGCTTATTTATTAAAAATATCGTCGGAAACTTTTTTTAATAATAATCGTATTACTTTTTTTATTATCGGAAAAAAAATAACTTTATTCGTCTTAAATGGAATTTTAATAAATTTGCAATTTAATTATATTAAAAATAATGCTATTAATAGTCTTTTCAGTGTAATACGTTTTGTAAGTTGTATAATTACAATAGAAATCAGTAAATAAGGTTTTAATATGCATTTTAGCAAAAAGTATCTGGATATAAATACAAATAACTTAGATTTTACGAATTAAAAACTGAAAGTATCTTTTAAAAAAAAAAAAAATAAAGCTAGCTTTTTTTCTTTTATTATTAATTAATTTTCCGCCATTTTTAAAGCGATGCCTAAATTCTAGTTTTCCGAAAAATAAATATTATCCGAATTATTTGATATAAAATCTTTGTTATCAATTGTATTAATATTATTATTATCGGTTTTTTTTTTTGAGTTTAATAAAAAATCGAATTTGATTATAAGATTTTCGAAAGATTTTTTCGATTTAAAATTAAAATAAAAAACCAGATTAATTTTCGTGATAAGCATTTAAAAAATTGGTTTTTGCAATATAATTTTTTTTTTTTTCTTTTATATTATTACTAATTGAAATTCTGCTTTTAATAATATCAAAATAAACATTTATTATATGAAGCTATAGCAATCCTAAAAAAAGCTGCAAAGCATTATTTTTAAGCCTTAATAATTCCCGAATAAAAACATTTATATATCGTTAAATGCTTTTCACACTTATATACAAAATGATATATTTTAACAAATTATAAACTTTTCCGTTTGCAATTTTATAAATAATATTTTTAATACTTTAAGACTTTAAAATAATAAATTTCAATTTCAATTTCTTTATTAGACTTATCGAAATTAAAATAATATCTAAATTTTAATTAATGGAAACTATGCTTTTAAGCAAACTAACGTCGATTATTTCATTTGTTTTTTTAATACGAATAATGGTTTGGATTTTTCAAGCTTTATCGTTTAAATAAATTCTGGGAGCTATTGCTTTTAATTTTATGCTTATTTAATAAAACATGGCTTGGACAAAAGGTTCAGTTGCAATAAATCGTATTGCAAATGGCGTGGCTAATATAATAATAATAATTAAGATAATATTAATATTTTTTTTTTTGGTTTTTCGGTTATTTCGTTTAATATTAAACTTTCGGAATTGTTTTAAAACTTTTGATAATAATTAAAACAATTCAAAAAGGTTAATTATAATTTCAAATTTAATTGCTAGGTTTTTATAATTAATAGAATTTTCTTTTGTTCGACCTATAATATCTCGTAGCTTTCGAAGCTTTTTCGCAATAAAAATTACGAAAGCAATAAAAGCATTATTAGTTTTTTTTAAAAACGGAAACTTATTTAATAATATTTATATTTTTTAAAAATACAGCCACTTTTTGTTTTTTTTTTTGCTCGGATAATCATAAAAACGTTTAAATAAATGCTTTTTAAAAAAGATAAATCCTCGTTATTTTTCATTCGGTATATCAAATTATTTTTTATTTCAAATGCTTTAAAATTAAAGTTTTTAATTAGAAAAAGATTCGTTTTTAACTAAAGTATTTCGGCTATTTGCGTATTAAAAAAAGCTTATGCAAATGTTTTTCTGATTTTAATAAAATAATATAATAAGTATTACTAAATCTGATAATAGCAATAATAAATCTTAGTATAAATCAATTATTTTTGTTTAAAATTTATTTATAATCTTAAGCATATTAGCGAAAACAAATCGATTTAAATAAAAAATAACGATAAAATAAACTTTCTTTTAGTTTATCAGCCAAATGTTAATGCATTTTGATTTGATATGGCCGTATTAATTATATTTTATATAAAAAAGTTTATTTTTGTTTTTGTTATATTAGCGTGATTTGTTAACAAAAGGATTTTTAAATTCAGATGTAAGCTTTAAAAGTACGATTAGACGTTGTTAAAATAATTAAAAATTTCGGATGTTTTGATTATTGCTGTTATTATAGTTTTCGAAACGTCGATTTTTTCAATTGTTAAATTGCTTTTTATAATAATTATTATTAAAGGTTGGTTGCTTAATATTATGTATGTTTTGTTAGCGGGCATTTTGTAAAAAAAACGATTTGTACAGGTCGTACGATTTGAAAAAAAATTATTAATTAACTTTAGAAATAAATAATATAGTTTTTATTTATATATAATATTAATACAATAAAAGCGGGCATTCCGGATTTCTTTTCAATTATTTTCTTTAAGTTTTTAACGTAGCGCTTTTGTTTAATAAATAAAAAAACTTAGTTTTTTTGATTTTTAATACGGTTTCGAAAAATAATAATATTTTATATGCTTTTTATAAGTATAGGTATAAAAAAACGTTGGTATTAAATGCATATAATCGTAGTTTTTATTTTTAATATCAATTATAAAAGCTTTGATAACGATTTTAAAAAAATGCCGATTTATATCCGTTTGGTAAGAATCTGATGAAAAAGCATTATTTAATATAAATTTTTTTATGTTTTTCGCGCTTAGTCTTTTTAATAATATAACTGTTCGTAAATAATATTATATTAATATTTCATTTTTCTTTTGAGTCAATTCTTCGATTTTATTATTAGTATTAATTTTTTTCACCGGGTTTTGGTCAGCTGAATATTAAATTTTTAATTAGTTAATAACTTTTTGTTTTTTTATTTCAAAGCAACTCGATTTGTTCGTTAAAATGCTTTTTATTTTATAATTAAATTTAAACAGTTTTGATAATTTATTTTTTAGCAAAATAGCAATTGCACGTAAATACAAAGCAAATTCGGAATTAGAAAATCCGAAAATCTTAAAATCATAATCCAAACGGTTAAGCTATTTTTCAGCAGACATATCGCTCGTAAAATCATTTGATTTATTAAATTTAAATAAAAATGGTGCCGGCATAATTAATAATATATTAAAAACTGAAATAAGTATAATATTAGTTAATAATATTTTTTAATATGTCGTTGACGGGTATTAAAATAATATATATAATAATAATAAGTTTTTCTTTTTTTTTGTAATCGATAATTTTTCTTTTAAATATATTGCTATTGCTAATACGAGTCTTTTCGTATTTTTTTCTTTATTTTTAAAAGTCGGTATTTTCGCGGATATTTCGGATAATAACTTTTGTGTTATGGTTTTTTTTTTTTCCGAAGTTTTTAAATAAAAAGCTTTTTCCTTTCAAATTGCGTTTAGCAAATTCTTTTTTTTTCATATAAATAAATCACGTGCTTATTTATATAATTCCAGATAGGTTTTGTTAATGTAAAAGTAGGTAGGAAAACCAGACTGATACGGCCATATATCGGTGGGTAAAATAATCTAGGAAATTCCTAGAAAAGACTGAAAAAAGGAAAAGAATAATAAATAAAAGTATGAATTAGACTGCGTACCTATGGTACTATCTAAGGGAATGCTTTGCTTTTATACCTGTTGAAGGTAGTTAATAGCAAAGGATTTCGAAAGGGTCCATGCCTCGATTATAACTAAAACTACCAATTTTTATTAATACAAAATATTACCGTTTTATATCCTGTCTTAAATAATATACGTAATCGTTTCTGACTACGACCAAAAAAAAACATAATTCTAATAAATGCAATCTAATTTATTTTATTTAATTTAAAAACTAATTAATTAAAAAACCGAACTTTTTAGCCTTATATTTCTTCGTTTTCTAACCCGTTCTTGGCCTTTTTGCTATTAGCTCCTGTGAAAAAATAGCGTTTCGCTTATCGTTTAAATCATTTTGTTTATTCTGCTCCTTTAAAAAGTGGCTCGATAAAATGTTAATCGAAATATCGTTTAGATCTACGAACGTTCTGATAGCTTTTTCGTCGATAATATTATTAAATATCGCGACGGATGCTTTCCACGATTTTTCTTCGTAAATAATAAATTCCAGCTTTTAAACGTGGTTTTACGCTTTGCAAAAAGCGCTAAAAAGTTTTGTATTAAAATCGTAAAAATAATCGATTAATTCGTCGTAATTAAAACCGATTAACGCTTTTGCTTCGCGTAAAACTAATAGGTCGGATTACGGTTGTCTGCCGACGAATGCTTTTGAAAAAGCTCCGAAACCTGTAAAAAAAACTATTCTACGAAATAGTTCGAAAATAGTCGTTTGCAATCGAGATCACCGAAAATGCTGTAATTGCTTTCGTCGCAATACAAATAATATCAGATTGTTTATCGGATTGTCGTTTTCGAAATAGTTTTTGTATTTTTGCGCCGTATAATTGTTCGAATAAATTAATATCGCGCCGTCGGTTTTTTAGGTTTTAAATCTGACGAAAACTTTTTGTTTAGTCGAAAAGCTGACAGAAGTTATTTCATTTTTTATTTCGTAGTTTTCGGTTTCGTAATCCGATAAAATAGCCGAAGCCATTGTTTTAAACGCGTTGAAATACGAAAAAGCTAAGCTTTTCTAAATGGTTTTAATCAGCTTGGCGTCGTAATATAATTATAAATAAGCTTTAATTATTTCCGAATTGTATACGAATGCAAGCAAAACGTAATAATCGAAAATGGCGTCGGTAAAGTTTTCGATTTTTTTCTTTTCTTAAAGGTCGGCGATATCGAATTTTATAATTGTAATGCGATCGGGGCCAGCGAAACTTAAAGCGATCGGAACGTTAAAATAAGCTACGAAACAGCAATTTCCGGAATTCCGAATAATTAAAGCAGCGAAATAAAGGCCGGGATGCATTCTAAGGGTTTATTAAATAAAATTGTAAAGCATATTAGCGAAAAAAGCTATAGGCGCTCTTTGGGTTTTAATTAATCGGAAATAATGCTTGTATATAACTACTTTTTTTTTTATAAAATACAGCAATAGCTTGTTTTTTCCGTTATAAAACCTTACGTAATTAACGAATTCGCAGTTTAATTTAAATAGATTTTAAAATATATTTTCGGTCGAAAAGCCAAAAAAGTCGGCTTTTAAAAATATTCGTTGCTTTTATTTTTTTACGTTTTAGTCGAACTTTATAATCGCGCTGAATATTTTAAAATCTGTTTTGAAATTTGCGTATCCCAAATAAATTTTAATACGTGCTTAAATAATTTTCGCAATTTTTCGTCGGAATATAAATTAATTATTAAAATTAATTTCAAATACGTCGTAGTCCGAATTTCTGATAGCAGCGAATCGATTAACGAAACCGACAACGTTAATTTTTTTTATAATTAAATCGCAATACGCCGCGTAACAGCGTATATAAAAATAACAAAACTTGCCGTTTTTCTAACGTTGACGTTATTCGTAAAAACGAAATTAAAAAATCGAAGTTTTTTAACGAAAAAAAGCTCGAATAAAAACGGATCATCGTTTTTAAAAGTTTTTTTTATTTGTTCCGGCGTATTATATTTGCAATTTTCCGAAAAAAGCTTAATTCAGTTTTCGTTCGAAGTAAAAAGGAAAAAGCTGACGGGTTTATTTGATTTTTATATAAAAGTATCGAAATAAAACTTTTAAATCGTTTCGTCGTCGAACGCGAAAGTTTTAAGCAAAATAATCTGATTTTATGCTTTTTATGTAATTTCTTCCGCGATAATTTCGATATCTTTTTCTAAGCTTTTTCGATCGAAACGTGCAATAATCGAAATTTTAAATGCTTTTATTAAAATTTGAAATATTAGCGGTTCGACGTTTTTAAACGCAGCAAGCGTTTTTGATATTTGCGTATTTAATTTCGAAAAATTAAATTTAAAATCGTTTGAATTTTTTTTTTTCGGAATACTAAAGTCTTCTGAATCTGATTTTGTAAAGTCGTCGCGTTTTTTATTAATTAATTTAAAATCTATAACTCGGCGTTGATTTCCGGCTGTTTTTATTCGCAATGTCTTTTTTGTTAGCGACGCGAATGGTTTTTTTCTCCGAATAGAAAAAGTTTCGAAAATGTCGGCGCGTTTTTCTACGTTTTTTGTTTTTACTTTTTTCGAAATCGTTTCCATAAATATAATAAATTTTTTGTATTCGAATAAGCGGTTGTTTGCTATCACGCTTTTAGTTTCGTTTTCGGATTCGTTTTTGATAATTAAAAATAAAAATCGTCGAATTGTTTTAGCTGCTTTAAAAATGTTAATTATCACCGCGTATATTTTTTCGAATTAAACGAAAATAATATTGGTTTTTTCGTTTTTTTCGTCGTCGTAAATTTGAAATATCGGAATAGCGTCGTTTTTTTCGTTCGGTATAAAAATGCCGCATTTGGCGACGCTCAGTTTTTTGCTTTAAAAAAAAATCAAACTTAAGGTTTCGCAGCCGACTAAAACTTTTTTTAGCGATTGCATAACGTCGTCGACCAGTTTGCAAACAATTATAAAAAAACTTATAAATCTGCGGACTTTTGAATTATTAATTTTCAAGATTTGCGTTTTAAAAATATAAGCGTTTAGTATCCAGACTTCTTTTTTAATAAAAGTAATAGTTTCGAAAAAGCGAGCGAAATGCCGAAATAAAATAATACCGATGATTTTGCTAAAAACGTATTTTTAAATATTTTTTTTTCGTTGATTTAGCAAAAAGCGTAAGATTCGGTCTGTCACTTTTTTTTTGTTATCTCGAGCTTTTTTTATTCCGGCGAAAGCTTTTAAAACGTTGTCGTAATTTAATAAAAATTTGTCGTAATTAAAACTTTTGCGAACGAATTTAATTTTAACGAAACTTTCGTAATCGAACAGAAATTCGTTAACGTTTTTAATTATTATATCGAATTGTTTTATAAACGTTTTTACGAAAGCAGCTTATTAATTTGAAATAGCGGTATTATATGCTTGCTTAAACTCGGAAAAATTGCGTATAATAATTCCGTTTTAAAATAAATTAAAAATAAATTTGCCAGGTTTAGCAACGTTTTGCTTAAAAAACGATATAATATCGATAAGTTTATTAATTAAAAAAATGTATTATATTTGTTAAAAAGTAAATAGAAAAAATACGAAAATTGTAAGATATTTATATTCAAAAGTTACGGAAATCCGCATATTATTTTTCCAATAAATTATAATTATTTAAGCAGCCATCCGTTCAAAACAACGAAAAAAATAAATAATGCAAAAAATAACAAATAATAAAATGCATAAAAAATAGTTTTCGTAAAATATGCGAGCAATATAAATGTATCAAATATACGGCTCAAATATATATAAAGCTTTTGTTCTGATAAACAAAAGTACAGTCAAACAAAAAAAAATATAATAAATGTTCCAAATAATATAAAAAAAAGTTTTAAAAATAAACAGTATATATAAAACAAAATAATTAAATTATATACAAGCAAAACAAAACAAAAACAATAAAATAGTATATAATAAAAAAAAAACAATAAACAAACAAAAACAGTAAAACAGTTAGTAAACAATTTTATAAGCACTTTTCTCCTTTTCGGTTATAAATGGAATCACGACTTGAATTGTGCTTTTCGCAGGGTTATCGTTCGGTTGTTTCCAAATCTTTTCAAAAGGTTTTTTTTTTTCAGAAATATAATCGCTTTAGTCGAAGTCGTCGTCGGAATTACTGAAATCGGAATCGCTATTTAAATCAGAATCCAAAGAGTAAACTTGCTAGTTTTTTTTATAAAATCGCTTTAAAACCGGTTGGCGGCGAACGTTTTTTTTTCAGTTTTGTTTCATCGAATTCCGTAAGCTTATAATAGCTTTTATTTAATTCGGCCTCGCATATTTTGTAAAATCCGAGCTATTTATAATTAAGCTTAATATCGGCCGATTTATTAATAACGCGCTAAACGTCGTAAACTAAAACCAGATTTCTTTTTTTAATTAGCGTTTTTTTTAGAATTTTGGTTTTATTTCAGATTTTTTTAATTGCTTTTTTATACTTTTTTTTTCGTAAGATTATCTTTTTTATATTTATATCGCGGTAATTTAGCTGTTTAAATTTTATTATTAATAAGTCTGCTTTCGTTTTCATTTTTACTACGTTATAAAGCCTTTACACAAGCCATTTTGTTTCCAAAAGCAATCGGGCGTTTTTGCCGTATTAAATGAAAAATAAGATTATTCCAATAGAAACGTATATATATATGCGTATAATAAAAAGCATTTCCGAGAATTTCCGCGACCAACATTTATAGCCCTTTCGAATAGTTTTTAAAAAGCCGTTAAAAATATTTTTATAATTTCGTTTAACGGATCCGTTGCTTTTCGAATTGTAAGCTGAGATTTAAATGCGTTGGATATCGTATTTTTTTGTAAAAGTTTCGATAACGCCTTTGTTTTCGGATTTATTATCGACGTTTAATTTGCTAAACAAACCGTATCGATATACAACGTTTTTTTAAAAAAAAGTCGTTATAGCTTCGGAAGTAGCGTTTCGGAAAGGTTTTTTTTTAAGCTATTCAAACAAATCGTCGATAGCGAATACGAAGCACGTATGCCCGCGATCGGTAATTAATACGCGTATAACGTCGAAATTGATTTTTTTTCAAATTCTAAAAGATTACGTCGGATATAATAAGTTTTTTTTTCGACCAAGCTTTCGTTTTTAGTAAGAAATACAGCTTTTAACGAAAGCTTTGCAGTTTTCGAAGCATTTTTTTTATCAGAAATCGTTTTTGATTCGGTAATAAATAATTTTAGCTTTTTTATAAAACATTTTTTCGTAGGCTTTTTTTATAATTTAAAACTTATCAGCTTTATTATTTATTATTAAGCGTTTTTAATATATATTATTTTTTATTTTATACAGCTTTTTATCGGCCAAGATATAGTCGAAAGCTTAGTTTTTGAATAATTTAAACTAATAATTTGACACGCTAAATAATTTAAATAAAATAATTAAATAATACGCGATTAAATAAAAGTTTTCGGTTTCGTAATTATCGATCAAAAGTTTATTTTCGTCGTTATTCGGCTTATTCCGATCGTTTTCGGTCAAATTTATTCGCGATGCTAGCCGAAATAATAACGCGAATGCTTTTTCGGCCCGAAAATCGGTGTTTTTTATTCGCGGTGCCAGCCGAAATAGCAACGCGAATGGTTTTAGCTCTGTGAAATCCAAAGCGCAGATAGCGAAGCAGTCGATTTCGTCAGCAATTTATTCGTCGATATTTTGTTCGCTTTGTTTAGCGAAATTAAACGGATAAAAGCGTTTTCGTTTCGAAAAGCCGTTTGCCGCTATATTAATTATCCTTTTAATATATCTGACTTCGAAGTTTATAAATCGCATTCAGGCTATTTAATTAATAACGAATGCTTTTGGCAAATTATTAACTTTTTTATTTAATTGGTCGATAAAAACTTTTGCGTTTGTTTCCAAAATAAAATACACGCCGTACAATTCGCTTTTTATTTTTTTTATTGCTTTAAAAGCGCCTCGACACTTTCGTTTAATAGCATCGTAACGTATTTTTGCGAAAAACTATAAGCCGCTTTCGAATCGTAAAAAATATCGTTTTGTTTTCATCGATTTATTGCAATACAGCTTTTTAACCGAAAATACTAGCGTCGATAATTAAAATAATTTTTTCTGCGTTTAGGCTGTAATCGATTCGCATAAGCGATAAAGCCGATAAAAAATCGTTTTTAAAAACTTTTATAATTTTGTTCTGTTTTTTTTTCCAAACGAAATCGATTTTTTTTTTTATTATAACGTAAATAAATGCAGCTTTTTAAAAAAAATTTTTGATTTAATTACGATAATAAATCATAACGCTAATAAAAGCTTTGGCCTCGGTAATATTTTTATATTTTTTTTATTCGCAAATCTTTTTAATTTTCTTTTGTTAAAAATGGCGGCCAGCATTATTAATTATATAGCCAACGATATTTATTTCGGATATACAGAATTTTGATCGAAGGCTAATAATAGCTTTAGCTTTTTCGAAACAGACCATGATTTTGTCGATATTTTAAATATATTTTATTATATAACGTCGAATTTCAGAAAAAATCTTTTTATTATTATAATATAATTTAAAGCTTTTTATTCCGACGTCGTTAACGTAAAAAAAAGCAATATCAGAAATGCAAATTATAAAAACTTTGTATACGATTTTTACGAATTGAACGATTAAATTAATAGCTTTTATAAGTATTTTCGTTATGCGTAATAAACCGATCGAAGTTTAAATTGCCGTTATATTTCGAAATCGTAGATTAAGCATTAAATGGTCGTAATTTGAAAACAGGTCGAAAAGTAAAGCAATTGTTAATTCTGCGAATTCGTTTGAAAATTGATCGACGTTAGATGGCACGTTAGCGTTTCGTATCGTTATTTTGTTTATTTCGACGATTGCGATAATAAGTTTGTAAATGCTTTTTTTTTTTTTCGTAACGATAAATCATTTGTTTCGGTATAAGCCGTGGCAGAATTCGAAAATCTTTTGCTTAATTCGTTTTTTTAGCATTTCGACTATTTTATTCTGAAAAGCTTTAGAAACTAAAAAGGTTTTTTCTTGCCAGGCTTCGTAAAACACGGTTTTGATATTAATATAAGACGTAATATTAAGGCTAAATTGGCTTATTTCGGTGAAATCGAAGGCTATAGCCTTTTTTCGGTTGCGTAAAACTTCGTATAAAACTTCTTTTTTTTTTAGCAAAAATTGGGTTCCGATTGCTAAATTATCAAATCGTTTTTTTGTAAATCGGCTGCCAAATAATAAGCTGGAAAATCGGCCGGTAATAAATCCTTCGAATTCGCCAATAATTAATTAAAATAAACTTATTGTTTTATTTTTTTCAAACTAATCGTTTATTTTTTCGGAAATATTCCTATCGGATTCGCTAAGATTTACGAATCGTATTTTATCAGCTTTACGCTTGTAAAAAATGCTAATATTAATACAAAAAAATAAAATATATAGGTCGGGTTTGTTTAATACGAAAACGAAATTTTCGGAACTTTTATTTCCGAGTTAATAGCCAAAAATATTAATATTAGTCAATTTTATTCGCGGTGTTATTTCGATTAGTAACGCGAATGCTTTTGGCTAATTATTTTCCAGGTTTTGTTATAATCCAGCGTTTATCCTAAAACCAAAGCCGGCTATTCGTTTCCCGATAAAACGTCGATTAAAAAGATTTTATCGCCGGCGACGATAATTTGACTTTGGAAAAATCGGTTCCAATTCCAGAAAAAAGCTTTTATTTGGCCGTTTTCGGTATATTTAAAGCTAACGAAACTTTCCAGGATTTAAAGCATTTTAAAAATAATAAAATAAAAGCATTTTTTTATTATTAAAAAGTTTTTATAAATAACAATATTTTCAACGTCGATCTTAACGTTTCGTACAATTTTATTAAATTCGATCGTATTTTTATTAACAATAATATAAATCATTCGCTTATCGATAATAATCGAAATATTATTAGTTTCGGCTGTTTTTTGGTTTATGCAATTAACTTCGGCTTTATTGTCGAATAAAGCGAAAGCGGTCGTACTTTTTTCAAATATTGTTTTTATTTTTAGCGCTTTTATAATCGTGTAAAAGCAATTTCGTCGTTTTGATTTTTGAGTTTTTATAGCGAGAATTAAAAGGCTGACTTTTTCCGAAAATTCCTTTTTATCGGCTAAATTAATTGCGATATTGTAAATTTCTTTTTAATCTTTTTTTAATTTAAAATCGTTTTTTTTTCGGATAATTTCAACTTTTTCGTTTTTTTTTAATGCAGGGATTTGTTTATTAATAATTTTGTCGAATCTTTTTTTTATACTAAATAAATCGCTGAATTTCAATTTAATTTTTTGTTCTATGATTTTTTTAATAGCTTCGTCGATTGCTTCGAAACTAATATATTTGTCGATTCATTTTTCGCTTCGCATTAATAATGGACGCTTAAAAACTAATACTTTCTGAATAATTTAAACCGGAATATCGGTATCGATATTCTTTATATCGTCGTTAATTTTTTTTATTATAAGCGTTTTTCTGATAGTTTTATCGGTTTCTTTTCGAATTCCAAAATCTTTCTTTTTTTCGATTTTAACGTTTTTTTTCATACCAGTTGGTTTAGCGAATAAAACAGAAGCATTTTGCTTCCTTATGATTCGCTGGCTTAATTATGCAGCTATAATATTTGCAAATGCGATATTTGCATTAGTAATATATGTATTTGTTTTCTATTTATACATTTGAATTTTATTTACATTTAAAATAAAAAATTTCTTTTTAATTAATACGCTTTCTGGGATATTTTCTTTTTTATTAATAAAAATCGTTTTTGCATTTTTTCTGTTTTTTAAGCAATCGTTCCATTCCGTACTTTTTATTTTCAAGCGAATAATATTTAATCAGCTCTGATTTTCAGCTTTGTTAAAAAGGCTTATTCCTGCTTCCGTCGGTCCGAGGCAGATTGCTTCGTACTTATTAATATAGCAAATACTATTATTTATACAAAAATTAAATGCTTTGCATTTTAAACGAATATAAGGTTTTTCGTAATAAATTTCTTTATTGTTACAAAATCCGCACTTAAGGCCACGGAGTCTGTTTTAATAGTTATTTTTACTATTTTAATAGCCGCGATTTTGATTTCCGCGTTGGTTTCCTTTTTTCTTTTGATAATCGTTATTGTAATTAATATTTCGTTAATCCTGATCGCTAATACGAAAAAGTTGCTATTGGGCAGCTATTACTTTTACGGTGGCTTAGCGAAGTTAATCGCTTCGCGTATTTTAAAAAGAGTAATTGTTGTAAAAGCTATTTTAATCGTTTTTATTATCCGAATTAACGTAAAAGAGTTTTTTCTACTACTGCATAAAACCTTCGACTTTGCTCTGAAATCTTTGAATTTTAATATCGGTAAATTTTAATACGAGAGTTTCGATATTCTTATCAAGCTTTTCCAAGCTTGTAGGTTTTGCAAAACGATTAAATAATATAATAACTGATTGTTTTTTAGCGATTTCGATAATTCTTAGTGGCTGGGCATATTTTTGTATTAAAGCTTTCACGTTTTTCTTATAAGTAAAAAAGAAAGATTTTTTTTAATTTATGGCTTCGATAGTACGTTCGCTTTGGTTTTATTTAAAAACGAACTTTATAAATTTGAAATACTGATCGAAGGTTTTAAAATCTTGTTTATCAATTTTAAAATGCTTAATAGTTTTGTTGCGAATACTGGTCGGAAGGCCAAGTAAAAACAATTTTTTTTGCTTAACCTCGTTTAAAACTTTTTTATTAACGAAAACGTCAGAAACTTTCGTATAAATACGACAATAAGCTTTGAGTTTTTTGGCTTAGCGAATTGTTATAACAAATTGTTTAAAAAAAACGATAATATCGCGAATTTGCTAGCGATCGTAGTTTCGGAATTCCGATTTCAAAACTTTAATTAATTTACGCCAATTTCGAGCCCTAATAATCTTCCATTTATTCATCGATTTAATAATATTCTTAATAATTAAGTTATAATAGCGAAGAAGTTTATCGAACATTTTAATTTCAGAAATTCCGAAATTCTTATAAGTTTTTTTATATTTTTCGATAAAATCGGTAATATTAGCGCCATTAAATAAAAGTGCATCAAAAAAGCCAAGGAAAGGTATGCGGCCTCGCATAAAAAAACGAAAAGCGTCGTTGTCTATAATATTAGCGAAAATGTTGGTAAGGTTTAAATTAAACGAATAAGTGTTTTTTAAAATTGCAAGTTAAAGGTTTTTAATATAAAAGAAATCGTTTTTAATAAAAAAACTATTAAAAAAATCTTTGTATTTTTTAAAAAAATTAAATAAAATAAAATTGCGTCCAGATATTTGAATAGTATATTAAAAAACTTGTTTTTTAATAGATTGATTAAATTGATATAATATTGCTATATAATCTACGGTCTCGATATTTCGTAGCTCAGGCTAATATACGTATAACCATTTTTTTATTATTTTTAATAAAAAGCCGCAAATTGTAATTGCCACAATTATAAAGCGTAAAATCAGAAGGTTGAATTCTCGCCAAGCGTTTGATTAAAAGAGATTTAATTCAAAAAAGCCGAGCGCAGCGGTCGAAGCGTACGAACCAATATTCGATTTGTTATTTTTAAACAAAAAAGCGATTTTCTTTAAACTTCGCACGGTTCAGAATTGCCTGACCGTAATTTCAAACGTTTTTAAAATGTATTGCATTTTTGTAATTTAATAATTGTGCGCAAAATAAAAGAAATTATTAAAAATTTTTTATATAATACAGCTGCGAATAACACCATATAAAAAGTCTTTTAAGCCGTAATGGCGAAATATCGAAGTCGACTTTGACTAAGAATTTGAAAGATGCATCGGCGAATATATAAAAACAAAACACCGAAGTTTGAATCCTTACGTAAGTTATCAAATGTAAAAGTAAATAAGAAAACCAGACTGATACGGCCATATATCGGTAGGTAAAATAGTTTAGGAAATCTCTAAAAGAAATTAAAAAAAGAAAAAAAATAATAAATAAAAATATAAATTAAATTGCGTGCTTATGGTACTATCTAAAAGGATGCTTTGCTTTTATATCTGTTGAAGATAGTCAGTGGCAGGGGGTTTCGGAAGGGTCCATGCCTCGACCATAGCTAAAACTACCAACTCCTATTAATACAAGGTATCACCGTTTTACATTAAGGTTTTTGTTTTTCTTTTTATCGTGTTATTAGCGTTATATTAATAATCGGATATATATGCAAAAAAGGTAATATTTTTTGCAATAAAAAAAAAAAGTCAAAGGCTTTGTATTCGAATCCCTGCGTCGGTCGCTAGAAAAATAAAACAAAATAGTTTTTGAAATCGGAAATGTATTGTTTTAAAAAAATAAAGGTCTTAAAAAAGTTTAAGTACAGATTGTGCGGGTCCGTGCCTTTAGTTTCGCTTAATGCCTCAGGCCATAACAAAATGTGACAGATCGATCTTATTCACCGATCCAGAAGCAGAAATTAAAATCAAGAGAACGAGCAATAACGACGAAAAAGGATCCTTGGGCAAAGACTGCTAACGCCTCAAAAAGGAGCCTTTTCTGCCCATTTCTAACGCCGGCTTGCACCGAAGAATATGTATGGGAGACCAACACAAATACTTAAGCGAGGAGGTAGCCGAGACAACATGCCTACAGTAGCGTCGTTGTCGGAGTCAGTTAACACCAAGTATATGGGACAACGTCGAAAACGCAGCCGGAGAATCTTGATTAGCTCAATTTGCGTGTTCGATGATCGCTCATGAGAATCCATTTAAATCAAAGCTTCACAATCCAGTCTGACGTATCAAAAAAATTTGCCCTTGATACAGCATCCGTCACTTCACTCTCACGGAACCGATTGTGTAATCCATACTTGGCTAACGTGATAACCAGCTGCTAATATCAACACACCACTCTCCTACTGAGCATTAGACTCAAGCACGAGGCTTTCTCAGGATACCCTTCGCCGGCGGCGGCTTGGGCTTACTACTTTCACCTGCCCTGTGCCTTTCCGCCAGCCTAGCATCGATTTCAGCTTGACACACCCACTCAACCAATCCAAAAGCTACTTTTCTGGTCAACGATCTCTTCGTATGTTCTGGGTGCTCCGGATCCTCCACAACTCTTCCTCTCATATCGTTCTCGACATGTTTTCTGCGACGAGTACCTTCTTCTGCTGTGGTCACTCTCCTCTGGCCCCGGTGCTCTGTCTTCTCTGCCGCTGAATTCCCTCCGCCCTTGTCCACGGCAGTCTTGACCTCTCTGCCCCTCCTATCGTCCCCGACAGACTTTCTGCGACTACTGCCTTCTTCTGCTTTGGCCGTTTTCCTCTGATCCCGGTGTTCTGAGCCCTCCACCAGTCTGCCTCTGCTATCATCCACGCCAGACTTTGTGCGACTGCTTCCTTCTGGTGCTGCGGTCGTCTGTCCCTGATCCCGGCGCTTTGTCGTCTCCCTATGCTCTGTCTTCTCTCGGTACTCTGTCTTCTCCTTCGATGCATGACGTTCACCCTGATCCGCGGCAGCCTTGACTGCTCTGCCTCTCCTAGCATCCTCGACAGGCTTTCTGCGACTGTTACCTTCTCCGCGTAGCCTTTCAGCATCTTTCCTATTTCCTCTACCTCTTCGACTTCTCTTCCGCCCTCGCCACCCAATCTTTCTTTTCCGGCATGCGTTCTGACTTTCCACGTGGTGCAGGGGCAGAATTGCTTCTCCTCGGCGTGGAAGCTACACCCTCCATGCAGATCGAGCAAGTACAAAGTATCCTGTTCGCTATCGCCTTTGCGCGATGAGCCGCTTCTGCCTCTTCTCCCTCCAGAGCTCTCTTTCTGTCTCTGTTTCTGTCATGCTGGGTGGGTCTTGGAAGGTGAATCGTTAGGTACGGGGGTTGCTTGTCCATTTTTCTCGGCTGGGACGGCTTTTGCATGGTCTTATGATGTTTGGAAGACTCTACTTCATCGAAAGAGGGTAGAGAAGCTGTCTTATCTTGCTTGAGCGCCGTTTCCTTGGTTAGATTTGCTGCGTAACGAAAAAGACTGCTCCATTTTGGGGCTTGGGGAGATTTCTTGTCCATTTTGTGATGCGTTCGGTCTGTTGGTTGGGAAGATGTGTGTGCTGTTGTGAGGTCTCGGGCTGGATGATGATGTCTAAGAGCAGGTTTTGTGTACTGTGCGGTCGATCTGATCCAAGCATCGACTGAGGAGGAATCCATCTTATAGATGAAGGGAGGAATAGCAATAGCGAGAATATGGCTTGGCACGTAAGTGGAAATAGAGGTGACAATAAGCAAGCTCCGCTATGATAGAAGAAGTATATATATGGAAGAAAACCACGATCTTTAACATCAATACTCACATTTTGGAGTCACAACACGTCGGAATTACTGTACACAACCAAAATAAGACAAGCGCGTGAATCATTCCCATGGGTATCTGTCATTATTCGTGAATCATGTTCCGTCGTGTGTTTCATACATCGCAATCCTGTCACCAAGCAACTGCAAATCCATCTTCGATCCCCCAACATGGGCCAGAGCCTCGTGACTCAAATTCAGAATCTTAAGGCCCTTTTCTTGCGCGGCCCTCAGGGGGCCAAGATAAATTTTTTCGACAACAGCCAGCATACCTGCTGGTACAAGATGCGAATAGTTCTTTCCGCCAATAAAAAAAAGGAAATTGACCACGGCCATGTGGAATGGGAACGACTGCTCTAACTCTTGCAATAACTCCTTGTCTGACGCATCGGCTAGCGGCGCGGTGTTGGGGAATAGATATGGCTGAACAGCGGCGAGTGCAACTGTCGTAGAGAAGAGATTTTCCGATTTCCTAGCACTTGCCGTCATGAGCTCTTCCTTCAGCCATGATACTGCTGATCCTCTGAGTGATTCGTAGGGACAGTGTTCCAATGTATCACAGATGAAGGTCAGTCGTAGGCGATCAACTGGATGAGCGTGTAGAATAGAAGAAGTAAGAACGTGAGCAGCATATCGCTGAGTCGACGATGGAGTGTTGGCGGAGAGCAAGGAAATAGTTTGAAGGTGTTGAAGGAAATCCTCATCCTCGAGTGGTCCTGAGACGAAATTATTGTCGTGTTCAAGCCAGAGTCCTAGGGCCAGAACAGCATCAATAACTCCTGTCTCTTCGCTGCCGATACTAGCAGGTCCACCAGTACCTATGAAGTGCCGAACGAGCTTAGCATGATCGGGAAATATTGAAAAGTCGGGTTGCTGGATCTTAGAGTCGAAGAGGACAGAGGAGAAGACAACTGATGTTATGAGAAAGAGAGAACCTGCTTGGGACAGTGGTATCTCTCCCGGCGACGAGGGATATTCGGTTTCGTATTCAGCAGGGTCAGGATTGGTTATGTAAGTAGCACCGAAAAGTGTCTGAAGATCCGACAATCCAAGATCCCGTGACAAAGCCTGGCACGGTTAGTAACAGGTATGAGGTATCAGGACGCACTGAGGAGCATGGCCTCGAAAGGGTGCAATTCCAGGGCGAGTTTTTAGCTAAAAAAAGAAACTCACAACTAGCTGCCCAACAATTGAAGTCCTCATCTCAAGTGATGGGTCATCTTTAAATTCTTGAGCCAGACTTTTTCTGTTCGGGACTACCATTCGAGGGGCAAATTGCTCCTGTAACCTGGCAGCCCAATCCATAGGGTTGGAATTTATGTATTCCTCCAACACGTGCGTGACGAAGGACTGCAGTAGTTTCTCTTGTATAGCTCTCTCATCTGGATCTTCATCTTGAGCTTCTGGATCTGGCGCAGACGGGCCAGCAGACGAGCCATTTGATGGTACCACTTTGTTCACGCTGGACGTGGACTTTCGACCTGGTAAAGAAGGACGTTTCTTACCGGATATCGTATGTACGAATGATATGACGGCGAGGGTGGCTTGATTGGAAGGGCGATAGGTAGAGAGAATTGCCATCAAGGACGTTGAAAGGAATCGTGATGGGTGTTTCGTCTTGATTCGAGGATGGAGTATAGCGAGCAGGCTGATCAGGGTACAGAACTTGTCAACCGAAGATGGCTCTGATGCCTCTTCCTTGCTTTTCTCTTCTCTTTCTCCCTCTTTCTTCTCCGTGTCTTCCTTCTCCGTGTCTTCGTCCTCTTCTTCTTCATCGGCCTGTTGGTCAATGTCCAAAAGCTGCAAAGCCTCCGTAACTTTCAACACCACTTCGCGAGGGTTCCCCAGTCTTGCAATCGTGTTCAAGCATTTCTCAGATCCCGGGAGAGGCAGAAGGAGCTGGATGAGGTCCCAGCCGATGCTCTGTGTCAATTCGGCATCTTGGAGGATGCCATGTAGAGTCGGCAGAATCTCCGGGCACATATGGGTTTCGAGGATCGTCAGGTAAGTTATAGGGTCTGTGGCCGGCGGCAGACTCTCCGTGATGGCGGTAATCGTGTAGTCGGCCATGATGATTTGTGGTGGAAGGAAATCGAGATGTTTAATGTAGGTGAGTTGAGGCTGCCCCACTACCTGTAACACTACCCCACTAAGTTTAAGCGTCAAGCTATCAGTCACGTGCCGGCGTACTGTCCAGAACTGTAAATGTTCAACTCACTTTAAGTCAACGTCCACATCTTGCTCAACCTATGTGTTGTGAATTCTTCGGAGCAATCAAGTGTTACGACAGATCACGACTTAGTCTTATCTCAAGCTGCTCTCTAAGTTTAGTCTCTACCACGAAGCTATTTAACTCATCTTCGTCGCCATCACTCGAACGGCTCAGTGAGACACTATTCCCATCGCCCCACAGATCTAACAGCCAATTGCCCTCCGGATGCATTGCCTGCCACGCCAAAGACTTAAATTCGCTCATCTCAACCCCCAATCTCTCAAAACAAGGTCCCGGATTATCCTTGCGTATGGTGAGAGACAACTACGTAAGTTCGCGTTCGCGTTCGCTCTCGCTATTCACTAATGAACGGAAACGTGCTGGCTAACAACAACCAAGATTCTCTACGTGGCGCATCACCTTCACTACTTCATACCCAACCCTCTCTCCTCGCCCATTTTGCCATTTCAAGAAGGCCTACAGCACGCCCACGCACGATGGCAACCATCCACGAGCCCAGCAAAGAAGACGCGCTAGCACTCTTCCAAGCCATCGAGCAGAAATTCCCCCACCAAACAGTAGGCGAGGACATCTGGTACCTAGTCGTCGTAAGTGAGCCAGCCATCAAAGTCCTCTCCCTATATAGAATAAGTACGGTGTCTTAAGTGAACGAGTTGCCAGCTCTCGGCGCTCGTTGGTGTTGAGCCCGAACACGCCGCCCACTTATACGCATATCTGATCAGCAAACCTCACTTCTCCACGCCCGCATCCCGACAAGCTCTCGTGCGCCGTCTGCGCGAAACTCTCGTCAAGAACGTGTCCGTCCAAGGGGTTTGTAAGCCGCTTGAAGCTCTCTTTTCAATCGCCAAGCTCGAGCGCCCCGAGGACAGAGACTACACCTATTCAAGGGAGGATCCGTTGTATAGCCTCAACTACCTAACAATACTAACTTGTGCTCAGAGAAAATTGGCAAGCGGGCTCAGAGAATTCGGCGAGAGGAGAACAGTGGCTGAACACCATCTACCAAGGCAACCTCTCCACGGCGACAAGCGCCTTTGAAGCGCACAAGGACTTCGATTTCATCTCCCGCCAGATCACTTACGGGCTCTACCTGTCTGACCATAGTGTTCTCGGCCCCATCGAGACCGAATTGGTCACTCTGGCTGGCATCATGATCCAGAATCTGCCCTTGGAAACCGCTTGGCATTTGCGAGGCACAAGGAGAGTTGGGGTCAGTATGGATGATGTTGAGACCATACAGCAATGCGTGAGTCCTCCTTCCCCTTCTCCGTTACTGGCATCTTTCTCATATTATCAGATCGAGATGGTGGCCAAGTATGGAGGAGCTAAAATGCACAAAATCCCCCGAGTAGTGGACATAGAGCACGAGGTCAAGACTTAGACCAGTTGGTAGAGCATATACCTATGCACCGTTCTATCTGAGCACACTGCCAACACTAATCTGCTATGTATCTTCGTCTTTTCTCGTACCTGTCTCACATCAGTATCGAGTTTCTAGGAACAGCGCTCCTTTCGTCCACAATGGAACTCTGCTCTTTCTATTTAAACTCTTAGTTTCCGAGGCCTGATCCATGCCTCTTGTTCTTCAACCCTTTCAATTTCATTAACGGTCTTAGAAGTAGCCTGCTCACCGGCGGCCTCCCCTCTGGGAGCCTCTCTGCTCGGCACCTAGGTATTTCTCCATTGCTAGGCTCTCCACTGGCAGCTCCTCCACTGGGGTCCCCTCCAGTCGGATTCTCTCCAGTGGCGGCCTCTTCGTTGGCGGTCTCTCCATTGGCAGGCTCTCCACTGGCAGGCACTCCATTATCAGCCTCTTCAAAGCTAAACTCATCATCACTATAGTACTTCCCACATTCGAGAATTGGTTCCTCTCCCACAACTATGCCCATTCTCTCCCTAATAGTCCGCTCGTAGTGGCACGCCAATTCCGGAATACCAAGCTCAACAAGCAACTCCCACGCGCTTATTTCCGCCTCGCGCTTTATGAACCTCTCTAAAAAGGGCTGGAAATCGCGGTTATGCTCGTCTGCAAACGTCAACAGGCTGATGCACACCATAAACCAATGCTGGAGCCTCATATTAAGGAGAGTGGGCTTAAGCCGCTCAAACCGGATGAAGCCCGATTCCAAGGGCCATTTCGGAAATCCGTAGACCAGGCTGGGAAGATCAGCACTCTCGCACCTCTCCGGCCTTGACATCAGCTTCCGCACCTCCATCGCCGATCGGCACCCCATGATCCGCGCCAGCTCCTCCGTCTTGGTGAGCGGCACCAGCGGGACGGGCGTACTGCCATTCGCGTCTGCAGCCGCCTGGGCGGCCCTGGTCTCCTCGCTGCGCAGCGAGAGCTCGCAGTTTCCGCGCAACCTCTGCCGATGCATCGAGAGCCCTTCCGGAACGGCCTCGATGAAGAGCAGCGGATGCAACGTCTCCAACGCATCGTCCAGCGTCCACACAAGGGCCGCGAAATTCCGGATATGCCTATCCGTGTACCCCGTCTCGTGGGCTATGTACAGCTGCAGGACCATCTCCTCGCTCACCGCGACCTCGTACTCGCCGCTGTCCTGCAGCGCCATGCAGCCAAAGTGGACGCGGATGTTGGGCTTGGGGAAGTACTGGGTGATGGAGTCGAGGACGCGCGAGCGTATCGAACAGGGCACATACTCGTGCGTGTCGGGCAGGTCGAGGAAGGTACGCGGGTTGTACACCTTGATGGTCCATCTGAGTTGCTCAGGCCGGCTCTCGTTGTTGAGTGTCTGGTTCAGGCGTTGATCGAGGGCGAAGGCGCGCGCTGCGGCTTCTTCTGCGCTGGTTGGGGCCGCGCCGGGGGTTCGGGCGTAGGCCACGGCGAAGGGGATGACGATGTAGAACTTGTATCCTCTTCCCATGGCTGTTTGCTATCGATGCTTGATAGAATGGCTGGCTGAAGCGCGGAGATGGTTGTTTTGGGGATTGGGCAGGACAAGAGACGCGACGGAGAGGACTAAGGGTATTTGCCCCGAAGTGTGACTTGGAAAGAAGTAGGTGTAAGTCAGGAAAGTGCGAATCAAGCCGCCGGCGAGGGAAATCATGTCTTTCTCTTGAAGATTGGGACATGGACAGAGAAGGCATTCGACTTTACCCGTCGTTTTGGCTGAAGTGTCTCTCGGAATAGGAGCTGTCATAAGTCGCCCTTCGCTAGCCGATGTCAACAATCAACGCGCTACCCTTCAACCATAGAGCATCGGCACATCAGTCTAGTTCGAGCTCTTATTGTTCTGTCTCCACACAAGTCCGCCGATTTCTAGACGCGAGCTCGCCTGATGTTTCTGACACGGGAGTCAACAGTATGACAGTACGACAGGTTATGTGCCTGGGAGTGTGTTTACGTCACGTGTTTAGCACGTGCTGCCAAGACACACTAGTGCACACGGCCTGCGTGTGCGAATTCTTTCCTCTCTTCAACTGAATGACTGACTGACAACCCGTGAAATCGAACATTGCGGTGTATCCAAGATACCGACATTGATCAATCGTCGACTTTACAGTCGATCATAGATTGACGAGGCTGAAAGCCAAGAGACCGATTTGCAGGCAAGCTGAGCACAGTATTGACCTTCGTCGGCATTACTCACACATCGCTCGCAGAGCTCCTTCACATCAAGCAATACAATACATTCCTCAACAATACGACCAACAATGCGACCCAGATACGCTTTCTACACCACCCATTTGCACCTTAACATCCCTCCTCATCACCAAGTCCGACCTCCTCAGCCGCCAACAGGAATTCCATGCACGCCGCGCCCACCTCCAGCAGACGCCCGTGATACTCATCCTCACTCGGGTAAAACGGACACGAGGCGTCCTCATTCCCGGCCCCGACCTCGAGCGTAAAGCCATGGATCTTGCTCAGCGACGAGTTGGTCATCGACCGCGAGTACGCGTAATCCATGCTACTCCCCGACTTGGGCGTGAAGTACACCGACTCCAGCGCCTCGTACCCCCTGCCCGCCGCGGACCTGATGGCTTTCACCGTCCGCGTCGCGGCGTAGTACTTGTCGTTCGAGTCGTCGCTCGGCATGTACTCCCTATAGTGAGGCAACTGATGCGGCTGGTCCGGCAGCTGACCGCGCGCCCCGTCGTACGTGCGGTTGCGGAAGTTCATGTCCGGATCGTGCGCCTGCGAGACATCGCTGCCCCAGTTGTACAGCAGGTAGCCCGCGTAGGCGTGGATGTCCATGTACCAGCGCAGCATCGGGAACTGGTCCATGACCCACACGATGCTCTTGGTCTCCGGCTCCGAGGCCGGTGCCAAGCCGTGGAACATCGGGGACGCCGGATCCGTCGACGCCGCCTTGTCCGCGACGCTGGGTCTGAAGGCGCGGCGGTAGTCCCACAGGAAGTCGAAGTTGCGGTTCAGGTCGACGCCGATGGTTTCGGGCCGCTTGCCCAGCACCGATGCGGGTTGCGGTTCTTGCGCCAGCAGGAGTTCGTGCCCTGGTCCCAGGCGAGCCCATCCGGGTTGCTCAGCGGTACGAAGACGATGCCGACCGCGTACGCGCGAGCCACTTCGGCGGCAGTGAAGCTGCGGCCGCCGTACACCAGCCCCGTGCCCTCGCGGTGGGCGTGCAGCAGGTCGCCCAGGAAGTACAGCAGGGTGTCGGGGGTGCCGCGCTCGCGGGCGTGGAAGGCCGCGCTGAAGAAGACACGGAAATCCTTGTCGCACTGTCTGCCAACTCGTCCACCAGCCGCGCTCCTCCCTCCGATCTGGGCCCCGAAGATGGAAGCGTGGTAGTACGTCTTGTACGGGGCTTCGAAGGTCTCGAGGCTGAACTCGCTCGCTAGACCCCTGAAAGCACTTTTGACTTCTTTCGCGTTGAGAATAGGCCCCATGTTGGTCACGTTGGGCTGGCTACCGAGCCCTCGCGGTGCCACCGCGCCATTCCGAAACCGGTCGCCTGTGCCAATCAGATGGCCGTGGTCTTTGGTATGTCTGCGCATGATCCGCGGCGCGGTGGGATCGATCTCTTCGGGAAGCAAACATGCTTGTGACATGGGACACGCCACGATGGCCAGTGTGAGCACGGCTTGCAGGACCTTCATGTTAATCGATGATTGGCCTGGAGAAAGAAAGACTGATGAAACGACAGATGAAAAGACTGATTTCAGCGCTCTCCGTTAGGTTATGCTAAGCTCACTGATGGGAATGGAGATCTGATATACTTTACTTGCGCCCCCTTCTCCTCCTCCTCTTCCCCCGGCGATCCAAAATCCAAGCCGGGATGCCGATACAACCAGGGAGAATAGAGTGACGATTCGACCGTGGAGGCCACCAAGCAGCCATAGCTTTTGACACATAAAGTATACTTACATGTAAGCTTCCCATTCTTTCGGTCAGATATCCGCGATCCGCCGGGATCCACTTTGTTGCCGTGTACCGTACTCGCGATACATCCACGCAATCGAACAGGCATCGTGTAAAATTAGGCACAATCGCATCATTGATACGGCCACATGTCGGTTTCGGGAAGAAGTCTAGGAACAGCCGCCTTGGAAAGACCCAACAAACCGCGTCATAGCACAGCCCTTAGAATCGAAGAAAAGTCTTGGTTGTGCCGTATTGAAGTACGGGCTTGCTCTCACACCTCAATAGGCAGTCAGGTAGAAACGCAAGGGGCCGTGAACAGCCGGAAAGAGTGAGTAGCTTTCATAAAAGCACTACTGGTTCTTGGCTGCAACGACACGACTCCCGTTTCTCAGTATCACGATTTGAACTCGATAGAGGTTTATTTTTCAATTTTTTTGTTTTCTTCTTCTTTATCAAAATGAGGTTTTCTAGTAGCCAGACAAGTTTCCTTTTGCGAAACACTCGCGCGTCGTTGGATCTTGCGATTGGGATTTACACAGCTTTCCGAAGCCTGCTGGTGAGATTTCGTAGGGACGAAGCTGGGGAGCTAGCGATGCTTTGGAGAGGTTGGTCGGAATTGGTGAGTATTCGCAGTCTTGGGTTGAAAGTCAGACTGGTTTTTTTTGGGCGGAGGGGGGGGGGGGGGGGGGGGGGGTTAAAAAGAAAGATAGTTCGGAATAGTTATTCGATAGCGTGAATATCGATCAGCTACTTTGTGATTTGTCCAGTACTGTAAGCAGGACCTGCTTTTCCAAACGTCTTGTCCGATGGCGTAGCGTATGTCATGATTCAATCGCTTGTGTTTCTTCGAATCGGGTCTGCGCTGTGATTGTGAAAGGTCACGTCGCGCTTTACAGGAGGTAAGAAGACCTGCAGTTTAGACACTGTGTGTATGTGTACGTTATACCTACTTTGATTATGTTCCGCAATTCCTCGCTGGAAAGAGAACGCTGAATGCTGGTTTGCTAGTGTGGTTGATACAGGAAGGTATAGTACTATACAACAGTGCAGCACAACACAGTATAGAATGTATAATTCAACAAACAACACGGTACAGTATACCTAGTTTAGTACAATACAACAACACAGTACAGTAGAACACGTCGAGCGATAACAAAAATGGAATAGCTTTCAGGCATGGCAATGTGTATTCGGTAAGGTTAGCACGGCCAGAGGCAAGCTGTCGATCGAAATCCGTGGTCCAGTAGCCATCTGACCAGCACTCGATACATGGATTGACGAGGTCAGCGGCAACGGCCTTTTCGTCCGAGAAGTGCATCGTGATCTCTGGCTGGCAGTGGCCGTTGCATCGGTACGGTACAGTAAACAAAGCGCGGAAGTGGAAGCGGATCGGACCGTAGGAAGCTTGGATGGAACTTCATCACCACCTATCTCTCAGAAGGTACTGTACTGTACATACAGTACCTCTCCCAAACCCCTACCAACCAATATCAACGCCAGTCGCACGTCGCAGCTCGTTGTCCCGGGAGGAATGGCAGGCTGCCGATCGAAGGATCAGGGCCTTGTCGTGGCTCCCGATGTACCTACCTACCTACCTCCCTACGGTACAGCACATCAGGTATGTGAAGAGAGTAGGATTGGCAGTGCGACCGACGGACCACCCACTGGAGCCATGTTTTTGATTGAATATCGGAACTTCCGAGGCCGATAGAGCCGCCGGTTTTCTGGCCATAGGACGCTTTGTCCAGATCGGCCAGCACCTACCACCGTCTCGACTCATGTCACAGCGACGACCTCGTCGCCCCCGTGGAATGGAGAAGATGAAGATGCTGCTGCTGCTGCTGCTGCTGCCAATGACGTACACACTCCCCACGCCTCTCATGTCAATGCTCTTTTCAAGTCGTCGGCAACGACGAGCGACATAACGCTGCACGCGAGTCAGTCAAGGTTCGCATCTCCCGGCCTGCCCGAAGCGAGCGAACAACAACAACAACAATAACAACCACAACCCATGTGTGCGGCGCCAGTCTCGTAACGTGAGTGCCGATGCCCTGGTAGAAAGAAGCGCAAGATGCCCTCCTCCCTCGCCACGGCCACGAAGCAGTGCGCCACGCTCTGATACCTGCACCCGCCGCCGGAGCCCGCCGGCCGCGCGCGCGCCCTCAGCATGTCCTCGAAGGCGATGAAGAGGCCGAGTGGTGATATTGGTGATATTGGTGATATTGGTGATATTGGTGATATTGGTGATATTGGTGATATTGGTGATATTGGTGATATTGGTGATATTGGAGTTATTGGAGTTATTGGTGTTGATATTGACAATGATTTAGTCTTCACCTTTACCTTGTCTCCCCCGGCTCGGAGCCCGTTGGGTCCGCTGTCAAACGCACGACTGGCGGTGAGTTGGTTCGTGCAACAACAAGGGAAGGGATTTCGAATCCAGCAACGGCTACCTCTTGTCGGACCTTTCAAGATGACGGCCCGGCAACCGGACGACGAAAGGGAAAGATAGCCAGCCAGCCAGCCGTGTTAAGTGACCCCGCAGACGATTACAACCTCCATATTCCGAGGCTGTTGACATTTAAGCGTGGTGAGATGCCCATCGAAGATTGTGCTACAAGGGTCCGAGCCGCAGTAGACTCGCGCCGAGTAAAAAATCGGTGATGGAGATATCTGACTCTGAACCGATGTGTGGACTTCGACTTTAGCATGGATCTGGATTGAAGTGCGACTGTGCAATCGCTCGGTGAAGACGTGGATGTATCACGCATGAGTTTGTCAATGGTGAAAGTTGTATATTTTCATTCGACTCAAAGTTACACCTATCGCATTCCATTGCCAGTCGTACATCTCAAAGACGAGATGACCTCGACTTATCGAGCTCAGCCGACGCCGACTTGTACAATTTGACCAATTGGCGTATCCCAAGATCCAGCATCACATCCTCGCTGCCTCCCGGAATGCGGGCGCCGTTGATTTCACGGTAGATGCCTAACGGAAACACGTTAGCCAACCCGAGAGGAACACCCATGCACTCGACAGCCAACTTACGCTCAGCAATCTCGCCCTGGCCTGACGGTGTGTAGCCAGCGCCTCCAAACAACAACACCGAGCAAGTGGCGCATTCGTTCAGCACGATGCCGGCGTGCGCCTTGGCCATCGCGGTCAATCCTCCCAGCTGCCGGTCAGCGTCCGCCTTGGACAGGTGACACAGCTGGTACGCCGTCTGCTCGATCCACGCCGACAAGCTCTCGAGCAAGGCGCCCGCCTTCGCCAGCCGGTGCCGGACGACCGGCTGGTCCATCAGCGTCTTGCCAAACGCCTCGCGCTTCATGCAGTACTCGAAGGCGGCGCCCAGCGTGACGCGGCACTGCCGCGTCACCGAGACGGCGATCTGAAAGCGCTCGTGGTTGAAGTTCGTCATGATGTACGACATGCCTTGGTTCTCCTCGCCGATGAGGTTCTCGATGGGCACCTGGACGTCGTCGAGCTCGATGAAGGTCGTGCCGGACGTCGGCTGGCCGCCGACGCTCAGCTTCCTCATCGTGACGCCCGGGTGGCCTTTCAGCGGCACGACGAGCATGGAGATGCCTTGCGCGCCTGGTCCCCCGGTTCGGACGGCCATGGTGGAGTACTCGGACCATATCCCGTTGGTGATCCTGGGGGAAAAAAGTCAGCACTCTTAGCCCAAGTTGCGCTACTGAAAGTTTCGGACGAGGGGATGCGTGCCATTTCTTCGTCCCGTTGACGATGTAGTGCTTTCCATCCTTGGATCTTTCGGCCGTGGTCTGAATGTTAGCGACATCAGATCCAGCTTCCGGCTCCGTGATCGCGATACACGTCCGTTTCTTCCCCGTCAAAAGATCAGGCAGGAATCTCTCTTGGAGATCCTTCGACCCGAACTTGATAATGGGCGGGATGCCAAAAGACATCCCAGCGTTCAAAGAGATAGCGACCCCAGCAAGCCCCGAGCGTTGCAGCTGCCACGCACATCAGCATTCGCGCCGCGACAAGCGAGCCAGAATTTTCCTATTCTTTTTTTTTTTCAGTTCTCCAAGACTTCGCATACCTCATCCCAGTAGATCATCGTATGGAGATAGTCAAACTCCTCCGCGGGAATCAGACCCCCTATCTTGCTCAGGCCAAGCCTCTTCAACATGTCCAGCGGAAGGGGCGCCGGCAAATTCGGAACCAGGAAATTCGCCTCCGCGAACTTTCGAAAGACCTCCTTGGGCACCTCGCCCGCGCGCTCATACTCCAGCGCATTCTCCGTCAGGTGTTCCGAGATGAAGGCCTGGCAGGCTTTCTGCCACCTCCTGTGCGTCTCTGTGAAGTAGGGCGAGGGCAGGCCGCGGAGCCACGGGGGCTCCGAGAAGGGGATCGACTGGCTGCTGCTCATGTTTGCCGAGAATGCGAATGAAAGTCTTGAGCAGTAGGAAGAGAGTTCAATCAATCGCCCTGAGGAGGTTTGGGTTTGTTGCGATGGCTTATGATAAGCCTACTTATGAACTGTTGTGATACACTCGGCACGCGTCCCCAATTAATCCGAACCGTACGAACCGAGCCGTCGGTACTGGAAGCCGTAGTGCGGGGTAGGTGGTGGCAAGATGCCCACCTGCCACGTGCGTGAGCGGGAGTATGTGGCCGTTCTTGTGAATTGGCTACTTATCTGTCTTCCTTCGGAGAGCTGACTCGAGTGATCATGAGAAAGGTTTGTCAAGTTGTAATGCTTACCTATGCTACCATGATAAGTGGTAGCGGCGAAAGCAACCTTGCGTGTTCTTAACCGAACACATAATGGCCAAGAAAAACGGGCTTGGGCTCGGGCTCGAGTTACCAACAGGATAGTCAGAACCTAGATACCTGAGTAATTGAAGCGAACAATACCGAATGCTGTAAGTTCGATACACATGTATATGTATGTGAAGCGTAAGGTGAGCATTCCATTCCCAGAGCAAAATCGCAGCGGAGGAAAACAAGATGGAGCTTGGAAGCGAGTTTCTCGCTTAGAAGAAGGCGAAAAACAACACTGGCGACAAACATCGGGAAAGAGATTTATGTTCGGGTTTGAGTGGACCTGACAACCTTCTGAGAGGTCCTGACAACCTGCTTTCTATCATCCTTGTTCTTGCAGCCGAGAGAGAGAGAGAGAGAGAGAGAGAGAGGAAGAAAAAAGACGCCCTGCGTTCTGTCCGGGGCCAAGGAATGTTCTGGCTACGCAATACTCGGACTCGGTTCTCAGACGTGATCTCGTAATGTAAAGTAAGCAGGATGTGCAGCACATGGCGAACGCCCCATGCCCTCGTGTCGAAAGACCGGAACACGATTTTATTCGGATATGGTGCGTAGAGGTGTGGCAGGGTGATTCCTTTGGTGGATCTTGACGATGAACTCGTACAAGCGATACGTACGGCTTAGACGATGGGAGAGAAATTGATAGGCTGTGGCGAATCAGCTCGATACCCGTGTGCTGCCTAGGCGATGAGGTCGGGTCTTGCAAGAAACATGTTTGTTAAGCGTAGGTGTCACTGGGAACAAAGTCCCTGCCCGACATTCGTACGTCGGACACCTTGGCACACATGAAAGCTATGCCGGGGTTTCATGTTGAATTCAGCATCTCCAAGCGTCCTACGCGCCCTCCGCACCAGGTTTTCCCTTCTCAGCCATCATCCGCCGATAGCCCTCCACAACCTCCCTCCTCACACCTCCCAGCTCCTCTCTCCTCCTCAGACTCCCACTCGCCTTCGGCACATCCTCGACCTCGACCCTCGCGCCCCGAACCTTGAACTTCTCCTTCGGCGCTTTCGTGAACACAGGCGGCGCCTGCACCACATCCCCAAACGCGACCTTCGCCTCCCCCCGCTTCGCGGCTACAGCCTGCCAGGGGTCGTCCTCCCCATCATCCACCTCTCCGATCTTCTTGCCCTTCTTCTTCTTCTTGTTCTTCCCGCTTTTCGTCTTGCTCTCCGTCGGCACCTGCTCCTTCCACCTGACTTGGCCATCGCTGTCCTCCTCCTGCTCTTCCGCCAACTCGAGCGCCGCCTGTCGCCGCTCCTGGATTCGCGCCTCCTCTGCCCGCCACTCGTCGTACATGCGATGCATCCTCTTCTCCGTCTTCGTCCGGCCGACCTTCAGCCCCAGCGGATCCTTCCCCGACCTCACACTCTTGTTGATCAGGCCGCTGACCGGAAGCGCCGCATCCACGCGCGCTGAGAAGTCGCTCATCTTCTCTCCTGGCCGGATACTGATCACCTCGGCCTTCTCCTCGACAACGCGGTCAGCCGCCCCCTCCGCTGTCGCAGCGGCCAGTTTGCGCTTTTTCTCGGCTTTGGTGGGCTTCACACCGTCATCAAGGGCCTTGGGCAGTTTCTTGCCCTGCGCAAAGGCCATGAGGCGCACGAAGGCCTTGGGCGTGTCATCCTCCGCGTCTGGGCGCTTGCGCTTCTTGTTGCTGCGTTTTGCGGTGCTGGGCTGCTCGGTGAAGATCCCGTTGGAGGCCGCGGCTTTGGATGTCGAGAGAGGTTTGGCTGTGACGGAGGGAGGGAGGTCGGTCCTGTGTCGGGTTCTGTCAGTGTCGAGCGCTGGCAAGTGTACCACAAGAAATAGACGTAAGTGTAGCATACGTGGATTTGTCGACGATGCCTTTGCGGGTATGTTTGTGTGGCATGGCTGCGGGTGGAGGGGGTGGTCGAGATGTGATGTGGTGGTGGTGGTGGCTTGGGAATGACACTCGAGAAAATTCATAGTGAGTCGGCAGAATGTTCACCGCCCCCGCCTAGCGAGACCGTTGTTTACTTAGGATGGTTTCTGGTTTGTCTTGAATTCTCAATCCTCTGCTGATTTTCTGTGATTGCGAATTGGACTTGCCAGCTGTCGAGATTAATAGACATGCTATGGCTACCAGCGGTACAGATTTCTCATCCCTGCTTCTTTGAAGGGAGAGCTAGAGAGAGATGCCTCTCGAAAGCTGTCTCGAGACTGTACAGTGCAGTACGATGGAATGTGCCGGCAGCTGATGCAAGCTTCAATTTGAAATTCTCGCTATAGCCCTGGCTCATATCACATCGCATCGCATCGCATCGTTAAGGCTTCTTATCTTAGCATCGTTGCACGTTGTCTGTTTGGTGGTCCAGATGCCCTTCCTTCGTCGAAATCGAGGCCCACCACGGCGCCATCGGATGAATCACAAGTGTGAGCATCGGTCCCTGTGAGATGACAGCTTCTGAGTGGTCGCGCTGCCGCGACTCACGCATCCACAATGGCAGATTCCAACCGTCTGATTGGTTGTGTCGGGCGGGACCTTGAAACACAACCGACAATCTTCGCCTGAAAGCTTCAATGGGAGAAGATTTATATCCCCATCTCACCCCTCTTCTCAACCAGTCTTCCCCTTTTCTCAAGTGCTTGCTCAAAATCGACCACAAGACCCTGCCAAGACTGTTATTGGGGGTATCGGATCTGGCTCCGGGATCCTGCATGCCGATTGCTCCGGGTGACGTCCGCTTGGAATCGTAGGCACCAGAGACCCGGCACAGTGACATATCTGTACCATACCCTCTGTTGGGCCAGCCGACCAAACACCTTTGCAGCACAATAGACCGAGCGGCTCTTCTAGCCCCTCATTCCAGAGGCTGCCTGCTAATGTTCTCGCATTGGCATTGATTCAGCCGAGATCTCTTGGTCTTGTGTATATGGCCAAGTCCTACACAAGCTCATCGCCGATGGGAGAAAAAGAAAAGTTGAAGAGGCCTGCCAAGATATCGCGACTGTACTGTACATCGCCCCCGCCACGATCAAGGACCGAAAGCACTAGAGGCCGCTAAGATGGCTAAACAGCACTTGGAACGCAACGACAACTGGTCATCATCCCATCACTCGCCCGCTCAAGAAATGTTTTATTCAGATTCTCCTTCGACACATTCCTTCGAGCATGATGATGTGTCGGCTCGTGGTTTAGAAGGTGGATCCCTCAGCAGTAAGACGTTGAAAAGCGAGAAGACGAACGGAAAAGGCAAGAAACGCTGGTGGAGCAGTATGGCTGTCAGGGGTCGACATGGATTCAAAGACGAGGGCGACGTTTTTCAGCTCTCCGATCCATCTTGGAATGGAATTCCGAAGAGAAAAAGCTCACGACATCATTTTTGCGTCTCTGGCGGAATCAGCGGATTGACCATCCTGTGCGTGCCCGAGTCGAGGGGGTCTCAATCGTGCAAGAGGCACTCGGCTAACATGTAAACAGTTTCATCCTCCTTACAGCAAACCTCCTCCTCGCGTTCACCACTCTCCTCTGGAATTCCAACTTTGACGACACCCTTCTCAACTGGGGCGTCTCGAGCAGCGACACCACAAGCCTCGCCTGGCACCCGACAGACTTCACGCGGGACATCCAGCCCATCCCTTGCCACTCGCACAACGACTACTGGCGACGGGTGCCTCTCTTCTCCGCACTACGACACGGCTTCATCAGCGTCGAAGCCGATGTCTGGCTCTTCGACGGCCACGAGGAGCTCTATGTCGGCCACAACCGCGCCTCTCTTACACGGAACCGCACCTTCACCAGCCTGTACATCGACCCGCTCGTCCAGATCTTGCAACGGCAGAACCCCACGACGGAGTTCTACACCCAGAGCACGAACGGCGTATTCGACGTCGACCCCTCGCAAACGCTCGCGCTCCTCGTAGACATCAAGACCAGCGGGCCGGAGACCTGGCCCGCCGTCCTCGCGCAGCTGCAACCGCTGCGCGAGCGCGGCTGGCTCTCCTTCGCCGCCGATGGCAAAGTGCACACGCGTCCCGTGACGGTCGTCGGCACGGGCAACACGCCCTTTGATCTCGTAACGCAGAACGAGACATACCGCGATGTCTTCTTCGACGCCCCGCTCGACACCATGGGGGAGCCTCTCGCAGACGCCGAACCCTGGGCCGCCTCCTCCCCTCCGGACGCCACGGCTCCTCCCCAAAGCCAGAACCAAAGCCTCAACCCGCCGCGCGCACCGCCTCGCGATCCTTACACGCCTCTCAATTCCTACTACGCCTCGGCCTCCTTCTCGCTCGCCGTGGGCCGCCTCGAGCAGGGGCGCCTCACCCCGGCCCAGATCGAGCGGATCCGGGCCCAAGTGCGCGGCGCGCAGCGGCGTGGCTTGAAGGCCAGGTACTGGGAGACGCCCGTGTGGCCGCGCAGTCTGAGGGAGCATGTGTGGAGCGTGTTGGTGCGCGAGGGCGTTGACGTGCTGAACGTGGATGATCTGAAAGCCGCGGCGAGTGGCCTCTGGTAGGAGAAACGGGGCGGGATGATATCGATGAAGGAGGTCGGAGTGGGAAGGGAGAGCAGTGACTAAGTCATCACGGCGTTTGGTGCTTGTCATCAGAGAGAAGGGCAGTTCAGATCTCATTCCGTCTATTCTTCTAGGGTCTACATTTCCGCGGTGACTAGGGTTTCTAGAAGTAGAACAAGCGTTGCATACACCATGTTGCATCGAATTCCGGTGAGAAAGGGGAAGAGCGTGATCGGTGCTAGCCCAATCTGGATCGAAACCAGTACAGTAAATCAAGTACATTCCCGAAGAAGGGAGAAGGGCGGACAGACAGACAGACAGGAAGAAAGAACAGATAGATAGTTGCGCGCAGCAGGGAAGTATCCAGATCTTCAGCCATGTCTCCTTCCGCTGTGCTGTTTTTCAAAAGTGGACCAAAAAAGAGAAAGGATCTGATGGTGCGACTAGAAATCGACAAGTGATGTTTACTTCACCGCCAATCCCCATCGCGGCGAGCCTGATAAGCGAGCCACCCAAGAAAAAGGGGATGGTGGATGGGCAGCGGTGATGGGACCACCCGATTGAAAAGCCGACGAAGGGACAAACCCCCCTCCCTCCATTGCAGTCTTTCCTTGCAGTCCCAAATCTTCCCCCGGTGAATGAGAAAGCGCGAGTGTCCTCGGTATCAAAAGATTGGTCTTCTCCCCCCCCGCCCTCTCTACATGCTCTGCTGCTTCCACCTTTTTCTTCCCCCTCTCTACGTCGCCTCTTTTCTGCAAGAAGCTCACCCTCGTACAAACGATACCTAAGCATCGAGATCGAGATCCGAGGATCCCTCCATCCTCTAACCCGCTCTTCTTTCCTCGACTTTGGACCGGAGCTTTAGTGGTTTTGGTAGGTAGGGAATGTTACATTATACAGTAGGTAGTTACACATCATTGACAGCCAACCACCCAGCGCGAAAGCTCGCGCACGACCTGATCTAATATACAGAACATCGCAATCGTACAAGCTGCCTTCGAAGTGAGTCCTGTTATCCTCTCCCGTGTGTAGTAGCGGCAAATCAAATCGCGTTGGGGTATGCCATGCCATGTCATGCCAGCAAAAATGCACGCATGCGCGCTCCCAATACCAGCAAACGCCAAACTCGCCAGCAAGCAAGCAGAATCCCCGAAACCCAGATCCAAACCCAGATCCAAACCCCGTTCCTTACGCCCTGAAATGACCTCGCCGAGTAAAATTCTCATCATACGCCGCCCATGACCGCGTCTCCCGCACCCCCATCTCCCTCGGGAGCTGCTCCTGCCACTTTGTGACTCTGCAGCGCATCCGCACACCCCGTGCCAACGACAGCCCACCACCACTCGCCCGCGGTGTAGGCTTCGACGCCCACGCCTGCCTGCGCGCCCAAGTCGACAAACACGCCCATCTCGACGCCCCACTGCATCAACAGCTTCCACTCCCACTCCTCAAGCGCTTCCTTGAAGGAGCTCTTCAAGCCGTCGAGCCCGATGCCGGCGCGCAGCGCTACGACCTGTGCTACGCCCGCGATGACCCGATTCCACACCTCCGGGATCACCTCCTCGTTGATGCTGAACCAAATGGGAATCTCGCCGTTCTCACCGCCGCGGGGAGGTCCCATCAGCTCAAATCGTTGGAGGACCGGGTTGGCGTCGTCGAAGACATAGGATTCCGTCGGGTAGATGTCGATGTTCCAGATGAAGGCCTCCTTGGGGATCTTCTTCGTTTCGTAGCCGCCGTCACCTAGTCCGAAGCGGTTCTTGGGGACGTTGACGCCGACGAACTTAAGTCGGCCATGGGCTTGCATGGAGGTGAGAACCATGAGCGCGCCCTCGTTGGCGAAGTAGTCGCCCTTGATACATCGAGCGCCGCTGCGGAACTGGTCGTCCATCCAACGCTTGAAGAGGGTTGCCTCTACGAACTGTGGGTCCTTGATGTGACGTCTAAACTTGTTGGTCCAGGTCTCGACGAGAAGGAATGATTTGCCCTTGTTAGATTTGGTGATCTTGCGGCGTGTGATGCACTTGTTGTCAAGACACTCATTTATAGCTTGCTTGACAGCGGCAGGCCGGAACGAGTCCATCTTGGCTTTTGCGAGGGCGGCGTCGAATTCGTCGTCGGGGGTTGCTGCTGCGGCGCGGATCCATGACCGGACGACGGCAGCGTAATCGACTTCGTCTTTAATGCGTGAACGGCCAACGGGCATCGTGAGTGCTTCCGAGGCTGCTCCTTCAAATCTCTTGTAGACTGCCATGGAAGGGTGGAAGAAGTGCTCTCTCCAGGGTGTTACGACTTCCTTCTCATGCTCTTTGAAAGGCACAACCTCATAGGTGTAATCGAGTTCTGCTTTGGTACCAGGAAGAGGGACCTTTTTGTTGCTAAGCGAGCTCTCGACATTGTCCATGACCCAGTCGACGACCGTACTCCAGGGATATTCTGTCAACTTGTTGTAATTCAACGGTGGGATCTCTCCGTTCTCATAAGCTTCGAGGAAAACCTTTCGGAATTCTTCCTCTAATTCCTTGATGGCTGGCTTCTTAACAGCAAGAAGGTTCTTCCAGGTCTTCGTGAGAAAGTTCAGTGAGTACTGCGGAAACAGCTCTGCGACAAGAACCCAGTCAACTTGGGCATCAAGACCGCCAGTCAATGTGCGGATGACCGTAACCGTGACAATGAAGCGGTTTTCGAGCTCCGATAGCAAGACATTGCTGCCTAAGTTTCGGGACCGTTTAACTGTCACCTCGTTGGGTCTACCCAGTTCCACGCCGAAAACTTGTGTGGCGATTGCAGGATCCACAGTATCTGCAAGATCAGAAGGAAGAGCAGTCTGTAGTCGAGTGTAGTTGAACTTCTCATCCTGCTTTGCGTTGACCGAAGTGATGGGGAAAGCCGAAGGCTTCATTGAACGCTTGCGCTTGACCTTGGCCACTGCGGCATCATTGGTCTCTTCATAAGCGTAGCCCAGTCTCTCCGAGTCATCACTCTCCAACTTCAGGTATGGCAGATCCTCGACCGTGAATGCAGTTGCGTCGTCCCACCGAACAGAGTAGTCTTTCGGAATGTCGGTATTCATACGATCCACTCTCCACGAACCAAAATAGGGGTCTTTACCCTCCGCAACGGCTTCCGCGTCGACAAATGCCACAAACTCGATCTTTGTGGGGTAATTCACGACAGTTTTGATCTTTGAGTTTGAAAGTCCAAAGACGGCAGGCAGCGAATCAAGTCCAGGATTACCTATGTCTTTTGGGCCTAACTTCTTTGGCTCGTAGAAGTTCAAGATGTCCACCTCGCTTAAGCCCTTGAGACGCTTCGACCCATTTCTTTGTACGAATCTCGAGCCTTTCGGCTCAAAAGCATCATTGATATCGTTGAGATCCTGTACAAATACTTGCTTGGCAAATCGGCGATTGTAACCCCGCACAGGCTTGCCAGTGGCTTTTGAAAGTCTCACTGAGGCTTCTAGAGCGTTTCGGGCGTCTGACATTTCGTCGAAACCAGGCGACATGGATGTAAGTTTGCTTGAATGTGCTGCTCGAGGCCGCTTCGCCGATGTACCAGGCAGAGCGTCGACAGTTTTCTGTCGCTTGGAAGGATTTTCTTCGTAGCCCTCGCTCTCTTCGTCCGAGTAGTCATCAGACTCGAGGACGGAAAACGGCGTTGAAGTAGCTCTCTGGCTGTTACGTCTCTTACGTCGCGCCTTTGGTTGTGGAGCTGGTAGACCAGTTTCCGGATCCAACGGAATGCCCTGTCTGATTGCATCCATCAGTCTCTTGGAAGGAGGTTGAGGAAGATGTACTCTATTCGAGATCGGTGGTTCGATTAATGGACGGTGGCCATCCTCTCTCCTCTTACGATAAGCTTCGTACCCAAGGTTGCCTGCGGCACGGCGAGCTGGACGACCGTACACAGGATTTACTCCATGGCCGAATGGCCGGACAGACCATGATCCATCGAGTGCCTGCATGAAAGTGATTGGCTCTGGCAATTGAGAACGTCTGGGATAGCGAGCCCTCTTCGACATTCTAGCGGGTTTCTCGGTTTTCTGAGGCAAGGCCACTTGATCCCAAGCACCCGAAGTAGTGTTTGGCATGAAAGCTGGGGCGTTTTCCCAACACTGTTGCTTCATGGCGCGATACGCAGCTCTCTCAGCAAAGAATTTCTTGTCTTCGGCAGCGCGTCTTTCCTTCTCTTCTTTGGTGAGCGAAGCCCGCTTGATCATCCATGGATAAGGACTTGGCTGAGCACCGGATCTGATTGCTTCCATTTTGCGGCGAACACCAGCTGCGATTTTGGCGTTGTGGCTGGGATCTCTCTTCTTCGTAGTAGACGCAGACAATGACCTGACTGATCGACGGCGTCTCTTCTTGCCGGGTGTTCGCAACCCAACGGTAAGATCGTCCTCAATATCCTCGTCAGAATTCTGCTCGTCTTCATCTGCCTCCTCGATGTCGTCTATCAAAAATTCGTCCGCATCTGCTGCGCTGTCTTCGTCATCATCAATGAAGCCATCACCAGCACCAGGCTGAAGATCCGGATCAGACTCCAAGTCATCTTCGACAAGTGTTTCTTCGACTGGCCGACGATGAAGAGCTCGGCTAGCGACATTTTGGAGCAAGTCGAGGATGGGCGGAGAAGGAGCAAACTGTGACGGGACATAATATTGTGGATGATATTCTTGGATCAAGGCCTGGAACAACTCAACCCGTGCATTATCCAATCCGACGCCTGGAGATGTAATGATGCTTCGTGTAACGACCCTGCTCTTGCGGCTTACGTACGAGAATTCCACTCGGTTGAGAGTCTTAGCACGAACAACATCGTCGACGGCCTTAGCACATAATTTGGATTCTGGAAGGATATTCGTGACCGGGTGCTGCTTCAACCAGACAGCCACACTGGCGAACCAAACGCTTCGATCAGCAGCGAAGACGTTCCCGTTGTTCTTGACTAGAGAAACAACAACCTCTTCGTACCATGCGTCATGTAGTTCGTTGCATGACATGCTATCCGCGACACCTGAAGCATTGACAAGATCTAATTTGATGAAATTGTCAGGCAGCGGCTCGGCTTCGACAAGACCGATCTCTGGAAGTCCACTAATAATCTCGGCGGCGATTTCGCCCTCGCGGTGCAATGCCATGTATCTTTTGCCAGGTTTCGTAGCATTCTTTGGGGTCTCGTTCGTAGCCGTGTTATTTTTCTCCCACCACTCTACAATGGACTCACCACCACTACTAGCCTTATCCTCAAGGTCATCGAAGAGATCGATAGCAACGTCTTCCTTTTCATCCTCAGCAGGCTTCCATTGAACGACCTTTTTTTTGGGCTTTCGCGTCATGTTTCCCGATTTCAGCGACCTTTGGGATCTCTTGTCTACATCCCTTTCTGGAACATAGTTAGGGTTGCACGTCGTTCGAGCTTTGGTGATGTGATATTCCAAGCCGTTGGGGTTCTTAAATCTGCCTTTGCATAGATGGCACTGAAAAGGCTTTTCGCTCGCGACCTTGGTTTCCTGGATTGTTGCATAGTCGCCACCTTCCATTTCGTGCAATACAATGGCTCCAGTAAGCATCTGTCTCATATGGGATGCCGAGGCGTTGCCTGAATCGGTTGCGGCGAATACAAAGCGATGTATGGCATCGGACTTGTCATCGCACAGAGTCTTGGCCTGGAGCACCATAGGGTAAGATCCCTTCACAGACACGGTTGGATTTCCGATCAAGTGAGCTATTCTCATGCGAACCAGAGGCATTTGCGGCGGATGCTGTTCAAGAGCAAAGAATTCCGCGACCTTCTGATCCTTGGAAAGGAACAAATTGCCGACCTTGTCTTGGTAAGAACAAGAGAAACGAGCTGCTGCATCAGGCATTTGGACTTTCTCGGCTTCAAGAATTTCGGCTTGAAGTCTCTCCAGCTCGGCTTTTCTCAGGGCTGACTTCAGAACGGGTTTCTTTTTAGGAGGTTCTTCAGATGGAGTACCAGCTGTCACAGCCGAGACCTTTCTTTTCTTCGACTTTCCAGGGTCGACGGGGGTCTGTATGGCTTGGGGTGTAGGTAAATTTGCAGGTTCGTGAATGTGCACTAGCAGTTGAAGATCAAGCGCGTTGTTAACCGAACTGGATTTGTTCCCGACCGTGATATCACCCTGCATTGACAGCTGAGACTCAACTTGATTGCTCACCGGGGGAGAGAGACCGACAGAAGTGCCAGTCATTGAAACATCAGCTGGCTCGTCAAGCTCTCCGTGTCGTAGCACAGGCACATCAGGCAAATCTGTGATGTTTGCCACAATGTTTGATGTGTCTGCAACCTGAGAAATGACAGACGAATCGATCATTGCAACATCGGGAACGACAGTCTCCCTAATAGCCCCAGCTGACTCCATTTGCAAATGAGGTACTGGTGATGGACTGACGACTGCATTCGATGTAGCTTCAGCATGAGTGACGGCACGGCCATTGGTCAAAGGAGAGGCAGCTGTTGGCTCGGGCATTACTTTTGATCCGGCCTGGATTTCTGCTGCGTTTGATGCGTCTTTAATCTGAGGACTAACACGATCTCTGTTCATCGAATTGGCAAACGGCTCTTGGGGATGGAATTGAAACCCCTGAGAAATGGGAGGCGGCATTGAGGAATTGGGGATCCGAGGATCCACGGACTTCTCATGGTCTTTCTTAGAATTACTGGCCATGTGAACCTGCGGGGCTTCCGGTACTAGTGGAGGTTGCTCGATAGTAGCATTGGATGTCTGTGGTGAAAGACCAGTCGATTCCATACTCATGCCATTAGATTCGACTCGCGATCCTCCACGGCCTCTTCCTCTAGCTGCACCGCGGCCTTTACCTCTGCCACCCACTCCCCCGCGAGAGATGAATGTTGCGACCGCGGTATCCTGGGGTGGGATTGGGGTTGTTCCAAGAGTGGTTGAGATCCCCATGGCACCGGGGAGGACCTGCGCATCCTGTGGAGCGGTTTGGACATCTATCTGCGCGTTTCTTTGCTTCCCGCCACGATCTCCACGCGCGCCTCGACCCCGAGCTTTACCACTACCACGAGGCCTGCCTCGTGGTCTGCCGCGTACTCCTGACCCAGGGGTTTTCGGGGTTTCAACAGGCCGCAGAAGGCCGTGACCGATAGCAGTATTCGCAAAAGTGCTCGGTGTGGAGTGGTTGTTTGTTAATCTTTGGGCCATCGAAGTTTGACTAGGGGTCAGAGCGGTAGAGGTAGCTGTAGCTTCCGAAGAGTTTAATGATTGTGATATTGGTCGAGCAGGGACAGAATGATCGGCATGCCCCAATGGTGAAGCCGGTTGCTCACCGCAACGTTGCTCGTTCTCGGGCACAGCTGTAAACGATGTATCTGGAGACGTAGAAGGTGAAACAAAGCCGGTCGGCTTGACCCCTGCAAGAACTTGCAAAGCTCCAAATGGTACCCTACCTGAACCAGACTGTGCTGAAATACATCCAGCTGCGCCGATGCCAAGAGTGGTCAATTGAGAATTGATGGACTGAAAGGGCTGGACCGCCGTTGGCGTTTGCGGTCGTTGAAACAATGATGGCGCGTAACTTGTACGGCTAGGGTCGATGTTCAGCGCAGAGAGTGCAGGGCTATGCGGCTCAGCAGAACCAGAGAGGTTTTTAGAGCTTCCAGAAGGCGAGGCAGGGCAGAATGGGTTGTCAGGTGTCAGGTTAGCAGCCAACGGAGGAGGGGGTGCCATGAAACTGTTGGGAGTAGCAGACCTAGAGGATTGAGCTGAACCGTTCGTAGTTTGGTTCGGCGGCTGTCCTGTAAGTATGGAAGCTGGTATAGCAACGGCCTCCTCGATAGCTTGTCTATCAGGTGAGGGCTGATCCACTTGCGTGCAACCTTATGGCTCATTTCAGAAGGCATGCCAGCTTTCGTAGCCATAGCTGGAGCGCCTTGAGAAAGCATGGTAGACGACTCTGATGTAGACTCTTGGTATGAGTCCGGGGTATAGCTCTGTTCTCTGAGCAAAGCCTCGTGCTCTGTATCCTCGACATACTTGTCCTGCTTCTCCTTGGTCCATGAGTTTGACCATTCCCAAGGATTCGGTCCATTCGGGAGAGGGGCCCAATGGACCGACTGTGATTCTTTCGTTCTCTTCCGACGCTTATTATGGCCAGGCTTGTCGGCAGATGGCGGCGGGGGGGGAGAGCCAAACTGCTTGCCGTGCACTTCTACAGACGTAGCTTGGGACGAAATAGGTGGCTCGACTGATTTTCCCTTAGAATCGTCCATGCGATCATGTTCTCTTGCAAACGAATCGTCGTCGCCATCTGAATCGTCGCGTTGATCTCCCTTGCGTTTTTGCGCATTCTTGTTAGGCCTTCCAGACCTTCTGAGTCGGCCAGACTTTGTGTAATTCTGAGCTACCTTGTCTTCGAGAGCTAGCTTTGCCTTAGCGACAGCCAGCATTACGTGTGCTTTCCACTTCCCCTTTTCCCTTTCCAGTCTTTCGGGATCTTTGAGAGCTGCAGATTTGAAGACCGCGATACAACTGCCGCTCCCACTCTTGCGGACCTCTGATCCAGGTGGGTTGATGTAGACTCCGGGATCTCCTGCTTCGTAGTCATGAGGCGGAGGAGGGTGTTCGGGCAGGGGTTCGTCTTGAGCAAGCTCATCGTGGATGCTCGGTCTGGGAGGTCGTCCTCTGCGCTTCGGAGCATCACAGGGCGAAGACTTTCCCTGCACGCCCCGCGACCTCGACTTCTGCGGGTTGGGAGGCGCCGGGGTTTCAGTAGCGACTGGTCGCCTGTCTGACTCGATCGAAGCGTCCAGCTGTTGGTGCTGTTCATCTCCATTCCCATTCTCCGTCAAAGGGGCCCGGTCGCGTGCAAGCACCACATTATCCTCGACAGGACTGCCCATCGCCGCAGCTCCATTCTCCCCCACGGACACGTTCTGCCTTTGCAGCTGGATCCTCGTTCCACCGAGTCCATAATCCAGCAGAAACTGCAGGGTGACTTGCTTGAGGGCTGACTGGCTCAGCGGCAACTGCTTGTCCACCTCAATCACATCGCTTCTAGCGACCAACGTTGCCCAGATCTCGGATTTGGTCTTCTCGTCATTCTTGATATCATCGCCGAGTCGCTCCAGCAGCTCTGATACGGAGATGCCTAGAGATCTTGTTAGCTTGAGCTGTTGTTGTGCGTGGCTAGACACCGACTGCCGCAGCAATGGGCATCGTAGAACATCGGCACCCGCACTTTCGAGAAGGTTTTCGAAACACCAGCTCCGCCTGTGGCCGTGACTTCGCTCGCGAGCTCGCGAGCTCGAGAACCGTCCTGTGCGAACCTCGTGATGGAGTCACGTGAAAGATCCCGACCCCGCATGAAATGCCCAAAAAATGGAAGTGGGAAATGTTCCCACTCGACCACGAAAGCGCAAATCATCAGCTCCCGTCATCGCGTGCGAAGTAACCTCCTCCCCTCCCCCCAATCAGCACTTGCCCTGCTTCTCCTCGGCCGCCAATCGCGACAAATCGCGATATCAAAAATGACGGGGGAGAAAAGGAGCGGCGACTCACCCTCGTCGGCCGCGCGCAGCACCCCCAGAACTCCCTCCATCACCGGGTCGCGATGCTCAGCCATGGCGCAAGTCGCTGCTCGTTCATCTCGCGTGGCGGGAAGATGGTATGGCGGTGGTCGAGAGGCAAAAGCCGTGTCGTCGCGATTGCTCGGATTGATGGCGTTGGCGGTGGTGACTCGATGTTTTTTTTTTGGCTTTAAAGGAACGGCGGCGGGGTTGTACAGACAAAGGAAGGACTTTAATGTTCATGTACAGTCTTGGCACGAGAGGTCGTGACGGCTCGCTTACTCAGCCAATGGGCGGGGCGCGCGCTAGTGGGGCTGGGCAACTTTAATCCGTCCTCGAGGCACAGGAATCCTGTACAACACATCTCCTGCTCACGTTCTGCGATACCACCAACTTACTACTCTACACAACGATCAATCGGAAGCCAGCTTCTCTCTCCACCTCCGCCCACACACACGATCTCGTGCCGCGCTGATGCGATCTGATACACAGCGCCTTCTCGACTATACGAACGCCGATATCAAAACGACTCAGGCCAAGCCTCGAGGCAAGAAAGACGAGCGGAAAAAAAGAATGTTAGACTCCGTTGAGAGACACGACGAGCGATAAGCGCATGTCTGCAATTCGATTCCCATGCCGAAGACATGATCTTCTAACTCGCCTCAAGAATTGGTGCCTCGACACCACCATCTTGCATTGAAACCGCAACTACCACATGCCGCCATCAGAGTCCTACGCAAGCTGTGACGAGGACGTCATTCTATCCCCAGTCAAAAAGAACAGTGTCGTGACTCGATGCATCACACACTACTGTCGTTGGCTTCCTCGCAAGATATGGTACTGTTCTTCTTGTCTGGTGAGAAAATGAAGTCCTGCCATACGACGTGTGAAATGTGGCGGACGACACCAAACTCTCGAATTTTTACAGGCCCCCAAAAATCCAAAGCACAATCAATATTAAAAAGGTATGTTTACATGTACGTATATACAGCAAGGCAGTGTGTCATCCTATCATCTTCATTCAGTCATTCTGACCCCCCGGTCACCAACTTACGGAAAAAGTCTCTCCGTGGAGGAGCGGCCTCTTCGGCCACTCCACTCCACATGTTCCCATCTTTTTCCAACACCACTCCAAGCTCTCACGCAGTCCACTCTACGATTGCTGAGCAGTATTGTAGTTGAAGCCAGGGTAGGAGTTGAAGGCATCCGGATTCCAATTAGTGATCTTAGGGCAAGTGAGATCCCCGAGCAGCGGGTTCAGAATCCCGCTCAACACGCTAGTCACCGTACGGACAGCGTTCGGAATCACAGAGTTCAAGAGCTGTCCAGCGAAGCATTGCAGGTTGTTTCCCTCAAGAAGTGTCTGCGCGTTCAGGACACCGCCAGTCAAGTCGCCGACATCGACACCGGTGAAAGAGTTGACGGTGCCAGTGTTGCCGCCGAGCTGCAGTGTCTGCGGGTAGGCCAGGTAGCCGGTGATCAGGTCTTGGAAGACGCCGAGCAGGGTGTATGGTTGACTCGAGGGCCGGCGGTACCAGTTCTCGGGGATACGCTCGTGGCCGGGTGTGTACACGAGGTTGTCGATGTCGCCGGTATAGGAGAAGAACTGCTTCAGATTGTACGAGTCGAGGTACCCGCTTGGCTCCTCGGCAGTGTGATTGGACATCTATGACACGAAAATCAGCACATGATCACGGTATCGAATGGGAAATCGAGACGTACGAAATTGACAATGAAGTTATGGGCAGCAGGCGCGACGATGAAGCCCGCGAAGGGAGCAACAAAGAAGTACGGATTGGTTGCCTCCGACAACTGGCGGTTGTAGAGGTTCTGGTCGCGGAGAGTGTCAAGAGTAAATCGATCATTGGGTCCTCCGAGCGAGAGGAGGTGCTTGAACTTCGCTGGGTTGCTGAGGACGGCGTCGCCGTTGTTGATGTATGCATCGTCGCGGGTGGCAGAAGCATCCGACTCGTAGATGTTGTGCGAGTTGGAAATGCCCTCTCCTTGACCGAGAATACCGTTGAGGAGGCCGGTAGGACCACGGCCTCCGATAGACCACTACGTTACCCGTCAGCTCACGAAAGCAGTATGGCGAAGCCAACAGAGGACTTACAGTGAGAGATGTAAGATCACCAGTAAAGGCGATGGCATAGGCGGCAAGAGCCAAAGACACCTCCTGGCCAACTCCGAATGCAGCCAGCAAACCATTTATGGTCTGCGCGATAGTCGCGATTCCGTTACGTGGGAGGTAGTTGTGGTTGGCAGCAGCCTGATACGAGAGTCAACACCAGCTCAAATTGGGGCACAGTCAGGGATGTGACCTACATTCAGGCCAGGGCATGGACCTCTGGTATCGCCTTCTCCCGGGGGTATGAAGATGTGGTCGCCGTGAACCGACACAAGCTGCTCGACCGCGTCGAAGATTGTGCAGGGTGTGGGACCACAGTTCGACTCGGCGCCGCTCGACGCTCTGGCTTGAAGCATCGACGGGGTGATGACAGTGTCGCGTCCAATGATCTGGGCCATCTTCTCGGCTGGGTAGGCCACGGCAGCGCCAGCGAGGGCGAGAACAGAGAGAGAGGTCTTCATGATGTTGTCGACTCAGTTGTTTTTGCAGCTGGATGAAGTGGACCGAATGTCGCTTCACAGCAGCTGGTCATGAGCTTTATATACCTTTCAGTCAGCCATCTCAACACAGTCGATCCTGACGCGGTCGCTTAGTGCGGTGTTGCCACCAGTTCTCCGCAGGGGTCCTGGGGAAAGCTGTAGTCGGTCATCCGTGATGCTGTGATCGACCGAGCTACCATTTCCCGATGGCTTGGGATACTGGCAGTCCAGCCTATAAGAGCACCGTGATTCCTAATCTCAGCCCAATTTCAAGGTCGAGGCTTCCACGGCCATCACACCGCAGCCTGCCAGACTCACAAAAACCTCTAGATACTCGGGGCGAATACACTCCACCGAGCACGAGATGAGGATCAAGGGGAATAACTGACGTCGGTAGATTTTGCGAAGATTCGTATGCTTACAGTGTACTATGCTACTTGGGCGAAATCATGTTGGTTTGACGTTCGTGCGCTACTCCATTATAAGGGGGTATTTGCAAGGGCATCATCCAATAGCGGAAAGCAGCATTGCCACGTACCCAACAAAGCAAGGATTTTCGCACAGATGTCGAACTACTGTAACATTATTTCACCTACAGTAAGTACGAGGTACTCACGCTTCCGATTTTCTATGCGGGGAAAATGGCTATAGCGTAGGTTTGCAAGGACTGCTTAGCTCCCTTGGCTTCACGCCCTTGGGGTATCTTGACGTTCAATTACTCTTTTGCTACCACACTCGTCAGCGCCAACGAGCTCTTGTTTTAGAACACGGATACTCCGACGCCAATCGTGGCTTGTTGCAAAGAAGAAGCAGAAGAAGAAGAAGCAGAAGAAGAAGAAGCAGAAGCAGAAGAAATTAAGAAGAAACAGCACAATTTGAGAGCATAACGGTAATGGTACAACTTCACAGGAATCGATATTCACACAAAAGGATATGCTCCTACTCATTGTTCTTTTACAGGGGTCAGCCGTTCGGGTCTTTTTCAATCAAGGCCACTTCGCTGCCTCGCGCTCTTATCAAGATGGCGTCAAGGCCAAGCAGATTCAAATTGTCAATTTCCGCGTGGCCACGGATCCCCGCTGTCCATCAGCATCCTCCCGGCCTGCCAAACATGCCAACGGCACTCCAAGAGGAACCCATCGTACAGTACGGAGATATGCCCGCCCCTAGGAGGCGCAATGCGTTGCTTGTACATATCTATTGACACTTGCACTTTCACTTGTCCGTCCGGCTGCCTCGACTCTTATAACTAGTCCATGCCCTTGATACTGTACTACAGAAAAGAGGTTTAGGCTCACCAAATCACGATTATATTAATCTGTATCTACAGTACCTACAGACTGTACCTCCACGGCTAAATCACCAGCCCGATTCGCTTTCCAGCTTCATCGTTGATTGGCGAACGTCTTTTGCTACATATATAACATTTAAGCTTTGCTGCTGACGTATGTCTTACATCTTCCACAGTACAGTACACCCAATCCTGGTCTCTGATTCCGCAACGCCGGCAGCCCGTCCAGACCTCGAGCCGTCGACGACCTCCATAGAACAAAAACATTTCAGTCGTCACGTTCTCGAATTCAGTGTTCTTAATAAGCTTTCGCCTCGAGCTCTCTTGTTCCTAAGCCAAGAACCTCTTTTCCTGTCCTACATTATCCATTGTTTCAACTGCATCCAACAGAAACACACATACAAAATACATCCCCGCTTCTAATAGGCGAAAATCGTTGATTGTACGTACTATACGATTGTAAAGGACTTGCTCATCCACACTAGCACGCTATTGATGGAGAAGAGAAGCAACGCTAAACCCCGCACACGCACAGCGCGCGCGGGAATCCGTCTCTCCGCAGTACTGTTTTCGTACACAAGTGCTCACCCGCGTTTTTGGTAACAGCAGAAGATCAAGAAGAATAGCGGGCGGCATGGCGAAACTCTGTCCCCGCTTTGCCGTTCGCTTAGCCGAGACTTCCCAAGGCGGTCTCGGCTAATTCTATCCTTATTGTTCATGGCGGGGTAGGGTGCAAGTTTGTACAGTAAATACAGTACTTGTTTACTTCTGCACGTCCCCTGCCAAGATGTGAAGGACTTGCTGAACCGAGACGTGCTTCTATTGCTGCTTTTTGAATGCTTTTCTTGTAAATAAAATTTCTTGGTAAGGAAAATTTCTTGTTTAAAAAATGATTCGATCCAAAGTTGTTTCCCGAAAAACAGATTCGAGTGATGAATTCCCTCGAGAGGACCTTGAGGCTTTCGTACAAGCAGAGTTGTCTCCGTTACACAGATACAATAAAATACATCCCGATCTTCAGCACGCTCCCGAGACAAACGAAAGGTGCAACGCTGTTTTTCGAAAAAAGCACCAAAAGCGTAGCATCGAATGAAGACTCATGTATTGTAATGTATCGTTGAGCTATTTACTACTAGGTAGGGAAAGCCGCGTAAAAAGCAATAGTCGGAGCTAAAAAAGAAAAAAATACCCAAAAGTTTTGATTCGAGCTTTGGTTTACTTTGAAAAGCGGCGGCTAGATGAACAGGACTACATCGAGCAAGCGCACCTTGGCAGCCAGGAAGGGGGGGGGGACAGACTTTTTTTTGTACAGTTATTTTACTGCATATATGTACAGTACCGAGGCCCCTCGGCAGCGGGTGCAAGATGCAGGAGGAGGAGGCCTGCGTTTGTTGCTTTGGCCAATAGGGGGTGGTGTGTGTGTGGAATGGATCAACAGACCGTGGGGAAGACACCGGTAGTTCGGCCTTGCGGAAGATGTGTTGCTTACTTGCATTCAGCGAATGTGGTCGCCCCTTTACACTAGAGGACTGAGGTATTCGCCTCTCGCTTCATCTTGTCTCTCTTGCTAAGGAACGATACCGAACGCTAACGGGAGGCAGTATCCTTCCCGTCGGGTGAGGGACTGCCATCGAAAATCTCGAAGGGAATGGTGATTGTGCAGAGGAGTGGGGGGGAAATGATCTTCAGTCGTCACTTTATGTCCATCGTCCAGAGCTGAAGTTGCTGTTGATGGTCGCGGTTCGGAACACGATCACCCACACACGTGATGGATGTCCTGGCGATTTTCTGTTCATCTGCGATTATCACAGGACACGACTCAGAGGACATGTAAGCCACTGCATCCTCGCCCGGAAACGAAGGAAGGAACTTTCACTCGATTCTGGGGTTGTGGTTCTGGCGTGGTCGTTGATAGTAAGTCACCCAGACCCACTTCCTTTCCTTCTCACTGCCTGATCAAAAGCTCCTTTGCTGAGAAAGTTTATTAGCTGTGCTCCAAGCTGCCAATGCTTGTGATGCTGCAGAAAGTAAGTCTGGGTCCAAATCAGCAGAATACGAAGCCCTGAGCTTCGTACTGCCCTGTGTCGAGGAGGTCAAGGGCCTCGCCATCCATGAAACCGTGCACGTACGCCTCTCCCAGCATCTTGTAGAAGCTGGGATGAGGTCGGATCGCTATCGGTGTGCCGCACTCGAAAACGATGGCAATCTTGTCCCCGCGCCGAATCTGGTCTTGGTCGCTGCCGTACTTGCTGTCGGGTCACCAGCCCATATACCCATGGGCCGTCGTCGGGAAACGCCGACCGTGGCCCGCGCGGTTGTTGCAGCTGTATGCCTCCGTGCAGTCGAAGCCCGAAGCCTGATTATTCCGGGATCGTCTCGTCGAAGTACTGGTCGAGTGGCTTGCTATAGAGCATCACGTTGCTGTTCGCCGTGCGCCACCCGCTCCATCGAAATAGTAGCCGTGTTGGCTCACAGGCCATTTTCAGCCCAGCTCCATGAAGCGAGGGGCCGCAGTCTCGAAGTCGCGTGGCATGTGGAGGATGGCAGCAGATCTCGCACCAGCTCTTTCGCCGCCGGCGACACGTCAGCCACGAGCGTGCGATGTGAGGCTTCGGTGACACCCTCAGTGTTCCCGTACGCGTTTCCGAGGGGATCTGGCCAGCTCGATGGTCCTAAGAGCCCATTCGAAATGTCCATCTTCTCTCCCCGAGAGCCTGTCAAGCTCGTCTACGATGAAGAAGCCTCGACAGCCAAGGAAGCGAGAATCGTTGGAGAAGCGCACTTCGCACGCTCTGTCGCCACTGGATCGATTGGGCATCGCCAGCTGGTTGCTGGGCGGGAGACCCTTAGGGGACGAGAAAGGACCACACAGGTCGATTGCAATCTTCCTTTGTCGTACGCGCCCATCCCAGGTCCAGTCCGCGGCCCACGAGGGCGATGCTATCTTTCCCCACGGCTTCTCCTCCGGCGACGCGGACGATGAGATGTTGATCAGCCGTATCTCATCTGGGCCTCAAGGTGCGTAGAACGTTCGGTTGATTGTTATCGGATTCGAGTTGGTTGAAATTCACATCCACACACACATCAAGCCCAGTCTAGCGAGTGCGATTGATGCAACACGACTTATCCCCTTCCAGGTACAGTACCAGACCCAACGAGGGGTCAGCTCTGCATGCGTACCTCTTACCTCCGCGTCATAGTCTGATTCCCTCGGATTTCATCTGCGTCCATTTCATCTTAAACTTACCAATCCGCCACCATTTTCACATTCCCCATTCCCATTCCCATCACCAAAAACAAAGGCTCGCTTAGACAACGAATTGTCTACACGCCTTTGCGCTTGCACATGCTTCCTGCCACAGACCGATGCGCTGCCTTCCTCGAGCCAGGCTCTCTCGGCACGAGAAGTTTGCATTTCCCATCAGACGCTTGCGTACTTGGATCCAACGCCAGCTCTTCACAAAGCCAAGTTTCAACTACCACCCAAGACGTTTGCCAAGACCATGCCCACGTACTTGCTTACCTCCACACATGCCACTTTCTACCTACAGCACCGTACTGTACCGTACCCGGTGGAGCTTTATCCCACACCTACTGTAGCCTGGCCTTATCCAAGCAGAGTAGAAACGTGAGCCAAGGTGGGTGGTTGGGGGAGGAGGGGGGGTAATGAGCGCAACTGGCTGGCGCTCGTTGACTACCTACCTACCTTCCTTGCCTACCTACCTACCTCGAAAGTCTACCTCCATCAAGAACGACAAGCTGAAACGGGAAAGAGTCGGTATTCTGATAGGGGCTAGGACAGAACTCCAGGCGGTTTATAAGACTTCCAACATCCAATCCTTTACCCTTCCCTGCTTATGTGTGTGTGTATGGCGTGTACGCCATCCGTCGTGCGTACTTTCGTCAAGTAAATCCTCAAACCAGTAAATCCGCAGGTACCTAGTCAGTAGTCCCGTTCAAACGTTGTCACTCACTCAACGCAGCTGCCTACCGCTCTATTGTCCCGCCGTAGTAACGTACGTACCTGCTACGTACAGTACAGTGTGTACTGCACGCCCCTTTCCTTTCCCCTCGAGGGGAACGCTCCGAGCACCTTGGGAATAACATACAAGTGGGTAGGTAGGTAGGTAGGTAGGTAGACAGGTAGACAGGTACGGTACTGTAGACAGACAGGTATGTCGAGACTGTAATCACATCGCGCAGTTGCTCTTCCATCCCCGTGGAGTGGATGTCCGCATGCATCTATGTACAACTTGGAGCTGTGCGCAGTAGGTAAGTAGGTAGGGAGACGTCGTTGATCCCGTGCTGTGGAAGCGAGGGATTCCGCTGTCTGTCTGCCTATCTTCCTGTCTGTTTGTTTGTTTGTTAGTTGGTTAGTTGGTTAGTTGGTTAGTTGGTTAGTTGGTTAGTTGGTTAGCCAATAACCACCTAGCGCCCAGTGATCTCTAACCGGCACAATGAGAAAAGGGGGTCTGGTACAAGGGGCGAGAGGGCGTTTGTTTGATGGCCCTGCGTTCAGCTCCACGCATCCATCATGTAGGTGTACAAACCACACACACACACACAAATACATACACACACACACAAATGCACACACAGATACACAGAGGTACATATAGTAGTAGTAGCCCGGTGAAAATCACACATCAGCCAGGAGCCAAGAGGATTCAGAAGCTTTGCGTGAGACGAAGGAGTAGCGTCCGATGGTGAAGAAGCATGCTAGTCGTCTGCCTCCTCCTGTTGGTCAGGCGAAATACGGTTTATTATGTACGTGTGTATGTATGTCTATGTGTAGTACTGTATGTATGTATGTAAGTATGTATGCGGGACTTAGATATGTGCCCGACACCTGCAGGCCTGAGAGCCGCGAGCGTGGTCACGCCGCCTTAGGCAGCAGCAAGGCTTCTCGCTGATATACCCTTTCCCCAAGTTACCCCCCCCCCCCACCCCCTTGCCCCCCGTCCTCGAATAGCAGAAAGAGAATCGTAGAGAGAAGCATAAGCAGAAGGCCTCGGAGCCCCAAGCTTCTCGAATCGTAACTCGTCAAACCCGACAACAGGAACACCGGCCACCCATCTTCGCTCGCCCGCTTCTCGCGAGCATGGGAGGAAGAAGACCTCCCGGAGGCGGGTAGCCTGATAACGCCAGAACCAGAATGCCAGAGCCAGAATCGTGGCGAAACCTCCTGCTTCATCCCGGCATTCGTCTCTCGTTTCTCTCTCGAGTAGGAAGAGAACCAACGGAGAAAACAAGACCGGAACCTGAAAGGCCGCACGATGAACGCCAGTCCCGACCCCCCCCCCCCCCCCCCCCCCAAAAAAAAACAAACAGAAACGAGCGGGCCTTCGCGCCCCTCTCATCGATCCATGATGACCCCATTACACGCCCCGATGTCGCCCCCAAAGGCGTCCAGGTCGAGCACCTCGATGCGCCGCATCCACGTCTCGGGCCAGAGCAGGAAGACGCCGTGCACGTCCTTCATGTGCGCCTGCCACTCCTCGTCGAAGAGGGTCTCGCGGTTGTAGCACGGCACGACGACGCCGTCGTCGCGCGCCGCGCTCATGCCCTTGCACACGTCCAGGATGCGGATGCCCTCTGCGGCCGGGATCACGGTCCACGCGTACTTGGTGCCGATGTTGTGCTCGCGCAGGGCCCGGAACGGGTCCTGCGCGCGCCATCGCGTGGCCGAGCTGGCCATGGGCGGGGGCGCCGCCAGGCCGTCCGGGTAGGGCGACGGCGAGTAGCTCACCGGCGGCCGGTACGCCTGGTAAGGGGCGGGCGAGGCCGAGGCCGAGAGCGAGTAGGGGGAGTTGGGCTGGGAGTTGGAGGCCATGGAGAGGAGCGCTGCGGACGGGGAGAAGGCTTCCGTGGTAGGCGGTCCGAAGGTCCGCGTATAGGACGTTTCGGCGTCAATGCTGTCCGAGTCGTCGGGGAGCGAGGACCCGCGCGAGGAGGAGGAGTAGCGGTCTTGGAGGGAAGTCTGAGGCATCTCTCTGTGGTGGTCGTCAGCTCCTTTTCAGCGTCTCGCGTATCCTGCCATGAGACAGGTCGACGCACGCAACCCGCGGAACTCACAATCGCCCTCTGCCGCTACTCCCTTCTGCGATGGCGAGGTTCAAGCCCTCGTTCTTGATGTGTATCGCCACATGCTGTTCTCGTCAGCTGATTTCGTCCTCCTCCGACCCCTCGAGACCGCGACTGACCTTCCTCAGATTGGCAGCGGTCTTGGTCTCTTTCTGACAGAAACCACAGACAGACTGGCATCTCGCAATTCGCAACACCCCCGCGACGTTCCAGGGTGGGTGAACATGTCCCTTGCTGCAGGTCGTGGTCCCCAGCGACGCGGTCTCGCCGCCGACGCCCCGTTCATGTGGCCGGCGTGAGGAAGTCATGTAAGGCGCCCTCGCCGGTAATGCTCTGTCGACGCACGAGGCGGCAAGTTTCCGAGTTCCTCTGATGAAGCTGGCCACGGAAGCTTTTCGCAACGGAATCCGATCTCAGTCCGTCTACTGGCGCCGAAGAAGTCGGTATAAACAACTCGCTGGGACGTAGGGGGGGGGATCTTGCATGCCAAACCGAAGATCACGGGTATACCAAAAAGAAACGCGCCGCCAGTCAGTGAGGAAGCGCGCTGCTGGAGAAGGAGGGCCATGATAGAGACTTATATGGCATTCGTCGCTCTCTGAGAAGATGGTCGATGCTGGCTGGGTGAAGAAGTGTCGTTGCTGAGTCGGGAAATGCTCGCGAGAGGAAAAGATGCTTGTGGTGGGCCGAGAGATGCGATTGGCTGCCCCATCCCCAGCTGCATTGGGCTGCGCTAAGACCGTGACCTGGTGTTGCTCAACAGCTTCTCTCGGGACCATGACGGCCATTGGGAATGGCGCACACGAGCTCTCAGCGCGCTTTTGATTGGAGTGAAAAAGAGTGCGAGCCACGTGGAACGTGATACTAAGGTTCGATGTACGATGGATGTATGTAGAGAGAAAAACGAGGTGCTTCGAGACCTGCAGCCAGGAGTTCGGTCAGAATGTGGGTACATTAAGACATGGACGTATATATACGGATAGAGAGATACGTAAGTAAATAGGGATATGGATATATAGATGTACATAAAGTTGTGGTATAAAGATGTAGAGATTTAGAGAAATCGAGAGATATATCAAAACATAGATGTAGAAGTAAACAAACACATACACATACACATACACATACACATACACATACACATACACATACACATACACATACACATACACATACACATACACATACACATACACATACACATACACATACACATACACATACACATACACATACACATACACATCCATATGTGAACATGAAGGTACTGTAGATATGTGCACACCTTTGTATTTGCATATGAAAACAAATCATGCCTCGCCAGCCATTCAGTCGAACGCTGCAGTAACCCCCTCTGAGGAGCCAAACAAAAATAAAGAGGGCATCCTACGCAGCAGCAGCGGAGGCTGAACAATCGCCGAAACCACGACATGATACACCCCCAAAACGAAAGAAAAAAAAAACAATCCGCGGTCAAGATGTCCAAGATGCTTCCAGATGGTCTTGCATGCTGTGCTTGCTGTACTGTACAGGACGTACACTACTGTACAGTAACATGGCCCGATCTGCGACCCGATCGATGGAACGGGACCTCGGTCTAGAAACGCAGCTGCGTGGGTTTTCACGACATATCTAATCGTCCGCAAGAAAATGATACGATTGGCTACCAGAGGCCGTCGGAGGCAAGCCGTCGAGGCGACGGCTGCCATCGGGATTCAGCAACGCAGAGCACAGTTGAACTTGGAAGATGGCATGCATCGTACACCATCGATTATTGACTTTTCCACTTCTTATCGCCCGTGGCAAGGAGCCATCTGGAAAGGAATTTCCTTGTAAACATGGCTTGGGGCGCACGTAGCCATCGGCATGCCGCTGCAAAGAGTCGAGGATCGATCCAACAGCATTGATCCCTTACGAGGTAGCATCCATCCGCGGGTGATGGATTGCCTTTACAGTAGCATCGCTTCGGGCGAGGTAATCTGTATCGGATCCATTCAGGCGTGCGAGAGAACCCTGGGAGAAAGGGGGAAACGCAATCAAAGTTTCCCAGGTGCCCAGGAGCCCGAATTCGTGGCAGGGGTAGCTGGTTGTACAGGACTGTACTGCACTGTCCATATACATACAGTGCTCTCCATCTCCACACTCTGTACAGAGTATAGTACTGTGCTCTTATCGATATCCGCCCGTCTCCACAGTCTGTGCAGAATCTGGCGATGATCCAAACATCAGGCCGCACATGAGAGAGTTTGGTAAAGCAAAGGGGGGTGTAAAGACTCGACATCATCACTTCATAGAAGTTCTTTCTTACTTTGGGCTCTCTCTTATTGGTCTTGGGAGCGAGGAATTCTCATTCCACTCCTCAGCTCACCATTACTACCTCTTTTGAGCATAACATGGTCTGAGATGCTGAGACAGGTCCAGGCCACGAACCTCCATGTTCCAGCTTCGAGTGAAGCTTCGTGATTCGGACAGGCATTGATGAGATCGGACGGAGCGGAGTTGTCTGAGGTGGGGACTGAAGTTGCGATTGGGTAGCCGCGTTGCGTTGATATTGTGGAGCAAGATTCCAAGGGGGCAAACTGGAAATACAGTACATACAATTTAAAGATCGAAAGGTTATTGGGAGCCTCACCTTCGTCGAGAAGTGGACAGCGTGCTAAGGCGATTGGGAGCTTGAATATTGGACCTGCGATCGCTCTCCAGTCCTACTCCTGAATTTACCGTTAGCAGGGCATCCTGTCTGGCGGATCGCTGACAAGCAGAATTGCTCGACTCCAGGAAGCGGTCATCAGACGGAATGAAGTCGTGAACGTCTCGGTCGAGTGAGAGAGCATAGATCAGAACACCTTAGACTGACTTGGACTCTCGATCAAGACGCGGTTCTGCACTCGCGAGACTTTCCTTATCCAGGTCGGAAACTGGTCACCGATAAGCATTCCCGCCGATAGTTAAAGCCGATGGATGTCTGTGTAGCACTCTGTAGTGATTGACATAAAGTGGTAGTGGAAAGCAGGGGCGTCCAGATGTAGGGTTTCAAGCCGCCAGAGGAAACTCTATTGATAGCTTGGTGGCAGTGAGGGAATAGGACCCAGTCCGAAGGTAAGCATCGCGACATGTTACCTAAAGGGAAAAGGAGGGAGCGATGTGAGACCACCGCCACTGGTGCCACTGGTGCCACTGGCGATGGTTGGTGGATTGTGCACCACGTAGGTGTCTCATGGTCTGGAACAATGGTGACCCGGCTGTACTGTACAGTATCAGAGCCCAGGTACGAGCGCAGTGACACTGTAGAAACAGAAGCCGATGCGCACGATGACGGGGGGAGAAGTTTCGACAAGAGAATGCAGGAAGCGGATGTAAATGGCTGAGATATATGGCTGAGATATATGGCTGAGATATATGGCTGAGATGTATGGCTGAGATGGGGCCACGAGAGGCTTTGGCTGGCCTCAGCCGCAGCCAGCCCTTTCTGCCTCGATGCCGGGGAGAAGGTGAGAAGGTGAGATCACTTGACTTTGGTTACATCTGACGATCGTCTTTTGGACGTCGCGACGAAGCATAGCAGAAGCGTAGTCGAGGCGTGTCGAAGAGACAGGAGCCTCTGGACTTGAACTCAGCGACGCTATTGTAGGCGTGAGGTGCAATCTGAGGAAGCGGAAGAGTTACATCCTCTACAGCCAAACGGTCAGCACGCCAGCTGCCGAATCGTTTCCTGGCATCAGAAGAGCCTCGAGGCTTAGACTCGCATCGCAATGCTGCAAGCAGGTGTCAGTCCTGTGAGGTTCGAATGCACACTTACCTACAGTACTGTACATTCAGTCAGTATCTGCGGGACCTCTTTGGATTCATGCTCCTTGGCGTACAGGAGATGTGGCGATGACAGATTTGCATGGAGGGAAATCGAGGGTAAAGTTGGGTTGAGTGCAAGTTACTGTATGTATGAGGTATGTATGTATGTAGGTACCTAGGTATGTATGTACAGTGCTTCCACTCGATAACACCCATCACCGCGTCACGTGTCAGTCATCACGTGACAGAGCTTACGATCAGGGAACGACCGATCCTTTCATGTACCTCCTAAAGCTACTGGAGAAGTTCCTGCTACTATCACTGGGCATTCCCTTACTCGACGGACGACAATCATGACCACGCTGGAAGTGCCTCAGCGTTCGTGCAGCATCACGTGACATGCACGCCGGACCAGTCCAGCATCTCAGTCACTTCACCTCACCTCACCTCACCCACCTCACCTCACCTCGTTCATTCCAATCATCACCATCGACAAAACCATGACAACCATTCGCCCACGTACGTGCTGTACATGCACACGTACAAGCAAACAACAACCCCCAACCGCGCCGCGCCGGGTCGGCTCGAGTTTGACCGTGAGGCCGATAGGGCTGGAAGTTCAAGACTCTACTGTACATACGGGACTTACTGTATGTACATATCACCTCAATCAAAGCCAATCAACCTCCTCCTCCGCCCTCCTTCAGCGGCAAATGCACCGACATTGCATCGTCCTTAGTAAGCCACTGTTCGATTCATCACGTTCTCCCGCTCCAGGCAGATTGAGTCCATCGCCGCGCTTTGCCCGCAGATACATCGCCGTCGCCGTCGTCGTCGCTGTCGCCCATCTCATTTCTACTCGAGAGTGGTCGAGTCGGATCATCCTTCATCGTCAATCGCATTTCACTGGCTTGTGGAGTTGCGCTCCGGGCCTGTTCAGCTCGGCCCGGTACCACCCATCGATCCATTGGTAGTACTTGCACGACACCGTCCCTCCCGTCAACGCTCTTTTCCCCCGTCACAATCATCGCCAGACTTTCGATCCGGCAATGCACTTTGCATCCTCAGAGAACGGAATCGGCGACGTTCATCTGATACCCCGCCTTATCCTACGATCGAAGCCAGCGAGCTAGCCAGCCAGCCAGCCTTGAGGCCAATCGTGGGAGGAGGAGGAAGAGGAGGAAGAAGAGGAGGAAGAGCGTGAATCTGCCTCGCCTTGCAAGAAGAGGAGTCGACGTTGACCACCACCACCACCACGGCGAGACATGCGTAGAAGCGCCGTCTGATCACGCGATGGACAAGCCGCGGGAGAATGACACGGACAACGGACCACAAGATGGACAAGTAACGAAGCGGCGCAGAGCCAGTCGGCCCAAGGTCAAGACGGGCTGCAGCAACTGCAAGTGAGTCGCCGCCGCCCCCGCCCATGCGCATTGTTGATGGAGGCCCTCAGGATCCGGAAAGTGAAATGCGACGAGACGAGACCGCAATGTACGTGCCCGGAGCAGATCGGCGAGGAATCGCGGCTGATGGGAGGCAGGTCTGAAGTGTGTGAAGGCGCGACGGCAATGCGAGGGGTATCCGGCTTTTAGGAGGACGGGCGATGCTCCGCTGCTGGCTCCAAGGCCTGAACTCGCAGCAGCCGCTGGTCCAACATTCTTGACCGCGAATTCAAGCGGGCCTCCTGCGAGGATTGTGCCGAAGAAGTTGCCTCGCGTTGTCCATGCCCAGCGTGTGGTTCGAACACCTCAACAATCAAACATCGAACCGAGCTCGGTTGTGCTCCACGTCTCCCCACGCGTGACGCCTGAGCTCCCCTCGCCAACGACCATGCAACTTGGCGGGCTCCCATTCGATGCGAAGGAGGGGCAATACTTTCGAGTCTTCAGATCGCATACCGCCAGTGAGTTGTCAGGTTTCTTTGATTCGGACTTTTGGCAAAGGAGTGTGTTGCAAGAGAGTCACTCGGAGGCGTCGATACGGCATGCCGTGGTTGCCATTGGCGCTTTGTACAAGACTTTGGAATCGCAAACGGAGTCACCCCCAGGATCGCCGGAAACCGGGACTTTTACCACAGCGCCCAGCCACTATGAGTTTGCGTTGCAGCAATACGGAAAGTCAATTGCTCGCCTACGAGAATCATTGGCGGATCAGGAAACAAGATCAGAACGCACGACGTTGATTTCCATCGTGCTGTTTACGTGCTTCCAGTCCTTCACAGGCGACCACAAAGCTGCCATCAAGCAGATCCAACATGGACTAAGCTTCTTGGAGGAGCGACGGCAGGAATCTGAGCAACCTGTGGTCCGCAAGAAAGATGATGTCGTCGAAGACGAGCTCATCCAGATTTTCACGCGTCTCGCAGTCCAAGCGAAGTCCTACGACATGGCTTTTCATTTCCCGCATCCCTATGTGATCCAACTCTCTCCCAGAACCCAACTCGATCCTACCTCACCTCAATCTCCAACCTCGCCCTCCGACACTTCAAGCGACCCCACGGACTTCCCCATCCCTGCTGCCTTCGCCAGCACCCAGGAAGCGCGTACAGCTCTCGACTCCCTCTGCGAGCGCATCATGCGTTTCAACGAACTCCTCTCCTCCTATCACCGCGGTCCCAACAACATCCTCCCTCGCTCCGTGATGTGCCACGGCCAGGGTTTCGGCGTGCAGATCAAGCAATGGGACGCTGCGTTTGCGCCTCTCCTTGCATCCCGCCGCAATCGAGGCGTAAGCAACACCGAGCGCGCCGGTATCAACGTCCTCAAGATGCTGCAGCTCATGAGCGGCATCCTGTACCAAATGGCCTTCAGCACCTCCGAGATGGAATTCGACAACTTCAAGCCGCAGTTCCAGGAGATTGTCGACCTCGCTAGCGAGGTGGTTTTGGACGAAGAGCTGGTCCTGGCGCAGGCCAAATGTGGCACTCAAGCTCGGGACGTCTGCCGTCACCGGCCGCAGAGTGGCCAACCGGGCTACCACTTCCCAGGCCTCGCGGGCCACCCGCCCGGCGAGGACTACGCGCACACCAAGGCCTCCTTCGCCCTCGATCTGGGCGTAGTGCCGCCGCTGTTCGTAGTGTCCACGAAATGCCGTGACCGCAAGCTGCGCCGCGAAGCCATCCGGCTGCTGCTGTCCAGCCCGCGGCGCGAAGGCATGTGGGACTCGATTCTCAGCGGGCGCGTCGGGCAGTGGATCATGGCCATCGAGGAGGCGGGCATGCCCGCGTGGGACGGGGGAGGCCACACGGCGATGGGAGAGGACGTCGTGCCTGCTGAGACCAGGGTCATGGTCAAGGAGATCCTGTTCGATATGCAGGGGCGAGAGGCGACGCTGAGATGTGGGACGAGGGGCGCGAGAGAAGGGGATGTGGATGATCGCGCGATGGAGACGTGGATTTCTTGGTGAGGCAGTATTCGCTGGAGGGAGAAGCGGGCTACGGGTAGATGAGGTAGCTTTCGATGATATGTTACGACGGGACGAAGTAAAGAAGGGGCAGACAGATGAAACGCTCTAAGACGGGATTTAAAGGATTCTTCATAATGCATAATGTATGATGGGCGTTGGCCGGGAGGCAGGCTGGTGGTGATCTCAACTTTCTGTTCTCGGTTTCTTTCTTAACTTTGCAGGGTTCTGGTTCTGGATTTATCCTACCCAAGATACCCAGGAAAACTCCTATTTCATAGCTTTTTATGTCTTTCAAAAGCCCACAAGAACAATCAAGAATTGGAACTTGTTTACTTTTCGTTTATTTGGTGTGCCATATCGAACGAGGTGGAATCAGAAAGGAAGAGAGGAGGAGGGGAAAGGTTCAGTTGATGCGAGATTTTTGGTTTTCTGTTCATGGTGTGATGTGAGCTGATGGTACAAGTTTTTTTTTCTTTGAGGGGGGGTTGTCCAAACAATACTTCCTGTTCCCGTGCAATAGCGTGTGTTGAGTCTTAGTTTATGACAGCTAGCTTATAGCCAATTCAAACAAGAGAAAAAGGGAAAAGAAGAAAACACTCCCATTATAAGAAAGAGATCACTGCGCAGGGATAGCCAAATGTTTCCTTTCTTTCCATTCAAAGCTTTCTATGCCTGGCCAAGGGCCTTGGAAGTTGCAACTCTCTGAATCATCTATCCCACTTACTCACTTGTAAGTTAAGCAGCTCTTCCCGCCGTGATTCCCACACACAGCGTAGCATAGCATGGCATAACATAGCAAGAGTCAACACCTCCTCCGTGATTCCCACCCAGCGTCCAGAAACTCCTCGAGACGTTAAAAGAGAAACAACCGACAACCACCACCCCTCGTTTTCTTCTCTCTCTCCCCACACCTTATTCCTTCCACCAATCGAGAACCACACCCCCAGAGCAGCATAGCACAGAACCGGACCGAACTTCTTGCCCAGGCCCTTCGCAAAACATTTTTTACCCAACAGACATCCACGTCCATCAAGACAAGGAAACAAACCCCCACCTCAACCCAACCCCAAGCACGACAACGCCAAAGACAAACACCCAAATCAGAACAGGAGAGAAGGGGGGAAGATGCACATCTCCACTCTCGCTCTCGCTCTTGCTCTCCTCGGCCTCTGCTCCCTAGCGGCCGTTATCCAGGTCCACTACAGCGACCAAGCCTCGCGCAGCACCAGCCAAGGACACATCTCGCTCCCCAGCCCAGCGCCCACCGCTACAACGCACCCTCTGGCCGGGAGGGAGGCGACGGTTCTCCCAGACGCTGGCAACAGCCACCGCCGCGCGCAGCCCGTCGCGCCAGACCCGCAGAAGGAGAAGAGGAGCGGCAAGGGCTTGGGCGCGGCCGCGATCGTGGGCATCGTCGTGGCGGTGGTGTTGGTGGTGCTGGTTTTGGCTTGTGTGTTGAATCGGATGTGGAGGTTTTATTCGTGAGGGGGGAGCGAGTGGGAGAGAGGAGAGGAGAGGAGAGGAGAGGAGAGGAGAGGAGAGGAGAGGAGAGGAGAGGAGAGGAGAGGAGAGGAGAGGAGAGGAGAGGAGAGGAGAGGAGAGGAGAGGAGAGGGAGGAGAGGAGAGGAGAGGAGAGGAGAGGCGGGCTTGCATGGCTTTTTTTTTGGGGGGGGGGGGTGCTGGCAAGGGACAGAGGTTGTTCTTGGGATGTGTGATGGAAGGGAGGGGGGATGTGGATGTGATGTGGTGTGCGTGGATGTAATGTAGGAAAGTAGACTGTCGTGGAACCGAAGTTTTCTACATTTTTCTCCTCTTCTTTTCTTGCTTGGAGGTGAGGTGTGTGTGTGCTGGACAAGTGCTTGCTTGGGCTCTAGGTTGAGATAAACAGAGGCTCGGCTAAGGTAGAATGGATCAAGTCTCGGCTCCCTGAGAATAGGGGCTCGGTTAATCTCGCTCGGTTCGAAATGTAAAGAAACGCGATCAGAAAGCACTGTACTCCGTCAATCCCGAACTGCCACCAATGATTCCGATATCACACGCTTTTTGGGATTTTCTTTTTCTATCTCGAAAATTGCTCTGTGTTCTGACACTAGCTTTAATCACATCCTCAACCGCAGATCCCGAGATTCCACGATGCTACTTATCATTCTGCACGCCACCAAAAGATCTCCTTCCCCCCTGGCGGCGTGGAATTCCACATCTGGGGTTTTCTACTTACAACCAAGATATACTATACTTACCCACGAGACATGGCGTTCGATAGCCAGCGATAAGAGATAGCTAAGACGAGAGAAGAGCACACTCTAGGGTATCCATTGGGAACCAACATTGGTTGCTTGCAGCTTGTTTGGAGATCGGTGCGGGGTTCCTCGGAGTTAACCCGGAATGGGGGCGTCTGGGCATGGCATGACGTCTCCGCGGTGCGAAAGGAGCTCTGGGTACTTATAGACCGAAGCTTGTATCTGTGTCGAACATTTGATCGGATTCAGCTTATTGGCACTTCAGCCTTACTTCAGCCTTGACGACAACCTCTGTACAGATCGAGTGCCCCAAGACCACGGGGACAATGGCAGACAACAAGAACATCGCCGTGCTCGACGTAGGTCTTACCCCGCATGGCGTGGCAGCAGCATCATCCACCACAGCTTCCACCACACCTCCCTCGACATCCACGATTTGCGCATCCCAGAGGCGTCTTGGGAGTTATGTGGTCCAAACTCCGAACGCTGACACGCTCCCAGACCTCCCTCGTCGACCGGCTCCCCGTCTCCTCGAAAACCCTCTTCGACGCCAAAGCCAGCAAGTCCCTCTCCTTCGAAGCCATCGCGCACGAGCTCGGCCGCTCCGAAGTCGCCGTCGCCGCCCTCTTCTACGGCCAGGCCCAGGCCTCCGCCGAGGACGTCCAGAAGCTGTCGACGCTGCTGGGCGTCGACGAGGCGAAGCTCGGAGAGCAGCTGCTGGGCTTCCCGGATCGGGGACGCGCCGGACCTATGCCGCCGGTGGAGCCGCTCATCTACCGGCTGTACGAGGTCGTGCAGAATTACGGGTGAGTTTGGCTTCGGTCTCGCCTCGGCATGGAGCCGTGTGTTTGTGTTCGCGATGTGTGGTGTGTGAGGGCTGACGGATGTGTGTGTGTAGATATGCCTACAAGGCCGTCATGAACGAGAAGTTTGGCGATGGCATCATGTCTGCTATTGCGTTTAGCACCAAGGTCGAGAAGGAGGTTGATGAGAACGGGGTCACGTGGGCCAACATTACGCTCAGGGGCAAGTGGTAAGTTTTTCCTGATCTGATATTTCTTGATTCAGGCTGGCGATAGTAACAATGCATGTAGGTTGCCCTTTACTAGATTTTAAAGGGCCGGGTGGCAAGATGCTTGGGAGGAAGCAAGACGTGAGTTTGTAGGACGTAGTGATGAGCAAGCCAGCAGTTATTATTCATATGCGGCGCATGGATGGGATACCACAGCATATAACGTAAAGTCATCACCTTTAGTCCACTGTAGGATGTATCCACGCAAACGTAGTAAGCCGAGCGCCTTCTATCACTCGAAGAACAAGTCATTCCATTTCACCCCAACATCAACGTCCATGTTGTGACATGCGTTCGTCCCAAACCAAAAATCCAAAAGTCTGGATGATACAGAGCAACGCATCTATCCCAAAAGCAAAGACCGAGTCGACGAACCGTCGCAGAACCTCAAACTCGCCTTAGCCATCCCTTCAACTATCATCAGGGCTCGGATAATGGTCCATTGCTCTAAATCGGCCTTGAGATTTACCTTTCTGACCACACCGTCCTTCCCGGTTGCGAGGTCAGTTCTAAGCAACGACAGCAACGCTCTGCCACGGGGCATGAATTCATTTCAAGCGCTTCGACCGAGAAACCGATCAGAATAAGATCGTCGTCCAAGTGGAAGACACAGTGTCATGGGCACCGGAAGATCTCCAATTCCATGTCGATGTTTTTCTCGCTTCGCTCGCTTAACAGAGACCGCAATTGTGTACAGGTAATCTTCGTAATCAAACTTCGTGTATCTGCAATTAAGTACTTACAAGTCAGTAACCGCAGAGCTGAGAAAGAAAACTCATCGGCCAAGCGGCAACAAGCAGAAAAAAGCAGATACCAAAATAGCATCCATCTGGGTGGAGATTGTGTATTCTAGGGCTGGAAGCTACATTCTTCGACGAAGCGTGGTTGCCATACTCACGAGAGAAGATCCTGCCTGGTATTCTGCTTGGGTCTCAGTAAATCGGCCCCCCTCCAAACACCACAAGAACCAAATCCATCGTCTCAATTCGCCTAACCCCATAACACCAGCTTCAGAACCATCCCTCGCCCTCCTCCAACTTGTCCACTCTCTCTCCGTGCTTCGAACGACGCCGACACCCTTGATTCTTCTCAGCTTCCCCTGCCTGCCCTCGCTTACCAGACTCCCGAGCCCCTTCACCACTCCCGGTCTCTCTCCGCCTGCTTTGCGGTCCTCGATGCCTCCGATTGTCTCGGAGCTTGTTCTCAACTCTCGCTTCCACAAGCCCTTCATCGCCCGACCCCTGATCATCGCCGCTCCGTCCCCGACCGCCCAGGTAGCCTTCCCTATCCTCTCTCAGTCCACCCCCATACGACACGTGCGGCTCACTCCCTCTGTATCCACGCCGTGTCTTCTCCTCCACGTGATAGCCAAAAGGGTTACCCCCTCGTCGTCCTCGGCCTCCGCGACCATCCTCTTCGCGAGGCCGAGATCCTCTCCCCTCATTTCTGTCTTCGCCGTCGTCGTGGTGGAACGTGAGACCGGCTTGGGGCTGATCCCCGCGCTTTTGGAAGGCGGCAGTGACGGCGTTTGCTAGGGTGGGGATGGCGGCTTTGAGCATTCTTTCTCTTAACGATGTATCTTGGTTCTTGCTATGCGTGGGAGCATTACGGTTGTGGTTTTCTGCTTTCTCTGCTCTTTCTGCCCTTTCCGCGGCGTTCTCTAGAGCTTCTCCAACCCTCTCTGCGATCTTGTGTCTGCGTGGCATTCTCTGGTTGGGCCGAGTCAGGAGTTGGCTTTGCAGAAGATGGAGACCCAAAAGAGGTTGGAGGTTAGAAAGCCATAAGATGAAAGAGGTTAGAGGTTAGAAAGCCATAGGATGATGAATCAAGGTCCGCGTAGGGATGAGAGAAATCAAGTGTTCGACATCTCCATTCAGGTGGAATCCTACCCCCTGAGTCTTTCATGTAAACGACGAATCTCGATGACTCGCAAGCGCGAGTAAAGCCGGGCCAGCACGCCGTCGTATCGCCAGTGCCCGAGATGCTCGGAGCTGTCACAGCGGGCTGAAGTCGCAGTCAGAGATCCGCGACTTCATCACGCTCCATACCTAGGTAGGTAGGTAACTTGCACCTCCTCCGCATCGGGCTCTCCCTCCAAGCTCCCTGACAGTCACTCAACCTTCTCCCCCTCTCCCACTCCACTTGCCTGCCCCCAAAACTCATTTCCGATGCTTCCTACGCCCACCATGATGCGGTTTCCCAAACACACCCCCGGGATTGTGATTCACAAAGCCATAATAATCCCCATTCGACCCAGCCCCAGGTGTACCATGGGCCCATCCTCCTCCTCCTCCTCCTCCTCCTCCTCCGTGGCCATGTCCGTAGCCATGTCCATGTCCATGTCCATGGCCAGAGTGCCCCATATGGGCGCTATGCTGCTGTGCATGCATCTGACATTGCGGCCCTCCACTCGCAAGTCCCTGACCTGGTTGCCTCCCAGAAGCAGCCAACACCTCCATCACTTTCGGTTTCGCGGCCGCGAGGATCTTGTCCGCCACCGACTCTTTCTTGTGCGGTCCGGGCCCGGCAGCGTGGTGGCTGGGCCCGGCAAGCATGTTCATCACCTTCGGCTTGGCGGCGGCGAGGATCTTGTCTCTCACGGAGCCCTTCTTTGGGGGCCCGGCTCTGCTGCTGCTGTGGTCGGGGTCGAGGAACGACATTGCTGTGATGGGCTTTTCTTTGGGAGCCGGATTCATGCGATTTGGCGAGGAGGAGAGGAGAGGAGAGGAGAGGAGAGCGCGATAGGAGAAGCACGGGTCGTCAAACTTAAAGTCGGAGTGACCAGAGACGGTGGTGGGTACAAGAGGAATGATCTGGTTACCACCCGAGATTGATAGGATTCGCAAGGGCACAGAACACTGTAAGTGAATAGATATCACTTGATGGGCCTTTCAACCATTGTGGCGAAGCAACGGGAAACGACAAGATTTGGATTCGTGCTGAGTAGGTAGGCTATGCTCACAACACCGATTTCCCATCCCTGAGCTCGCTCGTATCCTAAATATATCGATCATGACAACACATTCCTGGAGAAGCGATACACACTACTTCGACTGCACGTTGAGCCATCGTGACCTCGGGCTAGAGGAGGCAAAAAAAAAAACACAAAAAAAACTCACATGGGACCCATCGCAATGAATCTATCCGTGACAGCCTGCCTGCGAACAGTTCAGACAGCCTGAACCATGTGAGCATGACTGTAACTGTAGCGGGGAAAGCGATCACACTGAATCCAGGACCGCGCTTCTTGGCCGCGACTTCGATGGTGGCTTCATCCTGGCGGGAAGTCAGGCAAAATCCTTGTGATGAAAGGGAAACGTAGAAGGGATGATGACTGACCCTTTGCTCTATGTGAGTCTGTGGGCAAGGCGAGTACACGGCTCACGGGGACAGAGAAAAAGGCGCATGGTCCAGAATCGTGCGTCTGGAGTGTCGATACTGCTTGGAAACTTAGCAGCGATTCAAAACCGACACTCGAGGAATTTTGAACGCAGGCTTATAAGCGCCAAGTCACCCAGAGAGCATCTTTTGGATTGGAAACGTGACTCTGGCGTGGCGAGCGGTTGGTTTGGTGCCACAGTGAGAGGGTGGTGGGTAGCAGAAGTCTTAGAGTGATACCGAGGATGCCTGGTTCACTAGAATGCGCATCCTGACTCGGTCGTCGCGTTGGAGAGGAATATGATATTGGCGTGTATAAAACATCGGTAACGGCATTCAGGCCCGATTGAAGCTAACGCTGCTTGGGGAAACGATTCGTGTTTGTATATTTTTAAGCTTTGCCGATGTTGTTTACTTCCGTCACCTCGATTCCTAAGGTACCTAGATTCTTTGGGCTGAAATTGTGGAATTCCGGATCTGCTCATTCATCATTTACCAGAACCACGCGGAACGTTAAGAGATTGTAACTCGTCTCCCAATCTCCTTTTATAAACTCATAAATCAAAATGCTCAGATGCCGGACAGACATTGCGCTTAATTGTTGATCTCAAATAATGAGACAAGGACACTGCTTTTCGTGAGAGGAAAGCTGTCCAGTGATCGTTGACTACCTACCCGCTAAACAGACAGCTCAAGCGCCTCAACACCAACTCGGAGTTCTTCAAACAGAGTATTCAAGACCGCGATGAAGGCTTTGGGCTCAAAGAACCCGACCAGCATCTCGATCTTCAACGTTGTTCTAAGAAGGCGAAATTGATTTCACAGCCCCAGCTACCTTCAAAGAATAGTTCCAGAATCAAAATCTTTAGCCTCGTGTGCTCTGAAAAAAAAGAGATGATTCAATTGCATTTCCTCGCTTCCCCCTCGCCGCAACGTACACGTCTTAGCCCAAAGCGACATAGATATCCTGCCTCCAGAAACCTAGCATCCAAGAGCCTCTCTGCTCACCACACCAGCAGTCTCAAACGCCTCCAGCCCAGGCCCATCCTTCCAACCTCTCCAGGCCCAGCCAACTGTAGACAGGCAGGCTACTCTGCAGACGTATCTAGCGCCTCCATAACCACAACGAAAACCACAACCAGAAACACCATCACAGTCCATTCCCTCTCCCCCAAGGACTCCCCCCATCCCCATCCCCACGCCCCAACGCGCTCCTCCAACAGCACAATCACAAACCGCCATCCTTCCCATTCCCCTTCCCATTCCCCTTCCCCTTCCCATCCCCATTCCCCAGCCCCACGACTCCTCTCGCCTTCAGCCCATTCAAAACCGGATCTCCATCAATGACCGCCATCAGCCTCTCGTCATCCAAGCTATCCAAGCCCGACGTCTCCTGCAAGATCTCGATAAAGCTAGCACCGTGCCATCAGCCAGCCCGCCCGTCGCTCTCTCGGGGCGCAGATGGGGGGGGGGGAAGGGGGCGCTCACCGCGCGGACAGAGGATCGCCGCCGTATTTGTGCTCCAGGACTCCCATGTCGATAGCTAGCCGGTCGAGTTCGGCCTGGAGCATCCGGTCGAGCGCGTTGGGGCGCGGCTGGAGGCCCTGGCCGCGGGGGATGCGGCGTCCTCGAGGAGGGGGCGGGGGCGGGGGCGAGGCGCCTTCTTGTTGTTGTTGCTGTTGCTCTTGCTGTTGCTGTTGCTGCTGCTGCTGTTGCTGCTGTTGCTGCTGTTGCTGCTCTTGCTGCTCTTGCTGCTGTTGCTGCTGCAGCAGTTGCAGTCGCTCGCCCAAGGACACCATCATAAAGAACACCACTCCCTCACTCCCTCACTATATCCACTCCGTGCCCACTTAGTGAAGTGGCTAGGTACCGATCAGATAGCGATGAAGTCCCGCCGATAGAATAGATACCTAAGGTAGATAGTCCTCTCTCTACCTCACCTCACCTCAACTTTGTGTTCGTCGTTCTCGCGATGATGAAGAAGACAGCGAGAGCGAGCGATGCTGACGCCGCCTCGCCTCGGCTCGCTTATCCAGACTTAGGTACTTATCCAGCCCAACCGTCAACAAAGAAAAGACTCCAGACCTGGTTCGATCCGCATGCGTCCATCCGCCCGTCCGACAGAGCACGTTTCTTTGTCCAGCCCAGCCCAGCCCAGCCCAGCCCTGTCCCACGCCCACTGGAAGCAGCGCGCCGATCGGCCACATGCCACCTGCGATTGTGTTCCTGTGGAATGCGTGCGATAGAGAGAGAGAGAAAGATGGGATGTTCCCCACGCGGAAGAGCGCGCTCCTTCCTGCCTCTAGCGTAGCGAGACGTGGCATGAGCGAGGGCAGAGGAAATGCAAACCACGAGCACTGGAGAGAAAGGCCGAGAAACGAGGCGAGGCGAGGCGAGGCGAGGCTCCGGTGGGATCGCGAACAAGCAAGCCTCTGCGCGCCATTCTGTGGTCTTGGGATGCTTGGTGATTGATTTCTTTTTAAACGCGTTTTTGTTAAGCGAAATAGCTTCGCCTGATTGATTATCTACTTTTCAATATATATTAAAACGGAGAAAAGAAACAAGCTATTATAAATCTATATTTTACAACTGACAACTGACAACTGACAACTGACAACTGACAACTGACAACTGACAACTAACAACTGACAACTGACAATCCATAATTCAAGCTGCTTAATAATTGATTCCCTTTGGAACGCTTTTTTTGTTAAGGTAAATAGCTTCGCTTGACTGACTGATTATTTTCTAATTTATATTAAAACGAAGAAAATAAAAAAGCTATTATAAACCTATAACTGACAACTGACAACTGACAACTGACAACTGACAACTGACAACTGACAACTGACAACTGACAATTGACAACTGACAATTGACAACTGACAACTGACAACTGACAACCCATAATTCAAGCTGCTTATAATTGCTTTTTTTTTAAAAGCTTTCTTGTTAAGCGAAATAGCTTCGCCTAACTGACTACCTACTTTCTAATTTATGTCAAGATGGGGAAAATAAAAAAAAAAACCATTATAAACCCATAACTGACAGCTGACAACTGACAACCCCCCCCCCCCCCCCCCCGCCCCAAAGATGCCTCCTCCCCACACCCACACCCACACCCACCACCCCCCCTCTCTCTCTCCACCCCAACTAACCAAAGCCCACCAACCCACCCACCCACCTCCCCAAACACCTACCTCATCTCCCAACCCACCATGCTAGCTCGGCCTTCTCCTCCTCACCCACCTCCTCACCCTCCTCCTCAGCCTCCTCCTCTCCCCCCACCACCAGCACCAGCAGCAGCAGCAGCAGCAGCACAACCGAACTCCCCCCTCCCACCCTCGCTCCCGGCCCCCGCCATGCGCGGCTTCGGAAGAGGGCGAGAGAGGGATGAAGAGAAGTGGGATGAATGAGACGAGAGGGGATGAGAAGCCGACGGGATTCGAAAGTGGGCTTTGGCGGTCTTCCAGCTCTTTCTTTTTTGACTGCGGGCGGAATGGGGCGAAGGAAAGTCTGAAGCTTGATCGATATAATGCTAAGGGTTGTGAGCGGCGTTTGTGGCATGCCGGGCTATAAAAAAGGGCGGGTAAAAAGATAAAAAGCTTGCTTATAGGAAAGAGGAGAAATCGATAGGCCTTTGCGCTTTTGCTAGCACTTTTGGTATACCGGGCGCCCGGGGCGCGAGAGGGGATGAATGAGACGAGAGGGGATGAATGAGACGAGAGGGGAAAAGGCCGACGGGATTCGAAAGTGGGCTTTGGCGGTCTTCCAGCTCTTTTTTGACTTTTTTGCGGGCGGGAGAAAAAAGGTGTTTGGGGCATGGTCGATGTGGTGCTGGGGATAGTGGGCGGTGTTTGTGGCATGCCGGGCTGTGGGGGGGACGGGTATGGAGGATGAGAGGCTTGCTCATAGGGAGGAAGAGAGATAGATAGGCCTTCTCGCCTTTGCTGGTACTCTGGGTATACCGAGCGCCCAGGCGCCGAGGGCGGGCGCGAGAGAGGATGAAGTGAGAGGGGAAAAGGCCGACGGGATTCGAAAATGGGCTTTGGCGGTTTTCCAGCTCTTTCTTTCTTGACTGCGGGCGGGATAGGATGGGGGGGTCTGGAGCATGGTCGATGTGGTGCTGGGGATTGTAGGGGGCGTTTGTGGCATGCCGGGCTGTGGGGGGGTATGGAGGATGAGAGGCTTGCTCACAGGGAGGAGGAGAGATAGATAGGCCTTCGAAGCTGAGATCTCGATGGGAGGGAAGGAGGACCGGGGGGGGCAGGGGAGGATGATGTGAGTATGACATGGATGGCTCTATGCGTTTGCTTCCAAGAAGGTACGGTGAGAACTGAACACAGACAGCATGGCGTGCAAGCGTCGACCATCTCCCGTTAACTTCGCCGTTCCGAAAACGCCGTGCCTTGTCGTCCTTCCAGAGCCGACTCCGCGAAACGCCGTATCCCGTGCCGTCCAAGAGAATGGGAGCTACCAAGCAGCAGCATCACGATCAAAACGCACCAGTTCCTTGCCCGCGTCCTCGACATCCTTTTTGGCCTTCATTCGCATGTAAAAGATCGGACAGTCCTTGCTCGAACAGATCACCTCGCAATGCATGCTACCCTGGCATCGCTGACACTGCGTCCACAGGCGCCCAAACCGGACTTCCAAGTCGCTCACTTTGCTCAGGGTCTTCTGATACAGCTCGCTCACCCGCGGCGCGCAGTCGGAGCATACAGCGCCCCCAATCTCCTCTTTGCCCACCAGAGGTTTCTTGCAGCCCATACAAGTGAACGTTTTCTTTGCGAACTTCATGAGACCGCCGATGGAAGGGGCTGCAACGGAGATGGACCGCGTGTGGTCGCCGGCGAGCAAACTGTTCGCTTTGGTCTCGCCCAGAATCGGCTCGAAGATTCGACCCAGAGGTTTGGCGAGCTGATTATCAAGGTAATACTTCGTATCGATGGGAATGTTGTTTTCGAGGACGAAGATGGGATCTTCAGAGCGTTCGAAGTTCTTGGCGCCCGCGGAGCCTTTGATGATCACGTAGGCCACTCGGTCCCCGAGATTAGGAGCCGAGCCTGCATCGCGCTTCCTCATCCGCTCTGCGAGTTCCACGTGTGCTTGTTTGGCGGTGTAGTCGGCCTTTGCTAGAGCCTTGGTGATCACGAGTTTTGACATGTCGATTTTGTTTTGGAGGAGGTCTGAGATCGTGTCTTTGACATAGCTGCATCTCGTTAGTGACGATCTGAATCTGGTTGGGAGGCACTTGCTCTTGAGCCCCCTGTACATCTCGGTCGATCAAGATCATGCGCAGCACCGTCTCAATAACATTCTGCACCAAGCGACAGTTGTCTCGTCGGACCGTCTCAATGCCTTTGGTATCCATCTTGTCGTATTTCTCGGGTTTCGTCCAATAAAGACCAGCGTAACGCTTCTTGTTGATCAGAAGGTAAGGGTAGTAGACCTTCTCGAATTCAAGCTTGATGGGCTTGATGAATTTAGATGAGACGTATGCTGCTGCCTCTTCTCCAAGCTTCATCGTCTCTGCGAGATCTTTGCATCCAAATTTGACCATCACCGAATCAGTATCGCCATAAATGACCTGGGCATCGTGGCTGTAGCCATTGGCGATGCTGTACTTCTTTTCGACCTCCTCCTTCGTCTTCTCAATCATTTGTCGACCGTAACTCGTAGTACTACTGGCAATGGCAAGACAAGGAAGTTTTCCCACCGTTGCGCCCGTGAGACCGTAAACACTGTTGGCACTGACCTTGAGAGCCAACTGCCGACCGTTGAGCACAGCCTTCTTGAACGGGTCGGTTTCGATTGCTAGTTCTCGCTTGGCTTGTTTACGCGCGGTCAACAGCTCTTCCAGAATTTGAGCGAGCAGACCTTTGCGCTGCTTCGTCGTGCAAAACATGTCATTATTTGGCGTGACAATGTAGTCTTCGTCCTTCACCAAGCCTAGCTTTTCGATGGCAGCTTTGTTGAGTAACGTGGTGTAGCACAAGTTGTGTGCTTGCATAATACTGGGGTATAGAGAGGCAAAATCGAGGGTGGCAATCGGGACATCGTAGTAACCTCTGGTTGGTTCAATGACGGTGGCTCCTTCGTATTGCTCACTCGAAGCTTCGGTCCGAAGGTTGGGAATGACCAGCTTCTGTTCCAGCGCCTTTCGGAAGATCTGACTGACGAATTTGACTTGCTGACCGCGAGAGAGGAGATAGTTGAAGGGAACGCCCGTGACTCTTGCCATCTCTGTGTAGTTTTCCAGACACGACAACTTGTCCATGAGTCGCTGGGGCAGATACGCATCCTTCAGACAGTATACGGCGAGACGCCGTCTGGACTCTGGAGTGCCGTTGAACAATTCCGTAATCATGGTGTGGTGGACGTCTTCTTTCTGTTCTCCGAGAAACTGAGCGCACACCGAATTGAGAGTGTAACTTCTCAGTTGGTGATCCCTCTGCACGAGCTGTAGCAGATCGAGTTGCAGTCGACCGTTCGTGTTTGTTGCTTTCGTATCCCGGTTCCCCATCTGCTTGCTGGAGAAGTTCGTGTCCTTCGCAGCAGACCTCACACTGTTCAACCGGGTCCACTTGTCGAAATCCTCGACCTTCAAATGCCTCGCCCGGTCAAGTAGATAAGGAAAATCAAAGTTGCAGATGTTGTAGCCAATTATGATGTCTGGATCCACCTCGTCCATAAAATCTCGCCATTTTTTCAACATCTTCTCCTCGCTGCTGAACTCGAACAGTTGTGTGTTCACGATCGAACTTGTGTTGTCTAAACAGAAGACATTCCGTACAAAAGGCTTCTTCTCTCCGTATCTCGTCACAACGTTGGCAATTTGGATGACAGGGTCCTGATTGGCCTCCGGGAAGATACCCTTGCGACCGGCGCATTCGATATCGAAAGATAGAATCCGGAGCGGTGCCATCTTGGCCCATTCTTTCTCTGGCTTATGTGCTATCAGATCTCGGTATGAGACGTGTGCCTCGATCTGACAGTTTGAATGTCGCTCATGGTGAGGAATCATGGTGTAGCTGCTTGCAGCCACTTCGACCCATGACATACCCACGATCTGCCGCAGTTAGGAATTGCTGGAATCTCGGGGGGGGGGGGGGGGGGGCGGAACTACCTTGCAGTCAATCATGAAGCGCAGAACGTATGGGATACTGTCAAAGGTCAAGATGCCCCCATCTGCGCTCCCCTTCCACATGCCCTTGTAGTTGGCGAACCCTCCCTCGATCGTGCTCCGGACTTTGTTGATGAACTTCGGATCGGTGACTGTGATCTTGATGTAGGGGTTTTGCTGATTACCCTGGAAGCCGTAGAGGTTCTCTCGGAGGACAATCTGCACGGCATGGATCGCCGGCTGATGTTGCGCAAGCTGGCTGTCCAGATACGCCTTGAAACCGTCGCATTCGCGCTGCGTGAAGTTGACTGGAGCTGCCACGTAAAGATAATGGAGGAAGTCGGTGACATGCAGCATGACAGAGTGGCCGGCCTATGGATCTCGGTCAGTCAGAGACCGACTCGAACGCTCGACATGCTTGCCTCCGTCACGCCAAAGAGCTTGACCGTCGCACTCCCACCATGTAAGGTTCCTTCCTCACACTCAATCTGCTGGAAGATGAGGTTTTCCTGGCCCTCTTTGAAGTCTGCCAGACTCGGCCTCGCCCATTGCTGATCCGTCTCGGAGTTGTTCTTCTTCAACCCGGCCATGTCCTGCGTCATCTTCTCCAGCACTTCCGACTCGAAGTGACTGGGTTGACTCGAGCCCAGCTTGCCCTTGTACCCATTCTGGGAGCTCTTGAATCTGGCCGCCGGCGACGACGTGGGTTCTGTCGGTTCGAGTTTGCGCTTCTTTGCGGATGCAGGAGAGGAAGGGATATTTCGTCGGGTGCTGGCCGTGTCACCTAGGATCCGCTTCTGGGGCAGTCTTGAAGGGGCCATGGTGACGCGGTCGCAACGTCAACTGCGGGTGTTGTTGAGGTTGCTTGTGAGGGAGACCAACAATCGTGGGAGTCAAGATGTTGGGTGGTGTTTTCGTCGCGTGCAGCGCGTGTACTGGACGTGACGCGATTCAATATACTGTACACGAGGTGGATTAGGTAAGCGGCGCTATAACTCCCGAGGTCGGCTTATGGTTTGTAGGTTCTCCCTCCTCGCCTAGTCCTAACCTACCTACCTAGGTACCTAAGGTATCTTACAGTACAGTATACCCACCCAGTGAACCTCAAATCAGCCATCTCACAACCGCGGCAAAGCAAATTGTGGCCATCGTCGGAGTTGTATTATACGTAAGATGGTATTTCTTTTTAATTACGTATGTTTTACAATCAAACGAATCGGATTCAAAGCAGCTGAAAACAGCTCTATGCTCGCTTAATTATCATGAAAGCTATTAATTTTGCATTAGCAGACTACAAAGCAAAACGCGCCCCTCAAGAAAACACATCGTAAGCGAAAGCTGAACGACTGACATTTCCCCCCGAGCCTTTCGCTTAGCGGATACGGCGATTCCCACTTGTCCTTCAAGATGAGAACCAAACATCAGTCCCATCTCCAGCGATTCCAACCGCGAATCCGGCTTCAGAAGCAGGCCGCAGAATTCCACTCATGCGCCACGCCGCCAGTCGAGATTTGGCGTATGACCTGAACGCTTGAGTTCTCAGCCGGTATCCAGCTACGAGTGTAGGCTATCCTCGAGCGTCAAGCCCAAGGGCGTTGACGATTTTTCCAACCAAGGACTGTCTGTCTGTCGCCAATCTCGCCCACGAATCGAGAGTCTCGGGCCTGCTACAGTGCTGTACTTGGCGCGACCATGTGCGTGCCGCCACTTTGGCACGTTCATCAATTTCGACACTGACCTTGTTCACTTCGCCAAATTGGAAGACGACGAAGAAAGCGTCTTGAGATTGCTGAATTGCGAATTGGCTCACCAGATCCAGACACTGGCCATGAGCCATGAGTTCGCTCGTTGCTTATCAAAAAATGGCTAGCCAGGCGTCGAAAGGCCATGCTCGCAGGCCTGCCTGCGTGGGTGCAATTGATGGTTAGCTTTCATGGTAAACGTACAGTACATAGTTAATCCCAGATTTGGCTCAATGTGGACGCCACTTACAGTACAGTACCAGTCAGTACAGTACCTTTCTGCCAAGGAAAAACGAAAACACGCCGCGACGTGTGATGCCAGCCAGGTATGTATGTGATGAAACGGTTGGACACAGTATTAGAACATCAGTAGACGCCTGTCGAGAAATGGAGCACCGTTTCGCACGTTTTGTCAGAATACCAGAGTAGTTCGCCTGCATCGGAGCGTTCCCAATATACCTGTACCGCCAGCCAGTCAGTCAGTCAGTCAGTCGCCTTGCTAGTCCGAAGAACGAAGCCAATCAAGAGCTCAACGAAACTCGAATTCGGCACGTTTTATAAATAGCCAGCTTTGGGGCGATCTGCCGCTTGGAAGAGACGCATCTCCCCGCCTCGTCCTACGATACCATTCAGGAGGTTTTGACCGTCTTCGCTTCGCCACGTTGTGACATCGTACCGACCGTCCTCCATCTGAGTGGAACGTCACCCACACGCGTGGATCACATCTTGGCACGCATGCCACTGCCCGCGCCTCCTCGTATGCGTAGTACTGTACTGTATATCGGCCTTCTCTGACTCCATTCTGTGCGTATCCCCTTCATCGGCTACGAAGGCTCCCTGCCGCGTCGAAGGTCCTGCCCATGTGTAGTCGCGACCATGACATCAGACCCCACATCGCAGCACATCCCGGTCTGTCCGTCCGCACGGCCTGGGAAGAGCGACATGATCGATCGATCGACCGGATTGATGCCCGTCTGGCGAAAGGAAGGAAGCGTCGCCTCTTTTCATGCACCGCACGGCAAGATCGGCATCCCGCCGCGATGTCCGGGGACGTGGTTTCCGCACCGGAACGGCACCACACCTCCGACGGAGATGTCCTGATGCGCGGGCTCCGAGGTACATACAGTCTGTACGGTCGCCGGGGATGGCGGATCTCGCTCTCCTCTGATCCTGATCCTGATCCTTCGTCTTCCCGTCATGCCGGCATGTGCTTCCCGTCCCATCCCCCCCGCACGGTCGTGCCGGATCTCCGGGATGGCGCTGCACGTGTCGCGCTCCCTCGCGTCCCGTGATTCGGGGTATATCTCCGATGGTCTTCCCCCCGATGGTGAGGTGATGGATGGTGATGCTTCCTCGCCCGCTCGATTTCCACGCCGGCTTCTCTGCGCGCGTCTCCGGGACCGTCCGTCGCCCCCTGAGCCCCTCATGTCTCCCCTCGCGCACATGCCGTCCAGGCCCGGCCCCGGCCGCGGCCCCGACCGGGACCCCTCGTTCTTCGGCGCGGTGCAGCAGAAGCTGCAGCGGTGGCATTACCAGTACGAGGTCACCTTCGCCTTCTACATGCTCGAGCCGGCGGAGAAACGGATTCTCAACGCGATCGTGCTCGCGCTGTGCGGCCTCGTGGTCTACGGGATCGCGTACCTGCTGCGAGCCTGAGATGGGGGGCGGCTCTCCCCCGTCGGGCGTGCGTCGGGGGCGGTCGGCGAGGGGACGTCGTTCCTCTTGACGGTCACGTGCCGATGCCGATGCTGAGGTCACGTGCCGTCCCGCGCCTCATGTCTCGATGTTTGCACGGCCCGCGTATGGTCACGTGTGGCTCGCCCGCCCTTGGTCACGTGTGGCTGACTCGCCTTACACGAGACGGCGGGCTCACGTCGAAACGGCGGGCTGGGATGGCTGGGATCGATTTCCTATTTCCTATCTACTGGGTGGGAGCGGGTGTGCCGAGTGTGGGATGGGCATCGCGTGAAGGTCACGGCATCGGCATCGGCAACGGCATGGGAATAGAGTTGGCCGGGTGGGAGGCGATGGAAGTTTCCGGTCGCGATGCGGTGCGATGCGGTGCGGTAGAAGATTTGCTTGCGGTGCTTGCTTGCTTGCTTGCTTGCTTGCGGTGCGGTAGATAGACGGTACAGTATGTGCAACACGCTCGCTCACCGTCTCGGGGGGGGCCGAGGCGCGGCCTCCATCTCTCTACCTGCGGCCCTCGATCGACGGGCGCCGCTGAAACGGCCGTCGCCTGCGCTGGTGGCCGACCAGCACAGCGGCCGTGCCATCGCCCTCGCCCTCGCCCCGTCTGCTGAATGTCGCTCTCAACCACCTCATCGCCAGCACCCGCCCGCGACGCGCAGACTGTCCTGTACCGCCACGGCCACGGCCACTGCCACTGCCACTGCGACGCGCGTTCGACTCGTGTGGCCGCCGTCTCCGCGGCTCGGCCAGACGCCTCCCTTCGCGACCAACACCGCCGCAGGCCGGTCACCGCGGGAGCCAGCGAGAGCGACAGCGACAACGACATCGACCGCGACATCGACATCGACATCTCATCGACCACGACATCGACCACGACATCGACCACGACATCGACATCTCATCGACCTCTCCCGCGCCGAGTGTGAAGGTCAAGAGGACAGCCTGGACCGGGCACATCGTCCGCGACCGCCTCACGATCCCTCCCCCACGCCGTCGCGCGCGCCGCCAGCACCATGGCCCACGGCGACGACCTGCCCACGGCGTGGCAGCATCCTCCTCCGCCGGATCACGGCCATCCCGCGTACTCCTTCGCATCCTCACACACATACCCCTCCGCTTCCGCACACACATACCCCTCCGCATCCTCCGCCGATGCGCCACACGCCCCTGCGCGCTCGCCCTTCGAGGCCCCCTTCGACGACCATGTGTATCCGGCCGCGCCGCCGCCCGACCGGAGCGGCAGCCAGAGCACCGTGAGGAGCGATCCCCGGGACGCCTATCCCGAGCACATCCCGCTGCGGACGGCGGCCCCGGCGAAGCACCACGCGGCCGCGACGGACGGCGAGACGGACCATGTGTACGACGCCCCCGGCCCGCCGCTGCCGCCGGGCGACGAGGCGCCCCGGGGCCGGCGCACGCGGCGCGGGGCCGGCGCCGGCGGGCCGCACCCGCGGCGCCGCATCCCGTGGGTCACGTATCTCTTCACGCTGGTCCAGGTCGGCGTGTTCGTGGGCGAGATGGCCAAGAACGGTAGGTCGCGCGTCTCCCCCCGCCGCCGCCGCGGCGCGCTGACGGCCGTCAGGCATCCTCACCGGCTCCCCCATCCAGACCTCGCCCACCTTCAACCCCATGATCGGCCCGTCGCCGTACGTGCTCATCCACATGGGCGCCCGCTTCACGCCCTGCATGCACTCGGTCGACGGCATCCAGAATCGGGCGGCCGGCGGCCCCATCTGGTGGCCGTGTCCCAACACCACCTCGGCCGACGACCACACCTGCTCCCTGGCCGAGCTCTGCGGCTTCGGCATGCCCGACGCCCAGAACCCCGTCTACCCCGGCGACGCCCGCGAGCCCCTCCGCGCGTTCCCGAACCAGCCGAACCAGTGGTTCCGCTTCATCATCCCCATCTTCCTGCACGCCGGCCTCATCCACATCGGCTTCAACATGCTGCTCCAGATGACGCTGGGCAAGGAGATGGAGATGGCCATCGGCCCCATCCGCTTCTTCCTCGTCTACATGTGCTCGGGCATCTTCGGCTTCGTGCTCGGCGGCAACTTCGCCGGGTCCGGCATCGCGTCCACGGGCGCGTCCGGCGCCCTCTTCGGCGTCATCGCCCTCAACCTCCTCGACCTGCTCTACACCTGGGCCGAGCGGCGGTCGCCGTGGAAGGACTTCGCCTTCATCATGCTCGACTGCGTCATCTCCTTCGGCCTCGGTCTCTTGCCCGGCCTCGACAACTTCTCGCACATTGGCGGCTTCGTCATGGGGCTCGTGCTGGGCATCTGCATCCTGCACTCCCCGAACGCGCTCCGCCAGCGGATCGGCGAGGACGACCCGCCCTACACGCCCGTCGCGCGCCTGAAGGCCGGCGACGGCGCGCCGGGGCCCGCCGGCCTCACCGGCTTCGTCCAGAACCCCATCGGCTTCTTCAAGGGCCGCAAACCGCTGTGGTGGGTGTGGTGGTTCGTGCGCGCGGGCAGCCTGGTGTTCGTGCTGGTGGTCTTTGCCCTGCTGCTGCGGAACTTCTACACGGATCGGAAATCGTGCAGTTGGTGCAAGTATTTGAGTTGTATCGTAGGTGTCTTTTATTTCTTTTTTTCCTCTCCTTCTTTTTGGCTCCCGGCTCTCCTGGCCACGGGTCGTCTGAGCGAGCAGCGCAGTCACGATGGCTAACGCACGCATCGCGTAGGATGTCAACGATTGGTGCGACGTGGGGAAGCTGCAGCTCACCAACACGACGAATGCGAAACGGGACCTTCTCCCGCGCCTCGACACGCTGGCGCAGCTGTCCCAGGCTCTGTAGAAGGACCACCTCCGTTGATGCAGTGGGGGGGGGGGGGGGGGGGGGGGGGTAATTTTATTTTCTTGTTGGCTTTGGCTGTCTGTCCAGAGTCGCGGAGTGACACCATAGCCGCGGGCAGGTCGCCCGCTCGAGTAATAGCGTCCGTCATCGATCGCACGGAAGTGGAAGTGCATATGAAAATGAAAGGAAATCAAACTGAAAATTAAACTGAAAATGACTTGTTGCGTATCCATCCATCTGTATAGCGAGAGCTCTGAATAAGGCATGAGTAGGGGGGGGGGAAGAGGAAAGGGGTATGATGGGAAGGGATGGGATGGGAAGGGATGGGATGGGCAGGCCGATGGAAGGAAATAGAAGAAAGGAAAAAAAAGAGAGAAGGGAGGAGAGGAGAGGGGAGAAAGGAGGGAGGAGAGGGGGGAGAGGGGGGGAGGTTCGAGCATAGCGATGGAGTCTTTTTTCTTCTTCTTCTATCTCTGAATTAGATATTTAAAATCACTTTTTTTTTTTAAAAAAACGGTAATGGTTTCGCTGCTTGCTTGTCTGCTTGCTTGCTTGCTGCTTGCCTGCTTGCTTGCTGCTTGCTGCGTCGAGTATGAGGAGGTAGAAGGTGTGAGGAGATTGGAGGGAGGTGTGAGGTGTGAGGGAGGTGTGAGGGAGGTGGGAGGGAGGTGGAAGGGAGGTAGGAGGTAGGTGGAAGGGAGGTGTGAGGGAGGTGAGAAGGAGGGAGAGGAAGGGAGGTGAAGGTAAAGGGGTGAGAGGAAGGGAGGTGGAAGGAAGGAGGTAGGTGAAAGGAAGGTAAAGGGGGGAGAGGGAGGGAGGGAGGTGGAATGGAAGTGGAAGGAGGTGAAAGATGGAAAGGGTATGAGGGAGGGGTATGAGAGAGGGAGGTGTGAGGGAGAGAGGAGGTGGAAAAGAAGAAGATAGAAGGAGGTGTGAGAAGGAGGTGAGAGAGAAGGAGGAGGGAGGTGGGAAAAAGGTGGAAGGAAGGTGTGAGGGAGGTGTAAAGGGATGAGAGGGAGGGAGGAGAGGTAGAAGTGGGAGGAGGTGGAAGGAGGTGAGAAGGAAGGGAGTGAGAGGAAGGTGGAAGGAGGAGGGAGGTGGAAGGGATAGAAATGGGATATAAGATATGAAATGTGGGATTTGGGCTGTGATATAGGATTTGGAATGTGATTTGGGCTGTGATATGAAAATTTAATTGAGATCTGTGATCTGTGACTTGTGATCTGTGATATTGAATGTAAAATGTGAAATCTGAGATCTGTGATTTTAGCTGTGATTTGAGCTGTGATACAAGCTGTGATATAGGCTGTGATTTGAGCTGTGATTTGAGCTGTGATTTGAGCTGTGATTTGAGCTGTGATATAAGATTTGAGCTGTGATTAGGATTTGTAATATGGGCTGTGATATATATGAAATTTATGATTTGTGATATGAAATATGGAATCTGAAATATGATTTCGGTTGTGATATAAAAATATAATTGGGATCTGTAATATTAAATGTAAAATAAAAGATCTGGGATCTGTGAATTGGGCTGTAATTTGAGCTGTGATATAAAATCTGTGATATAAAATATAAAATGTGAGATCTGAGATCTGGGATCTGTGATTTGTATTATTGTAAAACGGTGGTACTTTGTATTGATGGGATTTGATAGTTTTAGCTATGGTCGAGGCATGGACCCCTCCGAGACCTCCTGCCACTGACTACCTTCAACAGGTATAAGAGCAAGGCACCCCCTTAGATAGTACCATAGGCACGCATTCCAATTCATACCTTCACTCATTCTTCTTTTCCTTTCTTCAGTCTCTTCTAGGGGATTCCCTAGATTATCCTACCCACCGACATGTGGCCGTATCAGTCTGGTTTTCCTACCTACTTTTACATTATGATTTAAACTGTGATATAAGCTGTGATATAAGCTATGATAAATATGAAATCCATAATTTGTGATATGAAATATAAAATCTGAATTATTATTTAAGCTGTGATTTAGGATTTGTGATATATAAAATCTGTGATTTATGATTGGTGATATAAATATGAAATCTGTATGAATCTGTGACTTGTGATTTAAGCTGTAATACAAAATCTGTGATATAAAATACAAAACATAAGATCTGAAATCTGTGATTTAAGCTGTGATTTGAGCTGTGATATGTATAAAATCTATGATTTATGATATAAAATATAAAATCTGAAAAATGATTTCGGCTATAATATGAAAATGAGATTTGTATGGGATTTGGGCTGTGATTTAAGCTGTGAGATCTGTGATTTGTGATTTGGATCTGTGATTAAAATTCATGATTTCGGATTATGATATGAAATGTAAAATTTGGGATCTATGATTTAAGCTGTAATATATAAAATTTGTAATATAAAATATAATCTGGGATCTGTGATCTGTGTGGAACCTGTTATTTGTGATTTGGGCTGTAATATAGAATCTGTAATATGGAATACAAAATGTGAGATGTGTGGTATAAGCTGTGATTTGGATTTGTGATCTGTGAGTTAAGCTGTGATTTGGGATTTGAAATTTATGATTTGGGCTGTAATCTGTGATTTGTGATATAAAATTTTATATCTGAAATGTAATTTGGGCTGAAATACGAATATAAGATTTGTGTGTGATTTAAGCTGTAATATAAGCTGTGATTTAAGCTATGAGATCTGTGATCTGTAATTAAGATTGATAATTTCGGATCTGTGATATGAAATGTAAAATTTGAGATCTGTGATTTAAGCTGTGATATGTGAAATCTGCAATATAAAATGTTAAATATGAGATTTGTAACATAAACGGAATTTGTAATATAGAAATAAAATCTGTAATATGGATTTGTGATATTAAATATTAAATGTAAAATCTGATTTGTGATATAAAATCTATTATATGAAATGTTGAATTTGAGATTTATGATTTAAACTGTAATATAAATGGAAATCATAAATTGTGATATATATGGAATTTATGATCTGTGATATATATGGAAATTGTGATATACATTTGTGATTTGTATTATAAAATTTAGAATTTGTGATTTATGATTTGGACTATGACATAAGCTGTGATATGAAATGCAAAATGTAGGATTTTTAATTTGGGTTGTGATATTGTTACAGTCGGGAAGTCAGAACCAGGGAACAAAAGTGCATTCATTCGTAAGACTGAATCTTAGGGAACTATAAGAATACAAGAGATCCTTCTGACTATATCCCGAGGATCGGCAGGTCGGGCCTGCCTCGGGATTCGGTTAATCCTGGCCAAAGCTGCATGCTGATGTTTACTTCTAGCCTTAGTATTTTCTAGCATGCTCTTTTATCGGTCAGCCGGTGCCCATCGGTCAGCCGGTGCCTTTTGACACTCTCCCCTTTTTTCGATAAAACCCCCTTTTATTAATAATTGGGAAGGATAAAATTAGGACCAACAAATTCGGATTAACAGATCTTTTTAAAACGTCGGTCTAATAAAGTTAAAAAAATAAAAAGTGTTAATTAACGGTAAGGTTTTCTTAAAACGTCGGTTTTGTAAAATTAAAAAAATAAAAAATGTCAATTAACGGTAAGATTTTTTTAAAACGTCGGTCTTATAAAATTGAAAGGGTAAAAGGTGTTAATTGACGGTAAGATTTTTTTAAAACGTCGGTTTTATAAAAATTGAAAGGGTGAAGAATGTTAATTAACGGTAAAGTTTTTTTTAAAACGTCGGTTTTGTAAAATTGAAAAGATGAAAAATATCAATTAACGGTAAGGTTTTTTTAAAACGTCGGTTTTGTAAAATTAAAAAAGTGAAAAATGTTAATTAACGGTAAGGTTTTTTTTAAAACGTCGGTCTTATAAAATTAAAAAAATAAAAAGTGTTAATTAACGATAAAAATTCGGTAAAGTTGTTTGAAAAATCGGTTTCGTATATAATAATATATCAGAATAAAATACAAATAATATTAATTATTAGCGCCAGATTTAAAAAGGTTGTTTTTGAAAAATTAAGCTACTAGCTTTGGTGCGTATTCCAGATCTTTTGCTTTCTGCCAAAAATCGTAGTTTAAAAACCAGCTTTTTTATCGGACTAAAAAATATAATTTTTTTTATCGTTTTGTAAGGATTGAAAAGGCAGGGAAACACTAGTTCAGACAATAAAGCTCAAATAAGGTTGGGTTGATAGTCAGACTGATTTCTATCTTTTATATTTCTAGTAAAAAGCGTGTATAAGTACAGAAAAAGGGGTGGAGCCTTCGAAAAAAGTATTTCCTAGGAAACCAGGCGAATCTTATTTAATATGCTTTTTCAACTCCTATCCCGACCTTTTTTTATTTTTTTTAATATAATTTTAATAACTGATTTTTTAGCAATTACTTTTATAAAATGTTTTATTTAAATATTATTTTCAGCTTTTATAGCATTATCCGGCTTTTACGGTTTATCCGCAGAAAATATTATTCGAAAATTAATAAAAAGCAAAAGGTTTTGGCGGATTATTTAATTTATACACGTGATGCTGGTTTCTGATATTACCTTCTCCTTTAGGCCTTTGGTTTCCAAAGGCGATTGATTTTTTTATGCGTATGCTTTCGTATATAGCGTGCGTTACGCTTTCGAAATAACGTGCGGTTTTTTCCGCTTTCGGTCGTGAATTATAGCTGTTTTGCTATTTTGTTTTTTTGTTTTCGGTAGCGTTCGCATTTTCGTTTAAAAAGGCCTTTTTCCTTAAAATGGCCGCCATTTTTCTGCTTAAACTTTTTTTTTTTTTTTTTATTTTTATTTTTTCGTCAGTTTTTTTTTATTTTAATTAACTGCTTTTCGCCGCGTTCGCCGCGAACTTTCAAAATGCTTTTAATTTTTATCTGCCTTCGGTGCGCTCGCCTGATTTTACGCGAAAGTATTATAACGGACTTTTTGCTTTTTTGCGTTTTCGAGCTTTTCAGCGTAAAATACAACCGCTGCAAAGCTTCGTATATTTAATATTTTTTTGTAAATCTTTTAAATTTTTATTCGAATTCGCTTTTAATTAGCTATAAGTTTTTATCGCACGCGCTATCGAAGCGCAAATTTTTTTCGCGGGTTTTAACGATTTTATAAATCGTTTCGATATTATTATCGCCGCTGCCGTTTTTTTTTTTTTTATTGCCGAAGCCAAAGCTTTTGCTAAAACTTTTATCGATTTTATTATTTACGACGCTTATATAAATCGTTTAAAAAGAAATAACGCTTCGGCTTTTATAATAATCGGAAATCGTGCGAATCGCGCCGCGGCTCGAGCTGCCGCTGCCGCTGCTGCTGCTGCGTCCGTTTTTGCCGGTTTGACGGCTGCTGCTGTTTTAAAAGCTTTGGCTGCGCCGGCCCTTTTATTTAACGACGCTAATATAAAACGTATTTTCCGACGTTTCGAAAACGTCGCTCGAATTTATTTTAATTAATTAAATTAAATTTTGGATTTTTACGAAAATATCGTAATTGCAATTTAAAATTCGATTACGGCTATCGTAAAAGCTTTAATTAAAATAAATCGAATATTTTACGAATTCGTTTAATATTAATTTTTTTTAGCCTGCCGCTGCTTTTGAATTTAAAAAAAATAGCGATAACGATAAAAAAAAAAATAACGATAAAAATAAATTAGCTTAACGGCGATTCTAAGGTTTTTTAAATATTTTTTTTTTTTTTTTTTTTACTTTTACAGCGCGTATTCGTTATTGCTTCGTTGCTATTATTTATCGTATTTTTTAAGTATTTTTTTATAATTTTTTTTACGTTCGTAAAATGATTTTCTGGCTTTTACGAATTTTCGTTTGATAAATAATTCTTTTATTATATTAAATAATATCGGCTTTTTTTTGTATTTTTGTAAGCTTATATTAATTTAATTTTGTATTTTTCGGATTTTTAAAGTTTTATTATATTATTTTTCGGCTCGATATTATTCCGATTTTGCTAAGATTTTAATAAAAAAACGTAGAAAATATCGTAAATACGATATTAAAAAAAAAGCTCGAATTAATAAGCTTAGCCGTGCTCGTATATAATTCGTTTAATTTTGAAAAGTTTTAAATATTTATTTAAAAGCTTTCGAAAAAGTCGCAGCTATCGAAAGTTTTTAATCGACAATAATATTTTATCGTTTATTTAAAATTTAATTTTTTTGTATTTAGCGTCGTAAAACCTTTTATAATTCGCGTTGGCTTTTTTTAGCTTTTTATTAAATACTTTTTTTTTTTTTTGCAATATTTTAATTCGTTTTTCCGCTGACGGTATTTTTTTTTTTACGACGTCGTTTTCGACGTTGCTATTAAATTCTGGATAAAAGCCGTATAATATGCGAAAAGGAGTAGAATCCGTAGAAGCGTGTATCGAATTATTATACGTAAATTCGGCTAAAGCAAGCTTCGTAGTTTAATCGTTTTGTCGATAATCGTAATACGTGCGAAAATAAAATTTTAAAATTTAATTTTAACGTTTCGTTTGGCTATTTGTTTAAGAATGGAAAGCGGTGCTTAATCGACGTCGTATTTGTAAATAAAATATTATTAAAAACCAAAATTTATTAATAAAAATTAATTTTTTATTTGTAATAATCTTTTTAAAATAGCCAAAATCTTTGTAAACGTATTATATAAATATTTTAGCCAAATCTAGGATTGAAATCGTTTTTTATATCGATATATATTTCGATAGCTTCGTATATCGGTTTATTATAACGAATATCGAATCGTAAATACGATTTCGTTTTTTATTAAAAAATAAATCCGTAATAAAATTTATAATTATTTTTTTCCAAAGTTTCGTAAAGATCGAAAAAAAGGCTAATTCGCCATAAGGTCGGTGCTTTTTAAGCTTGCTTTTTTAATATTTTTTATACGTATTAACGTAACGCTTTACGTCGTTTCGTAAACCAGGCCAGAAATATTTTCTTTCGATCAGTTTTAGCGTTCGCCGAAAGCTTTAATAGCCGGCGGTCGGATCGTCGTAATTAATTTTTAATATTTCGCTTTTAATAACGTTTTTATTCGAAATATACGCACGTTTTTTATAACGTAATAATTTATTTTGATTTATACGCCAGTATTTTTCGGACTCGGCTCGATTGTTTTGCGAAGCCGATTCGTACGTTTTTTATAATACAAAAAAATCAAATTTTTGCAATTTAAAAATAGTTTTGTAAATCGGTTTTGCTAGCTCGTTATTAGCCGTTTCGGATTATAATAATACAACGGCTACGCTTCGTGGTATATATTATTTGCAATTAATAATATTAGCAAAAAACAGTCCGGCGAAAAAGCTTTTTATTTGGCTTTTTTCCGTTTATTTTTTATTTTTTAATTCCGTTAATAAAAATTCCGAATACTTATCGGCGCGAAATAATTTATATCCCGATTTTAAGCGTATTTTTATTACGAAAAATATTTTAAAATTTTTTAAATAAGTTAATTTTAACTTACGATGCAGCGTAAGCAGCTGTTCGTTATTTTTTTTTAAATCTTTTTTTAAATTTGGCCGGCGGAAAAAATTATTCGCCGAATTAAAAACTTTTGTTTTATATTCGATTGCAAAATCGTATTTAGCTAGCTCGTCGGCCCATTTCGCTTAGCGTTCGTTTAAACGTTTTTTCGTAAAAAAGTATTTTAAATTATAATAATTTGTACGTATAATAATAACGTCGGAAGCGCTACGTAAATATTAGCTTTATTATTTAAAAGCGTAAATTATAGCTATTAGCTTAGCGTCGTGAATTTTGTATTTTTGTTTTATAAAAAAAAGCTTTTTCGAATAATACGCGATAGAATGCTAACGTATTTTCGTATTTTTTTTAAACAATTAAAATAATATTCCGCTTATAGCGAATTTCGAAGCGTTTATTTCGATTTAAATTTTTAATCGAAAGTCGAAATAGCGTAAAATCGATATTTAGCAAAACTTTTTTTTTAAAAATAAAAAAGCGAGCTTCGCTTCGAATAAAAAACGAAAAAGGCCCGATATTTTCTTTTGTTGCATTTTTTTAAAAAAATTTATAATAAATCGGCAAAGCTTAGCGTAGTTTTTAATAAAACGTTTGTAAAAATTAATAAAACCCAAAAATATTTAAATATTTCGCCATATAATAAAAAAAAGCTATTTCCGAATATTATTTATTTTTTTAGGTTTATTTTAATTCTCGTAAAAATAACGACGAAACTTAGAAACTTAACCGTATTCGTATCGAAAGCATATTTTTTCAGATTTTCGTAAAATTTATTAATACGAAATCTTTCGAAAATTTCTTTTACCGCGTTTATATAATCGTCGGGGTTTTCGGAAAATATTAAAATATCGTCGAAATAAATTATACACGTAATATTTACTAAACCGACTAAAGCTTAATTAATATACGTTTAAAAAATTGCTAATACGTTCGAAAAACCGAAAAGTAATATATAATATTCGAAGTATTCGTAATAAATACGAAACGCAGTTTTCCATTTATCTTTTTTTTTTATTCGAAAGCGATAATACGCTTAAATAAAATCTAGCTTAATAAATATTTTAGCTTTTTTTAAACGATTTAAAATTTCGCTGATAAAAAGTAAAAAAGTTCGATTTTTAATCGTAATTGCGTTTAGACTTTTATAATCGACGCATAATCGTAAACTCCCGTTTTTTTTCGGTATAAATATTACCGGTGCGCCGGCAAAATTAATAAATTTTTTTATTCAGCTTTTTTCTAAGCTCGAATCGAAATATTCGCGCAATTCGGTAAATTCAGATTCCGACAAAAAGTAAATTGGTTTTTAAAAAAAGTTTTTTTTTTCCGCGAAGTTTATTCGATATTTTATAAAATAATAAAAAGCTAAAATAACCGCGGCGGTATCGTCGAATACGTCGGCGTAATCGTCGTATTTAAAAGGTAATTAATACTGTTTTTTAATAGCTTTTTTTAAAACGATATAAAACGTTTGCTTTTTTTTGAATTTCTTTTTAAAACGTTTAATTATAACGAAATTAAATTATAAGCGTTCGATTGAATATCGCTACGATTTAGCTCGAAAGCTTATAACAGGGTCGATATTTCGCAACCAAAAAAACTCTAAAATAAATAAAATCCCTGAAATATTTATATCGCAAGCTATAAAATCGTTTTATATTTTTTTAGTTATTTTATAATTATTAATAACGCGAATAAGTTGCGTATACGTGTCGTAAATAATTTTTTTTTTTTTTTTAATCGTAAATAAATTAATACGTTTTTAAATTGATTTTTATTTATATTTAATTAATAATTTTTGGATTACGCAGTTTTTTTTCGCGCCGCAGTCGATAAAAGCTCGTTTCGTACGAATTTCGTTTTTAGCTTTTTTAATTTCGATTGAAATTATTATTTTTTGCTTTTTTTTTTCGTTCGATTTTATTAACAGCGACGAAATTAAAATCGAGCGAAAGTTTTTTCCGAATTTTTAAATTTATTAGCTTCGGAGCAATTTAAAATTATATATTTTTTTTTGTTGCATTTATAATATTCGACTTTTAAATAATTGGCTATGCGATACCTTTTTTTTTGGCAGCGATTGCATTTCGAAAAATAAAAAAAATCGTTAAAAATTCTAGAATTTCAAAAAATTTTATTAAAATTGTCGTTTTCTCGTTTTCGTTTTTCTTTTTATAACGTATTTTCGAATTTAAAACGGTATATATCTGTTTTAGCTTTTAAACTTTAATTATAAATATAAATTTTTTTTTTTTTTTTTTTTTTTTTTTGCGTTCGTTTCGTCGTTTATTATTTTTCGTTTCGTCGCTAATAATTTTATTAGTATTTTCGATACGACGAACGATTAATATTAATTTTTCGTGCGAATTTATAATTATAATATTGCTTCGTTTAATAATTTTTTTTCGAAAAATAAATCGGAGTTTTACGAAAAGCATTTTTTTTTTAGTCGCATCGTTTATTATTTACAATTGCTATTCGAAATTATTTAAATAAGCAACGAAATCGTTAACTAATTTATATTTTTTTTATTTCGCTTTATCGTATAAATTCGAAGCCGCGATTTTTCGATTTTCCGCATTTATCAGAAAGTTTAATATTTATTTTTTAAAATCGTTTTATATAATTCGAATATTCGTAAAACCTCGTTCGTATCCGGTTTATTTTTTTTTTATTATCGTCGAAAGCTAGAATATAAACGTTAATTTTCTTTTAATTAATACAAAATATTACTTTTTTATTTTAGCGGAAATTTCGCTTTGCACGCCGAATAAAAAATTAAGCTTTTTTAGTATTTTTCTTTCGATATATTAAAAAGTCTTTTATTTTTAATGCTTTTCGGCTCGAATTCGTTATATTTTTTACAAAAGATATAATATACTCAAAAGAAATGCTAGATCGTTTTTAATAAATATTATTATCGTAATACTTCGAAAATATTTTATAATAATCGCCGGCTTAAATTATTTTCTGTTTTTTTTTAATTGGAACGATATTAAAAAGTATAAAAATCTTTTTTTCGATATTTTCGAAAGCGTTAAATTTTTATTAAAATTGTTTAATTTTTTTTCGAAATTCGTTTCGGCGTTTTTTGGTTTTTTCGAATTTTTTGATTATTTCGTAAACTTTTTTTTCAGTTTTTTTCTGTTTTATTTTAGCTCGTATTTTTTTTATTTTTTTACGTTTATCGTTTTTTTTTTGTTCGGCGCGGATTCGTTTATTAGCCAAATAAATCAAGGTTTCGGTAAAAAGTTTTTCCGAATCGCTTTAAACGTGGCTTTTTTTAATAATTTTTTCGATAAAAAAAGTTAGAAAATCGTCGCGCTTTAGTAATAAGATATTTTCGACCTTTAGTAAAGCTAATAACGTTAAAAAAAACGATAGTACGAAGTTTCTTTAAGCAACCGAAGATGCTGAGTTTTTTTAAGTAGCTGGAAATGCTTGTTTTCTGCGAATGCGAAAAGCTATAATATCGATAATAACGATATAAATATAATAATATAATAAAAGGTTATTTTAGTAATATCGAATTGCCGTTCCGGTGGGTAGAAAAATCAGAATGTAAGGATTGAAAATGTCACAGTTGGAAGTCAGAACCAGGGAACAGAAGTGCATTTATTCGTAAAACTGAATCTTAGGAAACTATAAGAATACAAAAGATCCTTCTGATTATATCCCGAGAATCGGCAGGTCGGGCCTGCTTCGGGATTCGGTTAATCCTGGCCAAAGCTTAATCCTGGCCAAAACTGTATGTTAATATTTACTTTTAGCTTTAATACTTTTTAACATGCTTTTTTATCGGTCAGCCGGTGCTTTTTGATATTTTTCTTTTTTTTCGATAAGGCTTTTTTTTTTGTTAATAATTAAAAAGGATAAAATTAAAACCAACAGGTTCGGGTTAATAGGTTTTTTTAAAACGTCGGTTTAATAAGATTTAAAAAGGTGAAAAATATTAATTAACGGTAAGATTCTGTTAAAACGTCGATCTTATAAGATTAAAAAAGTAAAAAGTATTAATTAACGGTAAGGTTTTTTTAAAACGTCGGTTTTGTAAAATTGAAAAAGTAAAAAATATAAGGTTTTTTTAAAACGTCGGTTTTATAAGATTGAAAAAATGAAAAATATCGGTTGACGGTAAAGTTTTTTTAAAACGTCGGTCTTATAAAATTGAAAAAGTAAAAGATGTTAATTAACGGTAAAGTTTTTTTTTAAAACGTCGGTTTTGTAAAATTAAAAAAATGAAAAATATCAATTGATAATAAAATTTCGGTAAAATTATTTAAAAAGTCGGTCTCGTATAAAAGTATATCAGGGTAAAATATAAATAATACTAATTATTAGCGTTAAGTTTGAAAAGATTGTTTTTGAAAAATTAAGCTATTAGCTTTGATACGTGTTCCAGGTTTTTTGCTTTTTATTAAAAATCGTAATCTGAAAACCAACTTTTCTATCGAACCAGAAAATATAATTTTTTTCACCGTCTTTTAAACGCAAAATCAAGAATTTAATCCATTTCTTATTTTTTTTTTTATTTTCCGCGTCGTTTTCCATAAAATCGGAGCCCGAAAATTCGGCGTTTTATTCGCTTTTATTTATCTTCGTTGCTTTATAATATAAGTTTAATAAATTCACGTGGAAAACGTCGTGCAACTTTCAAAAATCGAATAATCGTAGTTTATATGCTTGGAAATCAATTTTATCCAAGATTAAAAAAAAATCAAATCTTTTGGCGTCCAGTTTTTTTTATAAAGTTTTTTCGTTTTTTAGGTTTTTTGCGTTTTTTATATATTTTTTTTCCGATTTTAAAATTCGTTTAAATATATTTTCTATCGTAGTATTTTGCTTAAAAGTCTTAAGCATATAACAAAGCTTTTTTTAATTTCTGATGTATAATCTCCAGCCTTTTTGTAAATTCTGCTGCTAATTCGGATTCGGAATTTAGCAGTTTTTTCAGATCAAATAGTTTTGCGTTAATTCCGTTTGCTTAAAAAAAAAATATTTTAATAAACGAAAATAATATATTGCTAATAGCGAATTCCGCTAAAAAAAGTAGATTTGGCCAATCGTTTTAATTGAAATTAACGTAAAACCGGAAATATATTTCGAGGATTGCGTTCGCTTTTTTTTATTTGCCCGTCGGTTTATAAATAAAAAGCGGTTAAGAATTTGCGTTTTATGCGAAGTATAATCGTGAATATAATTCAAAATATAAAAGTGAAAAAAAAAACCGCGATTTAATACGATATCGTTTAATATGCCGTAGCGAAAAAAAAACTGTTTTGCAAAAAATATAAGCAAATTAGCTGATGGTCATGTTTTTACGTATTAAAACGAAATAAAATTGTTTCGTTAAACGACAAATAATAATAAATATTGCGTCGTAAATAAAAGTTTTGCCGATTTTGTTATACGAAAAGTCGCTATTGCTCGAAGCGTTTAAAAAGTCGGTAATCAGATTTAAAAAAATGCTATTTTAAAATCGGTTTGGTATCGAAATAAAGCAAAGTTTTCCGTTCGTTTTTGTTTTTAAAAGTTTTTTTTTTTTTTGCAAATTATATAAGATAAAATGTAATTTTTTATATTCGCGGTTATTTCCGGCCAATAAAACAAGCGTTTTAATAAAACGATTATTTTGTTTCGTCCGAAATAATCCGCGGTCGGATTATCGTAAAATTTTTTTAATAGTTTTTTTTTTTAAAATAAATTTTAATAAAACGTAAAACCTAACGCTTTTATATATTTAAATATCGTTAATTAAAAAAAAGTCGGAATCCGAAAGCGTTTCGTATAAATTTTATATTTGTTTGATTTCCGAAGCAATATTTTATTATAACAAAATGTTCGGAGAGTTTTTTTTTAGGTTTTTGTATTATTTGATTATCGAAGTTTATAATAAGCAAATTGTTATATTTTTGAAATCGGTCGAGCCAATCGTTTTTTTAATTCGGCTCGCGCGCTTTTAATATCTTTTTTAATTAATTTATAAATATAAAAAACGATAAAATATAATAAGTTTTTTTTTCCGTTTATAAAACAGCAGTTCGTTCAGAATTTGTTTTAAGGCCAATTCCAAAAGTGATTTTGCTAATTGCACGAGATTTTAAATATAATTTGGTTTTTGCGACGGTGCGTCGGCGAAGTTTTTCGAGCCAGTTTTATATATAATTTCGAAATCGATAATTAACAAAATTATTGCTTATCTAACTTAACGTTTGGTCAGAATTCGAATGGTTATAAAATATTTAAAATTGTTATAATCCGATATTATTATGATTTTGTACCGGATACCTTCGAAATAATGCTTTTAATATTTAACTGATTTTATAATCGATAACAATTTCTGATTGAAAATAATATAATTCACTTTTGCGAATATAAATTTTCGAAAATAAAATGCAATTAAATGTAAGTATAAATCGGATTAGCATTAGGAAATTATTCCGGCGAATGCAATTATAAAAGCGTTATATTCGAAAAAAATCTTTAGTTCGGAATTGAAATATACCAATAATAAAACTTTGATAAATGCGTTTTACAAGCTTCGAAACGATATTATCGTTTCTTCTGTCTATAGAAACGGCCTTTTGCTTTTCAAAAGTTTAATTATTTTTTCGTAGCGATAAAATTATATTAATAAATAAATTTGCGATAGAAATTGCAAAATTTTAAAAAAAAAAAGGTTTTTCGTATAATACTTAAGATTGGCTATTTCGCAATCGTTGCAATTTTTTTTTTGTTTATATTAATTCCGGCTAGAAAAACGACGAAGCCCAGGAATTCGACGTTATCGGTATCGAATTCGCATTTTTCAAATTTACAAAACAATTTTGCGTTGAGAAAAACTTTCAGAATTTTAATAATATGCCTAGTATAAAAAGCTTTATTTTTTAAATAAATCAGAATATCGTTTAAATATATTACGACGAATATATTTATAAAATCTTTAAAAATGCTATCGATATATATTTGAAAAGTTGCTAATGCGTTATAAGGATTGAAAAGGCAGGGAAACACTAGTTCAGACAAATAAAGCTCAAATAAGGTTGGGTTAATAGTCAGACTGATTTTTACCTTCTATATTTCTAGTAGAAGGCGTGTATAAGTACAAAAGGAGGGGTGGAGCCTTCGAAAAAAGTATTTCCCAAAAAATCAGACGAACCTTATTTAATATGCTTTTCCAGCTCTTATTCCGATTTTTTTTTATTTTTTTTAATATAATTTTAATAACTGGCTTTTTAGCAATTATTTTTATAAAATATTTTATTTAAATATTATTTTTAACTTTTATAATACTATCCGGCCCCTACGGCTTATCCGCAGAAAATGTTATTCGAAAATTAATAAAAAGCAGAAAGTTTTGGCGGATTATTTAATTTATACACGTAATATTAATTTCTGATATTATCTTTTTTTTTAAGCTTTTGGTTTCTAAAAGCGATTGATTTTTTTATACGTATGCTTTTGTATATAACGTGCGTTACGCTTTCGAAATAACATACGGTTTTTTCCGCTTTCGGTCGTGAATTATAATTATTTTTTCCGCTTTTAATCGTGAATTATAGCTATTTTGCTATTCTGTTTTTTTTGTTTTCGATAACGCTCGCATTTTCGTTTGAAAAAGCCTTTTTCTTTAAAATGGCCGCTATTTTTCTGTTTAATTTTTTTTTTTTTTTTTTTTTTTTATTTTTTCGTTAGCTTTTTTCTATTTTAATCAACTGCTTTTCGCCGCGTTCGCCGCGAATTTTTAAAATACTTTTGACTTTTATCTGTTTTCGGTGCGTCCGCCTAATTTCACGCGAAAATATTACAACGGACTTTTTGCTCTTTTGCGTTTTCGAACTTTTTAGCGTGAAATACAACCGTTGCAAAGCTTCGCATATTTAATACTTTTTTATAAATTTTTTAAATTTTTATTCGAACTCGCTTTTAATTAATTATAAGTTTTTGCCGCACGCGCTATCGAAACGCAAATCTTTTTCGCGGGCCTTAACGATTTTATAAATCGTTTCGATACTGCCACCGCCGCTGCCGCTTTTTTTTCTTTTGCTGCCGAAACTAAAGCTTTTGTTAAAACTTTTATCGATTTTATTATTTACGACGCTTATATAAATCGTTTAAAAAAAAATAACGCTTCGGCTTTTATAATAATCGAAAATCGTACGAATCGCGCCGCGGCTCGAGCTGCCGCTGCTGCTGCTGCGCCCGTTTTTACCGGTTTGACGGCTGCTGCTGTTTTAAAAGCTTTGGCTACGCCGGCCCTTTTATTTAACGACGCTAATATAAAACGTATTTTCCGACGTTTCGAAAACGTCGCTCGGATTTATTTTAATTAATTAAATCAAATTCTAGATTTTTACGAAAATATCGTAGCTGCAATTTAAAATTCGATTACGGCTATCGTAAAAGTTTTAATTAAAATAAATCGAATATTTTACGAATTCGTTTAATATTAATTTTTTTTAGCCTGCCGCTGCTTTTAAATTTAAAAAAAATAGCGATAACGATAAAAAAAAAAATAACGATAAAAATAAATTAACTTAGCGGCGGTTTTAAGATTTTCTAGGTATTTTTGTTTTTTTTTTTTATTTTTACGGCGCGCATTTGTTACTACTCCGTTATTATTATTTATCGTATTTTTTAAATATTTTTTTACAACTTTTTTTGCGTTCGTAAAATGGTTTTCTGGCTTTCAAGAGTTTTCGCTTAATAAATAACTTTTTTATCGCACCAAATAATATCGGCCTTTTTTTGTATTTTTATAAATTTATATTAATTTAACCTCGTATTTTTCGGATTTTTAAAGTTTTATTATATTATTTTTCGGCTCGATATCGTTCCGATTTTGCCAAGATTTTAATAAAAAAACGTAAAAAATATCGTAAATACAATATTAAAAAAAAAGCTCGAATTAATAAGCTTGGCCGTGCTCGTATATAATTCGTTTGATTTTAAAAAGCTTTAAATATTTATTTAAAAGTTTTCGAAAAAATCGCAGCTATCGAAGGTTTTTAATCGATAATAATACTTTGTCGCTTATTTAAAATCTAATCTTTTTATATTTAGCGTCGTAAAACCTTTTATAATTTACGTTAGCTTTTTTTAGCTTTTTACTAAATATTTTTTTTTTTTTTTATAATATTTTAATTCGTTTTTCCGCTAACGGTACCTTTTTTTCTACGACGTCGTTTTCGACGTTGCTGCCAAGTTTTAAATAAAAATCGTATAATATGCGAAAAAAAAGAAAATCCGTAAAAACGTATATCGAATTATTATACGTAAATTCGGCTAAAGCAAGCTTCGTAGCTTAATCGTTTTATCGATAATCGCAGTACGTGCGAAAATAAAATTCTAAAATTTAATTTTAACGTTTCGTTTGGCCATTTGTTTAAAAATGAAAAGCGGTGCTTAATCGACGTCGTATTTATAAATGGAATATTATTAAAAACCAAAATTTATTAATAAAAACTAACCTTTTATTTGTAATAATTCTTTTAAAACAGCCAAAATTTTTATAAACGTATTATATAAATATTTTAGCCAAATCTAAAACTGAAATCGTTTTTTGTATCGGTATATATTTCGACAGCTTCGTATATCGGTTTATTATAACGAATATCGAATCGTAAATACGATTTCGTTTTTTGCTAAAAAATAAACCCGTAATAAAATTTATAATTATCTTTTTTTAAAATCTCGTAAAAATCGAAAAAAAAGTTAATTCGTTATAAAATCGGTATTTTTTAGACTTGCTTTTTTAGCATTTTTTATACGTATTAACGTAACGCTTTACGTCGCCTCGTAAACCAGGCCAGAAATACTTTTTTTCGACCAGTTTTAGCGTTCGCCGAAAATCTTAATAATCGGCGGTCGGATCGTTATAATTAATTTTTAATATTTCGCTTTTAATAGCGTTTTTATTCGAAATATACGCACGTTTTTTGTAACGTAATAATTTATTTTAATTTATACGCCAGTATTTTTCGGATCCGGCTCGATTATTTTACGAAACCGATTCGTACGTTTTTTATAATATAAAAAATCAAATTTTTGCAATTTAAAAATAATTTTGTAAATCGGTTTTGCTAGCTCGTTATTAGCCGTTTCGGATTATAGCAATACAGCGGCTACGCTTCGTAATATATATTATTTGCAATTAGTAATATTAATAAAAAACAGTCCGGCGAAAAAGCTTTTTATTTAGCTTTTTTTCATTTGCTTTTTATTTTCTGATTCCGTTAACAAAAGCTCCGAATATTTATCGGCGCGAAATAGTTTATATTTCGATTTTAAGCGTGTTTTTATTACGAAAAATATTTTAAAATTTTTTAAATAAGCTAATTTTAGCTTACGATGCAGCGTAAGCAACTGCTCGTTATTTTTTTTTAAATTTTTTTTTAAATTTGGCCGGCGGAAAAAACCATCCGCCGAATTAAAAACTTTTGTTTTATATTCGATTGCAAAATCGTATTTAATTAATTCGTCGGCTTATTTCGCTTAACGTCCGTTTAAACGTTTTTTCGTAAAAAAGTATTTTAAATTATAATAATTTATACGTATAATAATAACGTCGGAAGCGCTACGTAAATATTAATTCTATTATTTAAAAGCGTAAATTATAACTATTAGCTCAGCGTCGTAAACTTCGTATTTTTGTTTTATAAAAAAAAGCTTTTTCGAATAATATACGATAGAATGCCAACGTGCCTCCGTATTTTCTCCGAATAATTAAAATAATATTCCGCTTATAACGAATTTCGAAGCGTCTGTTTCGATTTGGATTTTTAATCGAAGGTCGAAATAGCGTAAAATCGATGCTTAATAAAACTTTTTTTTTAAAAATAAAAAAACGAGCTTCGCTTCGAATAAAAAACGAAAAAGGCTCGACATTTTTTTTCGTTGTATTTTTTTTAAAAAATTTGTAATAAATCGGCAAAGCTTAGCGTAATTTTTAATAAAACGTTTATAAAAGTTAGTAAAATCCAAAAACATTTAAATATTTCACTACGTAATAAAAAAAAGCTATTTCCGAATATTATTTATTTTTTTTGAATCTATTTTAATTTTCGTAAAAATAACGACGAAGCTTAGAAACTTAATCGTATTCGTATCGAAAGCATATTTTTTCAGATTTCCGTAAAATTTATTAATACGAAGTTTTTCGAAAACTTTTTTTACCGCGTTTATATAATCGTCGGAGTTTTCGAAAAATATTAAAATATCGTCGAAATAAATTATATACGTAATATTTATTAAACCGACTAAAGCTTAATTAATATACGTTTGAAAAGTTATTAATGCGTTCGAAAGGCCGAAAAGTAATACGTAATATTCGAAATATCCGTAACGAATACGAAACGCAGTTTTTCATTTATTTTCCTTTTTTATTCGAAAACGATAGTACGCCTAAATAAAATCTAGCTTAATAAATATTTTAGCTTTTTTCAAACGGTCCAAAGTTTCGCTTATAAAAAATAAAAAAGTTCGATTTTTAATCGTAATTGCGTTTAAATTTCTATAATCGACGCATAATCGTAAACTTCCGTTTTTTTTCGGTATAAATATTACCGGTGCGCCGGCAAAGCTAATAAACTTTTTTATTTAACCTTTTTTTAAACTCGAATCGAAATATTCGCGTAATTCGGTAAGTTCAGATTCCGACAAAAAGTAAACTGGTTTTTAAAAAAAGTTTTTTTTTTCCGCAAAATTTATTCGATGCTTTATAAAATAATAAAAAGCTAAAATAATCGCGGCGGTATCGTCGAATACGTCGGCGTAATCGTCGTATTTAAAAAATAATTAATATTATTTTTTAATAGCTTTTTTTAAAACGATATAAAACGCTTGTTTTTTTTTAAATTTTTTTTTAAAACGTTTAATTATAACGAAATTAAATTATAAGCGTTCGATTAAATATCGCCACGATTTAATTCGAAAGCTTATAACAAAATCGATATTTCGCAACCAAAAAAACCTTAAAATAAATAAAACCTTTGAAATATTTATATCGCAAACTACGAAATCGCTTTGTATTTTTTTAATTGTTTTATAATTATTAATAGCGCGAATAAATTGCGTATGCGTATCGTAAATAATTTTTTTTTTTTTTTAACCGTAAATAAATTAATACGTTTTTAAATTGATTTTCATTTATATTTAATTAATAATTTTAAATTACGCAGTTTTTCTTTGCGCCGCAGTCGATAAAAATTTGTTTCGTACGAATTTCGTTTTTAGCTTTTTTAATTTCGACTGAAATTATTATTTTCTGCTTTTTTTTTTCGTTCGATTTTATTAGCAACAACGAAATTAAAATCGAGCGAAAGCTTTTCTCGAATTTTTAAATTTATTAGCTTCGGAACAATTTAAAATTATATATTTTTTTTTATTGCATTTATAATATTCGACTTTTAAATAATTAGCTATACGATGCCCTTTTTTTTGGCAGCGATTATATTTCGAAAAATAAAAAAAATCGTTAAAAATTCTAGAATTTTAAAAGATTTTATTAAAATTATCGTTTTTTCGCTTTCGTTTTTCTTTTTATAACGTATTTTCGAATCGAAGACGATATATATCTGTTCTAGCCTTTAAATTTTAATCGTAAATATAAATCTTTTTCTTTTTTTTTTTTTTTGCGTTCGTTTCGTCGTTTATTATTTTTCGTTTCGTCGCTAATAATTTTATTAGCATTTTCGATACGACGAACGATTAATATCAATTTTTTATATAAGCTTATAATTGCAATATTACTTCGTTTAATAATTTTTTTTTTCGAAAAATAAATCGAAGTTTTGCGAAAAGCATTTTTCTTTTAATCGTATCGTTTATTATTTGCAATTGCTATTCGAAATTATTCAAATAAGCAACGAAATCGTTAACCGATTTATACTCTTTTTGCTTCGCTTTATCGTATAAATTCGAAGCCGCGATTTTTCGATTTTTCGTATTTATTAAAAAATCTAATATTTATTTTTTAAAATCGTTTCATATGGTTCGAATATTCGTAAAACGTCGTTCGTATCCGGTTTACTTTTTTTTTATTTTATCGTCGAAAACTAAAACACAAGCGTTAATTTTTTTTTAATTAATATAAAATATTATTTTTTTATTTTAGCGGAAACTTCGCTTTGCACGCCGAATAAAAAATTAAGCTTTTTCAGTATTTTTCCTTCGATATATTAAAAAATCTTTTATTTTTAATGTTTTTCGGCTCGAATTCGCTGTGTTTTTTACAAAAAGTATAATATGCTTAAAAAAAATGCTAAATCGTTTTTAATAAATATTATTATCGTAATACTTCGAAAATATTTTATAATAATCGCCGGCTTAAATTATTTTTTGTTTTTTTTTTCAATTAAAACGGTATTAAAAAATATAAAAACCTTTTTTTCGATATCTTCGAAAGCGTTAAGTTTTCGTTAAAATTGTTTTATTTTTTTTCGAAATTCGTTTCGGCGTTTTAAAATTTTTTCGAATTTTTTGATTATTTCGTAAATCTTTTTTTCAGTTTTTTTCTGCTTTATTTTAGCTCGTATTTTTTTTATTTTTTTACGTTTATCGTTTTTTTTTGTTCGGCGCGAATTCGTTTATTAATCAAATAAATCAAAATTTCGGTGAAAAGTTTTTCCGAATCGTTTTAAACGTAGCTTTTTTTAATAATTTTTTCGATAAAAAAAATTAAAAAATCGTCGCGCTCTGATAATAAAATATTTTCGATTTTTAATAAAACTGATAACGTTAAAAAAAACGATAATACGAGGTTTTTTTAAACAGCCGAAAATATTAAGTTTTTTTAAATAGCTGGAAATGCCTGTTTTCTGCGAATGCGAAAAGCTATAATATCGATAATAACGATGTAAATATAATAATATAATAAAAAATTGTTTTAATAATATCGAACTGCCGTTTCGATAAATAAAAAAATCAAAATATAAAAATTAAAAAAGCAGGAAAATATTAATTCAAACAAATAAAGCTTAAATAAAATTGAATTAATAATCAAACTGATTTTTATCTTTTACATTTTTAGTAAAAAGCGTATATAAATACAAAAGAAAAAATAGAGCCTTCGAAAAAAATATTTCCCAGGAAACCAGGCGAATCTTATTTAATATGCTTTTCCAGCCCCTATCCCGACATTTTCAAACCTCAACTATTTTTCCAGGAGCACTTTTTGGAAATAAACACTCAACCACGCCCTTTGGGCATACTTTCTGTATCAAAATCTTTATTTCAGACCTTATTCTGAGCTCTCCCGTGCTTTTTACGCGCGATTTGGGCCAGAATGGAGCCTGCTATTTCCAACCGTCCTCTTGGTGGCTTCGAGACCTTAATCCACGCGAATTTCACTCGCGACCAAGAGCCATCTTTTCTTACCAACCTCAACCAGCGCCCGAGAAAGCAGCAGCAGCGAGTTAACTATACGATTCCTCTTTTTCTGCGTCTTGGTGATCGGGCGCTCGCAAGCCACGCCGCATCGAACGCTATCAATGGCCGTTTGGATGCGATCGAACGAACAATTCACATTCGATACGCCGTTGTACGCGACTTCGGCAAGCTGGTCGACGACTTCGTCTTCTCCTACTAGCAAAAAGACCAGAGGGACTTCGCCCACGATATTGGAAACAAATTTGTCTACTTTCTGTCCGCGTCCGTTTTCGCAGAGATTAGCAACTTCGTCTCTTTTCGCTTTACAAGTCAGAAAGCCTTTTCTGGCGACGACTTTCTCTTTTCCGCTCCGGCTTCCATCATTTACGCGGGCATGGCTAAGACCCTGAAAAACTCGGGGGCAGACTTCGACACTGCCAAGAACAGGAAGAAATCTACTACGAACGGCGGCGCTTCGATTGGATTCATATTTAATCAAACTGCGAGCGCCGCTTTTAATTCAACTCGGGAAGACAGGCGCATTCTAGCCACTTTTTAGCGAGGAGCCGCGAGGATCGAACCCTTCGTGGCGAGGCAAGCCCTCGTGGCCAAGATCAACGGCCTCACCCTTGGAAAGATTCCTTTCATAACCCTAACTAGAACAGGTTGGGCTATCAACCCATCAGACCTTACGGTCCGCGATTTGTTTATGTCACAGGAAAACAAGGAGATTGTGATGCGAGTGCTCAGCTGCGAGCATATGCGCCTGCCGGAAGTGTGGTACAACTACGCTGTCTCAGGTGTCCTTACAACACTCCGCTCGCATATGGACGGCGAGATTCTGAGCACTTCTGAGCTGATCGTCGAAGAGGTCATTGCTTAAACGAAAGAACGCTCCATCAGCTGCCGACCGTCCCGACACGGGGTTAATCCAGCTAACGGCAAAATTACGTGGATCGTCTCGTTCACTAAGCCGGTTCGGGCCTTCCGGCTTTTTAACGTCAGCGACGCTTCCAAGGCCATTGAGAAGAAATCTCTTATTGCGATTCACAGCTCCGGCTGCCAGGGCTATTGCAATCTTTTTAAATGCACCCGCTATCACCGCTGTCAGAATTGCGGGTAACGAAACGATCACTACGACGGGCCGACTGGCCCTAATTGCATTTACAAGGTTAAGTGCGCTAACTGCTATGGACCCTTCGTCGCGGGGCATGTGAACTGCCCAGCGGCGCCCAGACGACTAAACGGAAAAGTCCAAAGAAAAACAAAGAAGGAGATCGACGCGATCCGCAGACACGAACAACGAGCGTACGCAGCGGCTATTGCCGTCGCCAATGCGCAAGCTTAAAGCCAGGCGGTGGAGCCTTTCATACCGGCCTTTAGAACAGCGCCAACTCGCAAGCGCAAGGCCTCCTACGTTGGAGCGGCTGTTACAGCCTACGAAAATGCGGGCATCGTGATCAGCTTTTCTGCCTCCTTTTGCTCGTCGTCCCAAGGATCGGCGGATTTCGGCGGAGCGGCTATTCTAGGCCTATTTACCCCCTTTTCGCAGGCCTTCTCTCAGGCTATTTCGTCTGAGGACGAGACCTTTAGGCCGACCAAGCCTCGCTTTTCGCGACGGGCTGCGTCCAGCCCGATTTATAATGAAATCGAACTTTCGCAGCAGTTCGATATCGACGACGAGATGGACGTGTGCGTTCTCGAATCTCGATGTTAAGACACAAACAACGCATACGCAACCGCGGCCGTGGCCGCGATCGACACAAGCCCGATACGCTCATCGTAGCGTGGGCAAACGTGGGCAAGCAATACTTTGCTTATATTATTATTCTCGAGCTATGCTTTTTTGAACAAATTGACGTTGTTTGCATACAAGAACCTGCTATTTACCTTAATACTACCACTTAAAACCACTCAGGGTACGATTTTTACGCCTCAGTACCGGTCTGGGGCATCGGAAATGAAAGGGAGCGCGAGGCTCAGCGCCTTCGAGTGCTGACGTATGTCCGAAAAGGCAAGGATATGGTTACGGAGCAACGACAACTTATCTCGCGCGATCTGCTATGGGTCGTGGTCAACAACAGGCCTATTCTTAACGTGTACCGTCAGCTTATCATCCATGAAGTTATCGATTATGTTAAGAACCTAGTCCTCTTAAGGAACTGTTTGATAGGGGGCGATTTTAACGTCAGCTACGATATGTTCGACCCGGGCGTCGCTTTTAGCCATAGCGGACCCGCTATCGCAAAATGGGCTTCCGAAAGCGGCATGGACTTTATCGGAGACTCAGGGGTAGCGATACACCGTTTGGGCAATGTCCTCGATCTGACTTTCTTCAACTTACCTTTCGCCAAGACGATTGTTCGAAGCGATTTTCATTCCACTTCCGACCATCAGACTCAGGTTACTACGATCAGAGGAAGAGGACGGGTTCCTTTGGAGCAGGTGTATTACAAAGTCCCGGATTTAGCATTCCCGATCTTTTCGGCGCTCGTGCACACGGGAGTCGCTCGCTTGCCTGATCTTAGGACGCTGACCACGCTAGAGCAGGTAGACACTTATGTGATACAGTTCGCAGCAGTGATGGACTCGGCCATTTAAACAGCCGGGAAAAGAGACACAGGACAGAGCCACGATGCCCATTGGTGGACGCCGGAGTGCAAGGCCGCGCACCGGGCGTACAAGCTTTTCAACATTGTCAATAACCCGATCGCATCGCCCGAATATCGGGACTTCAAAACAGCCGTGGTCAGGGCTAAGCAGGACTACTGGCGTAACCGAATTAACGGGTGTGAATCGGACAAGGACCTTTACCTGCTGATTGGCTGGCACAAGTTCACTACGAACCTTAAATCGCTACTCTTCGAAGTCAACGGCCGACTGATCGAAGGTTCGAAAGAGAAAGCTGAAGCGCTGTATACGAAAGTGCTTCAACGGTTTAATGCGGCGGACGATCTGCCCGACGACCCTTTCTTAGAGAATGACGACCGAAGACAGACTCTTCCTTAGGATCAAACCACCTCTTTAGAGGAGGTCGAGCGCTTCACAATTGAAGTATCCAGCACATCGCCGGGCGTCGACCGCGTTACGGTTCGGCTGCTTAAAGCCTGCTGGAAGCATATCAAACACATTGTGCACGGCATTTTTGACAAGTGCCTCGCTCTTAGCCACTTTCCGCAGCCATGGAAGCTGGCGGAGGTAGCGATAATGCCTAAGGTAGGCAAGCAAAAGCAGATGCACTCGGTGCGATTCTGGCGGCCGATTGCTTTGTTATCCTGTGTTTTCAAAGGCCTCGAACGAATCATAGCGAAAAGACTGGCCTGGACAGCTTTTATCTACGGCATCCTTAGCCCGCAATACGGTGGCGCGCTTCCTAAGCGCTTAGGGATGGATCTGGTAGCTTCGTTCACACACGACGTAGAGCGAGCATTATCAGCGGGCAAAGAAATTACTATAATTACGATGAACGTCCAAAGGGCGTTCGACGCTCTCCTGGTGCGAAAATTGCTTCAACGAATGATTTCGCAAAGCTGGCCCAGACCACTCCTAGAGCTGGTACAAAGGTTTCTCTCCGACCGCAAAGTGCGTATGAGACTGGAACAGGCTATTACACAATTCTACGACGTTAAATGTGGAATCTCTCAAAGCTCGCCTCTTTCGCCAGTCTTATATATGCTCTATCTCGCAGAGCTGATGGCACAGGACCCGGAACTTCGATTCGAGTACGCTGATGATATCTGCTTTTATCGGATATTTGATTCGCTGGATACGAACGTGCAACTACTGTTCGAAAACGTCAAGTCGATCTTGCAATAGGGCAACGACAACAAAGTTTTCTTTGCGCCAGAGAAACAGAAGATAATTCATATCACCAAGAAAAGATACGATCACGCCCCCCCCTGCGTTATAAACGAGGACAATACGATCGAACCAATCACGACCTCGGAGAAGAAAAGGAAATAGCCGGCCTTACGGTGGCTAGGGGTTTGGTTTGATCGCAAACTGTCGTTCAGAAAACACGTATCTGAACGGGCTACTAAAGCTCGAAAGCTCGCTTTTCACATACGAGGGCTAGCGAAGACGATACGGGACCCTCCGGCTTATTCATTTCGAAAGGCTGTAGTCATCTGCGTTTTCCCGTCCATTTTGTACGGGGCTGAGGCGTGGTATGGTGGTCGTATTAAAACGGTCCGGAACAGGGAAGTCAGCACAAGGATGGGCTGGCATTTGGACATAGTGGAAAGCACGATCACGCTGGCCGCTAGAGGCGTTTTGCTAGTGTGGAGGATCACTCCGAATATTATACTTTTTCGGGACGCAGGCCTTTCATCAGCGGAGGCGGCTTTGGAAGAAGCCAGACTGAGATTCGCGCTACGCTTACGAACAGTGGATGAAGGTTACTTTTTGGTCAGACGAATGCTTTTATTAATGATTACTCGAGGCCGCGGCAGAGGCACTCGACAGGCTGCAAAGACGAAGGTCGAGCGCGCGGCGATCTGGTTTTCGCTAGTTTCCCGATCTCAATTCCGACTATTTTATTTCTTTCTTGGGTGCCGGACGGATCCCATTCTAGGGGTAAACAAAAAGGAGGCCGCGAAGGCTTTTAACAAATGGTGGGACGAACTGCTCCCCGATGATATTACGATCTTTTCTGATGGCACGGAACGATACTCAAATGGGAACAAGTTGGTTGGCTACGGCTATATAGCCTACCAGAATAAAAGAGTGATCGGCTCGGGCTGTGGGACGATTAACACGGAGTTCTACGTTTTCGACGCGGAGGTGATAGGGGCTCGCACAGGACTGGCCAGGACGCTACGCGCGCAGTTTGCTTATACGTACGGCCGTATTTGGCTTTGCATCGATTCGACTTCGGTGATTTGGTGCATACGAGGGGACGCGTTATCGATATCACAATGGGCGTTCCACGAGATACAGGATATAATGCTTATATACGACGTCGGGGTCCGGTGGGCCTCAGGATATATGGGTATAGTCGGCAACGAAGCAGCGGATAAACTCGCCATTTAAGGGAGCAGTCAGCCCTGGGACCCGGGCATGCCCTTCGAACCGACGATCTGTGGAATACGTTTCTATTACAGATCGATGAGAGACGACGCCAGGATTAAATGGTGGTTTAGACATAAGGATTCTTTTTCTCGGAACTATCAGCGGTGGCAATTCGAGTACCGCATCAAAGACTTTTTAGAATTGCATTTATCTCGTCCGGTGCTTTATCGATTTCTGGCGCTTCGCTTTTTACACGGCGATTTCCATTGGTATTATATCAAATTCAGATACGTAGACGCGAATCTGAAATGCTTTTGCGGCAAACGCAAGGTTTTATTGCATATCGTAAGGTGCAGAAAGTCCCGAAAACGATTCCGTTATTGGTCGCAGAAGCCGGATCACCCATTCATTTCGGATACCGAAGCACTGCGATATTTTGGGAAGCTGAACGCGAAGCAATTCGCGGAATTTTTTTATACTATTGAGTTTTACTTTTCTACCTGCCCTAGGTAGACTTTGGGGCAGCGTGTTGCCGTTTTAGAGGAAAAGTTTCTGATATTGTATTATTAACGTTTAGGGGTTTGGGTTGAAAAGTTTTGGATTTTTCGCGCTTTTGCTTTGTATAATCTCGCCGATTGGCTTGACCATTGGTTTTACGATTAACAAAAACATTTAGCGGTTTTTACGTTTTGATTTTTTTCGAAGTTTACTTCATAAACACAATGGAGAATTATCCCGTTTGTAGGGGAAGGGCTCAAATAGCGGACTTTTGTTATATATTTCTTTTATATAACTGCTTTCTCGAGGGTTTTTTGTATGTAAAAATCCTTAGCTTAGCACGTTTCCAATGCCTTTCGGGAGGCTTGAGGTAGCGCAGTTTCACTGCCCCCTCCAGACGTTAAATAATATCATTATTATTATTATTATTATCCCGATATTTTTTTATTTTTCTTAATATAACCCTAATAATTGGCTTTTTAGCAATTATTCCTATAAAATGTTTTACCTAAATATCATTTTCAGCCTCTATAGTACTATCCGGCCCCTACGGCCTATCCGCAGAAAGTGCTATTCGAGGGTTGGTAGGAGGCAGAGGGTCTTGGCGGATCACCTGACTTATACACGTGATGTTGGTTCCTGATATGCGTTGCATATTTTAAAAAGCATTATTAAATATTCGAAAAAACCGAATCTAATTTTAAAGGCCGTTTTCCATTTATGCTTTTTCGCTATTCTAATTAAATTAAAATCTTATTTAAGATTTAATTTAATAAATATTTTCGCTTTGCTTAATCGGTTTAAAATTTCCGAAATCAAAAAAATAAAATAGCGGTTAGGAACTGTTATAGCATTTAATTTTCGGTAATTTACGTAAAAACGTAATATACTATTCTTTTTTATAATATAAAAAAGTAAAACGACAGCTTCCGATTTCGACGAGCGTATGAATTCTTAAACTTGCATTTGGTTTAGATATTTTTTAAGCATTTTTAATTCGTTTTTTAAAAAATTATATAATAAGCCGTAAAATAATTTAATATCCGGGCGGAAAATAATTTCGTGATTATAATCGGAACGTTTAAGCGAAAAAACTTAGGATTTTGATTTGCTAAATATTATGTTTTTAAATATAACGTATTTTTAAAAAAGTGTTACCGTTTTAATTTTATTATTATCGTTTTCGCCCGTAATAAAATTAAAAAAGTTTTTTATTAATTTGTAAAACTCGTAATATTTCGCCGATTTTATTTCGGTATTATTAAAAAAAAACGTTAAATTTAATACTTTTTTAATTAAGCTTAAATAAGTTTTTGTTACAATTATATTCGGAGTTGCACAACCGTTGCGAAAAAAATCTTAGTAAAAAATTTCAAATTTCCAGTCGATAAAAGGGTTGTGTTTTTCTAATTAAAAACGTTTAAAAATAAAATCTGCCGAATAAATTTTTATTTTTTTAAAAAATTAAATAAATAATTTCTTTATTACGTAATAATAAATAAATATAAAAATAGTACCGTTTATTATGCAAGCCGGTGCAAGCTCGCGCCTTTATGCGTTTCGAATAAAAAAGCAAAAGCTATGTTAAATAATATAATTAATTAAAAAAAAAATCATATTGCTAATAAAATTTTTAATGGCTTCGCAATCCACGATAGCGGTAAAAATTTTTTTAATATCGTTTTTGTTTATAATAAATATATTTATCGAATAAAAATTAGAATTAATATTTATTATATTAAGTAAATCGTCCGAATGAAATATGTTATAATTATTAAATAATAATATAAATAAGTTTTTAATAGTCTTAGGTTTTCAATTATCTAGCTTTTTTAAAAAATATTATTTAACGGAGTTTTTGCCCGGGCTTCTCGTCGCTTTTAACGACGAATAAAATTTTCGTTTTTTAAGCATTTCGACGTTATATAACCTGGATTTTCGCAAATAAAACAAAAGTTAATGTGACGATTCACTCTTTCGCCACCTCGTGTATCACCCCAGCAACTACGTATAGTTGCAAGCTCCCTGGTCTCCTGATGGGTCTCTCCATCAACTGTAAAAACCATTCATATATATAAAACTTTTTTCTTTTAACAACTTCTGCCTTTTGCAATTGTTAATTCTAAATAAATATTTTTGTTACAAAACCGAAAGCTCGTTTATACTATATAACACGGCGACCAATTAACTGATTTTCCAGCCTTCCGACTAATTAAATCGTTATATTATTAATAACTTTTTTTCTACGCTAGCAACGGCGTAAACTATCTTTTCCTTCGAATTCTTTACAAATTACATCAAAATAATCGACCGGTCGTAAAAAAACCTATTTCCGCACTTCGCGAAAAATAGCTTTTGTTTAACGATCCCTCCTTTAGCAAAGCTTTTCAGCTTCTGCTACTACATTTCAACCTCCTTTTTAATCAGCGAAAAAGCAGCTTTTTCCAAAAGCTTTTTTTTTTAAAAAACAATCCTTTCCCCGAGGAAAAAAAAACAAAAGAAAAAGCAGAGCGCCAACCATTTCGCCTGCCATTTTTTTTTTACAGCTTAGCGCTAAAAGCGTTTAGTTGAAACTTTTGCAAAATCAACTGAAAAAAGCGCAAAAGCGTAAACGACAATTTCTGAAAGCTATACGATTGCGACAAACCCTTTAAATAAAACGTTTAATAAAATCTATCGAACGTACTTTTGCCAATCGCGAATTTGCTGCTTTTTTTTTTTTTCGCAACGTTTTATTTTAATTAACAAACGTTGCAAACCAATTTCCACGCTTTTCGCGAATTCTTTTTAAATTTTTTTATAACGGCCAAAACTTTAGCGCGCTTTTTAAACGCTATAATTCCCATTTATTTATTAACTTTCGATTAGCTTATATAAAGCGCGTTTCGAACTTTAAGTTTAAATTAAATAATAATAAAAATTACAAAACACGCTATTAAAAAACTAAAATTTTCGATAATTTCGAATTTTACTACGATTATTTCGCTAGCGATCGATTTCGTAAAAATTATATATTCGATCAAACCGAAAGCGTAGCAAAAAAGTTTTTGACTCCGCGTATTTTAAACCGTTCCGATTTTATACTTTCCGAAAAATTAATTAAAAAGATCGCCGATTTTTTAGCTGATTTTTTAAACGTTTAAAAAGCGAAAAACGAATTCAAAATGCTCGCAATAAATACGCACGACGATTTTTAGCGATTTTATCTGCGATTTTTTATTTTCGCAGCGAACGCTTAAATACGAACTGATAAACAGCTTCGAAACGCTTTTCGAAACAAAATACTAAAGCGTTTATAAAAAAAGCTGCATTTAAAATAAACGCGTATAATAACTTTTAAAAATTAACTTACCGCCGTCCGTTAAAAAAAACAAAATTAATTAGCTAAACGAATTTTATACGCGAATCGCTTTTTAATTAAATTTATTATTTATTAAAATAGTAAATTCTTAACCAAAGCGTATTAAGAATTAAATCGTACGTACGAAAATCGTTCAAATGCTTTATAAGCTTTTTTTCAGCTTTTTGTTTTTCCTTTTTTTCCACGCCAAAACGCCTTTCTTAACGTTTTTCCTTTTCGATCGGATTAACGATAACGCTCGTTTTTTATTTTATATTAAAAAGTTCGAAGCCAATCTACACGACCTTTTACGGACCGACCTTCGGTTTTATCCAAAAACCCTTCCAAGCTGATAAATATAAACGAGGTCGAACCGGCCGAAAATTCGCTTTTTAATAATAATAGTGAAAACGAAAACTTTTTTCCAAACGATTTTCAAAACGCATACGAAAAAATTAAAAATTTTTCCGCCAATCGAAAAAACGCTTAAGCCTAAGCAAAGCCTTTTTTTTAAGCGTATTACGCGATATGCGTTACTTTGACGTTCGAAAGCTTTTTAATAGCGATTTATTAACAATTTCCGTTATATTTATCAAAAATAGCTTTTCGTATAAAATAAAAGCGCTCGCCGATTTTAAAACGAACGATTATGCGTTAATCGATTCGGCGCTAATTAAATTCTTTTTTTTTTTTTTAAACTTTTAATTTAATTTTTTCCGGCTTTTTTTCTTATAAAAAAGTATAATAAAGCTCGTGGCCATTTAATTATATATTTTACGCTTTTTAATCTTATTATTAATAATCGAATACAATCGTTTACTTTTTTTTTAATTATTAATCTCGGAAAAATTATAATATGATTTTAGAAAAAAAGCTTGGTTGGCCGAATATTAAATTTTATTAAACTATAATAAACGCAAGCTTTATTAGCCGAAATCTTACCTTTTTATAGCTTTTTACGCTCGTTGTATTAAAATCTTTTATTTGCATTTTCGAAAAATTTAATCTCGCTATTAAAACGACGCGCTGTAAAACGTAACAAAAACCTTAATTAATTATAGCAGACTTACGACGCTATACGAAGCGCGAAAAAATCGAATTTTACTCGCGGTGCCAATTTCGATAGCGACGCTAATAAAATAATATAAGAAATTATACCATTTTTCTAAGCTAACAATCTTTTTTTTATTATTTTTTTTTCTTTTTTTTTTTTTCTTTTCGTCAAAACAGCTTTTTCGTTTTACGAAAAACAATTATATCAAAAACCGAAAAAAAATCTTTGCCGCGATAGCCTTTTAATTTAATATAATCGATAATTCAAATAAACCATTTTCTGAACTTTTCAAACGACCAGTTCGAAAACGAATTCCTTAATCTACTGCTTACCCAATTTTTATTTGTTAAATTATTGCATACGCTTTTAAGCTAATTTTTAAAAAAAAAGCAATTAAAATGTTTTCAATTTTTTTATACGAAATCGACAAAATACTAAACGACTTTACGTATAACACTTTTTTTAAAATTTAATTTTATAATTTTTTCGAACGTTTTAAAACCAACGAAATATCGATTTCGACCCTTTTAACCAACTTAACAAAGCTAATTTCGAATAAACTTTTTCTCGAATCTTTTTTTCCGAAATACAAAAACTTCGAACACGTGTTTTCTAAAACCGCTAATAACGAGCTAGCTTTTTACCGGCTCTACGACCATAAAATCGAGCTTATTATAAATAAAAAAAAGCTGAAATACACTTTTTTATATAAAATATCGATTCCAAAGCTCGAAATTATCAAAACCTATTTGCAAAATAATTTTAACAAAAGATTTATCGAATTTTTTACCGTTTCTTTCGCTGTTTTAATGCTTTTCGCCAAAAAACCCGACGATTTATTGCGTTTTTATATCGATTATCGAATTTTTAACAACGTTATTCGTAAAAATCGCTATCTTTTTTTTTTTATCGATAAAACCCTTGCTCGTTTTTCGAAAACGCAAATTTTTACGAAATTCGATATTCGTTAAGCTTTTTACAAAATTCGAATAAACCCCGTTAGCGAAAAACTAACGACGTTTCGTACGCGTTACGGCGCTTATAAATGCAAAATACTATTTTTTGGCCTTATTAATAAATTCGTAATTTACTAACGCTATATAAACGACGTTTTTTCGATTATTTAAACGATTTTTATATTATATATTTAAATAATATTTTTATTTATTCGTTCGACTTTTTAAAACACGCCATATACGTCCGCAAAATGCTTCAAAAGTTCGCTAACGTTAAATTACAGGCCGATATTCGGAAATCTGAATTCAACGTTATTCGAACACGTTATCTAGATTTTATCATTTTTATTAAAAGCTTAAAAATAAACCCAGAAAAGATCTCCGTGGTCGTTTATTAAAAACCTTTTACTATTATAAAAAATATACAAAACTTTCTTGGTTTTTATAACTTTTACCGACGTTTTATTCGAAACTACGATATAATTACAAAATTTCTGATTTATTTAATTAAAACTAACGTTTTTTATAATTTCATTTTTAAATATCAAAAAAATTTCGACCTTTTTACACTAGCCCTTATTACTGTATTAATTTTATAATATTACAAACAAAACCTTTTTTGCATATTAAAAACTAACGCTTCCGACGGCGTAATAGCTTTTATGCTTTCGCAATTTTATAATAACGACTGGTTCCTAATCGCCTATTTCAGCAAAACCATAGTTTTCGCAGAACTAAACTACGTCGTACACGACAAAAAAATACTCGCAATCGTGAAATCTTTAGGCAACTTCCGTATTAAACTAATTAGCTTAATTTATTAAATCAAAATTATTATTAATTATAAAGCTTTAAAATACTTTATAATCTTTAAACTTTTAAACGCTCGATAAACACGCTAGGCCGAGCTTTTCGCCGATTACAATTTTCTTATTACGTATAAATCAAATAAACACAATCTTTTGGCTAACGTATTAATACGTCGTACGAGCGAATTCGACCGCCAAAACTTTTTTAAACGCATTCAGCGCCTGCAAATCCTTTTTCGAACCGATCAGATCGATTACCGCTTTTTAATTAAAAAACTTCGATTTTCCACGGCCTCCGAAACAGCTGTTTTTATCGTTGAAATAGCTAATTTTTTTTTCGCACTTCGTATCGTTAACCAGCTTTTCTACGCTAATCGTATAGCTAGCAGCCTAATAGCCTTTCGAAAAAAAACTGTACGAAACGCTACGAAAAAAAACGACGCTAATAATATTCCGTTTTCGTATATATTTAAACGCGATCTGCTGTTATATTACGATCGCCTAATAATACTAAACGTCGATTATTTCCGTTTAGCTTTTATACGAAAAATACACGACCAGATTTCCACCGCTTATTTCAGCGCTCGCAAAACTACGCAATTGCTTTCGGACTAATATTATTAGCGAAGTATAACAGCTTTCGTAAAATAATATTATCGCAATTGCTACGCTTATCGAAAGAATTTTATTTTAAAAAATAAGCGCCCCGGCCTTTTTTAGCTTTTTTCTGTTTTTAACCATTTTTAAGCACGTTATAATAAACTTTTGCAGTTTTAATAAAAACAAACACGATTACAACAACGTATTCGTAATAATAAATCGCTTTTTCAAGCAAGCCATTTCGATTTTCTGCCATAAAAATATCGACGTTCGAAGCTTCGCCAAATTGTATATATTTTACGTATACAAGTATTTTGGCCTTTTAAAAAATATTATTAGCGATCGTGGCTTTTAATATTAATTTACTTTTTGGTCTGAATTAAACAAAATATTCGGTACGCAATTAAAGCTTTCGACAGCTGCTCATTTTGAAACCGATAATCAAATCGAAATTTACAATTAATACTTGCAAAAACGCTTTCGACCCTTCGTAAATTTTTACTAAAACGATTAAAACGAATTTTTTTCAATAATAGATTTCGTTCAAATAATTCTTTTTTACGAGAATTTAAATAACCTTTCATTTTTTAAAATTATATACGATTACGCTTTTTATATTAATTAAAACTAAAAGCTCGATATTTTCTTCTTTTCCAATCTTTTATATAAGCTAAACGCAAACGAAATTCGTGCGTACGCTCGCCGCTATTACGACGCCTGAAACTTCGCCAAATCGCATTTCTAATAAGCTTACGACAAAATAAAAAAAAATGCGAATAAGTTTCGCCGCGCAATCGATTTTAACGTTAGCGATTACGTTTGGCTCGATATACGTTTATTTCCGACCTTTCGGCCTTTCCGCAAGCTCGACAATCCTACAAACGGCCTTTTCAAAATTATAGCTAAAATTTTCGATAACGCTTTTAAGCTAAACCTTTTTAGTATTATAAACGTACACCCAGTTTTTCACGCTAGTCGATTGCGTAAAACAGCTAACGATGCGCTTTTAAATTAAATTAACTTAACTTTTGAATTTATTAATATAATTAATAAGTTTAAATACGAAATCGAAAAATTAATCGCTTGTCGAATGCAACGGAAAACCTTTTAATATAAAGCTTTTTAGATAAGCTTAAATAAAAATCTTACGTGGTACCCCGCGTTTGACTTTATATATGCTTTTTTAAAAATGCGCGATTTTTATTTGGCGTATAAAAAGCTTTCCGGTTTTTTTGCAAAACTTATAAATTAGCTGAAAGCGTATTCCGAAGATTTGAATTCGTATAATTATTTGGATAACGACGTATTAATAAATAAAAGTTCGAAAGCGCGCTTTTTCCGGACGAAAAAATAATATAACGATTTATTTTTTCGCCATCTCGTATATTATCCTAGCAACTACGTATAGCTGCAAGCTTTTTGGTTTTTTAATAAATTTTTCCATTAATTGTAAAAACCATTTATATATATAAAACTTTTTTTTTTAGCAATTTCTGCCTTTTGCAATTGTTAATTTTAAATGAATGTTTTTATTATAAAACCGAAGGCTCGTTTTTTATACTATATGACACGGCGACCAGTTGACTGATCTTCCAGCCCTCCGACTGATTAAATCGTCACAATTAATCGCTCGTAATTTCTTTTTTTTTTCGGCGTTTATATCTGGATAGCGAATGCGTTTTTTTTTGTTATCGGAAATAATAGCTAATAATTATCGTAACGGGTATAAGCTTTTATTAGTTATATTTATAGTTTTGATAAATCCGCTGTCGTTGCTTTTTTATACTACTTTTTTTCGAAATCGAAATGTATTTTTTTTTTTTTTTTCCGAAAACAAGCTCGATTCGCTCCGGAAATATTTTTCCGTTCGCAAAACGCATTTTTTTTTTTATTTAAACGTAGATTATTAGCAAAACGCTTTTGGTTAGATTATATATTTTTTTAAAAATCGGTCGCGTTAATTTTATTCGGAAGCGTAACAAAACCGTTTGTTTTTCGTATTGCTATAAAATCTTTTAAAATACTGTTTCGAAATAATTCGTAAAATCGATAACTAATTAATTAAAAAACATTTGACACCGATTTATTTTTCTATCTGCTTTTACAAAATTTTCGGTTTTAGCGTATTTTTAATATAATTAAGTTTTCAAAAGAATTCAAGTCAAAAATATATCGGTGTTCGTAGGATTTTTAAAATAAATGCGAACGTATGCGATGCGTTTTTTAATAATATCCGACAAATAATTTCTGGCGATTAATATTTGTAAATCGAAGCGGAAAATCCCTTTTTTAACGAAATAATTTTTTATTTCGAATAGTCAATATCGAATATCGTTTTTGAAAAAATTGAAAATTGCGAATGTTTTGATTTTCGGAAAGTTTCTAAATCGTTGAAAATTGTAATTTACGAAAAAAAAAAATCGCGGGTTTTATTTCTGAAATAAATAATTCGCTTTTAAGATTTTGTAAAAGTTCGGAGCGAAAAAAAAGCAGTATTAATAGCGCTATTAGCGTTAGATTAAAAGCTGAAAAATTAGCGTTGGAAATTCCGAAATTTATTTCGAAAAATACTAAAGCTTTAGCTAAAAAGCGTTAAAGTTTTATTTGCTAAGCTTTTTATAACGGCAAGCTTAGTTTTTATAATTTTGTTTTTTTCGCGTTCGGCCTTTAATTAAAATTTTACGCGGAAAAATATAATAAAATAAAAAAAAAAAAAAAAAAATGGCGTAAAAGCTCGCGAAAAGTTTTTATAGGCCTGTTCGTAACGGAAAGTAATAAAAGTGAAAATGGTTGCGAAAAAATAAAAAAGGGTCGGAAAATAAAAAATTTTCGTCGGTTTAGTTTTCGCGATCGTTTTTCGTTTGTTTTGCTATATTATTTGTATTTTCGGTTTTTCGTAATGCGGCGTTATTAGTATTTTGTATTTTGGGTTTCTGCCTGTTTTTTTTTTAAAACCTATTAAATTCTTTTTTTTTCTTTTCGCGATCGATAATTAAATCTAATCTTTTACCGAAATTTAAGGCCTGAAACATGCGAAGTCTGGCTTGAAACGTAGAATTAAATGCTTATCGGCCGGTTCGTTTTTTAAAAAATTTAGATTATTATAATTAAAAGTCAAAACCAAAAAACAAAAGTGTATTTATTCGTAAAACTGAATTTTAGGAAATTATAAAAATACAAAAGATCCTTTTAATTATATTCCGAAGGTCGGCAGATCGGGCCTGCCTCGGGATTCGGTTGATCCTGGCCAAGGCTTGATCCTGGCCAAAGCTGTATGCTAATATTTACTTCTAGCCTTAATACTTTCTAGCATGCTCCTTTATCGGTCAGCCGATGCCCTCTGACAGAAAAGGCAGGGAAACACTAATTCAAACAATAAAGCTCAGATAAGATTGGGTTAATAATCAGACTGATTTCTACCTTTTATATTTCTAGTAGAAAGCGTGTATAAGTACAGAAGAAGGGATGGAGCCTTCGAAAAAAGTATTTCCCAGGAAACCAGGCGAACCCCATTTAGTATATTTCTCCAGCCCCTATTCCGACCTTTTCTTATCCTTCTCAATATAACCCTAATAACTGGTTCCTTAGCAATCACTCCCATAAAGTGTTTTACCTAAATGTCATCTCCAGCCCCCACAGCACTATCCGGCCCCCACGGCCTATCCGCAGAGAGTACTATTCGAGGATTGGTAGAAGACAGAGGGTCTTGGCGGATCACCTGACTTATACACGTGATGCTGGTTCCTGACACGTTTTTTAAACGCAAAATTAAAAATTTGATTTATTTTTTTTTTTTTTTTTTTTGTTTTTTCGCGTCGTTTTTTATAAAATCGGGGCTCGGAAGTTCGGCGTTTTATTCGCTTTTATTTATTTTCGTTGCTTTATAATATAAACTTAATAAATTCACGTAAAAAACGTCGTATAGCTTTTAAAAATCGGGCAATCGTAATTTGTATATTTAAGAATTAATTTTATTTAAAATTAAAAAAAAACTAAATTTTTTAACGTTTAGTTTTTTATAAGGTTTTTTCGTTTTTAAGTTTTTTGCGTTTAAATATACTTTTTTTTCGATTTTGAAATTCGTTTAAATATGTTTTCTGTCGTAGTATTTTGCTTAAAAATTTTAAATATATAACAAAGTTTTTTTTAATTTTTAATGTATAATCTTTAGTTTTTTTGCAAATTTTACTGCTGATTCGGATTCGGAATTTAATAGTTTTTTCCAGATTAAATAATTTTGCGTTAATTTCGTTTGCTTAGAAAAAAAACATTTTAATAAACGAAAATAATATGTTGCTAATAGCGAATTCCGTTAAAAAAAGTAGATTTAATTAATCGTTTTGATTAAAATCAACGTAAAACCGAAAGTATATTTCGAAAAAACTGCGTTCGCTTTTTTTATTTGCCCGTCGGTTTGTAAATAAAAAGCAGTTGAAAATTTGCGTTTTATACGAAATATAATCGTAAATATAATTTAAAATGCAAAAGTGAAAAAAAAAAGCCGCGATTTAATACGATATCGTTTAATATACCGTGGCGAAAAAAAAAAACTGTTTTTGCAAAAAAATATAAGCAAATTAATTAATAATTATATTTTTGCGTATTAAAACGAAATGAAATTGTTTCGTTAAACGATAAATAATAATAAAAATTACGTCGTAAATAAAAGTTTTGCCGATTTTGTTATACGAAAAGTCGCTATTGCTCGAAGCGTTTAAAAAATCGGTAATCAGATTCAAAAAAATACTATTTTAAAATCGGTTTAGTATCGGAATAAAGCAAAGTTTACCGTTCGTTTTTATTTTTAAAAATTTTTCTTTTTTGCAAATTATATAAAATAAAATATAATTTTTTATATCCGCGGTTATTTCCGGCTAATAAAACAAGCGTTTTAATAAAGCGGTTGTTTTGTTTCGCTCGAAATAACCCGCGGTCGAATTATCGTAAAATTTTTTTAATAACTTTTTTTTTAAAATAGATTTTAATAAAACGTAAAACTGTCACAGCTAGCTTGAGGGTGATCAGAAGGGTGATGTGGACCAAAAAGTACGCATGTAAATTAAAAAAAAGACACCGAGCTAGAATGCTCGGGGTCGCGAACTTTATATACAATGGGCTGCGCTTATGGGTCACGTAACTTAGCGCGAGGCTTAGTAGCCGAGGTGGTCCGTGCCCAAACCTTATTCCAACACCACCGGCAATCATACTATTAGCAACTATACCATTAGCGACCATATTATTAATCAAAAAAAAATCGTAACACTATTCTTTTTCTTCGAAAAACTGCGTCCGCGCAATTGCGATTATAAATCTATCGTTTTTCAACTTAGTATAATCTTTTTTGCTTTCGTTATAAGCTTGCAACTATACGGGAAGCGTTCGTAAAAAGCTTTTGGCGGTGAAATACGATCGGTAAAATGCTTAAAAAATATAAAAAGCCGTTATAACGTCAAAACAAAAGTATTATTCGAGATTTTTATCAGCGCTTTTTCAATTAACCTGGTATTGCAATATTTTTTTGTGCAACCTCGAACCCATTATTTTTTCGATCTTCCACTCCGTTTGTTTAGAAAATAATTAAATAAAAGCTGGTTCGGAACGGCGTTAGCCAGGTAAAAAGTTGCTAATATGCTTTCGAAGCGAATATAAATAAAAAATTAAATAAATTAATCAATTTGCGAAAAAGTCAAACTTTCAACTTTCTTTTATTTTGTCGACGACCTTAACTGGGCCGTACTATTTATCTGAAAGCTTCCGGGAAGATCGGTCGAACTTTTAATTTTTAATACTTACTAATATTTCGTCGCTTATATTTTAATCCACCGGTCGTTTGTACAAATTAACGAAGCGTTTTATTTTGGCTTATTGCTACGTAATAAACGATTGCGCGTATTTTATAACTTTTTTAGCTCGGAAGGCCAAATGCAAAGCTTCGTCGCGGTTAAGCTTTTCGGTGGCCGAGCGAAAAAAACGAAAGTTATTTATATTCCAGAATATACGAATCTTGTATTTATTTAAAATTTAAAAAAAAAAAACGTTGCCGAAAAATTCGTACGGCAAAATCAATTATGCAATATTTATTAAAAATAAAAAGCGTTTCCAATTGTTTTGGTAATAAAGCAAAAAAAACGGAGGCGTTGCTTAATATACTAATTTATTATTTCGGTTTGCCTATCGATATTAAAATTGTACGCAATAATCAACTTAATTTTGGTTTTTAATATGCGGCAAAATTTTTGCTAAAAAACCGAAACAAACTGAGCTTTTCGGTCCGAAACAATTAAATCCGGCATGCCGAAATAACGCATCCAATAAATCAAAAACAAAACTGCCAACTTTTTCGCTATAATAGTTTTATAGCAAAAAATTAACAAAAGCTTTTTGAACAGGCGATCCATTATTACGAAAGCGAAATCGTAACCATTTTCGTTTAATAAAAGTTTCGTAAAATTTATTATTAAATATTAATAAAATTTGCTAAATATAAGCAAAAGCTTTAAAAAGCCCGGGGTTTTGTCGCGTCTAATTTTTATTCGTATGCAACGACAATTCGAAACGTATTGCTATATATCTGCTTTTATAGCCTTCCAATAATACTTGCGACCGACCAAAAGCTTTATTTTTTTTATTTTAACGTATATTACGCAAAGCTATTCGTAGATATATCGAATCAAAAAGATTCGCAATTCGAAAAGTTTCAAAAGCATTACCAATCTGCTTTGGAAAAACAATTTATTTTGTCGCAGTTAATAATCAAAGCTATAATTGCGAACCTACGCTCGCTGCGCTTCGAAAAAAAGAAAGTTTTTATTAGCTTGCAGCAAATCGTTTATAATTATATAACCATACATATCGTATACGATCACGGAAATTGAATCTGCGGATTTTTTTGTAAACATTTTATTTTTTTCGTTTTCGCTGTTTTTTTCGAAAAAAATGCTGTCGTTGTCGCGCTTATCGGACGGTATTTCCATAAGCGCCAGCGTAGTTATGCTTTTAACAGCTATTTTTTTTAAAATCTAAAAATTTAACTTATCGTTTAAAAGCATTTGCTGCTTTCGAATTGCTCGCTATCGCGCTTTTAATAAAAAAATATTCTGGTTTTTGCGAAAAAAAGTATTAGCGAGCGTATTAATAATTTCCGACCGGTATATAATTATAAAATAAAAATCGGCGAAAAACTCGGCCTATCGGGCTTATCGAGCCGAAAAATCTTTGATTATTATAAAATATTTCAAAGCGCGGTAATCGGTATATATATATACGTTTTTTTAAGCTTTTAACAATTCCGGCTTATAATTTTTAAAAAAGCGAAAAATAGCGAAAAGCTTTTTGTTATAAATCGGATAATTAAGTTCGGCGTCGATTATAGTTTTAAAAAAAAAACCGACCGAATAATAAAAGTTATTTTTTTACAATTGCGATAATACGCCAGCTATTATTCCATCAGAAAAATCGGTTTTCAGGCGCGTTTGCTTATAAAAATCGTAATAACACAAAATAAAAACATTCAGCAGAGTTTTGCGCAGTGTTTTTTATACGTCTTTTTGCTTTTTTTCGAATACGAAAAAAACGTTTTTGCTTATAAAAGCAGTGAAAAAGCGGCAAATACGGCTGTAGCCGGCTATAAAACGTTTATAGAAATTGCAAAAGCCTAAAAAGCTTTGCACGCTTCGCATATTCGCTGCATATTACCAATTCTTAATAATAGCGATTTTTTCCGGATTTATTTTAATGCTTTAAGTATTAATAACGAAACCTAAAAATTTGATTTTCGTAATATTAAATTCGCACTTTTTAATATCAGTTTTCAAGCCGTGCTTTTTTAAAATCGATAAGATTTTTTTAACGTAAATTTTATATTTCAAATTATTCGCGAAATAAATAAAAATATCGTTAAAATACGCCGAACAGAAATCATTCAAATGCTTTATAAAAATATTATTAATAAAGCGTTGAAATATAACGGGTCTATTAATAAAGCCGAACGAAAAAATTTTATATTTATATATATCGTATCGGGTGCGGAAATTAATTAGTTTTTCAAACTTTTCGAATATCCGAATTCGATTAAATGCTTATTAAATATCAATTTTCGTAAATACTTTGGCTTTAATAATTCGCGCCAGTATTTCGTTAATCAAAAGTAAAAGATAAAAATTCTTTTTCGTAAAATTATTAAGCTTACGGTAATCGATACACAAACGCATAAAGCCGTCTGACTTTTTAATAAATAAAATCGGGGCGGCGAAAAGTATTAAAAGATTTAATAAAGCTTTTGTATAAATTATCGAAAATATAATTCTTAACTTTTGTAAGCTGTTCGTCCGTAAAACGTCTGAATAATTTTATAAAAAACGTATTTTCCGTAGCAAAATGTATTTTGTAATCTACACCGGAGCGGCGGAAAACGAGCTTATCGCTTTTTTATTTATAAAAAAGTTCTTCGAACTCCGAATACTAGGCTGGAAAAAGCTTTTTCATAAAAACCACGTTGTCGTTATATTTGGCTTGCAAAGCGTCGGAAACGGAAATGCTTTTTACTACCGCGAGCTGTATAACTTTTTCAGACTCGGCGACCTTCGCACGGCGAAAACGTTTTCTGTTTATATCGTACACAAAAGCAACAAACGTACAGTCGCTGAATAATAGTAACTTTTCTTTTTTTACGGCCCGCATTCGCTTTTCGTAACGTGTTTATAAAGCGCTGAATGCAAAGGCGGAAATACAGCTGATATTGCAATTGAAAGTAAAAAAAATAGCAATTGGTCCGGTTGAAAAAATCGGCTTAATCGGTTCAGGGCTGCTAATAAAAAACTTTTTTATCTTATGTAAATTGCTTTTAAGATTTCGCATAAATATAAAAAGTTTATTAGTTTCAAAGTTTAAATAAGCCTTTTTAATCGTCGTAAAAATGTTAGCAGAAATATATAAAACTTCTATTGCGCTGTTTCGTTTGTTTGCATTTTTTTAATACATACGACTAAATATTTTAAACTTTTTTCGCTGATTAAAATCGACGAACAACTGCTCGTTAAAATAAGAAATAATAGGCATATCGAATAGCCATTTTATTTTATTTTTTTCTTAGCTATACGCTTGTTTTAAATCGTAATGCTATAGAAATTTGCGACTAATAAAAACGTCGGTAAAGCCCAGGTTTGTAATCAAAAAAGAAAAATTTACACGACGTCGGTTAATCGTAAAAAAAAAAAAATAGCAAAAAAAATAAGCTTTTTCGGCTCGCTATTATAACCGGTGGATATAATAAACTTATACAGCCGAATAAAACTTATTCCGAAACGTTAAAAAAATTAATACGTTAAAAAAGTTTTAATCGCACCGAAAATATTAACTCCGTTATCGATATATACAAATATTTTAATATATAATTTATTACGTATTAGTTTTATAAAAACTAAAAACTATCGCTTTTTTATTAAAAAGCGCTGGTCAAACTTCAAATTCTTTTATAAATCGAATCTTTTGCTATAATAAAAGTTTTTGCCACGGCTTAAAAGTTTTTTAACAAATCGTTTTGCTTTTCGTCGATAGCTATTTCGGCGATTTTGCGACTGAATTTAGCGTCGGAGCAAACGTTTACGAAATGGCCGGGCTTGCCGCAGTTATAACAAGCGTTAAAAAAACGCGCAGCCAAACGAAAAAAACCGGAAATAGCAGAAATAACAGTTATACGCTCGTAAAAATCTTTATTAAAAAAAAAAAAAAACCGTGCGAACAAAAAGAGTTGGAAAAGTAGAACGCTATAAAACCTTAAAAATACCGGAAGTACGCCTAAAGTTTTAATTAGCAAAAGCTATAGCAAAAAAAAATAGCTTATGCGACGGACAAAAGCTATTTTTTTAGCTCGGATATTACGTAACTTTTTATTCGCAACGGCTAAAAATTCGTTCAAAGCAGTATAATCACTATTTATTTTGTATTTTTCTATTCGGAAATCGTATTTAAAAATAAAAATAATTTTTTCGCATATATTTTCAAACCAACGGTTTTTAGCAATTTTATTAATAACTGCGTAACGAATAAATAAAAAACGAAAATTATTATAAATTTGACCATTATTTATATAAAGCTTATTATATTGCAACTTAGCAAACTAAACGCGGTTATAATTAAAAAAGCGCTGATTAAAAATGCGAAAAACGTTTCGGGCCGATTGGGCTTAGTTATAAAACTCGAAATTTAAATGCTTTAAAATAATAATTTTTGCTTTTCCGGTAATGCATTTGAAATATGCTTTGGCTTAGTTTATATCTTATATAAAATTCTTTAAGTATTTTTTAATAAACAATTTTATATTTATTTTTTATACGTTATATTTAATCTTTTTTTAATAATCGCTAAAAGCGTAGCGAAAGTATTTGATTTTGAATAATTCGATTCGAAAAATGGCTAAATCGAAAACAAAAAAGTAATATTCGGAAATTAATTAAAAATCCGCCGTAAAAGCGCGCGAAACTCGAAATAAAAAAAAAGCGTCGCGAGCGATAGCGGAAGCTGAAAAGCGAGCGGCGGCGATAGCTTAAGCGATTATCTAAGCGATTTAAAGCTGCTGGGCCGCAGTAAATCCTTCAGCGTTAGCAAATATGCTAGGCAGTCGTAAAAGTATTCGTCGGTTTAAAAGTATTAAAATGTCAGCGTTGTATAATTCGATCTTAGGTTCGATAATAAAACGAAGAAATTCAGCAGCAGATAACTATGATTCGGTAAAAAAGTCGTGGAATAAAAACTCGCTGCCAGAATCGTCGAAAAAGCTTGAAACGAATGAAAATTCGGAAGCGCCAAAAGCAAAAAATAAAAATGCTAACTCGAAGCCAAATCGTACGGATTGCGTTCGTTCTCGGATGCTACGTCGACTTATAAAAAAAGCATAAAATGTTATAATATTAAAAAAAAGCGATTCGAATTGCAAAAGCAAATCGAATTAATAAAAAAAAAAAACTCCAGCTTTTTTTAAAAACAAAATCAGTAAAAAAAAATTCTGATCAAAGCATCGATAAATAAACGTCGGTACGGACGGCCTGAAAAGAATTCGAGTTGCAAAAGCAGATCGAGTTTTTAACCGTAAATACAAAGCTTTTCAGCGAAAGTTGTTTGGTTTTTTTTTATATTATAGCTAGCTTAAGAATAATCAGAAAAATAATATAAACCAAAAAGTACGCATATAAATTAAAAAAAAAACACCGAGCTAGAATGCTCGGAGTCGCGAACTTTATATACAATAGGCTGCGCTTATGGGTCACGTGACTTAGCGCGAGGCCTAGTGGCCGAGGTGGTCCGTGCCCAAACCTTATTCCAACACCACCGGCAATCATACCATTGGCAACCATACCACTGGCGACCATACCACTAGCCAGAGGAGGATCGTAACAAAAACCTAACGCTTTTATATATTTAAATATCGTTAATTAAAAAAAAGTCGGAATCCGAAAGCGTTTTATGCAAGTTTTATGCCTGTTTGATTTCCGAAGCAATATTTTATTATAGCAAAATATTCGATGTTTTTTTAAGTTTTTATATTATTTAGTTATTAAAGTTTATAATAAGCAAATTATTAGATTTTTAAAATCGATCGAGCCAATTGTTTTTTAATTCGGTTCGCGCGCTTTTAATATCTTTTTTAATTAATTTATAAGTATAAGCAACGATAAAATATAGCAAGTCCTTTTTTTCGTTTATAAGCAGCAGTTCGTCCAGGGTTTATTTTAGAGCCAGTTTTTTTTAAAAATGGTTTTGCTAATTGCACGGGACTTTAAGCATAATTTGGTTTTCGTAACGATGCGTCGGCGGGGTTTTTCGAGCCAGTTTTATATATAATTTCGAAATCGATAATTAATAAAATTATTATTTATTTGATCTAACGTTTGATTAAAATTCGAATAATTATAAAATATTTAAAATTGTTATGGTCCGATATTATTATAATTTTATGCCGAGCGCTTTCGAAATAATATTTTTAATATTTAATCGATTTAATAATTAATAAAAGTTTTTGATCGAAAGTCGTATAATTTATTTCCGCGGATATAAATTTTCGGAAATAAAATGCGATTGGATATAAATATAAATCGGATTAGCGCTAGGAAATTATTTCGGCGAATACAATTGTAAAAGCGTTATATTCGAAAAAAATTTTCAGTTCAAAATTGAAATATATTAATAGTAAGGTTTTAATAAACGCGTTTTGCAAACTTCGGAATAATATTATCGCTTTTTTTATTTATAAAAACGATTTTTTGTTTTTTAAAAGTTTGGTTATTTCCGTGGCGATAAAGCTGTATTAATAAATAAATCTGCGATAAAAATTACAAAACTTAAAAAAAAAAAAAGGTTTTTCGTATAATATTTAAAATTGGCTATTTCGCGATCGTTGCAACTTTTTTTTTATTTATATTTATTTCAGCTGAAAAAACGATAAAGCTTAGAAATTCGATGTTATCGGTGTCGAATTCGCATTTTTTTAAATTTGCAAAACAATTTTGCGTTAAAAAAAGCTTTTAAAATTTTAGTAATATATTAAATATAAAAAGCTTTATTTTTTAAATAAATCAGAATATCGTTTAAATATACTACGACGAATATATTTATAAAATTTTTAAAAATATTATCGATATATGCTTAAAAGATTGCTAATGCGTTGTATATTTTAAAAAGCATTATTAAATATTCGAAAAAACCGAATTTAGTTTTAAAAGCCGTTTTTTATTTATGCCCTTTCGCTATTTTAATTAAATTAAAATTTTATTTAAAATTTAATTTAATAAATATTTTCGTTTTGCTTAATCGGTTTAAAATTTTTGAAATTAAAAAAATAAAATAGCGGTTAAAAACTGTTTATAGCATTTAATTTCCGGTAGTTTACGCAAAAACATAATATATTTTTTTTTTTTTATAATATAAAAAAATGGAGCGGCAGCTTTCGATTTTAACGAGCGTATAAATTTTTGGGCTTATATTTGATTTAAATATTTCTTAAGTATTTTTAATTCGTTTTCTGAAAAGTTATATAATAAGCCGTAAAATAATTTAATATTTAAACGGAAAACAATTTCGTAATTATAACCGGAACGTTTTAGGCGGAAAAACTTAAGATTTTAATTTGCTAAATATTATATTTTTGAATATAACGTATTTTTAGAAAAATATTACCGTTTTAATTTTAATATCGTTGTTTTCGTTCGTAATAAAATTAAAAAAATCTTTTGTTAATTTGTAAAACTTGTAATATCTCGCCGATTTTATTTTTGTATCGTTAAAAAAAAACGTTAAATTTAATATTTTTTTAATCAGACTTAAATAAGTTTTTATTGCAATTATGCTCGGAATTGCATAATCGTTGCGAAAAAAAATTTAATAAAAAATTTTAAATTTTTAGTCGATAAAAAAGTTGTATTTTTTTAGTTAAAAACGTTTAAAAATAAAATTTGCCGAATAAATTTTTATTTTTTTAAAAGGTTGGATAAATGGTTTTTTTATTACGTAGCAATAAATAAATATAAAAATAATACCGTTTATGCAAGCCGGTGTAAACTCGCGTATTTATGCGTTTCGAACGGAAAAGCAAAAGCTGTATTAAATAATATAATTAATTAAAAAAAGAATTATATTATTAATAAAATTCTTAATGGCTTCGCAATCCACGATAGCGGTAAAAGTCTTTTTAATACCGTTTTTGTTTATAACAAATACATTTATCGAATAAAAATTAAAATTAATATTTGTAATATTAAATAAATCGTTCGAATAAAATATATTATAATTATTAAATAATAATATAAATGGGTTTTCGGTAATTTTAGGCTTTTAATTATTTAGCTTTTTTAAAAAATATTGTTTTTAACGAAGTTTTTTGCCCGGGCTTTTCGTCGCTTTTAACGACGAGTAAAATTCTCGTTTTTTAAGCATTCCGACGCTATATAATTTGGATTTTCGCAAATAAAGCAAAAGTTAATCGCTTGTAATTTTTTTTTTTTTTTTCGGCGTTTATATTTAAATAGCGAATGCGTTTTTTTTTGTTATCGAAAATAATAGCTAATAATTGTCGTAACGAATATAAGCTTTTATTAATTGTATTTATAGCTTTGGTAAATCCGCTATCGTTGCTTTTTATATTGCTTTTTTCGAAATCGAAATGTATTTTCTTTTTTTTTTTTCGAAAACAAGCTCGATTCGCTTCGGAAATACTTTTCCGTTCGCAAAACGCATTTTTTTATTTAAGCGTAAATCGTTGGCAATACGCTTTTGGTTAAATTATACACTTTTTTAAAAATCGGTCGCGTTAATTTTATTCGGAAGCGTAACAAAACCGCTTATTTTTCGTATCGCTATAAAATCTTTTAAAATATTATTTCGAAGTAATTCGTAAAATCGGTAATTAATTAATTAAAAAATATTTAATACCGATTTATTTTTTTATTTGCTTTTACAAAATTTTCGGTTTTTAACGTATTTTTAATATAATTAAGCTTTTAAAAAAATCCAAATTAAAAACTTATCGATATTCGTAAGGTTTTTAAAATAAATACGAACGTATGCGATGCGTTTTTTAATAGCATCCGACAAATAGTTTCTGGCGGTTAATGCTTATAAATCGGAGCGGAAAATCCTTTTTTTAGCGAAATAATCTTTTATTTCGAATAGTTAATATCGAATATCGTTTTTAAAAAAATTAAAAATTGCGAATACTTTAAATTTCGGAAAGTTTTTAAATCGCTGAAAATTGTAATTTACGAAAAAAAAAATCGCGAGTTTTATTTTTAAAATAAATAATTCGCTTTTAAAATTTTGTAAAAATTCGAAACGAAAAAGCAGTATTAATATCAGGAACCAACATCACGTGTATAAATCAGATGATCCGCCAAAACCCTCTGCCTCCTACCAACCCTCGAATAGCATTCTTTGCGGATAGGCCGTAGGGGCCGGATAGTACTATAAAAGCTGAAAATGACATTTAAGTAAAACATTTTATAGGAATGATTATTAAAAAACCAGTTATTAAAATTATATTAAAAAGAATAAAAAAAGGTCGGAATAAAGGCTGGAAAGCATATTAAATAAAATTCGCCTGGTTTCCTGAGAAATACTTTTTTCGAAGGCTCCACCCCTCCTTTTGTACTTATATACGCCTTTTACTAGAAATATAAAAAGTAAAAATCAGTCTGATTATCAACCCAATTTTATTTAAATTTTATTATTTAAACTAATGTTTTCCTGCTTTTTCAATTTTTATATTTTGATTTTTTTATTTACCGAAACGGCAATTCGATATTATTAAAACAACTTTCTATTATATTATTACATTTATATCGTTATTATCGATATTATAGCTTTTCGCATTCGCAGAAAACAAACATTTCCAGCTATTTAAAAAAACTTAACATTTTCGGCTGTTTAAAAAAACTTCGTATTATCGTTTTTTCTAACGTTATTAATTTTATTAAAAATCGAAAATACTTTATTATTAAAGCGCGACGACTTTTTAATTTTTTTTATCGAAAAAATTATTAAAAAGATTACGTTTAAAGCGATTCGGAAAAACTTTTTATCGAAATTTTAATTTATTTGGCTAACGAACGAATCCGCGCCGAACAAAAAGAAAACGATAAACGTAAAAAAGTAAAAAAAATACGAATTAAAATAAAACAGAAAAAAACTAAAAAAAAAGTTTATAAAACAATCAAAAAATTCGAAAAAACCAAAAAACGCCGAAACGAATTTCGAAAAAAAATTAAACAATTTCAACGAAAACTTAACGTTTTCGAAAATATCGAAAAAAAGATTTTTATATTTTTTAATACCGCTTTAGCTAAAAAAAAACAGAAAATAACCTAAATTAGCGATTATTATAAAATATCTTCGAAGCATTACGATAATAATATTTATTAAAAACGATCTAATATCTTTTTTAAATATATTATACCTTTTGTAAAAAACACAGCGAATTCGAGCCGAAAAGCATTAAAAATAAAAGACTTTCCAATATATCGAAAAAAAAATATTAAAAAAGCTTAATTTTTTATTCGGCGTATAAAACGAAGTTTCCGCCAGAATAAAAAAGTAATATTTTATATTAATTAAAAGAAAATTAACGCTTGTATTTTAGTTTTCGACGATAAAATAAAAAAAAAATAAATCGGATACGAACGACGTTTTACGAATATTCGAATTATATAAAACGATTTTAAAAAATAAATATTAGATTTTTTAATAAATGCGAAAAATCGAAAAATCGCGGCTTCGAATTTATACGATAAAGCGAAACAAAAAAAGCATAAATTAATTAACGATTTCGTTGCTTATTTAAATAACTTCGAACAGCAATTGCAAATAATAAACGATGCGATTAAAAAAAAAATGCTTTTCGCAAAACTCCGATTTATTTTTCGAAAAAAATTATTAAACGAAACAATATTACAGCTATAAATTCGTACGAAAAATTAATATTAATCGTTCGTCGTATCGAAAATATTAATAAAATTATTAGCAACGAAACGAAAAAATAATAAACGACAAAACGAACGCAAAAAAAAAAAAAAAAAAAAAAAAAAAATTTATATTTACGATTAAAGCTTAAAAACTAAAATAAATATATACCGTTTTCGATTCGAAAATACGTTATAAAAAAAAAAACGAAAGCGAAAAAAAAAAAAAAAAAAAAAAAGCGAAAAAACGATAATTTTAACAAAATCTTTTAAAATTTTAAAATTTTTAACGATTTTTTTTATTTTTCGAAATATAATCGCTGCTAAAAAAAAAAGCATCGTATAGCTAATTATTTAAAAATCGAATATTATAAATGCAATAAAAAAAAATATATAACCTTAAACTGTTTCGAAGCTAACAAATTTAAAAATTCGGAAAAAGCTTCCGCTCGATTTTAATTTCGTCGCTATTAATAAAATCGAACGAAAAAAAAAAACAGAAAATAATAATTTCAGTCGAAATTAAAAAAGCCAAAAGCGAAACTCGTATAAAACGAGCTTTTATCGATTGCGGCGCGAAAAAAAACTGCGTAATTTAAAAATTATTAATTAAATATAAATAAAAACCAATTCAAAAACGTATTAATTTATTTACGATAAAAAAAAAAAAAAAATTATTTACGGCACGTATACGCAATTTATTCGCGCTATTAATAATTATAAAACAACTAAAAAAATACAAAGCGATTTCGTAGCTTACGATATAAATATTCTAAAAGTTTTATTTATTTTAGGATTTTTTTGGTTGCGAAATATCGATCCCGTTATAAGCTTTCGAATTAAATCGTGGCGATATTTAATCGAACGCTTACAGCTTAATTGTCACAGCTAGCTTGAGGGTGATCGGGATGATGTGGACCAAAAGGTACGCATGTAAATTAAAAGAAAGACACCGAGCTAGAATGCTCGGGGTCGCGAACTTTATGTACAGTGGGTTGCGCTTATGGGTCACGTGACTTAGCGCGAGGCCTAGTGGCCGAGGTGGTCCGTGCCCAAACCTTAATCCGACACCACCAGCAATCATACCACTGGCAGCCATACCACTGGCAGCCGTACCATTGGCAACTACCACTGGCCAGGATCGTAATACTACCCCCCCCTTCCGAAAAACTGCGTTTTCGCAGTTGCAGTCATGGGTCTATCGTTTTTCAACTTAGTGTAATCTTCCCTGCTTTCGTTGTAAACTTGTAATTATGCGGGGAGCGCTCGTAAAGGGTTTTTGGCGGCGGGATGTAATCGGTGGAATGCTTGAAAGATATGGAGGGCCGTTATAGCGTTAAAACAAGGATACTATTCGAAGTTTTTATCAGCGCTTTTTTAATTGATTTGGTATTGCAATACTTTTTTGTGCAATTTCGAATTTATTATTTTTTCGATTTTCTATTCCGTTTGTTTGGAAAGTAATTGAATAGGAGTTGGTTCGGGGCGGCGTTGGCCAGGTAAAAGGTTACTAATATGCTTTCGAAGCGAATATAAATGGAAGATTGGATAAATTAACCAGTTTGCGGGAAGGTCAAGTTTTCAACTTTTTTTTATTTTATCGACGATTTTAACTAGGCCGTATTATTTGTTCGAAAGCTTTCGGAAAAGTCGGTCGAACTTTTAATTTTTGATATTTACTAATACTTCGTCGCTTATATTCTAATCCATCGGTCGTTTATGCAAATTGGCGAAGCGCTTTATTTTAGCTTATTATTGCGTAATAAACGATTGCGCGTATTTTATAATCTTTTTAACTCGGAAGGCCAAATGCAAAGCTTCGTCGCGGTTAAGCTTTTCGGTGGCCGAGCGAAGGGAACGGAGGTTGTTTATATTTCAGAATATGCGAGCTTCGTATTTATTTAAAATTTGAAAAAAAAAAACGTTGCCGAAAGATTTATGCGGCAAAGTCAGTTGTGCAATATTTATCAAAAGTAAAAGGCGTTTTTAATTGTTTTGGTAATAAAAGCAAAAAGGGCGGAAGCGTTGCTTAATATATTAATTTATTATTTCGGTCTGCCTATCGATATTAAGATTGTACGCAGTAATCAATTTAATTTTGGTTTTTAATATACGGCAGAGTTTTTGCCAAAAAACCGAAACAAACTAAGCTTTTCGATCCGAAACAATTGAATCCGGCATGCCGAAATGGCGCATCCAATAGATTAAAAACAAAGCTGCCAGTTTTTTCGCTATGATAGTCTTATGGCAAGGGATTGACAAAAACTTTTTGGATAGGCGATTTATTATTACGAAAGCGAAGTCGTAACCATTTTCGTTTAATAAAAGCTTCGTAAAGTTTATCGTTAAATATTAATAAGGTTTGCTGGATATAAGTAAAAGTTTCAGAAAGCCCGGGATTTTGTCGCGCCTAGTTTTTATTCGTATGCAACGATAATTCGAAACGTATTGCTGTATATCTGCTTTTATAGCCTTTTAATAGTATTTGCGACCGATTAAAAGCTTTATTTTTTTTATTTTAGTATATGCTACGCAAAGCTGTTCGTAGATATGTCGAATCAGAAAAGTTCGCAGTTCGGAAGGTTCCAAAGGTATTACTAATCTGCTTTGGAAAAACAATTTGTTTTATCGCAATTAATAATTAAGGTTATGATTACGGGCTTGCGCTCGTTGCGCTTCGAAAAAAGAAGAGTTTTTATTGGCTTGCAGCAAATCGTTTATAATTGTATAACCATGTATATCGTACGCGATTACGGAAGTTGGATCTGCGGGTTTTTTTGTAAGCATTTTATCTTTTTCGTTTTCACTATCTTTTTCGTTTTCGGAGGGAATGCTATCGTTGTCGCGTTTTTCGGACGCTATTTTTATAGGCGCCAGCGTGGCTATGCTTTTAGCAGCCATTTTCTTTAAGATTTAAAAATCCAACTTATCGTTTAAAAGCATCTGCTGCTTTCGAGCTGCTCGCTGTCGCGCTTTTAATAAAAAGATATTTTGGTTTCTGCGAAAAAAAGTATTAGCGAGCGTATTAATAATTTCCGACCGATATATAATTGTAAAATAAAAATCGGCGAAAAACTCGGCCTATCGGATTTATCGAGCCGAAAAATCTTTGGTTGTTATAAAATATTTTAAAACGCGGTGATCGATATATATATATACGTTTTTTTAAGCGTTTAACAGCTCCGGTTTGTAATTTTTAAAAAAGCGAAAAATGGCGAAAAGCTTTTTGTCGTAGATCGGATAGTTAAATTCGGCGTCGATTATAATCTTGGAAAAAAAACCGACCGGATAATAAAAGTTATTTTTTTGCAATTGCGATAATACGTCAATTATTATTTTATTAAAAAAATCGGTTTCCAGGCGCGTTTGCTTATAAAAGTCGTAATGGCATAGAATAGAAGCGCTTAGCAGGGCTTTACGCAGTGCTTCCTATGCGTTTTTCTGCTTTTTTTCGAATACGAAAGAAACGTTTTTGCTTGTGAAAGTAGTGAAAGGGCGGCAAATGCGATTATAGCCGGCTATAAAACGTTTGTAAAAATTGCAAAAGCTTAAAAAGCTTTGCACGCCTCGTATATTCGCTGCATATTGTCAGTTTTTAATAATAGCGATTTTTTTTTTCGGATTTATTTTAATATTTTAGATATTAATAACGAAATCTAAAAATTTGGTTTTCGTAATATTAAACTCGTATTTTTTTAATATTAGTTTCCAGGCCGTGTTTTTTTAAGATCGATAAAATCTTTTTAACGTAGATTTTATATTTCAAATTATTCGCGGAATAAATAAAAATATCGTTAAAATACGCCGAGCAAAAATCATTTAAATACTTTATAAAAATATTATTAATAAAGCGTTGAAATATAACGGGCCTATTAGTAAGGCCGAACGGAAAAACTTTATATTTGTATATGCCGTATCGGATACGAAAACTAGTTAGTTTTTTAAACTTTTCGGATATTCGAATTCGATTAAATACTTGTTAAATATTAATTTTCGTAAATACTTTGGCTTTAATAATTCGCGCTAGTATTTCGTCGATTAAAAGCAAAAAATAAAGATTTTTTTTCGTAAAATCGTTAAGTTTGCGGTAATCGATATATAAGCGCATAAAGCCGTTTGATTTTTTAATAAATAAAATCGGAGCGGCGAAAAAAATATTAGAAAGTTTAATAAAGCTTTTATGCAAATTGTCGAAAATATAGCTTTTGACTTTTGTAAGCTGTTTATTCGTAAAGCGTTTAAATGGTTTTATAAAAAGCGTATTTTCCGTGGCAAAGTGTATTTTGTGATTTATACTAAAGCGGCGGAAAGCGAGCTTGTCGCTTTTTTGCTTATAGAATAGTTTTTCGAACTCCGAGTATTAAATTGAAAAAAGCTTTTTTACAAAAACTACGTTATCGTTATATTTGATTTGCAAAGCGTCGGGGACGAGAATGCTTTTTATTGCCGCGAGCTGTATGACTTTTTCAGATTCGGCGATTTTCGCACGGCGAGAACGTTTTTTGTTTATATCGTATACAGAAGTAATAAACGTGCAGTCGCTGGATGGTAGTAACCCTTTTTTTTTTGCGGCCCGCATTCGCTTTTCGTAGCGTGTTTGTAAAACGCTGAATGCAAAGGCGGAAATACAGCTGATATTACAATTGGAAGTAAAAGGGATAATTAGCACGGTTAGAAGAACCGGCTTGGTCGGTTCAGAGCTGCTAGTAAAAAACTTTTCCATTTTATGCAAATTGCTTTTGAGGTTTCGTATAAACGTGGAGAATCTATCAGCTCCAAAGCCTAAATAAGCTTTTTTGATCGTCGTAAAAATGCTGGCAGAGGTATATAAGACTTTTATTGCGCTGTTTCGTTTGTCTATATCTTTTTAATATATGCGACTAAGCATTTTAGGCTTTGTTCGCTAATTAAAATCGACGAACAACTGCTCGTTGAAATAAAAAATGATAGGTATATCGAATGGCTATTTTATTTTGTTTTTTCTTTGGTTATACGCTTGCTTTAAGTCGTAGTGCTATAGAAATTTGCGACTAATAAAAACGTCGGTAAAGCCTAGGTTTATAACCAAAAAAGGAAAATTTATACGACGTCGGTTAATCGTAAAAAAAAAAAAAATTAACAAAAGAAATAAGCTTCTCCGGCTCGCTATTATAACCGGTAAGTATAATAGGTTTATGCAGCCGAATAAAACTTACTCCGAAATGTTGAAAAAATTAATACGCTAAAAAAGTTTTAATCGCATCGAAAATATTAGCTCCGCTATCGATATATACAAATATTTTAATATATGATTTATTGCGTATTAATTTTATAAAAACTAAAAACTGTCGCTTTTTTATTAAAAAGCGCTAGTCAAACTTCAAATCTTTTTATAAATCGAATTTCTTGCTATAATAAAAGTTTTTGCCACGATTCAAAAGTTTTTAACAGATCGTTTTGCTTTTCGTCGATAGCTATCTCGGCGATTTTGCGACTAAGCTTAGCGTTGAAACAAACGTTTGCGAAATGGCCGGGCTTGCCGTAGTTATAATAAGCGTTAAAAGAACGCGCAGCCAAACGAAAAAAACCGGAAGTGGCAGAAATAGCAGTTATACGCTCGTAAAAATCTTTATTAAAAGAAGGAAAAGCCGTGCGAGCAGAAGGGGTTAAAAAGGTAAAACGTTATAAAATCTTAAAAATACCGGAAGTACGCCTAGAATTCTGGTTAGCAAAAGCTACAGCAGAAAAAAAATAGTTTATACGACGGGCAGAAGCCATTTTTTTAGCTCGGATATTGCGTAATTTTTTATTCGCAACGGCCAAAAACTCGTCCAAAGCAATATAATTACTATTTATTTTATACTTTTCCATTCGAAAATCGTATTTAAAAATAAAAATGATTTTTTCGCATATGTTTTTAAATTAACGGTTTTTAGCAATTTTGCTAATAATTGCGTAACGGATAAACAAAAAACGAAAATTATTATAAATCTGACCGTTGTTTATATAAAGCTTGTTGTATTGCAATTTAGCAGACTGGACGCGGTTATAATTAAAAAAGCGCTGATTAAAAATACGAAAAACGTTTCGGGCCGATTAGGCTTGGTTATAAAACTCGGGGTTTAAATATTCCAAAATAATAATTTTTATTTTTTTAATAATACATTTAAAGTATATTTTGGCTTGGTTTATACTTTATATAAAGTTTTTTAAATACTTTTTAATAAACAGCTTTATATTTATCTTTTATATATTATATTTAACTTTTTTTTAATAATCGCTGAAAGCGTAGCGAGAATATTTGACTTTGGATAATTCGATTCGGAAAATGGCTGGATCGAGAACGAAGAAATAATACTCGGAAATTAATTGGAAATCCGCCGTAAAAGCGCGCGAAGCTCGAAGTGGAAAAAACGTCGCGAGCGATAGCGGAAGCTAAAAAGCGAGCGGCGGCGATAGCTTAAGCGATTATCTGAGCGATTTAAAGCTGCTGGGCCGTAATAAATCCTTTAGCGTTAGCAGATATGCTGGGCAGTCGTAGAAGCATTCGTCGGTTTAGAAGTATTAAGGTGTCAGCGTCGTACAATTCGATCTTAGATTCGATAATAGAACGAAAGGATTCAGCAGCAGATAACTGTGATTCGGTAGAAAAGTCGTGAAATAAAAACTCGCTGCCAGAATCGTCGAAAGAACCTGGAACGAATAAAAATTCGAAAGCGCCAAAGGCAAAAGCAGAAGGTGGAAGTGCTAACTCGAAGCCGAATCGTACGGATTGCGTTCGTTTTCGGGTGCCACGTCGATTTATAAAAAAAGCATAGGGTGTTGTAATATTGAAAAGAAGCGATTCGAATTGCAAAGGCAGATCGAATTAATAAAAAAGAAAAACTCCAGCTTTTTTTGGAAACAAGATTAATAAAAAAAAGTTCTGATTAAAGCATCGATAAATAAACGTCGGTACGGGCGGCCTGAAAAAAGTTCGAATTGCAAAGGCAGATCGAGTTTTTAACCGTAGATACAAAGCTTCTTAGCGAAAATTGTTTGGTTTTTCTTTATATCACAGCTAACTTAAAAGTGATCGGGATAATATAGACTAAAAAATACGTATGTAAATTGAAAAAAAAACACCGAGCTAGAATGCTCGGGGTCGCGAATTTTATATACAATGGGTTGCGCTTGTGGGTCACGTGACTTAGCGCGAGGCCTAGTGGCCGAGGTGGTCCGTGCCCAAACCTTAATCCGACACCACCAGCAATCATACCACTGGCAGCCATACCACTGGCAGCCGTACCACTGGCAACTACCACTGGCCAGGATCGTAACATTAATTTAATTATAATTAAACGTTTTAAAAAAAAATCCAAAAAAAAACAAGCGTTTTGTATCGTTTTAAAAAAAGCTATTAAAAAACAGTATTAATTATTTTTTAAATACGACGATTACGCCGATATATTTAACGATACCGCCGCGGTTATTTTAGCTTTTTATTATTTTATAAAGCATCGAATAAATTTCGCGGAAAAAAAGAATTTTTTTTAAAAATCAATTTATTTTTTATCGGAATTTAAATTTACCGAATTGCGCGAATATTTCGATTCGAACTTAAAAAAAAACTAAATAAAAAAATCTATTAGCTTTGCCGGCGCATCGGTAATATTTATACCGAAAAAAAACGAAAGTTTGCGATTATACGTCGATTATAAAAGTCTAAACGCAATTACGGTTAAAAATCGAATTCTTTTATTTTTTATAAGCGAAATTTTGAATCGTTTAAGAAAAGCTAAAATATTTATTAAACTAAATTTTATTTAAGCGTATTATCGCTTTCGAATAAAAAAAAAAATAAATGGAAAACTGCGTTTCGCATCCGTTACGGATATTTCGAATACTACGTATTATTTTTCGGCTTTTCGAACGCATCAGCAATTTTTCAAGCGTATATTAATTAAGCTTTAATCGGTTTAGTAAATATTACGTATATAATTTACTTCGACGATATTTTAATATTTTCCGAAAACTCCGACGATTATACAAACGCGGTAAAAAAAGTTTTCGAAAAACTTCGTATTAACAAATTTTACGGAAATCTGAAAAAATATACTTTCGATACGAATACGATTAAGTTTCTAAGCTTCGTCGTTATTTTTACGAAAATTAAAATAAATCTAAAAAAAGTAAATAATATTCGAAAATAGCCTTTTTTTATTACGTAGCGAAATATTTAAATATTTTTGGGTTTTATTAATTTTTATAAACGTTTTATTAAAAACTACGTTAAATTTTGCCGATTTATTACAGATTTTCTGAAAAAAATACAACGAAGAAAAATATCGGGCCTTTTTCGTTTTTTATTCGAAACGAAATTCGTTTTTTTACTTTTAAAAAAAAAGTTTTGCTAAGCACCGATTTTACGCTATTTCGACTTTTGATTAAAAATCCAAATCGAAATAAACGCTTCGAAATTCGTTATAAACGGAATATTATTTTAATTATTCGAAAAAAATACAAAAACACGTTGGCATTTTATCGCATATTATTCGAAAAAGCTTTTTTTTATAAAACAAAAATATAAAATTTACGACACTAAACTAATAATTATAATTCACGCTTTTAAATAATAAAACCAATATTTACGTAGCGCTTTTAATATTATTATTATACGTATAAATTATTATAATTTAAAATACTTTTTTACGAAAAAACGTTTAACGAACGCTAAGCGAAATAAGCCGACGAGCTAGCTAAATACGATTTTGCAATCGAATATAAAACAAAAGTTTTTAATTCGGCGAATGGTTTTTTCCGCCGGCTAAATTTAAAAAAAAATTTAAAAAAAAATAACGAATAGCTGTTTACGTTATATCGTAAACTAAAATTAATTTATTTAAAAAATTTTAAAATGTTTTTCGTAATAAAAACACGCTTAAAATCGGAATATAAATTATTTCGCGCCGATAAATATTCGAAGCTTTTATTAACGGAATTAAAAAATAAAAAGCAAGCGGAAAAAAGCTAAATAAAAAGCTTTTTCGCCGGACTGTTTTTTGCTAATATTATTAATTGCAAATAATATATACCACGGAGCGTAGCCGCTGTATTACTACAATTCGAAACGGTTAATAACAAATTAGCAAAACCGATTTACAAAACTATTTTTAAATTGCAAAAATCTGATTTTTTTATATTATAAAAAACGTACGAATCGGCTTCGCAAAACAATCGAGCCGAATCCGAAAAACATTGGCGTATAAGCTAAAATAAATTACTACGTTACAAAAAACGTGCGTATATTTCGAATAAAAGCGCTATTAAAAGCGAAATATTAAAAATTAATTACGACGATCCGACCGCCGGCTATTAAAGCTTTCGGCGAACGTTAAAACTGGTCGAAAAAAAGTATTTCTGGCTTAGTTTACAAAGCGACGTAAAACGTTACGTTAATACGTATAAAAAATATTAAAAAAGCAAGCCTAGAAAATACCGATTTTATAACGAATTAGCTTTCTTTTCGATTTTTACGAAATTTTTAAAAAAAATAAATTATAAATTTTATTACAAATCTACCTTTTAGCAAAAAACAAAATCGTATTTACGATTTTATATTCGTTATAATAAACCGATATACAAAGCTGTCGAAATATATACCGATATAAAAAACGATTTCAATTTCAGATTTAGCTGAGATATTTATATAATACGTTTATAAAAATTTTGGCTATTTTAAAAAAATTATTACAAACAAAAAATCAGTTTTTATTAATAAATTCTGATTTTTAATAATATTTTATTTATAAATACGACGTCGATTAAGCACCGCTTTTTATTTTCAAACCGATAGCCAAACGAAACGTTAAAATTAAGTTTTAAAATTTTATTTTCGCATATATTGCGATTATCGATAAAACGATTAAGCTACGAAGCTTGCTTTAGCCGAGTTTACGTATAACAATTCGATATACGCTTTTACGAGTTTTATTTTTTTCGTATATTATACGACTTTTATTTAAAATTTGGCAGCAACGTCGAAAACGACGTCGTAAAAAAAAAAATACCGTTAGCGGAAAAACGAATTAAAATATTACAAAAAAAAAAAAATATTTAATAAAAAGCTAAAAAAAGCTAACGCGAATCATAAAAGATTTTACGACGCTAAACACAAAAAAACTAAATTTTAAATAAGCGATAAAATATTATTATCGATTAAAAATCTTCGATAGCTACGATTTTTTCGAAAGCTTTTAAATAAATATTTAAAGCCTTTTAAAATTAAGCGAATTATATACGAGCACGGCCAAGCTTATTAATTCGAGCTTTTTTTTTAATATCGTATTTACGATACTTTTCACGTTTTTTTATTAAAACTTTAATAAAATCGAAACGATACCGAGCCGAAAAATAATATAATAAAATTTTAAAAATCCGAAAAATACGAGATCAAATTAATACAAGCTTACAAAAATACAAAAAAAGGCCGATATTATTTGATACGATAAAAAAGCTATTTACTAAGCGAAAACTTCTGAAAGCTAAAAAACTATTTTACAAACGTAAAAAAGATTATAAAAAAATATTTAAAAAATACGATAAATAATAGCAACGGAGCAATAACAAATGCGCGTCGTAAAAGCAAAAAAAAAAAAACAAAAACACTTAGAAAACTTTAAAAACCGCCGCTAAGCTAATTTATTTTTATTATCGTTATTTCTTTTTTTATTTTTATCGCTATTTCTTTTAGATTTAAAAGCAGCGGCAAGCTAAATAAAATTAATATTAAACGAATTCGCAGAATATTCGATTTATTCCAATTAAAGCTTTTACGATAGCCGTAATCGAATTTTAAATTGCAATTACGATATTTTCGTAAAAATCCAAAATTTAATTTAATTAATTAAAATAAATCCGAGCGACGTTTTCGAAACGTCGAAAAATACGTTTTATATTAGCGTCGTTAAAAAAAAGGGCCGGCGCAGCCAAAGCTTTTAAAACAGCAGCAGCCGTCAAACCGGCAAAAACGGGCGCAGCAGCTGCGGCGGCAGTTCGAGCCGCGGCGCGATTCGCACGACTTTCGATTATTATAAAAGCCGAAACGTTATTTTTTTTTAAACGATTTATATAAGCGTCGTAAATAATAAAATTAATAAAAGTTTTAATAAAAATTTTGGTTTCGATAATAAAAAAAAAAAAAAGCGGCAGCGATTATAATAGCATCGAAACGATTTATAAAATCGTTAAAATCCGCGAAAAAGATTTGCGCTTCGGTAGCGCGTACGGCAAAAACTTATAGCTAATTAAAAGCGAATTCGAATAAAAGTTTAAAAAATTTACAAAAAAGCATTAAATATACGAAGCTTTACAACGGTTACATTTTACGCTAAAAAACTCGAAAACGCAAAAAAGCAAAAAGTCCGTTATAATATTTTCGCGTAAAATTAAGCGGACGCATCGAAAACAGATAAAAGTCAAAAGCATTTTAAAAATTCGCGGCGAACGCGGCGAAAAATAATTAATTAAAATAAAAAAAAGCTGACGAGAAAATAAAAAAAAAAAAAAAAAAAAAAATTAAACAGGAAAATAGCGGCCATTTTAAAAAAAAAAGCTTTTTTAAACGAAAATGCGAACGCTACCGAAAACAAAAAAAACAAAACAGCAAAACAATTATAATTTACGACCGAAAGCGAACGAAACAGCTATAATTCACGATTAAAAACGGAAAAAACTGCACGTTATTTCGAAGGCGTAACGCACGCCATATACGAAAGCATACGCATAAAAAAATCAGTCGCTTTTGGAAATCAAAGGCTTAAAAAAAAAAGTAATATCAGAAACCAATATTACGTATATAAATCAGATAATCCGCCAAAACCTTTTACTTTTTATTAATTTTCGAATAGCATTTTCTGCGGATAGGCCGTAAAGGCCGGATAATATTATAAAAACTGAAAATAATATTTAAATAAAACATTTTATAAAAATAATTGCTAAAAAACCAGTTATTAAAATTATATTAAAAAAATAAAAAAAGGTCGGAATAAGGGCTGAAAAGCATACTAAATAAGATTCGCCTGGTTTTTTGAGAAATACTTTTCTCGAGAGTTTCACCCCTCCTTTTGTACTTATACACGCCTTTTACTAGAAATATAAAAAGTAGAAATCAGTCTGACTATCAACCCAACCTTATCTAAGCTCTATTATCTGAACTAGTGTTTCCCTGCCTTTTCAATCCTTACAATTAATAACGCTATTAGCGTTAGATTAAAAGCCGAAAAATTAGCGTTGGAAACTCCGAAATTTGTTTCGGAAAATACTGAAGCTTTAGCTAAAAAGCGTTGGAATTCTATTTGCTAAGCTTTTATAACGGCAAGCCTAACTTTTATAATCTTATTTCTTTCGCGTTCGGCTTTTAATTAAAACTTTACGCGGAAAAATATAATAAAATAAAAAAAAAAAAAAAAATTAGCATAAAAGTTCGCGAAAAATTCTTATAAGTTTATTCGTAGCGGAAAATAATAAAAATGAAAATAATTGCGAAAATAAAAAAAAATCGGAAAATAAAAAACTTTCGTCGGTTTAATTTTCGCGATCGTTTTCCGCCTGTTTTGCTATATTATTTGTATTTTCGGTTTTTCGTAATACGGCGTTGCTAATATTTTGGATTTGGGTTTCTGCCTGTTTTTTTTTTTTTTCCAAAACCTGTTAAATTTTTTTTTTTTTTTCGCGGTCGATAATTAAGCCTGATTTTTTACCGAAATCTAAAACCTAAAATATGCGGAATCTGATTTAAAACGTAAAATTAAATGCTTATCGGCCGGTTCGTTTTTTAAAAAATTCAAATTGTTACAATCGAAAAGTCAAAACCAAAAAACAAAAATGCATTTATTCGTAAAACTGAATTTTAGGGAATTATAAAAGTACAAAAGATCCTTCTGATTATATTCCGAAAATCGGCAGGTCGGGCCTGCTTTGGAATTCGGTTGATCCTGGCCAAAGCTGCATGCTAATGTTTACTTCTAGCCTTAGTACTTTCTAGCATGCTCCTTTATCGGTCAGCCGGTGCCTATCGGTCAGCCGGTGCCCTCTGACAGATATGGATTTCGGATCTGTGATTTGTAATATAAATCTGTGATATTAAATTGTGATATAAGATCTGTGATATCGGATTTGTAATATAGAATCTGTGATTTGTGATTTGAGCTGAAAAATAAGATTTGTATGATTTATAGTAAAGGATTTCGGATTTGTGATATAAAATTTGTATAATTTGTGATTTAAGCTGTGTATATAATATATAATAAAATCTGTGATTTGTGATATAAGATATGAAATATAAAATATGAAACCCGAGATTTGGGCTTTAAGATCTGTGATTTATAATATGAAATATATGATTTGTAATTAATAATAAGGAACTGTGATATAAAATCTGTGATCTGTGATATAAAATGTAAGATATAAAATCTGTGATTTGGGCTGTGATTTGGGTTGTAAAAAATATAATATTTGTGATTTAAGCTATGAGATTTGTAATTTATAATCTGATCTGTGATTTGTTTATGATATAAAATATAGTAGTAGTAGTAGTAGTAGTAGTAGTAGTAGTAGTAGTAGTAGTAGTAGTAGTAGTATTATTTAACGTCTAGCGGAGTGCAGCCGAAAGGCTGCCATCCTAGGACCTCCCAGGGGGTACGGAGACGTGCTAAGCTAAGGAATTAAATACAAAGTACGACCCCGAAAGCAATTCGTATTAATACAGCCACTGCTGCTGTCGACTACGCCTTTCGCCGCCTTTTGCGATGGTCCGTCAGTGAGAAATATAAGCGTAAAGCTCAGAGTAAAGCCTAAGGAATATGCATACGGCACCGATCAAAAGTATGATCTGTCGGTTGCGTGGATACGCACAGTGGTATGGCCAGTAGGCCGAGATATAAAATATAAGATCTGTGATCTGCGATATAAATCCAACACCGGCACCGGCACCGGCACTGGACCTCACGGCTCACAGCTCCGGGCTCAGGGCGCGGCGTGTCTGGCTTCTCCACGTCGATACACATTCCTTCATCTCATCTTATTTTGTATTGTTTTCTTGCGCATAGTAGCTTTCTGCACTTAGTACTGTACCTTTTTTTTCTTTTTTTCTTGGGTTTGGGTCGCGGATAGTTATGATTGATTGACTGGTTGGTTGATTGATTAATGAATGGATATGTAAATATGTAGCACGCGCTTGCGAGGCCATGCAATAGGTATGTATATAAAGTAAGGTAAATAAGGTATATAGGTATGTAAAGTATGTATGGTATATATAGTATATAGGGTATGCAAGGTATGTATATATGTATGGTATGTAGGGTATATAGGGTATGTAGTATAGGGTATGTAAAATATGGTATGTAAGGTATGTAGGGTATGTATGTAAAAAGAAAAGGAAGGGTAGGATTGGATCGAGTGAGTAAGTGAGTGAATGAGTGAGTAAGTGAAGGAGGCTTATCGATCGCTCGATCGCTTCCCGATACTGTCTGTATATGAGAGTTGGTAAGTTGATAGAGTTGGTAAAGTTGGTAAAGTTGGTTGCACTTTTTAAGTAAGCGTGTATTATACATATATTTGTCTGTTTGCGTTTGTGTATGTATATATATACTGTATATATGGTATGTATTATATCTATCGTAAATATTGTATATATGGTATGTATTATATATTTTATACATATTGTATATACCGTATATAAGGTAAATAAATAAAGGAAGGGGAAGGAAGGGTAAGAAGGATAGGACTAGATTGAGTGAATAAGTGAATGAGGCTTATCGATCGCTCGATCGCTTCCTGATACTGTCGTTATATAGGAGTTGGTAGAGTTGGTAGAGTTGGTAGAATTGGTAGAGTTGGTAGCACTTTTTGGTGAGCGTGTACTGTATGTTTGTATGTGTATGTTTATACCCTACAGTATATACTGTACATACTTACATAATTACATATTTAAATACTTACATATTTAAATACTTACTAACTTATTTCTTATTTACTCACTTACTCACTTACTCACTTACTCACTTACTCACTTACTCACTTACTCACTTACTCACTTACTCACTTACTCACTTACTCACTTTCACTCACTTACTCACTTACTCACTTACTCACTTACTCACTTACTCACTTACTCACTTACTCACTTACTCACTTACTCACTTACTCACTTACTCACTTACTCACTTACTCACTTACTCACTTACTCACTTACTCACTTACTCACTTACTCACTTACTCACTTACTCACTTACTCACTTACTCACTTACTCACTTACTCACTTACTCACTTACTCACTTACTCACTTACTCACTTACTCACTTACTCACTTACTCACTTACTCACTTACTCACTTATTACTTACTTACTTACTTACTTACTTACTTACTTACTTACTTACTTACTTACTTACTTACATACTTACATACTTACTTACATACCTAGTAACTAACCAACTAACTAACCAACTAACTAACTTAATTACTTACTTACTTCCCTAAACACAAACATAAATACATACATAAATACATACATAAATACATACATAAATACATACATAAATACATACATAAATACATACATAAATACATACATAAATACATACCTTACAAACCGAGCGGTTCAAGCCTTTCTTTCGCCGCTGTCTGCCTCCCTGCTACCCCCCAGCAGCGTGTCAACCACCCCACAAGCTGCAGCACGGCCAGGGCAGGGCAGGGCAGGCATGGATCGCCGCATCGCGGGCAAGGCAAGTCGGGAGAGAGGATGTCTTGGGAATAGGCGCGGTGAGAACGCACACCCAGGGTTGGTGGTGGTGGTGGTGGTGGTTGGATACCTACTTTTAGCTGTGTTGTGATGTCGTTCTTCTCACTCACTCACTCTCGCTTGAGCTTGAGCTTATCCGGGGAGGTGACCTGGAGTCTTACGACGGGCATGCGAAAGCAAAAGGAGACGACGTTCGGTAGCACACGCCAGCTCGCAGATGACACCCACCGGTGGACCGGTCTGTAGCGATCGATAGTTTACTCTAACGACGGTAGTGAGGGTTACATGTTTACATCAGCTTAATTATCATCGTGTTATTGTGAACCACCCCACCCATCTCAACTGTGCTATATCTACGATTGGAGATAATTTTTTTTGGACATGTACTGTAACATATCTGCATTGTTTCTAAGCATAGGGAATATAGCGTGAGCTGTAATAATACGATCATGTAATTAATGATCTGCAATACGTTGAACACCCGGTCCACTCGATTCTCATCTTATCAGGACTGAGAAAGCAGGACCCACGAGTCCAAAGAATAAGCCGAATCTTGATTAAGTACTGTGCTGGAAGATCACTTCACAGTTAAGTAAAAGGAGCGATGAGCACGCGCAGAACCAAGTGTTTAGCGCCCCCGGAGGCGGTTGGGGCTGTGGCGCTCGATTGAGTATGAGCGCCATAGGCAACCGTGACAACACCACTTGCAATACCTTATGTGCGATTCTTTGACAGCCGAGGGCGCAGCCATGGCATTGTCGGGGTATCGTTCTTCTGACACGTTCATGATAGTGAACCAGCCGCCTGTCTCGCGTCGCGCAAGCGAGGACTGGAAGCCGGAGAGCCCAGGTACCCTCCTTCCTCTAATCTACAGTACGTAGCAAAAAGGAAGGGTTGAGAAAACGCCACGCCAGGACGAGACCAGCAGAGCAGTACAGTACTGTACCATCAAGCAGTACAGTACTGTACTAACGATCTGAAAATCAAGCTCTCCACGGAACGTCTCACCAACACGTAGCCGAGCAAGCTGACCCGCTTGTGGACAACAGAACGGAAACGAGCAAGCGAGACTCAGGCGCACTCGTGTTGTCTGTTGCTCAGGCCCAAGCATCCGTTCGTGTGGTTGACGTTCCGCACAACTCCTACCGACGAGAAGTAAGTAAGTACCTTATCTTGCCTGAGCGCTTTCCAACGGACGGCAAGCGCGCCAAAACCATAGACATACCTCTCCTTGATGCAGAGCGACTCGGCACCGACTCCGCTGTGGTTCACACGCACCACGGATTCACAATGGCCCGATGCCAGACACCGCGAACATCAGAGCAGAAAGGGTGCCAAAAAGCGGGTATGTGAAATGGTTGTTGCGCGCTGATAATTAGGTAGGTAGTACACTGCACGACTGCCGCGGAACAAAGCACGGCGACACAGAGTCGTAAGGTTCATGCTCATAAGCGCAAGATCGAAAAGACCAGCCGTACATACACACACATGTCGAGTTCTTGCTCAAGGTGGCGCAAGCCAAACAAGAAAGCCAGCACAGCACGCGAAATTGACGCAGAAATACAATTCGTCAGGTGCGCCCTGCCATGCCTTCACTCCATTGACTCAGAGCCAAGACCCAGCAGCTCAAGCCGACATCCGACCACCTATTCCCACAGCAAGGGGGGAGAGAAGTAGCAGTGAGCCACAGCTCACGCACGAGCGTGCCACCGAAACCAGCTAGTCTCCCATGATTTCGTCCTCGTCTTCTTCCTCCGCGCCGTCGGCCGCCTCGCCCTCGCCCTCGCCCTCGGCGGGCTCTTCCGGCTCGTCTTCCAAGAGCTCACGTCGCCGTAGATCGTCAACCGTGCCCTCCTCAGGCTCCACATCCGCGAACGGGTCTTCCTCCTCTTCCTCGTCATCACCCTCTTCCACCACTTCCTTGCTCAGCGCAGCTTTCTTGCGCTCGGCCGCCGCCTGCTTCGCCTTGCTGTGATGGCTCTTCTTAGCCTTCGGCTTAGGTTCCTCGAGATGTGCGAGGACCTCCTTGAAGTTCTGACCCAGATTGGCTTTGTTGCGCAGAAGGCGCGCGCGGAGTTTGCCTTGGTGTCGGCCTTGATCGTCGATCACTTTGGCGATGATGCCGAGGACAAGCTTGCCCGTCAGCTCGCAGAGCTCCTTCTCGGCTGAAAGGCTTTCGGCCTGGCGCTCGTTGTCCGTGACGTCCTCGTCCACGTCTTCCTCGTCGGGCTCTTCGTCGACGTCCTCAGGCTCTTCTTCGTCGCCAGGCGCCGCGAGCTTTTTCTTGGCTTTCTTGGCAAACTGCTTTTCTAGGGCATCAAAGATGACCACTAATTCTTGGTGAGCGTCGGGCGAAATGTGCTGGACGAGGCTCAGGTAATGTTGATCATCGCTGGTCGGCTCATCAGTCTCGGGCCTCTCGATGTTTCCGAGAGTGCTGAACAGGACGTGAACATCAAGCAGAGTTCCAGCTCCTATCAACCGCACTGGGTCGAGGGTCGATCGGGAGGAGAACGCGGCGGTCAGGTTGTTGATGAATTTTTCTTGCCACTCATGCAGATTGTCAATCTCGATATCAGGAACCTCGTCGCCAGCAGTGAGGGAGCTTGACAAGGCTCGCAGCTTCCACATAAAGTAAAACATGGCCGACTTGATGGCAGACAAGACAAGATCATCTTCTCGAGCATCGACATCCTCGTCCTCGTTCGGGGCCTCAAACACGCCTCTGGCGATAATGTCAAGTAGAATCACGATGGGCGGCGGATCGCGACTGTTCGCCGATGATTCTTCCAAGACTTCTACCGAGCTAGCGATGGTTGAAAGCTGCTCGAGCCGTGCAAGGTTGTGAGAAAGCGCCGTCAATAGCCGATCCGAGAGACTACCTCGAACAGAGACGTCGCCTGCCTTGTCAAGTTTTCGAAGAGAGCTCGCCGTATCCTCCCAGAGTGAAAGAACCTTGCTCTCGGCAATTTCCTCCAGCTCCTCGTGACCGCGGGCGTGCAAGAAGGCAGCGACTGCTTCAGCAAGAACACCCTTGTCTGCGTGCCCGTTAAACTGAGCACTGATTTCATCAAGCATCTGGGTGTAGACAGTAGCGTCTTGTCGTAGTTGTTGGAACACACTCAGGTCGAGAACATGCTCTAAGCGAAGTACGATGGTCACCGTCCTAGGATCTGCCCCAAATTTCTTCAGCAGACGTGGGATAAGGCCAGCTAGCCTGCGAGCGGCGTTCTCCTTTGCTTCTGTGACCTCGGCCTTGGCGGCGGCGGTTCTGGCTTTGGATTTCCTCTGATCGATGTGTGCTAGATTGACCTTAACGACAGCGTTGAGAATCTCCAAAAGAACGTGTTCCTCCTGTTCAGTAGGCTTGAAACTGGCTCGGATGGCATCTTCGGCTTGGTTCTTGGTGGCAGCAGAAGTATGGTCGTACAGTAGATAGCCTGCCAATACCTCCCAATCATTGAGAACCGGGACCTTTTCGTAAAGAGACTGTGCCGCTAGCGTGAATCTCGTATCGGAGCCCTGGACGTCGATGAAGCCGAGAGCAATCTCACTGGGCATTGAAGATTCGTCTTGATTGTCATAGCTCAGCAGACTTTCGGCAAGGCACTTGAGTTTGATCCAGCCAGCGCGAGGCCTGTCATACTCTTCGTCGTCATCAACGGCCAAGAGATCCTCGATCGCTTCCTCGCCTCCAAGCTCCTCCACTTTAGAATCGTAGAAATCGTTGACATTCTCGGCAAAGAATCCTACGATCGTGTTGCGGACTTTGGGTTCCGAATCGAAAATAAGTCTCCCGATGGTATCGATATCGTCGGGCTCCAACATGCCAGCTTGCCGGATCAAATCCATCAATTCTACCACTGCTGCTCTCACGTCAGGTTCTGAGTCCCGAGTAGCCATTTCAATGATGCGGGGTCGGAATCTTTCGAGGAAGTGACGCATGCCCGAGGGGCTCAGGGTCTCCATCAGTTTCTGTAGCTGCTTGATCACATCCAGTCGCATGGGGCCATGGATATCGGAGAGCATCCAGCCCATGTATCTCAGATATGTACCATCAAAGAAGACACTCGGGAGCGTAAGCATCCACGTCCCTAACGCCTCGGCGCATTCCATTCGGATGTGCGGGTCAACGTCACGATATCTGTGAGTATAGACCGAGTCGAAGAGTCTAGAAATGCGGAGCTCTATGAATTCCTTGTTGTCCCGGTTGGTCTGCACCCGTTTTTGAAAGTCTGCAACTCGGGCCTTGTTTGCTCCCTTCTTCTTCTTACTCTCGGTTTCGAGCTGGCGCTGGACCTTGGCCGCTATCTCAATCTCGCCGTCCGCTACTCTGCACATAGCAGTGACCATTGTCAAGGCGACGAGAGTTGCGGTGTGGCGAAAAGGCCTTAGCGCCGATGAAGACAGACTGGAGATCCACATGTCAATATTCTCTATCAGAGGCTTCTCGCGATAGAGGATACCAGTGGCGTGCATTGTTTCTATCAGCTTGTCGAAGAAGTCGATCAGCCGTTCTCGGAAAGCGATGCCACTTTTCGCCTTCGACGTGAGGGGATAGGTAGTGATGTTGTTCTGACAAGGGTTAGCACACGATGGACTTAAGCCGTGTGGGCACACCAACCGCCTGATGTTCGACTTGAATGTCCTCCAGCTTGCCGGCCACATTATCGTCATCTCCAATATCATCGCTTGAGATCTCGACCGTGCAACCTGCGCTCCTCAGGACCATGTTGACCAAATCAGCCAGCGTGGCGAAGTTGTCTGCTTCGTAGCGGGCCAGCCATCGCGTCGCAACATCCTCGCAGCATCACCGCTGGTAAAGACATCGGCTGAGTCTCAGTTAGCAAGAATCCGCGACGCGACGAGGGCAGGAAGGGCGCATACCATACAGTCCCTCAGCATCCTCATCTGCGATCGCCACGCGCTTAGCCGCAGTTTTCCTCGGTTGGGCAGGGAGTTTGACGGCGAGAGGCTCGTCGTGCGGCGCATCGCCATTGACCTTTGCTTTCTTCGCGGCGGGCTTCTTGGCTTTTGCTCTGGGCCTCGCAGCCTTCTTCCTCCTGGTCTCTTGGAATTCTTCCTCTTCGGCGCTCTCAGCCTCCTCGGGACTGTCTTCCTCTTCCTCGTCGATTTCCGACGCGTCCTCCTCTCCCTCTCCGTCTTCCTCCGCCGTCCTTTTTCTCTTGGAGTTCGCCGACCCCGCTTGCGAGGACGGCGCCGCGTCCGGGACGAACTTCTGGGGGACCTTGGTGGCGCGTCCTGACTTGCGCCGGGTTCCTGACGCGACGGGAGAGCTGGCGACGTCGTTGTTGGAGATATCCATGAGGGGCGTTCGGCGGTTCCTCATTGACACATTGGACGCGACGGGGAGATGTAGAGTTGAAGGGCGGCGGATGGTCGTTGGCGGTTGGTCGTTGGCGGTTGGCACGTAAATCGCGGCTGTTTTCTTTGGGCGCGCGACAGCGACAGCGACAGGAGCAAGTCGCGATCCGGGAGAAGCGAAATGGTGGATGCCGTTGCAGCCTGAGGCACTCTCGAGGAAAAGATCACGTGCAGGTCGGCCTCACTCCCATTCTCTGTTCCATCTCCCTTCTCCCTCACAACTTCGTCTCCCACATTCACGTTACACCATGCTGTCGTCCGGGAAGCTTTCCATCATTCGTCGCTCCAGATAGCCAGCGGCTCTGGCTACCACCCCTTCTCAAAGCATGTCCCGATGACACACGACTCCGTTTCTTTTGGAAGCGCCAACGCCGATGCCAGACTCATCGATGTAGCACGTCTCTTCTGATGCCATGAACTCTCCGTTCCCCAAGTCCGCCTCTGCTCCCGGAGAGGGACGTCTGGTTGTCCAACTACTCCCCCAGAACGCCTCTGGCCTGTCTACCATCTCGTTCCAGTACCCCTTGAAGCTCATATCGCCCTCGCCCTCCGCCGACCAGAAGAGTGTCCTGGTCTTCCTCCTGACCTATGGTGGCGGGCTCGTGGGGGGGGATCAGGTCCATCTCGTCATTGATGTGGAGAGCGAGGCTCGTCTCAGTCTCGTCACGCAAGGCCACACGAAGATCTTCAAGTCTCCATCGCGCGGCGTGGTGACCCGTCAGCAGCTGGAGGTCCGCATCGCGACAGGCGCCGCCGTCTGCCTGCTTCCCGATCCCGTGCAGCCTTTCGGAGCCAGTGTCTACGAGCAGACTCAGAAGTTCCATGTCGTCGAAGGTGGGAATCTGTGCCTTCTCGACTGGTTGTCCGAAGGCCGCACGGCCCGGGGAGAGGACTGGGATCTGCGAGCCTGGAGAGGGAGAAACGAAGTGTGGCTGGTAGGAGATGGCCACCAGGCTTCGCGACTGCTGCTGAGGGACAACGTTATTCTGGAGGGCGATGCCCCCGGGGCCGTGGAGAAACATCTGAAGAGGAACATGAACGGTTTAGGCATTTTCGGCACTTTCATCCTGAGAGGTCCCTTGATGGAGTCTCTGGCAGGTTTCTTCCTTTCCGAATTTGCAGCACTGCCCCGGATCGGTGCCCGGGATTTCCGATCTCAAGAAACCGTAGAGAGCGACAGTGGAGCCATCGTATCCAGGCTTGAGTCTTGGAGAGCAGCCCGGTTGAAGCAAGAGACGAGCGACGGTGTCTTGTGGTCGGCTGCTAGGATCCGAGGATGCCTCATCGTCAAATTTGGCGCCTCTACGGTGGAAGGCGGACGTACCTGGATAGGAAGCATGATCAAAGAAGAAGGCTCGATATCGCAAGAGTTTGGTGAAGATTCCATGATGTGCGTTCGTTGACGCTCGCGGGCACCTCCGCCTTGATTGGGATGTTCAACGCGGAATGCCTCGAGGACTTGTTCGACGGACAGCAAGTTCAGACAGGGGATTGTGTATGCCAGAATCCCAAGATTTTAGTCCTCAAATGTCGGAAATACTTATTTATGCCCATTGTTCAGCCTCCGTCTGTGACACAATCCCGTCTCTATAAATCCCAAGCTTCTTCTGTGATGATGATGATGATGATGATGATGATGATAATGATAATGATGATATCGTTTAACGTCTAGAAAGGCCAGTGAAACAACGCAACCTCACGCCTCCCTCCCACAGGGCATTGAAAAAACGTGCTAAGCTGCGGATTTCCACATACCGTACATGAGAGACCTCGAGAAGACTTCTTTCTATCCGTGTAACCGCGGACAGCTGCATTGATCGCCGTGCCGTGCCGACCGTGCCGACTCTCTCGTTCTCGCATGAGCAGTATACATACGGTGTACTGTACATGCACGTTCGAACTTCGGAGGAAAAGACGCCATGGCATTTCGCGAGCGCGGCTGGCCATACCCCCCTCCCTCTCTTGCATGTGGCGTGGAAACATCCCAAGGCATAGGTAGGTAGGTTCACAGGCCCAGAACTGTACTGTACTGTACTGTACTGTAGATAGGTACGGTATCATGATGATGCCGCTATCCGCCCGCAAATCGCAACTTCGCGAGCACTTCGGATCAGGCAACTCGTCCTCGATAAAAACAGCTTGCATTATATGCTTCACTTTTGAAAAATGATCTCGGATTCCGGCTTGGGATGCTGTAGCTACCTACTTTTGTGTTTCATTTCTCTCGTTCCTTTCCATGCTGTTGCGTGAGATCATTTCTTTGCGCAGAGAGGAAGATGGATGGAAAAGGATTACTGACCCTAGTGATGGTGATTATTCACGCCATGCTGTTATTCGGTTTTGTGTTCTCAGCTCTGTCGAAAGTCTTCAGTGGCATCTTAAATAGAATTCTAGGTTTTTTTTTTCTTTTTCTTTTCTTTTATTTTCTTTTCTCACATCTATCGAAACCCAATACTTACGCCAAACAATACTTATACTGCACATCGAAGCTTTCCTTCCACCTTCCACCTGGCTTGCTACATTTCTTTTTCAAGTTGGAAACTGGCTCCACCATGAATTGATGTGTATATTCAATCGAAGAAAACAACTAGCGGTAGAGGCAGTGACTAAGCTGGTTCTACCAGCAATGCGTTCGAGTCAAACGCTTTAGTATATAAGCGACAAGGCAAAAGGCGACTGGAAAAGACGCAATCTGCGAGATGCTCTTGTATGCCAATACCGTTCTGTCGAGAAAAACTTTCTGCCTGATTGTATCATTGATGCGGAAACCGAGCATATGATGTTTTGATCTGGAATCTTTGCAGCCCAAATCTAGCTCTGGTAAAGGAGTATCAGGAATGGAAAAGCTAGCTCTTGGAAGAGCGCACTATCTCGCGTTTTAAAGGATGGGCTTGGATTCTTTCTCGCAGCCTTGTTGTATTGGCGAAGAAGATGTATTATTGCTATTGTTATTGAGGTTGATATCGAAAATAAATAGCTGCTGTCATCTTACCCAGTGCTGACAAATCTATGGGTACTGGGAATCATAACCAAGTTTGATAAATCTTCTGAAACCAACCATTTATGTTATGCAGTTGATACCAAAGCTTTTAATTTTTCAAGCTAGTAGGTGTTTTTTTCTTCTCAAATGCTAGATGAACAGCATCCACTCTTCCGTTTTTTACAATCCAATTATTCCACCATTCAAGGCGTGAACATGGGTCAGGAGTTACGAACCGGTGTACATTGGAAACCACTTAATCAAGGTAGCTTGCTAGAGGTGTGGGTGGTACTGATAATTTTCAAGATTAGCATTGTCAATTTTCTTGGTATCGAGAAACCAAAATGGATACTTAATAAGTCTTAATTATCTCTTGTAAGATAAAATTACTGATAGCAAAAGACCAATATCAAATGCTTTAATTATTCAGCTTGTTTGTACTTTTACCTCTCGTCCTAAACAGATAGCACTAACTACGTTGTGGTCTGGTTCGGAAACCTCTGACAAATCTATTTGTGTGAAGAGTTGTGAACGGGTGCAAACGGGAATATGTAGTGCGCTTTATCGAAGTACTTAGTTGGCAAGCGAGAGGGATATGTTTACGGGAGCCGTGGCACAGCCCATTGAAGAACAAGTACTCAAGCAAAAGAGAGGGTTTTCGTTTGTGAAACGGGATTGCTTGGGAGAAGCTGGATCTTGGATCTTGTTGATCGAGCAAGAAGTATGATAGTGATGTGGAAATACGGGGCGAAGAAAACTTCTTCAGAGAAGACAGTTCTTCCAGTATTCCTTGGATACGAGGGCCTTTCTCGTCGTGAAAGCAAAACATCAGGATTCTGAATCTAATTGAACAACACAGTCCCAACTGGGAAATCAGTCCGAGGTTCGGGGTGCAGAAGCAACAGGGGGACGACAGGGGGTGATCCCGTTCCCACTCGCCAGCTCGCGTGCCCAGCGTGGCACTATCATGCCGGCCCCTGGAATGACGAACCAATGCCGGCGACCAAATCTGGGGAAGAGCCACAAGGAAGGTTGTGCCACTTGTGACTTGTGACGGCTTGGTCCCTGCAGCACGAGGCTCGGGGCTCGGTCGGGAGAGATGGAGAAGTTGCGCTGCGAGGGAACGGGACACCGATGCAAGGCTGAGAGATGGAAATCTAAGACCAAGTAAGAACAACGAAAACAGATGAAGAGCACGAGATAGGGAACATAGAGAAAGGGGAACTTTGGGGGTTTGGGGGTTTGGGGAGGTGGGGGAGAAGAGAGCATACATGAGTCGTCGCGGCAGCAGGACATTCCTATGACTGTGCATCAGCATAATCGCCAACCTGGCCATGAGTCGGGGTGGTGGCATGTGGTGAGGTACCGATGCCCGGGATCCCGGACCTGCAATCGAGACGGTCGTTGGGCATCTCGACAAGGGCAGGCTCCGGCATCACCAGATTTTCGGCCTCGGCTTGCGTCTGGATGTATGCGGACGTGAGGGCGAGAGGTGAGCATTGGCATGGAGTGGGAAGGGGGGGAGGGGGGGGAGGGGGAAGGGGGGAGGAGGAGGAGGAGGAGGAGAAGAAGATGGAGATGGACATGGAGAAGCTGAGCGGTGGGCGGTGGGCGGTGCACGTGACGAGTGAGTGATGCCCGATGCGGCAAAGTGTCGATCGAATCACGAAATCCCGTCCGCAATCACAACATGCCGGCCTCACGCTCCCCCACATCCATCCTGGGGCAACTTAGCGCTTGCTGGGATCGAGTCGCATCTCCTTAAGTGTTCTTCTTCTTTTCGTTTCCTCTTCCTTTTCTTGTCCTCTTTTCTTCCTTCTCCCTCTTCCTCTCCCTCCCCTTCTCCCTCTTCTTCTCCCTCTTCCTCCTGGTCTCTCTCACCGCGTCGAGTCTCGCAAAGCAAAGAAAAGCAAAACAAACCAATCCATAGCAAACCAATCCAAACCAATCCAAACCAAAGCACAGCAATCTAATCCAATCCAATTCAATCCAACTCCTTGCTTATTCTTCTTCTTCCTCTTCTCCTGCTTGCCTACCTATTCACATCATCTTCACCAGCCACTTAGTAAACAGTGCTTTCTGCAAAAGCCTCCTCAGATATCAACCACCACAAAGAAACGAGCAAACCGAGCCCCGATCATGGCCCCAGACCTCAACTCCGTTCCCCCTTCTCCTCGAAAAGAAGCGGTTGCCGCCGCCATGGCAACCCCATCCGCCCCCTCGCAGAAGCAGCCCAACATCCTCTACATCATGGCCGACCAGCTCGCCGCGCCTCTCCTGAAGATGCACAATCCCTCGTCGCAGATCAAGACGCCCAACCTCGACGCGCTCGCGGCCTCGGGCGTCGTCTTCGATTCCGCATACTGCCCTTCGCCGCTCTGCGCCCCCTCGCGCATGTCCATGGTTTCGGGCCAGCTCCCGACCAAGATAGGCTCATACGACAATGCCTGCTCCATCGACCCCAGCGTGCCGACCTACGCGCACTACTTGCGAGCGGCGGGCTACGAGACGACGTTGGCGGGCAAGATGCACTTCATTGGCGAGCAGCTGCATGGCTACGAGAGCCGCCTGACGAGCGACATCTACCCAGGCGACTATGGATGGGCCGTCAACTGGGAGGAGCCCGACAGACGCTTGGAGTGGTACCACAACGCGAGTTCGATTGAGCAGGCCGGGCCGTGTGTCCGGAGCAACCAGCTGGACTACGACGAGGAGGTGATGTACCGGTAAGCCGCTGCTTGCTTCTGTCCAGCAGTCGGGAGATGGTGGCGGCTGACACGCGCAGATCCAAGCAATTCCTCTACGACCATGTCCGCAAAGGCCCCAACACCCGTCCTTTCTGCATGACCGTCTCGCTCACCCACCCCCACGATCCCTACACGATCGAGAAGAAGTACTGGGACATGTACGCCGACGTCGACATTGCGCTCCCCGACGTCTCCATCCCGCAAGAGGAGCAAGACACCCACTCCCAGCGCCTCCTCCGAGTCTGTGATCTTTGGGGCAAGAAATTCACTCCGGATCAGATCAAGCGCGCCCGACGCGCTTATTATGGTGCCGTGTCGTATGTCGATGATTGCATTGGCAAGTTGTTGGAGACGTTGAAGGATTGCCAATTGGACAAAGAGACGATTGTAGTGTTCAGCGGCGACCACGGCGATATGCTGGGTGAGCGCGGCTTGTGGTACAAGATGTCCTACTTCGAGGCTTCGGTCCGCGTACCCCTAATCGTCAACCACCCGGGCCTCTTCGCTCCCCATCACGTCTCCGCCAATGTGTCTACGCTGGACATCCTACCCACCCTCGTCGACCTAGCACACACAAAGCTGTGGTCGGGCCTGCCGATGGACGGGACCTCCCTGCTTCCACATCTTGAGAACAGAACAGGAGGAGGTGATACGGTTTTTGCAGAGTACTGTGGCGAAGGCACCATCGCGCCCATGATGATGATCCGCCGCGGCCCCTGGAAGTACATCACTTGTCCAGCGGACGTCGACCAGCTCTACAACCTCTCCTTGGATCCAAAAGAGCTCATCAACCTTGCCTCCCTCACCCCCAAGCACGCCCTCTCCACACCCGAAGTCTCCTCCGTCCTCGCCGACTTCGTAGCGGAGGCCAAAGCCAAGTGGGATATGCAAGCCATTACCGCGCAAGTCATGCTCTCCCAGAAACAGCGACGGCTTGTGTGGTCCGCGCTCAAGACAGGCATGTTCACGAGCTGGGACCACAACCCGCAGGACGACGGCCGCGAGAAGTATATCCGCAGCCACATGCACCTGGACGATCTCGAGCTCAAGGCGCGCTACCCGCCGGTCGATGCGCAGGGCCGGGACGTGAGTGCGAGCATGCGGGATGGGGGGAGATTTGGGGGCCTGATTGGTCACCAGGCGGGGGCTTACGGGCAATGAAGGGCCTGGAGATGTGCGTTTCGTAGCCCGGGAGCTGTTTCGAACCGCGAGGTGGTAACGGGTTTTGTCTTTCGGTCGTTAGTGGCGATGCATGGCGCTGCGGTATACCAGTCGATGCGCTGCTTTGGGTGTTTGGGTCCGTGTTGGTCTTCATCTCGGGATGGCGTCTATGATGGAATTTGTTCTTCCCGATGAGGGATATGAGGGCGATGTTTTTGCGATGTGTACGATGGGGATTCTGATATCTATCTCTACGAGGCTTAGTCGGCAGTTTTCGAACCAGTCAAGGAAAAGGAAGGGACGGACCTTCGCAAGCGAAACGAATATGAAGTGAACTGAACTATTCAAGAGGAGAAGAATCTATCCAAACAGTCAAAGCTAGCGCGACAAACATGATGTTTCTGGTGCACGCCCGTACCCGTGTTCGCATTCGTGTTCTCGACCGGATGGTTTCCTTGCACTTGTACACACTACATACACATTTTACAGTACTGTACAACACGACGCCGTTTCATTTCCGAACCCCTGATCATTGGAAAATCAATCATCGCTTGATCTCGATGCAACGCACAACCAAACCCCACCAACAACCTCTCACTACCTTATGCTACGTACTGTACGTACAGTAGTAGTACTGCACTGTACAGGAGGATTCTCGGATCGCATTGCGCAATAGCTAGGTACTGTACTGTATTTACATACTGTATGTACATACCTACTTAGGTACGGACCAAGACCACCCACCTACCTACCGTACTACATGTTACATACCACCCGTCTCGCGAGCTAGTTGAAACCGACACTACAGCAAGAGAAGACTCGTCTTCGAGGATGGTGCGTTTCCGCCCACGGCGGAAAAGCGTAGGGGGGGGGGGGGGGGGGTGGTCACGTCGTTGGGGACTGGGCCGGCCGTTTGTCTCGACAGTACTGTACTGTACGTACGTATCGTACGTCTTAAAGAGCGAGTACGTACTGTACAGTAGGTGTCCGCGTGCCTCGCTCTTCAGCGTGATGATCGCGCGGCCCCTCGATCGGTTCCGCGTCGTGGTGGTGGGATTTGATGTCGGGTGGGTTGTGGGGAGTCTGTCTAGGTGGGCGAGTCGTGGTGGTGGACGTTGTTGTTTTTTGGCATTCGCTAATGGGCATTTCTCTGTGAAAGGAGTTTGGATAGCGGTGTCCCAGGGTGGGTGGGTGGTGATGGGGAGCTTGTGCTGCCCGTACGAACGCGATGGAAGGAACGGCATCGCTTACTGGGCGGGGCGGTGATGTTGATGTTACGAACGCGTAGATTTGAGATCACGGTACTGTAGCGATGCAGTGCTTATGTCGCTGTTCGATCCATGGCGTTATCTGAGATCGTGTTAGAGAGAAGAGGAGAGAGATCTCGTTCGATTGGGAGTTTGAAGCTCCAACTTCGTTCGCAAAACACGGATTGGATAAAGAGGTAAACCGCGGCGCCGACAGTGTTTGTGAATGCCCGAAATGCCCGATGAAAATAGCTGCCCCTTTCCATTTTAGATTGATCACAGTACAAAATCTTTTGGATGAATCTCGTTTGGACAAATAAACATTGTCGAACTCGAAACCTTTTCCGGTGATACCCCCTTCGTATACGGGCTTTCGCTTTGCGCAGCACACGCGGTCGATTGGGTATAAAGCGCTTCGGAGTATCAGTGAGCTATTAACAAACTAGCTATTATGGTTTTTGAATTTATAGCTTCAACCGTTCGATGGTTTTGTCCTTGTGATTCCTTTTTCAGAAAAGTTCCTATTTGCTAATAGTGACAAACACCTTTCGTGGTTCCCCACGCGTTCGTCAAGATTTGTGTTGAAGCTGCTCCTGACTCGGCTTCCATGGTTTTCAAACGATCGTTTTGCGTTTTGGGAATACATTTGGTCAGCCAATTCTCTGTCGACAAGTCCTCATAGAATAGCTTTCGTAGAAATTTTGTGATAACAATTATAGTTGGGAATTATTCCGCGCGTCGCGCGCTAGACTAGGCGTGCATGAACACTTTTGGCACCCCAGTTGACCAATGCAGTCAACTGTAAATAGAGAGTGTATTGCAGAGATCCCAGCCGGAACCATGGGTTTGCTACGGCTGGTGAAGAGTGGTATCCATCTTTAAGGGCGACTTGCTGAGATTGGGAACGCTGCAGAAATTTTACGAGAGGGGGCGTCTGATGTGGTAGAAAAGCTCAAGTAGCTGATTGGGAAGTGTACTTGGCTACTTCGCATTCTGTGGAGATTCGGCTGTGGTAACAGAGGTCACAGAGATTTTTCAGCCAAGGTGATGCCATCGACCGATGGAAGAGGGAGAGCCAAAACGGAAGACCGCATTCAGGAATCGCTCACAATTCAAGCACAGACTGGCATTATTCCAGTCCCAAAAGCCGAACAGGCTAGGATCTACAAGCAAAATCGGTCCCTGACGCTGGTGTGCGGTACTGGTGGCCTTCTGCTTCTAACTGGTTCTCCTTCTCCTCTGGTAAAGCGTAGGAGAGTGGACGAGTAGCAGAGGATCCTGCTGGCAGAACGCAGACAGCCCACACAGCCGAGATTCGCACCCGTACACAATCAACGCAAAGGAGGAAGCATGATATTGTCGATTCAAAGAAGATACGAGCTGACGGATCCAGGCTTTGGCGACATCTAGTCAGCTTGAAGGAAACCGACCGCTACGTTGCGAGAGCAGGGAGATGGATTCGATCCCTGTCCGCCACGACTCGCAGACAAGCATATATAGTGAACGGAAACTCTGCCCAGGCTTTACGTTTCAGAAGCCAGCCCGTATAGGATCCAATGTGCAATTTATTTTCTTGGGATTCCCTGACTGCGCGGATTGAGTTCTGCGTGCAATATTTCGACTGGTCGGATAACGCTGCTCGTGTGGTAAGCGCTGAAATATAGCATCTAGATACCTACGATACGTTTCGATTTTGCGTGAGCACGAATAGCTGGGGAACTTCCCGCGGGCTTTTCTCTTCCCTTCTTCTTTTCCCAGAAATGATGTAGGCTCGGCCTTCTTGTATGTAGTGTACAGTACCGTATGTACTGCACCTGCCGATCGCGAGACCGCCGGGGCCTCATACGGGCAGCGACAAACTCGCTTAATGATGCTCCATGCTTTCGGGAGCAAATCATCCGTCAAAAGGTTAAAGGAAAGTAAAAAGAAAAGGGCAAAAGGAAAAAGAAAAAGGCAAAAAGAAAAAAACCCTTTCACCCCATAAACCTGCCGGGTGTTTTGGATTCCTCGAATAATGTGGCTCTCTTTGTGGATTGCTCAATCCCCGGCCCCCCCCCCCCCCCCCCCCCCCCTCCTCCAAGGTGGCCTAGCTGCCGCTATACGGTATGTTCTTCATGTTTCACACGTACGAAAGACCGTGGCCGTCAGATAGAAAAGCGTGACACAGCCGTTTGTACAGATGCTATGCTCCGGGTTATCCAAATGGGCGGACATGAAAATGGAAAACAGATCTTAACCTAATACACGACGCCACGATGCGCCTCGGTCTTTGGCAAGCTGGCGGGCAAATTTGTACATGTATCGAACATAGCGCAACATCGTTACTCTCACCGCTCGTAGATAGCCCAACCTCTCAATCAATACACTTGATCGAGCACGTTGAGTGCCCGACTGTTCATCTAGAGCGGCCGGCTAATTTGACCCAATTTGGAGAAGGGTCGAGGCATGCAGAACGCAGTGATCCACCGTTCCCTCTTCAAGGGAGCCAAGAACAACATTCGGCCCAGGGAACCAGAAACAACTCTAACGTGCATAGACAACGGGTCAGTGCCAACTGAGCAATCCAAAGGCCGACACTAGCCCTGAAATGGGGTACACGAGTGCTCCGGAGGTCTGTCCGGCCCGAGGGAAATCGCTCCCAGCTGAATTGGATGCATCGTCTGCTCCGACCAGACAACCCACAGCCGGCGTGGGAATCCAGGGCTCCTCCTGGACGGACCGGACCGACCCCCGAGCCGCACGTGTACCGCAGCGCACCGCATCGCAGCGCAGCGCACCGCACGGCACCGCCCTGCCCTGCACTCCTGGCTGGAATGTGACTGATCACGGAAAAGAAAGGAAAGGAAATGGAGGGGGAGGGGGAACGCGAGCGGGACAGGCGAGCGGGAAAGGGCTAATGGGAAAGTCAACAAAAGCTGTATGTTTAAGCTCATGACACTCGGCTAAGCGTTTCCCACAAGCGAGACGGATGCCCGAGTCGATGTTGTCACCACTCCGCGCCCCCAACCCAGGACCACGTCGTCGGATGTTTCACCGCGCGCGCTTCCCGCCGTGCCCTCGGGGACAGCCAGTCAGAGTTCGTCGGACCTGACAGATCCAGCGTCGTCGCCCACTTTTTACGCTTCTGCTGTGCTGGGAGTGACTTCGGTACCAGGCTAGCGGGTCGTCTGGCAGCGGCCGAGTCCCAGAGAGGCAAAGCCGCCCGTGCCAACCTGGGCCTCTCAGGAATCTCTAGAGTCGATCCTTCGAACACATCTCGTCGCTGTTCTCCTTGGGTTTCGCGGTTGTCGCCTATCTCAGAGCGCAGAGAGACGCACCTCTTCTTCCTCTTCGTCTTCTTCCTCCGGTTCTTCGCCGTCTCCGTCTCCATCTCCATCTGCAAGCCCTTCTCCTTGTCCTTCTCCTTCTCCTTCTCCTCCTTCTCCATCTTCTTCTCCTTCTTCTCCTTCTTCTCCTCCTTCTCCTCCTTCTCCTCCTTCTCCTCCTTATCCTCCTTCTCCTTCTCCTCCTTCCCCTTCTTCCCCTCCTTCCCCTCCTTCTCCTCCCTCTCCTCCCTCTCCTCCTTCTTCTCCTTCTCCCCCTTCTCCATCTCCATCTCCATCTCCATCTTCATCTTCATCTCGCAAATTCTACCGCTCTCCCTCCCACAACCCACCCACCCAGCCAACACCATGCCCAAGAAACTCATCGTCGTCGTCGGTGCCACCGGCAACCAAGGCGGCTCCGTCGCCCGTCGCTTCGTCCAGGACCCTGCCTACGCCGTGCGCGGTCTGACGCGGGATCCCTCGTCGCCGGCCGCGTGCGAGCTGGCCAGCCTCGGGATCGAGGTCGTGCGTGCTGAGCTGGACGACGTCGCGAGCCTGAAGGCGGCCTTCCACGGCGCGAACCTCATCTTCTCCGTCACGAACTACTGGGAACCCTTCTTTCGGCCGGATGCCAGGGCCAAGGCCGAAAGGATGGGCATCAGCTTCAGGCGCTACGCGTATGAGGTCGAGAAGAAGCAGGGCATGAATATTGCGGATGCCGCGGGGGCGCCGGGTGCGTTTGATCTCCCTCCTACCTCATCCTTCTCTTTTCCCTCTTTTCTTCTCGTTTCTTTTTCTTTTCTTCTCGAGCAGGGTCTGATCCTGATGTGAGGTGAGGTGGTTTGTTTTGGATACACAGAGCTAGCTACCTCGACTGTGAAATCACACGAGGTTTGAAACAACACGCTAACCGATACCAGAAATACTCAGCGGACTCGACGAAATGGGCCTCATCGCCAGCACGCTCAGCTACGCGAAGAAGTGCAGCGGCGACAAGTACCAGGAGCTGTACCATTTCGACGCCAAAGCCGAGGTGTTCCCATTCTACGTCGAGGAGAAGTACCCCGAACTGGCGCGGAAGATGAGCTGTGTGCAGACGGGCTACTTCATGACGAGCTACCGGTTGGCGCCAAAAGCGTATTTCAAGAAGGTACGTTTGTCTGTTTGTTTTCCACCTTGTCATGCATTTCCTATTTCATCTCATTCCGTCTCGTCGTTCTTTTTTCGTCTGTTCTAGGATTCGTTCTTCTCAATTAAATATTCCCACAACTTGAGCCTGCTGGACTTGGGTAGTCTCGTTTTCCGGTACTTAGACACCCGATACCTCTGTTGATCATTCTCTTTCTCCTCGAATTCGCAATCGTCACCTTGTAATCGTTCATCTTTTTCACGCCCACGTCATTCAATCCTATATTTTCAATCCTCTTGCTTATTATCAATACTGTTTCCTTTCATGTTATCTCAGCCCTATCCCCATCTTCATTTCCCTTTCCCTCCCTCCCTTCCCATTGCCTCCTCCCCTCTCTTCCCTTCCCCATCTTCTCCCCTCACTCATCCCCACCTTATATCACTCATCTAACCATCCCCCCCCCCCCAGCTCCCCGACCAAACATACACCATGTGCTTCCCCACTGCTCCCACCGCCCCCGTTCCCCACGTCGACATCAACGCAGACATGGGCCCCTTCGTGCACGGTGCGGCGCAGCTCGGGCCGGGCAAGCAATACATGGCCGCGGGCGAGACGTGCAGCTGGAGCGACTTCGTGGCGACATGGGCGCGCGTCGTCGGCGTCAAGGCGAGCTATCGCCAGGTCGGCGTCGCCGAGTTCTTGGACTTGAACGAGGATCGGCCGTTTGGCGAGGAGGTCGCGGATATGTTTGAGTACTCGAGGTGCGTTTTTTCGTTCTTTCCTTTTTTTTTTTCTTGTGGCGTATATGGCTTTAGGGTTGGCTTGGATTGTTTTCTTGTGGGCGTGTCTTCGCTTTCGCGTCGCTTTGTTTGTTGCTCGACTGGCTTTCCATTCTTCTCCCTCGGACCCGGACCCGGACCCGCGGTCTGAAAGTAGAAGGAGCCGAAGCGAAGCGAGAAAATGGAAACCAAACCAAGCATATCGAGGTACCTATACTAACGCTATCCCACCAGCGAGCCCGGCTACGACGGCGGCGACAAAACGCTTTTGACCGCGGAGGATATCAGAAAGGTATCTATTTCTCCCTTCCCTTTTCCCTTCTTCCTTTACTCCCTTGGCCTTCAATCCTTTCAACCCCCTTTCTCTTGCCCATCCATTTTCCACCCATCTTTTTTATATAATCTCTTTCCTTCCTAGTATCTTTTTTCTTTCCCTTCCTATCCTATCCCATTTCCCCTTTTTCAACTGCCATTTGTTTTTTTTTTTTCATTTTCCTTTCTTTCCCAATTATTTTCCATTTTCCTTTTTTTAAGCACCTTTTTTTTTCTTTCTTTATTTTCCCCTCCATTCCCCTTCCCCTTCTTCTACACCCTCCCTCCCATACTCATTTCTCTCCCCATCCTTTCCCCACCTCTCTCTCCTCATCCCCATCCCCATCTCCATCCCATCCCATCCCAAAACTAAACAACCCCGCGCTAACCCCCAACCCACCCCAAAACAGGCCGGCATCGCATGCCCAATGACGACTCTCGAGGCCTTCATGCGCGCGCAGGACTGGGCCGTCGTGCTGAACCAGAACCAGTAAGCAAAGCAAAGCAAAGCAAAGCAAAGCAAAGCAAAGCAAAGCAAAGCAAAGCAAAGCAAAGCAAAGCAAGCAAACAAGCAATTTGGCGTGCTGTATACCCGCCCACCCAAGTCAGATCTCGCTCGCAACCACGGAAGCTAGATAAATAGACCCGTACTTCCTTGATTTGGGTTGGGAAAGAGAGAACGGTGTGTATGTGTGTGTATCTATATATATCCATTGTTAAGAATCCAAGCTACCTATGACTATGGACACTATTGCGTCCTCATCCTTTATAGACCATTCCATCTATTCCCCGGCCTTCTGCCGTGTGTCTACTCCTGGCTCTCCCCTCTACTGCTCCGGCCTCCTGCCGTGGAGAAACCTATATACCGTGTACATGTGCAAGCTCCGATCGTTGAACTCGGCCCTGATCCGCGCAAAGATGATATGGGCCTCTTCAACCGTGCAGCCCAGCACGCGCGTGTACAGCGCCATGCTGTGCGCCTCCACGCTATCATTCATGTGCACACGCTCGAAGCGGCCCAGCTCCTTCAGCGCCGGGTCCCTGGCCCAGGGCCCCAGAGGCACCTTCACGACCTTCTCCTGCACGTCGACGAAGCCGGCCTCCTGCATCCAGCGCTTGTGAAAGCGGCCCACGTTGAGCGTCTTGCCGAACTGCGTGCTCATACGCTCGAGCGTCTCGCACCATTCGAGCGTGCACGGCATCGGCGAGTTGTCGTCTGTGTAGACCCACGCGTCATACTCCTGCACCTCGATGTACGCGCCCGGCTTGAGGTTGTTGTAGGCCTGCTTGTACAGCTTGTCCCAGTGGGCCGTGCTGCCGCCCAGCGAGCGCCAGTGGATGTAGTCGAACTTGCCGACCTCGGAGAACTCCCACGGCTGCTCGTAGTCGTCGACGTAGAACTTGATGTTGGGCGGCACGAAGCCCGGCTGAATGGGCGACAGGTCGGTGCCGATGACCAGCGAGCCGGGGAACTCGTCCGCGAACTCGATGGCCCAGATGCCCGTGCCCGTGCCGATGTCGAGCACCGTCTGCGGGTTTGAGATGGGCGCCTCGTACAGCCGGCCGGCGAGACAGAGCCGGTAGATGTGGTGCTGCAGGTCGAGCCTGGCTTGCTCGGCCTCGTCGTTGGGGAGGTAGTATTCGCCTTCTCGGAAGGCATGGTAGCGACGGCCATTCTCGTACTTGTAGTGCGTGATGGAGGAGGCGAGGGAGACGCTGGACGAGGCTACAGACGAGCCGTAGGCCGAATCGTCGTCGTTGTCGTCCTGGTGGTGTAACGCGGGTTAGTGCGTGCTGGTTACACTACACGGCCACGACGGGTTAAGTCTACCGTACCTGATCGTCGATATGTACATGCGGGTGATCTTGCGCGTTGCTCTCGCCTACCGTCGATGCCGCGGGCTCGGGAGTCTCCTGCGGTGCCACCTCGCCGCTGGCTGTCACTTCTGGCTCCGTCGATGATTGGGCGGAGGGAGTCGCTGTCTCGTCTGCAGACGTCGGAGGATTAGGCGTGGTGGCCATGGTGTCTCGTTCAAATGCTTCCCTGCCTGGCTATAGATGTGCTGGGTATGCAGTCGACTGACTCTTCTATATATCCTTAGAATCCGAAATTCCGTTTCGCACCGGAGCCGCGGACACACAAAATGCCGACGATTCCAAAGAGCGAAGGAGGAGTGCGAGTGCGAGTGCGTCTACGCGCCAGCAGCAGAGCGGGTCGGGAGCGGAGATAATTGGTAGCGTTGCAGTGGCAGTTGCATCTGCACCTGTATGATGTACGATGTCTGATGTCGGTGAAGCCATTCGGATGAAAGAAAGACAACACGAGACGTCCGACGTTCCGATGTGACTTTCGCTAGCGGAGGTGGGTCGGCCCGAAACGGTAGGCTTTAGCGGGGCAGATCTTCGGCTGACGCCCGGCACGTGGTGGTCATGAGTCGGGTAGCCCTCGGATAAATCAATGCATGAGTAAGCGAGTAAACAAACCACCCAGAGTATCGGAACCAAGGACCGGGGCGGCTTGAGATGTGAGAGAAGATGGAGGGGTGAGAGGGTGGCGGGGAGGCTTCCGGGAAGAGACGGGGAATCTGAGGTAGGGAAATGGTGGATTGTTGTGTTGCTTGTTTCCCAACTGTGCTTTCAAACACACGACTTAGAAGCTTCGATGTGGAATTAGCGTCGACGACCGCTCAAGTTCTTGTACCTATAGTATCTTGTGGATGAGCCAGCACAACTTCACCACCTGTAGGCCTACAGAAAATTTTGCGAAGCACGAGTCAAAACTCTATCTTGAACCTCTGAAATCCAGTCTAGACCAGCTAGCTGATGCTGCCCAGCAGCAAATATCAGAACCCCAACTCTCCACATCCTCTCCAGAGCGAGTCTATTCCTCCTTTCTCTCCCGCTCAAGCTCATGCTCCCTTTCCAACTCATCCCTCTCCTCGTGCGCATTATCTGTCCGCGCATCCTCCGGCAACTGTACCGCGCGATCAATGTCATTCGGTAGCCCACGAGCACGACCCCTGTGCATCAGAAACATCAGGATCAACTTACTCCCCATATGCCACTGCCCCGAGAGCGAGAAGGCATCCGTGCTCGGCGCCATGACGCCCATGCTGAGGCCGATGTTGGCGTACGCGGACACGACCTCGAAGATGGCCGGGAAGACGTTGTAGTCGTCGGGCGGTGTGTTGTGACTCTCGATGAAGATGATGAAGATCAGGCCCAGCGCGATGCTGGCGGCGTCGTAGCCGAGCTGCGACTTGGCTTGCGTCTTGAGGAAGAAGAGCTTGCTTCGCGTGATGTGGTGCAGGGTTGGGACGTACGTCCCGGGCTGCTCCTCGTCCGACACTTCGTCGGCGGGGGCGTAGATGCCCAGACTGCGCTCTTCGTAGACGTTGGACGAGCGGATCGTGATAGCGAGCGGCCAGGCGGAGATATACCTATGGCACAGCTGGTCAGAAAAGGTCCCTACATGACCAAAGTCGGGGGCGAGATGAAAAGAAACGAAACCTTACATCATGCAAATGGAGAGGGTCAGATATGCAGCCGACAACTTGCTGACCGTGATGATGTTGAAGCCGCTGCATCGGACTGACAACGCCTGGAAGGCACCATCGAGGATCTTGAGCCAGCGCGAGAGAGGCTTGAATTCGCTGTTGTCCACGGTCGAGGTCTCGAGCGCGACCAAGTCCACGGCGTTCAGCGTCGTCAGGATTCCGAGGAGCCACCAGGTCTCGGATGAGGGGAACATGTGCGTGTACACTCGCCGGGGATGCTTGAGGATGTAGAGAAGCGAGGATAGATGCCGCTCGCGACGAGGCGAGGGGGCTAGCTTGGATGTGAAGAGCGCAAGCAGTCGGAAGATAAGGCGAAGGAAGATCGGGAAACTGTGGAAGTGTAAGCATGAGATAAGACTCATTCGAGACGGATCTGTTTACAAGGTGTTGCCCGCCATCATAGAGCCGCACATGACGAAGACGGGGAATGAGTGCTCGCGGAACAGCAACATGTTCGTGTCCATCAAGGACATACCCGTGTTGTTGAACGCTGAGACTGCTGTAAACCCTCCCAGCCAGAAAGGATGTACGCCATTGCTCCGAGTGACATCTCCACAGTACCGCATGTAATAGCCGCCGAGCGCACACGCGGGCAGGACCTGAAAGGTAATCATGTAGATTAAGACCCATCGCCACAGCATTCGCAGAGCCTCGTACTCGGTACAGAGGAGGGATTCCCGCTCGCCTTGCGTCAAACCGTGGAAACTCGACTTCCGGTGCTTCTGGTTGAAGCTATTCCAACCCAGCTGCCGAGCCGGGACTTCCACCGCACATCCCGGAGGAATGACTGTAATCTTAGTGTCAGTCTTGTCTCGTAGACGAGGCTCAAGTTTTCTTACCGCCGGCTCGTACTTTTCTCCGGGCTAATCTGCGCGCTTCCCGGCGTCTTTGGAGGATGATCTGCTCGAACTTCGGATGGAAGTGTTGCATTCGAATCCAGATCGTGCCAAGACTTATGAAAGGCCAGCTTCCCACGATGAAGCAGAGGCCGATTGCTATTTGCTGAGCCGTGTTCAGGGTGCTAAGGTTGAGAGGACTTAGACCGGTGCAGGTGAGGGCCGAAACCGCCACGAAGAAGCTGTCGATCCAAGTTACGTCTATGGTGGAAATCTTTTTGATGAAGATGCCAAAGACCAGAGACATGAACAGCAGGTAGCGCAAGTGCAAGTCGTGGTAGTGCGGGTAGTAGATCTGCTGGTGGATCCAATCGTATAGCCAGAAGCAAGGAGGCGCGATTATGTGATGTATGGTCCAGGTGATCCCAGGTCCTAGGATACGTCGAACCGGATGGGGAGTATAGCAGATCGAAGTTCGTATGGCTGTGCGCAAAAGAGAGGTGATCTTCTCATAGCCATCGTAGAAGAGAAGACTTAACCGGCAAGCAATGCAGGAAAACACGAGACAGATTAAGAAAACTGCAACATTGTCTCGTCCAGGGGGTGAGCTCTGCTCAAAGTCGTCTTCTGAATCCTCGATATCAACTGGCTTATCTTCGACAGTTTCTTGGACATCCATGACTGCGATTGTTCACCTTCAAGGGCGTGCTCTGCGTTCAGATGATCAAGATGTTAGAAATGTTCAAGGTGGTTGAGGTATCTGGGTGTCGAGGTTGTTGGTGTTGTGATGGTTTTAAGAGTTCCGTTTCCAAAAGAAGTAGGATCGAAATAGAAGTGCTGAATTCTGCCCAAACAGTAAACAACGTGGCACAACGCGACTTAACGCGGTGAATGAGGCGGGAAAGCACGCTATCTTTCAATGACTTGAATAAATCATAGCCTGAAAATTAGAGTTCGCTTTTACAACAGAACTCTCATGAAGCTTATAACTATAACCTTGCCTTTGTGTTCCTTCAAGATCGCGCTATTGAACATTCACCTTTTGGAAAGATGTAGAGCTAAGCGATGTGTGCTTTCCACCGGCGGCTAATTCCTCCTATTGTGCTTGTATATACATGCCATACCTCTGGAGCTGAAGAAAACAGCGTAAGGATTTTGATTGGGTGAGAAACTGCCTCCATGTCAGAGGCTGCAAAAGCGAGATCGAGTCAATTACCATGGCTCTGAAAATGTCGAATTCCACATAGGACACAGAGAGCGTAACGCAGCATTGTACGAGACTGCCAGTCATAACTCAGATTGACTTGATCAACAACCCGCAAGTACAATTAATTTAAACACAAAAATTAAACAATAGGATAATTCTTCCGTAGCCATCGTTGTAATCTAAATCAGGCTGCCTTTGATAAGTAGATCTTAGCGGATGGTGAACATTTTTCAGCTCCCGCTCCTCTAATGCAGAGAGACCTCATGAGTCGATTGCAAAGCGTCGCCAGTTTGATTTCCCAAGATCGTAACAGCAGGAGTCGTAGAGATTCATAAAAAAAAGGTCGTAGGTCGACGTAATAATGTTGAATTTCTCCTTGAGGTGTCTGGAGTACGTATACCAACATTGGGCCCCGCAATCCCGTAGAGTGGCTTCCGAATCAAGAGGAGGTGATCTCCAGGGTAGAGAAGAGATCGTCGAAGCTCTGTAGGGAGGTAGACTAGAATCTGACATTCCGGATGTCTCTCATCAGGGACGCATGTCTATGCATCGAGACATTATGAAGAGATTCGAGGAAGCTTCAGGTGAAAATTTCCATCTTTTTTCGCGACCCGATTCTCGAATGCTGGTTTCTTGGTCGAGTGAGACAAATTTGGACCTATCACACAGATGCGCACAAGCAGGATCTAATTCTCCAACTTGGGGCCCCTGTCTCGTTCACAGAGAGGCGATTTTTTACCGCCTTAGATTCGAGTTCAGACTCTGTTACTACCAATTTAAAAGAATCACGCGAAGGCTGGACAATATAACGTCTGTAGTCCACTTCGTTGCTCTGCGGGAGCAGCTTAAAAGAATCCATCATTCTACGGTCGTTTTGTGCCAAGGAACCGGAATTGAAGTTCCTTTCTAGAGATGATGATTAGGAGATCTACATCACCCATTGAACTTCATTTAATTCCGTCATCATGGAATATCGTTTCGGGAGCCTAAAGGCAGTATACTATCGACAAATAGCTGGCCCTCTTGACGCATATCTCATCTTGGAGTCATGTCCCTGATTATTTAATGGTTGGAAATTGTACGTCAAAGTGGCGGAAGAGAAGAAGTTATGCAGGCGATTTTCCACAGCCATTGTTAGGAAAGAACATCATGAGGTTGCGTTTTGGGTCCTCGTCCCACACTAGCGCCTATTCACTAACTAATACCTAACAAACCCCAGATAGGTTTTATGCTCCGTGAATTTTGACCTATAAGCGTGTAGGAAACAGCGTTTGACAAACCTCAGATTACCATTCGAAGATGCCCAGATCAGCGATCCAGAGCGGGCTTTTTCTGCCATCGAGTAATATTATTGACATCACATGTTGTGTACTATGTAAGACTAATTCGAGCTATACTTGCCGCAAAGACGAAGGATTTCATCGTATGAGCCGAGGAAGCATCCCGGCTTTTATGTTCAGGCTCCTGAGAGACAAACGGGCTAGTTTGCCAAGTTCTATTTCCCGAGCCTTTGTTAGTTTTGGTTTTTACTTTACGCAAACCAATTTCCCTTTCGCTTTACTGCTCGCACCAAGTCATTTGATCCTATACGAGCATTCGCTCTCCTTTGGTTTGCCTTTCCAAAATCAAACGTTCCAAAATCGCATGGTTTCAACTCTATCCTGAAGTCTCCCCGTAGTGTTTTATATCCTGATCGTCTCAGCAATCTTCAAAAAGGCTCGTGAGAATATTTTGTCCCGCGCAAGCCCATTTATGTTTCCGGTGCTCCTTTTAAGACGAGCCAAAAGCAGCAACGGAAAGCGTGTTGAAGAAGAGAAAGCTTGATTTTGTGGTGTGCTGTTTGCATCTTTGTTTTATCTACCCTTGAATGGTTGTTTGAGCGACGTAGGGGTTCCTAACGCACAAGCAAGGCGTGATGAAGAAGTGTTTCGAAATGGTAACTATACCAGTATGTGGACACATGAAGTTGCGCGTGTGTTCCGGACAGTGACTTATTACAGCCGCCATATACCTCGAAGTTTCTAACAAATACTTTTTTACAATTTTTTACGACGATAGCATTTAAATGCAAAATAATACTTCGAATTATAAAGCGTATATTATTAAGCTATGATTTCGTAATATAAGTATGAAATCAGGGCTTTATTCGACGGATTTTAACCCGATCGGAAACCTATTAAAAACATTTAAAACAAGAATAATTAAGCTTAAATCAAAGCTAATAGTTATGAAAAACAATAATTTAATACAACAATTTTTAATAAAAACTGTATAAAAAGCGTGAAAGCTTTCGAAAGATCAATTGTTAAACAAACTAGCGAAGGGGATGCAAAAGAGGATAAACGCTGTTAAGGCTGCAAATGGGTGGTATACTGAATACTGGTTGAAATCGAATATTCTTTCGATTTTCAGCTTTCATTTAAGCTATTTGTATTTAAAATCGACTAATTCATGGTGGAGTTATAAAGTTGTAAAAGTAGAAGAATTTTGTTGGGGTAACGACTATTTACTAACGCGCAACTTCATATGTCCACCCACTGTACAACACAAACGGGATGGCGGCAAGTAATGCCAAATGGGAGTGTTGTTGTTTTAAGCGCTAACGCTCGCTTAATCCTGGTCACATGACTGCGCGATGGCAGATTCTCGGCGGCGATTGCAGCTTTTTTGATTGAGGGTGGAACTCCCGAGTCTTTTCTATATTCCAACCAACACGTCTTACGCAACTCTCCAGAACAACACCCCAAGCATCGAACCCCTCCAATTGCCAAAGTCGCTACAGGGTAAACGTTCATGGTCTAGAACCACAACGGCGCAATCCGCACAATCAAGATCCAATCCCTCCATCTCGAAAACCCCCAACCTCATAATGTCCACCACAACGCCCAGCGCCTCTCCATCCTCCCCCTCCGCGACGTCAAGCCCCGCCGCAGCACGCACTCAAAGAGAATCTATCATTCACAACCTCTCGCTCGCCGCCCTGATCGTGTGCCCCGTCATCCTCGCCCTGCCTCCGCGCCGGGTAAACTTCACGTCCTTCCTGCTGACGGGCGGCTTCTTCGCCGGCGGCAACGAGCTCGCGCGCGAGTACAGCGGCGCGAGCATCGTGGACCGCTTCGGGAGCCGGGTGGCGCGGCTGGCGAGCCACGAGCTGCCGCCGAAAGCGCAGGAGACGCAGCGGCGGCTGCGCGAGGAGAAGGAGAGGATGGCGCTGGGGTTTGATGGGCGCACGGTCGCTGATGCGGAGGGGAAGGGAGCGTTGGCGGAGATGAAGAGGAGGGAGGAGGAGAGGAAGGAGAGGGGTCTGTTGGAAAAAGTGTGGATGGGAAGTGAGGGGGATGATTGGAAGGCGAAGAGGGATGCGAGAGAGAAGGCGGCGTTGGAGGAGGGGAGGGGGTACGGTGGCTTGATCGTCGATCAGATCTGGGAGGTAATCAACTGGGGGAAGGATAAGGCGGAGGAGGTGAAGGAGATTGATGAGAAGGTTGTGGAGAAGGAAAAGACGGAGGTGAAGAAGAAATGAGGTGTTGCTCCGAGACACAACTTCGCAGTTAAGGTGTATGGAGAATCAAACGGCTAGAAACATACAGAAACGAGCTCGGAAGACGGGTGCCGGATACGTTGTCGTTGGATTGCAACCGACGGACAAATGTGTGGGATGAAGTGGGCAATTTATTTGTATGATTCGCTGTATTCGTAGAACCACCTGTAAGTTACCACTGAACAGAGAGACTAGGAAGCAGGATACCAATTGGCATCAACAAAATCGGATACTACTCTATTCGACAAATAAGATCCTAGCGTCAGTAACAGTTACTGTGAGCACCGACTAACAAAGCAAATTCAAGATTGTCTTCGCAAATGTATTTGTTTGTATTCCAAATGCTAATTAATCAGGTAATCGTCCGCCTTACCCAATCGCCGATTCATCTATGAAACACATGGTATCGTAAAGCAATTCGCTAGCATACTGCAACGCAATCAACAACGCACCTAGCTACCTCAAGAAGAGCTGATGTGCTTCCGCTTCTTCTTAGCACCCTCATTCACTTCCTCCGGATCAGCACTTTCCTCATTCTTCCGCTTTTGTCTTTTTTCTCCTTCTTAACCTTTTTGCTGGGGGAGTCTTCACCATCAGTCGAAGAATCTGCTTTTCGCTTCTTTTTCTCAGACTTCTCGATCTTAGCTTTCTTTTCTACAACCCCATCGCCGTCGCCATTGCTGGATCTCCTCCGTTTCTTCTTAGATCTGTTGTCCTCCGCAATTTGCGCAGCTTCAGCCTCCTCCTGTGCCTTGGTTCCAGCAGCAATCTCGGCATGTAATTGAGCTTCGAGCGCTGTGAAATCAATTTCTGGCTCAGCCGGTGGAGTCTCTTCCTTAGGTTGAGCAGCAGCAGCCTTCGACGCCTCACACGCTGCCTTCTTCGCTTCTCTCTTAGCTATGCGCAACTGCTTTGCCTCCTCTCTTATCTCCTTCCTAGTCTTCTTCTCGGCCAAGGGATCGGGCAAGGGACCATTCACTGCAACGGGCGTGGGCTCGACATCGACAACGAAGTATGGGTTCGGCTCGACCTCTGCCGTCTTATTCTCCTTGCCTGAGCCCGGCTCGGATTTCCCGCCGTTCGTTTCGATAGGGAATCTTGGAACCTTGGCGCCAACATTCAGTTTGATGAAGTCGCTGTCTTGTTCAATGGCGTCGTTCTCGCTCTCGCTCCCGCTTGCATCCGAGTCGGTATCGTCTGTTGCGTCTGACATCTCGGTGTCCCCATCCACGTCGACATCTCCGGGGTTTCCTCCAAGACCACCTTTTCCTACAGGGTCATAGCCGATCTCGGCGGCTTTCTTGTCCAGTTGTGGTCCCATAGGTGTGAAATTCGTTCCGGTAACACCGAGGCCTGTCTTGTCCTGCAGATGTCGCGAAGGTAGCTAGGAATTTAATCGTCAGCACTGACGTATCCAAAAGCCTCTACACTTCCTGCACAACTCACAATTCCACGCGCCGCCAGTCTCGCAGCTGCCAGCACCTCTCGCGACCGGTCCATCATCGCACTAATAACTCTCCAATTCCCTTTCTCTCCAAGCTCAAACTCCAACCTCTCCTGCTCGGGCATGTTGACCATGTCGGACTTCATACTCTGCATGATCCTGTCCAGCCACCGAATATGCGCCTCGATGACCCCCAAGTGCTTCTTGAACAACGCAGGCCACTTCGCATGCTGTGGGCTCTTGGTGAACGGTTTCGGGCGACCCGTTGGGATCGGATAGGCAGCTGGTCCAGGCATGTTGGTGTTGATCGCGCTCTTCTTCTCTCGCGACGGGATCTTTTTCGCTTTCTTTTGCGGTTGCGCGGGTTTTGGCATGCCGGGGATCTTGGGTGTTTGATTGAGCTTTTTCGCGGCCAGCTTGGCCTCTCTGCGACCGGCTTTTCCTTTTCCTTTGCCCATGGTGGCGATAGAATGTTGTGGTGTTGTGGTGAAGTTGCGCGACCAAGGGTGAAATCGCTGGTGGGATCCAGAGCTTGGTGATCGAGCTTTCGAGAAAAAATACCTTTGGAAGGGAAACTTTTTAGCGGGGCGGGGAGACTGTGGCTGAAACGTGACGGGTGTGGCTGCGCTCCTCGCTTAGCTGTCAACGTCACCGTCACCGTCACTGCTGTTGTCACTTGCGCTACGCAGCGGCAAAGAGCTTCTGGGACACGTAGATCACTTACTAAGAAGAGGGCTGTCTATGAGCTCTATGCTGTTGTACGGTTCCCGTAGAAAAACCAGCTATTCGAAGTCAGTACGCAGTGCAAATCAGCAAGCGACACTGGACACCCTCTATTGGGGATGGGGGAAATGCAAAGGTACGGTTAGACCTAAGGAAAGAGGCGATTGCTCCGACCAAGTTCTACATCAAATCTGGCTTTAGCCAGCAAGTTCGTAAGTGTAGAAGTATTTTTAATTTATAGCCTCAGACGTTGGGTTTCATTCTCGCGTAAGAGGCAAAACACCTATCGGGCACCGTCCTACTATACTACTCCTACAGGTATTAACAGAATGCTTCGTATCCAAATTGCTATTGGCGAACTCGTCAAAGCAATATATCTGGCATTTTTGTTATTGAACAATGCATCAGCATTCCATTCGACATCGGCCGAGGATCTTCTGAAAACTAAAGCGATAATGCGGTGTCTGAACTATTCTATTGGGCCTGAGCCTTTAAGAGCAGGGACGGATATGGAAATTCTCGGACAACGATGACAGGAAAATTCGCCTCATACTTCAGCTTCGCTTTTGCCACTGCTAGGCTTAATTGTTCCATCGTTGATCTAGCATTAGTAAGCGTTGCTGAACCATGTTCCGTGCAACTATTGTAGCTTCAGTAAGCAAAGACTGGTCTACAACATCGACGACAAGCTTTGTATACTTCGCAACAAAATCATATGCTTTGTACATTGCAACAAAATTAAATGCTCTGTACAGAAATGCTCTATTGTGTACGCTATTGGCGAGATGCCCCCTTATTCCCGAATACGACTGTACGATAGTTTTGTTCAGTTCCGGTACAGAGTGATGATGTATCCCTCATTCCATCATCCGAAAATGCTACGATCGGTTAATCCCCCCCCCTCCCCCCTCGCCCCCTCGCCCCTCGACCTTTTTCCACTTGATGACATAGGTAGAGAATCACTGGTGTGCTTGGCTCTGGTACGCCTCACCCACAGCTATTTCCATCTCTTGAAATATTTAGCCTTAAACCGAACTCAAGAATCGTGATAGTGTTGGTGTCGTAAAAGACGACGGGTCCTTTGGTGACCAAAGAATCGAAAGAAAGAGGAGTTGACCCAGAGTCTACTCTAAGTTGGGGAAATCTTCACGGAAGCAGAATGATGTTCAGGTTGGGCACCATCAAGTCTTGCGGTTCAACGGTTCTCCCTCACCAGCTCCACTTGCACCAAGGCAGGCTCTACTAATGCTTGTTACATCCCAACCGATCAACCGATAGGATAGAACCTAGGGAAATTTAAGCTGTCTTCATTGGAATCGCTCTAAACCAGGCGGGTTGTTCACACCATCGTGTCATGGAAATAGAGCAGAAACTGCGTCAGGCTTAATTCTTCAACACCTTAAATAGAAAGCCTTCCTCCCTTCTTCCAGCTGTTCTCTTCTCATCATTATCCATCTCCAATCATCTGTCGATTATCAATATCGAATACTTGATTCACAAAACTGCTTCTTCCATATCTCACTTACAATCATCTGTCGACTATCAACACCAGATTTCTCCTCGACAAACCTTCTCTTTTCCACGATCCTGAGTTGGAATCTCTTTCACCAAGCATTTTTGTCGACAAATCTTTCTTGAATTCGTTACGATGGCGAACAAGAAGAATTTCCAATCTTACAACTCTCGGGGACGGGCGACTTCGAACACCTCAACCTCATCAACCTCATCAACCTCATCAACCTCATCAACCTCGTCAACCTCATCAACCTCATCGTCCTCATCGTCCTCCTGTTATTCCATATCACCATCCTCCTACTCATCGAGGTCAGTTCAAGCCAAAGCCCCCGTTCTCTCAACCCTTTCAAGCAGCTTAATCATTACCGACACCTGTACTTGTATCATTGGTGCACATCGGAGCTGACCCTTCTGCAGTGGATCAAGCTCTTCACCAACACGCTCGCCCAAGAGAACCCCGTGCTCCCTCAAGAACATCGGCATTGGGTCTGTGGCTATGTTGGGGGAGCAGGATCCCAGCCAAGTCCACTGCATCCAACCAGGATGCAAATACCATCAGATCGAAGCAGCAGCCTTCAACCAGTAAGTTCAAGCATCGATTTTATCTTCCTCTGTCTTTGGTGCAGAATGTCATGTGAAGCGTCGCGGAGTATCTATGTCATGGCATCTGTTAGCCGAGCCCCTTAAGGGGGTTGATTGGTTGATGTTAAGCGAGCGTCCATGAGAAAGAGCAATAGTGTCTCCGTGAACCACTTCACACTTCGCACTTTCCTTGCAGCATTGAGGATTTCCGAGTATATATAGCTGGCTGACCCCCGACCAGTCCCGCCGTTATTCTTGGACTTTATCACGACAAAGGACAACAGATGGCCCTCATTTGCACCATCTCCGGCAACCCCAATCCCTGGGCCAAAGAAAAGATGACCAGCTTGCCTCTGGGCTTCGCCAAAAAGTCACTCTACCCGGCGAAGATTGGCCCCAGGACCTCGTCGTTCTTCTATCGGGCGCGGAGTGCTCGACCCGACTGCCCCCCGATAGAAGTCCGATTCCCAACCAACGACATCATGTACCTCGAGACGGACGGCACCCTCGACAAGCAATCCTACGTCCTCACGAAGCATGTGTTCGCCCTCCCCCTCTCGAAGCTGCAGACCTTCAACCTCGCCTTCTCCAACAGGCTCGCAGCCAAGAGTTACACCATCCTCATGGACCGGGTTCACCTCAGACCGGCCTTGTGGATGGAAACCTCTCTTCTCAAGTCCGGACGACAAGATCCCTCCGCTTTCGCCGCCAAGTCCGACTACGTTCGTCCGGATCCAGAGAAGAGAGCCGCCACCACTCTCGCACTTGTGGACGCGCCAATTCCCTCCTTCTGCCCCTGGGATAATGATTTCCCTAAGTGACAGCCAAGGCTTCCACAAGTGTGCCCACGACACCAGGATCGAACCACGCACCCATCGACCAGCCCACCAGTGCGACCGCCAACACCCTTCGATCCCGCCAATTTGAATACCCTCGCACAATGACGGCTGTGCGGGGGGGCCAAGGCCCATTGTGTTTTGAGCCTAGGCTCGAGCATGAAGGCTCTTCTGTTCGCTTCTTCTATTCGCTTCTTCTGTTCGCTTCTTCTATTCGCTTCTTCTGTTCGCTTCTTGCGTTGGCATCCTTGCGTACCTAGTTAGGCATCCTTGCGTAGGTGTTCTCGGGGGTCTACCTGTGTATGGAAATCCCCAGTGAGGCGCGTCTCTATAACCGACCTGAGGTTCAATACTGCACAGCTTCACTGGTCTCTCCCAATGTTGGATGATCTCATCAGCATCACCACTGTAAGCCTTAGATAGCTCCTCGTCGTATCTGATGGGTCAATGCAAAAGTGGTTCAGCAAGGCAAAGTGTTCACGGGGCGTTCTTTCTCTCCATTCTGCCTTTTCGGCTTGCCTCTACGGTCTGTACGACCCAAAGAAACACTCAGCTTCAACAGCTTTGACACTCTGGATTTTTCGAAGGCAGCCTCACGAACACAACAGAGAACCATCCCGCCTGTAGGGGAAGGGCTCAAATAACGGACCATTTGTCACACATTTCTTTTGTATAACTGCTTTTTCGAAGATCTCTTGTATGTAAAAATCCTCAGCTTAGCACGTCTCCAATGCCCTGCGGAAGGCTTGAGGTAGCGCAGTTCACTGCCCCTTCCAGACGTTAAATAACATCATCATTATCATCATCATGTCTCTTTATTCTTCGATCCTGCCTCGTCAGATTTGCTATTACTTTTAGACACTTTTATTGCACGAGCCTGACCTTTCCATCACCCTGGCCATCGAATCGAGGAGTCGGCTTTCACGTAATTCTGGGCTGCTGCTGGGCTGTATGCGAAGATGGGTTGTGGGCTAAATTGACCAGGGTCATGTCATGAATCATCTCGTTTTTGTATCCGTTCCTGGATGAAGTCCACTGTGTCGTGAGAAACTTTTGTCAACCGCCCTGGCTATGGAATCAACGGATCTGCCTTCACGTGATTCAGGGCTGCTGCTGGGCTGTATGCTAAGATGGGTTTTGGGCTAAGTTGACAGGGTCCATCATGAATCATTTCACTTTGGCCCTTTCTCTTACATGCAATCCACTTCGTCGCGAGAATAGTTGACGAGCATTTCGTTATACCTGTCTGTAAAGAGAGTGAAATCCCGAGAAAGCGACTGGATGTCACATCCGAGGTACTGTATATATAAGAAGCTAAGTAGCGTTCAATCTCAGTCTTATGCTTCGCTCGTGACGTCAGCTGCTTCCAGCGAAGTAGTTTCTCTACTCTACGTACATATACCTACTGTTTGTACCTCAAATCACAACATCCCTCTGATCTTCAACCCCCCCCCCCCAGATCCGCAGACGAATCAGAAGGAAAAAGGGGCGCTAAACCGCTATATCAACAATGTCTCCCCCGACCCAATCAGCCATCATCTGGCCCACGCAATTCCTCCCCGGCACCACCGACAACTTCGTCAGCAACGAGGTGATCGCTTCCCAGCTCTCCGCCTCCCAGATCTGGCCCCTCCTCTCCGACATCTCCCAGTGGTCACGCTACTACAACAACGTCTCATCCATCAGGGCCCCCTCCTCGGGGCCGCAGCTCCAGAGAGGCGACACGTTCCAGTTCTCCACCTTCGGCTTCCCGGCCCTGACGTGCACCGTGGACGAGAGCACGCCCCCGGCGGACGGGCAGCCGGCGCGCATCGCGTGGCGCACGAGCGAGGGCCCGGTGATGGTGTACCACGCGTGGCTGGTCGAGGATCTGGAGGCCGGGCGGGTCCGGATCCTGACGCAGGAGAGCCAGATCGGGGACCCGGCGAGGGAGCTGGCGCAGACGAAGCCGAACCGGATGTTGCTGGGCCATCAGGACTGGTGTGAGGGCCTGGTGAGGGCGGCGAGGGGCGAGGAGACGAAGGAGACTAATCTCAAGGCGGCGGGTCTGGGGTCCTACCCGAAGGATCGGTGAGGTGGGTTGACCCCTGGCCTCCTTGTGCTACCGATGCCGGGGCCGGCTCTTGGGTGTCAGAGTGAGGTTGGGTGGGTCTTTGTTGACTGTCGTACTGTCCTGAGGTCATGTATGACTACATTGGCTGGCTTTGTATCTCGGCAGGTCTCGAGAAGGGCGAGATCAGTATTGCGTATCTGCTAGCTTCATCTCACATTCTTTTGAACGCTGGTTAAGCTTACAAGAGCGTTTCGCTTCTACCTTCTCATTGCCCGAAGCAGACTGTAAAGCCAAGTTGCGGCATCGCTACGGCCTTTTTCCTCCTCGACGCCTGTCAAGCTCGCTATGATCCGATCATCACTTCGGGACTTCATTGGTCATTGTGCAGATCACTTGTCATCCGAGTCCGAGAGCGTACATAAAGCCGTGCAAGGGACTCTTTTTGACCATTCTTGGACCGCTAATCTCAAGGTTCCACATCCATCCCATAAACCAGACATCCAACATCTTCGAGCTCGACAGTCAAGGGAAGCTAGCTGAGTGTGGTTACCTAAGCACACCGGAAACCACTATGAAAATTTGCGGTCGATCATCGAAGAAGGGAGGGGCCTTTTGGTCGAAGCTTTCCAACAGCTTCCCGCGGAGACGCCTCTCGCATGAGGGCCATCATCCTTCACCGTTCATGCTCTTTTCTCGTGACCAGTCTGCATTTCGACGGACATCTACCGATAACATACCAGGCTCTGGTAGGCTCTGGGAGGCTTTTTGCCCTGCTATCGTGAGGCAGTGATTGATTGTTCGAGATAGCTGCTATCGTCATGCGATGGGACTCATTCGCTAGCCACTCCAGTCTCCGACGCAAGAAAACCACGACAAGAGTCACGGCCAATCGTACTCTTCGACGGTTCTCATTTCCTCTCCTCACTTGATAATGGTAATGCTTTAGCTGTCAGCCGAGGGTTTGAAGGTCGGAAGAGACAGATTTGCGATATTCCTTCTGTCTCTTTTCTCGTGTCAAGGAAGTCTTGGCAACTCTCGCTGTTACTGTATATCATATCAAAAGGCTCTGGGTGAAAATGCGCACCGCTCGCTCATTCAGCAATTGTATTCCGTACGTGGAAGAGCTGGAGTTAGTGGTGACGTGTTGATATCAGGATATCCTCCGTGCAGCGTATCCAGAAACTGATTGATAGCCAACGTTATCGCTTTTTGGAAAGCGTTGGTATCACGGGTTGAGGAACGAGAGACTGGCTTGGATCGCTGTGTGGATTACGTACATTCTCTGCCTGCAGTTTCACGCGATATAAACGTGACTCGATCATACATTAAGGATCCCACAGAAAGCTAGGGTAGTAAGAAGATTATTAATAATTAGCAGCTAAACAAGCAAGGCATGAACAGAACGTATGCCTTTAAACCTTTCAAAGGAAACACAGATGATGATGATAATAATAATGATATCATGAATATTTAACGTCTGGAGGGGCAGTAAAATTGCACTACCTCAAGCCTTCCGCAGGGCATTAGAAACGTGCTAAGCTGGGGATTTTGCATATAAGAGACTTTCGAGAACGCAGTTATATAAAAGAGAAATGTGACAAATACTCCGTTATTTCAGCTTTTCCATTACAGGCGGAATGGTTTTTCATTGTGTTTATGAAGCCATTTCCAATAAATCAGAAAACCAAAGCTGTTGAAGCTGAGCGTGTCTTCGGGTCATACAAACCGACGGGTCAAGCCAAGATAAGGCGTTGCTAGATAAGAGCAAAAAGAAAGAAGGAGATCCGCGATACGATTTGCCTAAGCCCCAAACGGTTAATAATACAATGTTTGGAATTGTTTCCCCGGGACGGCTGCTCGCGGAAACACAAATGTTCCAAGTTGAACAATAGTTACACACAGATGGAATCTTAGCACAATGCTGAGTTGTGGAGCAGGCCAATGTCGATTTCAATTTATCTCTTCCTTTGCAGATAAATTAAGACGTCGGATGATGAATGTGATACGAGAATAACAAAGCTTTCGCAAGCTGATACAGAGCCAAGATCGTACTCGCGAGGCTAGTTGTACTGTATGTGTACTGTATGTACAGTACGTACTGTATGTACTGTATGTCGTACAGTGGTACTGTACAGTACAGTGCAGCGGCTATCTTTTGTCCCCTGTTCGACCAGGGTCCCCCAGAGCTTCTGATTCTATTGCCAGATACATAAGTAGCTCTTAAATCTCTACTGTAACAACATAAACCGGCTATTGCTATGTCCATCCAGCACAAAGCTATCCCGTAGTTTCAGTTTTGTCGACTGCTTCAATTGTGATTGTTGTGGATGCAAAGGTTGGATATATTGCCAAGGGTTACAGTACAAGCGACAAAAGATAATCGCTGTGCTGTATCTTAGCATGTACTGTACTCCGTATGAATCTGCATTTTCACAGCAACTAGTACAGTAGTAGCTTTACCGTACGAGCTTTACAGTACGAGCTTTACCGTACGAGCTTTACCATACGAGCTTTACAGTACGAAGCAAGCGTTCTTGCCTATCCTCTTCCTTGACCAAAGGTTAAATGGAAGCAAAAGATACTTGCGGATTGGGAAAACAGAGATGATCATCCCGTCGCTATATATTCTTATATTTCAACCTCTGCATTAGCCCACACCGGTTTTGACCTCGTAGCACACGCCTGATCTTGAAAAAATGTGTGGGCGAAAAGACTCGTGTCACCTGGGCCATTCTTGCCTCGAAGGAATTCGGGTTTAAATCAAAGCTGTCGAAACGAAGGCCACTTTCTTTCTTTCTTTTTGTTCGTGCTCTTCGTGGAAGAGAAACCCAGACGCCCATCAGGCATGACAGCATTCTTCAGCCCGAGTTGATCACAGCGACGCCGTGATTACGTCCCAGAGACTGACTACCTACTCGAGGAGCATGGTAGCAGGGCGCGCCACGGCAACGAAAACACCCCCCCATCAATAACAAAATACCGCTTGCTGTATATTCAGTGCCATCTTGTTGTCAGCACAGAGTCGGCCAGACTAATCTCTCGAAAGTGAATTCCGGTACCACAGCACACAACACAGAACAGCATAGCACAGTACATACAGTACAGTACATCTGGCGAAGGTCAAACCACGACTCCACTCCCATATTTCATCCTCGGTGGATCACGACAGCACAACTCGCCTCCTCTTCCTCATTCTCATGCAAAGCCAGATGGATTCCGTACGCACCCGAGTTCATCGTGCCTCAGCAGTTGTATACGCGGCCCGCACAAGGTACACGCGCACCTGAGACTGCTGCTCCAGTACAGTACGTACCCACGTTACCCACCCCACGCGCCGCCATCAGACCCGACTAGTGGAAGCAGAGACGTGCAAACTCGCGCGATGCGGGCCGCGGGAGGCGGGCCGGATGATGTTCGCACGCCTTGCAGAGGATTGTGTGGATCTGTGGCTCTCCTCTCGGTGCTATTAAGCTTTTGAAAAAGCGTCTTGCGATGTGCGGCAACGTCTTGTCAAATTCAATCTGAGGCTGCGTCCGAGCTCGCTACACACGTCCTTCTTACGGAGGAAATGGAAACAAACGGCGAGTGGAAAGCATCGTGGGCATGGTGGAATTCACTACTGCGTGGATGCAAGCTGGTGGGTGGTGGGTGGTGAGCGCAACAATCGTGGGTGCCAGATCTTGGAATTTCTTCTGCCTTTCTCTTCTTCTTTTCGTCTTCCGTTCTTCTTCTTTTCTTTGCTCGTGTTGACTTTTCTTATCGTTCGTCTTCGTCGTCATCGGCTCCTGCGTCTGCACCACTACAGTCGTAGCATGGAGGTCGCGATCGATGCCGCGAGATCCCCGGTTTATACTTTTCGCTGTGTTTTTCACCTTGCAGTGCTGCTCGATGAGCTCGTTGACCGGCCTGGAAGACAAGCAGGAAGCTAGGATGTGGTGATCTCCCACGCTTAGACTTTGTCAAGATTTTTTCACGTTGCAGCGCTGCAACGATCCGCTTGTTGACCTTCTGCCAATCATCTCGCTTAGAGCTTTGGAGCGGTTAAGGGGGGAGGGGCTGCCCGGCGAGGAAAATGGGAAAATGGCTCATCATCACCAAACTCTGGTGAGGCATTTCCTCCATTCTCCCCCGATGTCAGAGCAAAAGACGGCCCGGAATCCCGGCGGGCTGCTGCTCTTATCACGTACTGTACAGCACAGTCGAAGAGAAGCATCATGAGACCTCTTGCGTCTGGAGCGATGCTGGGGAGCGGCCTCTGCCTGCTGCACCTACAGTGCCGTACCGCACAGTGCGATGGGACTCGGGGGGTCGGGAGCTGCTTGGCTGGATGGCATGGAAAAGGGGACACGGGGGTGCCCATGCGAGATATATAATTAGGCATGCGTAAAGAACAAAGTCGGTTTCTTCTGGCGGAGATGCTTCACCATCGCGCACTTCACCTCAGCTCAGCTCAGCGCTCGCCTCCCCTCACCTCACCTCCGAACGGGCGACGACCGGCAGCTGCGCGCCCAGCGGAACGTCGTCGACGCATCTTCGGACATGCCGGGCGAGATTGAGCCTCGCGGGAGGCAGCATTCACATCACATCAGCACGCTCGCACCCAGTACGGGCGGAATCCTCGACCGGTTCCGATCGATGATGCGATTGGCGACGGCGCAAGAGAATGGCGGAACGACGCTGTCCGATGTGCGTACTCTGGCGCCGTGCCTTCTCCTTCTCACGGGGGGCCTCGCTCTTCTCGCGCTTCTCGCTCGGCTAAATCGTTGTTGACTAACAACCACATCTCGCGACAGTTGCACTACCTCCATCTGCCGGTCCAGCACGAGCAAGCACGGCTCCAGAAACCGCGCGGCGTGCGATACAGCACGCAGGATGAGCTCTCGGGCTCTGCGCCGCACGCGCGGCGGCTGGCCAGCAACGGGGCGCCATCGCCAACCTGCTACGCCGTGAAGAGCCAGCGAGCCCGACACGCATCGCCGCAGACCGAGCCAGCGCCAGCCTCTGGCCGACGACGCTCCTCCACGACGAGCGCCAGCACCGTCGCCCTCGTGCCGCGCCACCGCAACATCCTCTACGCCCTCGATCTGGCCCCGGCCCAGCCGCCGGTCGCGCCCACACCCCCCCACGGCGTCGTCACCACGCTCGCGCGCGTCGTCCAGCGCTGCGGCCGGCTGTCCCCCGCCGAAGCCGACTGCTACTTCGCCCAGCTGGTCGCCGGCCTGGCCTACCTGCACCACACGCTGCGGCTGGGCCACCGCGACGTGCAGCTCGCGAACCTGCTGCTCACGCCGACCGGCACGCTGAAGATCGCCAACTTCGCCTCGAGCGAGGACCTGCTGGCCGCGGCGCCGCCGCCGAAGAAGAAGAAGCGGCCGAGCGGCGCGGAGGGGGAGACGGCCGGCGGCGCCGGCGGCAGCGGCAGCGGCACGGCGCACTACGTCGCGCCCGAGGCGCTGCTCAGCCGGCAGAGCGTCGACGCCAGGGCCGTCGACATGTGGGCGGCCGGCGTCGCATATCTCGAGATGCGGACCGGGAAGCGCGCCTGGCTGCTCGCGGCCGAGGGCGCCGACGAGGGCTACGACCGCTACCTGTTCGAGCGGGTCTCGCTCTGGGGCTTCCGGCCGATCGAGAATCTGAAGAACGTACGTAGCCGCGCTGCCCTTGCGCTCCCTGCTGCCCCGGAGATGGAGCGTCGGAGGGGGAGGTGAACGGGAATGGCATGGACTGGACTGGGCTGACGATGCGGGATGTAGGAACACTGCCGACGGGTGATGCGGTCCTTGCTCGATCCGGAACCGCAGAAGCGGATGACGGCGTCGCAGGTGCTCCGCTCAAGCTGGTTTGCGGCTATTGAGCTCTGTGATGCGGCGTGCGCGGATTCAGACGGGCGCTACGTCTGAGGATGACAATACCATCATCCATGAATGAATGCAGCGGGCGTCGTGGGGTGCGAAGGGAGAATGGCGAGTGGCGCGTAGGCAGTTAGTTGGTTTGGCTATCGGTGAGCCTCCTCAGGAGCTCAGGAGCAGGCAACTGTTATCTGGAGGCTGGCTTGGTTCATTTTTTGTTGGTGTTCGGGCTTAGAGGCAGCTGCTGGTATATAGAATGGGGAGATCGGGAGCAGTAGGTAGAGACAGATCACGGGGAGAGTAATAGAACTACATGTGAACACTCACGCCCACTCAAGCCCTTGCCGCGCTCAAGGTGGACGAGAGAGCGAGAACAAGTTCACCAGTCCAGAGACAGCAAGACATGCAAGAAGTTCACCAGTCCACAGAGACAGCATGGCAAGCAGAAAGACACAGTCCCGAAGGTTTAGTCCAGAGACCACAAGGCATTCAGAAGTTCACGAGTCCAGAGACAGCAAGGCAAGCACAGAGACACACTCCCGAAGGTTTAGTCCACCGAGACCACAAAGCATGCAAGAAGTTCACCAGTCCAGAGATAATAAGATATGCAAGAAGTTTATTATTTCACAGAGATAGCATAGCAAGCAGAGAAGACACAGTTCCGAAGGTTTAGTCCACAGAGACCACAAAGCATACAAAAAGTTCACCAGTCCACAGAGACAGCAAGGCAAGCAGAGAGACACAGTCCCGAAGGTTTTCATTGTCATAGCAATCGCACCATCCCGAATGCCTGCATTGTCATCACATAACCCAAAACACAAATATGTATATCCATCCAACCAACCCAATCATCCTGAATTACAAAAGAATCTTTTGGTCTATAGAAGAAGCAAAACGGACGTACACCACCCAAACGACGTCGAGAACGAGCCGTTTAGACCAGCACGAAGGCAGCGGCGGCGGCGAAGAGGGCCACGAGGGCACCGGCCTTCATCTGGGATGCTGCACCGGTGGCGACGTTGGGGTCGGTGGATGGTCCTGTGGGACGTGCGGTTAGCTTCTGGTTTGGGGGTGTGTGTGAATGGGATGAGATGCTCAAATGGTGAGGCATTGCGTGGAAGAGGAGGCGGATGGGGGGGGGGCTGGGAAGCGTGCGTAGGTGCAAAGTGCGAACGAGCAAAACCGGGGGATAAACACAAGGGAAGGCATACCTGTGGGCACGGGGCCGTAAGCACCGGCAGTTCCAACGGGTACGGTGTTGTTGCCATTTGGTACAGGGTAGGAGACGGGTCCAGTAGGCTTGCCATTGCCAGCGCGAGTGGGGGATGCGGATGCGGATGGGGTGGTGGAGGAGGTGGTGTTGGTGTCTTTGCAAGAGAGATCGAACAGGGGAGTGGTGCTGAGGGTGGTGCCGACAACACCGAAATGAGGTTGCTTGTCCATGGCAGTGTTGGCATCGACCAATGTGTACCAGTAGGTCTCGATGCTGCCGAACAGCTTGTTGCATCCGACGGCTTCGTAGCTGGAGGGTCGGTTAGCATGTGTGAAGATTCATGTCTGCAGAGCAGGACGACGAGGGAACGCAGTCGCTCAGTAGACAGTGGTTGGGGTGGAGGAAACGTACTATGAGCGCGCATTGTCGGGCGAAGGCACGGCAAGGACAGAGACCGGGCCTCCCACAGGCCATCCAGTCTCGGTGATGATGATTTCCTTTCCACCGGAGACGCCCTTCATGATGTCAAGGGCGTTGTCGAACAGCTTGGGGGCGTTCTCGATGCTGTTGCCATCTTCGGTCTGGAAGTAGGGGAAGGTGTTCATGCCCAAAAAGTCACACTCCGGGATCACGGGAGCGCTGGTGGTGTTGCGCCAGGCGTCGTAGGTATCCGAGTGGCCGACTTTGATAGACAGACCGGCATCGGCCACGGCTTTCTTGAGCTGTCGGATGTAGCTCACGAGCTGGTCGGGCTGTGCTCCCACGGCGAGAGGGTCGTTCTCGAGGCCCTTCTTCGAGATACGGTACAGGTCCTCGGATCCCATGGAGAGGGCGTTGATGAGGCCGGTGAAAGCGTCGCCGTAGAGGGCGACGGCCTTCAGGAACGCAGCAATCTCGTTGTCAATGTGACTCTGGGGGGCGGAAGCCCAGAGGCCCAGGAAGAGACGAGTGTTCGTCGCAATGGCAGCCGGAATGGCGGAGATGGGGTCGTTCGTGGTGCCGTCCTGGATCATGGTGTAGAGTCGGGCGCTGGAGAACGCTCCATCGGTTCCCGCCAGGCCCTTGGCCGCGTTGAACTCGGCAGTGAAAGCTGCCTCGTCCTTGGTTTGGCCATCACGAGAGACCGCGCCGTAGTTGAATCCACGGTGAACCTGGGCGGCCGCGATCGAGAGGCAGGTAGCCAGGGAAAGCAGGGAGGAGCGCATGGTGATTAATAAGAATTGTTCAGTGCAATAAAGCAAGTAGCGAGTGTGTGAGTGTCCGACAGACCAAAATAAACACGACAAGTGGAAATAAATGAAAGCTCTGGCGAGGTTGAGCTGGGTTGACGAAGTGTTGATAGGGAAAGGGGAGAGGCAGAGTGGGCGACAAGATATATAAACGACTATCTTTAGCTTTCCGCTGTCCCTGATTGGGTTAGATTGACCTAGCAGGGAGCGAGCCTTCAAACTCGAGTGGCTACTTAATGCTCAGTATTGGCTGGAACCCTGGATGATGGGAGAACCTGGCGTCTTGGCCGGCTGGGCAGGTAGAACTACGTGGCCCTCGAGGCGTGTGGAGAGGGAGTCAAGGTTCGAACGAGGACCAGCACTGGCTGGCGGACGCAATGAAATCTTTTCTTCCAACCCCTTCTCCGAGCACCGAACGACTCCCCAAAAGATGCCTCCGGTGGAAGGGTACCAGCGGCCAGCTGGTCACCTACGGTACAGTACTGTACTGTTCTGTACCAACTAATATCTCATCCTCCACCGTGACAGCGGATCTCCTGTGAGTGTGAGACCTGTGGAGTCTCAGAGGCACAGCCATCCTTGGGACGGGCAGGGGATCCGCATAAAATAGGGGAAAGGAGCCAATGAATAGCCGGAACCATGCGAACAAATTTTTGCTTTCCATTCGGAGGTCTGGATCGGGGGAGATTAAGCTGTACTGTGCTGTAGGTCAAAACATTCCTTAACAATCTCACATGGTTCTCATTTCCGAACATGCGTGCACGCTCTCTGTACCACGCACAACCTGTCTTACTTTCAGAGTACACCAAAAGCAGACGAAAGAAAAGGAAGAGAAGAAGACTGGAAAAGAAGAAGGGAAAGAAGAACAAAAAGATGTAGAAGCGCAAGGAAAAGAAGAAGAAGAAGAATAGCGAAAAGAAGAAAACACACGCTTGGACGGCAAAATTGCCTCATCTCCTCTATCCAGTGTTGACTCAGGCCTGGCCACGTTTGAGAATTAAGCGAGGGCGTGCGGGTATCCAACAACAACAGCTAAGCGACCACCCCATGACACTCATCATCGGTAGGCTCATGAGAGCGCTTGATAATCACACCTCGCTTGTCGCAAGATTTGTGACACGGGCCAACAGCAGCAATAACAACAACAACAAGCATAACGACCCCGATGCTCAGAAAAGTTTAACAAGGGAAATCGTGCGAATGCTGAAAGAGTGACACCCGAGATCACGAACATGTTTGATTGAAAGGAAGTACCATGTAATTAGGTATCTGTTCTCCAGCGCCACGCCAAATGAGCTTACACGTGTATTGAAACTGACAGCGCAAAGGAACGGCGAGGGTCTAACCAAAGCAGGTGATATCGCGCTTTCCGTTGCCGCGATGCCATTTAAATCTTCATCTTTCCATCTCCTGAGATCAACGCACAGCCATCCTTCGAATACCCAATCTACTCCAAATCCCACGTCCATCAAATACTGCACAGTACTATCTAATCCCATCCCGGCCACCCATCAATCACAATCACCAACGCATCAAACCGCGACAAAACGGTCACGCTCTCGCCTTTCTCAGACGGCCCGCTCCAGGGATCAAAGTGAATCAACCAATTCACCGTTCCCATATCATTTCGACTCTACCGCGAACACTTGAAAATAAACCCCTTCCTTTTTCTTTCTCCTTACCTACCTAGTAAAAATAGCATTTTTGCAAAAAGTATGCTGCAGATCTCTGGCATACTCCGCTGCTTATCCCGTGCTGTGTCTCTTGCAATTGGGACAACCAAAAAACCTATGGTATTTGTCACACTTATACATCTGCTGTTGATGTTGTTATTTGATCTTGCTATGTCGTCATTAATCACTACATTTCAAGTTAATAGTGGGATGTTCGAGTGCCCGCAGAATAATGGTGGGAAGGCAGCCCACTATTATATTTAGCAAGAGAATAAAAAAGGTGATAGAATGAAGTGGTTTCATAACAATGAGTATTCTTGTGTCAGTAAATTACAATAGTAAGATAGGTAGGTATCGCTTAAATTTTCAAAAATTATTATTTCACCACAGATCTTTCTGATGCTAGAATATGTTTTGCAGTATGGCAGCTTACAAGAACTCAATAACGATACAAGTTAGAGGGGCAACGAAGTCTTTGTGAAAGATTATCGAAAATAAAAAAAAATAAACAAAAAGCGTGTTTGTATAATGCACTAAACATGTTGAAAATAATAAAGCAACCCTTTTTATTGTGTAATGTTAAAGAAGCAATCAGTGCACTCAGAACATGTTGGTTTGGTTGACTTGTGTAGTATTCAGCTATGGAGGTTGTGCGTGATGCGCCTGGGGGCCCAGTGTTAGTCATGTGGCAACCACGTGACACTATATCGAGCAGCAAATCTTTATTCACATCCTACTCAGCTAGAAGCACCTAGTTATCCCATATTGTCATAACATCGTCATCTCATTGGTTATTTAAGTATCTTCGCTCCCTCGCTGACTTACTTCTCAACCCGGCCTATCTATCCTATTTCATCTTCAACTAGACAACACTAAACCCTCCGCTGACCTTCAAATCCCGACTGCTAAACCCCACACTCACGCCGAATTCCCCATCGGGTATGACCCAGTCCTGGCTCACTATGTCCCAGTAACTGAGATCCCTTCTCATCAGCCCAAAGCTGACCGTCTCGCTCGCGCCCGGAGCCAGAAAAACCTTCTCGAAGCCCCTCAGCTGCCGAGGCGGCGTGCCCGCCGGCGCGCTCTCCGGCAGCGAGAGATACAGCTGCGGGACTTCGGCACCAGCCACAGACCCCGTGTTGGTCAGCGTAACGGTGACGGTGTAGAGGTGCTCCCAGAGCGCGGGGTTACCTCCGGGAACGGTGGGAGCAGTAGGGGTCAGGGGGGAGATGCTCTCCACGAGGCGCGACACGGCGAGGTCGGCCAGCGCGAACGAGGTGTACGAGAGACCGAAGCCGAACTCGTAGCGGACGGAGAGGTTGCGCGCGTCGAAGTGGCGATAATCGATCTCCAGCTTCTCCTCAAACCATACCTGCCACGCGTCCACACCGGTGTCGTTGACGGCCGTGGTGAGCTTGCCGTTGTAGTCGTCGTTGCGGAGAGCGATGGTGTACGGCAGCTTGCCGGAGGGGTTGACGGCGCCGTACAACACGTCGACGATGCTGTTGCCGGCCTCCTGGCCGGCGTAGTGCGCGGCGAGGATGGCGGTGACGTTGGGGTGGTCGGCGAAGGGCAGGTCGTTGATGCCGGAGGAGTGCGTGACGACGATGGTGTTGCGGCAGAAGGCCGCCACGGACGCGACGACTTCGTTGCCGTGCCAGTCGAGCTCGAGTGATGACCTGTCCAGGGATTCCTCCGCCCAGGTTTTGAGGAAGACAAGGCAGGCTTCTGGCTCCTCGTGAACGGCAAGATCGGTGGCGATGTTCTTGGTGGCGATAAGTGTGTTGTTGAGCCAATATTGCAGGAATGTACCGTCTGCCTTCGCGCGGGCTTTGATAGCTTCGAGAGGTGTGACGAGATATGTCAGTCTGCCAGTCCCAGATCCGCCTCCGGCGACCAAATTGCCATATTCGTAATCATCCTGATTGAGGAATCCTTGTGTGACCTCGCTGGCATCGTTTCCGAAGACGGCAATGGACTTGGGCTTTTGGAGGGGTAGAGTGTTGTTTAGGTTTTTGAGTAGGACAGTGGACGAAGCGCCATGCTTGCGGATCAGGTCCCCGTGATCGGCACGGACGTCGCGGCTGCTGGTACCGTTGAGTACATACTGATCCAACCATGAGCCTCTGACATGAAAAGTGTTCAGATATGCAGATGAAGGGTCAACGGATGGGTAGTCCTTGTCTTGACCGAGCCAGAAGTAGGGTGTCATGATGCGGATGACCATGTCGTCCACGCGAGTCGATTGCAGCGTGCCATTGTTGACAGCGAGAGTGACGTTGCCCCCAAAGTCGGAAAGGCCGGTGAAAAATCTTGACCCGTAGAGCCCCAAGCCACCAGGCATGTTCATGTCGAGTCCGGCTTCGATTGAAGGGACGCCGGAATGCGTTGCGCCCCAGTCAGACATCACATAACCTTGGAATCCAAGCTCTTCCTTGAGGTATCCATTCAAGGATTTGGAGTTCTGGCAGCCGTAGGATCCATTGATGCGTTGGTAGCTGCACATAACACTTGCAACGCCAGCCTTGACGGCATTAGCGAAGGGCCACATGTAAAGTTCGTGCATGGTTCTGTCATCGATGTTGGTGGAGAGGGCTTCCTGGGTGATGAGGAGAGAATCCCTATTGTTGGCATCGCGGGCAAAGGTCGGATTTCGCTGTGTTTCTTGCTCGTTACCGATCCAGTGCTTTGCACATGCTTGGAGACCGTTGCTTTGGAGGCCGCTAATTGTCTGCTCCATGGCGACACCAGTCAGGTATGGGTCCGGAGAGAAACCTTCCCAGTTACGCCCGCCATATGCTGACCTCCCAAGCGGACCTGCAACGGGACTGTGAATTTTAGCGAAGGACAAAAGACATGGAGGATGGTGTTACCTCAGGGCAACCGTGGCACCTTTGCCTCTAAACTCAGCTCCCATCGCGACACCCCTTTCATACATCAACTTGCGGTCGAATGAGGCAGCCGTAGTTACACCAGCTGGGAACACACTCGCAAAGTCTACAGTACGGATGGCTAGAGGACCATCTTGGAGACAGAGACCAGGGAAGCCGAGACGAGGAATGGCTCGGATGTTGCCAACACATGGCCCAGGTCGTCCTGTAACCATCCAAGCTTTTTCTTCGAGTGTCAGTTGGGCGACAAAGTCTGTCGCTTTCGCCAAAGCGTCTTCCCAGCCACCAGACCCTGTGGCATTTGCTGCTTAATTTTAGCATGAAGAGCATAAATAGGATCTCAAAAGAACTTACGAGAAGGGTAGACTGCTGGAGAGTGCCCATATTGGCCCAGGATGGTGGCTTTCGGATGTTGGACCACAGTAAGAGCTGGCGCGAGAAGAGTAGCCACTACTAACAAGGAATAAAGCATGTTGGTAAAAGTTCAGGGCAATGTGAAGCCGTTGACTGATGGACTAGAACGCAACTCCCTGGTAACATGAGTTTCTTATATATACATATCGTGTGGCTTGTACCACTCCTCGGTTAAAATGAAATAGAATTTCTACTCAAGGCAGAATCAGGACATCTCACTCTCACAAATTGGATGTACAAGTCAGACTGGGGACTCAACGAACCTTGGTATTCCGGCCCTGGTCATCCCGTCCATCCAGGGACGCTTATAGCTGCTTAATACCTCGTCCATACCGGTCTTCGCCATCGTCATTGACCAGAACCTTGGCCAAGAGAATCCACCTGTCAAGCAGATGAAGATTTGGGGGATTTCTGCGCAGTTCTAGCGTTCTAGGAAACGATCCCGAGACCACGAGGATGGAATATATGGATCTTGGGGTCTGGGGAAGCATGCCATAGCTCTCCGCTTGCCGTAAGCGAGCAAGAGACCAAGACTTCCGACTCCGCTTTCCACCTAAGCTTACCTGCTCGGAGGGTGTTGGTGAGTCACGAGTCCGTCCAACTTCTCAGTCGCTTTCTTGGAAGAGTTATTGACCGATTCCTCTGCAGCACACGCACGCTTGGGAGTCTTATTGGCTGGGAGGGAGTACAATGCGAGGTTCTTCCCTGATTGCCCGAAAAAGAAAAAAACCCCGCCTTTCTCTCTTGCGCTTGCGTCGCTGAAAATTACGGATCTAATCCATCATAGACAATGTGATCATCTGGAGATCAGTACCTTGCAGGTGAGAAATGCATACCCCAGGTCCAAGACACTGGACAGCGGGCGATTAGCTTAAACGGCATGATAATGTTGGAGGGGAAAGTTCCCAGAAGGACCAGATGTAGCCACTAAGACGACCACTTCGGATGATTTCCACCCGAGGACCAGAGACACCATTTCCTGCCGACAACAGTGGATTTGAACACTGACAATACTTAGTACGTAAAAGAAAGAAAAAGTGCTCTGAAGTCGCATCGCACACGAAGAGAAATCTTTCGACGTGCATGCATTCGCATACATTCAAAATATTCCTTGGTGCCTTCGAAATGGATAGTTACTACTAGAAACATCTCGTCTCCTCAACAACACGCCCATAAAGAGCAAAATATCCCAGTACTGCCATGGGATAAAGCTCAAGTTCGAGCCTCGTATCTGGAATCAACGAGAGCTCTTCTGAAATCAATTCACAGTTGGAGTTCTGCCGTCGTTACTTCGAGCTGGTCTGCATAAGGGAGTCCAGGCATCATCGATAAATCCGGCAAAGGCCCGAAAGAAACGCGGGGTAGTCGCGGATCGGACGTCAAAAGCGGAACTCTGAGTATTGATTTCTGGGTACAGATTTCTGGGTATTGAATGAAGTGGGGTGGAATCTGAGGCGAAAATCCTTTGGTGTTATTCGTGGTGACGGAGACGTGATCTGGGGTGCGGGAAGAAAGGTGAGATGAGGTTTGGAGATGTGGAATGTTAAGCGAAAGTTATCCACGTGAATCACTAACCATTTATTATCGATGTCCCGAGTTGCTACATTCCCGTATCCTCAAGGAAGAAACAATTGATCGATCTTTGGAATGTAATACTTTAGCTCTTTAGACTTGATACCGTACAAGCAATCTGGTCATGGGCCAATTTTCACGTGACTGAATCTCTATCTCCCAACTGTCCACTGGCAGGAGTCGAATCTTCCTATTCTACTTCTTTTCTTACACTAATGTGTTTTCTGGAGAGTCAAGGAGAAGACAACGCTCGCTAATCCGACAACAGATCGTTAACAATCCTGTCAAATCTGCCACAGTACAAGTGCAAGAACTTGATAGCTGTACCAATACATGCACGTCAACTGCAAAGTCCGGTCGGTGAATTTCTGGGTCTCAGACATAGTTTCATGCTGCCAAGCGCTTACTAGCCACCCTTCCTCTCTTTTGAACGGCTCTAAAAAAATCCAAACCAACCACGCATTCAGCTCCGAGGACAAGCCCTTGATCTCCGCGCTGCAGTCTCGCGTATCCATATATGATGTTCCGACTCACCCGTTACCCACATTCAGTCCAAGATCCAGCGCTCTGCCCTAGGGTCCGGTAACACCTTGTTCCAAGAGCAATCCGAGGAGAAGGCCCAAGGGTTTGCACTACTCGGACTCCCAGTCTTCTCATGACTAATGACCGTCGAACTCCATGTTCTGTGCCATCCAAGGTCTGTCTGGCGCTATTCCTTGCGGCCGATTCCTTCTTCTGATATGATCTCAATGCAACCAATTCCATGCTGTGTGTTTATTCGGCCAGCAGTTAAATTTTTGTTTGTCCCTTGGATACGTAGAGACGTAGGCAAGTCTTTGTGTATCTGATCTTTTGTAGGTCGAAGACTGCTTCTTTTTCAAATCAGGTAAAGTGGAGCTGCTTGAAGATGCCTGTGGAAAAGAGAGCTTCAAACTCCATTCAAGGGGGGGAAGATACCCATTTTGCCAGTTTTCATTTTGACGTAGAGAGTGAGATCGTTACTTCCACCACTAACGCGATTTTAGTCCTGCCAACGCAAATCTCGCTCTTAATTAGCACCAATAACAAAGAAGAAAAAGATGCAAAGCAAACGCGAAAACAGGCTAAATCACCCATTTAAAAGTTCACAGTTCATCATCTTAAAAACATCTATCACCTTTTACCTATGATACTGAACCGACACCAGGATCGAATGTCTAGATAGCACGATAGAGCATGGCATTCGAGGAACTCCTTATGCCGTCCACCATCATCTCCTGCCTGTATGCGAGACCAATAGCCTACATACATCGAAGTCAGTATCAAAATTAGATGCTAGAGACAAGAGCTGCAAATAACAGCGCTCGTCTTGTCCATCCCTATTTCTCGAAGCGTCCCCCTTCTAGTCTAGCGCCTCTAGCCTCTAGCGAGAAAACACCAATCCGCTCACCCTCCCATCCCACATGCGACAACAAGATCTCATGTCTTCACACAACCCATACCAACCTCCTGGACGCGCCAGCGCCGCCTGGTTCTCCGCCGGCCCCGCGACCTCCTTCCCCAACATCACCGCCTCAAGCAGCAGTCCCCTTTCCGCGCGCCTCCCGCTTCCCTGCACGAGCACCACGGCGCCGAGCTGCAAAGTCTTCCTCGTACCCAAGACGGACGCAACACAGGCCGAAGAGGCGGAAATCGACGACGCGATGGCGGCCGCGGGCAATGTGCTCAGGGAGCAGGTTGTGGTGTTTCGGTACCAGGGACGATTTTACGCTGTTGATCACGTGAGTCCGTGTCACTTCACACCTACCATATCTACCCAGCTATCTTTGTCTTGCTTTGCTTAGACTATAAGTTGCATACTTGATGCGGTGGGGAGAGTGGAAGGAACTAGAGAAAGCGCGGAGAAGAATTTACCTGACCAGAACTGACCCGGCACAGAGATGTCCGCACTCCTCGTTCCCGCTCTCGCGCGCGACGCCCTTCGACATTGAGGATTTTGGCATCCGGCTGAGCGCGGGCTTACGGTGTCCGAAGCACGACTGGTCGTTTGATCTGGTTCGTGGGAACAGCGACCGAGGGAGCTATCGCTTGGGGATTTGGGAGGTACAGTTGAGGCGAATTGACGGGACGGGGGCTGGAAGTGGAGTGGAGAGTAAGATGGTGGGGGAAGGTTATGGGGAAGGAGAGGAGGAAGTTTGGGTTAGGAGGAAGCAGAGGATGGGATGATGCGGACTGAGTTGATTCTGGGCTGTCAGAGGTTGCTAGAGGCCTTTAAGTGGGCCATGTTGAGTGAACGAATATATTGAGAATGTTGTTGTGTTATCTGCTTTGTTGTTTTCGAAACTGTAACTGTGGTCAGAATTCCAGAACTGAAGTCCATCATGTGTATTTCGCTAGAACTACCGTAGGTCAAGTAATAGTGGGCTGCCTTCCCACATTTATTCTGCGGGCACTCGAATAATATGCCCGCAGGATAAATGTGGGAAGGCAGCCCACTATTAGCTTTCAACATAAATTCCGAATTTTGAGCTTAGGGGCCTCGGTACCTTTGATATTTGAAAAAACAATCGTCATACGGGAAGAATTACGAAGGTTTAAGCGCGAGCCTTGACCGGAAAGATCCATTTCAGTGCCCAGACTTTTAATCAAGAAGGAAGGTTGTATGAGGCTGAGGCTCACCGATACCAAGGAACTGACTTGTATCGTTCTCCACAGGGTTGTAAGGAAGGACACGATGATAGGGCTACATGTGCTAGCCTGATATCGAGGGAGAACAGAATTGAGAGGAAATACTAGCTCATTCAGCGATTTCTGGCCTCCCGACTACTATGTCCTTCTCAGAAGCAAAATTTTCAGATCAAACGACATGGATTCCATGGGTTGAAATTTCCCCCCAAGGTACAAAGAGTCAAGTTGAGGATTGGTTTCGCGCTGACAGCTTGGCTGAGATGGGCAGAATTCTGTCGGCTGGAATGAAGGTTTGGGGATAATTGTAGTAGAGGGCAGCTACCGTAACATAGAGGTTTCTCGTGGACACCGATTCATAGTTACGGCCAGTTGCAGAAAGACCTTCTGTTCGGTCCGGAAAAGAGGGCCGGACATCGTTACGTCCTTCAGGCTGCCAGAGATGCCTGTGTGAAGGAGCATGCCTGTCGTGGTGCGCCATATCTCGACGTCGCCGGAAAATAGTAGACCGAGACGATCGTTGCTGGTCCCAGAGGACGTCACAGACATGTTGAAGATCACGTTCTTGAATTCACACCCAGCTGGGGGCGAGTACGTTTCTCCAAATCTTCAGTTTCTGAAATCTAAGGGCGTGAATGGGGTCATACCGACATGGGGCACTCCATAGCTTGCAGTAAATTCATATCGGAGTATTACTTACATGCCATTTGCACCATCATATGTCTTCCTCAGTGGAGCTTGGACGACTTCCATCAGCTCCGTAGGCGTACTTCCACTCGAAGCTCGATTCAAGATCTCCCCGGCTCTAAAGGACCCTCGAAACACAGCTACGAAAACCAGAGAAACGAGCAGCATTGTGAATTGGCTTTCGGTGAGGAGTGCATCTTGACCGACGATCTTCCATACATATATGTACATCTACACAGATATATCAATGCTACGCATACGTCAACATTATCAATCATCTTACTCGGTCGAGCCGTCTGATAAGAGATGCGGTGACTATAGAAATAGATACTTGCTAACAACTGATCAGCGTGGATTCCATGCCAAAGGAGAAGGAGAGCAAGACGTATACAAGGAGTCTGTGCTATGTACATACCTATATGCAGTAGGTCGCAGACAAGTCGTTGCACGTGATCCAACCGTTACGATGCTAGGTATCTCAGATTGGATAGATTCCGAGTAAGCGATCGTTCTGAAAGAAAAAAGAACTTGTAAATAACTTGCCGTCGAAACCAAATAGCATTCACAGAGTTCACGCGGATGGAACGCACAGGTGATCAGGTCACGTGAAGGGGGGTCCATGAAGTCCTAGTTGGGGGGAGGCAATGCTGGATGTAAAGTTCAAGGCTTTTTATCTGTGCTGAGGCAAGGGATAATTAAAATCTTTGGCCCTGGGACGGAAGCAGATACCACTCCCATCATACAACAATTTTATCCCACAACGCTGCCGGTGGCTCAACCACTTTTCACCCTCAATTTTCCATCATGACCTCATGCAGCGTCTTGTACGGTCTGAAGATCAATTCTGGCGCCTCTCCGTCCTCGAAGCAGGCCTTGTTCTCCTCCAGAAAAGCTCCGATCCACATCTTCATCCACTTCACGCGCTCCTTCTCTGCCTCGCCCGCCCAGTCGATACCAAGGACGCCAGTGAAGAAGATCTGCTTCAAGCCCGAGAACTGCAGGAGTGCAGCAAAGTACACGACACGTCGCTCGCGCGAGCTATTGTAGTTCTGGGCGATTATTGTCTTGAAGAACGATTCGAACCAGAAGTCACGCACTTCCAGCCGCGTGACCGACGGCAAGAACCGCGGCTCCTTGATCTGGAGGCTCGATAACCAGTCGTAGATTTCTTTTTGGCTGTGGATCAGAGTGACGAACTCGAGCCAGCACAAGTCGGTGGCAGGGTTCGCATAGATTGGCCGAGTGCCTCTCCTGCTGAATGAATAGGAAGCTGCGACTTCGTGAGGGTAGATCAGGAAGCATTTTCTGAGGGTCTCTAATCGGCTCTCTTTGTTGACTCGAAGTGTGGCAGGTAGAGCAGCTTTCTCTTCGCTGTCCCAGAGCTCAGATGCCTCACCATAGTCTTTAAACGGGGTGTTTTGAATGCTCAAGTGGCCAACGCGCACACTCAATCTCCAAATCATCAAACGAACTTCAATAGGTAGCTTAGAGAAGAGTGTGAAATTGTTGAGAAGCGCATGAAGAGGCTCGTTGAGAGACGTTTCGGAAGGGTTGTCAAATTTCTTGTATAAGGTAGCGGCTCCGTCGGGGTTTGTGTTCGGTGAAGTGAAAGGTACGAGTTCAGTCTTTGAGATCTCTTTCTTGGCGGAAAAATCTCCATGGACCTCTAGCCTGGCTTCAAGAATGGCGTACTTCCCTTTCGCGGCTCTATTTGTTGATCTTGTTTCTCTGGTCGACTTGGGTCTGGCCATCTTGGATTTTGCGCTTCCAGGTTTTGCGAGGTCCGATGAATTCATGCTTGCTGTATTGGTCAGTCAATGCGCTTGTGAAAAGAGTTCGAATTGACTCACCGCGACAGAAAATTCTAACCTCGCTCTCGTGATGCAAGATCGAATCAAGCTTTCCTTGTGGTTCTGTCAGCGAGGCCAGGTGATGTTGACCTCGAAGTAGACCAGGTAGACTTCGAATCAGGTGAGTTGTTATAGGGCGCGAGCGGGGGGAGAAAAGGTTGGATTGTGTGGCGTTGTTGTGGTTGAAAGGGACGAGGTTAGCGTGGCTTCCTTAATAGGCCGAATGCTCGGTCCGCCCGGAGAGTAGCCGAGCGCAAACCGAAAGTAGTAAACAAATGTCACATGACAGAGCCACACTTTCCTACAAAGTGAATGGCCACCACCCATCACTACCATTGTGATTGATGAAAATTTCTCGATTGAATATTTTACCTTCACCCGTCGTCCTCTAAAGGTATTTACACTTCCTCTACCATCGCGATGTCCAGTTCAAGTCTCAAGTTTACGCCACGAACTCTCTTAGCCTCAACTAGATCGATACCTGCGAAATCTTGGTCCACAAATCTCCTCAAAAGCATCTTACAGTTTCGCCATATATGAGTAGAACGTTTAGATGGGTTTGACTTGGGGGTTGAAGCGGAGATAGGCGGGTAGCGCGATACGAAACGAGCTTCTTGGCTCGGTATTATCCTGCAGGCTGAAGAAGCTTCAGCAGATGAGACCGTTCAGCATTGCTTGAGTACTTCTTCGTATGTACGACTCTGTGCGCTAGGAGAAGTTTCCGGGGGTAGAAATACGATCTTGGATGGAATGACATACATGGTGCAGACTTGTAGGACATACAATTGGGATGAAGTCTGCCAAGAATTCGGATTTAATAGTTGCAAACGTGAGTGAGGGTCGCTGGCAAGCATAGGCTATGCTTGAACTTGATCTATTCTTTAAGGTTACTTGAATTTAGGTTTTCTTGAACTGAATAAATGGAAATTTGGAAAGCTAGGCTAGCTGAGGCGAACAGAGCTGCTGAAAACGTATGGGTTAGGCGAGATGTTGCAAAAATGAATGGATGGACGGGCAAAAGGCAAAAATATGCCTCGTGAAAGGAAGTTAAGGAATTGGCACCTTAACAGAGGATAACATCACGTGTCTGCCAGAGATGAGGTAACATATCTAAGTCTATTTGATAAATCGGTTTAATTACTATACAAACAGAAGGAAGCATTACTAGAATTAAAAATTCGTACTGGACCATCACGCTACAAGCCTGCCGTATTCGTTGGTTGCGTTTCATAATACGTCGTCAAAATCATGACATATCGGTCGTTCCTCTAAAAAAATATAGTATAGAATGGAATGATCACACAGTAATCATAATCGTAATCGACTAGGCAAACGTGACCGTTGCGAACTGGGTCTGATTTCCGTTAAAGGTCCAACCAAGGAGAAGGGTCTGTAGCATGTCAGGGAACCAAGATCTATATCAACGTGGTGCGAATTCGTGAGGTCGTACCTTGCCAGTGGGATCAATGTTTGGGTAAGCGTGCGCTGCATAGTTGTAGGTGACACGGCAGTTGGTAGAGACGTCTTTGCAGCATGGAGTTTTGTAGATGTTGACAACTTTAGTGGACCATGGTCCAGTGATTGCTCCAGTTGTCGAGTACAGCATGCGGAATATACTGTTGGCGGAAAGAGCATCGAAGAAGACGGCGACCCAGGTCTTGTAGTACTCGGAGTAAAAAATCTCCTATATCATTGTGAGTAAATACACCTGTAGAGGTTCGAGTTAGGACTTACTCCGGTGCCTGGTCCCAAGTTGGCTGCTGAGTAATTGAAAAGGTTTGCCCCCTTGTCGGAGGACGAAGGCCGCGAAGTTGCCCAAGTCTTCCCATTCCAGTAGGTGTACTTAGTCTTATCCGTGATCTGTGACTCGTTGACCCGCGCAACCTTGATGCCAAGCGCATCACTAGGAGCAGCGAACATGTAGATACAATCACTTCCGTCGCGAGCACGGGCCAAGGCAAAAGAACCATAGTTGATGTCGTATGCGTAGTTGAAACTGACAATGATGCGCTGGACTTTGGGCCCGGCAGAATCGTACGTGATCTTCGAAAGTGTAGAGTAGATGAATTTCTCAGAGTAAGGCAAGTTGTTATACGTGACATCGAGGACATTGGTGACAGTGTACCCGCACAGTCCTGAGCAACCGGTGACGATATTCGTATTTGGCCAGATGGCATATCGGTGGTTTGCCGCTATGTTTTATCAGCGACCTGGTCACTGAGAAACAGACAGGCCAAAGTCAAGTGACTGGCTTGCTTTCTTGTTGCTTGGAAAGCAATTCTTCAAGGGAGAGATTGACATACCTGCCACCTCAGATGAGTCTAAGGGCCATTGCTGTTTGGCAAAGATGTAGTCTGGTGCGGTAAAATCGTCAAGTTGCACCCCGGTCTACTCGTAATTAGCATTTATTGTGACCAAAGTGCCCAAAATACACTAACACTCCTCGCTGCAGCAATGCTGTTGGACACAAATGGGTAAAAATTATAAGCATTGTAAAAGTCTTGGTTGTTGGTTGAGGTATCGGCGAAGTTGACCAGATGAGTTCCATTGACAGTTCCACCTCCGCCTCCGTCTCGTTCTAACGGCCACGCGAAAGAATGGATGGCATTGACAACTGCGGAGGTACTTTTGACAACCGGGGGGAGCGCAGCTCGGCGGCCAATAACTGCTGGACCAGCCATGGCCACATCGGCCAGAATAGAGAAGATGATTGGGAGCATGCTGAATTCAGGCCTGGGTTTCAAGGTTAATCGAAAGGAGGAGTTGAGTCTGTGAATGCGAGTGCTTAGAGAAGGAGAAAGGGTAGGACAGGAGGATGTTATGTAGATCGTTCATCTTGTGCGCTTATTGGGACGAGTTCTCAGCCTACGGACCAAAATCCTCCGAATCTTCAAACTGCAACGCATGTTTAGATTGCCGATGATAAAGAAATATGATGATGTTAATGATGAAGACAACGATGTTTGTCCTTATCTTGGCGATCCGATTTAATTGGAGGGGAATGGCAGACGTCTCAAAAATGCAACTTCCCGTACCGCCCGACCTGGCGCTTAATGAATAGTACGATTCTTATCTTGGAGTAGTATCGATTTTTGGGTTGTCATCTGGATGGAGGCTCGGGAGGATCTCCGTGTTCCCGCACATGTTCAACGGCAGTTTGAAAGGCCTGGCTCCCCCAACCGGTTCGCGATCCCCAGTGACGGCTCGCGGCTTGTTAGCCCAACCAGTTCACTAGTTCGATCGCTAGATCATTGCCAAAGAACTGACAGTTCTGGCCCTCAGCCGAGGGGGGGTAGTCAGTTCGGGTAAGGTAATGTAGCGGGGGCCGTGGTCTGGATGTCATGCTTTCTTATCGGGATTCTAAGTCGTGACTCGTGGTCCCAGTGCGTCCATCACAGAAGTTGCTCGCATGCTTTGCCAGGCCAGCATTCAGGTCCTTACTCATTCGCACTGCATGGGCACTCGGGAACTTGTATATCTGCGACGGATTCAATAATACGCAGTCGGGATCACCCGTTTGGGCGGTACACGGAGAAACAGAAAAACAAAGGTTTGAAACAGCCGAGCGTTAAGGTGATTTTTCTTTTTTTTCCCTCGAAACACATCCGAAGGCCAAATCTGACGAATCACAACTTGAAAGGCACAGAACACTACCGTCTGCCAAGTTGTGGTACCTTGCCTTAAAGTTAAATCAGGCGCCTGGAATCACTGTACATACTGTAGTACATAGTACATACTGTACTATACACATGTGTACTGTAAGGTTAAGCGAAGCGAAAAGGGGCGCGAAAAGGGGGCGCGATTGGCCCGGATAAGCGAGCGATCAATCGCAACCACGTACAGTAATTCTCTTTTCTCTCCCGACGTCGATGCTTGAGACTTAACTGTGCCAGCACTGTCTTGTTGCTTGCTTGGTCTAGGCAATCGCACGTACCTCCGGAACTAGCGGTGGCGTCGTGAGTGAGAGTAGAGCTTATGTTGATGGTGTTCTGGTAGCCCCGCACCCGAGTTGAAAGAGGCGGGAAGACGCAGCCGCAAGTAGGCTCTTCGCCCAGGAGCTCGGAGGCTTGGGAGCTTGGAAGTTGAGTGTCACACATGTGCACACAAAATGCCTAGACATCTTTCCTGCCTATGCTACTTTCGTACCCTCCTTTCGTAGCTCGCCTATGTGTTTCATCGCTAGGCTGCAGAAACACAGCAAATGGAAAATAAAGTCACGTCATGATTACGACTGGCATCTCGCGGGCGTTTTTCTCACGATGATCTTTGACCTCTTTGATTCCTTGGACAGTCGAAAGTGTACAGAAAACACACGTGCGTACATCTAGGTACTTACCGTACCTATCTTGATGTCACCCCCCCTTTCCTTTCGCTTGTGTGTTTACTCGCTTGGCTGAGGAATACGAGGTAGCAAATAAGAAAGAGTACGTCACGATTACTACTCACATCTCACGGGCCTTCTTCTTGCGATGATCTTGGGCTTCTCAGATTTCTTGGGTTTTCTTGGACTTCTGTCCACCTGTACTCACTATTCCATCCCAGCTCTAGTCGTCCCTCTATGTTCTTCTGCTCTACTTCACACAATCCGAACTTGGTCCTCCCTTTCTCCTCATCTTCGTTTCTGTGCATTACCATGATCTTGCGCATGTGTTACCGTTCAACTCAGTCTCTATGTACGCTCAGATGTCTCTTTCTCTCATCGATCATCTCAGCAATTCTTCAGAGACTCACTGATACCCATGAGTGCTCGTCAAGTACCAAACTCTCACCCTTTTGGCAAAAGCTCTCAGTTCACCGATGCATAGACATACAAATCCCAAATTCACAAGGTCCGCGTTCCACTTATGCTTGAGCATATCAACAGCAGCTCAAAAAAAAATCCCTTCACCAGATCGTCAGTTATTCATTTAGTCTCTCTCCCAGCGTTGTGTCAGAGCCGGTAGATATTGTCACTTACCCTTGTATACACATCTCTCGAAACATTCTCAAAGTTGTTATTGTCGCTAAGCAAAGTTTTGTTCCAAGCCCCATGTGCCTGCCAAAGTAAACCAGGCCTTGTAACTCGAATTATTATACAGCTGCCGTGATTTCATAGTACTCGTAATGGTCCTCAATGAGAAGAACCACGGAGGTTGTGGAATTCAAGCGACAAGCGCTGTACAAATCAGAGGTGTTTCGCGTGGGGGTGCTGATGCAATGATGTCCGAAGTAGTAGAAGTGGGTATAATCCGCCCACACTTTGAAAAAGGTGGCCCTCTTGATTAATTTGCTGGTCGATGTTTTAATATCATCACAGTACAGGGGCTATTCTTGCTCGAAATTCTTACATGCCGATGAGGTGGAGCCCATGGAGACGTCTAGGCTACCACCATCCTCAAGCTGTAGGAAAGTCTATCGGGATTCTCTACAGCCGGAGAGCGTATTGTGAAAGATTAGTGGTACTGCAACGTAGACAGTGGTAATTAAGAGCCAGAAAAGTCCACTTCCGTGGCATCGTTCAGGCCCAAGGGAGCATATCAGAACGCACAACCGGCCTACGACGAAACAATCAATAACGTCTGTTGGTATCACAGGTTGGTGATACAGGAAAGACTAGTCTAAATGGTGTCGAAGTCTATATGGCTCTCTACAGTACTAGCTATGCGAGTGCGGGAATTTAGGGTAGTATTGTCCGCATGCTAGTGCGTAATCACGTGATCAATTACAACCAGACCCTTACATGAGACATTACTGGGGTATTCTTACAACGTCGGTCAGGTCTCGTGACCAAACACATTCCTACTCATCTGCCTGATCCAAAATTTGGCAGCTCTCCAAAGATGGAAAACCACCTGCATTTTCTCTGCTTCTTTAGCTGATCAATAAAGATTATGCAGCCTCTTTAACGACATTCCAGCTAATGGCTGATGCAGAGGCATTCCTTGACTGTGCGATGACCGTCGAGTTAATGTTTACAATCGTCGCTAACTTGATGGCTTTGATACGTCTCGGGGAGATAAAGGTATTGGTAAACCGTGCAACTCAGATAGTTAAAAGACTTGACGGACATGAAACAGAAAATACAACTTACACTGTGCGTCCTCTAGACCAAAAACCAATAGCTGCAGCTATATAGAAATCTCCGGACAGTCTCCGCGCATTCGCACGCTTAATGAAACAGAACTAATAACTGCCCAACGTCTGATGGGCCTTGGATAATTAAAGGTATGAAGGCTCGCAAAAATTACTGACCTGGATGCTCCTTCAATTCCATTCAAATTCTGGCTCTAAACACTTGGGATGTTATTTTCTCACCTCTCTCTATTCCTTGACACTTGCAGGTCCGCAAGGGGGTTTGTTTACTTCCGGGTAGGCTTCTTGATGTTTCCGGACGGTAAGATGTTATATATCCAGACAGTACCTGGGCAAGGTATGTAGGTATCAGAACACATAGCATACTCTGCTCTTCTGGCGTATTATCCAATTTTTTTTCTAGAGCCAATGTCATTGCACGTTGCGGTCCCGCTAGCCTGGAGCCGCTCTAGGCCAGTTTACATAGATAGCTCCCCACAGCAATTCTCTGCATTTACTTAACATTCCTGAAACCCGAGATACTGCAACAGAACTACTGTGTAAACAGTATCGTCGCCGTAGCTTCCGTAGGGCAGCTGTTGTCGAGGAAGGCAAGTGTCGCGTCTGTCCGCAATATCGCCAGCATTCACGAAAAATAGCGTGGCAATTCTCTACGCCCGATCAAGCAATACTAATATCATCGACCGGGTTTGGATAAGATCTTCAACTTCACGTAATCCAGGCCAATTCCCCATTTTCTGAACGATCACAAGAGCAAACCTTTGCAGTATGCTACTATCATCGAACTGGTTTCTGTCATCAGCAACGAGACCAAGATCCCCATTTAGTCGCCACAATCTTGGACTTCCATTCTTTTCAGCGCAATTATTCCAGCCATGCTTGCCAGGCTGTTCGATCTAGTGGAATGGTTGATCTGTTGGGATTTGAGGCTTACTCTGTTAATAGAAATATTGTACATGCTTTTTATCATGCACGTGATCACTTACTTCATTTCGATCTTGGTGGTGGCGCAGCAGAAGAACGCCGACAATTTTGGAATGTTCGGTCCCTATGTTGGGAAATTTGTTTGAATTCGTGTTTGACACGAAAGCTTTATTATCAAAAACAATATGAGACAGCCCCCTATCCGAGCTTCGACAAACCCGAAATTGACGTACTAATCAGAATTACAGAGACGAACACAGGCCAAATATGCTAGTTCGCATTCGTGTACTGAAAACCAAACTTTACTATATATCTGGTGCTGAAAGCGTCCTTGCCCTATTCAGATACTTTCGCGGCTTGGAAACCACTCCGTCTTCGACAAGAAGAGTTTGGAAGAATTGAATTGAATCTCGTAGTGACAGAGCGAGAGCTGCTTCTGATCTGGGCATGATTTGGGAGTGTGTTTAACTTCTTCTCATACAGGTTTACCGTTAGACAATTGTGCTGACATGTTGCTAGAGCGAATGCCAATACTGTACTGATCGTCGGCTGGTGTCTCATTGATACGCTTGTAAGACCCGACCTCACAGCACAGACTCGAGAACAAACCTTGAGCACAATGGACTTCTCCTCGAAGGCTGCTGGTCTCGACATGTCAAGGATTCTCGCCAACCCCCTCCTACAGTCGACATACAGCGAGGAGCTTCGACTACGAAACGGCGTGATCATTCAAAGAGTCCCAGCCGTCGACACCTCTACGATCGGCCCGTGGAAATTTTCGAAGGGTAAAAAAAAGTCGTCGCATCTACTTGTCACGGAAAAGCGTGACCGGTCAGTCTGGAATGAGGGCCCTGTCAATGGGGTGTTGTTACACTCGGTAGAAGACTTCTGGGCCGAGCGGTTCATTGTCTATCCCAATGAGCCCAACAGCGGTCCCAGGAAACATGGAAGAAATTCGAAACCAAGAGCGAAGACGGTGTCAGAGGAAGTGGGCAGCCCGAAATTCAGTACCGATTCAGTCACGGGTGCTTACATTCATTTTGGCGGTGGGCTGAATATCTGCCCTGGCCGTTCCTACGCAGGGCAAGAGGTTATTGGTGCCTTTGCTATGTTTCTGGCGATGTTTGATATCGAGTTGGAGGAGAAGAATCTGCCGCAGCCTAACTTGGCGTTCTTTCCACTCGGCGTTGTCCCCCCAAAGGGCAAATGTCCAGTGAAAATAAGGAGGCAGAAAGCCTAGGTTGTTTCTCCCTACTGGAATCGATTAGGTGCTGGGTTCTTAGTTGAACCTAGCAAATCAACGTGTCCATAGTACCTCTCTGATCAGATGATAACAAGGGCACAGAAATATCGACTCTAATCGATTGTTTCCGTTCTCAAGGAAGCGTAAGAAGGATGAAACGGTTGATGATAATAGCACAGGTTCTAGCATTTCTGCTATAGCACGTATGTAACATAAAAAAAGGGCTGGTGAAATGAATAGTTTGGATTGGCATCGTAGGTCTGGTGTTATTCGGGAACCAATCATGCTCTATTGTCCTCTCCTCCATGATACTAAATCAGTCGACTGATGAAGACTGTTTTTGAGAGATGGCTCTCCCGGAAACTTAAGCATTTGGCCCTAATCATAGACATACGAGTTGCACACTTGATGCTGTGTTCTAAGAGAAGTGATTTGATGGCATCAGTGGCCACTGACTGGCATTCTATCACTGACGCGGCACGCTGGAACTGGCAAGTAAAGGTTTGATCAAGAAGCTAATGAACTCTACATTTGTCGAAGTCGTGGGCGTTGAGAGAAATGAAGGATTAAAAAACTGTCCAGCCTATTGGAATTATTAAACTATCGAGTTTCGAAGAACGAGGTGTTGATATAAATATCAGGAGAGTCATGTGATTGCCAAGACGACCTTCCGAAAATCGTCGACATCCTGCCCGCTGACGTCGTCGGCGACCCCGAGCCCCCGGGTTCTCCCCAGCTTGTAGAGTGGTTCTGGCTAAGTAGTCGTGTGCAAACAAACACGTTCAATCATTCTCAACGGTAGGCAAGACAATCCTTACTGTGTCTTTGTGTTCAGTTTCTTTCTTTCCGACTTCCGAAAAAGCTGTATCCATTTCTTGCGTCACGATCAACCATATAGGTACCTTAATTATTCTCTACATGGCTTGCGTATAGACACCTCTATCACCACTCCACGAACCGCAATTGCAATGTCTTCGCCGTCAGATTTCGATGAAGATGCAGCTCGCAGAGACTACAGAGCTCCTTACTCCCACGATAGACCGGTTCCTACGATACAACGTTACCGTGAGCACCAACAAGAGCTCGCTGAGCAGCACAACTCGGCAGAAGAGGCACAGCACACCGAGGAGGATGAATCGAGGGCGAAGCGGGCATACGACTCCCTTAAGGCGATTGCGAAAGACGAAGATAAGAAAGGCCCTGCTGGAGAGCCATATCCCACTAGCAGTCGATATACACAAGATGCAGACAGGTCATACAGCAGCCAGGGGCCCAATGTTCCTCTGGTGCCTCCTCAAGGCCAACCAGACCCGCAGGGTTTTGATCAAAGGGACTCCCGTGGTAGCAATGAGCATAGCAAGGAGCCCTCGGCCACTGAGAAAGCCCATGGCGAATCGGACCGGAAGCAAAAGAGAAAGGACATGCACCATAGAAAACGGGACGATAGTGGTCGTGAAGTGACAGACCCAATTACCCATCTTCCTATCGTCGTGCGAGACTCGACGGACAAAGACTTGAAACGAGCACCCGAGATTGGACACGCCCCGAGAATCCACAAGAAAACTGCCACTGGTTTGAGTGGGGCTTCAAAGTCCTGGAGTCAGTTAAATCTGGAAACTGATGAGTTGCAAGACAACTTTGATGGAATGCAGAAGGTGTTTCCCCCGCCTTCATTCAGCGATATAAACATGGAGCTAGGGCGGGCATATCAACTCGCATTTACCATTGGTCTCAGTATAATCCTACTTCTTGCATCGTTTGTTGTTTTGGTAGTGTTTATTATCACTCACGAATCCCCACACAGCTCCTTGAAGAACTCTTCAACGTACAGCCGGACTGAACGCCCAGACGTTAAACCTCGGTGTGTCCTCCTACCGCTGGTCATGTCTATCTTAAGTGCAACTGGCATTGCCTTTGCAACTATACTTGGTCTGAGAAGTTGGCTAGGAAGCAAGGTCAAGGAGATCTGGGAAGATGAAGTCTGGGATGCTGCAAGATCAAACGAAATCAAAATCAACAATAGCAAAGGCAAGCTCCCCGAATCAGTGGCCTGGATGAATCGTCTACTGGCTGCGGTATGGCCTCTCATTAATCCCGATCTCTTCGCTTCTGTCGTAGATATGCTAGAGGATGTGATGCAGGCATCTTTGCCCCGAGTTGTTCGGATGGTCAGTATCGATGATATTGGACAAGGTAGCGAAGCAATCCGGATCCTTGGCATTCGCTGGCTTCCCACAGGCGCTGCTAGCCAGTCTGTTGACAAGGAGGGAAACTTGATGAGGACGGGAGAGAGCACAAATGATCGTACTGCTCGTGAAGAGAGCCACGAAAACGGCTCGGCGAACGAGGCCAAGCCTGACCACAAAAGCTTGACAGAACAGGAAAGAAATCAGAAGGAACAAGAGCAGCAGTCGATGCGTAAAGGGATGGAGGCCGAGCAAGGAGATTTCGTCAACATGGAGCTTGCGTTCGCGTATAGAGCCCGCTCATCTGGAAAATCCTTGGAATCGAAGGTCAAGAATGCTCATTTGTACCTGAAATTCTATCTTCCAGGAGGTATATCCGTACCCGTCTGGGTAGAGCTCAGAGGAATCATCGGAACTGTGCGCTTACGTCTCCAACTAACACCGGACCCGCCCTTCTTTAGTCTCTGCACCATGGCATTTCTTGGGCAGCCTCGAGCCGATCTATCTTGTATACCAATTTCAAAGCACCTTCCTAACTTACTCAATATTCCTCTCATCTCTTCGTTCGTGCAGTCATCCATAGATGCCGCACTAGCCGAATATGTCGCCCCAAGGTCTTTGACATTGGATCTGAAGGATATGCTTGTAGGCGACGACTTCAAGAAAGATACCACCGCCCGTGGTGTGATTGTCGTCTTCATCAAAGAAGCTAAGGACTTCAAGGAAGGTGACGGAGGTATCGGACCATTGAAGGGCTCCAGTGATCCATATGTCACCTGCTCGTGGGGAAATTTGGGAAATCGATATGTTCCACAAGAATCATTGAAAAAGACCAAAATCCTAGGTGGCACGAGTGGGCTTACATGCTTGTTTCGCCACAAGAGATCGATGCTGAAGAAAGGCTTCGTTTACAACTCTGGGATTCCGATCGCTTCTCGGCAGATGATGAGCTTGGAAGAGTCGAAATCGATTTGAAGGAGCTAATGCACTCCCCCAAAACGAAAAACCAGATGTGCGAACGCGAAGATCGCTTCAAGGGACTAGATGCAGGCGAGAATATGCCAGGTACACTTTCTTGGTCTGTTGGATACTATTCCAAGACTGGAATCACTGATTACCAACTCGCCAATCAGACCTTTGATAAAAGCACGACAACGAAGGACGAGCTCAGAAATTACGTTTCAAAGATGACCGAGCGAAAGCTCCGCGAGGCTACTGCTCATGACGAATTAAGAGAAGTCAACCAACAGAAAGCTCAGGACTACAAGGAAAGAGAAGATGCAATGATATGTGCATCTCGACCAGACTCTAACTACCCAAGCGGAATTTTGTCGATTCAGATACATAATATTACAGGCCTTGGAGTCGAGTCCTTGCAGAAACAAGACAAGGACAGAGTCGAGGACAAGGAAAGCGAAGAGGAAGAGTCGGAAGATCTTCCGAGCAGCTATTGCACGATCATCCTGAACCATAAGAAAATTTACATGACTAGGACGAAGCCAAAGAACGCCAAGCCTTTTTTCAACGCGGGAACCGAAAGATTCATACGTGATTGGAGGACCGCCGAGGTCATGGTCAGCGTTCGGGCCAGCAGAGAACGTGAAAACGACGCTCTTTTGGGAATTGTCTATCTTCCACTCGAAAAGCTGCTGGAGAATCGGAGTCAAGTGATGGACTCGTTTCCGCTGGTTGGTGGCGTGGGATTTGGCCGAGCTAGGATTTCGATCGTATTTCGAAGTGTCGAACTGCAATTGCCAAAAGAACTTCTCGGTTGGGATATTGGCACTCTGGAAATCAAAACGCCTCTTCTACCGGTGAACCTGCCGCATGATATCAGTTCGCATCGGATCAAACTTCGTTCAAGCATAGCCAAGATCAAAATGATGCCACAAAATGGTCAGTGGCGATGCAAAGGAGACAAAAGTTCCAATTTCATTGCCTTCACTAAGAGGTACGCGTCTGCTCTCGTCATAGAGTTTCGAAAATCGCGCATAGGAACGGATTCTACGGCGGCGTTTGCCATTTTCTGGCTCAAGGACATTGCGGATGGGGAGGAGAGAGCTTTGACCCTGAAGGTATGGAAAGGAGGCAAAAAAAAATACAAGAGAGCCACCGCTTGCGCCGATTACGAAGGCCTTGATGGAGAAAAGCCCCTCGGGGACATTCGATTGAAAGTAAGGTTTTGGCGAGGGTTATCTGGGTATCACAAATGCCACGCGCAGATTGGGAAGAATGGTGACATGAGGAATGTCATGGAGGTCCTTGACACGGTCAATGACGAAGCTCTAGGTAGCAGCATCGACTTTAATTCCGACAGCGACAGCGACTCCTCTGACTCGGATGATGTTGCAAAAGACACAAGCAAGAAGCTCAAGCCTCATACTAATCAGGACAGCTCTAGCGATGAATCCGATGATAGCAGCGGCATTTTCAGCAAAATAAAGGCGAGAGCCTCTGATCTTCTAAGCGACAACGATTCGAACGACGGTGAGCGAGGAGCTAAAGCCCAACTCAGGGACTACAAAGCTCATCGTAGACAATTGCATAGACAGCATAGAGGGATCATGCAATGGAAGCTGGCAAGGACGGGCGATTGGGCGCTCGATAAGGCGAGGCATGGGAAGAGCAAGGTGAAGGGCATGTTTGAACATTCAGACAAACAGGCTGGTGTTGAGACCGAGGTTTGAAACTTTCGATAGAGGTTGGATATAGCGAGTCCGGGATTTAGAAGAGCCCCTGCATGGACAGCTGCGTCATGAATTTGGTACCTGCAGGCCATCTTCGGATCACCCTTGCCAGAAGAGTCGAGGAACGACGTGGTCAGAGAGACTGTATTGGTGTACAACACATGGAAAACTCGATACTCTAGAGTGAGTTCCACTACGACATCCTAGGAGTGCGCCATACCTACAGTAGGCAGTCTATCATTTCTTCATTTTATATGTCCCCGCACCTTGAGCTACAACCCACTGAAACCTAGAGCAGAAAGGTGTTTTGCCGAATACGATGGTCATCTGGCACGAAAGTGGAATTCAAGGCGAACTCATCCCCCTGGATGAGAATATTCGGCTCGCTCTATCAACACCATTACGAGGCAAGAAAGCTATCCTGCTGTCTACAAAATCCCCGAACACCCCTGTAATGATAGTTGCAATATATCGATATCGGCTGATTGTCGCAATCGGGAAATGCTTGGCCGGCCAAGATGACCCCCGTGTATGCAAAAGTTCCAAGATCATGAATCTTGCACCTTCCGGATTGGAGAAATAAGGAGAGGGCGGTGATGTGCAGCTGTCTGAATCAAAGTCGAAGAGTCGATCGCTTCTGGCTTCGGTCAAGCACTTGTTGCCTTGGTCGGTCTCCGACCCTAACTAAGTGCTCTCTCCTATGGCATTAAGTGCAAGTATAGGTGCCTACTCCAGAGATCTTTCTTCCATCGCCAATGTTCATCAACCTAAACAAAGGTCGTACTGATTTAGGCAACACCTCTATCTTTCGTTTTCCCTGACGAGAAGTTTCCACCAAATTGCTGCCCGCAGCGAGTTGGTGCTCGAGAATGGGTCATGCAGGAAATAAGATTAATTTGAGATTCGAGTTACGCTTTCAGACCTTCCGTCTTGGTTCTCCTTGCTTTTCCCCATTTTCTCCAGTTCCCCTATAGCAAGTTTTACCCGAGCTTAGCGACAGAAGATCGTCCTCCGTACGGCTGAAAGACCAAATTGCCGTACTGTTTACGGACACAGTCGCATGAGAGTTGGGTTGGATCAGCAGGAGTATAGATACTTTATACACCCGAGCCATAATCAAGATGTTCTCTACGTTTATCTACGTTTATCTACGCTTATCTACTTTCCTCTGTCTAGTCCTTCGATAACGACCTGGTGCTGGACAGGCACCGCTGAACAGCATGCATTTCTTCAAGATCGTACTCGCGCTCCCCGTCGCGGGCAGTGTCTTTGCAGCTCGCTCACCCATCGTGAAGGGAGGCGATGAGACCGTTGTCCCTACAGAACCCACGGAAAAGGAGCTCCAGACCGTGGATAAACCTAAACGATTCATTGTCGAGTTCGCAGAGGTACGATATTCGTACCTTTTCCAAACTTTTCATAGCACAGAGCAAGAGAGATACTGACCTTTTCAGGGTACCGATGCAACAGCGGCGGCTGCAGAGCTCGCTTCTAGCGCTGGGAGCACAGTTTTGAAGGTCTTCAACAGTGGCGTGTTCACTGGTGCTGCTGTCTTGGCCGAGAAGGAGAATTTGGACAGCTTGCGTGCCTACGCACCAGTTGTACGAGCATGGCATTCCACGAGGGTCATGCTGGAACCCGGCACTGAACTCAAGTCTTTTAGCCAAGACGCAACGGCTGTGAATTACTCTATTCACGGCATGACGGGCGTGGACAAGTTGCATTCTCAGGGGATCCTTGGGAAGGGCGTTACTGTGGCTGTTGTTGACACGGGGGTTGATTATACTCATCCTGCAGTCAGTATCCGTTTCGCTCTTGAGATTCAAAACTTTGCTGATTGTAGTAGCTTGGAGGAGGAATTGGGCCTGCCTTCAAGGTCGTTGGCGGTTATGACTTTGTTGGCGATGGCAGTAAGTGGTATTGGAATTTGATGTGGATTGGAGTTTGCGCTGATTTCTCACAGGCTGGCCGGATGAGGGCGACAAAGCACCCGATGCTGATCCCTTGGATGCCGACGGGCATGGGACTCACGTATCTGGTATTATTGCTGGGAAGTCTGGTTTGTAAGTCGACAAACCGGTAGCAAATCCGTCTTCCAGAAATATTAACGTAACGCTCTACTATAGCTTTACTGGCGTAGCTCCCGAGGCCAAAATACTCAGCTACAAGGTGTTCAGCACGGCCTCCTCGACCGACGAGGATACCTTGATCGATGCATTCCTCATGGCATTTGAAGATGGAGTAAGCTCTCTTGGCATTGCTAAATTTCTTGACCACTGTTAACATAGATGCAGGCCGACGTTATAACCTCGTCCATTAGCGAGGTAAATGGATGGACGGACAGTGCATGGGCTTTGGTTTCCTCCAGACTCGTTGACCAAGGTGTGGTAGTGACCATCTCAGCTGGAAACGATGGCCAAGGTGGTGCATTTGCCGCAGGCTCTGGGTCTTCTGGAGCGTACGTCCTTGCTATCGCATCTGTTGAAGCTGATATTGTCGCCGCGCCCTCGTTCATCGGGATTTTCAACCTAGACGGGTTCTCCAACGCAACTCATCTAGCTTACCTATCTTCCGCGGATTGGTACCCTTCAGACGTCAAGGATTGGCCGGTCTATCCTCTCGGCCTTAACACGAGCATCGCGGACGAGGCTTGCAGCCCCTTGCCCGCGGGCACAGCCGACCTTTCTGGTAAAGTTGTGCTGGTACGCCGCGGTACCTGCCCCGTTGTACAGAAACAGCTGAATCTTGCGGCTTTCAATGCCTCTCATATTCTGGTCTACAATGATGAGTCTCCTATAGCCGTTCCTGGACAGACCGCCGCAGTCCCCCTCATCGCTTCCATCACCTCTGAAGCTGGAATCGCTATCATCGAGACTATCAAGGCTGGTGGTAACGTTACGGTCGACTTCACTGCCCCCCCAGACCAGCAATTCGTCAGCGTAGAGAATGGCTTTAGTGGAGGAAAGGCGAGTTATTTCACTTCAATCGGTCCAACAAACGACCTCTTCATCAAGTCTGATGTTGCTGCCCCGGGTGGCCGGATCCTGTCCACTTATCTACGAGGAGGCTATGCGGTGCTCAGTGGATCGTCTATGGCTTGCCCATACGTCGCCGGAGTTGCAGCTCTATACATCAGCAAGCACGGAGGCCGTGCAATCCATGGTGCTGGGTTCGCAAAGAATCTGGCTATGAAAATAATCGCTTCCGGCGAAGCCATTCCGTGGAATGACGGAACAGAAGCAGAGACTGACTATGGCCTCTTCGCCTCGGTGGCTCAAGTCGGCACTGGTCTCATTAACGCGACCAAAGTACTTGATTTCGTAACGAGCCTTTCTTTCTCGCACTTCACATTGAATGATACTGTGAATTTCATTCGGCATCATCGTGTGGATATCGTCAACACTGGATCTATGCCTGTCACATACACCTTCGAGATCCAAGACTTCGGTGTGATGGAGACTTACGACAACGACCCTGCTGATTGGGGAACTCCTAGAATGGCCGGGCTAGAAGAGCTGATATACACCCCGACGAAATTCGTGCCGACCGTTTCATTCCCTGAAGGGACGTTCACCGTCCAGCCAGGTCAGACCAAGACAGCACAGTTCAGTTTCTCACCTCCCAAGGGTTTGAATGCTACGAACCTGCCTATCTACAGTGGCAAAATTCTCATCAAAGGTAGCAACAGAGAGACACTTGGCGTCCCTTACCTCGGTCTAGCCTCGGATCTTTCAAGAGATCTAGGAATGATGTTTCAATACCCTATCGGCTTACCCACTCTCACTTCGACCGTCGACGCCATCTCGATCAACACGAAGCGCAACTTCACATTCGACCTCAGCCTTGACAAGCAGGATTTCCCGCTCTTGTTCACACGGATGAACTTCGCTACGACCGAACTACGCTGGGACATCTTCGACGCCAGCTGGGTAGAGCGCGATTGGCGGTACCCTCCTGTCGTCGGAAAAGCCGGCTACGTCGGCTCCGCAACCACTTGGTCAGGAGTTTACGATAACACCGTCTTTGACCCTGCTATCCATAACGCGAGCGAAGTCGTGGCACTTCCCCTGAGCGATATCCCACGAGACATACCGGGACAATACGGTAATGAGCTGTGGTGGCTGGGGCAGTTGTCGAACGGGACTCAGATCGCGCCGGGGAAGTACAAGATGCGCTTCGCGGCTTTGGTGCCTTTCGGGAGACCAGAGAGGGCGGATAACTGGGATGTGTTTCCTACTCCTGAGTTTGAGGTTCTGAAGTTGTGAGAAGTACCTGGTGTGGTCTACAGTGGTCGACATTGGCTAGCAAGGGGACCTGGCGAGCGAATACAATTGTAACAAGATCTAATCATAGTTGATATATTTGAGCCGAATAACGCGATGTACAAGTTCAGAGTGTCTAAGAAGAAAGACGAGGGACGTTGACACGGAACAAGGCGGCTCTCATGATCACGTGTCTATTTGGAAAGTCAACGGGGAATGTAATGTGTCTAAAGTATCCAGATTTTTACCTCCACAATTGATCTATTCACTCAAAGGATACTCCGGCCAACTTCTGGCTATGGCTTTGAAAGTCGCACCCAAAAATGAAAACCTCACGTGGAAGATCCCCTGATTCTCGACTAGCGCTTATCTCGGGAGACATCCCCATCACAGCCATTTGTATCGCAACATTCATTCTGATGTCGTTGATAGCCTGGGCAACCAGAATACTTTCGCCATAAAAAGGCAGAGGACCTCGTCCGAGTGTGAACGTGTCGCCGACGAGATCGCAAGCAGACAAACTGAGGCCAACGAGGGGAAATACACTGATCACGTGTACAGTACTGTAATGCTGGGCCTCGACGTCTAGATCCAACTGCTCGCCTTCCTGGTGTGAGAAGGATGATGGGCAGCAGAGAATCAGTCCGTCCAGCGTGCTGACGATAGAAGCAGTGCGACAGCACGACGAGATGGCTTCCGGGCAGCCTGCCAGCATCAGAGGAGATCCGGCACCGAACAATGCGCGGAAATCGAACACGGAAATCCCTAAGATCCTGCCGCACGAGAGAGTGTTCTCTATTCAGATTGGGACGGAGTTGTTTAGGTTGAGCGGTGCGAGTATCAGCTCTGATGGTATGTACTTCCTTGCGCCTGCAATGTGGCCCATGGCGTTTGAAGCCGAGACTGAAAAACCTAGAGCACCCTCATACTTTTCCCAGTACTTCCTGTGTAAGCTGAAGGAAGCCGAAAGCCAAGGTGACGAGTCGAGCCCAATCCGAACATTATATATTGATCGGGATCCGGCCACGTTCCGGGATATCTCACTCCATCTACAGGGCTACCATGTCGCCCCGAGAGATAGCAGTCATTTCGTCAAGCTCTTTGCCGATGCGCAATTCTATAGCTGCAAGTCTTCCTCGGTGCATCTGGATGCCAAAGGCTAACTGAACAGTACCGCGTCTGGTGTCCCAGCTATACGAGGAGGACATCTTCATCTCTATCGGCGGCCTGGACTTCCAGATCCCACGCCGGCTTTTCTCCGATCCTGGCAACTCCCCTAACTACTTCTCTTTGGGATTTGCCGTTTTCTTCGCTACCCCCTCGGAGGTCTTCCCTGGTCTCAACAGAGAAAATCTCATCCGGCCTCCATCTATCATGCCACCCTCGGTGCCGAACAGGAGCGCCGAAATCTTCGCCCAGCTCCTCCACCTGCTCCGCGGCTATCCTCTCCACATCAAAGACGAGGACCACCGCGCCGAGCTTCTGCGCGACTGCAAGTACTTTCACCTGAAAGGCTTGGAGCAAAAGCTCCTCCGCCACTCTATATGTTTCAACCTCTACAGAAACCGGCACGAAATTACCCTCCGTCTAGAGGATGTTCGCCAGTCGGGTATCTCGGTAGTAATCGATCCCTCGTCGCCTCCGCCGCTGGAGTCGAACGTGCCTTCGTACAGCCCGCCACAAGGCTTTGTCGGGCACGTGAACTACGCGCGCCCGTTCGTAGACGACCGGGCTTATGAACTCGTGCTCGAGATCGGGGACGAATGCACGAGACTGCATTTGTCGTCTATGCGATGCGAGTTCTTCGGCGATGGCAAGGCACGCATGACGAAACTTCTTGCGGTCGTTGCCGTGAAATTACAATCACTCAACATACAGCCCTTGGTTCTAGCAAAGGAGAACGGCGGTGCTACTTCTCGGCCTATTTTTCCAGGCGACCCACCCGTTGGCGAAGACTGGGTGAGATGCGTATTGGGCGAAGAGGCATCTGTTCGCCTCGATGGCCGGGACTGGCATCACCACGGGCAGCTCTCGGAGCCTGGACATGGCAGTGTTGGCAGTACTACTGCGAGTCCCGTGGTTGAGCCGGATGATGCTCACGGAGAGTCGACAAGAAAGCGTAGAAGAACAGACGGCTCGTCGCCAGGATCGGGCCTGGAATCCCGGACCTGGGTCGTGAAGCGTGGGCAGTGGCGTTTGCGGGTGCAGAACGCAAAGAACGGGAAGGGAAGGTTAGAATGCGTGCTCGTGGCTGTCAATCTGGATGCCTTAGCGTCTGAGGAAGCACGAAACTCCCAAAGGGGCTTCCTAGCGGGGTGAATACGGCTGTTTCGGCACTTGCTTGGTGAGTGGAAAACCTATGCTTCCCATCTAGAGCATCGATCTATGACTGTGGAAATCATGATGATACAGTAGTATTTCATTCTTGTTTGGCGGGCAGTAAGCTGGCAACGCACTATCCAGTCTCACGTTATCTTTAAAAACACGAAGACGTGCTAACTAGGTAGCGGGCTCGTGTACAAAGTGGGTGGAGTCTAATGGACGGAAAGTCAAAATAACGATGCGGAACAAAAAGCTTCATGTATGATGATAACCATCTTGTTCTTCGAGGCTCGCTTGAACAACGTCAGCCGTCGAGTCGATCTCATTTGGCCAAGCGCATACCTTGAAAGCATTTTACCGAATTTCCGTCATCAAGCCACCCAAATCCTCGATTGCTTCTTACATTTTCCTGCGTTTCGCGGCTCCATATGATATTGATGAGCATGCCATTAATGTAGCTGCTGTGTGAATGGTAGGCGTGCCAAGGCTCCTTTCGAATCCATCGTCTGGGTTGGCGACCTAGAATAGCTTCGATCCCTACACGCATGACAACGCTTGGAACCTCGGAATCCGGACTGTATTTCCAGCCCCCCATCCTTTCCTTTCCTTTCCTTTCCTTTCCTTTCCCTTCCTCCGCTATGAACGTCATTCTTTCGGATGTGCTCTGTGTCGCAGATTTAACCTTCAGACAGGGGCGGACAGTGCTATGAATCCCATCGGTTCAAACGCCGGGGCTCGAGCCGAAAAAGCAAAACAACTCCATGTTGACGTCTTCGAATCCTCGATCATTTGGATGCACACTCGTCGGATATCAGCGAAGGATTAGATTCAATCAGAAAGAGTAATCAACGCGGCTCAAAATACACGTTTTAAGGAAGCAATTCAATCCCCTGCTGCAAAAGGCTTGGAAGGATGAAGTACAATCAATCCTATAACAGCCAGGTGTATTCCCAGCAGTTGCACTCTCAACGCAATGCCAACTACGCACTTTGGCGATTCATCCCAGGAAAGCCTCTGACTCCAATTCGATTGCGTCGACATTTAAACATTCACCAAAATGGTTGCCTTCAAAAGAATTCTCTCGGTCCTTCTCATGAATCTCAGCTTCAGCGCTTCAACTGGTCCAAGACCCAAAGGACTAGTCGGCATGGTCGAAATTCACAACAGCAGCGACGAAAACTGTTCACAACGGCACTTGACCAGTTTTGTCGTGACCAAACAGTTTTCTAAACCAGTTGCTAATAGGTTTCTGGTCGGTCACTGCCATAAACAGTTTCCCTACGGATCTTTGTTGGTGCAAAGAATATTGAAATCCCACCAATGTAAGCCCCCCCGGTCTCTCTGTAAATACAATGAACGATAAGAGAAGATCGCTGACTACGAATTCTTTCAGTTGAGAAGCATGCCAGCCCGAACTGCAGCGATACAGTGCCCCTGGAAATCATCAGGGGCCGCACACCGAGGTGTCTCGCGGGCAGAAAAGGAGGGCACAGCTCCTGGCGATTCGTCAGGCACAACGATGGGACAACTACAGCCCAAAACCTATACAGTACCACCCGCTATAAAGGCCACATATTCGATTTGAATAGCCCGGCGCCGCTGGACCCTACGGATATGCCGCTCTCCCCGGATTTCACAGCCCTTGAATCTACGGAGGCGAAGAGTTCCTCCTCTTCGAATTCGTGATCGAGGGTTTTGCGTGCGCAGTAGACAAGACTCCGGCAGCAGCTTCGCTTTCCTTTCATTTGTTTGGCAAGTATATAACATTCGTAGGGATCGCCGCAAGCAGGCGTTGGAATTGGGAGGGGGTGGATATCACGCTCTCATCACGTGATAGATCTCATGTTACTCTCACGTGATTAGTCAGGTGATAATCCTTGTTGCACATAAAATGTATACTAGAACGCTCAACCTCCGAATTTAGAACCCCGTAGTCTATGCAAACCACCTACGGCATCTTCTGCTCCTTCTGCTCCCTGACAGAAATCCGATGCATAGCGAGCGTACTGCTGGGATTGCCATTGTTCCTTTAAACGAGGAACATCTGTAGCAATAGCAAATCGACGACGTTTCTGCTTCCGAGACACGGGACCGTTCCAGTTGGGATTCTTTTGGTACATGGGACGATTGCTGGGTTCCAGACGCATCCTCACTGGCGTCGGCTCACGTATTTCTCTTTCGAATTGCCAGAACTTCTCATGGAATATACAGACATGCCAATGTGCAAAGCTCGCTTCAGGAAACCAGAATACTTCGCAGCACAGCTTGCGTTAAGAGCACGTCGCGATATCAGTCCATCTGTACTGGGGCGTGCCGGAGACTTGTAAGCCAGCCTCCAGAACAATGTAGAGCGAGTTCAACAGTATGATTCATGACGAGACGTTGGGCTGATTCTCGCCCAACTACAAAACCCCACAATTGGGAGTGTACAGTACATATCTCGAGCAAGATGTTTCTGGTGGACCCTCACCATTTTTCTGTACGGCGACCATTGCCAGAGAACCATGCCGTGGATCCGCGAGAGCGGGCTTCGATAAATCAGTACCTAAGGTACCTAGGCACAAGACGCGAATCGACTAACACCAAGCCCAACTAACCAGAACCACCAGTCCGGCCACCGATATCCTCATTCCGCAATTGTCAAGCTCAAAAACAGTGCACTGGATCACACACAACGACCCACGGACGGCACTTACAACCAAATCAGTCAGTCAACAGCCGCCGATCAGGACTCAGTCTTCCCAAGCTCAGAGCCACGGGTACCCACAAAGCTCTAGCGCGAGGAAATCTTCCCACGACCTGCGAAGCCTTTTTCGCATGAAATCTCGAGCCTGCCGCGTTCGTCAAGCCGCGAAGAGCCCAGACGCAAAAGCTAGGCTGCCAAAAGCGCGAGAGAGCTCGAGTGGGGTCTGATACTTGCTCGCGGCGACGCTCCCGGGTTCAGCAAGACGTTGTTGGTTCCTCGCGCGCAGAGAGCACAGCAGCGATCTTCTGCCTGCCGTGGGCACCTGTGGACAGAACTGGCGTAAGCTCGACTTCGAACGGCGAAAATCCAGGTGGGCAGGGGAAAAACACGTTGTGCAATTCGTTATTTTCGTGGCTCTAAAAAAGCCCCCATAAGTAAGAATTTGGGGCTAATGGGTTGTCGAGGCGTGGGTCCTGGGTCGTGGTGTCACGTTTTCATTTTTCTTGTGAGAGGGAACAAAATCGAGAGGAAACCCCGGGCTGGGAGGAGATGAAAATGGTGCTGATTAGTGGCTCGTGGTGGTAGCTCAGGTATATTCAAGAATACAGGAAAGGAGAGGAAAGAAGATAGGTGGGTGTCTGCGGAGAGTGGAATGCAGACTTGTGAGGGGGAGCTGGCTGGTTGAGGAAGTGCTTCTGGCCTGATGTAGGGAGCTAGTGGATCTGATATAAGAAATAGATAACTGATAAGGTGTATATGCATTGCTTGCCAATATTTGTGTATGTATGCGTAAATGGGTAGATATGAATCTCATGTATTTCAAACGTCAAAATCAAGCCATCCTAATTACAGCTAGCTGCATAGAAGCTTGAAACGGCGATGAGAGAGATATGCAGAAATGTCTCTAGCATGGTAGAGTCTAGTGTAAAAGTTCACAATCCCCCCTTCAACATGATGTGATATCCACGTAGATCCCGTGCTTCAGCCAAAGCGGCACATGCGCACCCAGACCAACACTATTGAAACTCATCAGGAGCCCAGAGCCCAGAGGCAAGAGTCCGTCGTCAAGAAGAGCTCGTCTTTTTCTCCCAGCTGTTCAGCGCGCGGGGGTGTTAGCACTGCATTCTGACGCGACGAAAGCCAAACCCTCGATTTAGACTATCCAGGAGAGAGAGGAGAGAGAGGAGAGAGCGAGACGCACAGATCCAAAAACAGCTTCCACAAAATCGAGAACAGCAGCCCCTGCAGCCCATTACACATGATCCTCGTCTTGAGGCCGCGGCCGAAGAGCCCCATGATGCCGTCTTGCGCGATGACGAGGCGTGCGGCCTCGGCTGCCACACACGTTAGTCAGTCGGTCTGCTGCTGCTGTGGCTCATGAGATGTTGATGGTGGTGGTAGTGACTGGGTGAGAAGCTTGATGGGGGGCAGGGAGGGGGCTCTTACTGTAGGACACCTTCGTGTCGTTAGCCTGGCGGTAGGTCTTCACCACGCGCAGGGAGTTCGACACCGTGTCAGACACGACGGAAGCGGCGAAGCCGATGAGCGCGAGACGGAGGAGCCAGAGCACGAGCTGGTCCTTGGATGGCGCGGGGATGAGGTCCATGAGGGTGTTGTACTGCGCCGGTCATCTCAGTTCAGCCCAAACAACGTCCCAAGAAAAAGGGATCAACAGGAATGATTCTGGCACTTACGGTAGAGAACCACGGGTAGTTCCCGACAAAGGTGGCAGCGGCCGTGGCGAAGGCTCCCCACCAGAGACTCCCGATGCCGTTCGTCTTGATGCGCTGGCGGAGGAGGGCGGTGCCGCGCGCACCCTGGACTTGAAGCGTGGTCTTGAGCGTGTCGACTGGAGTCAGGAGCATGCGGAACGAGGCTGCACTTTGGGAATCTTCAGCTCTGGATTTCCCGACTCGAGCGTGTGGTGGAGAGAAGAGAGTAAGGCATACCAGAGCGAGACGAAGATGGTCTTGATGGGCGAGGGCAAGCCTTTCAGGTAGGAGTTGGAGGCCAGCAGGGCGAGGATGCCGGCATTAGCTGCGGTGTCGCCGAAGCGGGAGACGGGCCCTGCATGTGTCAAGAGATGCTTTGCAAGAGAGATGTGTGTATATGGATATATGTATTGCAACTTGGACGAGGAAACTTGAATTTACCTTGTATGAGAGCGGCTCCCATGCCCTGATAGTAGCGTCCAAAGCCACCATCCCGGCGCAGTGTTCTCGTGGCGGCAGTGAACGACGTGCCAAAGCGATATTGATAGTTCATAATGGTGCGCAAGGGCTACAAGCCGCTCAGCACCATTCTCTCTTCTCTTTCTCTCTCGGGGAAGACGGAAGGTCAAGTCAAGAAAGACCTACCATCAACAGCAAGACCTGCAAGACCATCGCGGCGGCACCGCTCAACCCGCCTCCCAGGGCTCGTTTGAGCGCGCCCTTGAAATCGAACTACAGTCCATATCCAGCATCAGCAAGCGTGCCAAAAGCCATCATCACCACCACATTCTCCTCCTCTTCTTCCTCCCCCTCCTCCTCCTCCTCCTCCTCCTCGGCCACAAATCAAAGACAGAAAGACAGACCTTCACGTCGCCTCCGGCATCAACCCATCCCTTGATAAACAACACCAAGATCAGCGCCCCGGCGACGCACCAGAGTCCACGCCACAGCCACCAGCTCACGTGTCTGCGCCCGGCCTTCGGCTGCGGATCCTCGCCACCCAGCAGCGCCGTCTGCTCGGTCGGCTCGGTCGGCTCGGTCGGCTCGGGGCGGTGCGCCGGTTCTGCCTCGGCGCTGGACATGGTGGTTCGATGGGGTCTGATGATGGTGATGTGGTGGTGGTGGTGGTGGTTGTTGTTGATGTAGAGCGAGAAAGCATTTAGCCGAAGTGCGAAAAAGTCCCTCTGACTAACTCTGGGCGGATGTCGTGATTGCTCGGTTTGCCGATGTCCGGGTCGTGGTCCCTGGCCAAGGGGCTCGCTTACGTGTTGGCGAACACCAACAATCTTCTACTGTACTGTACTATACGTACGTAGCTCGCCCAGCTCAGCATTCATGCCGTCAGGTTCAGGAAACGCCAGTTCTGTCTATTGCAAATCGTGATTCATGAGCTCACACAGGAATAGTAAACTCTTGGAGGCTAAGACATGGGCTCGCTCGGCGTCGACAAGACAACAGCCCGAACACAACAAGCCTTCACGGCTTCCCCTCCTGCACCGCACTCTTCACATTGAACTCCTCCTTCGGCGGCCTCGCCCCGAATATGGTACTGCCCACCCTAACCTCATCACTCCCTGCCTCAATCGCGCCCTCGAAGTCATCGCTCATGCCCATGCTCAGCTCCAGCCTCCCCTTCAACACACCCTCGCCCTTCTCGCCTAACTCCTCTTCCAGCCTATCCCTCTCGCTTTTCAGAGTCACAAAGTCCTCGTTCTCTTGCCCTTCCTTGACGGCCTGGCTCCGCGCGATGGCGCCGATAGTCATCAGGCCCGCGAGGTGCAGGTTAGGACAGTCGGCCAGGATGTGTTTCGCGAGGGCGGTGGTGTCGGGTCCGGGAGCGCAGCCGGATTTGGAGGCTTCCGAAGAGGTATTGACTTGGATGTGGATGTTGAGAGGGGAGGAGGGGGTTGGGGTGAGTGAGGACCGGCCGAGGGAGAGCTGAGTGGCTTTTTTGATGGTGTCGACGGAGGAGACGAGGTACAGGTTTGGGATGGAGGAGGCGAGAGGGCGACATTTGTCTGTGAAGGGGGTAGTGGTGTTAGAGACGGGTGATCTTGGGATGGATGTTGGAAACAGGAATGTGAAGGTTTGACAGGTATAGCAAAATGTGTATGGGGGAAACGAATTCAGAATTGAGTGACATTAGCTCAATGTGATCGCTGCAAGAGGTCAGACACCGCACCCAAAGAGGCGTTCGTGGTCCGGAGAGGTCTGTTGCATCCCTGATTTGAAGATTGCAATAGACAGGAACTGTTTAAGGACTCACGATTGCCCTTGAGAGCTTCGAGTGCGTTGCTACTATGCAATCACTGCTCGCTGCCAGACCCAAGAAGTCATGCGTAGATCGAATGAAAGGGTTCTTGCCTATAATTGCGTGACACTAATGGACGAACGATAAGTCTCACTAGGCGACCAAGCACAATCGTCGGTGAGCATAAGGAGAAGGAATTCAACGCCCATGCAGCTTCTGGGAAGGATGTACTAAGATCCTATCGTCGTAGGATCAAGAGTGAGACGACTGCTTGCTAAAGTAAGTTCTCTGCTTCCCTCGCTGTAGACTGCAGCATGAATACTGCAAAAGTAGATGTGTGACTACTACGAGAGATAAAATTGCGTATTGAAGTGGACACATTGGATGATCGTACCAAATACCAACCAATTACAACACTTGGTTGATTATTCGCCTGTATCCAACTTTCCTTGGACATCCCACCAGGTAGAGGAGATGCTCCAACACATGCTGAGCTGAGCACGAGAACACGCAATGATGCTGCTTACAGCATCGGACAAAGCGACCTTCGTGGATGTTGAAACTCTTCAAACTCCGCTTGTCCTCGGTATAGTCGGTACAGCTCCCCAAATGGACCTATCTCGAACAGTACCCTCGACACGAACGTAATTTTTGCTTTCACCGAATTGCGTTCCGGGAGATCTATGCGCCAACGACCACACCTGATCGATGGCATGCCTTAACTCCGAACCAAGCAAACTCAGACAGAGAAAAGCTTCGCACGATACACATCGCTGATAAGAGCCCCCGAACATGCAAAATCCTCGTATCGGTTTAAGTCCGAGATTTGCAGACGTGCAACAAAAGTTACTTGCCTGCCGTCAAGTGCTTGGAAGTGCACATCATAGCGGTTTGAATGCGAGAATTGCAGACGTGCAGCAAAACTCACTTCCTCGCTCGCTCGCTCACTCCACTGATGCTTGAATGTACTTGCTTTGGTTGATTGGAATCTCGGGTTCTTTTTCGTCAAAAACTGCCAACACTGGTTTCTTGGAGATATGATCCGAATGACGCTTCCCACAGACCTCTCTCCAACGCGATCGGCGCTGTGAAACATCGAAGAAAGCACAAGCAGGGCAATGGGCAATGAAAAGCCTAACGTAAATCAAGAAGCACGCAAACAGAAGCCGAAGCCGAAGTAGAAGCAAAAGCCGAGAGAGCGGATGCGTTAGAAAACAACTGAAAAATGAAATGGCATAGAAGATCCCCCAACTTACTCGATTGCAGCCCGCCGATGAAATGCCACCTCACGTCGGGCGGCAGCACCTGCGCCTTGTCCATCAACTCCTGCGCGTAGTTCTCGCCGAAGTGGCGCTGGCCGGCCTCCTGGTACAAGGCCAGGATGTCGGACGCGGGCTTCAGCTTCGACACGGCGACGACCCTCACCTGTTATATTTCCCCATCAGCCTTTTCTAGTTCTTCTTGTTCTTCTCTTCTCTTGTTCTTCTCTTCTCTTGTTCTTCTCTTCTCTTGTTCTTCTCTTATCTGGTTCTTCTCTTCTCTGGTTCCTCTCTTCTCTTGTTCCTCTCCTCTCTTGTTCCTCTCTTCTCTTGTTCCTCTCTTCTCTTGTTCCTCTCTTCTCTTGTTCTTCTGCTCTTCTCTTCATCTTCTGTCATCCCCCTCTCTCTCCCTCTCCTCGCCATCGTGCTCTGGCGCCATCCGAAGCCGCTGTTTTATCATACCGTACGAAGAGAGGGGTCGTGACATACATCCCGTCCGGCGGCCGCCTTTCCCACTCGGCCCTGTACGCTCTTCAGTCCCTCGACGAGGCTCTTTGCGCGCTGAACATCGAACTTCATGTTGATCTCTGGCTTCTCCCCGCTGGTGCTCATCGTGGAGCGGGCATGTGGTGTTGTCGACGTTGATGTTGGTGTTGGTGTTGATGATCTTGGTGGTCTTTGTGCGGAGGATGCCAGCAGGATCCCCGCACGCCAAAGTCTGACCGCCCGCACCCCGGCAGAACAGTAGCGTCGACGTCGAAACCGAAAAGACAAAATCGAATGTAAACAGAGACGGGAGTCCAGATACAGTCGAAACCGAAATCGATCGAAATCGAAATCGGGACGGTTAGCATGCACATACTCGCGGCTGTAGAGATACCCATGCGACAAACGTCAGAACTAAAGACCCGGACCGCGGTCTCGGCATCGGTGGTGCCCTGGACTCGAGCGTTTGGGATAGAGTTCGGGTTCTGTCGAGATCACCAGAGTAGTGGAGGGAGGGAGTGATTTGCGTGGCTAAGTTTAGAACCGATACAAGACAGTTAGTTGAGTTGAATCGAAGGATTCTGGACGGAGATCTCCTCCGTTTGGGTTGTGCTCTGATGCACAGCTCTCCGTCCGGTTGGGCCCATTTGACCACCACGCCCTGCTGGTCACTCGTACCTACAGTACAGTACGGCACCGTGATGAGGCTCACGATGTTCGTGATTCCTGTCCTCGGTGCTCCGTCCTCGGGCGCACAACTGTCAAACGACGGATCCTGGCCCTGACAGACGCCGCTCCTGCAGATCCCGGGACGGCTCAGGGGCCGCGCGGGGGTGGGTAAAAGAGGCCGCAAGGGGTCCAGCAGCCCAAGATAGATAGATGTCGTTGTTCCCCAGTATTCGATAAAACATCCCCATCCTCGCCCGTGGATGAGGGCCGATACATATGTACATACAGTCCCACGTCATCTCCGTTCTGCGCTTCGTTTCCTCCTTCGCATCTTGCATTTCTCGTTGTCCTTGTGTCATCTGCGGCTTCATACGCAGGCGTCGAGTGTAGCGATCCCTTTGTTTTCTTTTCCCGCGAGGGAAGCGAGACGCAACGACACCACACTCTGGAACGCATGAGGCGGACGGAACGAACATTGCTGTCAACAGATTCATCCTGACATACATACAGTACTGTGTACAGTACGCTTGACGCGCGTTCCCATGCGTTCATAACGACGCCACGAATCTCTTTCCATACCTTATCCACTCGCGATCTCGGCCATCTCCGAGCCCCCCCCCTTCCCAGAGACTCGGTGCATCCATCTTCTCCAGAGGCCCGCAAAGTCGACTCCCATGCCCCTCCGCAGTCCGCGTTCGCCCATCGATTCCAGTCGCCGGGGCTTCGAACGGATCTCCACGAGAACACCGCCAGCATGGGCAACTCCTACGACGTCGACGCCATCACGCTCACGCAGGTGCAGACGACGCACTCCTCGTCCACGGGCGCCCGGCGGCCGGGCGAGGGCGTCCTCCACGACAGCGACCCGCCGCCCCTGTTCGCTGAGAAGGAGAAGACGGGCATGTTCCACCACGGCCGGCGGAAGGCTAAGAAGGACGGCCGGTCGCCCGTCCGCCGCGGCACCGATGGCGAGGTCGTCGCCGTCACGGGCCTGGGCCGCCTCTACAACAAGATGGTCGGCTTCTCCATCGTCACCCGCTACATGGTGTACGTCTTGCCGGTGGGCTTCTGCCTCGCGGCCCCCGCGGTCATCTACGGCGTCCTGGACCGCAACGCGCGCTTCGTCGACACGGGGATCAAGGCGTGGATCTTTTGGCTGTGGATCCTGATTGTCTGGCTCGCCATCTGGGTGTCCAAGCTGCTGTCGAAGGCGATCCCCTTCATCTTCATGTTCCTGTGCGGGGTCGTGTCGTCGGGGACGAAGAAGTACGCCACCGTTCTCGGCGCGGTCGAGATCCCGCTGAGTCTGGTGGGATGGAGTCTGACGAACCTGCTCACCTTCAAGGTGCTGACCTCGACGACGCTGAACCCGTTGCCGGCCGGCCAGACGACCCGGCCGGGCTGGATCGGCGTGATGCTGAAGATCCTGGCGCCGATGTTGATCTCCACCATTCTCCTCTTGGTCGAGAAGATGATGATTCAGCTGGTGGGCATCAACTACCACAAGCGCTCGTTCGAGGGGAGGATCGCGGACTCGAAACGCGATATCCAGCTCCTGGGCATGCTGTACGGCGCGAGCCGACAGCTCTTCCCGGCCTACTGCCCGGAGTTCCTCGAGGACGACTACTTGATCAGCGACAGTCTGGAGGTTCTCCGGCCGAAGAACGGCGGGTCCAACCGCCCCGGATCTGGCACGCCGCTGCGCATCATCGGGAACATTGGACGAGTGGGAGACAAAGTCACGTCCGTGTTTGGCACATCGCCTCGGAAATCACGGGCAAGCAAGTCTTCAACCCCAACTCGGCGCACTCGGTCGTTCTCGAAGCGCTGGAGAAGACGAGATCGTCCGAGGCGTTGGCCCGACGACTGTGGATGTCGTTCGTGGTCGAGGGCAAGGAGAGTCTCTACGCCGAGGACGTGGAAGAAGTGCTAGGCAATGGGCGGCACGAGGAGGCCAAGGAGATCTTCAGCGCGCTGGACCACGACGGGAACGGCGATATCAGCCTGGACGAGATGATCATGAAGGTGGTCGAGATTGGGCGAGAGCGCAAGGCGATCACGGCCAGCATGCGCGATGTTGGGCAGGCCATTGGCGTTCTCGACTCGGTGCTGGTGACGATTCTGTGTGTGATCATCCTCTTCATCTTTGGTAGGCCGTTCTCCTGCTCCCGTCACGTCCCCGGCGTTCTGCGAGACTCTGCTGACCGTGATAGTGGCTTTCCACAACACCTCGTTCGTCACGACGCTGGCCACGGCCGGTACCACGCTGCTGTCGCTCTCCTTCGTCTTTGCGGCGACGACGCAGGAATTCCTCGGCTCCTGCATCTTCCTCTTCGTCAAGCACCCGTACGACGTCGGCGACCGCGTCGACATCGAAAACGTCAACCTCGTCGTGGAGCAGATCTCGCTCCTCTACACCATCTTCAAGCGCATCGACAGCATGAAGATGGTGCAAGTGCCCAACATCGTGCTCAACAATCTCTGGATCGAGAACGTGACGCGCTCCAAGGCCATGAAGGAGCAGCTCGAGATGAGCATCGCGTTCGACACCTCGCTCGCCGACGTCGACCTGCTCCGCGCCGAGATGGAGGCCTTCGTGCGCGCGCCCGAGAACGCGCGCGACTTCCAGCCCGACATCGTCCTGGAAGCCACGGGCATTGGCAGCATGGACAGGCTGCAGCTCAAGGTCGAGATCCGCCACAAGTCCAACTGGGCCAACGAGACGGTGCGCGCCGCGCGCCGCTCCAAGTTCATGTGCGCGCTGGTGCTCGCCATGCGCAAGGTGCCCATCCACGGCCCCGGCGGCCACGCCGAGCCCATTGGCAGCCACCTGAACCCGGGCTACACCGTCGCCGTGTCCGAGGCCGCGGCCGCCGCGGCGCGCGACCGCGGCGAGAGCGAGAAGGACAGCCGGCGTCTCGTGCCCAGCGCCGCGCGCGCCGTCCAGCCCGGCCGGTCCGCGGGCGCCGACGACGCCGACGACGCCGCCGGCGCGAAGGGCGAGCAGGCCGCCGCCTGGACGTCGGCCCGCGACGACGAGAGCCTCGCCGCCGAGCGCCAGCGCAGCAACGACATCGACCACCTCAAGCAGGGCCTCGTCAAGCGGGCCTCGACGCGCGGGTGCAGACGGCCCGGCGACCACCTGCCCGCGGCCATGCCGGCCTGTCCGACCGTCAGCGTGACGGCCCCGACTCCGCGGGGGAGCGCCCTCGTGAGGACGGTCGTGGATGAAGAGGCCGAGCTGGAGGACCTGTACGGGGGGGGAGCTGCGGGTACTGGTGCGTATGGAGGAGGGCATGGACATGGACATGGGAACGGGAATGGGAATGGGAACGGGAGCCAGAGCCACAACCAGAGCCAGAGCCACAACCAGAGCCAGAGCCAGAACCAGAGCCAGAGCCACAACCAGAGCCAGAGCCACAACCAGAGCCAGAGCCACAACCAGAGCCAGAGCCACAACCAGAGCCAGAGCCACAACCAGAGCCAGAGCCACAACCAGAGCCAGAACCAGAGCCACAACCAGAGCCAGAGCCGCCAGGGACAAGGCATGTCGACGCCCGAGGCTGCGGTGTACGGATTCTTCCCGCCGGTGCCGACGGCGCAGCGGCAGCCGCAGAGCGGAGGAGGAGGGAGGAGTCGGACGCTGAGCCAGGGGTCCAAGGACAAGGATCCGAATAAGGGTGGTTCGAGTTGTTGAGGGGTTCGTCGCTTTGGTTTTGCGTTGCATTTGGGTGATGGCAGCAAAAGCCGAATTCCTGAAGAGAAAATGCCAGGGTTGTGTTTAGAAGAGAGAGAGAGAGAGAGAGCGTGTGTATATATGTATTTATGATAGACGAAGTGAGATGATATCGCATAGACCATAGCGGATGTAGGTTATTAGATTATTAGATGGTTGGTTGGTTGGTTGGTTGGGTTAGTTGATTAGCTGCGAAGCTGAGCTGCTTGATATCTAGATACCTATAGCTAGCTAGCTCCCTCGTCACTTTGTATTTTACACGTTCGGAGAAATCGAAATGCGATGGTCGAAGATAAACATAAGATGGAATGAATGTCATTGTACCAACAATAAAGAGAGAGAATGAAAACGTAAGGGCCAGGCCAATCGAAAAAGGACGGGACGGATTCAGATACAGACACAGATACGAGCTGAATAGAAAAGCGGGATTTTTTGAGGGGTGTTTTGGACTTGGGAAACGGGTTTATCTTGTACGGTACGTGAAATGATGGAAATGCCCTTCCTACAGCAAAATTATACTTGGCCAGTTTAGGTACGTAAGTACATAGATCGTAAGTGGGTGTTGGTTCCGGCTGGCGTTGATATGTAGAGGCAGGAGGATAAATGAAGGGCAAAAGACAAAAATCCCCCCCCCCCTTTTTTTTTTCCGGCGGGACAAGAACGCCCCTGATTTTAAAAATCGATATTTATAGACATTTTGGGCAATTCTGATAACCAAACTAATTGTTGCCAAGGATTTCAATATTCTGTAGCGGTGTGATGATGATATTGTTCAACGTCTGGAGGGGGCAATGAAACTGGTGCAGCGATATTATGATTCCCAAAGCAGACTAACTAGCATAGCCAATAATACAAACCTCTATAGTGACAACATTTCTTTCCGAAGGGAAGAGGAGGGGAGGGAAAATGTTGTTTCTTCTTGGGTCGATCAGAGAAGCGTTGCACGCCGCTATCTGTTAATTTTTATTTATTTTATTTATTTATGTATGGGTAAATATTGCCTGTTGCTCCCCTCCTCAACACACATACACCACGGGCACTTTCACTGGTACCAAACCAGCTTTGAACACGCCGACACTAATCTCATATGCTGTTGATACGGTGAGCCCAAAGCGCTTTTACATCTCGTGTGAGTGCGATGCAGGAAGTTTCGGAACCGCTTCCGATACTGGCCAAAAAAGCCCGAATACTTTCCGACCTCGGAAGAAAAGGCTTTGAAATACCTCCGAGACTTCATTTTTGACGATTTTGTGGCTGTTCGCAATTGGGCGATGTTAATCGCTTGGTCTTTCTCCCTACATATGTAAATTGATAGTGATGTGTATAAACTGGTAAAGGTATCTTTGAATAGACTATATCTCATCGTCTCATATTCCTTCTCTCACGTTTCGATCCTCGCCTGGCTAGCTGGTAAATATTGGCTATCCATCTTGCACGTAGGAACCGAGAGAGCGGTAGCGAGCGAGCGAGCGGCTAGCTGAGGGGCAAGAAAGAAGTTAGCCTTCGAGGAGGAAGGTCTAAATCCACAAGTGAAAGGAGTCCAGAGTCCTTCTAAAACATGCCTTCAACAGTTTCACCACACAGCAGGATTGAATACCTTGGTCGAGTAGTCCTGGGCAGAATGAAGGGGGGTTGAAAGGAAAACCCAGGTCTCGAGACAGGGATGCAAATTGTGAGACGAGAGATAACCGAACGTGTAGAAAGCGCAGGCGAATGGAACAAATGTTGATTCTCGAGGCGGAGCGCTCACCAGAAGCCAAAAGCTGTATGGCGTTGTTGTTTGCCATGGACCGTAGCGTATGTATTGTTGACTTGCCCAGAGGCGAGGATGCGAAGGCGAGCAAGGGGTCTTCTCGCTTATCCAGGATCAAGACCTCTCAGTGGCTCTTCGGTGCGAATAAGCCCCAGCTACAAGGCTTAAGACGGAAGCGTACAGCGAAAGGTGCATGTGTATGTCGGGTGAGCAGGCTGCTGATTGGCAAAGTTGATATCTGCAGGCCGGCGCTGCTAAGTAGAGGTGCAGCTGTAAATAGTGCTTCCTCGTGGTACAGTACATCGTAAGTAAACCATATGCCGTGCCTGAAACAGGAAAGATTTCTCACCAGTGCGGCACAGCCGCTGTCAGCCTGGCCAGGGACGACGGCGGTCTGCTCCCACTGCTGAAGGTCGGTCCTTAACCCTCATTTCTTGTCACCTCTCACATCTTGTTTTCGCTTCTTCCGTACATCACTTGACGGACTTTCGCCCGCCATGAGGGCCTTATTATCTTTATGTTTGGCCTTGCATTCATGCCACTCGGCTCTTTCATTATGTCTGAGATCTAGGGCGTCTTGCTCTCGGAGCGTGACGGGCAGAGGGGAAGTCTCGGTAGCCAGCGTGATTGAAGAAAGGCAGCAACCCGGCGTGGTCGCCGCAGACATCTTTCTGCGAAGAGGGTACCACGGATGTAAGAAAACGTTGATTATGCCTCGGACTCTTGTCTTGACCCGATGGGACTTGCGACTGACTTTTGTCACGCAGCGATCGTCGTGGGAAACTATGTTTACATCGACGGAGGAGCGTTTCCTACACAAGCGGTGGCAGGCCCAAAATCCAATACGCAACCACTACGTTATCAATCGACCTATCGGTGGATTGGACGAACTCTTCCGTAGTGATCAACTCGTATGCGAAGCCCAGTGGCGTGCCAAACCTTGACGATGGATCGCTTTGGTATAGTGACAAGGACAATGCGCTAATCGCCGGGTTTGCGGGAGCATCCGCGCGATTCAACACCCCATCATCGCCGTGGCCGCTGGGGCTGTGGAAGTTCAAATTAGATGGTCAGGGTGGAGGGTCATGGACGCAAGACGCTGATGCCACTGCTGCAATATCAAGCGGGTCGCTGACACGGCCATACCAAGGATTGTCCGCATGGGGAAGAGACAGTGCATTCACGCTTGGAGGTTACGAGAATGACAGGACAAGCCCTCAGACTCGAAACATCAGCTCCATGGTTCCTCTACCTGGAATGGTCCAGTATAACATGACGACCGGCACTTTCAGAAACTCGAGTGCAGCTGGTTACAGCTTCAACGGGACCGCGGTGCGGGGAGTCCTTCACTACGTCCCATTCTTTGGAGCTCAAGGCGTATACGTGGTACTCGGAGGCGACGTTCCAACTCGTGAGGGCTACTCGCCCGGATCGAACCTACACTCCTTCCAGACGTTGACTGTCTTCGACCCGGCAACGAGTACCTTTTACAATCAGACGACGACTGGAAACGTCCCGAGCGGACGCATCGAGTTCTGTGCGACTGGCGCAAACTCCACGAACGGGACCTATGAAATGTAGGTCTGATATGGTTGCAGCGTTTGAACAACCTCCTGACCTCTCTGCAGTTTCATGTACGCTGGCTGGGGAAGTCACCTCGGTTCCGATGCGCTGCCGTACGATGAGATTTATATCCTCACTCTGCCGGCATTTCAGTGGATCAAAGTGTCGTATCCACCAGGCAAGCCCAGGCACGGCCACACCTGCGAGACCGTGGGAAACAAGCAGATGCTCATCATCGGCGGGGTCGACACCCTGCAAGACACCGCAACGGAGGATGCTCCGACGCTGGACTTGGTGACTTTCGCTACCCCGGACCCGTTCGCTCAAGGACTTGCCATTTTCGACATGACGAGTCTCTCTTGGAGGAGTTCGTACTCCTCGGGCCCTTCTGCGTATGAGCAGTCGGATCCCGTGAAGAACTACTACGCTTCAAAGTGAGACCTGTGCCAGGAGGCTGTTGAAGGCTGTGGACTGACGAATGGAATAGCTCAAGGGGTCCTGCTACCTGGGCCACGACAGGGTCTCAGACTCTGAAAGACGTGTTCGACGTCTCTCACTTCTCACACAGTAGGCTTTCCTCGCGCTGATGAAGCTGTAAGCCTCGACTGACCAGGTCTCCAGCAGCGACAGGTACGCCAACCGCTTTATCCAAGGGGAGTTCTTCCAACACCGGCGCGATCGTAGGCGGCGTTGTCGGCGGCGTCGTGGGTCTTGCTGCGATCGCAGGCCTCTTATTCTTCTTGCTCAGGCGGCGCAAGCGCAACGCCGCGTCCAAGCTCCCCACCCAGGATTCACCGCATTATGCTTCCGGAGGTAGTGCCGAGATGGATCAGGGGCAGAACCACTCACAGGGCGAGTACCGTGGGGATTTCAAGCCGTACGGTCCGGTCATGTCGGAGGCTCCGGGTAGCGACGTTGCTGGCACGCCTCCTGTTCGGTATGAGATGGATGCCAGGCAGAGACATGAGTTGGCGTAGTATGTGGGAGGAGGGTAAGATCTACAGCTTCTGTTCCATACCCTGTGGTTTCTTAATCTGTATTTAGGTGATGTAGCGGCTTGTGTGGCGGGCTTTTGAGGTAATTTTTTCGACAAGGAAGACGAGGTTTGCGACCGAGAGGAGTAGAGAGTACACGTACATACTATTAGAGCAGATGCCGGGGTTTGTTTTCACACATTTAACTTGTTTCCAGCATATGTATCATGTAGAAGAATTGGGAACTGACTACTACAGTACTGTGCAATGCAGTACCTGCCAGAAGGTCATTGCATTCCCCCCCGTCAGCCAAGATAAACACAAACAGCCAAGCTAGATTTATTGCGGCCAAGCTAGATTGATTATAGCCAAGCTAGGTTTATCATAGCCAAGCTGGATTTATGACAGCCAAGCGAGATTTTGATCTATGTTAATAAAGCAGGCGAAAAGAAATATCGAACGTAACGCTTTTTTTGGCTGCCTTTGATCTAACATTTGGGAAATCACTTCTTAGCTTCTACAACCGCATTTGCGTGATTTTCCATAACAAAAGCTAATCAGTATCAAAAAATAGCATAAGTCAAACCGAACGTTAAAAGTGGTCGCAAGGCATTTAATAGAGGACAGATTCTGCTACGCTAAATTAATTGAAATCTAGCTTGGCTGTATTAAATACAGTTTGGTTGTCTTCTCTTTATCTTGGCTGTCTGAGGTGGGGGGAAACGTGCCAGGCTCCAAAAATCAATCGAGCCCAGGTTTGAAACGCTTCTTAATCCATGCCCACTGCGTCTCGCTGTTTCAGGGCGAACTCTACTATACACAGAAGACAGGAATCTTCATGCCATCACAGATGAGGGAAGGCAATCGCTGGCGAGTTCGGGTACAGAGGCATGTAAGCGAGAAAGATCGAGCTTTGAAGCCCAAGTGTCCGAAATCGTACTTACGGATTATACAGCACGTGCATCGGAGAAGGAATGAAATCCGTAGAAGTCTGCAAGCTTTGTATGGTGGTCTAACAACAAGCGCGTCGTCGGGTCTCACATTTCTGGTAGCCACTCATTGAGATACGCCCTCCGCGTGTAGCCCAAACCGATTGACGCATGTCACAAGACCGGCGTGTACCATGTTGATTCCATTAATAAAACTGATTTCTCAAGCCACGTCTCACTCGTTCCCAGGAGCGAATTCGAAACATCCATTCATGGACTGTGCTTGGCCACCTCGTCCCTGATTGGTCGACATCGAGGTGGAATTGGGCAGATCTACGGATTTGGCAGGGTTTTCTTCGTTACGGATTCACCAGAACCAACATGCCACGAGGAGACCTGAACCTCCTACTGTACGAGCGTCCGCTTCTGCGAGAGGAAGTGTATTAAATTCCACTCTGAGAGATCTCTGGAACTCGAGATTTAGAGTTTCCTCAGTGCTCCATGCGCCCGGGAGGCTTGCAATGGTATATATATGTATAAACGCCACGCCCACAATGTTGGCTCATCACAAGATACTCTAATCACCTCTTTATCTCCTCTAGAATATTCTTTGCTTGTGTCTTTCTCCACTTGAAATTAGATTACATTACCTCTTTTTCGAAATGCGTCTCGAGGCGCTCACAGCCCTCTTCTGGGCTTCGGCGGCCTTTGCGTCAGCATTACCTTACGAAGACGAAGAAGTAGATTATGGAGATTGCGGATATGATGGAATGTCGCAACTTTGGGTTTGTTCTTACGATGGCATCGTAAGTCCCTTTTCGTAAATTCTTGTATTTCCTTTGCGAAACTGATACATTATAAAAACAGGATTACCCTTGCAGGTCAGGTACCTGCTACGATGGAGGCTCGTGTTCTGGCACCAATGGGAATTTCGATTGCCCGAAAAGCAACCAAATCAACTCCCGTGATAACGATATCAACAATGCTATTCGGGAAGTCGAAGCTTCTGTGGATATTGCTCGTCGTGACGGAGAGATGGAAGGGACTTGCCAAACAAATGTGAATCGTAAAGCAATGTTTTGCTTCGTGGATAACGTCGTAAGTAATTCTTTGTTTTCTTTTTCATTTACAATACTAATGCCAAAAAAAACAGCATTACGGCTGCTCGACCGGAAGCTGCGAAATAGAAGGCGAGCCGTGTAGAAGGGCTTCTGATGGAAGTTATAAATGCCCGGTTCACGGCAAATGTGGCCATAGTCGCGATGAGAAAGACACAAAATTTTACTGTACGACAACTGTTAAAAATGTTTTTTCCGTAAGTTTTCTTTTCTTTTCTTGTTTTAATTCGAATGATATTAATCTTGAATATTAGACGCTTGATTGCGATATAGGGACTTGCGATTATTCATTGGATGAACCGTGTTATCAATGGGATGCCAAAACGACATGCTTCGTACCCGAAGGAGGGATGAATAAAGCAAAAGTTCCCCGAGATATCGAAGCTGTTGCAAATATTAAGAACAACGCTCCCCGGGGAATGGAGTCTTCTGCAGGTTCTATAAACAACGCTCTTCGGAAGGTCGAAGCTTCTGCGGATATTGCTCGCCGAGAAGTCGAAGCTGTTGCAGATATTGCTCGCCGTCAAGATGGACCGCAAACTGGACCGATAGCTGGGAAATGCCAAAAGAATACGATTAAAAACCAAATGTATTGCGCTATAAATACCGTCGTAAGTTTTATTATCATTGTTTTTTTTTAATGGTTTATAATACTAATGCAAAAAAAAAAAAAATTAGCATTACGGCTGCTCGATTGGAAGCTGCATAGTTGAAGGCGATCCTTGTCAAAGATTACTTGATGGAAATTATGAATGCCCGTATATGGGCAAATGTAAGCTTGATAAAGAAGACGACGAACCGAGCTTTAAATGCTTTTTTGAAAAAGAAGGTACCACTTACGTAAGGTTTTCCTTTTTTTCTATTTAATCAGAATAATATTAATTTTAAATAATAGAAATATGCTTGTGATAAAGGGTCTTGCGATAATCTGCAGGATAAGGATTGTCGTAGATACCTTACCGATTTTACTACGGCGTGCCCATCCGGCGGCAACAATCGCCGCGAAATCGAAGCTGTTGCAGATATTGCTCGCCGTGACGATGGACCGCAAACTGGACCGATAGATGGGAAATGCCAAAAAAATCCGACTAATAACCAATTGTATTGCGCTGTAAATACCGACGTAAGTTTTTTTTTTCTTCTTTTTTTTTAATAGTTTATAATACTAATGCAAAAAAATTTAGCTTTACGACTGCTCGATTGGAAGCTGCATAGTTGAAGGCGATCCTTGTCAAAAATTACTTGATGGAAATTATGAATGCCCGTATAAAGGCATTTGTAAGCTTGATACAGAAGGCGACGAACCGAGCTTTGGATGCTTTTTTGAAAAAGAAGATACCACTTACGTAAGGTTTTTCTTTTCTTCCATTTAATCAGAATAATATTAATTTTAAATAATAGTTATTTCCTTGTGATAAAGGGTCTTGCGATCATATAGAGGGTAAGGAGTGTCGCAGATACCTTACCGATTTAACTACGGCGTGCCCATCCGGCGGCAACAATCGCCGCGAAATCGAAGCTGTTGCAGATATTGCTCGCCGAGAAATCGAAGCCGATGCAGATATTGCTCGCCGAGAAATCGAAGCTGATGCAGATATTGCTCGCCGTCAAGATGGACCGATAGATGGGAAATGCCAAAAAAATACGATTGATAACCAAATGTATTGCGCTATAAATACCGTCGTAAGTTTTTTTTTTTTTTTTTTTTTTTAATAGTTTATAATACTAATGCAAAAAATAAATTCAGCATTACGGCTGCTCGAAAGGATACTGCCTAGTTGAAGGCGATCCTTGTCAAAGATTACTTGATGGAAATTATGAATGTCCGTATAAGGGCGAATGTATGCTTGATACAAGAGGCGACGAACCGAGCTTTGGATGCTTTATAGAAACACCTCAAGAAAATTTCGTAAGTTTTTTCTTTTTCTTTTTCCATTTAATCAGAATAATATTAATTTTAAATAACAGTTATATGCTTGTGACAAAGGGTCTTGCGATAATATAGAGGGTAAGGCGTGTCGTAGATATACTACCGATTATACTACGGCGTGCCCATCCGGCGGCAAAAATCGCCGCGAAATCGAAGCTATTGCAGATATTGCTCGCCGAGAAATCGAAGCTGTTGCAGATATTGCTCGCCGAGAAATCGAAGCTGATGCAGATATTGCTCGCCGTGACGATGGATCGCAAACTGACCCGATATATGGGGTTTGCCAAATGAATTCGATTAAGAAACAAATGTTTTGCGCTATAAATACCGTCGTAAGTTTTTTTTATTTTTATTTTTGTGGTTTATAATACTAATGCAAAAAAAAAATAGCATTACGGCTGCTCGATTGGAAGCTGCACAGTTGAAGGCGATACTTGTTTCAGAAAACCTGATGGGAACTATCAATGCCCGCTTCAAGGCACATGTGAGCTTGATGTTAAAACCGAAGAACCGACCATGAGGTGTATGACACTGAAAGAAGGATCGAAATACGTAAGATTTTTCTTTTCTTTTATTTAATAAGAATGATATTAATTTTAAATGACAGTTCTATACTTGCGGAGCAGATATAGGGTCTTGCGACAATTCAGAGGGTAAGGCGTGTCGTATATACGAAACCGATACCGTTACCTCTGTGATGTGCCCATCCGCCGGCAATAATCGCCGAGAAATCGAAGCTGTTACAGATATCAATAACAAAGCTCCCCGGGGAATGGAAATTTCGGCAGGTTTTATAAACAAAGCTCTTCCGAAAGTCGAAGCTCCTGCGAATCTTGTTCGTCGTGAGGGAGAGTCAGTAGGGTTTTGCCAAACAAATGCGAATCGTCCAGGAAGGTATTGCTTCGTAAATAACGCCGTAAGTTTTTTTTTTTCTTTTTTTTTTTCATTTTTTTTCCCGGTTATAATACTAACGCAAAAAAAATTAGCCTTACGGCTGCACATTCGGATCTTGCGAAAAAGACGACGAGCCGTGTAGACAGAATTCCAATGGGGAATATGTATGCACGCTTCACGGCACATGTACTGGTGAATCAACGGATGGAACAGGTAATCTGTGTCACGCAGAAGATAATGGCAAAGTATATGTAAGTTCCCCCCCTTTTTTTAATCCGAATAAAATTAACAAGATATCACAGGAATTTAAATGTGGTGTAGGGACTTGCAAAGACCATGGGGGTGAGTCGTGTAGTTTATACAATGAGGTAGCGACATGCCCTGGATCCAAGAACATAAGTAGTAGTGAAGAGGGCCAGTGTGTATACCAGAGGGATAAAGAGGAATTTTTTTTGCAAAATAAACGACGTCGTAAGTTTACATCCTTTTCCCGCTTACAATGCTAATGCAAATCCAAAACAGAACCATAAATGCACGGTCGGAAACTGCGAATCAGAAAGCTCTCGTTGTATGGCTCTTGATACAGGAGGGTATGCTTGCGAAACAGTAGGCACTTGTGCCACGGACAGCCTCACTGGACTAGACCATTGTCTTGAATATAGCAATACTGTTGTTGTGAACGTAAGTCTATTTCCCCTTTTTTCCCCCACAAAATATTAACATTAAACAACAGAAATATCGATGTTCCACAGGAACTTGCGATGGTCATTCCGGTGAAACATGTTATAATTACAATGGGAAGTCTGTATGCCAGTGAGCATAGCTGCGGAGCGATCACGTGCGGTCTCGTGGTATAGCCCGTGGCTATGTTCCCGACAATTCCTTTGATAGGTCTGGCGAGCCTGGATTATGATTGTCTGTGCTGGTATTGCGGACGAGGACTGGAATGCCCCAGGAACGAGCTGGAATTCTCGTGAGATGCTGGCTTATCTGTGTGGGTTTTCAAGGAGAGAGCTGTAAGCGGTCTGCTGCGACTTGCTGCGCTTTGAATGCGTTGCTTTGGTTTGTTTTTTGCTTTGCTTTCATCTTTTTCTGCGGGCAGTGTGGCTAGTTAAGCAGAATAAGAACTCTTGACGATTTCCTTGCGAACTATGTTCTTTACGAACTTTTGTCCGCTTGTAATATGGTGATTGTTTATCTATATGATAATGATGATGACATGGTGATGTTATTATTTAACATTTGAAGGGGCAGTAAAACTGCGTAACCTCAAGCCTTCCGTAGGGCATTGGAAAAGTGCTAAGCTGAGGATTTCTAGATCTGAAACCTTTGGGAAAGCAGTGATAGAAGAAAGATATATGATAAGTGCTCGTTTTGTTTACCTACGTGATCGCTAGATGTAAAGATGGTAAACTACCTAGGTATAGAGCTGTCGTCGAAATAGAGCTGAACTAGTTCTGATCCTCTGCACGTTTTAAGCGAGCTCTCAACCACAAGCCCTGCGACCTACCCCAAACGATTGCTTCGAGTACGCCATCATCACCTCTACTAAGGGGATGCAAGACCTCGGCATGAAATAAATAGCATGCAGTGATTCTCAAAAACACATGCACAAGTCTCAGGAGAAGCAAATCTCTCCCTCCCAAGAAGAGCTACAAAATCATCGGCGCAACTCCTCAAATTTTCGCTTGGTCCAAAGTCTGCATCTTCCCAATGACCAGCACAACTACGTATCTATTTGTGCGTTTGTAGATCTCACAGCTCTACCTACTTTCTCGGAACCGTGTTCTTACCACGTAGGACTTGGCTTGGCTTAGACGAGTAAATTAATCACTTGCTCACGTCCATCTAGCAAGCAAAGAGTAGATGTTTCGTCTGGGGTACATATCGCCCAATTCGGGCACACGGTCAAATCGAAACGTATACGGAGCTGGAGATGCGAGGGTGTGGGTAAGGATCATACCATGCCATGTCAGGAGGGAGGGGAATATAGCTCGAGGAAATGCTACATCCAGATCGCGTGGGCCTACGCCAAGCTGTCATTTTCATGCGAGTTTCTTGAAAGATTAACTCGAGGCTTTTAACTCCATGAGCCCAGGTATGACGATTGCGGAAATATCGATCGTTTGAAGACATGGTGGTAGCGAAACGAGTAACAACAATCACATCTCTCTCTAGAAGAGCTAGCTACTTGCCACACATTTTCCAGAACAACATACCAGAGAAAAACAAGTTCACCCGAGCGCCGAGTTCAAATCCAGGCGACCTACAGTCCAGTCATCTAATTCTTGGCCTTGAGTCCTTTTCACCTCCAAAGACCGCTTCAACACCTTCTTCACATCAGCAAGGGTAGATCCGCCACCACAAGCTCTGATTTTCGGCCTAACATTCTTCCTTCTTTCCCACCTGCTTGCTGTTATCATTGACCGTTCTCCCGGGCCCTATAGCTTGTTTTCTTTCTCCTGCATCGCGGCATCCAGTTCCGCCCGCTGCTTTTGGCCGCTACTTAATTTCTGCTTGCTACCTCAGACCCAGAGCTCCCTCGCTTGAGTCCGTTGCTCTCGGGCTCTCCTGCTCCCGTAAATTCTCTAATTGCTGCACAGCTCGCCAAGAACTTCTCTGTTTTGACAAATGCGGGACAACGTGGTACCGAAAAACTACGCTTGCGAAGCTGCGGCGTCTGTTAAACTGTCGTGATCAGCTGCTTAGAAGTTCTTGCGCTGGCGGTAGGGTTGCGTTGTCAACTCAAGGTTTCGGTCCAGTAAGTTCTTCTACGAGCCTCGAGGACAGTTTAACGGTTCCTGGAAACTGTTTGATTCGTGCTTTATCACCGGTCTCAACTGGACTGAGATGCCGGATCCGGCCATGGTGGTGAGTTGAGCTGCTATCGCGTCATCTTGGTCCTGGTATCTAGGCTCCTATCATCGAAATTGGTAGCTTCGCTCGTCTGTTCGAAACTCTTCTCGGCTGAAGCGGTAACTCCTGTTCAAAGTTTACTTTCGACCTTCCGTGTCTGGGGTCGCACGATTTGATTGCGCCCATTCTATCCACCAGCTTCAACCTCTTTGCCCTGCTTCTATTCTTTTCGGGCTCGGCAATGTCGACAGACAGCTCCCTTCCACCTCTAAATGTGCAGCCCCAATCGAGACAAGCTGGTCCCATCCAGCTGCTCTCTGTATAGCTTCTGACTCATTTCCTCTAAATCCCGAGTGAAAGAATAACTTTTTGGTATTTTGTGTAGGTAAATTTGTGCATACGGTATCGATCGAGCGCAGCGGGTAGTACAGTATGATTTGCTCGCATTTCTTGTTGGCACGAATCGAATTAGGGGGTGAGACTTTTTTCTTTCCAAAGCCAGAGCCGTAGTGGTCTTCATTACGGGCAGTCTACTCAAGGTTTTGTGAAGAGCGTGCCGCAAGTCTACGTATCAAGCAACTGATTATCCAGACCACGGGTAGGGGCTTTGACGCTCGAGAGAAATTAGGGGTCCTTTTGGAGAGTTTGGCCTCCGATGAGCCGCTGTGAACAGCACCTATCATGATCTCGAACTCAACGCTCACTGCTCGACTCTCTGTATCAGTCTTGTCCATTCCATACCAGCCATCATCCATGACCCAGCTATAGAAATTAGTGGGCACTAAATCATGGATCTAACCCGGGGTCTTAGAGACATGGTATAAGCGTGTGGTTATCAAGGATGGTGTAACCACACCTGCGGAGATGAGTTGAACGAAGTTGAGAACCAGCTTTGCTCCTTGGACAATAAACCAAAGTAAGTCTCGAATGTGCACTCGAGGGAATTTCCTTAAATTCGCTCAACCACGTATTCCAATCCTCCCTTACTGAAAAGTGTCATGGTTTCAAAAACAGCGAAAAACACGAATCGATACGAACCATTGAGCAGAGAGATGAGATCATGAAGACCTCGTTTCCAATTGGCAGCCGCAGTAGCAGTACCAATCACTATTAAAAATGAACTACCTTGACTCAGAAACCCTAGTGTCTCCACACCCACATCAAAGAAGAGATACGAGCAGGCAATTTGCTTTCGCCAGCTCGATGAAAGTTGCCTTCGCAGACCTGAAGGTTCAATCCAGCAATTGAGTACCCAAATCAGATACCAGAATCTACAGTAGCTCAAAGTACCCGATGAAGGATAAAAAAACGACAAAGAAAAAGTCATCCATCCCTTCCCAAAACATCCCCGACATTCCTCTTACAAGAAACCCCAAGCGCCGACCATTCTAGCTCGACAGAACGAGCGAGGAACAAGTCACTTTGTGAAAGACCGAGAAAAGGCATGAGAGAGAGGGTCGGCAATTGCATCCCCTTTCCGTATGTCTATTCTTTCTCGCACCGCGACCCGCTCCAGGTCGATTGGCTTCGTGACGATTTTCAGATTGACGAGGAAAGATAGATAAGAAGAACCATCACACAAACGAAGGTAAAGTAGGAGAGATCGTTACTCTGTCAAGTACAGTACGGGGAGTAGGTGTCAGAAAGAAATGGGAAATTCTCTCGAACAAGAGGAATCTACTGGAAGGGATGGTGATAGCTGCCTTGTGCTCTCTGCTCTACCTATACATACCTAGGTACCTAGAGGTAACTGAGAGATGGGTTCAAGAGATGTGCGGCTGCGACGATGCATCCCAGAGGATCCATGTTCACCATGGAACAGCCCTTCTGGATAACCTGCTAGACGCAACATGTTATTAATCAGGCAAGGCAATGCGAAGCAATGCGAGGCGATCATGCTTTGTAAGGAGATAGTCTAGGTATAATGTGAATGTGTCAATTCGATTTTTGAACCGCCCACACCACCTAAGTGCTCTATTGGACATGCATGCAGAAAGATCAGGGAGAAAAGAGGACCAGCGAGTGAAGACTAGCAAATCAAAAGGAAACCGAGGATTTTGCTTTGGTAATAAAGTACAGCAGAGACTAGGGGTACCCAACCCAGATCCCTGAGAGTTGCTCAACACCATAGCAAATGGATGTCGGTAACAACGTCTGCCTGCCGCAAGACGGTCTCTTGCATCCACCATCTAACAGCCTCCACGCCATTACCAACTACCACCCCTCCCCGTCACCAGTCTATACTACAGAGGTCATCGTCTACTTGAAGGCCTTGCCGAACATCAAGACCTGCATTTGATCGTAGATGGACAACACACCGGCACCGGCAACACCACGGAGAATGTTGGCACCAGCACCCTTGAAGAGAGACTTGAATCCCTCCTTGGCGATGATTTGGCGACCGGCATCCAAGGAAGACTTGTACTTGACAGCCTCACCAGAGGTCATCATCATACGACGACGGATGGTGTCAAGAGGGTAAGAGGCGATACCGGCACCAGTGGTGACAGTCCATCCGAGAAGGAAGGAAGCAAGGAAGTTACCTTCAAGAGGACCAACGAGGAGGACGGGCTTGATGGAATCGTACATTCCGAAGTAGAGACCACGGTAGACGACGATACCAGCAACGGAAGGGCCGAAACCACGGTAGAGACCGGCGATACCATCCGAGGCGAGAGTCTTCTTGTAGACATCCACCAGGCCGTTGAACTGGCGCTCACCACCGGTCTTGGCGTTCTTGTTGTCGTTGGCGAGACGGGTACGGGCGTAATCGAGGGAGTAGACGAAGAGGAGGGAAGTGGCACCAGCAGCCTGCAAAAGATTAGATTTGGACTTGAAATACGCAGGGGGGGTTCCTTACTCCACCGGAAGCCAAGTTACCGGCCATCCACTTTGCGTATCCGTCACGCTCCTTCTTGAAAGCGAACATAGACTTGTAGGTATCACGGAACGCAAAGTTCAAGGCTTGTGTAGGGAAGTAACGGATGACGTTGGCAGTGTTTCCTCTCCACAGAGACGCAAAACCCTCCTGAGCAGTGGTTCTCTTGAAGCACTCGGCAATACCATCGTACTTGCGATCCAGACGGCCAGACTTCAACATCTCATCCTGCAGAGCGGGTCAGTATCCACTATATGGCTACGGATGGTTTGTGACATAAAAGAATCGGCCTTATCTCGCAGGGAGATGCCACATATATTTCAGGTGTAAATTGTTGACGCTTATCCCGATAGCAGACAGCTGACACCAGTGGATGCCGGGATTGTGAGATAAAAGAGTGAAAACGTACTTGGTTCTGGATCAACAGCTTGACACGCTCAATAGGAGCAGCGGCGGTCTTCGAGACGGCAGCGGAGACACCACCCACTGTTATCGCACGTCAGTCAATGTGCTTATGGAGTCCTTATCAATGATGGTCGAGTCCTGGCATCGCGTCGACGACGATAAAGGATCTTCCGGCTTGGAGAGCGCAGACGTACTCAAGAAGTCGATAACGAAAGGAGGACTGTAGGATGAAATGTCAGCTTGAAAATACCGACTAGAATTGACGATGGATGGAAAAGTGTGAGCCACAGGCGTTGAGCGACGAAGCACGCAGATAGCGGGCTACCAGCATCTCCTGCACACCTCCATCGCATAGCCGTTCCCCAATTGGTACTATTTAGGTTGAAGGGCGATGGTGGTGATATGGTGATGTGGTGATGCATGGATGATACTGGTCGCAAGGCCAATTGGCCTCCCGTGCCACACCTTTATGGCCGAGAAATGGGGGGGAGTTGGCACTTACACGCCCATGACGGACTGCTTCTTGGGGGCTTCGTTGCTCATGATTGCGATGGTGATCTGAGGATCAAGGGACTGAGGGGAGATGCAGGTGGAGGTGGGATGGTTGTTGAGGTGGAAGAAAGGATGGAAGTGGATGTCGAGAATTTATGTTCGAGGAAAGGGACAGACTGAGCTTCTGAAAAATTAGGAAGGCGATGGCGCTAGCGCGCACGCTAGGCGACTAGGCGACCCGAACTTTCCCGGGGGCCGGGCGGGGCGGAGCGGAGCGGGACCACATCTCAGCGACTTCCTCTTTCTCGCATTGTTTTCTTTGTTGATTTGGTCATCGGCTGTTGTTGTTGCTGTTGTCATTGTAGTGGTCACTACAATTCTGTAAGGGTTGTATCATTTCGTGCATGTTGTGTCCATCGGATCCTTTCTATGCTACCCAGGTCATGTTTGTTGGCCATGGGCACGTGATCTCTGCCTGTTACAGTACAGTCCTGTAGGTGGACCTCATTTCCCGGGTTGCTCGGATGCTGGTAAGTCTTACATTTCTATTGTGCTTCTGCTGATGCATTTGCTATACGCTATGGGGGCTTCATGTTGCTTCTTGTGCTGGTAGACCCTCAACTGATGGCTGTTGTGGCTGGATGGCAAGATACTCGAATCGTGGTGTCGTAACGCTGGCTGCTCCAAAGACATTTCACCATAGGGGGACAGAGATGTCGCGAAGTCCTCTACATTCATTTCAATGAAATATCGGTATCAAGTATGCCGTGGATTTAATCGACCACGAATGCAATTGAAGAGAGAAACTCTGACATTGGTTTTCATAGCCGTGTTCTTGGTCTCGGCAGATTCTCTCAGATATCTAAACATTGGTCGGAGGTACAGTGCTGTACTTCAGAGCTACTACTGGCCTGCGACAAAGGTCAGAGCAGAATCCCGACGGAATTTGCAAAAGGAAAGGAGACAATGATGTTTCCTTTACAATTGTCGTCTTCGAGCTTATTTCCGCGCTTTCTCTTACATCTCTAAATATTGGACTGAGGTATTTCAGACTCACTGGCCTGCGATGAAAGTCATAGTAGAATCCAGACAAATCCGCAAAGGGACATAGTAAACGCCGAACATTCTCTCCGATGTCTAAACATTGGTCAGAAGCACTTCCAATGCCTACTGGAACCGAACGAACCAGAGGGCCAAGAGGCAGTGTAGGAGGTTCAATGGTCACTTAGAGCCAGATGTAAAAGCACTATCACAAGTTCGACGTTTGATGAGCGAGAGAACTACTCGCAATTGCGATATCAAAATCGGCACTCAACTGCTGGTTTGTTCTCCTGCTTGCTCGAATTTGGCTCCCCTTGAGCCCGTCACCCGAGCGACGCCAGCCCCGCCAAGTCCGACGCGGGAGTAAACAACACGTTCAAAAATAATTCCTCCGTCTCCAGTGCACAAACCACAGCTCTCAAAAGTGCCATCAAGATACGAACTCCACCTCCAGACGAACCACCCCAAATCGGTATGGACCCAACCTTCCAGTTTCCCGCCTCGCCCGCGACGCCGCTGCTGCCATGTTCCCCCGAACGCGTCAACCAGCAGCGCTCCTCCGTCTACGACGAGTCGCCGTCCACCAGCCCGACTCGCTACGCCAGAGACAGCAGCGTGCACGACAAGGTCGCTGCGTTTAACAGCCTGGCGTTTCAGAGCAAGCAGCTGGAGAGGAAAACGAACGATGCGGCGCTCAAGCGGGCGATGCTGGGCCGAGAGGAGGCCGAGAGTGAAATGCGACGGTACAGAGACGAAGCGAGGTCACTGAGACGGCATGTGGAGGAGGGGAGGGTACGAGAGCAGAGGGTCGGAGAGCGGCTGGAGATCGTGATGGTGTGTTACAGTCGACCCTTTGGAGCTGCTGGCGCATCGGAGATGGCATGTTTACTGATGGCGCCGTGATCTGCAGGAAAACTACGGCCGAGCAAAGGAACCCACGCCCACACTCAAACGCTATGGGAGAAAGAGATCCGGCGCGCGCGCAAAGAATCCTTCAAATCACAATCCGTCATCGTAAAGCTTCAAGAAGAACTCAAGTCTGCACGCAACGCCATGAAAATGGCACAAGCAGATCTGGAGCAAGAAAAAGAGCGCAGCCTGAAGCGTGAACAGGAAGCATTCGCGGCGCGGTACGAGCTGGTGGGCGTGCAAGAGGAGCTGTCACAGGTACACGAGCAGGTCAAGCTGGTAGAACAAGAGAGGGATGCGCTGAGAGCTATCGCGCAGAACGAGGAGGTTGCCAGAATCGCGGCCGAAGGAAGGTTACCGCTACCGAAAGCGAACGAGGATGATGAGTTTGCGAGTCCTAAAAAGGCGAGGAAGAGCATGGATCTGGCTACGATCACTACGTCTGCCGCAAGCGAGGAGGAGATGGACAACTTGCGGATGTCGCTGGATTGGGAACGACAACGAGCGAACAGGGCACACGACCGGGTGGAATTCTTGGAGCTGGAATGTCGCATGAACTGCTGCATCTCCAAAGCTATACAGTCAAGATCCGCGTCTGCATCTATGCCAGAGAAGATCCAGAGTCGTCGCTCGAGCACAGTGGTCAGACCAGCCGAGGACATCTTTGGAGCAGCTTCACCAGCACCAGAAGAACAAGCCTGGATCTCGCCCGCAAATGAGATCACACCCTCCGTATCGTCGCTCGAAGAACCCCGCTCCTTTGCCCGCACGCCATCTTGCGAGCCCCCAGCCGCAGCGTTGCTCACAGACTACCGGGCTTCCCTGCTCTCTATACTCGACGTTCCCCAGAGCCCATCCGACATCAAGAACGAAGAAGACAACTATGTCACCATGTTGCCTGCTCCCGAAGAAACCGACGAGCCCGAAGAGGAGTCTCCGGTGAAACACAACATGATCCCGACCTTCCATACCATTAGTACAACGACCAAGATTCCGCTGGCCAACGCACCAGATCTCACGCCTACACTCCTCCCCTCCGCAGCTGACCCGGCTCTGAGCCCAACCATGTCGAGAGAAGAAGCACTGGCGCAAATCCGCGAGCGCAGAGGCCGCGCGAGAAGCCTAGCGCAAGGGACCATGACGCCGCGGAAGCAAATGCTCGAGGGGGGCGGCTTGAGAAGAGACATCAGCGCGCCTACTATCCGCAGCGGGGGCGTGCGAGGGCGGAGCCAAGCCAGGGGGTAGACACAGAGCATGAAGAGAAAAGAGGAGTACAAGACAGTGTGAAGAGGGGAGTTTTGCTCCCGATGCCTGGGTAGGACTTTTGCTTCTGTTCGAGAGCGGCATAGCACCTGGCGTTTTCGATTTCTCCGGATGGAACGGAACGGCACCCAGACCCGGTGGTGGTGTTTTGCCTGTTTTACCTATTTTACCGCTGGTCCGCTTTGTGCGTCTGTTAAGGATTATATCCCGTGTAATTAGGTCTAGATATCACATAGACGTGTTGGTTTTGCGAGTGCTACAATTACCGTGCGTTCGACTTGTGTTCAGCTGGCAATGTGAACTGCAAAGCTATGGCTAGTACGTAGAATGGAAGAGCATTCCTCTTCAACACCACCATACGTTCGAATGGTATTTTCATGGCAAAAGCTACTACGAAACATCTTACTTGGACAGCTTCCAGCAACCTTTTCTCGGCTCCGCCGACATACCAAAGATCAAAGCATAAGACCTCAAAGGCACAGTATGTACCTACAGTACATTTCGTTGTCTGTCACGTGTAAGCGCGATAACTAACAATCCAGTCGCGAGACACCATCCCAACTCACACGCTCACCAAACACCTCCCATCAGAAGCGCAGCGCCACGGCATCCCCTCGCTCTATCGAAATTTCTCCCAAGGCAGACCTCTCCCTCCCTCCCTCTCATCCATCTTCCACGCCCATACAGCCAGCGACCCAACATGCCGCCCAAACCCTTCAACCCACCCCGCCCCTCCGCATCCACGTCCAGCAACCCCAAACCGCGCGGCCGTCCGAAAGGCACCTCCAGCAATGGTCCCGCGAAACGCAAATCCACATCCAGCATCACGTCGCGCGTAGCGAACGGGAACGGGAATGGGAAAGGGAAAGAGAAAGGGAGCGGGTTCGTCAAGGCCCGGCCTAGGGTGTCGAATGCGAGTACGGCGCTGAGCATCGACTCTTCTGCTTCTGAAGACGAGGTCGCAGATGACGGCGACGTGGAAGGAGGAGGAGAAGAAGGGGATCTTCAGATGCGCCACGCCGCACAAGAGGAAGAAGAAGGAGAAGGAGACGAAGAAGAAGATGATGAAGATGAAGGAGAAGAACAGGACAGCGACCCCTTCTCCTCACAGCCACACCTCCCCAGCCCCCGCAAAACCTCCCACTTCAACCCCGAACCTGAGCCCGCCGCCGCCATCCCCCTCGACCTCATCAACGTCCTCCTACACTCTTTCTTCAAGCAGCCCAATACGCGGCTCGCCAAGGACGCGAACGCTGCCGTGGGCATGTACATCGAGACGTTCGTGCGCGAGGGGCTGGCGCGCGCGGATTGGGCAAGGGTCAATGGGTGGGAGGGGGAGTTGGAGGGATTGGCTGGGGGGACGGGAGGCGAGGGCGGAGGTGGGTATCTCGAGGTGGAGGACTTGGAGAGAGGGGCGCCGCAGTTGGTTTTGGATTTTTAGGGCTGAGGATGGGGGGTTGGATCTGGGAGATGGGGTGTGGAATGTGGAATGTGAAGTGTAACGAGTGGAGGGTTGAGGAAGGCATTGATTGTGCTTTGGCATTCTGGCTCTATTCGACGTCCCGAGATGATGTTTCGAGTGCAGGTCGCGTCGGTCGATATCGAGGGTCGATACTTTTTAAAAGTCCTTTTCGTCGGCGCTAGAGGATATGCTGCTGAGGTTCGGGCCATGGCATACTGCCGTTGTCACATTCATCTCTGCCGGAAATGGAGAGTTGCATTCCTCCCTTCCGCACCCAATGGTTTGCGGTCCTCGATCAGCACGGCAAGTTGATGTGCGAAACGCAAGCAAGCCAAATGTGCCGGAGAGTAAGCAAAGGCTGGTATTGTCAATTGGTCGACATGAACGTCAACAAGCAAGCCGTAGATAGGACACGACCACACGACCCAGAAATCACACGACAGCCTACAAGCCCGCTTGTATGTACACCCTGGAGCGGAGAATAGATGAGGATAGACACGCCAACGCGCAGACATCCAACCTTTCCCCGTGCTTTAAGTACTGTACCTACCTAGTATCAACATGGGAACCGAAGGGGACAAGAGTACGAGGACTGAGAGGGTTGAGATCGACTCTCGGTGTGGAGCAACGCCGAGTGAGGACGGGCCTTCCACATAGACTTCCCGCCTCCTTTGTGGACGATCCGGGGAAGCAGAACAGAGCACAGGAGGCCGATGGATGGATGACGGCCGGGGTGAAATGATGCAACGAACGCACGTTTCTTGTGGATATGAAGGGGATCGAACCGGTGTACGCGAGGAGAGTTTGGTTCACGTGGTGGAAATGTACGACCTGCTCTGGTTTGAGGGGCGCGGTACTGTACAGCATGTACAGTGCTGTACGCGGCTTGGCTGTTATCGCCGTCCTTGGGCAACCTGGCCTGTGGAGTCTCCGTACCAAGGGGACAGGCGTTCTGCGACGGATCTGAAAGGCTTCTTGGCCTCGCTCTCTGTTGACTCTCTGTTGACTCTCGCTTCGGCTCCGTCCGTCTAGTCTTGGCAGTTCTCGCTTGCGCATCCCGACCTCCACTCCTTCTACAGATACAAGACTGACAGGTAATCTTTTCAGTCCTGGCTTGCACACAACAACCGCATCTCTCTACAACCACCCTTTAATCTCATGTCGTGCCTGACAACCGCGACTACTGGCTCTCATCTGATATCGCCGTTGCGCGCGCTGCCGCCGTCGCCCCTGAAACCGGCGAGGTTTGGCCGTCGTCGCAACCCGAGACGCTGCCGTGCTTCATCAGTCTGGCTTGGCCGAATCGAGGACTTTTCCGTCCAACGCATTTGCCTAGGCGGTCTTAAATGCCTCGCTATTAGGATGATGGAGAGAGATTGCAGACACGAAGTTCGTTGTCTACATTGCCTACAACCCCAAGGAAAGTGCAATTTAGTCGCGGCGAATGCAAGTACTGACTTCGATGTTACGCTCGCTCGTTTTCTGTACGCTTTCCTTCCTGTTTCTCAGTGATTCGAGAGATGCGGAGTGACATGTCTACTTCCAGCACGCCTTTCGGGTGTTCTGGCTCAGTGCTCGGGACGGGCTGTTTGAGCCATGGCCAGACACGTTTCGCGGGACATGCATCTATCTATTACCACAGCCCCAAAGCCCATCTCGATGGTATGGCTGAGGGCTGGAACGCCAGAGGGATTGGAACTGGGAGATCATTCACGCGGGCGTGAAGCTCGACTCGTGCCGGGCGATCCCCCAACCCGGCGGTGATCTTCTTTCGCATCACCTCTTGAATTGGCCCATCCCTCCTCCTTCTGTTCTCCCTTCTTCGGTTTGCAGTCCGTTCTGTCCATTCGCACTTTTGGACATTCCATACCTTACTTTGTTGTCGATCACTGCGAGACGAGCGCTAGACGCCGGTCCTTCTTCGACAACACACTTTCGTTATAATTCTAAAGACCGGATCTTTAACCTCGTCGTCAATATGAAATTCACAACTTTCGCCTTCTGTGCCCTGAGCATGGGCTCTGCACTCGGTACGTCTTCCTCGCTCTGCAGCTCTTCGAAAGCACAACCTCACACACAGAACAGCCCAAGAAGCAGGCGTCAAAGTCCACGTCGTCCGCGTCGGCTCCTTGAACGGCTCCCTCACCTACACCCCCGAGAACCTCAAAGCCGCCGTCGGCGACATGGTGCAGTTCCAATTCGCGCCCAAGAACCACACCGTCACGCAGTCGTCCTTCGATACGCCCTGCCAGCCCTTGCCCAGCACCGACATTGGGGGAGGCCTCTGGTCGGGCTTCATGCCCGTGGCCCCGACCGACACCACCGTGCCGACCTACACCATCATGGTCACGAGCGAGGCGCCCCTCTGGCTGTACTGCTCGCAGGGCAAGCACTGCCAGGCGGGGATGGTCATGGTGATCAATGAGAACACGGAGACCGACGCCTCGCGCTCGCTGGCCGCGTACAAGGAGCTTGCGAAGCTGAGCCCGGTGAACTTGCCTGGTGTGGCTCCGGCTGGGGCGCAGACACCGGCTGGAAGAGTTCCGGCTGCTCCGTCTACGGTGGCCCGCATCCCCAATGCTGGAGCTGGCCCGATTTCCGATTTACCCCTAGGAACCGCCGGGCTCCCCGCGTCGACATCCCCCCCGGCGCAGTTTGTCTCCTCCGCACACCGCGTGCACGTCTCTGCGGTCGGGAGTCTGGGGTCACTGGTGGCCATCGGTCTGGCTATCTTTCTGTGAGGGAAAACGGGAAGGGGCGGGTTCTGTTTACCTGGTCTCGGAAGTCTGTACTGGGAGGAGGAGAGGCACCGTTCCCGCCCGACGGACCGGGAGAGTAGCTGGGCAGGCCGATGTCAATTATACCTTCCATCGAAGGAAGATAAGGCGCGGCCAACAAAGCACGGTAGGGGAATGCCAGCGGGTGACGACGAGGCGGCGATGGTACAGAAGAGCGGACGATCGCAGGAAAGGAGGCGGGGAGGAGGCTTCTTATGTACCATATCTTATCTTCCCTTCTCTTTGCGAAGGAGGGACACAGGGAGCGCGACTACAGAATCCCGAGGGCGCGGATATTACATTTCTCTGGCTCTGGCTCTGGCTCTGGCTCTGGCTCTGGCTGTTGGCTGTTGGCCCTAGGATGCGCGTTCGCGGACGCGTAGGCAGGATGTATGGGCTTAGTTGTGCATGCTTGCATGCAAGCATTTCGTAAATGAAAACTACACATGCCTCGTTCGTCCTGAGTGAGTGAGTGAGGGAGTGAGTGAGGAGTGAGTGAGTGAGTGAGTGAGTGAGTGAGTGAGTGAAAATGCGTGTTCAGACTCTTCCCATTGCTTCCAACGGCACAGCATATTACAAAACATATGCATACCGTCGTAACCTAGGTAGGTAGGTAGGTAGGTAGGTAGGTACTCTTGAAAACCACAAGCACGCGGAGCCATGGGCCTGCCTCGCTTACCGGTTTTCTGCTGCCAGTCCTGACCAGACTGGGTGAGGTCTCTCTCTCCCTGCTTCGCTTACGATGTGAGATACACAACAAACGTAGTCAATAGAAAGAAGGCGAACTCCCAGCAGACTTCCAGCAGACTTCCGATGCAGCGTTCTAGCACGCCCTTCCAATACCCGTACACTCCCCCTTACATGCCTAAACCTTCTCCTTCTCCTTCTCCTTCTCTTTCTCCTTGCCCTCAGGCCCCTTCCTCTTCACCCTCCCCGCCTGCGCCCTCTTGCAAAGCTCTCTCACGGGCCCCTTCTCCCTCCACCCAGCCTCCCTCTTCACCCTGCCCACCTTGGGATACTTCCCGCTCTCGAAAAAATCCACCCAGTGCTTCAGCTTCTCGTGCACCGTCTTGCGCGCCTGCCGCTGCTCCTGCTCGCGCAGCGCCTTCAGCTCGCCTTTGCCGTACAGCGCGTCGGTCTCTGGGTCGTCCAGCGGCAGGAACATGGCCTCGACGCCGCGCAGGTCCGGCACGCCGTCTTCCGCGAAGCAGTTCGTCACGAAGGCGCGCGAGGCGTCGCGCCCAGCAAAGTGGTGGTACGACCCGCCGGGCCCGTAGTGCCGCGCGCCCAACGTCACGTCGTAGATGGAGCCGTTGATGGCGAGGTAGAGGGGCTTGGTGGGATCGCTGCCGTCGTAGGCGAGGAGCTCGGCGTCGGTGAGCTGGAGGGGGCCGGCCTGTGGTTGTGCTGTCGTCAGATCGGCTTGTGCTGGCCCGTCCTCCTTTCTTTGCGTGTCCTTCATCTCTTCATTGCGAACCAAATACGCAGATACTCGCACACAGGGCGCGGGGAAGTGACTTACCATCCAGCTCCTAATCGTCTCCACCCGCGTCCAGCGAGGCCTCTTCACATTCCACGTCAAGCTCTGCCGCGTCACGAAGTAACTCAGCGCGCTGCTCGCCAGCAGCAGGAAGACGAGCGTGCGCGCCACGTCGACCCAGCTGAAGGCATTGTCTTCTGCTTTGGCTAGGGCTGCCAGCGAGGGTTTGGCTTTCTCGGTCTCGTTCTTGTTCTCGTTCTCGTTCTTGGGATCGTCTGCCGATGGGCTGGGCTCTTTTTGCGCTGGCGGATGGTGTCCGGGGCTGACATTTGGAGAGGACAAGTGGTGATGGGCGATTGGGGTCTTGAGATATATGTAGTCTTGAGTAAGGTGGTGGGAGAGGTGATGGGGTTGAGGAAGAAGAGGTGCTAGTACTGTAGGTACAGTACAGCATCTGATTTACTTGGCTTCCGACAAGGCTCAGGAACGAGGCCCGGGGTGTGGGGTGAGGACAAGCGGTTCGAATGGGTGCAAGTAAGCCTGTGAGTAAGGATTCTGAGTCCGACAGACACTGCAACTGATACCGAACTTCTGCTTGGGGTTTGTAGAAAAGGGTTGTCCAGAAAGCAAATAGCTGTGAGCCTGACATTCACGTTTGCAGACAAGCATTTCCACTCTTGCATGTCTTCAACATCTAGTCAAGTGCAATTTCGAGGTATCCCAAGCCTCCGTCAGATATCACATCCAGCTCAATATCACGTCGCAAAAAGCCTTCGCAATATTTCAGTTGCCTGAGCAGTTTGATTTCGATATGCTACACCGATAAATCAAATTCCATGCCCAATGCCAATACCGATGCCCAATCCATTCCCATTCGCGCCCATCGTCGGTATCGTTATCGAAGGAAGGACGACTGGTCGAAGAAACAGGTACTGAAATCCTCTACTCCGCAGCAGTGATCGCACGAGCTGTCCGTCTGTTAGCGCCGAGCCCGCCAGCGAAGAGACATTGCCCGTGGTTCCGGCTCGAGGAGACATACTGTAGATCTGCAACTTGCTATGTCCGACAACCTTCTTGATCTGACCCTTCTCCTCCAGGTCCGCCAGGCATCTTCTCGCGAGGGATCCGTTGATCTTCAGTCTGTCGACGAGAACGGCGACGGTGACGAGACGGTACGATTGAACATCCTTCTGGAGCTTGTCGGAGGTCGCCTTGTCTAGAATCACGCCGTGTTGCGCCTTGTCCTTGACCTTGCCTTTGGACCACTGAGATGTACTGCGTTAGCAAGAGTTGGCCCACGAGCAGGTGTCTGCGGGCCCAGACTCGTCCAACGATGGAGTCTCCGGACCTCAGGCGCTGGAGGTGCGATCCACACGAACCTTCTTCTTCTGCTTCTTTGCACCAGTGTTTGCGGGCGCCATGGTGATTGTTCGGGGTGGTTGGTGTTGGTGGAAGGAGGGGAATTTCGAGGTTTTAGTGAAGGGTTTGTGCGATTACGGATATGGCTAGTGCACGTGACTCGTGGCAATCTTGGCGGCGGCACTTCGACCTCCACCTCAACCAACGTCGCAACAAGCATGGCCAGTGATCAGAACAGACCTGTCCCAAACATGATCCTGGCCTCTTCCAATGCGCACGCGGTAATTCAGTATGCTCGCGAGGAACGACACAGAAGTAAACGCTCTCCATTCGAATTCAGCAGCAGACTTCGTAGGGGTTGTTTCCCAACGCTCACACACATACGTTTGTAATCAAGGATATTTATGTACTGTACAACGGCAAGCCGATTACCGGCAGAGATTTGACGGCAAAGAGAATGCACCGCTTTACCGCCCCGGCCGATAAGCAATTCAAAGAGATATTGAAAGAGATAGACCGTATCTTGGCCAGCTCCAGAGTCAAAGTGACCCAGTCAGTAGTGGGAAAAAGAGCTGAAAGTTCGACAATTTATCTTGAGTAGGCGAGCCTGGAAAGGAGCAAGTCGATGCCAAGAAACAAAAGGCGGAGGGAGTTAAGAAGGGTAATGGGCAGGGCCCTTTACATTCACGCGTTACTTTGGATACTTGATAATCACGAATTACCATTAGTGCAAACTCGAGAGCGAGACTTGCGCTGCCGTTGGATCTTTGAGGTGCTTTTCCGAGTCATCATCAGCACGGCTACGCCAAGACTTTACCGAGTCACGTGTACGAACCAATTAGTAAGCAGCGCACTTGCATTCTCGAAATTCCTGTCGTCCCCCGCCGTCACAACTTTTCAACACACAACACGACCACCACCAAACGTCAGATAGGTACGCCATTCCGACCCTGGCACACTCAACTCATACTGATGCGCCATAGCCACCATGTCTGACCACGAGGAGATCGAAGTCGAAGCCCCCGTCGAGTCCGCCTTGCCCAAGGACGTTGTGTCGGAAATCGGCAGCATCAAGCTCTTCAATAAGTGGAGTTACGTCGACTGCGAGGTCAAAGATATCAGTCTGGTGTTCGTAGTCCTCTGTTGAATGTCTCGGCGAATTTTCGAGGCTCTGGCTAACACGGTACTTTTACAGTGACTACATCCAAATCCGTGCCCCAGTCTACATCTCGCACTCCTCTGGCCGATTCGCCCAAAAGAGATTCCGAAAGGCACAATGTCCCATCATCGAGCGCCTCACCAACTCCCTGATGATGAACGGTCGCAACAACGGAAAGAAGCTCATGGCAGTCCGAATTGTCGCCCACGCCTTCGAGATTGTAGGTCTCGCGCGCACACGCAGGGGAGGAATTTGTACTGACAGCTGGTCTCGCAGGTCCACATCATGACTGATCAGAACCCCATCCAAGTAGCCGTCGACGCTATCGTCAACTGCGGTCCCCGTGAAGACTCTACTCGTATCGGATCCGCTGGTACCGTTCGTCGTCAAGCTGTCGATGTCTCCCCTCTCCGCCGCGTCAACCAAGCCATTGCCCTGCTCACAATCGGGGCCCGCGAGGCCGCTTTCCGCAACGTCAAGTCGGTCGCTGAGTGCCTTGCCGAGGAGTTGATCAACGCCGCGAAGGGATCCAGCAACTCGTACGCCATTAAGAAGAAGGACGAGCTGGAGCGTGTCGCCAAGAGCAATCGGTAAACGGGCGTCGTTGAGGTGTTTTTGCGGGGCGCGGGATGGTTCTGCGATTTGCTTACGGCTGAGCTATGGCCGGGCAGCATTTGTGTCGAATAGATACTAGGAAAATGCGAAGCAACTGCAAAATCATTCATCGGAACTAGATTGAGCTGTGATATCAGAGGCACTGACGTGATAATTCTGGAGAAACATATGCTTCCAACCTGAGGGATGGCGCAGTGAGCACAAACCTGCCGGATCACTCTGGGTTGAGCTCAACTCATAACTTTTCTTCTCCCAACGACTGCATGCAAGGTATCAAGTACATTCACAGTCTGGAGAACATTAGTAACTCGATGACTCGCCGACCGCAAGGATGCGTGACTTCCCGATTCGGATTGAGGAGAGAAACATGTCCGAAGATTTGGTGCGATTACGATGGTTTCTTTTGATTCTACGGCACTACGCTCGAATCTCGACACGCTCTGAGAATGCGGCATCTCGTCCCGCCTTGCCGTAAAGATCATGGCTGACACCAAAAAAACACTATGGTAATAGAAATGGGACCGGATCTCTTCGCAGTTTGACTATCGGAATTCGAACACAGACAGCCTTTGAACGTTGGCGATGTCTCACAACAGGTACGCCGCATCCGTGCTCGACATAGCCATTGCCCGGTTTCGTCACGCTGAGGAAATGAGAATCAGCTCAAAGAGAGATTGTGGTGCCCGTGGTGCGTAAGCGCTATGGTGGGAGGGGTTGGCATCGTTCTCTGAACGGGACTTCACCATTTGCCGTGTGGAGCACGAGCGGGCGCTGTTAACAAGACATCAGGGCTTCTGGATCGGGTCGGGCTTTTGCGCCTCGCGGAGGAACTGTCCTACTCGGGTCGATTGAGCTGTTGGTTTTCCGGCATCAGTCGAGCTATCAAGCTCCCGATCTTGTCTCCAGTGGGGGCCGCAGAGTGTGGGCTCAGTATAGTACGTGGTGTTAAAACACAGGTCATCATGCTCTCCATCCTTACTTACCTACGGACAGTATTCCTCACTCAAAGATGCCAGAGCTGGTCCTGTACATAGAAGGAGATCCATTGTGCTCGTAGCCAGCCTGCTTTCCTAGTAATTCCCACTCATCGCCGGGAACGTATTCCCAGACTTCAAGCCCCGTAAACAGGAACCATATGACGAACAGTAACAGGACCCATATGACGACCGTCCTCCGACCCTGGAATCTTTTTCCTAACAGGATCCGAGATCGGGTTGAGAGCAGCAATAGAAGCATCAACCGCGTCTCTTCTCTCTTGCTTGGTCTCGCTACTGATTTCGGCGTACGTCTCCTTGATGCTATCCTGAGACAAGTCAGAGACGAAATCTACATCGGAGTGTGGAGGGCTGACCAGCCATGCAACTATCCTGCTATCTGGCTCCTCGTGGGGAGGATGGTTGCTGGTGTAGTCGTCGTCCATGCTGTTCGTGGTGATGGAGTTGTGATTTCGTCTTTGGCTACAGTGAGATTCAATGTCGGGATATCATGGTCGCAAGAGTTTGATGTCGTACTCGCTTTACCGTGACACACGATGCCTGATGTGTGTTGTAGCGAACGAAGCGCACAAGACTCCGTTTGAGAACGGAAGAACGTGTCCCGAGCTGGTATCACTCTACCGGTGTGTAGGCAGCAAGCGAGGTTCCAAAACTCGGAATCGCAGAGCAGCAGAGTAGAGAAGAAAGAATCACGAGGGGCGGCAAAAGCCTGGGCTTGAGGAGGCGCCTGTACCAGAGAGAAGGACTTTGGGTTGTGTCGGTATCACAGGGGGGGTGAGACAGGCCAAATAATTGTATTGCAATGCAGTCGTATTTGGTTGTAATCTGGTCTGGGGAGAAGCTATTCTAGAGTGCAAACGCAGGTTGTATACAAGGGAGCCATGGCGGCACGCTACTGCTATCACGTCCATAGCACGTGCCTTATATTCCAACAGGTTGGCTGTTCGAATTGAGACGTGCAACAAAAGCCCGAATCGATTTACCCGTACTCAAAACAGAAGGTGCTGTTGACATGAGACGTGCAACAAACCCCTGAGCCTACCTGACAATTAAGGCGCCTATAAACTTGCAATCGACTCGGTCGAAGTGCGACGTGCAACTCTTGGTCTACACAGCCAACACTACTACGAGTTGCTTTTACGACCAACTTCTCATTTCAACCCAAGATCAACTTCTGTTAACGGGATTCCACCTTTCAGGATTTCTTCCGCGCGTCATCAAAGGATGAACGATCAGAGTAATCTCATGCCCTTCTGCAGAGAATCAAGTTTGGTACCAACGATCTCCTGGTATGATCACATGTTCAAAGTTCCACTAACCTCATATGTGGTACAGTTCCGGTTTTGGCCATCAGTCATGCTCTTGCGGCAGGCTTCAACTTCTCAAACCAGTTGTGTATGCTACGAAAAAGTAAACTCCGTGGAACATCTTTACCTTGTACTCTTGGAGTGTTTTCAGCACTGCCCATAGAAACTCAATCAATGGGCGTATGATTCGTGTTCTGGATGAAGAACCGTTTTGACAGTCTTCGAAGTTGGGGCATTTCAATTCATCTTGAGGATTTCTTGGGTCCTTGTGAGCCTCTCCGGGCCTCGAAGTCGCAAAGCTGTTCGATATGATTATGCTTGGTCCAAGAAGGTGATTTCGACTTCTATCTCTGCTTGAAGTTTCTGGCCTCATTGTACGTTCTATTTATTCCCAGCTAGCAACTGCACTAACCTCCAGTTCCAAATTTTGTGCGGCTTGCACTCGAGTACTCCAGAGAGTATGTAAACCACGCTTTGTGGGGGGCAATCTACAGTACATCGTAGCAGCATAACTGGCAGAAGGCTCTTGTCTAACATGGACATGTCTCAGTAAGACTTATCTGTGTCTGGAAACCCGAGCGGAAGAGAAAGCCAGAAGAAAATTGCACACGTCATGGTGACGCCGAAGTTCATGAGCTATCTCGGCTTCCACATTGGCGATTGCGCGGAGCAAAAACCTGTGCTGGGTACCCAAGGAGAAACAGGAATCGGCGTTAATCTAGACTTGATGAAAACAAAAAGTACTGGTCGAAAGTGATTGGAGTAGGAAGAAGCTGCAGCTACGCGCCACGTTCACATCAACGTGATTGCTGACCTCGTCGCTCGTCACTTCGCCGTGATAGCAGACTATCGCTGACAGGGGACACGAGAATAAGCTGGCAGGAAAATCAACGATAGGTAAAATCACATGTCGGCAATGATAGCTTGAGTGGGGGGTGGGCTTTACCGCTCTGCGCAGAAGTTGCTGAACAATGGTCGGGAAATGGCCGTCAGAGTTTCTCATCGTAAGCGGCCTCACTTTGGGAAAGCGGTGACTTCGACATGATTGCAGCGAACTGCTCATCGGGGAATGCGGATTCAACCTCGTGGAATCTTGTGCAGGGTCGCCATGCTGTTATGCACCACCTATGAACAAACAAAAAGCTTCATAGCTTCCCACGTGACGTCTCATCTCGCTGCAACATATTATTTCCATGGGCCAAAATTTATCTATGCAAATCTATAAAAGAGGAAAGGGAATGAATGGAGATGAAACTTCGCCTTTGTCTTTCTAGATTGAAATTGTTGATCCAAGCTACCATGTCACATTGCTACGGAAAACCCACGTCAACAAACACAGTTACTTGACCGAATAAAAAATTTAGCCTGACCCCCAAGGCCACCGCACAGTTTTCAGCAGGGCTATATTTACACGTTCCAAATCCATCGGTATCCAGTGGCGCAGATGGCATAGTTGGTTGCAATCTGTCAGGTCAATCTGGTGTGGAGGATTGTAAGAGTTTGGGGAAAAAAAAACGAAAATCCACCTCGGAGGGTTTTCTTTCCCCGCTTCGGCGGGTTTGTTTTGCACTTTTTGCTCTTGAAAGTCTTCGACTTCTCTTCAATTCATTTGCACGCATTTCTTTCTGTTCTTATCTTGCCGGTTTTTGTCGGAGGGTTAGGGGCGGGAGGGGGGTCTCTGGAAGGAAGGTTCTTGTTTCCCTCCCGAGGTTCTGGCGACGCGAGTTCCACGGTCGGGATACTTCCAACGACTCTCGCCCACACCTTTGCTTTTTTCTTTTTTTTTTTTTTTTGCTATCTTTGAATGAATTTTTTACGTCTGTGTAAGTTACATCATCGCCGTGGTTTGGAAGCCCGCTGTTGGGAAGAAGTGGTCGCTTGGAGCGTTGGTCTGTGGTTGTTGATTCCCCACTTTCTAAGCGAAGTCGCGACGTCTTTCTTCTCTGATCCATCAGCCTTCTCAGCAGCTGCCCACCGCACGCCTACCTTCCTCTTGTACCTCGAGAGCAATGCGATAGACGGTTCAGCGAGTCCCGTGACGATGTGGAAGTCGCGAGCTCAGTTTGTTTCTAACTTTGCGCATCGAACGTGGCTGGTTTGTTGTGGGTTCTCTCCGGCTTCGGGATGTCTTCGTCTTGTCGTCCATCACGATTCTCATCGCGAGAACTTTGACCGTGGGAAGCACGGCATGCGGGCTTTCTCGGCTGGATGCGCCTATGGGGGGGGGGTTGCTGAATCAATGTCTCCTGAGATGATCCTTCAGTGGTAAGTGGGTATCCTCTCCTCTCCCTCGAGCCTAACCGTCAATCCCAACGGCACAAGTCCCCTCTGCACGAAGGACCAAACCGAGGAGTCACCGTGTAAGGTGACAAGTTCCGTCGTGGGATGCGGCGATGTAGTACGGCCCTGCAGATCCAAAGCACGGATGTTTTGTGTTTCCCTCCCGGCGGGGGTTGCGTGCTTTCTCGTTTAGGTATCTACGAACTTGTCTGTTTTACATACATACATACATACATACATACATGCAAAGTGTGAAGAGGCTATCTCGAGAGACGGTTACGGGCTATTTATTGTACGATGGAACAGCAACTATCGAATGTGCACTCGCTTGCAGTCACCCAAACACACATCCACATCCACATCCACATCCTCTCAGGTCCTCGCAAGTCGTCATCACCTCCCCAGCACCCCAGACAGCCCTCGCGCGCCCACGCAAGCGCGAGTGGGTGGGTGGATGTGTGGCGCGGTTAATAGGTAGGCAAGGAAAGGTAAGGCAAGGCAAGGCAAGGCAAGGCAAGTAGCTTCAGGGAGATGTGTAGATGGGTACCTATTTATATATATGTGTATCTACACGGGTGGGAGTATGCACTTGCCCATGTTATTTCCGAAAAGAAAACAATAAAAAACAGGTTGCGTGACTAGGTACTCAACACCTGCCTTTTAGCTCTTACCTACCTACTTACTCATTCACAAGCTTACGCGGAAGAGCACCCATGTCATGTCATGTTACCACGAGGTGGGTAGGCGTTAGAGACTCTCTACCTTTCGTCCCGTTAGCTGGATGCGTGAACGGATCAGTTCGCGAAGAGCAGACACCCGCGCGCGCGCTCGCTCGAATGACGAGTCCAGATCGAGATGAGACCGGAGGACTGGTGTTCCAAATGGGATGGACACAGCACCTCTTGCAAGGGCACGGGAAAGGAAGCCGGGCTTAGAGGTCGAGATGCGGTGTAGTTAGATGTAGATAGGTCAACGAATCGAAGGCCCTGAGAGCCAGAATGCCACATAAGTTGCCATACATCCCATCTCGTTGCCGGAAATACAAAATCGGACGCGAAGATAACGCACACCCCCCCCCCCCCCCGTCATCTCACTCATTCTGGATTCCAAAGAACGCATCGTCGAAATCCCCATGCTGCATATCGCCTCCTTCGCCCATAACCGCATCATCGTTATCGAAAAAGATATCGTCAAAGACGCTGTCCCCCGCCCCCGCCATGCCGACATCCAGATCCAGATCCATGTTGTCGCCGCCGCCGCCGCCGCCGCCCGACGCGTTGTTCGGCATCGCGACACATCGTTCTGCTTATTCTGGCCGAGCGCATTCGCGTCGTTCGCCTGCGAAGGGTTGGTGTTGGTCGCCGACGCATTGGCGTCGCCCACGTTGAAATCCTGCGCGCCAAAATTCGAGAGGTCGAACTCGGCGTGCGACGCGGGCGCGGCGTTCTGCGTTTGCGTCTGGCTGTCTGAAGGGGCGTCCTGCAGCGTCAAGTCCATGTTGTCGTTGTCGGGGATGTCGAAGAGCGAATCGACGGCGGAGATTTGCAGTTCTGCCGTGCCTGGCGCAGACCCGGATCCTGCAGCGGCGGCGGCGCCTTTCGTGTCGAGCTCCAGCCCGACCGGCTTTGCATTTGGGCCCGTCTCGTTCGCAGACGCTGCTGGCGACGCCGGGCCTGGTGCGGCTTTCGCCTCCTCGACGGGTGGTGTATTGGATGTCGAGGGTCCTGGGATGGCAGCGGCTTGTGGCTCCTTGGGCGTAGCTTTCTCAGGGCTTGAATTTTCCGCCTCCTTCACCACGATCTCGGGCAAGACTTCAGACGCATTTCCATCCGCTTTCGCATTCGCATCGCTACCTTGCCCGTTCACGGCGGAATTGGTCGCTTCGGCCTTCACCGTGTCGAGTATCGGTTCGGGTTGCTCCAACGCGACGTGTTTGGAGCGGATCTCTTCTAGATCTCTGAGCAGTACCGCTTTCGCCCGCACCTAGCGCACGTCAGCATTGCATCTTGCAGCAGCAGAAACGCGGCGGCCATCTTACAATGTCGCTTTCGAGATCATCCAGCGCCTGGTGGAAGTTCTCGGCCGCGCCGGGAATGAATGTCTTGAGCCGCGTGTTCGCTGTGGCCAGGTTTCGGCCTCCATCCTTGTTGGAAGTGGAAGAGCGCAGAGCTTTGCCGGTTTCTATGAGCTGGGAGGGGTTAGTCACCGCGCGGCGACGTGCTGCGAGATGTGTAGAGTCGTATACTCACGATGGCGTTGATCATGCTCTGGAGGACGTCCAAGGGAGGTTTGGGAGGCATTGATGGCGGTTGAAGGTGTGAATATCAGAAGATTGGCCTTGATTCGAGGATTTTCAGATGGCAGTTTGTGGTGAAATAATGATGGTGATCCATGACACGAGAGGCTGTATCAACGGTCGGGACGAGATGTGTAAGGCTGAGAGGTACGATGACATCGGCTAAGGCACGGCTATCGACAGTCGAGCATTGGGCTGGGCTGGGCTGGGCTGGATCCGCGAAACCGAGAGCTTAGTAGCTTGTACATATGTATGTATGTTTGTATGTATGTACAGTACAGTAGGTACAGTACATACAAAGGTACAGTATGTACGTGTTTACTGTAGCAAGATCTAGAGCTAGAGACTTAGTGAGAATTTACGTGACTCAAATACTCGGAGAGACAATGCCCATAGAGTGCAGATGCTGTCAATCGACAGCTAGTCCACATCTGAGACTTTGGCCTACGAACCTTCAGCTTTTGATCGTTTTCTCTTGAGGCAGATTGCATTACAGAGTCTAAAGAGCCCAATCTGAATTCACCGACACGCGGTGAATTCGAAGTGATTTTCCTGACCGGCGAGCCGAGTTTTCTTTCTTCTACGGTTACGCATGCACGACCACGATTTACCCAACGAAAGGCATGCTTATCAAGATTTCCCAAGAACTGTATGAAAGGGAATGAAAAAAAGAAAAGAAAAAGAAAAGGAAGAAAAGAGATTGGGAGGATTGATAGCTCGACAATCGAAACCCCTGCACAGCGCTTTCGAATCAGCGCCTTCCCGGATGCATCGGGTTCGACGGCATGTTGGACGAAGAAGAGAGCAACGGTATCACGCAAGTACAGTACGGACCAAGGCGCTTATAAGCTACTGTCCATCGACGTATACAAGCAGACGGTGTGACCCGAGAATTCCAATTGCTCTCGAGATGCTTCACCAAAAAGTCTGCAACAGCGTGGTATGTCTGTACTGTACCAAAGACTCGGGATACCTTTTCCTTCCTCGTGGTGTTTACTTTCGCTAGCTACCTACATACAGACTTTGCATAAGTATAATCTCTTTTGCTTGGCACGTTCTTGAATTCTACGGAAAGCTGAAGGGCCGCTTTTCCGGTCCATTGTGACGCCCAAGAATCATCTGTGTATCATCCATCACACGCGAGACTTTCATCCTGTGAAGTGGAAAAAGTATATTAGAGTCAGCTGTTATGGCGTTATCACTCACCTTGTCCAAGGCCTCATTCCCTGGCATCATGGAAAAGGACGGACAAAGCAGACGAACCAGATGGGGAGACGAGATATAGGTTGTTCTCTCCCGGCGTTGACACTTCCCTCTATCACTTTCTTTTTCCGCTGAGCCGGCCATGTGTATAGGTAAGGTATGTACCGTGCAAGAACGGTACAGGAGAGGAGTGGCACGACACACTCTACGCTGGCCAGCTCTCAGTCTTCATTCAGTCCTTACAGTACTGTCTGCAGAGTCACGCAACACAGCCATCACAATGAAGATGAATAGTCGCAACCACCGCGACAGCAACAGGGGCCGGAACACGAACCAGCAAAAACCCCCCCAAAAAACACACAAAAAAGCCGCCAATAAAGGCACATGTAGACGGGAGACACATGCATCTGGTCATCGTCAGTACTCGTAAACATAGGTGAAGTAGAGTGGCTGCTCGCTTACACTGGTCCGATGTACACACATACAGTACAGCACTGTAAACACTGTACAGTACTGTACCAGCTAGCGGCCGGCCAAGCCCGTCACGGTACTTTACTGTAGCCACTCCCCATCAAATCCGCATCCCACCCAATCCCAATTCATCTCTTCCAATCCCTCTTTCTCCCTTCCCTTCCCTCCTCTTCTCCCCCTCCCCCTCTCCTCCTCTGTCTCTCCCATCTTCTACCGCTCACCTCCACCATCACCACCACCACCACCACCTCCTCCTCCTCTATTCCGCATCGACAACAAGGCGTGAGGCTCGCGAGTGGTTTCCTCCTCTCTTCCTCTCGTCTTTTCGCTGTCTCGTCTCCTTCTTCCGTTCAATCCATTTCCACGTTATCATCGTCGTCCGCGTCGCCTTCTTAACTTTCCCAATTTTCGATCTGTCGCAGAGCTCTCCTCCGCTTCCCGTTGTCGTGCCACTCGTCTCCTCCTCCTCCTCCTCTTCCAGCTTCGTCTGCGCAGTCAAGTAATCGCGAAGCTTTCTTCTCTCGAATCAATTCGTCTGTCCTCCGCCGCCTTTTCCAGAAGAGAAAGAACGCAAGACAGAGAGACAGAGACAGAGAGACGGACAGACAGACAGACGGACAGACCGACTGAAAATTTCTGTCGCCGAGCCTCGAACCGTTGCCCGGTTCGTATCGCTCGAGTCACACAAGAAGGTTTTTATCCAAGGCCTCGTAGCCTTTCCATACATCTATCTGTACTACTCGCCGATTTTCCCAAGCTGGAAAACCGAGCATTGTGCGCGGCCGAGGATTCGCTCTGCCGCTGTAATATCACCCAGCTTGTGCGTACGGAGGATCTCCCTCTGCACACCTTCGACTCCGAGCCTTTCTCCTCCCTCTTCGAAGCCGGTTACCATGTCGGACAGCGGCCCTCCTCCGCCCAGCGCACAACTGCCACCGCCGCCGCAGACGACGGCGGGCGCACCGGGCTACGAAAACGGGCACAATGGCCAGGCCGGCAACCACATGCCCCCTCCGCCTCTGGCTCCGGTAATCATCCCGCCAAACACCAACCCGATTCCCACGGCAGTCACGTCGCCCATGGGCGAGAACGGGGGGGTAATGTCGCCGGACAGCGCGGGCGGATTCGTTCGTCGTGCGGCTCCTGAGCCCAACAAGCGTGCCTTGTATGTTGGTGGCCTCGATCCCAGGGTCACCGAAGACGTGCTGCGTCAGATCTTCGAGACCACGGGCCATGTGCAAAATGTCAAAATCATTCCTGACAAGAATGTAGGTGCCGTACGTATCAGTCTTCCAAAAAGCTCCTCGGCTGCGTGGATGGGGGGGGTGGTGGTGGTGGTGGTGGGCAGGTTCACCAGTGTCGCCCTTTCAACGGCTGGCTACAGAACCTGAGCTTGGGAAGAAAAGTTGGCGCACCGCGTTCAGCCACCTTTGACCACGTTTTTTTCCTTAGCGTTGAGTGGGTCAGTCAGCTAATTTTCTTTGCGCTCCCATAGTCGAAAGGATTCAATTACGGCTTCGTAGAATACGACGACCCCGGAGCAGCAGAACGCGCGATGCAGACCTTGAACGGCAGACGCGTCCACCAGGCGGTAGGTGCTCGACCTTGATCAATCGGACTCCTTCCATCCTGACAGTAACTGCGCAGGAAATCCGCGTCAACTGGGCCTACCAATCAAACACCTCCAACAAGGAAGACACTTCAAACCACTTCCACATCTTTGTCGGCGATCTCTCGAACGAAGTCAACGATGAGGTCCTGCTACAAGCCTTCTCTGCCTTTGGATCGGTCTCCGAGGCTCGCGTCATGTGGGATATGAAGACGGGCCGATCCAGAGGATATGGGTTTGTCGCCTTCCGCGAGCGCCAGGATGCCGAGAAGGCCTTGAGCTCGATGGACGGAGAGTGGTTGGGGTCTCGCGCCATCCGCTGCAACTGGGCCAACCAGAAGGGGCAGCCTTCAATCTCTCAACAGCAGGCTATGTCTGCGATGGGCATGACTCCCACCACCCCCTTCGGCCACCACCACTTCCCCACCCATGGAGTCCAAAGCTACGACATGATTGTCCAGCAGACTCCTGCCTGGCAAACCACCGTCTACGTCGGCAACCTGACCCCCTACACCACCCAGAACGATCTCATCCCTCTCTTCCAGAACTTCGGATACGTTGTCGAGACTCGCTTCCAAGCTGATCGGGGTTTCGCCTTTGTCAAGATGGATTCTCACGAGAACGCGGCCATGGCGATCTGCCAACTGAGTGGCTACAACGTCAACGGTCGGCCACTCAAGTGCAGCGTAAGTCAAAGTCTGCGGAATGTCTATGCATCGCTAACATCTCCTCAGTGGGGTAAGGACAAGGCACCGGGCCAACCTAACGCCGATGGTTCTCAAGCGCCATGGAGCCCAGCTATCCAAACCCCAGGTGGTTTCCAAACTCCGGCCAACTTCTTCCCTCAATATGGCGCATTGCCTCAGCAAGCACAGGGACCCCAATCAGCTGGCCCAATGCCCTCTCAGCAATCTCAATTCCCAGCCCCCGGCGGTTACGGCGCCCAGGTCAGTCTCCAGGCCAGTACAACAGCTCCCAGATGTTCGCAGGCTCCCAGAGCGCTGGTGGCTACGCTCGCGGTCAACCGGCACCCAATGCTCAGTGGTCTGCTCCTGCCACCCAGAACTACAACAACGGCTTCTCTGGCTACCAGGGATAGATCGTTTTGGAGGGAATCGTGTCTCTCGCCTTTCCGCGCGGTGGAGAGGGGGACTCGGGATCTGCTTTGTCTTTACGTCTGACTTTTCTCATCTCTTGCCCCTTAGGGTCGTTCGGCTGGAAACTTGCATAGGACTTTTCATTGGAATGCTCTCTTTTCAATACAAACTCTCTGCGTTTACTACTGTTGGGAAGGTGACTCGAGCGTCCGCTGAAAAGTTTGTTTTCCCTAGGCTATTGTCGTCGACTTTGGCGGGCACCTGTTTTCGGCTTCTTGATGCTAGCCTGCTCTCTCGTCTCGCGTTCTCATGAGTCCACGAATCTACTTTAGCGACTACCCAGAGTTCCTGCGTCCCCAGCTTTCCCTGTGTTTGCCGTTTGTCGATCTGTGTAGATAGGAAGTCGTAGGTCGCATGAGATCTGTAGCTGGAGACCGATTCCAATGCCAAAGAAATTTGACGGTCGTTGCCTGCGCGGCCAACTGTGACTGTCAGAAAGCGAAATGTGCGCCTCCCTCGGTGATGGTGTAGATGGACCAGGCCCGTCTGCCGGCCAGTCGCGCTCACGGACTGGATGGATCTGGACCACCTGGGCCCAGTTCCGTTCGCAGGTGGTTGGGGGCGCCGGTCACGTGTAGATAGAAACTCTAGCCTTGACGCGAGCGCGGTCTCTAGACGCGAGGGCAATTCATCATTGTCAAATCATTGTCAACCTCGAGAGCGCAACATTGACCGCAACATACCTCACCTGCCAACCTGCCCTGTCTCCATGGACTAGACCCATCCCGCAAGAGAATACCTGGTCGATTGTATGACAGCTGGTCTGGCCCGCTCCCTTGCCTGTCGGGCACTACTTGCGAGTCGCTGGAAGGCGTGGACCCCCCCTCATCTGCCAACAACGCTCGATGCACCGACGACCACGACAGCCGCGTATTCCTCCATCGCAGACGCAATGTTAGGCCGTGCAGCCAGCGCTCACGCGGCTGCGAAGCCGAAGACGCCCCCCGAAAAGCAACCGTTCCCGTCCAGCATTGCCGCGCACAACGGTAACATCGAAGAGCAATTCAAGAAGGCTCGGTCGACTCAGTCCATTGGCGGGTTCACCAGCGGTGTCACCAACAAGTTTGCGAAGCCGGCAGTACCCCCAAAGCCTCCGAGACCTTCGGACCCCAATCCTTTGGCTTCGAGGTCTTCCAATATCAGACAACCTCTCCAACGAGTCACTAGCACTTTTTCTACTGCATCATCTTCCTTGTCCGCGGTATTCAGCAGTACCGACTCCTTTCGCGACAATCCCGAGAGCATCAACCTCACTGGTGATATGCCTCCAACATCGAAGTTCGCGGTATCACGCAAGCAACAGCCCGCTCCCAGCCCCGCGGTGGAGTTCGACGAGAACGACTTCGACGACGATGATGAAATAGACATAGACTTTGATTACGCTTTGCCAATGTCTACGGCCGTACCGTCCAAGCCCACTAGCTCAATACCAGAACCGTCGCCCTACAAACTACCCGCGATTCCGTGTCAGAAACTCCCGCAGCAGCCTACAAGCAGTGCGCAGACATGGTCTTCATCGTCCCCCTCTCACAAACGAACACCTCCGAGAGGACTCAAGCGAAAGTCAGATGAAGATTTGCCAACTCAAACGGCGACCGAAGCATCAGTTCAGGGCCCTGAGCCCCGCCAAACCAAGCGGAGAACTCTTTATTTTTTGCAAGGACGTGCTGAGAACAGCGAACTCCTGGAGATGCAAGATGAGCAAGAAGAGGCAATGGCCGACTCGTCATCAACGCATCGCCAATCCTGCTTCAAGTGCAACGAGCCTGGACATTATGCCAAGGACTGCAAAAAAAAGGGCTCCAAGTTCGACTTCACTCCCAAGGAGAAACGCATGCCTTGGAACAGTACAGGGAGTGCAATTGCGGAAGACAAGAAGAGGCACAAGGAAAAGATGATGATGAAAACGAGGGCAGCCGATGGCCCAGTGGGAGGAGATCGAGCGAAGCAAGTTGCGATGGCCCCTGTATCTCTCAGTAGCGAACAAAAAACAGTCCTCGATTTGGTGGTGAATCAAAGCAAGAGTGTCTTCTTTACTGGGTCTGCGGGAACTGGAAAGTCGGTGTTGATGAGGGCTATCATTGCCGAGCTGCGGAAAAAGTATGTACGAGAACCTGATCGTATTGCAGTGACTGCTTCAACGGGTTTGGCTGCTTGTAACATCGGTGGAGTCACATTGCACAGCTTCGGCGGCATCGGGCTGGGCAAAGAAGATGTACCTGTCCTGGTGAAGAAGATCAGGAGAAACGCAAAGGCCAAGAACCGCTGGATCAGAACAAAGATCCTCGTCATTGATGAAATCTCCATGGTTGATGGCGACCTCTTCGATAAGTTGGAGGGTATCGCTAGAGCTATGAGGAATAACGGTCGGCCTTTCGGAGGTATTCAACTTGTCATTACAGGCGACTTCTTCCAGTTGCCTCCAGTCCCGGATTATGACAACAAGGCCAGAGGAGTCAAATTTGCATTCGATGCTGGTACCTGGTCTACCGCTATACATCACACAATCGGTCTCACAGAAGTCTTTCGTCAAAAAGATCCAGGTACTTCGTTCCTCTCCTCAACTTCCTGGGAGCGGTGCTAACAAAATCTTAGTCTTTGCGAATATGCTCAACGAGATGCGACTAGGCGTCATCACTGACCAAACTATTGCGGCCTTCAAGAAATTGAGCCGTCCCTTGCAATACGAAGACGGACTCACAGCCACCGAACTGTACGTGCCGACCAGCCCCCACATGAAAGATTTCGGTCCTAATTGTTTAGCTTTCCCACGAGAAACGAAGTTGAGAATTCCAATGCCTTCAGGATGCGCGGCTTGCATGGCCAGTCTAAAAAATATGAGGCTCGAGACACAGGGACCATACAGGATATCGCCATGCGAGATAAGCTACTATCGAACATGATGGCGCCGAAGACCCTGGAGCTGAAAAAGGGCGCACAGGTCATGCTGATAAAGAACATGGACGATGGGCTCGTCAATGGATCATTAGGGAACGTCATTGCGTTCATGGATGAGAAGACTTTCGAGATTTACGACAAGCATCCAGAACTATTCGAAGACAATAACGACCCGAAACTACCCAATACGGGCATGCAATATCCTCTTGTGAAATTCAAGGTCGCCGACGGCACCTATAGGGAGATTCTCGTTCAGCCCGAGGAATGGAAAGTTGAGCTACCCAGCGGTGAGATACAAGCCCAACGAGAACAGTTGCCCCTCATCCTTGCTTGGGCGCTCTCGATTCATAAGGCTCAAGGTCAGACTTTGGAGAAAGTCAAAATTGATCTCAAGAAGATCTTCGAAAAGGGGCAAGCATACGTGGCTCTCAGTCGAGCTACCAGCCAAGCCGGGCTCGAGGTTCAGAACTTTGACAAGGCGAAGGTCATGGCTCATCCGAAAGTCGCGATGTTCTATGATAGCTTGTACAGTGTGAACAAGGCTCTCAAGCACCCGACCGTGGCAAAACCACCCCCGATCAAGAAGGCCATGTCATTTGAGGAAGAGTATATTGATGCCGAGATGGACTCAATCAAGGGAAACGGCTTCGATGATGAAGAGGAAGCAGCGATGCTTGCCTATGGTTGAAAGGTCCATGTGTCGTGCAGTCTTGGGCTTCGACATATCATAGCGTGGGTAGCGTGCCGCTGGGGAGGCACACATACTCTGTGACGGTATACTCTGGGATGGTGTATGTATACCAGGGGTTTTTACCCTGAACCAGTCGGAGACTTTTCATCTTCGAGAGTGGAGGTTTTTGGGCTTAGCCGTCAATAATGCCTGTTGCTGCTTGAAGCACACATTGCCGGGTATATATGTTTCGCTATTAATACGGGGAATTGACGATATCCAAGACCAGGTCTTGCTAGGTGGTCTTGTCAATGAAACCACTTGACCCTCTTTCACCTTTCATGCCATTTGTATATGTCATGCCTTTGTTCCTATCGTTGTATGCTAACTTTCACATGCTTGTTCTCACTTATTCAGATTGTGCTGCATGTCAAGGGGCTTCTGAAGAAAGCAAGATGTTTTCCTCTGCAAGTCAACCCCTTCTCCAGTCCCCTCTCTGACTACATTGTGTAACGGCACATGTAAAGAATCTAGTGCTCCATTGCCAACATCTACATATACACAGTAGTCATCTAGTGAGATAGGTCTTGGCTCTTCTTATCGATAAAGAACAGCGGAGATGGATGGCACGACTGCCTCCCTCCAAACTCCAGCCCTCCCCCACAAACAAACCCTCACAAACATTCCGCCGCAAGCAAGTTCTCGCCGCTTCCAAACCCGCCAGTTTCTTACTTACAAAGAACACCTTCAGCCAGTTCCATAGTTGATCTCTCTTCACCAATCTGTACACTGAAGCGCCTCAAGAAATTACTCGCGAAACCTGATACAGCTGGAACACAGGGCCCAGCGCTCAGCGCCCGATATCATGTCGAACTCGTTCATAGGGCTCGCCATGCTGGTGACGCTCAGCTCACCGCCAGGCGCTCAATTGAGAGGCATTGTCAGTGGCATTGAGCCTGGCAAGTCCTTGACTCTCCGCAGTGGTAAGCATTCGCTCCGCTCCAGCTTCCCACTTCCTCTGTTGATAATCTGCCACAGTTACGTGTCCAGCAAACGGCAAATACCTCCCCGAATTCACGATCAACGCGTCAGATATCGTCGAGTTGGTCGAAGCCACCAACGAGAATTCGAATCCTCTCCGCCAATCGCCTTTGCGCCCTATTCCTGTTCCTGTTCCTGCTCCAAAACCGACAAAGTTCGAGGACCCTGCTATCCTGAGCATGGGCAAAAAGCCTCACGTTCTGGCGCCTGTCCACAATCAGAAGCCGGTTGCGTCTAGTTCACACGATCCAACGTCTGTGGAACAAGGGGAGCCAGCGCGCACAGAAACCGGTGGCGAGAGCAGGCCGAAATTCCTGCGGGAAGTTACACCGGCTGCGACACTGGTGGAGCATATGCAAGAGATGAGCGTCAAACCGAATCTGGAGGATGACCACGACAGCAATGAAGCTCCAGTGACAAAGGAACTGGATGGGGAGGCGGAGGCTGCGCCTGAGCAGCCGCTTGCTAAGCAGAAGGCCCGGAGGAGTAGGAGAGCTCGCAAGCCGCGAGAGGTTGGAGCGGCGGGTGCGAGTGGTACGCCTGCGAAGGAGATTACAACCTCAAAAGGCTGGAGACAGACGCCATTGTTGGAGCCGACGACGTCTTTCCAGCCATTTCTTACTCTCAGAAAGAACATCAAGAAGCGGAGCAAATACGCCGTGGAGAATGGTTGGGCTACGGAAGATGCTACCGATGTTCAGGAGATGGGCGATTTCGACTTTGTGAGCAGTCTGGCAAAATTTGATAAAAATACCGTGTTCAACCAGATCCAGGCTGAGGATAGCGTTGCGGACGAAGATCGGCTGGTTTCCCATAACAGGCTGCCCAAGCCCAAACTGGGAACAGCTGGAGGAAAGAACCTGCACTATTCGGAAAATGTCTTGGATGCTCCTAGTGGAGGGGTGAAGGCGACGGCATGGAAGAGCGAGAGTGAGGAGGAGAGAACAAGTCAACGAGGATCAGGAAGTGGCAGACACCCTCGTAAGGCGGAACGCCGGGAGAGGGCTGAGAGCAAGTTATCTTCTGCCCGGCAGTCGGTGTCGCGCAAGGGGAGTGCTGGTATCCAACCTGCTCGTGCTATGTCGGTAAGTTGCTCGAGCCGAATCAAGACTTCACCGGCTAACTCTGCAAAGGTTGCCGTGCCCATGACGAAGCCTTCATTCTTCCTCGTCCCGTCTAACGGTCGCTGCGAAACCATCTCAGCCCTGCAGATGCTCAACCTTGAGAATATCGCTGACAACGAAATCGGTCTGTCCGAAGACATGATGGCAGAGAATGCTGGTCGAGGCGTCGCCGAAGTCGCTTTGTCTGCACTGAATTCAGGCGGACGGGGTCTGACCCAAGGCAAGGCCAGCATCATACCGACAGTCGTAGTATTAGCAGGCAACAACAAAAGCGGACTCCGCGCAGTCGCCGCTGGTCGCCAAATTCGCAATCACGGGCTCAACGTTGTGGTCTGCGTCCTCGGTCTTGAGCGCGAGTCCGAGCTTCTTGTGGGCTTGAAACGTCAAATCAAGGTGTTCCGTGGGTTTGGCGGCAAGATCCTCACCAAGATCGAGCTTCTGGAGTACGTCAAGGCGCTTGACGCCCCGCTGGAGCTCATCATCGACGGTCTTCTTGGCCTCACGATATCCTTCGAGGAGCTAAGGACCGGCGATCAGGCTGCCGCGTACGAGCTCATCGCCTGGGCCAACCGAAGCAGAGCCCGAGTCCTGGCCATCGACGTTCCTACTGGCGTCGATCACCTCTGGCAAGATCAGTATCATTGATGGCAACCAGCTGTACATCCACGCCGAGTTCGTCGTCGCAATGGGGGCTCCGAAGAAAGGTCTCCTGGAGGCAATGACGCTCGGCGAAGGCATCGCTGACGAAGATGGCAAAGGCTCAAACTGGCAGCTCTTCGTGGCGGATATCGGACTCGGGGCTGCCGTTTGGAAGAAAGCCGGCACGAGAGTCAGACGGGGAGTGGAGTTTGAGGGCAGCTGGGTGCTGCAGATGCGCTTCCAGGGCGGGAGCGAGTGAGCGGCGTCTCGGGGGTGGGCCGGTGTCCAAGGTTTCCCGGGCAATCGAGATCTTTGTGTATCATTTTGTTGAGCATTAGCAAGGCGTTTTCTCGTGGTTGGGGACGATGCCTTCTTGCCCTTACGGAGCGTGGCATGCATAGCCGGTCAGGCTGGATTTGCGCGGGAATACAAAAAGCCCTTGCTCAGTTCACGCGGGGGTTCGCTTGAGGAGACAGTCAGTCAGTAGGACGTCGCTCTTTCATAAACCCTTCTTTTCATCATTGCCTTTGCGCTTCTTCCTCTGAGGTCAGTGACATAGGTACGTACCATTCTCACTCCCACGTTCCGAAGCACGACCCGGTCCCTGCTTTGGAACATCGCCCTCATACTTGCCATGTGCATCGTCAGGAAGGAACCTACTGTAGATACTGAGATGACCACGTCGGCTATTGCTGGGCGGACAGCTGGGCAAGGCACCTCCTGTGTCGGGACCAACAACAGAGGGCGAGGTAGCTGGCGTGCGGCATGCTCATCTACAGTTGGCTTTCGGCTGTTTGGTTGGCGCGCCTCGTGGTGCTGATGGGGTTGACATTGAGATGTCTCGAGACCGGACTCGGCTGGATAGTGAGGATCTTTTCTTAGCTATCCCGCCGATTGACGTTCGTTTTCGGTGGCTGTGACCTGATATCGCATCGATGACTTGGGTTCTTGACCGCGCTGATGATTCTCCGCGATTCCTGCGTGCTTTCTCGTCTCCTTACCTACCTGTACATACAGTACATACTGTACAACGCGCGTTTGGTGGGATGTTCTCCTCGACGTGGTAGCCGTACTCCGTTGCGTCGAGCGTGCACAGGTAGGTGCTTGTAAAAGACTACCTATCGCCGTCAAGGACAGTGAGAAGTGCAGCCGCATAACGGCCAAGTTCGCAAGTATTTGACGTGGAATTATTTTGGTGTAGATAGTATATGTTTATTCGCTTCTCGCTTAGCTCCTGCTTCCTTCTTTGCTCCCTCCCTTTCTTACCTCTAAGCTTCGCCCGCCTTTCTCAAGTGCCTCTTGCAGATGATAGATGTCTCGGCCGAATCCCACATCGGAAGAGAAGCAAGCCCGCTTATCTGCCTGTTCGAGTGAAGGAACGAAACCCCCCCCCCCTTGTTTTCTTTTAGACTCTCTCGCTTATTTGGTTAGCGAGTCCACGCACTGTTGTTGATACGAGAATCAAGCCTCACGGGTAGCAACAGCAACATCGACGTCGCAGCAGACTTGGCCGGCGTGGAGGATGCCTTCGAAGCCGTAGACGTCTTCACAGATGCCGAACGGGATCAGATCAGATCTCTAAGTTCCACATCGGGCTTCCTCTTCTGGCCAGCCTGGGCGGCGACATCTATCCATCTCATCGCTTTTCATCCCCAACTTGGTTCACTCACTCGTACATACAATAAGCACCTGATGCGTCGTGCGTGCAGAGTCTGGCTCGTGCTACACTGGGCGCGTGTGTTCCGGACAGTGACTTCTTACAGCCGCCAAATACCTCGAAGTTTTTAACGAATACTTTTCTACGTTTTTACACGACGATAGCATTTAAATGCAAATAAATACTTCAAGTTATAAAGAGCATATTATTAAGCTATGGTTTCGTAATATAAGTATGACTTTAGGGCTTTACTCGCCGGATTTTAACCCGATCGGAAACTTATAAAAAATATTTAAAACAAAAACAGTTGAGCTTAAATCAAAGCTAATAGTTATAAAAAACAATAATATAATACAACGATTTTTAATAAAAACTGTACAAAAAGCGTGAAAGCTTCCGAAAGATCAGTTGTTAAATAAACTAGCGAAGGGGATGCAAAAGAGAATAAACGCTTTTAAGGCTGAAAATGGGTGGCATAGTAAATGATGGTTGAAATCGAATATCCTTTCGATTTTCAGCTTTAATCTAAGCTACTTGTATTTAAAATCGACTAATTAATGGTGGAGTTATGAAGTTGTAAAAGTAGAAGAATTTTGTTGGGGTAACGACTATTTACTAACGCGCAACTTCATGTGTCCACCCACTGTATATACATCCTCCGCCATCGAGCTGTCGATGCCAATCATGGCAACCGACGCTCCACACGAGGAGGAGATCCGCCTCGAGATCCAGCGTGGTCTCCAAGACACCCCCTTCGCCTGCTCGTCTCTCACGAGCCTCGCCGGCGGAACGGCCAACTTCGTGTACCGCGGGACTCTCGCCCACGCCCTCTCGCCTGGTGTCGACAGCGTGGTGATCAAACACACGAAGGACTACCTAGCCCAAAAGCCCGCGTTCGAGATAACCAGCGCCCGCTGCGTAAGAGCACCCTCTCGAAGATGGATGGAGATGCGCGGAACCAGAACCATCTGAGCTGACCACGGCCAACGCCCACAGACCTACGAGCAGCGCATGCTCCGAGCGCTCGCGACGCTGTCCCCCTCCACGCACCGCGAGATCACCGTCGCCACGCCGACCCTCCACCACTTCTCGCCCCAGACCAACACGCAAGTGCACGCCGACCTCCCTGCCTCCCTCGACCTCAAGACGTACGCGCTGCAGCACGGCCAGGCGCTCACGCAGCCGCAGTGCGCGCGTCTCGGCTTCGCCCTCGGGCTCTGGACGCGGCGCTTCCACGCGTGGGCGCGCGCCGACGGGCAGAGGCCGCTGGTGGAAGCCATGCGAGGCAACGCGGCGATGCGCGAGCTGAAGTTCGCCGCGAACTACGAGCGGCTCGTGGAGAGCGTGGCGCGCTTCCCGGCCATCCTGGAGGGGAGCAGGACGGTGTTGGAGCAGGTGAGGGCGGAGCGGAGGAGAGACATGGTCGAGGGGAGGGGAGACGTTTTGATCCACGGAGACTTGTGGGCCGGGAAGTGAGCCACGTACCCTTTGCTCTCCGTCCCCCTTCGCTGTCTCGCAAGCAGCCACGAGCTGGACCGACGCGCGCAGAAGCTGACGAGCTTCTCAAGCATCATCCTCCCCTCGGGCCCGATGCCCGCCACCGACGACGTCCCCCTCCAGATCCGCATCATCGACTGGGAACTCAGCCAGCTCTCCTCCGCCTCCGCCGACCTGGGCCAGATGCTCGCCGAGCTCTTCCAGCTGACTCACTTCCGGGGCCTCGCCGCGGGCGTCTGGCTCATGCAGGCGTTCCTGCGCGGCTACGGGCCGCTGGAGGACGAGGCGGCGGCCTTCCGGACCGCGGTGCACGTCGGCACGCATCTGATCTGCTGGGGGTCGAGCGTGCCGGGCTGGGGCACGGCGGAGCAGGTCGCGGGCGTCGTGGAGGTTGGGAGGGAGCTCGTGGTGAGGGCCTGGGGAAGGGAGAGGGCCTTTTTCGAGGGCGGGCCGTTGGCTGGTCTTTTTGTCTCGGCGGAGGGGGATACCGTCTGATCTGTGTTTTTCTGTGCACTTCTGATGGAGGAGGAGGAGGAGAAGGAGGAGGAGGGGGGGAGGGGGGGGAAGGGGGGAGGGGGGGAGGAGGAGAAGGAGGAGGAGGAGAGGGAGGAGGAGGAGGAGAGGGAGGAGAGGAGGAGAGGGAGGAGAGGGAGGAGAGGGAGGAGAGGGAGGGAGAGGGAGGAGGAGAGGGAGGGAGGAGGAGGAGAAGGAGGATGTAGAGGAGGATCGGGTTCAAGGGAAGAGGTTGGTGGTCTCGACCATCAGCATGTTCAAGATCCAGGAAGAAGACTCTCCCAAACGACTGCCTGTGATGAAGTCGGCCTCCATCGACTTGGGCGAGTCAATTTTGAGTCGCGACTTCATGTCTTCTAGTTCAGACACGCGCGTGGCACATATACATCACATATCGAGACACCAAGCCTGTACTGTGACAAGAAGTTGGCCAAAGATAAATCTACAGCTGCGTCTGCGTCGTTGCGATAGCTCGATCGAAGCGAATGCAGACGAGCACAGTTCGGGATGCCAATGGGCACAGATGCCGTGAGCGGCGATGGGTACCCAGCCTGCTATCTCGCCTTCGTTTCTTCTCGGGCAGGAGGAGTCTTGCTGATGATAGGGCTCGGTCTTGGGTACCTATAGCTACGCGTGCCGCCGAGAAGAAGCCTGGAACGACGTCGGCTTCCTGCACGAGAAGTCCTGAGATGGACCAGATGTCAACACGGCGAAAGCTCGACGTACACACACGCCCGTCACGCTGGTCGGCTCGCGAGCGTCTCCCACGCAGGATCGAGTGGTGGAGTACGCCACGGACTCGGATCCGTGGGATCGAAGCACGCCCATCATGCAAACAGGGCGGCGGTGATGTGCACTCCGAGACCGATGAATGTCAACTTGGGCTCGCTGAGCCCTCCTCAGCGCAGACGAGCCAGCGGCCCCCGACGCCGCCGTCTTGATGCCTCCCGTCCCACGGCCTGGACCGAGGAGATCCAGGCCCTCAATCACCCAGCTGCTTTCCACCGCCGCCATCTTCCCCCTCTGCTCCTCGCCCGCGTTGGCCTCGCTGACTCCCCCCCCCCCCCCCCCGCACGCAGAGGGCGGGCTGAAAAGCCCAGAACGCGTATCGACCAGCCGCTACACGGCGCCCACGATGGAGAGAACAGGCGCGAGGACCCGGAACCGGTGGCCTGCCAGCAGCAGGGCCTGACTCGCTGGCGGCGTCGGCCAGTCCTCCGTGGCGTCGAGCTGTCACCCCATCGCATCAGCCGCGATTCGCATCTCGTGTCTGGACGCTTCCAGCCCTCTCTCTCTCTCTCTCTCTCTCTCTCTCTTTTGTGGGGGCAACCAGAAGAAGGAAAAAAAAAACAGGGCGAGATGGCAATCACAGTGGCATCCATGGAGACGAGGAAGAAGACGTCTCCCTCCCCCCGATCAACAAGCGAAAAGCTTAAACGAGATTTACCGAGATATTGGAACACGGAAAGGGGGGGGGGGAGGAAAAAGAAAAAGGAAATGGAAAAGAGACAGAAAAAGGAAAAAAAAAGAGATTGGAGGGTAAAGGAGAAAAAGAAAAGAAAAGGAAGGGAACGAGTTCGGAAATGAAGAAAGACCATCAAGGAAGGGGAGGGAAATGAAAGGGCGAGGTCCTGACTGTAGATACAATACAATGCAGTAGGTACTGTACAATACAGTGTAGTACAGCACAAACAATGCAGTACAACACATTACAATACAAACAACACCACACAAAAGTCAAACTCTCCAGCATCAAATACGCGCCCTGCGCACGCCTCCCAATGCTACGCCCGAGGAGGGAAAGCAAGCCATGCCAGATGCGCAGCACAGCCCAAACTTCCACGTAGAAAGCAGAGAGAAAGAGCCCTTGAGGTTGGGGGTTGGCATTTCATCGAGAGGTAGAGAGACGGACAGACGACGACCAAGACTTGGGAACAAGCACACGTCGTGGAGCGGAATGAGCTAATGCTGTACTTGTATGTACTGTACTTGTATATACTGTACTTGTATGTACTGTACTGTGCGTGATGGTCGCTGCCACCACGACAAGGGAGCGGATCATGTGCAATCGGTGTGTATTGAAAAAGGAAATGCAAGCGTCTTGCTGATACATTACGCCTGTCGGTAAGCGCCCATGTCGAATCTCAATAAATACAATAGGGGCGGGCCCCATGAACGACCCGACGGGGCTACCATTTACTGCCCCGGTGCAACCAACTGTCCTTGCTGTCTCGCATCAGGCGACCATCCTCCAGCAAGCGCCTCGCCTCCATTCTTCTCCGCATAGTCCTTCATTCGGGCTTCTAGCTCGGGTCTGAAGTGCCTGATGAGGCCCTGGATGGGCCATGCGAATGCCTCGCCGAGAGCTGTGTCAGGTTAGATATGATCATGGTGGTGAGAAAGACACGGGTAGGCGAAGCTTACCGCAAATGGTGTGACCCTCAACTTGCTTCGTCAGCTCTTGCAACATGTCAATTTCGCGCGAGCGACCTTGTCCCTTCTCGAATCTCTTCATGATCTGCTCAGTCCACTTGCTGCCCTCTCTGCAAGGCGTGCATTGGCCACAAGATTCGTGTCGGTAGAAGTGGCTCAGCCTGGAGATGGCGCGTACGACATCAGTGCTCTTGTCCATCACGATGACGGCAGCCGTGCCAAGACCAGACTGCGAATCCTTCAGGGCATCGAAGTCCATCAGTTGATCATCGCAGATGCTCTTAGGCAGGATGGGTGTTGAAGATCCACCGGGGATGACCGCCTTGAGGTTGTCCCACCCGCCGCGAACACCACCACAGTGCTTGTCAATGAGCTCTCGCAAAGGAATGCTCATCTCCTCCTCGACTGTGCAGGGGTTGTTGACGTGACCCGAGATACAGAAGAGCTTCGTTCCGGCGTTTCTCTCCCGACCAAAACCGGCAAACCATGATCCTCCTCGTCGGCAAATGGTTGGTGCGACGGCAATGGTCTCAACGTTCGCCACAGTCGATGGGCATCCGAAAAGTCCAACAGCAGCGGGGAACGGCGGCTTGAGCCGGGGCTTTCCAGGCTTGCCTTCGAGAGACTCGATAAGTGAAGTCTCCTCACCACATACGTAGGCTCCCATCCCTCGGTGCAGATAGATATCAAAATCGTAACCGCTTCCGCAAGCGTTCTTGCCAATCAGTCCATCTTTGTATGCCTCTTGAATTGCACGTTGCAAGACCGTCGCCTCGTGGTAGAACTCGCCGCGAATATAGATGTACGCAGCGGTACAGTTCATCGCTCGTCCGGCAACCAAACATCCCTCCAGGAGCTTGTGAGGGTCCTTTCGCATAATCTCACGATCCTTGCAGGTGCCAGGCTCGCCCTCATCGGCATTGACAACCAGGTATCTCGGCTTGTTGTCCTTGTCCCAGTCCTTGAAGTTCATGAATGACTGTACATCTATCAATCACACGTCCACACTACAGCATCTGCTCCACGTACCCATTTCATCCCGGAAGGGAATCCAGCGCCACCACGCCCTCGCAGGCCTGAGGCCTTGATCTCCGATATAATCTGCCCGGTATGTTAGTGAGCCATCATGACGTTCCTCGACCTTCAGTCCCACATACCCAGTCATGTCCCTTGAGCAAGATCTCCTTCGTCTTGTACCAATCTCCGTACTTCTTGGCCGAGGCGAGGTCTGCCCCATGGTGGCCGTACAGATTTTGGAAAATGCGATCCTGGTCTTTCAACCCCCCATAGTGCGTCCGCTTGGGCGGAGGAGGGGCGTCTGCAACGGTGGCAAGACCGCGGCTGGATGGTGCTGGGGAGGCGGGAGGAGGGCATCGAGGAGCGGCGCACGCCGCGGATGGGAGGACGCGGGCGGAGAGAGAGGCCACAGCCTTAGGTGAAGGCGCATGTCGCGATAGCATCGTGGCGTGTGGTTCTGCTCGATTGAGCTTGAATTCGGGGATAGTGGAGGACTCGATCGACGTTGGAGTTGCACTCGAATGTGGGACGGAGGTCCTTGGATCATCAGAGATCCGGAACTACTGATTGGCCGAAGCCGAGATGGACCCGCCCTCCGCCGAATCGTTTTTCCGACGCGACGCGACCACCCTTTCGCAAAGGCTCCGGAGAGAAAACATGTGGTACAGTATGTGACTTGGAATCACATCGCGGACATCACATCACGGAATCCGAAGTAAGCGGCATCAACTTCACGCAATGAAAGCATGCCCATTCTGATACCTGGCTGGCTCTGCCACTGCCTCAGCTCTGCACGACTCACATCTCCTCCATCGACCGCTGCTCGGTCCCGCAATCCTGTCCCAAGCAGCACCTCCCTCTCACCGCAATCATGTCCAGACGACAGTCGACGATGCCGCCGCCGCCGAAACCACCGACCAAGCTCTCGTCCAGCCTGGTGATTGCCGAACAAGCGCAGCTGGTCGGCACCAAGCTCATCACCCTGGGCGCCAGCACCGTCATCCACCCGAGAGCAAAGTTGAACTCTAGCTTTGCCCCCTTGACGATGGGCAGCCACTGCATCGTCTGCGAGCGGAGTCAGGTCGGTCTCCAGAGCGACCCGGACGACGACGACGGCGAGGAGTACGGGACGGTCCTCGAGAATGGCGTGGTGGTGGAGCTTGGCGCCGTTGTGGAGGCCAAGAGAATCGGCGAAGGCACCTTGATCGAGGTCAATGCGAGAGTAGGAAAGGGCGCCGTGTTGGGAAAGGTACGTCTACGTCCAGGCACTTTTGACTTCGATACTCAAGGCTAAGGAGCTGTAGCATTGCAAAATCGGACCATGCTGCGAAGTGGCAGATGGTGAGGTGTTGCCTGACTACACCGTCCTTTATGGGGATGGCATGCGCAGAGTCGATGCGAGCGGTGCTGAGCATTTGAAGCTGAAGAATCTGGCCAAGCAAGTCGAGGTGATGCGGAAGCTCATACCCAGCAATGTAGCCAAGTTCCAATGAAGTCGCCCAGTTCCCCTGGAGTCGCCCGTCTCTGGCCTTCCTGGGTTGCGAACTCTCTCAAGTGTTCTCCCAATCTTCTCCAGGGCGGTTGCCATCCTTCCTGACTCTGCAGCTTCCCATGTTAGAGTTCGGACTTCTGCTTCTCGCAAGAGAAGCATTTGCGTCGAGGCTATCGTTTTTTCTTAAATCTTATTCTCGAGGACTACTGTGTAATCTCACGGGCATTCGCGAAAGTCCCCCGCAGCACTGGCACCGTCTGAACTCTCCAGCATCCGCCAAAGAAAAGCTTGGCCAAAGCTACTCACGGTACGGTACGGTCGTTGGTCCGCCGGGACATTTGGGCAGGAGGGGGATGCCTGTTGTTTATCGTCTGATTCGTGCTATACACACTTTTACCCGTTTACCCTTTTACCCTTTCACCCTTTTCTTTTGGCCCAGCTATTGCCGAGTAGTTTCTTTACCGTCCCCACGTCAAGGGCTGAGACGGGTTTGGGTTTCCAGCCCTCGGTCGACTCATGTAAGTACAGATACATACAGTACAGTACAGTATGTGCACTACCGTACCGCCATGCGAGCTCGCCTCACCAATCACAGCTTCTCTCCGCGAATCACGTTCAGCATTTCCAATGTCCAGTGGTCCCATCTCATGCCATTCTCCCGGAGACATCGAGGTTTCACTCGTTGTGGGCCTGGCGCCTACGGAGAATTGCTCCACACAGGCGAACGGCAGACTTGGCGACATGGAAAGCAAACTGTACTTACTGTACACAGTACAGTACTGTACTTACAGTACAGCACCCAGTGCCAGCCAGCTCCCAAGGAATCCAGATTCACCGGGGCTTGAACGTGGTCGATGCACCCAAGGTGGCAAGCTCACCAGTCTCCAGCGCAGGCGGGGCGTGAACTGACGGACTGTTGGCATCTGACCGCGACTCGGCCGACCAGCCCAAGCCGTGCTCTGGCTTACGAGACTTCGTAGAGGCGTCGTCGCCGTCGTCGCAATGGCCAATGGAACGGCTTTCTGCTGCATCCGGGGGGCCGGGCTTGCCACCACATCTTCAACCGATCGGGCTGGTGCGGTGATGCGGACGCCACGAGGCTGCGATCATTTCTGTGGCGGCTGCGCGGGTCGTCGACGCAGGACTGTCTCGGTATCTCGGAGAAAATACCCAGGAAAAAAAGTAAAGAAAGAAGAAAGAAAAGGCCGAAAAAAACCAATAACCGTGCTCTGCATCCACACGTACCAGCACGTGGCATGCATGGCCCGCACGCCGCCGTTGGTTCCCGTCCGGGCTGGCGGAAATGATGCTGATTCTCGCGAGGGCGAAAGGGACATCTGCTGCGAGCATCGTCTCTCGTAGATGGACGCGCGAATGGGTCGGCGTCGCGTCGGGCACCACGATGTTGTGATGACGGCCACCTTGGGAACGCAACGCGTCTCTCAGAAGCTGGCCGGAAAACGCTTTGACGGAGAGAGCGGCGAGCTGGACGAGAGTGGCATGCAGCATGACGAAGTCATTCTTGACGATCGAGGAGATTCCGAAATCCAGGGTCTTCCGAGGTCAAGATCAGCATGATCAGGGGAGGGTGGGCAGACCGGGGCACCGTAGATCCCAGGTGCTGTCGTGTCGGTTGGGGCTCTCTCTTCTCGCTTGCGAGTCAACAAACCTCCCGAGGCCGCGGATGTCTGTTGACGGACAGCGGGCTCGCGAGTCTGGGGAGAGCCCTGGGCACGTTTCCAGCGGGAGTCTGGGGCGGTCCGTCGGCGAGCGCAACGTGGGAGGGAAAAAGCGAGGTGGGAGAGGAGCTGGGGAGGGGGGGGAGGGGGGGGAGGAGGAGGAGGACGAGGACGAAGAGGAGGAGGAGGACTAAGAACGAAGCCGGCCAGCGTCACCACCCACGCCCACGCCCACGCCCACGCCCCACAGTGGGCTGCTGCTGCTGACCTCTCAAGGGCCAAGGCCATGAATCTTCATGCTCCATCAAGGCTCATGCTCAGGCTCAAGCTCAAGCTCAAGCTGAAGCTCAAGCTGAAGCTGGAGCTAAAGCAAGGCCATCGAGTCGGAACTGCGGCCCCAAAGGCTCGACGAACGCTAGCCAACGTCCGAGCGAGGAGGGCAGCTGCAATAGATATGGGCCCCCGGCCAACATACCGTCACTCACTCACTGACTTCCCCCTCTTCCACTTCTCTGCTCGTGTGCCTGCTTCTTCTCTTCGCCGTCGACCAGCACCGCTCTCGCAATTGCACCTTGCCTCGCTTGCGGGCTGGCCTCACGAAGACAACGCTCCTCTCGCAGCGCCCCTCACACGCCGGGTGCTACCTACTTCATGATCTCTCAAGACCCAGCGGACTGTCTATGGCATCAAATCACGATTTGAAGCAGTTCGTACCGGATACCATCTTGCCGGAATCCTGAGAAGTACGCGTGGAACAGCATCGGTCGACGCACCTCCACGCCGAAGAAACGATGAGACGCACCAGCAAATTCTCTTTTCCAATCCCGGGGAGGAAACACAAAGAAGACTCCCAGGGACGTCCAGCCCATGGGGCCAACAATCTCTCCAAGGCCCAGAGGATCTTGGGGACCGACAACGATCTCAACATCGACACGTTGCTGGCGCGAGACGAGGATCGCCCGTGGACGCCGGCAGAATCGAGGTCGAGCGGCATGAGCATTTCGATTTCCGAGACCACGGCTTCCAGCAATCACGACCCGGTGCACTGGGAAGGCGACGTAGACATGTCGCCAACGGGCCTGATCCTGGGCGAGCAAGCTTCGTCCAACTTGCTGGGACGTCGCTTCATGGAAGATGGGAGATTCCTGAGGGACCGGGATTCGTCCTCAACCCTGAAGTCGTATTACGACCGACAGAACATTCCGCTGTCCATCTCCCAGCAAACATCGGCTTCGTCCTCTCGGGACATGGCCCTGCGCAAAGGGTACCCTCCGGCGATTTCGAATGGGCCATCTACGTACGACCTGCCGCATGGTTCGTCTGATTCGCATGGTGCGACGGGAAACGAACAGAAAAAGGAGGATTCATTCGATGTCGACGAAGCCCCAGCTACGAGGAAGAAGATTTCACGCCTGGATTTGTCTACGCTGTTCTCGAAAGCGCGGAAACCCGGACATGGGCCGACCGACTCCAGCAGCCTGTCGCCCATCCCGTCTACAGCCGGCACAGAGGGCTCTCGTCTCAGGTCAGGACATCTCCTCGATCCGACCCGGCGCAAGCTGAAGCGATCGCAGTCCAAGGACTCGATGCACTCTCCGAGGCTGGATGTCCTCCCTGAACGGTCACAATCTGCAATGGCGCACATTTACGATCATGGGGAGGATTTGCCCTTCAAATCGCCTCGTATGTACCAAATCCCGGAAACCAGGGTGGTGCATCGTCCCAGCACGAGCGCCGGCAGACTCGATCACTTCACGACCTCGCTCAATCATGCCGAGCCAATGTCGAGTTCACCAGAAAGGGGTGGTCATCGTGGAGAAACGTTCGCGCCTTTGCGGCACACCATCCGACGACAGAGTTCCACACTCACGACTTGACTCCAAGCTTGGTACCCCGGACTTGGGGATCTGCCAGTACTGCGAGTATATCTAGCCGCAACACACGGACGTCGAAGAACACGGCGGGCAGTGTGATCTCTCAGTCTGACTTGCACGAGAAGAGTGTTCTGTCGCTGTCCTCAGACTCCGAGGGCGACTCGGATGCCCAGCTGCCCGTTGAGAACGATATCATCAGGATCGGAACGATCATGGACCCGTTACCACCACCCCAGACGGAGACACGAATCTCGCCTCCACGGTCCGAGACGCCCACAGCGAGGCGTGGACACAGGACAGACGCATCGCTTGAAGCTCCCATCTCCACAGTGCCCGAGGATTCCGTGATTAGCAATGATCTCTCCGGGCCTTTGATCCCCTCCTCGTCACTCATCACACCTCCTTCATCCAGCCATCGGCACATGAAACGTCCCGGTACCAAGTCGTCCGACAGAAATCTATCGTTCAAATTGGCGAAATCCCCTCAGTTTCACAAGCCTCTGTCCAATCCCTCGGCGCAGTCTTCCCAAATCCTCACACCTCCACACTCGCCCGGCTCTGCGGTGTTCCGTCAACCGGCCGACAAAACCTGCCGGATGATGGCCGTCACGGAGCAGGAAGAGGCGCTCCTCGCCGCCCTCCGGCGCAAGCGAGCACGCATGCGCGAGCAAATCATCGAAGAGCACGAGAACGCCGCCAGAAACCACTCCGCCAAATCTTCTGTCAGTACCATCCCCCGATCTGGCACGGTGACCAAAAAACAAGAAGTCCTCCTCTTCTTCGACGCCCCCATCTCCGCATCGCGGAGCATGGACATTGCGGAGCCGTCGCCTGATCTGTCGGACTTTTGCTTTGCCTCGGACGATGAATCGACGCCCAAAACGAGCAGAGCGCCTTCACGGATGGGACGATCGCGAAGGGATTCTCACACCGTTCCATATACACGGGACGAGAGGCTACGCCCTCTCACGCCTTCCTTTGGCCTCCCGCCTGACCGACATGCGGGACTGGCCAGTCCCCGAAAAGAGAAGCGCAGTATCGGTGTTCGGTTCATCGATGAGGAGATGATCGCTGGCGGGGAGCACTTCATTCTCGAGGATGACGAGCCCATGATCTGGAACATGCCCATGTGAGGTGGTGCTTCTCGCACGACGACGGTGCTATGCCGCTGTACATAGCCTTTCTTTTTGTCACGCTTTTTCTAACCTTGTATTGAATACCCCGGCTTTGGTTTCAGGGTGATCACGGACGAGATGGTGGATAGTGAAGTATTTAATAGTTGTAACGAATTCCATAGCGTGTCAACCAAGAGATATAAACTCACAACGACGGATGATGACCGTGTCTGTCCCATGCCAGATCGTCGGTCTGCCTCTCTCACTGCCGGAACCTCTCGTCCTCGAGACTCAGTAGTGGCAAGCCGAATAAATGTGCCAAATAATAAATGTGCCAGATGATAATTCCCGGTATTGGACCACGTACAATACCGTACAGTACATGCTGTGTACACGCCGTATACATACCGTATCCAGACCGTATTCATACCGCATCCATACGTATCCATACCGTATCCATACCGTATCCATACCGTATCCATACCGTCTACCAACTGCACAAGACAACATCACAGAGAATCGACGTGCAGCAGTCGGTCGTGCGAGGAAGCGTCACTACCAAACGCTATGTACTGGTTGCAAGGGCCACGAGCCGTGTTCCCCAGCGGCCGCTTGTTCTCTTCTCTCTTCCTCACCTACCTTACTCTCCAGTCCCTATGTCTGTTATCACCACCACGCGCAACAGTGAGCTTTTGGACAATCAGTGAGCTGGGCCTTGCGAGGTTCCCCTTTTTCAAACTTCGGCTGCACGTCAGCCCAGTCCCAGGGACCTCGATCCTATCTAGCCTTGCCCCCCGACTTTAATTGCTCGGCGGCGCGTTCACGCCTCAGACCGAACGACCACCAACACCTCCACAGTCGAGCAGTCTTTCCACCATCCCCTTCGCATCCCTGCTATACGATACCATACGAGCGTTATAGAAGAGGCCCTGCTGGCAAAGTCGGCGCTCCTTTCTTTGGCTCGGGGCGAACGCGAACGGAACGAGAGCAAGCGTAACAAGTACAGTAGAGCGAGAGGGACTGGAAAGACGGCCAGAGAGCGTGGGAGGATGGCCCACGATGCGTCCGGTCAGGCGAGCTTCATGGGCGTGCCGATGAAGCATTTCTCGCTCCTCACGGTACGTCGTCTGCGGGAGAAAAGGCGCGGGGTGTGGGAATGTGCTAATCGTTGCAGCTCACATTTCAAAACTCCGCGTTGATATTGGTATGTGCCTTTCCAGCTCCAATCTCTGGCACAAGACCGCGGTGCAGCCATGACTGACAGGCTCTGCAGATCATGCACTACTCGAGAACCATGCCCTCAGGAGGTGGCCACCGATACTTCACCTCCACCGCGGTGTTCCTCAACGAGGTCATCAAGTTGGCCGTTTCCTTGACGATCGGCATGTACGACATCTCGCAGACGCTCCCTCCCTCCACGCCTGCTACGGTGCTCTTCGAACAATTGTATCACTCCGTGTTCTCGGGGGACGGCTGGAAGCTAGCTATCCCAGCGGGGCTGTATACCTTGCAGAACTCGCTGCAATACATCGCCGTCAGCAACTTGGACGCCGTGCATTTTCAGATTCTGTATCAATTGAAGGTAGGGAGCCCCACATGCTAGACATGCGTTACCTCGCTGACGAGGTATCAGATCCTGACAACGGCTCTCTTCAGCGTCACTATGCTCAGACGCTCCCTCTCACCCACGAAATGGACGTCTCTGGTGCTGTTGACCTTTGGAGTGGTGGTTGTGCAGCTACCCAGTAGCGATTCTGATGCCTATGCGCCTTTGACGGACTCTTCCTCGCGAATCTACTTCCCACGATCCTTCCACGAGCTTGGACAGTTGACGAATGGGGCAGCAGACGTCGCGAGGGAGTTGACAAGGCGGGGCCTGACGGAGCTGTCAGGGGGTCTCACACAGCGCTCCGCAACATACGAGGGCATTCAAGAGGACATGGGTCTCACGAAGCCAGCTATGAACTACTCGCTGGGCCTGACCGCCGTTCTGGTTGCGGCGGTCATATCTGGGTTGACCGGCGTCTACTTCGAGAAGGTCCTGAAGCAGGGGACGCAGCACGTTACAGTCTGGACCCGCAACATCCAGCTGTCGTTCTACTCGCTTTTTCCGGCTTTGTTCATTGGCATCATGGTCAAGGACGGAGGGGAGATAGCCCAGAGAGGCTTCTTCGACGGCTACAACGCGGTGGTGTGGATCGCCATTGCCTTCCAGGCGATTGGTGGCATTTTGGTGGCGTTGTGCATCAACTACGCGGATAACATTGCCAAGAATTTTGCTACGTCCATTAGCATCATCATGAGCTTTGTCTTCAGCGTCTTTTTCTTCCAGTTCCAGGTTACGCTCAACGTAAGTCTCTCTGTTCACAGGCACATCGCACTTGTTGACCACTTGTAGTTTGTGCTTGGCACGGTGATTGTCATCTTTGCGACCTACCTATACAGTAGCGCCAATCAATTGAGAAGACCGCCACCCATCAGCATTGTGACCTACGAGAAGACCACGATCGACCAGACCTACACGCCCAGAACCGATGCAAACAAGATGCTGCTCGCTAGCCCCGACGACGGTGTCTCTACCTCACGGCCCAGCTCACCCTTGAGAGAGCACTCGCGCATCGGCTCTTCGCGAGGCAAGATAAAGCGGGATGATTGAAATAGCATGAAAATATATGTGACTGTGTAAAAATTAATTATGGGCTTCCCAAGGAGAGATAATGTTTAGGCAAAGAACGAGACTTGGAGGGACAGAGCTGGTGAGCACATACGGTGAGGGTGCTGTTAATATCAAGCATCGTTTTTGGGGGCGTTCGACGGAACAGCAGCTTGGGATAGCAAGGCTGCCAGTTGCGAGACAGGTTCTCAGTAAGGAAAAATCGGGATGTTATCACGTGGGACGGACAGGAAAGCAGCATATCCATACGGCATGCAGTGCGAATAGAATTCTGTATGGTTCTCCATTTCCTTCCTCCTGTTTTCGTTTCCAGTCCGTTTTTCGAGAAACAAAACAGGTGCTGGTGTGCCTTCCTTTCTGGTGAGCGGAGATTCTAGATAGCCGACGTTCTGCCGCACTGATCCGCCCGGCTTCCACAACCTCGTCAATTTCTTCCACATCTCCAAAACTTCCCTCGTATCTCTCTCCGACCCTGCCTATGGTCGGCACCGCAGTTGTCGGCACGTCTTCTGCAAGGACCGACAGTTTTGTGTTTAAGCAATTGATCTCTATATTCCTTTACTTTTCTCCGTCTACAGACATTCTCAACCTATATCATCTTTCCCAACGCGTTACCCTCTCCTCAAGAGCCGCCTCCTTCTTAGCACACCATGGATAGACAAGTAGCAGGCCGTCACAGACAACGTATCACCCACGATGCAGCCTCAGACAACCTGCAGCAGGGCGCGACTCCAGGCTCCAACCAGGGACTGGTAGAGCGCGATCTTTCAGAGTGGAGGTTCGCACCTGGCCCTGGCGTGAGACAACAGAAGCAGACTTCAATCCAAGAATCAGGAGTATCTGGCAAGAGTTCTGGTGAGTACTCAAGTACAGAGCCGTGGAAATTGGAGTGGATGCTGATGTCTCGATGATGGCAGGTCTCGCTCTCGACCTGGGACGCATGAGCCATGGGATCGCAGTACCCAGCACAAGACTCACGTTTCCTCCTGGAGGCATGTACAGCCAGCCTGAGCCCGCATCCGAGCCTCGAACACTCAGCAACGCGGACAATCACTTCAGATTCGCCCAGAACCTACGGAACGGCATGGCACTCAACCAGGCTCCATACAAGCAGAACAGTGTGCGGTCGATGGACCCAATCAGCCCGCTCGTGAATGCCATGTTGACACAGCAGCACATGCCATTGAGACAGCAGACTGAGCAGAATTTGCATCAGGATATGCTTTTGGACCAAGGACATTCGGGATTTGACATTACGGCGTCGAGGGCTTCGAACAATGTATTTGACGATGATATGATGCTGCAGTCTACAATGGAACAGAGGCAGCCGGACTATGCCTTAGCCAAGTTCCGCCAGGCATGGCATGGCAATAGACCGAATCAGCTGCAGCTGCAGCGGCAGCAAGTAACTCCTCCTTTTACCTTGAGTCAGTCCTCCACCAAGATTGTTTGGCCCCTTCTGATATCTCTAGGTGGCTATGTCCATACACCTGCAGGACTTCGAGGCCCGCATAGTTCATCACCCCTTGTAGGCCAGACCTCAAGCCCCACTGCCAGAATCAGCCTCCGCAGAGCTTCGAATCGCAGTGCCCACGTCCCTATTCCTGGATACTCCGAGAAAGAAGCAGACATGGAGATGGATATGGACATGGACGTTGAAGAGTATGTCGAGGCTCAGACGCCCCATCAACCTAGTCGTTACCCAAACACAAATTACACGCCTCGGCCACTTGCACTAAACCATGCACCGCCTATGGCACATGGTATTCAGCTCATCTCCCCGCTTGAACTCTCTGATCGTTTTCGTCAAGTGTTTCCGTACGAACTATTCAATGCTGCACAATCCAAGTGTTTTGCTCCAATTTACAAGACGAACGACAATGTTGTGGTATCTGCTCCAACTGGGAGTGGTAAGACTGCTCTGCTCGAATTGGCCATTTGCAGGGTTGTCGAGGGTCACAGATCTGGGGAGTTCAAGATTGTCTACCAAGCGCCTACCAAGTCTCTATGCTCTGAGCGTATGCGAGACTGGTCCAAGAAATTCAGTCATCTAAATCTACCGTGTGCCGAGTTGACTGGTGACACAAGCTTGTCGGAGATGGCTCGCGTTCGGAACGCCACGATAATTGTGACAACTCCAGAGAAGTGGGACAGCATCACACGAAAGTGGAGCGATCATCAGAAGCTCGTTGACATGGTCAAGCTCTTCCTAATCGACGAGGTGCACATCCTGAAGGATACCAGAGGTGCGACGCTCGAAGCCGTTGTCTCTCGCATGAAAACCATTGGCGCCAATGTTCGGTTCGTAGCTCTCAGTGCTACAGTCCCAAACTCAGAGGATATCGCCACCTGGCTGGGAAGAGATTCTACCAACCAACACATTCCAGCTCATCGAGAGACCTTTGGGGAAAGTTTCAGACCTGTCAAGCTCCAGAAGCATGTCCATGGCTATGATGGCAACTTCAACGAGTTTGCATTCGAGAAGGTACTGGATGGAAAGCTGCCAAGCTTGGTGAGGCAATACAGTCAGAAGAAGCCCATCATGGTCTTTTGTTTCACGAGAAAGTCTTGTGAGAACAGTGCGAACATATTAGCCGAATGGTGGACTAGACAAAAGCCTTCGGAACGTTCTTGGTCACCGCCGTCGAAAACAGTGGCTGTGAGTAGCAGAGACCTACGAGAGCTGCTCAATTGTGGAGTTGCCTACCACCACGCTGGCCTTGATCCTCAAGATCGTTCTGCTGTTGAAAATGCCTTCTTGCGAGGAGACGTAAATGTCATCTGTTGTACGTCTACCTTGGCAGTCGGAGTCAACCTTCCCTGCCATCTTGTTGTTTTGAAGGGCACAGTCTGCTTCCAAGATGGCCGGCTTGGTGAGCTCTCTGATCTGGAAGTCATGCAAATGCTCGGACGAGCTGGCCGTCCTCAATTCGACGACAGTGCGGTTGCCGTCATCATGACTCGATCTGACAAAGTAGATCGTTACAAAAAGATGGTATCGGGCCAAGACGTTCTGGAGAGCACGCTCCATCTGAACTTGATCGAGCACCTGAACTCCGAGATCAGTTTGGGTACGATCAAGAATACGTACGATGCAAAGAAGTGGCTCTGCGGAACTTTCCTCAGCGTTCGCATGCGCCAAAACCCTACATATTACAAGATTGACGGTGTTTCCCCTGGAGGAGATGCTGATCGAAGACTCGAGCAAGTCTGCGAGAGAGACATCAAGCTTCTTCAAGAGTGTCAACTGGTGAGTGTTGAAGACCGTATGAGCTGCACTGAGTACGGGGCGGCTATGTCTCGTTACATGGTTCAGTTCGAGACGATGAAGCTACTGCTGAGTATCCCATCGCAGGCCAAGACAGAGCAGATTGTAAGGATGTTCGGCTGGGTCATTGACTTGGAAGGAGCGCTAACATCCTCAGCTCAATATCCTCTGTCAAGCAGCCGAGTTCAAGGATCTTCGCATGAAGCCAGCTGAGCGACAATTTCTCCGTGAATTCAACAAGTCCCCTTTCATCAAGTTTCCTATCAAGGAAACGATCACGTCGACGCCCCATAAGATTTCGCTGCTTATTCAGGTACAATTGGGCGGCATTGACTTGCCTACGGACAAGGACTTCCTTAACGTTAAGCGTCAGTTTATAACCGACAAGAACATCGTATTCGAGCGCGTTCAGCGCCTCATACGCTGTGTCATTGACTGCAAAGTACATGATGAAGATTCTGTATCAGCTCGCCATGCTCTAGACCTAGCACGAAGTTTGTCGGTAGGATTCTGGGAGTACTCCAACTTACAATTGAGGCAAGTCCCACAGATTGGCCCTGTTGCTACCCGCAAATTCGTCAGCAGCAACATAAACAGCATCGAAGATTTGGAAAACTTGGATACGGGTTCGATCGAACGAATCATATCCAAGAATCCGCCGTTTGGCAAGAAGACGCGGGATTTCGTTGCAGGCTTCCCTCGTCTGAAAATTGCCGCCGAAGTTGTCGGAAGAATGCCCACGAAGCATAGCAAGGCTCCCAAAGTCTATGTCAAGGCTCGAATGTGGTATAGCAACACCACGATACCTGTCTGGAACGGTAGAAAGCCATCTTTGACATTCATGGCTGAGACGACGGATGGCAAGATTGTTCACTGGTGGCGCGGGAACATCGCGAAGCTGGAGAAGGACTTTGAAGTCAAGTTCTCCGTAGAGTTGTTGTTGCCCGATGTCGACATCAAATGTTGGATTGCGTGTGACGAGATTGTCGGTACAGTCAAGTCCTTTGTTCTCAAGCACGATATTTCAGCTTCGGAATTTCCACCTCCTCCCCCTCGGATAGAGATCCACGAGAACACCGAGGCAACTATTGGACGAGTAACACTCAGAGTTGCAGATGAGTTTGGCACCGACGATGTTGAAGATGATGACATGCTTGCGGCTGTCACTGGCGTTGATACCGCACGTCCACAGAGCCAGCCTGAGACGGCACAAAATGATGACAATCACTCGGATGGATTTATTGACATCGATGAAGCTGAAGCACTCGCTGAAGCAGCTAAGGATAAGCCACAGAAAGCCAAGGTGGCTAAAGAACCCGAGTTCTACGAACCAGTTCAGATGGCAAATGGAAAGTGGACTTGCAATCATGTCTGTCGAGATGGTAAGCTGTTGAAGAATGGCAAGCCTTGCAAGCATTTGTGCTGCCGTGAGGGACTGGACAAGCCTCGAAAACTGAAGAAAAAGGTATGTTGATCGTCACTCTCGTTCGTGGTGGGACAAACAGCTGATATTGTGGCAGGCATCTTTAGCTTCCACTGGTACAGAGGCTGCTCCCAACAACGTACAGAAAACTTTTGGTTGATCTTTGAATGTTGGCTAAGTTTCAACTAGAGTAGCAAATCAAATACTGCAGAAGTTGACAAGCCCGAGAAAAAAGTATGTCCACACTTGTTCTACAAACGTGATTTATTCTAATCAGCGTTACAGAAGACAGGCTCAGAAGCCGAGTCGTCCAAGCCCCGTGCTTTGCAAGAGTCTCAGGTTAGTGAATCTCTCAGCCCTTAAATCTCTTTACTGAATTTCATGGTAGCCCAAACTCGGATTGGCCCGCAAGTACGATGATTCGGACTTGGAAGACATAGAGATTATCAACCTCGCAGACAATCTCTCCCCAGTGCCGTATTCCAAAGTAGCTCCCCGCGAGTATCGCAAGCTCCACGACCTTCATAATCGCGTTCAACCAGAAAAGGCCAGTCAACGTTTGACGCAGAACCCCAAGTTCTCGTACGCCAGCGGTATCTCACCCGATCTTCCCTTCCTGAGAAACGGGCAAGGTTCGACCTCAAAGCCCTCTGGCGAGGTAGAGGATGAAAGAGAAGATATCGAGTTCCCATCACCATCCGCCCTCCTCCATGGGCATAACCAAAAAGATCTCTTCGATGTTGTCTCCGACGATGACGACCCTTTCGCGGACGACCCAGTTACTCCCAGCGATTCCATCCCAGCCGCTGTTCGCAACCCCGGCACAATAGCAAACAGTCCCTCGTCCTATCGTGACCCCTCTCTCGATGCCACCGCACTGCTTAGCCTCTCTGATCCCATATCCGCCAAGCCCTCAACGCCAAAAGTCGCTTCTAGCTTCTACAACGACATGTTCGATTTCGCCGCGTTCGAGGACAACGTTGATATCGTCTCAGACGCCGTACCCTCCTCCACCCCAACCAATCAATCCCAGCTTCAAGAGCAAGCCTCGAGTTCGGGCCCCGGCACCAAGAGAACCCACTCGGCGAGCCCAGGTCCGGAAAATGTCAAACACCGCCGCCTCTCTCACACAGCGGTCGCGGACGGAGCTGCGGCTGCTCCATCGGCATCGGCGCTCCCGGCGTGGGTCAACGACTTCGATGCTCTCTCGTCGACGGGCTGAAGGACTTTGTCGACTTTATCGACTGATTGCCCTTCCTGCCTGCCCCTCTCACATCCCCACCTCTCCCTACAGCATCTATCTATCTATCTATCTATCCATCTGCCTGCCTTCTTTCCCTCTCTACTCCAGGCCGTGCGTGCTTCGCCTCCGTGCGCTTGACATCCTCTTGTCACGAGCGCGAACTCGCCTAGCTGGACATGTTTTCTCTTCTCGGCGCCTGGGGCTCACACACTTGCTTACTTGCGTGCTCGATGTCAGGACGAAGCTATTGCCGGATTTGATCGGCGAGGGGTGGGCTCGGACCACGGCTGCTCGACGTGATCGGTAGATAGGTAGATGACCATTTGCATCGCATAGTTGCTATTTCTTGTTTCTCTCTCTCTCTCTCTCTCTTCTTTTTCTCCCTTTTAGCTTGGTAGATAGAATGGAAAGCCATCCATGATCTTGCCTAGTGCGAACAGATCTTGTCACGTGTTCCTGCTAATCCTGCCCCGGAATTCATGTGATGCTTCGGGATGGCGGATTCAGACCAGTCATTGGAGAAACGTGGATACTGAGGGCTAGCGAGTATCCTCCTGGGTTCGTGCAGAAACATGATTACTTCTCAGGGAACACGTAGCCATCAAAGAACATCGGAGAACGAGACATGGATTGTGAGGAGCTAATGTGAGCTAGGCCCGACAGCGGGACATGATGTTACATCCACCAAAAGTACGCTATGCCACATTCCCACTTTGTTCAGATCAACGCAAAGTCCTAAATACCCCATATCGGAACAGCAACGGCCGCCGTAGAATGCCAACACATCGACATACGCCTCTGAACAGCTAACATCTTCCAGCATGACTTCATTTGACTTCCTCACACCAACGACCGAGACTCAAAAATTGTACGCAGGCACGACCATGGGACTCATCTGACTGGCTTTGCGACGCTTCACTGGTTGATCTTGGGATATCAACTCGGCCACTCGCTTCGCTCTGCTTGGCTGAGGACTTGGAGTCCCTTGAGTAGTGCTTGCGTATCTGGGGGTACGTGGATTAGACTGCTGCCGTGCACTGTGGGCTACATGTGGAGTGCCAGATCGTCTTCGACCGGTGTTCCGAGTCGCTGGAGTACCCATGCTGAAGCCGTCTTGGGTGGTACCATCATCGAAGGAGGTAGCTCGCTGTATGGCACCATCTCGCCTTGACACCTCTCGGGGGCTAGCAACCTCGTCGGTGGATGTGGTCTCCGCGTCCGAGACATCAGTTCCTGGCTGTTTAAACTACTCACAGTCCGCATCAGATGCACATTTTCCAAGTCAGTAACGGGCTCGAGAATGCTTACGAGCAAGAAAAGCCCTTTCCTTGGTTCGAAGTATTCTCTACCGACTACTTCATCGTCTCCGACATACTTATACTCCAAAGCCCCCATATCTTTCCATGCTTCGGTGGGGCACTGCTGGATATGCCCTTGGGATACCAAATTCTGAAGAACGCTTATTGCATTCTCATTATCACAACCTAATAGCAATTAGATGTGGACAAAGCAGGTAGCAAGTCGTGTTCCTTACCAAGATGGACCTTAAGCTGTCCCACCGTCACCGATGAAGATTGCTGACCCTGGAAGAGATAAAGAGTTCTCCTCAGCAAGCAATCAACTTTCATCTGCATCATGTCTATAGCAACGTGCGGGAATCGATTTCTGATGCAGCTGTAGCAGAAATGGTATCTGGGTATGTCTTTGAGGTAACCATAGCACTCGGCGTGTTGAAGGCTTTGGCAAACTCCGCATTGGATCTGCCCTTGGTTAGCCCATGGGTCCGATGAAAGATGTAAAAAGATCTTACTAAGTCTCCGTCCTCCCGATCTCCATCACAGTTGCAAATGATCCCGATATCTTGGAGAGCGTCAAGATCAAGATCATCATCACCTCGTTGTGTAGTTATGTTCTGGATACATTTTTCAAGTTCCTCGCAGACATCTTGTGTGTACTGAGGAGCGGTCGCCCTCTGTTCAGCAGTCGCGGTGTTGGGCGCTGAATGTCGCAGTGGGAGTGGTTGGGTGTCCTGAGAAGACGCAAGTGGAACTCTCAAATGACCCTATTGCACCACAAAGATTAGCTCGATGTGATGTTTCGATTGAGGCGCTGCATACTGCCAAACGCATCCGCGCGAGATTCTGAGACTGTGTCTGGCCCCCATCAGACGCCGAAACCGCAGAAGAAGACCTCAATTTCTGTGGCTCATCGCGTTGAGATGTCTGGTTGCTGCTCACTGTGTTGGGCTCAGGACTGGCGATTGGTGGCACCTCAACTCGTTGCGAGGGGATCTCTCTGAAGCCCGGAAGGTTGAGACAACACGAGATACTGGATGAATGACAAGTCAGCCTCGAACTGTTCATGTCGAGGAACGTAGCACTCAAGCTCACCCGTGTATGCCGGTAACCATTTTGAGACCCTCCGTCTGGGGGCTGCTGATATCAAGCAGCTTTTTGGTGTCATCATCACCTGGGTGAAAGGCCTCCGGCTCATAGTCCTCGGGCGTGATCTCGGTGTACTCTAATTGCATATGAATGCGGGAGCCAGCTTCGAACGTCAAGACATGTCAGCATGGGGTTTTTTTGTGGTTTGTTTTTTGTGTGGAAAGTTTTCGAGTATTTGTGCGTACCCGAAAGCGCGCTGGTGATCTGGCTACTTAGAAGAAACTCCAAGACTTTATCAATCATTTCCTTGACCCTGTTCTTAGCATCAATAACGAGGAGTTTCTCTGGCTCGGGGCCTTGACTACTCCTAATCTCTGTATTGATATGGGCTCCGTCGCCTTCATACGAGACTGTCATAGCGTATGACTCGACAGCATTCCGGGTGGTCAATGCATCACTTCCGGGCTCATGGAAGGATAGCTGTACTTTGTGGAGATAGCGTTTCCGCAGAGCATCACTGACTCCAACCGCCTGCGACTGTTGTTAACCTCGACGCCAGCGTCGAGGGAAAGCAGGAGACTTACTAGACGCGAGAGCAACTTATCCACCTGTTGATTCAGGCCAGGAACCGGTACCTTCCAATTGTATCCGCCGACCACCGTCTTGGCATCGGTGCCTATCAAGAAAGCGTCGTAGGATGTGTTGGGGTCTGTTGGGTCAAAACTGCGCGTAGCCCATGTAGCGCCACGAATCGCCTGGCTGGACGATCTCTTAGCCGCAGCGCAGGCGTGAAGGAAGGGGGTCGATTCTGTACCGGAAATGGATCACTTGGAAGATCTTCAGGCAAGCCATGGTTAGTCGCGTCGGAGACAGGCGCAAGAAAGGGTACTCACAATCGCCGAGATGGCAATCCGCACTATCTCGAAGCTGTGTTGCGACTTGAGCTCCACGGCAGGAGCCGGCTTGGGCCTTGGTCGAATGTCCGTCTTGCGGGAGATCTTCTTCTGGCGGCGTGTGGATACCATCGTGGATGCTGCACGACGAGGGTGATGAGATGGCGGGTGGATCAGGTATCTCGGTATGGATAGGACCGTCGAACGGATTTGGTAAGGCGGCGGTTTGGGGGACGAAAGGAGAGCGGGAAAGGAAGAGGAGGTGGAGGGGGAGGGGGCGGTGGAAGAAAAAGGCTGGAAGAGAAGAAGTATCGACAGGAGGTGAAAGTCAATAGTCGATAATCGATAGTCGATAGATGTGAGGAAAGAAAAAAGAATGGGGAGGGACGGGAGGGAGGGGGAGGAAAGGAAAGAAAAGAAAAGAGAAGAGAAGAGAAGAAACGAGACGAGACGGGACGAGAAGAGACGGCCCTCAGTGAGGTGGGCATGTGCCTGGCGTAGTTAGTGCGTGAGCCTGAGGCACGGTACGCAGTTGAGCACCCAGGTGGGAAGGAGCGACTGCAGGTGCAGAGTACACACGTGATACATATACCACGTGATCTCCCACCACACGTGTTGGCAAACACACCACGTGACAACAGGGCAAGCACCATAGCGTCAGCGTAGGTGCCTGTCCAGTACTGTCCAGTCCTGGACTGTACGCAGAGAGTCGAGCATGTCAAATGGAGAAAAAGAATATCCGCATACGCGTAGCGAGCGGATTGCCTGGATAGGTACTGACGGTACTCACCGTACTTACAGTACAGTGCTGTGGTGTACAATATAATAGGCGCTGCCCAGAACACCGATTCGCGAAGCGAGAGGGCAGAAAGAAAACGTGATCGAGCACTAGCACCCACGCAGCACCACGTCAACAAACACCCCCAGAAACACTGCTGTCGCCGTGCTGTATGTGTGTTCTGTCCGGTATCGTGAACATCCACGCTGCACTTCGCCGTCGTGTCAGACGTGGCGGCGGAAGGGCCGAGCGCGGCTGATCGGCACCACGGGGAAGCGAGTCGGGCTGGTCGGGCTGGTCGGACTGTCATTCGTGACTTGCGATTCAGGAACTGCGAGCTGCTCTCCACTCGACCTTCATCCCATCCCGACAACAGCTTCACCTCGACCCCCTCGACCCTCGACCCCGCGACCACCTCAACTCCCTCGTTCTGCCTCACTCAGGTCCCTCGACTCTCGAAACTCCCTCGCCACTTGCGGGCTCGAATTTCGGGCGTCGCGGCGGATAATTCGAGACGGGCGTTCGACCGCCTCACCTCTTGGGCCAGCCAGCCTCCACCGTCCACGACCAACGCCCGCGCCCTCCCCGTTCACCAGGGATCGAGAGAACCGCATCACAGCAGCGAGAAGAGGATATGGTCTGCCGGTCAAGAGTCTAGTATATCATCGCGTCCGCGTCCTCAAGGAGAGGGGCTGGGTTGGCTGGGCTGGGCTGGGCTGGGCTTCTTCGCAACCTTCTCACCTCCTCCTCCTCCTCCTCCTCCTCCTCCTCCTCCTCCTCCACCACCACCACCACCACCACCACCACCCTTCATTCTCCCACAGCACCACGAGGACGACGCCCGAGGCAGCAGAGCTCACCATGGATCCTCCCCTCCGCCCGTTGGCAAAGCGGCGTGCAGCATCGGCCCAGGGATCCAGTGCGCGTCCTTCCCAGGTCGCCGCCGAAGGCTCCCCGAGTCCCTTTGCTGCGAATCCCCAGTATCTGCAGGATGCGGCCGACTCCCAGGCACCGCACGCATCCCGATCTCGCAACCGCACCGTCTCGGTGGGATGGGTGGAAGGGGACGATGCAGTCTCGCGACGCACCTCAAGTTTGCAGATCGAGCTGGCGGAATGCGTCGAGACGAAGACCGTCACCACCACCACCACCACCAAGCGTGCCTACCCCCCCCTCCTGGTCCGCCAAAGATCTCTCGGTCCGCTCAATGCAAAGGAATATCCGCTGGCGGGAAAGCCCCCGCCGGCCGAACTGTCGCATCTCTCATTCGAAGTCGGCCGAGATGCAGCGTTGGTGGGCGAGGACGGCAGTGCGTGCGAGGTCAGTAGAAATAGCCACCCACGTCGATTCCCACGCCGGATTCCCGACTTGCTGCCATGCCCCCACTAACTCGTGCAGCCTACCCAGGCCTCGAGCCGCGCGCCGTCTTGCGCGAACGACGTGAATACGCTTCGCCTCGCCCGAGGCTCGACCCCCGCCAAGGGGGAATCGCAGCGGGCAGACCGGCTGAGTCAAATGCTGTCGATGGTCAATCAACGAAGATCGGCCGGCCGCCTCCAGGAAATGCAGCCCGAGTCCCCGATATCCATGACTGAGCGTCCGCGAAAGGCCACGAAGGAGAACCAGAAGGAAGACCAAGGTCACGATTCGATCAGGGTTGTGCGCCGCAGGCCTCACCAAGGACTGGGCGTACATTTGACGGACGGGCCGACACTGCCCGCGACCCCGGACATGTCGGAACTCGATGTCGCCGCCGATCGTCCTCCGCCACATGGGGCATCGTTTTTCGACCACCCCACGTACACGCCGCCGTCTGCCACGACCCAGAACCATGCGTTCGAGGACGTGCCCAGCCCAGCGGATGTGGGGAGCCAGGACTTTGCAAATGCTGTGGCAACCCCTCCGATCACGGAATCAGATCTGGAGCCCGTAGAGGGAAGCAGTACGACCGTGGCACCACCACGGCCTACTGTCAACACGGCTGCCGTGCCCAAGGCCAGTCTGCCAAGCCCTGGCCTCTCGCCAACATTTGCCTCTGCAACACTGCATCAACCGCGATTCTCCCTTGCCAATGCCACTGGGGATGAACTCGTGGGAAGCCCCGGCACGCAGGATGGCGATAGCCAAGCGACCATGGACGATGATGCGCTAGGCTCCGAACTTCAGGCCATGTCTCTCATGAGACCGGACGAGTCATCTCTTGTTCGTGGCACGCACCCCCCTTCGCTTATGGATGCGCAGTCGATGCTGCATAGCTTCGATGCCATGCCAGTCGAGATGCAAACTTTGATGATGTTCCAGCTGCTCCGGCGATGCTCGAGAAAGACTCTCCATGTCGTGGCCAACACCGTCAACCCGGCTCTCAAGTGCGATTTCCTAGACCAGCTTCCGCTAGAGCTCAGCCTCCACCTCCTTAGTTTCATGGACCATCGAGACCTGTGTCGGGCTTCACAGGTTTCGAGGCGGTGGAGAAACATCGTCGATACCAACGAGACGGGCTGGAAAGAGCTCTTCGACCGCGATGGGTTCGTCATGCCTCCTGGTGAACTCGACAGAGCCATCCACCAAGGCTGGGGCTGGCAAGACCCTATCGGCCCCGATGGCTACGAGCGAGACCTGAGTCCGGGTGATGGGGTACTGTCGCCAGCGGCCGACAATGTCAATAGCAGCATCAGCAAATCCGAGCCTACATCGACCCGAAAGGGCCGTTCGGCTTCCACCAAACGAAAGCGAGTTGGAGGCGCGAGTGCCGATCGGCTGAAGCGAAGAGCGGTTAGCCACGAGTTTGCGGACAAGGCCAATGGAGTGCTCGCCCGATACCCCCACACGGCCCGATTCCACAAGTCCGAAGGTCCCATCACTGCTGCCAATGCCGCTCTCCTGGCTGTGCCGGCTCCCGAACTGAGTTTTTCAAGCTTACGAAAGATCCATCTGTTCAAGTCGCTTTATCGTCGCCATTACATGCTTCAGCATGCGTGGATGGATGGCAAGGTTGCTCCGCATCACTTTGCGTTCCCTGCCCATCCGGCCCATGTCATCACATGCCTCCAGTTCGACGACGACAAGATCTTGACGGGATCTGACGATACCTTGATCCACGTCTACGATACGAAGACGGGCGTCCTTCGCAAGAAGCTTGCTGGGCACGAGGGCGGGGTCTGGGCTCTACAGTACGAGGGCAATGTTCTGGTCTCGGGCTCGACGGATCGCTCCGTTCGTGTCTGGGACATCGAGAAGGGACTCTGCACCCAAGTCTTCCACGGACACACGTCTACCGTGAGGTGTCTCCAGATTCTCATGCCTGAGATGACTGGCAAGACCGAGAAGGGCACCCCGATCATGGTTCCCTCCCAGCCACTCATCATCACCGGTTCTAGAGACTCTCAACTCCGAGTCTGGAAGTTACCCGAGGCAGGTTCGAAGCGCTACATTCAAACGGGACCCCCAGCCAACGATGCGGATTGCCCGTACTTCGTTCGCACCTTGACGGGCCATTCGCATTCTGTCCGTGCGATCGCTGCTCATCAAGATACCCTGGTCAGTGGCAGCTACGACAACAACGTCCGAGTATGGAAGATATCCACCGGGGAGACGGTTCATGTTCTGCGAGGACATGCCATGAAAGTCTACAGCGTGGTCCTGGATCACAAGAGACATCGATGCATCAGTGGCTCCATGGACACCTTTGTCAAGATCTGGTCTCTGGAAACCGGTGCTTGCCTCTACACTCTCGAGGGTCACTCATCGCTTGTTGGTCTGCTGGATCTTCGTGCTGAGCGTCTTGTGTCGGCGGCTGCAGATTCTACCCTCCGCATCTGGGATCCGGAGAACGGCAAGTGCAAGAGCACCCTGAGCGCCCACACGGGTGCTATCACCTGCTTCCAACATGATGGTCAAAAGGTCATTTCCGGATCCGATCGCACCTTGAAGCTGTGGGACATCAAGACGGGCGAGTGCGTCAAGGATCTCCTGACTGATCTCAGTGGCGTTTGGCAAGTCAAGTTTGACGAGCGTCGATGCGTGGCGGTCCAGCGTGACAATCTTACATATGTCGAGGTACGCTTGTTCCAGCTCGCCCTCTGCGGTCTTGCGTTGCTAACTTGACACCCCAGGTTCTCGATTTCGGTGCGTCGCGAGATGGTATCCCCGCCTCGCAACGCGGCGCCCGTCGACTTCTCCCCGACACGGAAGACGGCATCATCATCGAAGAAGACGATGCATGAGCGATGGCAAAAATGTCTGTAATGCTAATGAAGACAATGAAATTCGCATTGCAGAGGTAGCACAGAGACACCGGCGGCGTTGATCGAGCGAACAGCTTGTTTTTCTTGTTTTCGTGGATCCCTACGCCACATTGTCCTTTCGAGGATGTTGCAAGGCTTGAAATTTTTTTGGAGTGCACAACATCATATGCATAGCGCGGATCTTTTGCTTTAGCTTTGGCTCCGGGGGCGTATTGTGGTGTTGGCTGTGTACATGTTCCTGGTCGTATTGGTCGTTGGGTGTGGGTGTTGGAAGGCCAACGGAGCTTTGATGCGCGTGGAGGTACTTTTTTCGGGGATGGAGATGATGTGGATTCTTTGCTTCTGCCAGGCCACTCGCCGTCCGGCTGCTGACAGGCGCTGGCAGGTATGGGGGTCCCTTTCCTCCTCTACTCTACGATGGAGTGGGATGGGTGAGGGGCTGGATCCGGAACAACAAATTTATTTGATAGTATCACGTCTCGTGAGAAAGAAATCCAACAGCGTTCACGTTCATTTGTCGATTGTGCTTTCTCTCTGTCTCTGTCTGTCTCTCTGTCTCTCTTTCATCCGATCAACAAAGCGAGCCGTGAGACTTTCCATTCCGGTTCCGGATTTGGGTCTTCACACACACACAGACATCCCTCACATGACCATCTATCACATGACCATCCATCATCCACCCCCTTCCGGAACCCCGACCACAAGCAAATGCTCGCTCGCTTGGATGAATAGTGGACGGGCCGCTCGTGCGCATCCAAGATGTTTCTTGCTTGCGCCGTGCTTATGCTTGTGCTTGCGCCGTGCTCGTGCTTGCGCCGTGCTCGTGCTTGTACTGTACAGTGAGGAAGATATGTATGTATGTATGTATGTATGTATCTATCTATCTATCTACATCAGATACCTACCTACCGACCCCATCTCTCGCCACACCCAGTACGCAGTGTTGTATTGTATTGAACGACGGTGGTGTCATGCGTGGCGGGATTGGTTTTCTGTTCTATTTAAAAGGGGGGGGGGAGGGGGGAGGGGAGGGCGGGATTGTTCTCGTGGGGCTGGGGGGAGGAGGTGGTGGTGGTGTGGTTTGGGATGGGATGGGATGGGATGGGACTTTTGTGTTGGTTTGGTTTGTTTGGTTGTTTTGTTTACTTTTGCTGCTTTCTCTTTCTCGAGGCCTCTTTTTCTCGGTTGGTATCGTATTGTTTGTATGTATGTACTGTATGTAGGTGTGGTGTGGTGGAAAGAAGCATGTGTGGTAAGTGTGGTAAGTGTGGTGTGTGTGGTGTTTATTGTGTGTATAGTGTGTATAGTATGTATAATATGTATAATATGTATATTATATGTATTGTATGTATTGTGTATGGTGTGTATAGTGTGTATAGTGGTGTATAGTGTGTATAGTGTGTATGTGTGTGTATAGTGTGTATAGTGTGTATAGTGTGTATAGTGTGTATAGTGTGTATAGTGTGTATAGTGTGTATAGTGTGTATAGTGTGTATAGTGTGTATAGTGTGTATAGTGTGTATATAATATGTACATTAAGGTCCACGTTTACTCACTTACTCTCATTCACTTACTCACTTACTCACTTACTCACTCACCCCTTTCTCACCCCCTCTCACCCCATCTCACTCACTCACCCACCCCCTCACCCCCTCACTCACCCCCCCTCACTCCCACCGCGCCTCTTTCCCAAAAATCAGACCTGAAATTCCCATTCCCATTCCCATTCCCATTCCCAAGTTCCAGCAAAAGGAGGACCAAAGAGACCGTTGACATACCGTACTGTACAAACCGAGCGGGGGACGCACCCGCCATGGCCACGACGGTCACCATCGACGGGCGAAAGGAGCACATCGCAAGAAAGAGAGGCCGGTGTCAACAAAACACGGCGCGTTCAGGGTATCGCTAAGCAGGCCGAAGCCGTCCGGGACAACATGACGATCCAGCACCCAAGACCCAGCCAGGGCGCCGTGTCGTGCCGGATTGCAGCACGAGACGAGCTTCTAGATACGCGCTTGCCCATCCGTCCGCATCGATTCGCACTGTGCACTCACTGCCTTCTGCCCATCCTCGATCCCCCTTCCCCCTCGCCTGTTTTCTCGTAAATCCCCCCCCCATCCACCTACTCACCCCAAGCAAAGACGCAAAAGAGACTGTCCCTAGGTCCCAGGATACGCTTCCGGCCCGGCAGCAGTTCTGTCCGTAGGCAGAGCCGCCGCCGCCGCCGCACTCCGGTCCGGTAGGTCGAAGGACGACTCCGCCTCGCCTTTGGGGCCGGTGCTGCGGTGCGCGGCGGCCAGCGGGCCGTGGGCCTCGTTGTACGCCAGGGACCGGTGCATGATGTACGTGCTGGCTGGGTGTGAGCTGGGGCTTGATACGGCCAACCTCATTGTGGGCGGAGGACGAGGAGGGGCAGAGGAGGAGCCGGAGAGGCATGGGAGGAGAAAATGCGTACCTCGCAAACGAGGCCATGACCCCCGGCCAGAGCAAGGTCACCGACGCGACGTTGTACGCGTTCTTCCTGTAGATGCGGTTCGGGCGCCCGTTCGCGCTGAAGTAGAATGCTGCCTGAGCGGGGGAGACGCCCGAGATGGACGCCTCGCGCGTGGCGACGATGACCTGCTCGCGTCTTCATCAGCGAGCTATCTCTATCTCTATCTCCACCCGAACTCGAGGTTTCCGACGACCAGAGAGAGAGAGAGAGCACGGCTCATCGAGACGTACCGTCAAAGCCAGGGCATCGGCCAGCGCCAGGAACGACACCACGACCGACGAAATCTTCCACGCCAGCTTGACGGCCTGGCTCTCCTGCCTCTCGGGCCAGAACAGATCGAAGAAGAAGCCGGACGAGAAGATGGTGGCGACAGCGATGCCGACGAAGATGTTGTAGGCGAAGATGCCGACGATGTCGTTGTGCACCAGAGCGCGGCCGCCGCTGCGACGGGAGATGCCGTCTTGCTGGTCGACGTAATCTGGGGGGCCGATGGATGGTGAGTTTCTTTCCTTTCCTCGCTCGAGCATGAAGAAACACGAAAAGAAAAGAAAAGAAAAGAGGAAAGAGGGGAGAAAGGGATGGGCATCGATCATGCGGTGGAGAGGAAAGAAATTGAAAATACCGGACAGGGCAGCAGTGCCAACAGACTCCGAGCACACACAGAGTATCATGGCGATCTGGTAGACAATCATCTTGGTGCGGCGCAGGTGGTACACCTGGTTGAACATGTACGATCCCTTGAACTTCCCCCACTGCATCTCCCGTAGGTCGAGGCCCCAGATGACTGCCATGTCGACGTGCCGTCTGCGTCTGTCTGTTCTGTATGTTCCTAGCAAGACCAAGACCAAGACCGTGTCCGTCGCGCAACGCCAGCCGCTGCCTGGCTACCGCCGTATCCAGAAACCGACGAACCGATCGATCGCAGGGAGACGTGAGGGCGTGTACAAGTTGCGATGTCGATGGCGAGAGCAAGGAAGGAGGCTCAGGACCAAACGACCGGTAGCCGGTACGTAGAGACGAGGAGAGAGAGAAAGAGAAAGAAAAAGCAAAAGAGAGAGAGAGGAGAAAGACAATAGCAATATATCAACGCACGCGTGAGTGCAACGGGGTAGAACGGTGTGAAATACAAGTTGCGTGTCTTTCCTGAATGCGCGATAAAGCAATTATGATGTACTCACTATCCCTTGACGACACACTAAAATGTCTGGCTCGACACGTCCAAGGGAAGAAAAGAAAGAAGGGGCAGCGGACAGCAAGCCCATTGCGATCGCTATTTGCTGTACAGGAAAGTACAGTTCAGTACAAGACCGCACATGTCTACTGGATTGTACAGGATAGTACAGTATGTACTACTTGACTTGACCTAGAGCCTGTTTAGCACTTTGGGACCAGAGCACAGATAGAAATCCCCATGCACTCGATGACGTCCTCCGGGGCAGATCCCTCGGATGAAGCGCATCGCGAGGGGAGATCTGCGGTGGAAATAAACTCGCTTGGGGCGGGAACAACAACAACAACCATAACAACCACAACCACAACAACAGCCACAACCACAACCACCACCACCACCACAACCACAACCATGACAAAACAAGCTTTTCTTCCTCCATGCCTGCTTGCTGCCTGCTTGATGCCTGCTTAACGAACCACAGCGCTCGATTTCCTTCTTCCTCTTATTTGAAGGGACGACCGCCTACCGCCTACCGATGGTGCACGATGCCGATGCCGAGATCTTGCTTGCGTGGCCGAGACGACGTCAGCTGCTTGTGGTGATGTGAACCCACACACATAGCACACCACGATGACGTTGCCGCTCCGAATCGAAACCGAAACTAAGATCGGGATGAGATCAAAAGACATGTCCCGAAGCGTCTTGGCGGCGAGCCAGACAAGACAAGACGACTGACGGACTTGGCGATCTGTTGGGCTAGCGGGACGCTGACGGGGTCGTGTTCGTTGGGTTGTGCGCAGTGCGCATCGATTTACAGTACAGTACGCAGTACTGTACATACAGTGGGTGGACACATGAAGTTGCGCGTCAGTAAATAGTCCTTACCCCAACAAAATTCTACTACCTTTACAACTTCATTACTCCACCATTAATTACTCGATTTTAATTACAAATAGCTTAAATGAAAGCTGAAAATCGAAAGAATGTTCGATTTCAACCAGTTTTTAGTATACCACCCATTTGCAGCCTTAACAACGTTTACCCTCTTTTGCACCCCCTCCGCTAGTTTATTTAACAACTGATCTTTCGGAAGCTTTCACGCTTTTTCTACAGTTTTTATTGAAAATCGTTGTATTATATTATTGTTTTTCATAACTATTAGGTTTGATTTAAGCTCAATTATTATTGTTTTGAATATTTTTTATAAGTTTCCGATCGGGTTAAAATCCGGCGAATAAAGCTTTAATTTCATACTTATATTACGAAACCATAGCTTGATAAAATGCGCGTTATAATTTAAAGTGTTTTTTTGCATTTAAATGCTATCGTCGTAAAAAAAGAAAGAAAAGTGTTCGTTAAAAACTTCGAGGTATATAACGGCTGTAAGAAGTCACTGTCCGGAACACACGCGCAACTTCATGTGTCCACGTACTGTATAATACAGTACATATATTACAGTACTGTACATACGGTACGGTGTCAAGTCGTGCGCGGGGTTGGTTTTGCTTTGCTCGTTTCCGTGTTCGGCTTCTGCTCTCTCGGTCTGGGGTGGTGGAAAAGCAGAGTATCGTATCTTGTGTTGATACCTAGGTAGGTACAGTAGAATCTGACATTTTTTCTTGCTACAGCCGTGATGAGTCCAGGTGTAGCGATCGGCGTACCGTGCTTGCGGCGGACACTCCGGCAAGCGCTCGCTTTGGCTGAGATACTGCGCGTGTCCAAGAACCTGGTGTTGTTGTTGTCGTGTAACAGCCCCTTAAAAACACATGAGGACTCCAATTGAAAAAGAAACTCCTCCTCAACGGCCACGCCTCGAGCACTCGCAGGGCTGAGATACGGGATTGCAAGGTTTGACAGCCAATTCAGCCAATTGGGGTAGTATTACGGCTGTTCTAGTATACGGATCCGTAAATCTTGTGATGTACAGTACACATCCGGGTAGAAGGGTGCACCCGCTGCATTAAATGTGTAGTAGCAGATAGGTACAGTTCTCAGGGTATCCTTATTCCATCTTTGCGCCCGCTTGCCCTTCATGACCTTCCTTCGCTGCGCCATCATGTGCGTGAACAGAACATACGATCCTGCAACTCGTCAGCGACCTCCAGGTCGAGAGTCCACCGGCCAAGGACCTACCCGGAATGTACACAAACAGGATCGTCTGCAGCGCCCACGCGAACTCCTGCCGCTGCGCCTGCGCCGGCTGCACCGCACTCCAGATCAACCAACACTCGCTGCTGATGCCCAGCGGGTACAGCACATAGAACGTGTTGTAGCGCAGCCACGAGACGAGGCCCGGCGAGGATCCGCTGAGCGCGAACACGAAGTACGAGTACCGCACGACCTCCGTCACCGACCACGCGAGGAGCATGGAGGCGTAGCCGGCGCTGCGGGCGAGGGAGGGGAACTGGTCGACGACGGCCCACACGAGGAGCAGGCGGCTGGCGACTTGCATCGCCGTCGTGCTGACGGGGCGCGCACAATGCCTGTCTCCCAACATCAGCAAAAGCTCCTCCAACAGAATGAACCAGTTGGGGCCGAGGGGGTGATCGAGGAAGGGCGTGCGTACCAGTGGCAGCGTGCACCACCTCCAGCAGCGCCAGCGTCTGCGTCCATTTGCAGAACTGCCCTACGCCGGGGTACACATTCGCGAATCCCACCAGAGGAACGAGCATCGCAAGCCGCCCAAGGACGCTGAGCCACAGGACGGCGCTGACGAAGTTGTAGAGGATGAGGTACTGCTTTTTGGGGGAGCTGGATTGCAAGGGTTTGGGGCCTGGCTTGCGCGTGGGCGAGACTTCTCCTTGGGAGCCTTGGGAGGCCATCGTGAGGGCAATTCAGTTGTTCTCGGATCGGGGTGGCAGCTTTGGGGTCGAGGTTCTGGTCGTAGAAGAGATGCGTCAAGTTGTGTTGAGAGCTTGTATGTACCGTACGGTGTGTAGTGCAGTACACAACGCTTGGTCCGCGCCCGTACCAAGAACCCGAGCTTGAGCTTGAGCTTGAGCTTGAGCTTGAGCGTAAATTCCACGACGACCATGAATATGTCCATCCCACCTGGATCTGACCGTAAAATAAACATTTCCTAGGGATTTCCCATGCGATATTTCGTGACAGCCATGTTCTTTCTCCTCTGCCGATTCAGTGCTCGCTACAAAAATCTCCTAACTCTGGCCAGTACCAGACGACCATATCAAAAGCCTCATCATGTAGACTCATCTGATTGCTCTTGCAGTTACTACCTTTTGTGATGCGATGAAAAGAGAGTCAATATTCATCGGTCGTTTTCGACCGCTCGTCACTCGTTAGACCCTTTTGCCTTCGACTGCTGTTTGTTGCTATGTCTCCAAGTGCGTGAGGCGCTTCTATCATCGACACTAGACGAGCTTGCTGTTGTGTGTGCCTCCTCTAATTCTCTCCAAGAACTCGGGAGGTGCAGCCTTGACTTAACGCGCTTTTGGCATTTATTGACTTGCGTTTAGCGATATCCGAGAATGATTGTAGCACTAGCGAGAAGAGAGGTCTGCCGACGAAGTGGATGCTTTGATGAGATTGGTACGAGCTTTCCAAAGCCTAGTAGGGTCTGATACGTGGAGAGCCTTTTGACAGAAACGAGGGACGTCTTCAAGTAGCAATTCCAGCTATTGATAGCTACCATCTCCCCACGAAGACATGTGTGTCCAAGTCCCTCGGCCCAGAAGCGTCAAGCCCAAAGCCTGGGAGCCATCGAACTTCCTACCACGCAGGAAAAGCTGCCCCATCACCTCTCAAATCACTCCCTGCAGAATAGACCACCCGTCCATCCTCAACCGTACATCTTATAAGCTGACCCCTGCCAAACAGGCTTCGCTGGGCCCCCTTCACAATCTGTGCATTGTGACCCATCTTCTGCAATTGCTCTCTCACCTCCTCCCCCACTCCCTCTTCCAGGTAAAGGACTTGATCCATCACTTCCCCCTGATCGGGCATGCCGGCTCCAATACAAATCCTCGGCGCATCAAGCGCGGTCTGCGCACTATGCTTGAACGCCAACATGTTCAGCAGCACCTGTACATGTCCCTGCGGCTGCATGAAGCCTCCCATCACTCCATACGCCGAATGTAGACTCCCATCCGCGGCGTTCGTAACCATCGCCGGAATGATAGTATGGTACGGCCGCTTCCTCGGGGCCAGGACATTCGGATGGTCTGGATCGAGACTGAAATTCGCGCCTCGGTTTTGGAGTGTGAAGCCACACCCATGGGGGATGGCGGCCATGCCAAAGCCCCCGTAGTTCGAGTTGATGAACGAGATTGCGTTTCCGCCACGGTCGCTGACTGCGAAGTAGACGGTGTCTGAGTGGTTGAAGGCGGGACCGCCGTGGTGCTGTACGTGTGAGGCTTTCTTGGGATCGAAAAGTTTAGATCTCTCGGCCAGGTACTCATTGGCGAGCAGGCTCTTGACTGGAACCGTGACTTCGTTCGGGTCGGTGACCCACCAGACGGCGTCGGCGAAGGCGATGTGTAAAGCCTCCACCACGGCGTGAATGTACGCCGTTGAATTATGGCTCATTTCCTCGAACCTGGGAATCGTCCCGTTCTTCTCCAGTTCTTCCAGGATACCGAGAGCCATGAGGGCGACGATACCCTGTCCATTCGGCGGGTGTTCCCACAACTCTACCTCGTCTCTGAATGTCAGGGAGATGGGATCGACGCGTTCGGTACCAAGCTCCAAGTGATGAAGCAGATCCTCACACTCGAGGTGCCCACCGAGATCTTGCACCACCTTCACAATCTCATCCGCAATCCTACCTGTGTAAAAGCCTTTCTTCCCCTCTCGACCTAGAGTGCGAAAGGTTCTTGCGAGATTGGGGTTATGCATCAACTCGCCGGCCTTTGGAGCGCGATAGCCGTCGCTGGCGGAGGGATCCTTCTTCAGCATCTCGGCGAAGTTGGGCGATGCCTCTCTGAGTTTGGTCTCGCCGGAGGCCCACTGCGTGCCAGAGATACTTAGTTGAAAGGATACTGCACTTGCGAGAGGTCGTGCTTACAAAGCCAGCTGTGAGTTCAGAGACTGGGAAGCCCTTCTCGCCCAGTTCGACGGCGGGAGAGAGAATCTCCTCGAGAGTTACGTTTCCGGACCCAAAGATATCTATCGTGTCAGTCCTACATGAAAGTCAGTGTCTACATTTCTGGACCTTCCGGAAGAAGCAAGTGTTCCGTCCACCTCCTGTAGTCGGGAGTCTATAACTTACCATCCAGCTGGAGCGCCAGGCACAGTCACGCTCTGTACGCTCGTCATAGGAATCTCCCCGCGCTCTCCTTCAGGAATACCCAAATCCCCTCGAATCCTATCCAGTGTGCACTTCACGCCTGATCGTCCGGATCCATTCAGGGCAGAGACCTTCTTGGTCTTGGCATCGTAGAAGAGGCAAAACATGTCGCCGCCAATGCCCGTGCTACATGGCTCGGTCATGTTCATGCCAGCAGCTAGAAGACACCAGGATCATTAGCTACCCGTCAACGTCAAAGTGCTGGGTACTTTACGGACCAACTGCTACCGCTGCATCCTACGCGTTGTTTAGCAATGGCTTGATTTAGAAGCGAGCGGGAAGACGTACTGCGGCATTACCCCCTTTCGCGAGGATCTGAAGTCCGCATTGAGCAGCGAGAGGCTGCGTGCAAGCTACAATCCCGTTTGTAGAGTGGACAACACTTCTCCGGCTTGGAAAGACCATGAAGTCCGAGTAAGAAGCCATCTTGACAGCGCCAAGACGGGGCTTCAGCTATCGCTATATAGAGTAGCTTTAAGATGTGACCAAGGACAACGAGTGGTTATATTGTGAAGGCTCAACTTATTCAACACGCAGTCGTACTGGAGCAATGCTTGGAGTTCCAATGTCGCCTTTCATGTTCTCTCCCACTCTTGTAGGCGATCCTCGGTTAGCACCAGAAGCGTCATTCAGTAAGATATCTACGGCTCGTGATTATTAAGCTTGAATAACCAAGAGCGGCAAATCCGTACGCGCAAAAGCTTGTTATGGCTTCTACACATGTCGATCTCCCTTGTTAAATTATACTTGCCGATTGGCTTTTACTGATAGCGTGAATACTACAGACACGTGATATGATCCACGATCGCTCTTCCGAGCCTCGCCTAAACAAAGGGGACGCCTACCTAGGCATGGTAAACATTGAGATAGATGAAGGCTATAGATACACGTATCGCGCTCAATCCATACAACCCATAGCATGTACATGTTGCCTGTGCGGAAGGGGACTCCCTGAAACCGACGAATGGGGAGCGTCGGCGAGGTCCTAATTCTCCAAACAGGCGATGATGCCGATTGTGGTGGTAAGGGCTTTTTGATAGAGAGCGAAGAGGGTCTCTTCGTCTTTTCAATCATGCACCGATGATGAAGGGAACAGCAGCATGTTTCCCTGCTGCGACCAACGCCTCTGGAGAAGCAGCGAAAAATATGAATCCATAGCGTGGCAGATACGACAGAGCTGCTGATAGATAGCTCAAAAGCCCAGAGACCGAGGTCGCAGCATTGAGAACGTCTTTTGTGGCTTGGAGTCCACAAACAGGCCAGCCGGAAGGCCGCTGAAGAGCATCTACCTGCAGACACAAGTTGATCATAGACGGGTTAAGCCCTGGGGCAATTGAGCGTGAACTTTTGATGACCTTATCGACTTAGGCATTCGTGAATATCCCAGCTGTATCCTGAGCATTCAAGCAAGGTTCGAAAGTAACGGAAAATTGTTTACCCAGGTTTCATGCACTTGACGTGCTCGATGAGAATGGGACTGGGAAATGCGCCGTGACTGAATGATGTTCCGATCTGTGTAATCAACCAATGAGTGAAACCCTTGCTCTCGCGTGTGGTCGGCCTGGAACACCGTAACTGCGAGACAGATAGGCAGTACTGTATACTATTGATGAGATGATATGTACAACACAAGTCAAGTAAAAAAAGGAACAACTTCAGCACTCCTTGCTGAAAACACCATTGTGTACTCGTACCTGAAATGTGGAGGTCTGGACGCAAATCCGAAGAAGCCGACACAGCAAAAACTGCTAGCACGATAAAATAAAAGTGGCTGCATTAATCCGTTCAGTGCAAGAGCTTGTGACGACTCAGCTACTTGCTCCGCCGAGCTGACTGATACTATGAATGTGAGAATAAAACCCACTCGAAACAAAGGGTATTTATTGCGCTCACGCCCGACTCCAAATACGCCCGAATCAACATTATTCCCAAATACACAATCATAATTATGCATACGCAGCCCAACCTGTAGATAATCGGTAAGCAATGAAAGATTGCTATACACAGAGAGAGCATACCTCCAAATAACAACGCCAGGTTCTTTTCGTCGGTAGCTTGAGTAATAAGATCGTTCACAGTTGCTGTGACACTCAAGGTGTTGGACAGCTTTCTTTCGACCATCGCAAGAGCTCGAGAAGCCTCCCCTGCCTCACTCACACCGTCCTTGCGTTCTCCGGGATTTGCAACATCTGCGGCCAACGCCACACTCTCGCCCTGTTGTACCTTGGCCATACGGTTAGGGGTTAGGGACCAGCTATAGAGAGGATCGTATCGGAGCACGTCGAGGATGGTCATGATAGTGTAGCTCTCCTTCCTCAGCGCCTCTAGAGTAAACTCGCAGCAACGGCGGAAGACTCCTTCTGTCTTAGTGATGCCCATTCCATCCACAATGTCCCGGGTCAAACGGAAAGGCACCGTTTCAGGAATTGGAAGAATTCGGCCATTTTCAAAGGCGATCCCAAGATCGATATGCACAACCTCTCCATTCTTCGCATCTAGCAAGATGTTGTGGCCATGTCGATCGCCGAGGCCAAGGACATGACCAAGAATTGAGATTGCCGCTGTGCTTCTTGTATATGCTAGTCTTCGCACAAACCATTCGTCTGGGTTCGTAAATTTCTCCGTAAAGAAATATCTCATAGCGGGGCGGAACTTGTTTGTGATCTCGCGATACTTCTTTAACCTCACCTCAGGCGACTGGTGCTGTACTTGTGCGATCCCCGCTCGGCAGTGACTGCTTTTCATATCTTTGGGATGATACCTCTCATGAGCAGGCATCAAGAAGTCGTGAAGAGGTTGAGTATTCTGCACGAATTCTATGACGCCAGCGGCGTCGGTGATGGGAACGACGCCATAAGTGCGAATTTTCAGGTTCCTCTGGCGAGTGGACTTATTGGTTTTGAGAAGTTCGCTGACTTGAGCAAATACCTGTTCCATAATTGCGTCTTGACGCAGATCGTCATTTCCCCCTTTCACCTGTATAACATCAGCTGCTTTTCATGCTCGGTACGCGTTAGAAGCTTACCAACTGCTTGTATTTCTCCCCAGTGTTCGTAAGAGCATCAACAATTTTCGGGGTGCTGACACCGGAAGCAATCGAAAAGACATTTCCCAAATTCACCACGACAGGTAGCTTCGAATAGTCCTTGTTCGCCGAGAGAGGAATCTGCATTGTCGAAGGAGGCAGCTTTAGTTTTCGCAGACCGTTGCTGAGATAAGTTGCGGCTGCCGAGTCTTTTGTGGATATCTTTCTCCCGGACTTGTACTTGTCGTCGGCCTCTTTGGCTAGTTTCTCGTAGAGTCTATTGGCAGTCTGCAGTGCTACCCATTTCTCCGCAACACTCGATTGTGCAAGACATTTAGCCACCTTCACCGCTGCTTGTCTCCTTGAAACGGAAGATTCGTCGTCTGTATGATACTTGCTTTTCACTCCCGCGTAGATTTGATACATTCCATGGAATGGATGATCGGTACAGATCTGTAGAACGAGATTGAAGAGAAGCTTCTGAAACTTTGCGTCCGATTCTTGTAGTCGAGAAGAGAGCTGATTCATAAGAGGTGCAAATTTGCGGCTGGGTACGTTGCTCAAGTATTTGGAGACAGCGTCATTGGCATCTTGTTCTTCGGAATGCTTCATCCATAGCGCACAAAAGCGCAAGGCGTTACGATCATAGTCGTCGCATGCAGCCAGAGCTAGCAAATAATTTTCGAGACACCTTCTCAAAAAGGTGCCTCTGTTTTCATTATGGCGATCAAGCTCGGCGTGGTCAAGCTTCGACCAGGTTTGGTGTTTTTTCAAAGCGCGATTGTTCGACTCCTTCTGCTGCCTCGATGTGTTGCTGGGCATTTCTCTAATTGCCTTTTCCCATTCCTTGACCTCGGCGTCTTTAAGCTTGGTAAGCTTTTCCAGTCTCTCACCGTCTTCCAGGCTGTTCGGGTCGTCGAGTTGCTGATCACAGAACACCGCAAATTCACGAAAGACTTGACCTGCCTCCACGCCTTCGGTTCGCCCCCGTAATTCTTTCAGAGCCGGATGAAAATACTTATCAACTACTGCCTCGGCCTTTTCTAGGCGTGCAAACGAGATTTGAAATCCGATTTTGATCAGAAGCTCCGACCTAGTTACAGCAATGGTTTGCTTGTCGAGCACTTGTTGGTCGTCCAAACTCTGAAGCATACCTATAGATGAAGCCATCTCACCCTGATCCCACAGAGCGTTTGCAGCCTCCAGATAAATTGCGACTTCTGGGCTTACACCAACTTCATGGCAAGGCTTGATTAGATCCATCATAGATGTAGCCAGGGACAGCGACTCTTGTAGAGCGCCGTGAGCACGATTCACAGTCGAGGCTAGCAGAGCAGTTCTAACCTCGACAATCCTTGTGTCAATTGGTTTAAGGCTCATGAGTTGTTGCAAACGCGGCACATGATTCAATATGCTTAGCGTCGTACCTCTACAGGACAATATCTGGCTGATGTCGTCGAAGCTAAAAGCGTGTTAGGTAATGCTTCACAATGATAATTGGGTACATGCCTTCCCGTTTTCATCCAAGTGGAACGATCTTTGAACCTCGCCAGCATCTCCTCAAATTGCAATGAGCCCCGAGATGTCAGGACCTCATCCATTTCAACCAGCGCCGCCAATGTTTGCAGTGAGCTGTGTAACGCCGTTGCAGTCAAATCCTTCTGGACAAGATTTCGCATGGTGTTCCTGAGTCCCTCATCCACAGCAAGCAGTATAGATTCTTCGTCCGAGGCCATGTGGATCGTTTGGAAGGCTTGGTAAATTGTCACAGGATCGCTGCCTCCAGTGCTAGGCACCGGTATATCCCACTGCTCCAGCTTTCTAGCTGTGCGAAACATCGACTCGAGGGCGGCAGGTGTCACCCCAACAATCTGTTGGGTTTGAAGGAGTGAAGAGGACAAACCACTTTGATTGAGAATATCCAGAGCTTTGACCATTGACTGAACGTCTTGAGCTGTGGCGGGATTTTGGCGTCGGAGATGGCTGTCGTATTGAGCGCCTCTGAATGCCAGAGTCTTTGCACCATCTTTCTCGTGCTCAAATCGCGCTAGAATGGTACTCAGACTTGCCTTTTGCTGAACCCCATAGTACGAATCAGGTTCGTCAATATTTTCAAAAATAGTCAAAAGAAGTTCCGTCGGAAGCTCGACAACTCCTGAGCTGCCTCTGGTGCTGGAAGAGCGCCGTGAGGTTTGGGCAGGTGCAGAACAGAACTCCTCGGCGAAGAGAAGTGAGGTTTTGTACATGCCACAATGTGAAGCTGCCTTGGCGACGGTCAGAAAATCGACATCAAGCCAACGCGATCGGTCTGCCATGCACTTCTCTCCAGGCAGTGGCTGTGTTCGGAGATACAGGATAGCGTTGAGCAGCGTCTTGAGATTGTCCTTGTTGATGTCCTGGCCGCAGTCGAGCCATTGCCCAAACGCAGAAGAGAGCTTCTTCCTCCAGTCTAGCTGCTCCTGCACAGGGGCAGATATAGCCAGATGAACAATAAAAGGAAATGCACGCTCGGGGAACCCGGAAACCTTGCGTAATATCGGGACCAAGGCCTTTAGATGAGGTTCTTTGGGCAAAGATTGAGCAATTGTAATAGACAAGTCCCGCAGCCAATTAGTTTTGAAAATGGCTTCTGAACTTAACGCTTGGCTTGCTGGAACCTGGTCAGTCGAGAGGTTACAGACATCGGATGGTGGAATCTGATAAGGGTCCCAAAATGAAGCGTTTATGAGAGACGGTGAGAGGACATTTTGATAAGTCATATCATCAGACGTCGACAAGATGACACGCAATGCAGTCTCAGCTAAACCGGCATTGTCAGTAGCTGGTGCCAATGTCAGATCTCTCAATAAATTCAGTAAGCAGAATGTAGAAGATGCGTGGTTATCGGTGTGCATAGCAAGCTCTGCTATCTGGGCCAAAGTGGATTCTTGTAGAAGTTCTTCATGTATCAATCCAGATGCGGCAAAAGCTCTGCCCATAACTCTTGCTGCCCATGACAAATACGCATGATTCGTTGGCCCCCGGCAAGACCTCCAGATAACGGCAGCATAGTCAATAGAGTGGTCATCTCGTCCCAGAACATCGTTGCGGAATGTTATTGGTGTTCGAAATTCGGAGGTGAGCATGGAGAGTGCAAGTTCTCTAGATGGCCGATCCAATAAGACACCGCCATTGCGTTCGTCATTGAGCAGCTGAATTAGAAGGCTACTCTCTTTCGAATCCTTGTCGGCGGTGCCTACACCGGTTGTGAGAGCCGCTTGAACAAGCTTTCGAAAGTCGGACCCTATCTTGCCTTTCAGAGCTGGCGAGTTGTATTTCCTTAGGTACTCCTCAACCCAGCTTTGGAAATCCCGCGCCTTCGATAGGGTACATTGATGCTCACTTTCTTGCGTGGTACTAGGTCTTTGAGAATCGAAGATCCGGCGCAGTGATCCCAACATAGCCAAAGAGATACCAGCAACGAAAGTAGGATGGTGAAGCAGTTCCGAGGCGCCAGTATTCATGAGGTATCTGACCATACCAGATGCGTCTTCTGCACACTCGGCATTGCTGATGAAGGGTCGAATAGATTGTATGAGCATTTTGACAGGATATCCCTCGGTCGCAGCATTGCCAGCCAAAGCAATCAGGATTTGAAGCTTTTTCAATACAGTGCATGCATGCAGAGAACCGAGGGCCGGATACACGCTGTTTAGCAATTTCCTCGCGATTGAAATGATGACAGCTGGCGTGTAGAGGTGCTTCAGATCATGGCCTGCTCGTGAGCATACGTATTGAAGCCATGCTTGTAGGTGTCTGACTTTGAAGTGAGGTTGTTGCGTCGGGGGCAGCGTTTGGTGGGTCGGGTTCGAAGATCTAATTTGGGCAAGTACCTCCCCGGCGTTGGTAAGTGCTGGATCTCTCGAGAAGTACTTCTCGGCAGATGTGACACTTTCGATGATATTAAAAAAGATCGCAATAATGTCCACGAAATGAAGGTTGAGACATTGGTGAAAGAACTCTACACCTAGTTGCTTTTTCATGCGTTTGAACCCAGTGACCCAGTCCTCTCTGCCACTAGATGAAGACATGTCGTGAGCAACAGAATATGCTATGATTTTGGCGAAACTTTTCTTGATCAGAGCATTGTAGTCAGAATTGATGCTCTCCGCTAGACGCCTTGCGGCCATGTCTTCTCCGCGCATGATCATCAACGCCACTGCTTCTTCCTGAGCCTCCTCGATAAGTTCGTTCAGACTCGCATACCCAAAAATCCGAAAAGGTATGTCCTCGATCTTTTTCTGTACATTTTCATTCTTTCCATCGGCCGTGTCTAGCCATGTGTACAGAATTTGCGACCTGAACAAAGCGAATAGATCTTTAGGCTTATCAACCTTCAAGGCAGAGGCAACTTCTGTCATACATCTTGTGGCGTGTTCAATGCAACTTGGAAGTAAACCGGGTGCCTCAAAAATATAATAGATACAGCGACGAAGTAACGTGGGCCATCTGGAGGCAAGCCTCGCGAAGACGTAGAGACGGAAGAAAATACCTTCAGGTCGATCCTGATCTTGTGGTAATCTCTCGGAAACATCTTGGAAAACACTGTCGTGGTCTTTGAGTATAAAGATCTCAAAAATTTGCGGGATGCGATTGCCAACGTAGAATTTGACGGACATGGTGCCACGTTGTAAGATTTCGAAGAGGCTAGATCGAGGCGATGGCGTTGGCTGATCTCTTGAGGTTCCATATTCTGGATTTGAGCGCATGAGGCACAGAAGTAGCTCAACTATGCCTTTCTGCACGTGTGGAGAAGACAAGTCTTTTTCATGGGAATGTTCAATGAAGAAGTCATGCAGTTGGGATGCCGCATTGGCTGCTTCGTTGTCTTCCTCGGCGAGCCAAAACATACCCAGGCCAACGAGCGCTTCCAAGCACATCCCCATAGCTACTTCGCATTGCAGATAGTCTTTTTCCTGTAAAACCAGACCTATACGTTCAAGTATCCGGGCTGCACCGGGGCAATCAATGTCTAGGTCTGATGCAATGACGTGCTTCAAGAGGCGTCGACTTGACAGGAATTGCTGCGTATCGAGAGTATCCACATAGTTCATGAACAGAGGCACGATACCTACGGGACCTGGTGTAGCAGTCATCGCCGCAATCACGAATAGCTGACCTATAGCCACAAGATAGAAAGAACCGGTCCAGGTATCAAGCCAGTCACTCTTCCTAGGCATGGCTTTTCCCTGTCCGTCTGGCTTGGAATGGGCCTCTCTGATAACGAAATCATCATCAACATCCATCGGATCAACGTCAGAACCCGGCGCTCTGACGCTGGTATCAACGTGAGACTGCTTCAGCGTGTCCGCCAACCTGACGAAGAATTCAAGTAGATGAGGGCTATTTTCCGACAGCTGGCGAATCTCACTAGACGTGCAGGGTGGTAAATAAGGTTGGACAGCTTGGAGCAATGCCTCTCTGAGACCGTGGGCCCTTTTGACATCTTTTGTAAATGCTTCCATTAGAAAATCCGCAGTCCCGTTGGTAAATTCTCGTATGTCCGATTCCAGGTTGTGCAGCTGGGGAAGAGTTGTGCTGGTAAAATGTGACATCAACAGCAAGATCGTGATGCAACTATAAGCCACACCCCGAAACATATCTACGGACACCAGCGAAGAACGATCGACTAGGTAGGAATTCCAACTCTGTAGAATATCGCGGCATTTTGGTTGCATGAGCTCGAGAACTAGCTTACGGGCAGCTTGAAAGTGGGCGGTGCTAGTGATACAGACGACACTGCCAGGTTCCGAATATGCAGGGCAGGAGGGGCAGGACGACTCTGGGGTATCCACCGGTAATTCGTCCAGGAGCAATAGGTATCGGGTAGCTTGTTGGCTGTTCACATGCTGCTGCCATGCCAGGGCAAGTGGGCCACAAGGCATTGCTGCGACGGACGGTGAACTCACCCTACGTAGCCCGAGGCATGTTCGAATCAAAGCCATGACGTGCTGCGGTTGGGCATTGAGAGAGTATCTAGGAGCAAATCCTCCCTCGTCTCCCCAGAGTCAGTAGATGGACCGGCAATTCAGTAGATCGAACATACCTGGAGTCCACCTAGAGAAAAGCCATCTTATAACATGCTGTGCAGTCGAGAGGCTTGCACCGGGGACTTCAGTAATTCTAGTGTGCAGCAGATCGTTCATGAGGAACATGCTGGAGTCACAGAGCACTACTGGTCCACTTATATCAGCTGATGTGACAATTGAACCTACGTCTTCACTGATGTCCTGGTATTGGACCAATTTTCTGGAAACGATTGCGTGAAGCTCGAGAGCGGCACTGCGGCATGTGGCCGAGAATGTCAAGGACCGAATGCCGAGCTGCCACAACTGCATCCAGTCTATTGAGTTAATATCCGCCACAGCCATTTGAGCAGTGCAACTGAAAAGACATCAACGAATATCTTACTGACGAAAAGAATCCCTCTTACCTTGCAACCGCCAGCAAAGCCCACGAAGTGATGTTCCCACGTTTGTCACCAGCACATGTATGTAATTGGGTTAGCAAATCTGATAGCCTGGCCGCTGAGATTTGGGTTTCTTGGAGGACAAATGGAATAATCTGTAGGCCTGCTAGCCGTAGACTTTCGTCTCTTGCTCTAAGTGGCTCGAGTAATCGATCTGGTACGCATTGCCGCTTCCGGTGATGTGTATCAACGTTGTCGGTCCCATCACCTGCAGCCGAGCGAACATACTCTTGACCAACAGCCACAAGTCGCTCGACGATCCCAACACTTCGGAGGATAGCCCAATTGCGTTCGGCTTTGAGGTTGTGGGGCTTAAGTCTAAAACCGTACGAACAAAATGGTGAGGCTGATTTACTGTCTTTCTTCCCAAAGTCGGACATGTCCAAGTCATCGAGTTGCAATTGATCCCGGTCTGATCGCTTGGCATAATCTGATTTCAACGCCTCCAAGAGCTCTTCGAGCATTGGTAATAAATCCGGGTGATTGTCGTCCTTGACAGCTCGTTCCAGGTGAAGGTGGACGAAAAAGAGAAATATCAACATCTCATCTCTCACAGTATTTAATAGCTCGTCCTTTGCCAAAGCCTTTCCCTGCCAGAACCGACATATCACAGGAAGGGTATCTAGCGCAGCGGATTGGCAAAAGGTGATTCGTTCTTCCCGCGCAAAGCTAATGACAATGTTGAGGGTAGAAAAGGCAATTTGGTGCAGTTGACTTGCACTAGAGCCTTGCATGTGTAACAATCGGATTATGGTTTCCCCTGTCTCCGAGTATCTGTCGATCAGGGGTGCGTTGGAAGCGGAGAGGAGCAAGTATAGAGTTTGGGAGAGCTCTTCAATGTTCTGTCTATTGAGCGAACCTTGGTGAGCACGTACGCGGCCAGACCTGGCCAGGGAAACAGAAGGATGGCTCGCTCCGGTACCTGAGTGACTTCGAGGCGAGTCGTCCTGCTCGTTCAGATAATCTTCCAGCCCTTGAAGACAGAAGTCGACAACGTGAAGCCAGGCCTCAGCTTCCATGCGCTCCACGTTGGGCTGGAACTCAAACAGTGCAGTTAGCGCCTTGAGACAATGCTGGACAAGTGGCTCATTGTAGCCTCCGTTCTCTCTGAAAATGGCCCTGAAGATGTGACCGACAACATCCTGCACGGTCTTCTTCTTGAGCTCGTGTGCTCCAGTTTGGACGACTGTTCGTATGATGTCACCACAAGCTTCAAGCCGTGCCTCCGCTGTAGCTCTAGTGTTCTTCACTTTAGCGATGCTGTACACATCTAACTCGGCCGATGTCAGGTGAAAGACACTCTCGTAGACTTTTCGATATGCCTTGTCGGAAAGATGAGCACTAGGGGAAAGACATGCTTAGTCCGGGCTGAACAGAATTCTCGACAGAAGGCACCCACAGTTTTGCCCGGTTGTTCCTATCGAACAGAACTTTCAAGTCTGGTTGTTTTTAGGGTAGATCCTGTCATCTTCGTGGGTACGGGCGGTTTACCTTTAATTGCATCGCCGCGAGCTTTTTGAGTCGTGCCCCAACATGATTCTAGGGAGATCAGTTCGGATTCAGGAATGCATAGAAAAGACACAGCCACAAGGAGTAGGGAAGAGGATTTGGAGACGTGCCTACCTAGAGCCCGGTCAAGGCGGACCTTGCTGCCGTCACGGTTACTGTCCATGTCGCCGCGAGTCGCTCATGTACCAAGCCGGTGCTCATGGCCCGAATGGACTGTGAGGAGGCGTCGAGCCGGTTGGGTCGACGATGTTTGGTGATATGGGCCCGCGGCAAGTCGCGCTATCTTGTTGTGAGCAGGCAGTTGTTCCGAAGAGGTGAACACGAGATGTGAGTTTGGCCCAGGAAATATCAAGTTCGAGGAAAGCTCCTCATCGTACAGCACCTACAGTACGGTACTGCACCTCTCTCTGTGGCAAGGCTGGCCATCTTTTTTGTCGGCCGTGTGTCTTTGACTTGACCGCCTTCAGCCTCGCGGGACCGACGCGACTTTTTCGACTTTCAATCATCAATTCGCTTGGCATCCAGACACTGGACATCCGCCAGCAGCATCCCCATCATTCTCCCTCCCGTACCGCGATCCCACCAGCACTTTCGACACCGAGAGATCAGGTCGAGTGGATACATGGGTCTTCTCTAGAGCTGCTGCCGTCCTATGCTGCATCAACGACGAACGACGCCCCGCCTGTGCCTTCCGGCGCATCGACCTGAACTATGGCGGAGGTGAGCAGCTTGGAAAGCCTTCAAGCGCTGTATGCGGATCTCCTCGCCCTCTCGGAATCGCGGCTGTCGAGTATTGAGCGGCTAGGGGCGCAGCTGGATGCGCATATCACAGACTTCAAAGCCCTTCTGGACAAGAAGCCGCGGAGTGAGCAAAGTCGACAGAGCTTAGCGACAGGTACGAGGCCACGGAAATAGCCATCTGACACAGCTAACTTGGACTCCAGGGCAGCTTGATGTTGACGGGGACCAGTACATTATCAACGACGACTTTCAGCAAGGGGCATTACAGCTAGCAAACGACCTCAACCTCGATGAGCTCGAGGCTGCGCGGATCTTTTTTGATGTGCGAGACGAGACGGATTCTTCCGGAAAATCGACCATTACGAACGCAATCGTGCGCTTCCACCAGCGGCGGAAGACTGTGCTCGACTGCATCCAGCTACTCCTTCAGTTATCCGCAGATGAAGAACAAGATGAGGCGCTGCGCGCAGACATCCAGGCAATTGTAACTCAAATTGCTCAGCCGGAAAACGTTTCCGCAAGATTTGCGCAGCGATGTTTGTCAGGCATGGACGATGTGAAGACGGAACTGCAAGCCCTTGTGGATAGTCTCAACCGCGTGGCACTAATGGGTCCGGAGCAGCAGGCAGAGGCTACAGAGATTATTGAATACCAGCGAGTCAGTCTCGTGAAGCAGCACGAGTCGCTTGGTATTATGATGCTGTATTTGGTAAAAGAAAACTACTCTGCCGATGCCGATTTCGAGAAAGTTCTGAGTATCCTAAGAAAAGCCGATAAATACGATCATTTACTATGTACGTGCAGCACACTCTTTTATTCTTGGCCTGTTGTAAGTGGCTGAATTAATACTGACATCCAAATAGTGCATTACTTCCCAGCTCTATCGGCCTTTATATCACGTCTAGGGGGTGCAGAAGGAGGAAAGGTACTAGCAGATGCACGAGCGCTCAACAACAGGATATTCGCGCCTGTGGATGACAATAACGCGTGGGCGCTGCCATACGTCCACGCTGCATTCCGAGTTTTATGGCTGGCTGAGTACAGTAGCTGGTACACTGAAAATTCAGACGGAAGCATACCCGACAATCAACTGGAAGACGAAGCCAGGCAACGATCCAAGCAATTTTACGATGCTTTGAAAGACGGAGCTTTTGATTTCATTCTATCTATTTCTGCGGACATCAAATCTGTTGAGTGGCATGACCCAGCGCGACATGGTCTACGCCAGTGGCTGCAGCGCAAGGCCCCGATCATTGCGCCAGACTCTATTCCATTTTCTCAAACGTTCCAAGAAGCCCAAATGGAACAGCTCGAGGGGTTCATAGAAGCGTTCATCACGAACCTCCCAGATGTGTTGAGAAAGCTCCGTGTCGATGAGGACGAACAACGTCAGCTGAGTATGGAACATGACCATGATCTTGATCTAGAGAAGTTCATTGTGATCATATCGTACGCATTTGAGGGCCGGTCAAAGGCAGCGTATGGTGGCTTCTGGGACGTTCCGGACGGAGCGCTTCTCGGTTTTGTTCACTGGGCTTCCAAAAGGGCATCGACGCCTCTTGTTAGCACTTTTTGCGAAATGCTTCAGGCTATCTCTGGAGACGAAGACTGTGCTACAGCTGCACACCACTTTTTAATGGACGATGGGGCGCAATCATCTGGCAAAATGAGAAGAACTCACTCTTTGACTTGGAACCAGATTTTCAAAGAGCTGACTTTCTTCTCCTCCAAAATCCGCGACCGACCGGCACTACCACAACCGCAGACTTTTCGCACTGGGAAGCCTAACAGCGACCTTGCGGAGGCAGAACCGGAATCGGCCATGATGTTAGAATGTTACTTGAGACTAATCACCCGACTAAGCTCCGAAAGTGCAGCGGCCCGAACTTTCTTAGCTCAACATCCTACCTTCCATATCTCCGACTTGTTGTTTCAACTTGCAAGTAGTGCAATTCAACCTCGGCTCAGAGCATGCGCCTTTACTACTTTACGGTCGCTTCTCAGTCATAAGACGAGAGAGGCTGGAGAGTATCTTTGGGCGGCCCTGGATGTGTGGATGGCTGGTGGATATTCTTCTGGGTCAACAGCGCCAAAAGCCCCTGCAATGGCACCGAACTCATACTCCATGGATAGGATTCTCAGAGGCTTGGCGTCTGGCTTTGAAGAACCCAATGCGTTTGTGCAACTCCTCCATGCGCTCGTTCTCCCGTATGAGGACGAGAATGGGCTCCATGATGGATTGCCTTTTCCCGAGACATTGGGGATCTCAACTCGCCAGCCTGGGATCGATCCCTACATCGACTTCGCACTCGGAACGATATTTGCGGACCGGGCCTTGGAGTTAGGTGACATTGTGCAAGTAAGATTGCTTCAGCTTACTTGCTTGGATCTCATCGCTACGTGCCTGGACACATTCAATGAGGACCTGGTCATTTTCGCCAGTCAATCGAATGTCTCGGTTGATTCTGCCATTCAAGCGTCAACTCTCCAGAATTACGTCCTGCTCCATCCGTTTGCAAGGGTGATGGAATGGGTTTTTAACCACAAGGTCATGGCCGCAATATTTTCTACAGTCCATCAAGACCCCACAGACGTCGCATCTGCTGCACCAGATTCACCACTAATCTTGTGTCTGCTACGTGGCCTCCATGTCATCACGTCGATTCTAGAACTGCAACCAACCTACTTGGATATCATACGGCCGCTTGTAAAATCTCAGCCGAATTACCGCAAGGCTGCGGTCTCAAACTCTGCATTTGGATGTTTTGAAGATGGCGTTCTCAATAACCTCTCCATTATCTCCGATCTGGGCCGATATTGTGGTACCGGCCATGCAGAGCTCATCATCGCGTCCTTAAGGCTTCTAGAAAAGCTTTCCGCATCGCCAAAACTTTCTTACCCACCAAGTACAGGTTTGGGCAGGGGGTCTGATCGGAACAAGGCCCTTGCCGCTCTCGATGACGACGCTGAAACAATTTCGAGGATCTTGCTCCGTGAAATGGAAGCGGATATTGACATCAACCAGGGATCGGAGTCCTCTGCGTACATCATAAAGGTCCATATCCTAGACTTTCTTGTTGCCTGCCTTCGCGCAACTCCTGGGAAACCAACGATCGCGCATTTGTTACTTGGATTTCAATGCGGTCTGAAGGCTCTCAGTGCCGATGCGGATGGCCCATTCAGTCGCGGGGTTTCTCTGTTCCATACGATTCTGGCCCTCGTCCTGCAGTCGCCCATTGAGGATGACACTGGCCCATCTTTGTGGCTAGTATCTCTGAAGTTGAAGGGTATGCACGTGCTGAAGGAGCTCTGGGCTTCGCCCATGTCATCTCAGATAGTCATGTCGGAAATGCAAGCGCACGACGCTTTTTTTGACATGTTCCTCAAGGAATGGGTCATTCAGCCGGGACTTCTCTGGGACGGTGTAGATGTTGCGGATCCGGCTTTCACTTCCACGCCTGGGTCGCCTTGTTTATCCGAATTTCTGTTTCGGCGAGCCTTAGTATTACAATACCTGTCAGCAGAACTCCGCCAGGTCGTACAAAATCATTCGCCATCACGGAAGCAACGAATGTTTGAGACCCTCCTAGGATCTACCATACTCGATGACGGTCGAAAGATAGACCACGCCACTATCTTTGATTTTTTCGATTTCATGGAGCCTGAATTCACCCGCAACCCCAATCACCCACATTTGTCATGGTTCAGCGATATTGACCTTTATGCTTGTCTCGATGACCCAGATAACCTCGCCTCTCCGTTTGATCTAAGCAAAATCGAGGAGCTCCTTGTGCTGAGGCGGTCGGAGCTGACACAGACCCAGCCACTAGATCCACAAGATGTGCTCTTGATCAACAGTCAGGCTCAGCAATTGCTCGGATTTTACGCTCAAGACAATCAGATCAAGATTCTCGCTACGGCCCGATCCACTACTCTCACCGCCTGGGTCCAATTGACTCTCGTCATGGTTGCATGTGGGGACTTCGATGATTCCGCCAAGATCTCCTTTGTGTTGAGAGCTCTGCAAGCCATCATGCCAAGGTTGGAAAGCGATCTGGACGTCATTGGCCAAGCTATTCAGCTCGCAAGCCTTGCAAAGTCTCTCATCTTCAGTCTCGACTTCGCTTCTGATGCTTTCAAGAAAGGCGATACGGGGACTTTAGTAAGTGACCGGCTATTCCACCTCTTCCAAGTGTCACTCAGAGCAATCAGCACCCTTGGCTCGAAGGTTGCCCTTAAGGAGCACTACTATAGCATCGCCTACCGCTACCTCACGAACATGGCAGATGTAAGTGGGATCTCTGGTCTCCCTCGCAGACATAGCATTCAGACCATCAAGTCTGTTGGCGAGCGGTTCATCGATGTGGTGTGCGATGATGCCCATGGCGGAGAAGGCACATGCCGGATCACCGCTCTGCTTGTCCTAGGGGCACTGGTCAAGTTGGGCAAACAAGAGAATTCCAAATACATCATTGAGTCTTTGACTCGTGTGAATTTCATCAGCATTCTTGTGGACTCTATCCAGGTCATGGCAGGCGACTTGCGGGTTACTCCGATCGAAGGTAAGTCTGCGTTGTGGATCGATCATTCCCGTTTGTATACTAATCCCACAGATGTTGACATGTATCTGTCATATTGCCACGCCCGACTCGCGCTCCTCTTGAATCTCTCACAGAGCCGATACGGTGCCACTGCCGTGCTCAATGCAGGACTCTTCCACTCCGTTAGAGCCTCCGGGCTCTTCGCAATCGATCCTGATTTGGGTGTCGGTACGTCAACGCTTCCCTGCACCACCGTGCTCACTAACATCCTCAGACATCGAGGGTCCAGGTGCCATCCGCAAGCACTACAGCTTGCTAGCAGCTGTGGTGCGAATCTTGTGCGCGACCTTACTCAGTCGCGGGGCCCAGAACCAGCAGACCATGGAGCTCGGCCGTAGGTTCCTGTTGGAACACAGACTTTCTATTCTCGCCGTCCTCAAGAAGTCTGCTGGTCTGGAGGGTTCCGTCCAGGTCTCTGACGAGAGCATCGACGACCTTGCAGAGACGTACATGCTGCTCATTTCAACCACGGACTTCATCGATGTGAGTTTGATCACTGTCGAGCTGTCTGCGAGTGCCTGCTAACGGCGAACAGTTCGAGGATCAGACCACCCATGACAAGCAAGCAGCCAAGAACGTATTCACGACGTTCACTTGAAGGATGATGCGCCTTGGCATGGACTGTAGCATAGATAGATAGCAGGCCAGGAATGACCGTGTTTTGGCGCATCGGGAGGTCACACGTGCCCCTTTGAAGACGGGAGCACTAACTGTACGCGAGGTTGGAAAATGAACGAGTGAGGCAGGTGGGCATGAAACCCCGTCGAGCCCCCCGCTTGGCCTATCCCACCCACCACCTTGGAACTCTCCCCACGAGCGCATGCGTGTACCTGTGAACCTCTGGCATCTACGACGGCCTCGCCCTGGACTCCTCCACATGCGCGTTCGCCGTGAGCGCAGCTTCGTCCGTGGGTGTTGGTGGCCACAAGTCTCGAATGTCGACGACACCCAACGAGGATTCGGATATCCCACGTGCCACCGACTGATCGCCGCGACGATTGTCGGCGATCTTGCCGTTCGTGGTCATGGGCAGCGTGAGAGAAAGCGTTGGCGAGCTCCTGTTTACTATGTGCCGTACTAGCGAAGTACGTCACGTGTCGCCTTACTGTACTGTGTCACGTGTCGCCTTACAGCTCTACGTCACGTTTCGCATTACAGTACCGTGTCACGTGTCGCCGTACAGTACTGCTCTTCTCCGCCTCTGCCCCTGTCGGCGATAAGCTTTTCCGACTCCACAAGGCCGTGAAGGACTGCACAGTGCTGTACCGCACTTGTACACAGCACTGTACATTACACCCCGTCGCCCCGTCACGTTCGCGTCATCCACATGTGGGATGTAGAGAAATCGCCGTCCACAGTTCAAGCACCTCCACCTCCACCACATCAACACCCTCACCCTCCCCCTCCCCCTCTCACATCGCTGCTCGCCATTTCTGAAGCTCTGTGGATGCCCATCTGCCCATCTGTGTGTGCAGCTGTTCCGTGTACCGCGTTCCGCAACTCCTTCTGCAGCTTCCCGCCTGTCTTGCCTCGCCCGACTCGACTCCGACGCGCCTTCAAGCTCGATGAAGGACAAATAAGTGTCCATGCCGTCCCCAGAGGATCTCCCTGCAACTACAGCGAGCTCATCTCCATCATCCTCCAAACGAAGGCACCACGACCATCCAAACCCTTCGAAACCTCGCCCAACAGCCACGCCCGAGCCTCAAGCTAGCGCGCCGTCCTCGCTCCTCTTCAATAAGCGGTTGAAGGTATCGCACACGTCAGGAAACGAGGCATCATCAACGGAAATGAGCAAGAGTGCCGATTTGGAACAGCGGCCGACGGTCATCGACTTGACAAAGTCGCCGCAGCCGTCGAATTTCCAGCCCAACACCGGGGCGAAGAAGCTGTTGATCAAGAACTTGAGAACGAAGGATCGGTCGAAGGAGCTGGATGCATACTATGCCCGCACGTGGAACGAGCTGGACGCCGCCCTGACGGCGATCTTCCATGGTCAGCCGCCCGCCGTGGCTCTGGAGATTCTGTACCGCGGCGTGGAAGCGACATGTCGACGAGGGCGGGCCGCGGATTTGTTTGCTCATTTTAGATCGAGGTGTAAGACGTATCTTGAGAAAGATCTGCTACCAGTTGTTGAGAGCGAGGCTGGGATTGGCACCGTCGAAGCTTTGAGGACTGTACACAAGTTCTGGACCAGGTGGGATGAGCAATCGGTAATGTTTTTCTTTCGTCTCCCGCCCCTCACCCCCCCCCCCCCCCCCCCCCACCCCCCTCACCCCACCAAGAACTAACTAACGGTCCCTCCCAGACACTCCTGAGGGCCATATTCAGCTACCTCGATCGATCATATCTACTCAACATGAAAGAACTTCCTCAATTACAGGACCTCGGTATTCAGCAGTTCCGACATGCCGTCAACACCAAGGGAAGATCAAAGGACGGACGAAAATTGGGCGAAAAGGTTGTCGCTGGGATGTGTGACCTTATAAGCTACGACCGGAACAGGCAAACCGAGTTATTTGATGGGGTCCTATTGAAGAATTCAATATTGATGGTCCGCATCTTCGGAGTCTACACCAAGGCCTTTGAAGCGGAATTCATCAAGCGAAGTAAGGAATACTTCGAAGAGTTCGCCGAAGAGAGGAGCACTTCCGGCATGAATGAATATATCATCTCTTGCGACATACTGCTGAATCGAGAGGCGGACCGCTGCGACGCGTACAATTTAGATAGCACTACAAAACGTGGTCTACATGAATCCGCTCATTCTATCCTAATTGAGCAAAGATCAAACATTCTTTTGGATGAGAACGGCCTTGGTAAACTCATCGACCGCAACGCAGTGGCGTCTTTGAAAATTCTTTACAACAGATTGAGCCTTTCCAAGATCCACGAGCGGCTTAAAGTACCCTTCGAGGGGTACATCAAGAGGGTTGGCTCGGATATTGTCGTGGACACGGATAAACTCGATCAAATGGTCATTCGTCTGCTTGAGTTGAAGCGGAGACTGGATAAAATCATTCGTGATGCCTTTGAGAAGGACGAAAGGTTTTCTTATGGACTGCGGGAAGCATTCGGCAGCTTCATGAACGATAGAAGAAACACTTCGATAGCAGGTAACTCCAAGGCAGGGGAGATGATCGCCAAGTACATGGATACTTTGCTTCGCGGAGGTCTCAAGGCGGTCCCTCGCTCCTTGACCTCGGACGCCCAGGATCGAGACGATGCAGAGAAGCAGGGTCTCGCAAGCACCGGGGACGAAGATGCTGAGCTGGATCGGCAATTAGAGCAAGCATTGGAGCTGTTCCGGTTCGTCGAAGGCAAGGACGTCTTCGAAGCTTTCTACAAGAAGGATCTCGCCCGTCGACTCTTATTGTCCCGAAGTGCTAGTCAAGACGCCGAACGAAACATGCTCGCCAAGCTGAAGATTGAGTGTGGATCAACCTTTACGCACAACCTGGAGCAGATGTTCAAGGATATCGAGATCAGTCGGGATGAGATAACCACTTACAAGGAACACCTCAGGGAAAACCACAGCAAGCCAGCTGTTGACCTCCAAGTGTTTGTGCTATCTGCCGTTGCGTGGCCGTCCTACCCCGATGTCGACATCAACATGCCATCCGAGGTGGCGCGGCAAATTGAGAAGTACGACCGTCATTACAAACACAAACACAGTGGTCGACGCCTCATATGGAAGCCCTCTCTCGCCCACAGCGTCATGAAAGCGAGCTTCAAAAAAGGCGCCAAGGAACTCGTTCTCTCCGGTTTCCAAGCCATCGTCCTTCTCCTTTTCAACCAAATCTTAGACACAGACGCCCAACATCTCTCTTACGCCGATATCCAAACCGCCACGGGCCTCATCGACGCCGAGCTCAAACGTACTCTACAATCCCTCGCCTGCGGCAAACACCGCATCCTGACCAAACACCCCAAGGGCCGAGATGTCAACTCCACCGATACTTTTACTGTCAATTTGGGCTTCTCGGACCCGAAGTATAAGATCAAGATCAACCAGATCCAGCTGAAGGAGACCGAGGAGGAGAACAAGGATACGCATGAGCGGGTACAGAAAGATAGGCAGTACGAGACTCAAGCCGCGATTGTCAGAATCATGAAGAGTCGAAAGTCGCTGTCGCATGCGCAGCTTGTGTCGGAGGTCATTGAGCAAACGAAGAAGAGGGGCGCTGTGGAGGTTACGGAGATCAAGGAGCAGATCGATAGTGAGTGCCGCCATCCTCCAATGTGTCGTCAGAGGAAGTGCTAACGAGAAAGCAGAGTTGCTGGATAAGGATTACCTGGAGCGTGGAGATGACAACTTGTATGTGTATGTCGCATAAGCGACATGGGTGTATCACGAGCCGTGGGCTGTAGCCGCTGAATACACGGATGGAGTCTTGATGATGAAACGAGCGATGCATTGTGGTTAGGGCATGGTCAGGAGCAATTACTTAGACGATCCGAGATAATGATTTGTTTGCCAACCCACCCCCCCTTTGCTCCCATCAGACACCGCTTGCCTTGTCACTACTGCTCTGCTCCACCTGAAGTCCCTTTGCATATCACTCACCGCCTTGCGTGCTCTTCTTCCCTTATCTCTTGGTTTCCTTGTACAGTAAGCAACCCTTCACGTTTGAGAGCCGTCGTCAACCACCCTACCTCCTGATCGCTTTCCCCCCCCCCCCCCCCCCCCCCCTCTCTACAGCACCTACATCCACAGCTCCTCCTCTACCCCGCCGCACTTCCGCTCGTCTCCTCCTCCTCTCGCGGGTCCCGCACTCCTCTCCTCTCTTCGAGCAGAGCAGAGCAGAGCTCTCCTGCCCGCTTGCTTCCGACTTCCTCTCACAGATACCTCCTGTCCGCGGTCGCCCCCCCTCCCTTTCTCTCTCTCTCTCTCTCTCTCTCTTCTGCCGAGGAGTAGTGCTCAGAAACGTCAGTGAGCTGCTTGTCTTCCTTCCCCTCGCGTAGACGGTCGGTACAATAGAAGTCCCCGGGTGTGGCTCCTGTACGGCGGGTCTGTCTGGCGCGGCCGGGGATAGTCCGGAGCAGTACTGTGCTGTGCTGTACTGTAGCGTAGCAGAGCCGCTCGCTCCTTTCGGATTGCCTTGGCGTTTGGTTCGAAAGGAGAGCTCTCGTCTAGCGGGGCTTAGTTAGGGTCGAGAGACAGGCGATGGATCCATCGACGGGCTTGTTTTTGCTTGGGGCGGCTTGGAGTGTTCGTGGTCTTCTCTGTGGGGATCAAGTATATCCGGAAGAGACGAGATGAAAAAGGAGAAGAAGAAGAAGAAGCTGTCCCCCGTAGGCCTCAGCAGGAAGTCAGTCCCCTTTGACACGTTGCTTGATAGCCGCTTGATACCAGGGACGAACGGGCCACAGTCGTTTTGGGCGCGTAGCCGATCCTTTTTCTTACTCGGGATGCAGCGCGCGGTGTTGATTTAAGCGAACGGATGTCTGTCTGTCTTTCCCGTCCTCGCGTAGGTATATTTACACATCGCTTTCCGCCATCACAACTCCAATTTTAACATCTTTGTTTCTCGCGGTGCGGTTTCAGCAGCCGGAAAAACATAACCCCCAACCAAGCCAGCAAAAAGCAAATCAAAGTCGGGGGTGAAAAAAAATAATTTGGTGGTTCAAGTGGAGGCTCGGAATGTGGATGTGGATGGAGGGGGAACTTACTTCTCCTTGTGCTTGCTTCATCCAGTTTCGTCGGGCTTTGAATTTCGGGATCGAGAGCGTATGAGAGGAATTTAGCTATGCGTGATGGGGAAATCTCGCAGTGAACGTTCCTCCAGGGGTGTCGGGTTTTACGTGACGAGAGATTGGGGGGTTGCAGTGTTGGTTGGGGTTGCGATGTTGATTTGCTTTCTCGGCCTGGATGGAGCATGTTAGCAATGTGTGCGTGCAGAGCTTGCCACCTGAACCACCAAGGTTTTTGATGTGTGGCAGTGGCGTGTTCGGGTTTATAGAGGGGAGTGGAAAACTGTAGGTGTGGTCGAAAGTGTAATCTGGTTGACTTAGTTCGAAGTGAGGTTTTACCTATGCCATGGTGGTCCAAAGTGTAATCTGGTTGACTTAGTCGAAGTGAGGTTTTACCTGTGTCAAGGCATCACAAAGCTGGCACTGTTTGTTATGCATCCTTTTTGGAGTCCGGCGATGTTTGCTTCTGCTACGTGAATAAAAGTTAGGCTGCTATCTTGTCTGAACATCAATGTAAAAGGTTGGATAGCGTTGCTTCTTGTGGTTGTCATCACCTTATTCCGATGACTGCTCTCCACTTTAAACGTAAGCATATCTCAAACTCTGAGAACTTATCTCTGCAAGAGTGATTAGGAGAAGAGACCTGTTGTTTGGTTGTACAATTTGTCTATATCAAGTTCCGGATTTTGCTGTTAGTGGCCGTTGGAATGGCTATCGAGATAGCCTTCTTATTCTTTGCCTTGGATATATACTCAGCATTTTCAACAAATGAAAACATATCATATGCCCTTAAAAGCATTTGAGTTCACCCTTTGCTATCTGCAAGGCAAATACATATCCAGAATTAGACAAAAAGAGCATTAACACATGTCTTGGCGTCTGCTTTAACTTGGCTTTACAAGCCCTTCCAATAACTGGGTGGGTTTCTTACTCTTCAGGGTATATGGAAGCCATTTAAGCTGCAGAATCAGCTATGCTCGAGTTCTTTTAGTGATGCGGTTCCGTGATCTAATCAAGTCCTATGACTACGATTCCGCGTGGTGATGTTCATTCTTGGAATGTCTTGTTGTTCCGTTCCCCCGCTCCCACGACGGCGCTCTAATTTTATGTCGAAGTTCATCAGTTGATCTTTAGCCTCTGAAACTTGGGAATCAAGAAGTAAAAAACACATTCGGATTTTTGACGTTTTGGAAAAGCAATTTACTCCAGGTTTGGGAATTTGACTTCAAATGTCGATTTCTGACATTTTGTATATGTATATATTTAAGCATGTATGTAAAAAAAACAAGCAGCATGGGGAACGCATAGAAAACGAGCACTTAGTTGCGCAAGAATTGGTTCTGGATGCCTGGTGGTGTAGAGAATTTGCAGGTACTAGAACGAGATTTGGGGGCCGGGGCTTTCAACTTTACTTCACCTTGATAACACAACATAGCTTTCGTCCTGCCAGCGATGTCGAAATGAGGTCGTGGTTTATGATTTTGGCTCTCTCAAATTTTCTGAGGCCATGAGAACAGGTGTGAGTTTACCTCCAAGGGCCCGTAGCCAATCACGTGGGTCAGATGTATCGCTTCCATACCAGGGCATGCCAACGTGCAACGGTTTAAATGAGAAGAGTTGGTGATAGTAAAAAGCGCCATGTGGGAAATCACGAATACTTTTTTGGTAGTATCCTAGACTTACATCCTATCTAGTATGCAAACCTATGTGGTGCTACAACGGCTGTAGCTGCAAGAAGCCGAGCAAAGCAGTATAGTCCAAGTTCACAAAGAACGAGTGGCTCACAACTTCTTCACCCAGGAATTCTCCCAGAATCGCTCACCATTTGGAAAGAAGCTTAGGACCCAGATCATAATTGGATGCTTGGAACGAATGCCCCACCAAATTTGAATTAGCAGCCCTAATGTCTAATGTCAACACGGTTCGTCCCAAATCAGTTGAACACACAGTCGATTGAGTAGAATCTTCAGACGCATCCATTCCCCGATCAGAAAAACATACCAGAAGCCAAACAAACAAAAATAGAAACAGCGAACACCTTCAGAATCGACCACTCTCTGTTATGAAAAGAGATGGACATGTTGCGATAGATGATCTGACCGGGAGTCATCTTGTCTTGCTGAAAGAAGAAGAAGTGGTTGGGGTCGATGTCTGAATTTGAGCTGCCATTGAGTCCCGGGTTCGCAGCACCGACAGAATCGTTGTAGTCATGAATCAGGCAAATGGCAGTTGGTGCTGTCGGGTCCAAGCAGCGTCTATCATAGTCGACATTTCGAGCATGATTCGAAGAGTTGAAGTATGCTCTTACATAGCCAACCGATAGAACTGCTGTCTCCGGCGGTGGGCCACCTGACCATCCCTTGTCTCCATTTGACCAATGCGTAAGGATCAAGTGACCAGGCTGTGGATCAACCGTAGTATTCATAACCCCAATCACTTGTCTATCACCGTAAAAGATGATCTTGTTTGGAAGATAGTCGATGCGGTACTCATGAAATCCAGTAGTCGGGTCAAATGGGAGAGCAGGCATCTGGTAGTCTTTCCCAATAACGCTGAAGCCTTGAGACGCAGACTGCGGGGATTGATGGACGAGGTTGATCATGAAAGTGTTGTTGTTCTTGTTGAATTGGCTCGACAAGATCTCCATGTCAATCTCCTGGGAGTTGTTGAAATACTGGGAGCTAGTCAGCACCAGACTTGTAAATTGGGGGTTAAGAAACGTTTTTCTAGCTAGTTATGCCAAATCTTACCCAGAAGAACGCAGAACAGGTACCAGCGACCGAGGGAAGCTTCAGCAGAGCTCTGTAGCTGCCCCAGAGCATGTCTTCCCGATATGAGTTGAGCTGAGCTGATCGAGTGAAACCATCAGGAGTGACAGTGGCTTGAACAGCAATCTGAAGACCTGGGTCACCGCCGTTTTCTCCCGGGCCGGTCCAGTTATTTTCGTCGGGGATACGATTGAGGGTAACACCGTTCAGATCGAAGTTGATCCTTGAACTTGTCAGTATGCGAATCTTTACAAGAGAGAGCGAACTTAGAGGGCATGTTATCTGGTCGATCCCGAGAAAATACGTACCCCAAGGGACCTCGGCTTTCTTGAGCAGTCACACTGTAGTTCTGGACTTGCCAATCGGTATCCTTCGAGATATTGTCTAGATGGAAGAAGTCGGTCTCAAGCAGATCGGTCCAGACGAAATGAGAAGCCTCATCCAGGCCTGCGGTACAATTCCAGTGAGTCAGCACGGTTATTGTTACACGATCTGTAGAGCAGAGGGATAAGTTTACCTCTCTTGGCGTCGTGATGGTCAACAAGCAGAGTGTCAATGGCACCGCGCTCCGAGATGCCAGGAGCGGCGACACCGTGACCGATGGTAGAGCCAGGCTGGAGAGTGGTATCGATGATGGAACCATAGCCACACTCGCAAGTCGATGAGACCCGAGTGATGAGAGCGGCCAGGAGGAGGAAGATCATCAGAGCGAGGCGCACTGGAGCCAGCATCTTGAAGACGAGCTTGCTGGAGTTAGAGGTATGGGGTGTTGTAGGAAGTGAGCTGGGTGAGGGAGGTCGAGTTGAAGTCACGGGGCTTTAAGGTTGAGTCGTGCTAGATCAGGAAAGCACAAGTTAGCAAGGAACTTGGTAGTTGCGGAAGGAGCAAGGGAATTCAGTCATCATACCAAGTGAGGTACCAAGGTGATCACACGAGATCCAATGTCAAGGGAGGAGGGAGGTGGAAGATGGTGGTGGAAGGATGAAAGTGGAAGTGCAAAGCAGTTTCTTCAAATTGGGAATGTGTGGATCTCGGCCCTGCCGCTAGTCTCCAATTGTACAAGCTGCACAGGTCAAGTCGAAGCAATACCGTGACTTGTTGTTGATACCTTCGAAGAGACTGGAAGTGACTACGAGATGCGTTCCAGCATGTCCTTGGTCCGTACAAGCTCTGTCCTTTTACCCTTTTCTATGTATCTTCGGCTAATTTCGGCTAATTTTCTCACAGGTCAATAAAGGATGATCTGACCTGGTAGAACCAGCACAAGTCTCTGAGCATCAACATGAGGCGCAATATATGCATCATGTCATTGAAAAAGTCACTTTGGCTCCCACCTCTTAATAAGTGAATTGACACTGCGAGCTTTAGCACTCCGATGCCGCTACGAGCTGGTGCGTTGAGCACCATTATTAAAACATCAAGACCGTCTGCACAATGAGATTGGAGGACACGTAGGGCTTATCTATCGAGGACTACATGACTACCTCAATGATTCGGTTTCCAGAGGAGGCCTGTTCATGTAGTGCCTGCCTGTTTTGCTTTCTTTTGCTTGGCGGTCTTCCTGATTCCAAGAGGAACGAGAGAATGACCCAGCTTACCAGAAGATGTTGAAATGCAAGTTTCACAAATGTAATAGGATTCAGGCTGATTCCAAGAAGCCTTTTGCAATTCATAAAGCATAGAAGCATTCGCGAAACCAGCGATAGAGCAGTTGGAAGTCGGCCCACTGCTATTCTTTCTCGCCCCCATCGATTTCTCCCTACAGCTCAAGCTGAATATGTAGAGTGTATTCGGTACGAGGATAATCTTTCTCGATGTGCTGTCAGAATTTGCGTTCTTGGCGTCAGCAACACCGCGTTCTACCCAGATACTGGAATCATTCGGGAAGTGTACACCAGCAGACCGTACGGTCGTCCAGCCGCTTCAACTCGGACTCAAAAGATCAACAAATTTTATGCATTTGCAGAGATTGCCCAATACAAATCTGCAAAGGCTGATAAATGCGTCTAATTGGTTCTGTTGAAGAAAAAAATATTCATCTAGTATGTTGAGGGCTTAATGGAAGATAACGGATTTTTCAAATGCCAAAAACTATGAACGAGTTTCTATTTGGGCCGTGGGCTGGAAGCAACAAAAATCGAGATCTTAGAGCAGAAAAGCACATTCGTGTAAAGATAGACTACAAGACTGCTAGCTTCCCTCGTGCACTTACAATCAGGATTGTATACTTTGGATCTTTTTCGTGAGGGACCATAAAATCCACAATTTTATCATTGCTTTTCGAGATGACCAGAGAGGTAGTCGAAGCTTATCATTAGATCATACTAGTACTGTACATGGTAGCAAAAACTTCAGCCCCTCTGCAAAGGGTAACCTCTCTAGGGCATACTGGGATTTTTGTAGACCTTTAGAAATATGCGTTACGCACTCAGTCGACCCAGTTTCAGGATGCTCCTAATCAGCCGATATTTGAGCTTTGCGTTGACGTTGTAGGAAGAAAGAAAAAATGGGGCTCGAGATAATAATAAGCGCCGGCCGGCTGATAAGCGGCAAATCCGAAAGCTTATTTCGAACATCGCATTCGCGGAGGCTATTATACTTACATAGAACTTATAGAACCATAGACTTCTTTTGGTATGGCTTTTTCACTTCACCTGTACATTCAGTGCGATTCATACAAGTCTCCACAACACATGGTTGCATTTTTGCATCATTGATCTACTATTCTGGTCTTTTCTCCTTCTCTTCGAGTCTTCGAGACAATTTTCAGCTTTGGCACTCCTTCCAACACCATGGATTCCCCGGCTCAGACAGATACGAGAGACTTCTCGCTATCATCTTCCATCGTTGCCCCTGGCGCCAAATCTTCCGGGCATGTCAACTTTGACATCGAGCCCGGCATCGCTCACGATCCCACCGCTACCGAAAACCTGCGCAAATCCCCCTCGGCACAATCAGACCCTGAACCTGCCATTGATCGCTCCCCTACCATGCTGCGCCGACGGAACCGATCCAACACTGCGAAATCTGCTATCGATTTCATGCCTTTGCGACCGCATTGGCAAGCTGGTCAAGAGCCTGGTCTCGATCCTTCCAAGCCGAACGGTGGCAGGAATCAGCTGCCAACCTTCCACGAAGAGTGTCAGATTACGGTGGTGGACTTCAGCGAGGATGACATATACCAATATGAATTCAACAATGCTCAGATCGTACAGTTTGTACAGGCGAAGCAAGATCCCTGGATCAAGTGCAGGTGGATCAATGTGAACGGATTGAGCTGGGACGTCATACAAGCCCTGGGGCAATACAAGAACCTTCACAGGTTGGCAATGGAAGACATGATAAACACAAGCAACAGGACGAAGGCAGATTGGTCAGTCTCTTCTGCAATGCCCAGGAATTTACTGATACTGTGCGCAGGTACTCTGATCACACATATTTGGTTCTCACCCTCCAGAAATTAATACACATGCATCGCGACTCAGCAGAGAGTGACTCCGACGATGGGGACTTGAATAGCATGAGGAGACCAAGACGGAATCGGTTCTCGAAGCTCATACACAAGTTCTTCTCGGGGTCCAATCCTAAGAAGAAATACAAGGAAAAGAACATGATTGCAGGTGTACACAATCCAGCAGATGGGTTCGTAACCGGACATACCGAGGGCGCTAGCGAGCCGTATCTCCAGAATCTCAAACCCTACAAAGATACCACGGAGGTCCAAACAGGGAGCGAATGGAGTTTATGGAAAAGCACTCTCCTTTGACGTCTCGAAATCTTGCGGTTAGCGCCGAGCAGGTGTCGATCTTTCTAACTAATGGTGAGTTGGTCCTTTATCGGCTTGAGCAATTACTAAATTTCGCAGATAATACGGTTATTTCTTTCTTCGAGTCTTCCGCCGATGATATTGAGGAGCCTATCCTAGAACGTCTGAAGACGCCTGACACAATTTTAAGGCGAAGTTGTGACGCATCAATGCTTGTACAAGCTATACTCGATGCTATTATCGATCTTGCGATTCCGATTGCAACGGCCTACCAAGATGTCATTGGCGACCTAGAGTTGGACGTTCTTACTGAGCCGGACTTGAAGCACACCACATCACTGTATGTCGTCACAAGCGAGATCTTCACATTTCGGACCCTCGTCAATCCAATTGTCAATCTCATCAACGCGCTGCGCGACCACAAAAGCGTCACGTTGTCCGCAGGTCCGAATGTTGGTCCGCGGGCGCTTTCGTCACATACAACCACTTCAGCCAAGATCAGCCCGATGGCCCAGACGTACTTAGGAGATGTGGAGGATCACATCATCCTTATCACGGAATCGCTCGATCAGATGAGACGATCATGCGACAACATGATCGACCTGATCTTCAACACAATGTCAGCACTCCAGAACGAGACTTTGAAACAACTTACGAACATCACTATTCTCTTCCTCCCGCTGACGTTCCTGACCGGGTACTTTGGGATGAACATCGAGCCTTTTCCGGCTCTCCAGCATGGTACCACTTATTTCTGGAAGATCGCGATACCCGTAGCAATTGGAACCTGTCTATTCCTGATGCGCAGCGCGTTGTTGCGGTGGGGCTTGAAAGTCTACCAGCGACGGGGTATCTCCAGACGCAGGAAGGGGAGGCTAGAAAGAGAGGCCGAGGCTCAAAGAGCAACAAGAGCGGCCGTAGAGAAGAGACGATCTAAATAACGCAAGCGTCGAGAGCAAAGGCACGAACAGACGGAATGGACCAAGGGACGATAGAGGACGCGCTTAACAAGCGTACAGGACGGCTGGATAGTTTATTAGAGATACCCAATGCTTTTTTTTCGCCCTTGCCTGCTGCTTCGCCCATACGAGCCGCTCGTAAATGAACGTTGCAAGACATATGTCGATACGATCTAGTCGTAGTCGCCTTTGCTATAAGCAGCTTGTTCCGAAACAGCGATGATCCAAAAACCTCCTCACGCTGAATCCCTGTGCCATTCGCGGCTTCGCGCCCACACTCACTCCACGTAGCGGACATCGATTTCATCGAAGTGCTAGAATTTTGCATTCCACTTGAGGTGGTGGAGTTTGACAGCAAAACAATCAGAAATTGAGCAAAGGGGTATAGAAAATCGTTGTGTCGATGCAGGCACCGAGAGGGGGTGGACCGGATTCACTTACTGTAAGATCTATAAGCTTGGCAGTCAACGCCGGAGTCACTGCTGCGACCAAGATCAAAAGTACAGCTTGCAATACCCAGTCCGAGTAGCACTAGGTATGCTTCTTGGGGTCCACGATTACAAATCAGCATGTATTATGATGATGTGTCAGAAAGTAAGATCGATTCCCAAGAATGTTGTCACCGTTCGAATATTTCCATTTACTTCGATTTCCCCACTCTCCCCCTCCCCACCGCAGGCGGATCACGCAGGCCATGTACGGCTTTGGGACATATAAGAGCGGGTGAAACGCAGCATCAATCGACGAACAACAAGTCCACAGCTCGCTCAAGTCCCACACAATTACATCCACCCAGACAAGACCACACGACACTCTCGAAATGCCTCTCATCGTTCACGGCGACCCCAGGTCTACTTGCACTCAGCGTGTGCTCGTCGCCCTCGTCGAGAAGGGCGTCGAATACGAGGTGCGGACCATCGACTGGGCCGCCAAAGAGCACAAGCAAGCCGCTTTCCTGGCGAAGCAGCCATTCGGCAAGGTCCCCGTTCTGGAGGACGACGGGTTCTTCGTGTACGAGAGCAGAGCCATGGCCAAGTACATTGCGAAGAAGTATGCCGGGCAGGGCACCAAGTTGATCCCCGACGAGGCGGACGTGAAGGGCTACGGACTGTTCGAACAGGTCGGTGTCCAGGTGTCAGCGCGGGGCGAGGTGGGCTGCTCACAGGTGGCCAGGCGTGCTCCGTCGAGCAGAACTACTTCAACGGGCCAGCTGAGGGCCTTGCTGTGGAGGCGGTGTTCAAGAAGTGAGATTATTGCAGGAACGTGAGGTGTAGTAGACATGCTAACGCCAGCACAGGATGAAGGGGCTGGGGGAACCAGATGACGAGATTCTCAAGAAGCTCGCGGCTGAGCTCGATGCTACTCTGGCTGTGTACGATGTCATCTTGGCCAAGACTGCCTATCTCGCTGCTGACAGCGTGACGCTGGCGGATCTGTACCACTTGCCATATGGCAAGATTGCTAAGAGCATCGGGTACGCTGATCTCTTCGCAAAGTATCCCAACGTCAACCGATGGTTCGATGCGTTGGAGGCGAGGGAGAGCTGGAAGAAGGTCACTGGGGGAAAGTGAACGTGAAACATGCGCTTGCTAGAGGCACTTGTACTGTAGTACAGAGTCGAACAAAAGTACGCCAAAAAGTATGACTTCAAAGCATCAACCGAAGAGCTGCTCATTGTACCTGTAGCTCCACGATTTGATAACGGGATAAGAGAACGCAATGAGACACACCCTTTATGCTGTGCGGGAGATGGTATTGGCTACTCCTTGAAGAAGATACGACCTCTCATTGTCTTTGTGTAAGCGTAGTACAAATCCCAGGCTTACTGGCGTTAAGTCCATTAGCCATTAAGCCACGTCACGTGTAAATCTCGTGACCGGACAGTGGGTCATGCATCACAACCTAAAGTAGATAGATAGGTACGTAGGTACCTACAGTATACCTACAGTACCTCCTCCTCGCCGCGTTCAGCGATAACAACATCGTTATGACAATTTCAAACTAGAAGCAATCCAGCATTCGCGATTTCCAGACCTTCCCATGAACTGGTGTGATTCCCATTGGCGCGTGCCTTGCCTGACTCCATCGAGGCTCGGTTTGACTGTCTTCTAGGCTCCCATTTGCATCCAGACACACCTTCGCCTCTTGATGTCGTTACATGACCAAATTGAGAGATTAATCTTCGGCGCTTTTCATCTCATGAGCTTCGATCGCATCATCGCTCGATCCGCGGAGATCCACTATCGTCGCAGTCGTTGAAGGCAAGGAAACCGACATTGTTCAGGATGTCAACCTCGAGAGTGTCCACGCGGTTCATGATCCTCTCGGACACGCACAACTTCGCGTGGGGCCAAGCGGAGAGGTCCAGCGGGGGCTTGCAGCTGCCCACTCCCAAAGTCGATGTTCTGCTGCACTGCGGAGACCTGACGATGGAGGGCGGCCCGTCTTGCTACGAGCAGCTGCTGAAGATGCTGGGGGCGATCGATGCGGAGCTCAAGTTAGTCATTGCCGGGAACCATGACCTCGACTTGGACCAGACATTCTGGCACTCGAAGCTAGATCCCGCGGGCGCGGATTACGAGGCGGAGAGTGCGCAACACGCGGCAGCTGTTGACGTGATGACTGGGCCCTTGGCCAAGGAGGCCGGGGTCACGTACTTGGTCGAAGGCCTACACACCTTCTCGCTGACGAACGGGGCGAGGTTCACTATCTACGCGTCGCCCTACCAGCCCGAGTTCTGCGGCTGGGCGTTTCCTTACGAGCGAGACGAGGACCGGTTCAACCCACGCGAGCACGTGGCGCCCGGCGTCAAGAGCATCGTGGAGAATGCCGTCCCCGACTTCCCTGGCGTGGAGATCATGATGACCCACGGCCCGCCGAAGGACATTCTCGACTGGACCGCGCAAGGCAACGTTGGATGTGAGGCTTTGATGCGCGCCGTGAGCCGTGCTAGACCGCTTCTATACTGCTTCGGCCACATTCACGAGGCCCATGGATCCAGGATGGTTACGTGGAAGGACGACAAGACCCAGATTGGAGCTGGTGCTGTGGACTGTGAGGACAAGGTGCCCAACGGATATCCAGATCTGGTCAACCCGCCCGTAAGATTCGGGAAAGAGACTTTGATGGTCAACGCCGCTATCATGAATATTTCATATAAACCGGTCAACCCGCCATGGATTGTGGATTTGGAACTTCCCAAGGCCGGTTCCTGAGACCGTGGGTTTGAACGCCCAGGCCCTGAGTACACTTCCTTCACGGCAGCGGTGGAAGCGGAGGATACACAAGTGTGGGGGGAGCATTGTTCTGGATTGGAAAAAGAGGTAGACGAGACGGAACGCGTAGCTGAGCCCAATTGCGAGGAAGGAAGAGGGGGTAGCGGGGGAGGGGAGTATATATCGACAACACACTTGCCTCACGGAATAGGCAATGCTTGGGAAAGGCCTTCGTGCCCGAATCAGTATCCGCCTGCGGTAGGAATGTCCGAAGTCGACATGTATGTACATATATACATACAGCTGTCAGAAACTTGAAGTACGACGTACAAAGTAAGAGAGAAAGACGGGAGGTCCGGGGAAGAAAGAAAGAAAGGGGAACGGCAGGCACCCAGCGCCGATCTCGCGAGTCACGGCAAACGGGGGAAACCTGGCCTGGATGGAGTCGCGTGCTCGAGAGCCGTAGCAAAGTGTTTCTGAAAGCCTGGTACGGTACACACCGTAGCTGCCGAGAGAAGACCAACGCAGCCGTGTCCTCGAGCCGGAATCTGGGCATCGAATGCTGTCCCTTTCCTCAAGGCCGATGATTCGATCCCAGATGAACGTACAGTACCGTACCTCCTGGCCCAAGCCGGCCTCACGCCTTCTTCCACTGCTCGAACTCCTCCTTCAGATGCGCTTTCAGCTTAGCGAACCGCACCCCAAAGTTCTCGCCACAACGCCAACACGTCAAGTCCCGGCGCAGGTAGTGCTCCGTCCGGCGCGGGTCGTCCCTCGCGAGCGGGAAGTCGGCCAGGTCGACGAAGAAGGCCGTCGCGAAGCTGTTGTAGTGCTGGCGGTGCTTCAGACAGTCCGCGTACCGGTCGACGCTGAGCACGTGCACGTGGAGGTGGTTCATGCTCGGATGGGCGTGCACGCCGACCATGACCTCCTGCGTCCAGTCCCGGGGTCGCGGCGCGGTGTCGGCGCCCCCTTGCGCCGCCGGCGCCTCCGCCTCCGCCTCCCGCGGCCCGTCCGGCGCCGAGGACGCTCCGTAGCGGCGCTGCAACTCGCCGCCGACGTAGGCCCGCAGCTTCGCGGCCTGCGCGCGCACCGCGGCCAGGAAGTCGGCGTCCTCGAAGGCGGCGAAGGGTGCTGGAGCGTGTGCCGTTTCGAGCGCGGTAGGAGGAGCGTGTGCACGCTCGCCTTGGGGAACCGGTCGTGGACGGCGACGAAGTGCTCGTCGTGGAAGACGACGCGCGCGGCGTCGAAGGTCTCGGGGTGCGCGATGTAAGGGCCGAGCGCGTCGAAGACGGGGTTGTTCCTCTTTTTCTTCTTCTTCTTATTCGACGGGTCAGCGGAGGAGGGCGAAGGGGTTTTGTGCTTCTTATTCATGATGGCCTTGTTTTGCTTGTATGATGGTCTGTTTGTATGGCCTTCCTTCCCAGTCCCGCCTCCTTTTGTTTCTCGGTTAAATGACTCGACCTGGAGAATGGCGCCAATCTCAATTCCACACACCAAACACAAGACAAGAACCTAGGTATGCACATTCACTTTATGTTTCTATGCGGAGTAACATACTCTTTTTGTTCGGTGTGCAAGAGGTGGGATTAGCTCGACTGAGGGTTCTTTCCGCACACACATCTCACTCTTACGAAACGAAGGACGAAGAGAAGAGAGACACTTTACTCCGCCATCACACAGTTCCTCACGGATGTCTCATGGCCAGTTCCAACTCAAGGGCGCGGCGTGTTTGGTGAGAAGTGTAGCAGAAGAGCGCAGCAAACCCGATTCTGGTGCACATCATTCAGACGGACATCAATCATTAAATCCATTGCTCACAGACTAAAGCCCTCGCAAAGCCCGCAGGCACAAAATCAAGCAAGTTCGAAGCGCTGCAAAGCCGTTATTCGTAGAAACGCACCCACTCCACCATCGCTGTCAAAACAATCGCATCCCAGGCAAATCGTTAAAGCGAGCTCGAGAGAAGAAGCATCGCCCCTTGCTGCACGCCCCGTGATCCGCTCTGCTCTACTCCTTGTCCTTGTGCAGATGCAGCTTCGACTTCAACTTGTCGATGCCCATCTTCTCCTTCAGGCTCTTCTTCTCAGCCGATGGCGGCGAGTCGGGAGTGGCGTCGGTGCTCTGCTCTCGCGCGGATGATCCGGTACTGGGCGTCGGGGACGTAGCAGCCGTCAGAGGAGGAGCCGGGGCCGAGATCGACTCGCTTTGGAAGCCGGTGGTCTCTGGGAGGGCTGTTCTGCGTTAGCTCGAATCCACACACGTTCTTTAACGGACCCTAGATAGGGGCGCGGGGGCTTACTGGAAGGGTTGCCGCTCTCTCTGCCCTTGATGACTCCAGTACCCACACTCTCCTTGTCCAAGGACATACTGCCGACACCAGCGGTGGCAGACGCGAGGGCAGCCGTCTCGTCGATGCTCTTCGTCGTGCCCGTCGTGGTAGAGCCCTCGATCTCGGTCTTTGTGTCGTTGGTTACCTCGCCTGGTCCCGCCTCGAAAACCTCCGTCGGACGGGCAGGAAGTTCCTTGACGAGCTTCGCATCAGTGCTCTTGCTGGTGGAAGCATTCACAGCTGGAACAGTAGGGTCTTGTGACTTGGGGACGAGGCCTTCGCTGGCGCTGGGGACCGACGGAGCCGTGGTGTCGATGACTTTCAGGTTGGATGTTGGGGCTGGTGTGGAGTCGGCTGTGGCAAGGTCCTCTGTGAGAGAGTACGTCAGTTTTAAATCCATCCCATCCATCAAATAATAGATCGATGGATGGTTGCCTTACCAACATTGCCTTTATCGTACGGCTCGCCCTTCTGGACTTGGCCCACCTCCCCCGCAAGAGGCTCCTGCCCCAGGGTCTCGCTCTCCTTCTTCTCCTCACCGTCGCCCCAGATAGCGCGCGATGCGACGCCGGCAGCGGTGCTCACGATGTTCGTAACGGTCTCCATGGTTGCGTTTCCGCTGTCTCCCTGCGGTCGTCAATTGGTGGTTTGTTAGGGGAGTGAAGTCGTGGTGTTTGTGTAGCCGAAAGTGTTGGTAGGAAAGGTGAGTGGGGTAGGGAGGGAGAGGGAGGGAGAGAGAGAGGGAGGGAGAGAGGGAGGGAAGTAGGGAAGTAGGTGAGGACGGTAGGCGAGGAAGGTATCCAGACCAAACCAACAAAGAAGGAAGGCACCGTCCCTCTTTAAAACCCGCAAGCCAGCGCAGCTCGGAAGAAGTAGCAAAATGGAAAGCAAGGCGCGGAGGAGCACTGACGTCGTCGGTCTATATATTACGCGGTAATGTGCGGTGGTATCTTATATTGCATCATCTGATGTTACAGCCTTGTTTATACAGTACTGTACTGTACAGTACTGCATCAGACCCCAACAACAAAGAATCGGCTTTGGCTGACGTCATCGCGCGCGCTGTCAAACACGTCGTCATCCGGCTTCGCTTAATCCACGGACGCGATTCGTATTTACTCCGAACGGCGCAGCCGTGACAAACACAGACCCAACCAACTCGGCTCGCAACGCGCGGGGCTGTCAGGTACAGTACAGTACTGTACACAGCACACCGGTTATGTATTATAAACCGCATACACAGGGTAAGCTGGGCTTATCCCAATCGGGTAATAAGCATATCAGCTCGTTGTCAAGCTGTTCTTGACGCTGCATGTGGATTTACCAATATTGAAATAAATAAGATTGTATTAAATCTATCCTGTATACACACACAGCACATCGGTTATGTATTGTGAACCGCAAACACACGGTAAGCTGAGCTTATCCCAATCGGGTAATTATCATATCAGCTCGTTGTCCAGTGTCAAGCTGCTATTAACGCAGCAGGTGGATCTACCAATATTAAAATAAACAAAATTCTATTATTTCTATTATGTACACACAGTCCATTGTTTATATATTGTAAACCGCATACAAAGGGTAAGCTGAACTCATCCCAATCGGGTAATGATCATATCAGCTCATCGTCCAGTGTCAAGCTGCTATTCACGCTGCACATGGACTTCCAAAACATTGCAATATTGAAACAACTCAAAAATCATTTATTTCCACAGCATTCTATATCGTACACACGAAAGCAATATTCCAGCTTCGTCCTCGTTTTATTTGGTATACATGTGCTCCGTACAAGTCTTTTTCGCTGTTGCGTGAAATGCTGCTTTGTGAGGTCAAGCTTGGTCTGCACGCCCCCTTTGCTTTTGGAGCGGTCTACAACACATAGCCGATGCACTGTGTACTGTGTACTGTGTACTGTGCTGCGCTGTGCTGTATGTACTGCACTGTACGTTCTACTGTACAGTACTGTAACACACATGATGCTTGTGCACAGTGCATGGCATCCATCGTGTTACTGTATGTATGTATGTACAGTACTGTACTAGGAAACGCGGGGCCAACAACGAGAACGACAGGCGCCAATGGAATTTGGATCTACTGTACAGTACTTCATCATGTACTAGCCCGGCACAGGTGGGATGCGTGCGTCTTCGGGTGCAACTCCGGACTCCCTACTGCAAAGCGCCATGCATACCGCTACCCCTCGGATCATCCCATCGTAGGGTCCCCGGAATCCGATTTCGAGGATTCCCATGATGCAGAGTAGTCGCGAAAGGAAGCCGGTCTTTCCCCCTTCCGGCATGGGAATGTGCATCTACATCACATCACGACGTGCGAGCCACCGGCTCGGCAGCTGTTCCATGCCCCCGGGGCTCAACCGCCTTCTCGTCCGGCTCCGTAGCCGCGTCGGGATTCAGCGGCTTCTGAGAGTCGTAGCCCACGCTCTTCACGATTCCCAGGCCTTTGGTACGGCCTTCGCGGAACAAGAGTCGATCGCCGGGAGCCAAGTACTCGGGCCTCTGCACGAAGCGGAAAGCGACGAGGGCGCGGTCGCCGGTTCGGATGAAGGAGCGGTCGATGTCGATGATGGCGCAGGTCTGGGAGACGGGACCGACGTGCAACATGGCCTGGTACTTGGTTTTGATGGTTGTTGCGTGCGAGAGAATGAGGACTGGCGTGCGTCTGAGCGACGAGATCGGTGCAGGCAGGGGCAGGTGAGGGCTTACCTTCAGCAACAAACTCTCGGTAGACTTTGGGAGCGTTCTGCTCGAGTTTCGGGAGCACGACCATGCCTTTCCGTACATCCTTTCTTCTCACACGCTTCAGAGCGAATGAGGCAGACTGTCCGGCCGATGCAGCCGGGACTGGGATTCTCTTCCTCTCGATGGATCGGATATTGGTCGTGGTGAACTGACCCAACGAATCTGGTCCGATCAAAACCGTGTCGCCCGCATGGATAACTCCACTCTTGATGATGCCCGATACCACAGTCCCGACGAAAGGAACGGAAAACGTGTCGTTGACGTGAAACTCGAACGGAGCATCTGCATCGTAGTGGCCGTGGTGCGGTAGGATGTTCAGAAGGGTTCGAACCAGGTCGAGAGACTCGCCGGTGACATTGGAGACTTGGAAGACAGGGCAAATGCGCCGACTGACGAACTGAGTAGCAGTATTGATGCACTCTTCTCGATTCTTGATGAACACCGGAATCTTCCTCGCGGCGGGACTCTTCAGAATCTTCGTGATCTGCTGAATAGTCTGCTCGAGAATTTGTGGCGGGCAGATGTCGATCTTGGTGATGACAACCATCACAGGGACATTCAAGGCCAGGGCAATACCCAGGTGCTCTTTGCTCATGCCGATGAGACCGTTGTTCGCAGCCACCATCAGTAAGCAGTAGTTCGGGCTTGAGGATAGCAAGCCAAAGACGGTCGTCCGCAAGTAGCGCTCGTGCCCGGCCAAATCGGTAAAGGTAATGACTTTCGCAGAGCGTTTGCCAATCTCCTCCCATGACAATTTCCGGCCCGGCACTTCCGCAGTGACTACCTTGCCCATGGTATCGAATCCCATGATCTCCATTCCCACCGAACTCGTTCTCCCACTTTCAATCTCATGCTTGTGTCTGAAAAGGTTGACTCGCGCCTTTCCTCGTCCATCATCGAGTCCTCCCTTGACGAGAACTCCCAGCATGGTACTTTTTCCAGCATCGACATTCCCCACAACTGCGATCCTGGTTTCGATCACCTCTTCAACAGTCTCGGGATGTTGTCTGATCAGTATTTTGCCACTGCAGTCTTTCTGCTTCTCGTTCGCGGCACTGTCGGCTTCCGCTTCGCCACCAACATGTTTCGTGAGGAGGATCTGACAATCTGATCGCACCTTTCCCGCCGCTTCCCTCAACCTGCTCATCGCGATATCCCATTCTTCCTTGGTCAATGCCATAGAATCGCCATTGTTCTCGAATCCTATCTCGAAGATTGTCTCGCCGTGGCCCTCTTCTAAGCGTGTCTCCAACAAATTGACCAACTTCGCGAGGGTGTCGTCGTCGCGAGTCAGAAGCAACTCTTTTAAGCGCACGGCCGAGGAAGCATCTGCCAGGTCTAACGAGTCTAGGATATCCAGCTCGGAGTGCTCCTCCAGAGTGGCATTTGCACCGGTCGCAGCACTCGGATAGCGGATCTTCTGTTGCTTCTCGACATAGTCTGCAAATTCCATCAAGGCCTGAGATGGTGTCAGTCAAAGCGCAACTTTCTGCAGGAGTCTCTCATACTGTCTCGCCTTTCCGCCGCTCATGCGGCAGTTGCTTGCCTTTTGTCGCCATGGTGAATGGGCCAGTTGCTGGACTCGAGGTCTGAGATTTGGTGGGCCGAGTCGTTGTTGGCTCTTTGTTGTATTCGTAAGATCATTGGGTAGATGTGCCGAGTCTCTATTGCCTGAAAGTTGTTTGGATAATTGTGTTGGTCATAATGGTGCTCTTGAGAAGGTGAGAGGCGTTGTATAGTACTTTAGTCTGGAAGTGTGAGTCGTCCGGCGAGGGGAAGGGTAGCTTTATCGATAACAGACGTCGATCGTGCGTCGTCACCGAATCTGGGTCGAGGGGTCACTTATTGCAACCTCACACAGTTGCCTGATATTTAGAGCAAGTAAATGCGACATATCTCTTGTCTACGATTCCCTGTGGTATTTGATTGTGCTTCCAGCTTCTCCAAATTGCCACCGCAAAAGACCCCGGGCTACGCTGCCCTCGCTCATCGCGAACAAGCGCTATGCGCCTCGATCGATATCTTCCGCAGCCTTGATACCCCTCGAATGATCTGTTCCATTTCCAATGCGTTCATGGTAGAGCCGTAGAGCTTCTGTGCTTTCAGGATGGTGGTTGGGGAGAGATGAGCACTACACTGTCACCTTCGTTGGGTCAGTATGTAGAGCCCTGAGAACAATGCCCTAGTCATAACACTTACCGCGGACGAACAGCATCTCTGACTTCTTGTGGATGGTCTGCACTCGATATCAGGAAAGCCGTCTGCGTGCATCAAAGATCGCTCGCTGTACCTTGACTGTCTCCTCCTCGTCCTCGTCCTCCTCGACCACGTAAATTGTCTCCTCCACGTCGCCCAGGACTAGGTTGCAATGACTGTCGTATGCCTACATCTGTTAGCAACAGGGAGTCGGGGCAGAGGGCAGAGGGCAGAGGGATAGACCAACATGTAGTCTCCCTTTCAATTCTCGGTCTCCCCTCAGCTTCACGAATACAACTTCGTCGAGGCACAGTCGCACCAGATCAAGGGGCTCTGCAGGCGCCGAAACTCCATCGTCGACGTCGGCCATATTCCGTGGGTATGGCGATCCAGAAGTACAGCGATGTCGTCGAGGCTGGTATTTGTTGACGCCGGCGTGACCGTGATTCTGTGATTTTCATGTCAAGTCGGCGGCCGGCCTTTCGCAAGGATGGATGGATGGATGGGTGGATGCCTGACATTCGGCATTGATGCCTGAGGATGCTCCGAAGCTGAACCGTCCGCTGAAGCTCGACCTTGCGAAGTTTCTGTAAGCTCGAACTTACTCCACATCCCCACCATTACAATACATGCCGCCGCCATTCGCCCGGGGAACCAATCTACTGATGTGCATCCCCGACTTCAACATATATATACACAGTATATATATTTATATATGTAGGCGATCGAGTCTCGAACAACTTCATACCCTCGTCCGCTACGTGTGCCAAGTCGCGTGCTCGCACTTTGTCTCCTCGCTACATCTCACGACAATACAAATTCCTGTGACTATCGATGTCTGAAAGGAGCTTCTCGAGTGGACTCTCGTCCTGACAAGTAAGGAGTCGACGAAGAGAAAAAGATGCGACAAAGACGGCGTGGCCGTGTACACGGGCCGAGAAAGAGGCCAGCTCCCACCGCCGGCTGTAATAATCTCTGGAGCACGATGGTGTCAGAGCCCTATCACGTCTAACCTACAACGGAGATGTTCAACATCGATATCCCAAACTTGCTTATCAGCAACGGTTTGGACAAAATGCAAGCCTATATGGAGGAAACCAGTCCAAGACTCACCGAGAAACGAGCTCGCGACTTCGTGCTCGCTTCCATGCGCGTTGGCCGGGACCGACAGTCCATGAAGAGGTGGGTTCGGCTCCTCCTCCATCACGGCACGAAAAGTCTGTGGAAGGCCGACGGCTGGCTGTTCCAAAGTATTCCCAAAATTGTGCATGACTGATCCTTGTTCCTGCCGAAGAGAATTAGATACCAGGTTTTGGTTGGTGAAGTGTGCTTCCACCGCCAGGTTCAGGCGGAGCATAGGCGCAGAGCTGTTTTGCGAACACAGCGCAGGGTCGACATTAGAAGGCTGGGTTTGAGAAGGGCCGTCCATTGATACTACCGAGGTATGGACGCGTCTCGAGGGGACTGAGCCGGAGGAGAATCGTTGTGCGACGACGGAGAGCTATGATAGAAGAGGTATTCAAGAGATCGATGTGGAAGGCGCGGCATAGATGAGATGCTCTGTGGATCGCCTGTAGTTGACAATACCGAACTTCACGGATCGTAGTTTGCGGCTGCATCTACCATCGTCGGCTAGGTCAAATCGCGAGCTGATAGTACGAATGCTCTGCTCCAAGAGTTTCTCTATGGACGTCATGTAGATTTCGTAGAAAACGTAGTTCCTCGGGGCGAAGAGATCCATCCGTAAAGATGACATGCTCATTTCGAGACAGTTTTCCGTTCCTTGCCCACAATTCTCCCTCGAGCCAGAGCCAGAACCAGATTGTCTCGACATCAAATCTCAATTTCGTTCTGTGGGACAAAATTACTCAAGCCAATCTCTCTACGACGACAAGGCCTTGAATGATAGGAGTCGATCCAAAGCTCCCACCAATTTAAACCTTCGGAGTGAAGTTTCACGTATCTTTCTTCGGTGTGTTCGAGGATCGCGAATGCTCGTTTTGGATTGGGTTGCGGAAAGTTCTGTTTCGGCGGGCTACACAATAACATTCACCGAAAGTGAAATAGATAAGATGTGCGCACATTGGGAGGGAAACCGAGGCGAGAGGTCCGCCCCTTTCTCGCTTAGGAAGGGAAGAGAACAACACGCAACGACGCAGCCGATCTTAGAAATAGGGCGAGACAGCCAGAGACTTCTGCCAATCCGACACTTCTGCTTTCTTCTCCGGGCTCCCGGGCGCAAGGTCTACCGCCCATCCAGCATCATCGGGGAGCTTTCCATTCTTCGAATCCTCGGCATCGTCGGCCCCAAGCGTCTCCCATTGGGTGGTGCGGTAGAACTCAACCACGTCGTCGTCCAGCGGCAACTGGGTTCTCGAGAACCCCGTCACCGTAAGGCCCTCGAGATGCGTTCCCCGTGACAGAGCGACGTAGAATTGGCCCGTCTCAAAAATGTCGCGCGACGAGACCTCGATGTAATCCAATGTCATGCCCTGGCTCTTGTGGATGGTCAGGGCCCAGGCCAGAGCCAGCGGCACTTGCACTCTCGTGGCCAGGTATGGCTTGTGCTTGGTCCCGTGTGTCGCGGTCAAACTCACGGCGAAGATCGGCCGGATAGTCCCATTAGCGAACTGAACGACGGGGGCCGCGTCGATGTTCCAGTGCTGCTTCGATGCGTTGGGTCCAGGTTTTGACTCTCCTTCCATGGGCTTTATAGCTCCATCGCGTTCAACACCGTCCTTCTTTTGAAACCCCACCACGATGCCCTGGGAGCCGTTAACGAGCCCTCGTTTCTGGTCCAAGTTGTGTAAGAGTACGACTTTTGCTCCGGTTTTCAGTACTAGGTTTCGGGGGAACCGGTGATTCTTGAGCGGTAGGTCCATTTTCCAGGGCTCGCTAAAGTCCCCCTCGGGAAACGGGAATATCCTCGAGTAGAAGTCGAGTGCGGTCCATGACTTTGGTGGATCCTTGATGGCCTGGAGCTCGGCTCTGTTGATCTCGGCTACGTGATCCCTTCGAGACATTAATCTCACGGGACATATGCCACAGGGCGGAGGAGGTTTCTTCCTCTCCAGGATCTCCCAATCCTCTGGTTCTAATGGTGTCCCGTATCGGATATTGGTCAAGATATCCCTGAATCGCTTGTCCTTCTGGCGGTGGATTCGCTGAAGTTGGACGTGCCTGAGATTCAGCTGCTTCCAGACGGGCGCCCGGAACGCCCATTTGCCTCCTTCTCTGAAAGCCAATCCTCGATTAGGGCATTTAGCTTCTTTACACATGAAGTCGTAATCTCCGCGCTTTATCTTGGACATTGGTCCGCCGCAGTGCAGGCAGAATTCGAAAGGCTTGACGGGCGGCAATTGATAGAAGTCCCCGAGAAAGATGACCTGTTTCCCGCCAAATGGAGCACCGTTCGCCATGACGTTTTTGAGAATCAGATTCATCCGTTCCAGGATCTGGTTCTCCACCATCGAGATTTCTTCTACGATCAGGACTTGAGCCCTCCTGATTCCTTTCAATACACTAGCGCTAAATCCTTCCATAATTCTTTCGATAGGCACTCGGAGCGTGTCTGGCTTCCAGCCCATGAATGAGTGGATAGTCTTTCCACCGAGTGGGAGCGCCGCAAGCCCCGTTGGAGCCACTACCTGGTAACGTATGCTTCTCGTTTGGAAGCGGTCAAGAATCTCTTTGAGCGTAACTGTCTTTCCAGACCCCCCAGCGCCCGTGAGGAACATGTTTTCTCGCCGCATAGCCAAGCTGACTACCTCCTCTTGCTCCGATGTGAGCTCGACACCAGGATCTTGTAGGATTGGTTTCTGTGCACTTTCCGGCTCATCCGTGGCTCTCGCTTTCTTCCTCGGGGTCGGCGAATGATCATGTTCGGCAAAGTCAACATGATTTGCCCCTCTCTTTGGGGTATTCGGCTTCTCCAGTTCTCCAGCCGACTCTTCATCGGAGTCTTCTTCATCTGAGCCGCCATCAGCAATTTCTACACAGGCAATACGAACATACCAGGAGTCGTGATTTACCAGACGGCTCCCGTGAATCCGGTACTTCCAAGCGCACGCGATAGTTCTTCGAGCTAGCTGCTACTTGTACGCCCACTGCCGCATTTGCCGTCTTCTCCTTAGCCAAGTGCTCCGCCCACGCCTTCTCTGCCCATTCCAGCTTCTCGTATCCCAGCTGATAGGCGTGCGAGAATCCCGAGACCTGCGCATGGCATTCTGCCCAGGTACGGTAGATGCCTGCAACTCGCCCGCGAAACACAACATACGCTTCCTTCTTGACGTGACGCGTCATGCCTTCTCCCCAGATCGATAGATGCTGCTGTTGCTGAGCTGCCCCGGGAGGGAGGCAGAGGCGGAGGTAAGAGGCAGAGGGGTGATGGCTGTCTCTGGGGGTTCGAGATTGAGCAAGTCAAAGAATTCCCAAACTGGATATCTCGTTGATCTTGTGGATTAGCGGCTTTTCGACATTTACATTCTGTGCAGTACATACAATATTCACCCATCAGTGCTGGAGAGACGCGCCTTGGTCCGTGCGATCGATACTGACCGGCCCGAAGTCGTCTCGCTTATTTGGCTCCTTATCACGTGATCAGCTGCTTGCCTTTGTTTTGTTTGCCACAGTCACCCTCACCCCTCCCAACACCAGTCCAGGATCGCATTACATCTTTCGGTAACTGTGAAAACCAAACCACCCCGGAGCTATTCTCCTTCCTTCATTTCTTTCCTTTCCTCTTTTTGCAACTCGCCTGACCTCAGAAAAAACCCCCAAGTCTAATGCAACCACAAGCACGCAAGCACGCAGTCGGATCTCCTCAACACACTCCCCGCGACGCGCAGCTACTGTACGTACGGAGTACATACACATACAGTCAGGCAGTGCCTTAGCGAGATCCCAAACCAAGCTTTCTCCACCAAACCCTTTCCTCCCAGGCCGGGTCCCCGTCAAAAGGGACGGCCGGAGGAGTCTTTATCCGCAATAGCGTGCCTGGGAGTGAGGGGCATATAGCAAGATCAACTGCGTAGCAGCACTAGCGGCAATAGATCATGTGCGGCCGGCGCGCTGGATTTCCCAGCTTGCCTACGGTCCCTTTACTGTACAATCCACGATCTTGCCTTTCCTCCAAAATTAAGCGAGACGCACGTCAACCGAGCCTTCGAGTTCCCTCTCCCGGACAATGATGATCCGCCTTTTATGGCGGGGAGTACTTAGTCGTCTGGGTAAGTGGCGTCGTTTCTGGTGGCATCTCCTTTTTGTTTTCTTCTCCCCGCTCGCAAGCGAGAGGCAAAGAGCGCAAGACAAGGCTGGGAGAAGGAGACACGAGGGACTGAAGGAAACACGGCACGGCCCGATTGGTAGTAGGTAAGGTGAGACAGTAAATACATACCTAGTATGTATGTACTGTCTATCTAGCTCCAAAATCCCCGCCCGGCTTTTCGCCCCTCGGAGATATCAGACCCCCATGGGGTAAAGCTTGATTGATGCTCGTCAAAGATGGAGGTACGTATGGAGGTCGGTGTACATTCGGAGAATCTTCTCTATATACACAGAGAAGGCCAAAAGAGAAGACCACCAAAACTGCCCTCTTCTCTCTGCGTTTCTGCTCGCATCCCACTCTGCCGCCCTTCCATCCGTCCCATTCATTGCGTCCGTCCATCCATCCCTCCATCCAGCATGCCCGGCCCTCGCGAGAAAGCCCCCGTCCTAGCCGCTAGCCAAAACCCGGGCGATGAAAAGCAGCAGCAGCAGCAGCAGCAGCAACCACACGAACAACAGCAGCAGTCAGAAAAAGAAGAAGACGTCGAGTCCCTCTTCTCCGGCGACAAGCCGAGGCCGCGAACGCCAACGCCAACAACGACGATGCACCCCGACAGGTCCTCGCTAGCCGCGCTCTCGGAAGCCGAGCGCAACGCGCTGGGCAGGCGCGCGACGTGGAAGATGGACATCGCGATCATGCCGTGCCTGGTCGTCATGTTCGTGATGAACTTCCTCGACCGGCAGAACATCGCGGCTGCGAAGCTGGCCGGCATCGACGTCGATCTGGAGCTCTCGGATGTGCAGTACCAGACGTGTGTTAGCATCTTGTTCGTGGGATACAGTAAGTTCCTTTCTCCTTTTCTTTTTCTCCATGCTCTCCTTTTCGTTTTCTTCGTTCTCTCCTGTCTCCCTTTTCGAAAGAGACAGAAAGAGAGAGAGAGAGAGAGAGAGAGCAAAAGCTGTATCTTTCCTTGGTGAAAAGGTCGTCTGAGCTCCAGACGATACACACACACACACACACGTCAGTTCAGGTTGTTAAAAGAGAAAACCCTCTGTTCTTTTAGTCTCGATGCAAATCCCCTCCAACATCATCGTCAGCAAGATCCGTTACCCCAGCACCTACATCTGCAGCGCGATGGCCATCTGGGGCGCCATCTCGGCCTGCGTCGCGGCGACGCACTCCTACGCCGGCCTCGTGCTGGGCCGCTTCTTCCTCGGCTTCGTCGAGGCCGTCTTCTTCCCGGGCGCCCTGTACTTCATGACGCTCTTCTACAGCCGGCAGCAGTACACGCTGCGCGTCGCCATCCTCTACGCCGGCTCGCAGCTCGGCAACGCCATCGGCGGCCTGCTCGCCATCGGCATCCTGCGGCTCGACGGCCGCCACGGCATCGCGGGCTGGCGCTGGCTGTTCCTCATCGAGGGCGTCGCGACGGCCGGCTTGGCCCTGCTCTTCGTGCTCATCTTGCCGAACTCGCCCCAGGGCGTGCGAGGCCACTCGCGGCTGGAACGCGAATGGGTCGCGTTCAACGTGGCCCGGGGCCAGGGCCAGGAGGACCTCTCGGATGAGATTGGGGCGTGGAAGGGGCTCGTGATGGCCGTCGTCGATCCGAAGACCTGGCTGCTGCTGGGCCTTCTCATGTCCGTAAGTAGCCCAGAGGTCGAGACAGACTCGCGGCATGTGTCCGGCACGACTGACGACCGTTCCACCACACTGACTGACGATGAGTGTCGATAGATCTTCATCGCGGCGGCCGTGTCGAACTTCTTCCCCTTAGTCGTCGCCACGCTCGGCTACGACCTCACGACAACATACGGTCTCACGGCTGTGAGTCGCTTAACCTATTTTCCCCTCTCAAACACCGGGCGCTCTCTGAAGCAACGCGTGTGCCCTGGGAACCAACAGGAATTCATGCTGACCATCGGAAGCCACCCTACGTCCTCTCCGTGATATGCATGCTCGCGAACGGCTTCCACTCAGACAAGGTCCACGCTCCCCTCCCACCCGACACGTTGCTCCCAAAACCACACCACCCCACTAACCACTCCCCAAACAGAAACAAGAGCGCTACCTACACATCGTGCTCCCTCTCTGCGTCACGCTCATCGCGAACATCATCGCCGTCTCCACGCTGAACACGGGCGCGCGCTGTACGTACCTCGTGTCCTTCAAGACTCCCCTCTACCAACCCATCGCCATAGCCACATCTCCCGAGTTCTGCCACACTAACAAGTAGGCTGAAATACAAACAGACACGGCGATGATGCTCATGCCAGCATCCTTCTACTCCGCGACAGCCGTCGTCCTCTCGTGGGTAGCAGGGAGTCTGAGCCAGCCAGCCGTCAAACGCGCATCCGCTATAGCGCTCATAAACTGCCTGAGCAACACACCGAACAGTGCGTCTGTCTTTCTTCCCTCCCGCCAGCACCCTCCAGATGTCTCCCCTTCAAAGGCCCGACCCTAGCTAACTCATCCCTCCTCCCTACCCCGTAGTCTGGACATCTTACCTCTACTACGCGCCGCCGCGTTACCTGGTGGCGTTTCTGGTCAACATGGCGGCGGCGGCGCTAGCCATCGCCTTCGCGACCTGCACGAGGCAGTACCTGCGGCGGCAGAACGCGAAGATGGAGAGGGGGCTGCCGGTGGGGAGGAGTGGGCCGACAGAGAGGCAGGTCGGGGCTGGATTTAGGTATTTACTTTAGGGGGAGAAGGAGAGAGGGGGGGGAAGGATGGGACAGGGGAAGAATGATGAATTATGGAATTTGTCAATAGATAGACGAATGAAGGAGTGAATGAACGTTGGGGTTGTTTGATCGGTGAGTGAGTGAAAAAAAAAAAAAAAAGGGAAAAGTGAAGAAACAGAAAACGAAAAGAGGACAACTGAAAAGAGAAATGGGGAATTAAAGTATTCAGTAAAGCTAGCAAACAACGATAATAAGCAAGTATAACTGTGCATACTGAGTGAAATCAGTGAATGAATGATGGACAGATAAATGTGCGACTGTCTTGCCGCTTGATGCACTCACTCCGTTGATCAGTTTTGGGTAGATTTGGCCTAGAGAGCGGTGGAAGCAAGCCAAAGTAAAGTACTGTACCTACTGCATAGGGAGGCATTTACAAAGTCGAGAAATACCTTGGCGCTGTGGCACCAAGACAGAAACTCTCATCTCTTTTTCTGCAACAGTTCCACGTGGTAAGAATTGCAAAAGTAACAAATCATAGGTACTTCCGCTAGGCTGGTCCCGAATTCCATCCTCATCTCTGCACGTACAGTACAGTACTACACCTGGGCCTGGGGCAGTGGTTGCATCATTCCAAACGGCGAACAAGGCGAGGCATGATTCGACTTAATGTTCTCCGTAGGGCGATGATGACCGAACAGGGTTTGCAGATATGCAGACAGAATAACAAGCCCGCGCCACGAGTAGCGCCATGGGACAAAGTTAATGGATACTAGGAAGCAAGAGAAAAGCGGGGAGTTTGAGAAATTGCAACTCACCGAAAGACAAGCCTAACTTACCTTACAACAACAAATGATTGGGTCACTCGGATCCTGATCAGAGTACCATCCCCCCTCGCTCCAGGTATGAGGTGTAACAAATAGGCTCGGCTGGACGATGGTAAACGACATCCGCAGCTAAAGAAATTTCTGCAGCGTTTTCCATAACTGGTCCAGGCTAGCATTGCCCAAGCCGAATGCGCCCAGACTCTGGACAGCCAAGAAAGCGTATCAAACCTAGAGGCTGACTTTCTCCTACAGTACTGTATGTGTAAGTACAGTACTGTACTGTACTTAGAACCGTAACATCGCTCCTCGCTAAGGCAAAATCGTACATCTCAGAGCTTGCAGGTCCAGAACAGGGACCGGTTATGACTGCGGAAATTATGCCGGCACCTACAGAGACATCCACAACTGCCGGCAATGGTGCATGAGAGATCCTCTTTTCACTCCACTCGTACTAGCGCAGGAGGCCGCGACCAGAAAAATATTGACAATCATTTTGATCGCCGCATCCGCAGCTCGCGATCTTCTACTCACCTACTCACTCTGAGAAAATCGAATGTCGCCATGATACTAGGGTTTGGTGAAAACAACCATAAATATGGGAGTTGACCAGAATGCGCATTCTCGACCCGATGAGCACTGTGGAAGCTTTATGCAGCTTTAGAAGGTTGTCCCGTTCTTTAGGTTCCGATGCGCTCCACGCAAACCGAGAGCGAATTAGTTGGCGGTGAAAGATGTCGAAGTAAAATCGTACCTAGGTGTGTAACCGAAAACGGCGGCTGCAAGAGCAGAGAGCGAAGAGCTGTAGGTACGACATCGTCGGTTCATGATGCGGGCGCCGTCGGGAATCAGTTGGAACCTCGCCCGCTTTCGCCAGTGCCCTGAGGCTGGTACAGTTCATTTGCTCCATTGGTGGTGGCGTGAATCGATTAAGGGTATCCAGCCTGATTTGAATGCGCCCTGTCGAACAACAAACAGCGAAAGCAATTCGAGAGGAACCAAAGCCAACACCGAGAGCACGGAAATGGACGACGTTCACTTTTGCGATCCCGTCAATCGTCTACACGTAGACCCTTCGGCCACAAAATTTTTCCCGCTTGCTGAAATAATCGACGCCAACCACATATACCATTGTCGAAGATAAAAACACCGTCAGGTGTTGCCGCACAGGAAACAATGGCATCCGCAAAAGTGCCTCGTTATGATAGGTCATGGGTTCCTGTCAAGGCCCAAGAGCACGAGTACTTCTCCAAGGTATGTTAAGTCAATCGACATCTGAAATGCGGTCACTGACAGGGTTCAGACCAACAGAGATACCAAGCCCCACCACGTAGACACAAGCCTACCTGCTGGCTTGCCAAAAGTCGTCGAGTCCAAAACCGCATGGAGTGGCGCCGAGGTTAGGCTTGATCCATCCTCGGACAAATACACTTTCGTGCTGGAGGACGTAGACATTGGCGAGTTGGAGGAGGCCTGCCGCAACTTCCAAGGTATGTGAAGACCATTCGCCCTGATAGGTTTTGGCCATGATGGAACTGTCACGTTGATTGCGTCTCAGAGCTGGGCCTAGCCCTCGATTACGTTTCCCAGCGGACCTTCCCTCTCCCTACCTTGTCTACGAAGCTCAAAGCCTGGGCCTCGGAACTTACCAGCGGAGTCGGCTTCTTTCGAATTCGGGGTCTCGATCCGCAACGATACTCGAGTGATACTAACATCCTGCTGTATCTCGGGGTTTGTTCGTACGTTGGCGAGAAGCGTGGGGTGCAGGATGAGCACGGCAATATGCTGCGTAAGTTGGAATGGCCGAATGTCAACAACGGTCGTCCAGTCTGCTAGTGCGATGCTAACCAGAGACATTCGTGTGTAGTTCACTTGACTGATGTAGGCCCAGCCGCTGCTCCGCTGAAGGAGCGTCAAGCTCCCTATTCCAACATCAGCCAGGTCAGGAAGTCATTTGATGGGAAGGAAAGAAAGAGAAGATGCTCACACTCCACGCTAGCCGTTCCACACCGATGCAGGCGACATCCTGGCGCTCTACGCGTTGGGCGAGGCACAGACGGGCGGGAACTGCCAACTAGTGTCCCAGGCCACTGTCTACAATGAGATCGCCGCGGCCCGTCCCGACATTATTCGTCTCCTGGCTTCGCCCACCTGGATCTTCGATAGGTAAGAGTCCCCGCGACGTCTTCGATCACGTGTGTGTGTGGGGGGGGGGGGGGGGGGGGGGGGGGCTCTGTGCTCACGTCGAATGCAGCTTCGGTCTCGATCCGGCCTTCACGGTCCGCCCGCTCCTCTTTCCCATCCGGGATGGCAAGATTCTCTTCTCGTTCTCTCGCCGTCCACTCGTTGGTAGCGCGCAATCGCCACGTACTGACGGCGTCCCTGATCTGAGGTAAGTGTGATGACCCCAGGCTGCGGGAATGGGATGGTACCGAGGTAGGTAGGTGGGGTGGGCAGGCGGCTGTTGATGGCGAAGAAGCACGCGCTGACACGCCATGGGACCTAGTGACGCGCACATCGAGGCCATCAACGCGGTCCAGTTCGTCGCCGACAAGCACGCCTTGTCGACCAAGTTGAAGAGGGGCGAGATGCTCATTTGGAACAACCTGTGCATGTTGCATTCGCGGGAGGGCTTCACGGATGGCGGCCCTGGACAGAAGCGTCACCTGGTTCGGCTGTGGCTTCGCAACGAAGCCAGTGCGCGTGGATGGCCGATTCCCGAGGAGATCCGGCCCGCGTGGGATGATGCCTTTGCAGACGATGGCCGGACGCAGAAGTGGCCTCTGGCTCCCATCACCGATCGTGAGTAGTATGTATAGCCCGGGGCCCGGCTCGTCTCCGTCCCGTGTCATCTTCGCCCTCTTCCTCTCTCGTGGCCTCCTGCTCTCCCCTGCGCCGCGACGCGTTTCGCTGTCTCGATGGTGGCTGACCTCGGGTGCCTCTTCCAACAGCATTACCTATCAGGCCCGTGGATCGGGCCACAGCTAGACGCAGCATGGCCTGCGATTTCGCCAATGGGAGTCGGGGGGGGATGGGCGCAGAGGGGGGCAAGAGAGCAGAGCGGGTTGACCGAGATGTCGGGACGGTGGTATGACGGACGGGTGCGATGTGCCCGCGGTACTGTGCGCGCATTGATGGGATTGGATTGAATGCATTGCGTGTGCGGTGTTTCGGCGGCCTTGATGCATTGGAGAGCGGGCGCAAAGATGGTGATGGGTGTTCGGTTTGTGGTGGGGGGAGGGGGAGAACGCAGTGCTGTCGTAGAGTCGAGTGATGCTGTACTGTACATACGCCGTACATCCATAGCTGAGCAGAGGTAACGTTAGATGATGGTAGATATTGAACGAGGGTGCGTGGGTGTGAGCACACGAGAGGTGCACGATGTATGTAAGTGCAAGAGTTGTCATGGTGTCGATGTGAGGCTGACGACCGTGACAGTGTCGACGACCGGCCGTAGGCTTCATTCGGCCAAGCGGCCGTCTGGACGGTGAGAAAGTGACCGACGGCCGGCGGCCGGATTGGGCAGGCGGCAGTGCCAACGCCTGCCCGTCCCGGCTGTTCGGCCGACGGCCAGATGCGACACGCAACACCACCAAGAGTCTGCGCTGCTGGCCCATGCGATCCGCAGCGACCAGTGCCACCAACAAACTGTCCCCGACGATCGAGCGGCTCGGGTAGGGCAGAGGTCTGCCTGACACCTTAACTGACACGACTTCTTTCTTTCCTGACCCCTTTCATTGGCGGACGGAGCGTGACGTTAAAAAAAAGTATTTGCTTTTTACAGTGTCCCCTACAGGCGTTAGGTGTGGTTTTCCCTAGTTGGATTACTTATCTTGGGGTCAAATGGCGCATTCACCATCCTTTATCTTTCTTGCCATGGCATCGTACGATATTTTACTGATAATATAGAAGCATATTCGGCATTGCGCACGGACTTGTGATTACCGATTTACCTGTCAATACCTACCAACCTCTAGGTATCTGCACACCTGTGATTATCTACTTATCTCTCATTATATGCTAAACTCTAATTATCGATACAACTATCATTATCTACTTACCTCTAATTACGCAATTGCCTCTAATCACGTACAGTACTTACCTCTAATTACTAAACACCCCTCCCTAACTACCTACTCACCTCTCCTTATCTACTTACCTGTAATTATTTACACACCTGTAAACTACCTCCTCACCTCTAATTACATACTTGCCTCTAATCACGTACTTACCTCTCATAGCATACTTGCCTAAAAGTCTACTCACCTTTGACTGAATGCTACCTCTTTTGACCTACTCACCTCTAACTACCTCCTCACCTCTAACTATCTACTGACCTCTCGTTACCTACTGACTTCTCATTACCTACTGACCTCTCATTACCCACCCACTTACTTCTAACAACTGATTTACCTCTCATGGCCTACCTACTTCCAGCGCACCTCAATCTTTACCTTTCTTTACCCTTACCTGGCCTCCATACCCTCCGCCCCCCTCCCCTCCCCTCCCCTCCCCTCCCCTCGATACGAGCAACCCATTCCACTTCTCTCCTTATCGTGTACAGCACGACGCTCGTATGTCAACTCGATTTCCCAGCCGGTCAGTGCCATCCCGGATAGTGGGCTTCTCCCCCCCTCCCCGGCTTCCTATCCACGGTCCACAGGCAACTCTCCACTATCCACGTTCCCATCCACACCCCGCCTCGTCCGTCTATATCAAAGAAGGTTCGTCCCTTTCTCTCCGGTTAGAGTTTGACTAAGACATTTTGACATCACATCTGCAGAACATTTGCGTCGACGACGACAGTCAAGTGAGTGGATCCTATTCCCCCCCAAGCTCCTCCTGCCCTCTCCTCCTCCTCGAAGTACGTACTTGTAACACTGAGGGCATTCCAGACTCCCAATACGTCCCCAGACGTTCGACTCCATCCCACCTTCCGCCAGCGGCCATGGACGGTTTCGAGCTGAACTGGGCTCTTCTTAACCAGTGGTTCGAGGATCCTAACAACATTCCCTACACTGGCCTTGACAACAACAACAACAACAACAACAACACCACCACCACCACCAACACCAACAACGACTGGGACCACTACCAGCTCTTGCCCTTCGACGGCCCGAACCTCTTTAACCAGGCCGACCCGCGGCTCGCCCTCGAGTTTCCCAATTACGAGAGCCCGGCACCTTTTACTCGAGCCCCGGCCCGGCGTCCGCAGAAGCACTGCACCAGCCACCGGTAGCGACGCCGGCGCCGGCGCCTGTGCCCGCGCCCGCGCCCGCGAAGCGCCAGCGTCACGCGTCCGAAGAATCATCCGACGGGACGCTCGTCGTCCGCCCTCGGAAGACCCGAAAGTTGAAAGCGCCGCTGGAGACGGCCAGGGTGCGCGTGAAGGGCGCCTGTTTCCTGTGCAAGAAGAAGAGGAAGCCGGTGAGTGCGGGCGCGCGTGTCGGCGACGTGTGGAACTGATCGAGAACCAGTGCCAAGATGGAGACGAAGCGAATGGCCCGTGCAAGAGGTGCGAAAGCCATCCCGACACCATCACGCTGATTCCCGGGCTCGTTCGTCCCGTCTGCTGGCGCCCCAACGTGGGCTCGACTGAAGTCTTTCGGCGAGGTACATGCCGCTCTCTCCCTCGCCCGGCCCGCCTGACGGTCAAGAGAGGCATCTGCTAATCCGCCATAGGCCCGACCCTCGATTTCGCAGCGTCGCGACGCGGCAACAGCGTCGATGCCGCGCCGGGGAAGCAGGCCTTGTGGAGGCAGTTCGCGGTTCGTCGGAGCGGCAGTGATTCGTCGCGCGTGGTCGACTTGTCCCAATACGGGATGGGGAGCACACTGAGCATCCGGCTGGACAAGTACAAGCCGAAGGAGTACGACAAGCAATCCTACACCTGGTACGAACAGGGGCGCGAGAGGTACTACCACACCCCGGCCTTTGGCATCGCCAACCTGGGAATGGCGACGTCGGCCATCGAGGCCTTCCAGCGACAGAACGCCGAGCGATATATCGAGGCGCATCTGCGGTCCGCCACCGAGATGACGTGCAGGACTTCCAGGCCGCGCAACAGCACAAGGTACGCATGGCATCGATGCGAGTGACCCTCCCTCCTTGCCACTAACCGCCGTGGTCAGAGCCTGCCGCTCGTCGAGCGCGCCCTGAAACTCTGGGTCGCCTGCCGCTTCATCGAAGAGCCCTGGTCCATCGTCGGCAGCGAGACCCTCGGCATGACCACCGACCCCAACCCCGCCTGCCCCTACTACGATCGCGTGCCCGTACCGCCCATCGTCGACTTGCAGATCGACCTCATCGTCGTCAGCGAGATCCTGCAGCCGGAGCTCAAGAAGATCCTCCGCTTGCTGAAGGAGAAGCTGGAGTCGAGCGCGCCGTGGAACGACTGGTTCGAGATATACCTGGCCTATCCTGTTGCACAACGTCGAGTTGACGATGGCTCACGATGCCTGGTTCGTCCAGCGGTACAACCTGAAGGTACTGTAGCTCTCTCTTCCTCCCGCCCCGTCCCCTCTCCTCACATCCCGCCTCCGCTCTCGCGGTCACCTCTTCGCGAACGTCCCCCGAGCCTCCGAAGCAACCCAGGCTAACACGAACCCGCGCCCTCCAGAAAAAATACTCCAACAGGGCCCTCATCGACACCATCTCCCAGGGCGCCACGACGCTCCTCACCTGCTTCCATTACGCCCACCAGGGCTTCGCGCCCTTCTTCAACCCGGACCTCGAGCACAGCCAGTCTTTCTCGGCGGAGCAGCGTGACTTCCTCCGCGGCACGCGCCCGCTCCTGGGCTCCCTCACGGGCGCACATGTGAGCGACCCGGCCCAGGAGCTGTTCTGGACGAGCCAGCTGCACCGCCAGCATTGGAGACCGATTGAGCTGACTGGGTGAGGGTGGTGACTGCACGCGTCTCATGATTTTCTCTCCGTCCTGCGAAATTTCTCATCCCATGTCCTCGTATCGTACGAATTTCCCTAGGTTTTGCCAGCGTCGGGAAGCAGGTGGCTGGCTATATACCTCGTGTTTGATTTTCGTTCGAATCTTATTTTTTCGAGCCGTTGCTTGCCATCGCTGTAGAAGATGTGAACAGTCCGCGTCACTTGCGCAGCGGGGGAGGCAACGCCGTCAGTCGTATGTTGGTTTTTGTCTTACTGTACTACTGTACATTCCTGTCTTGGGGGGAGATTTGCATGGATCACGTGACTACTATTTCCCCCATCATGGTGATGTGACAGAGTCTCCGCCGGCGGGACCTCCATCCCCGCGGAGAAGATGGTGAGGGCCTCAGATCTTCTTGCTCGCTCTCATACAATGCGGTTCACTGCGCGGTATCGACCGTGGTCGAGGAGAGGCCGAGCGAGCGCTTCGCAATCCGCGAGTCACATCCATCACCCCTTACACAGTACCGTACGGTAGCACTACGAAAGCCAATGCCATTGAATTCCTCTCGCCCATTTGTTGGGAAAGGCCATGCTCTCGCTACCCAGCAAGCAGCCTACAGCGAAATCGCTCCTCCTCGAATGCCTTGCGCGCCAGCCGTCAGCCGTCAGCCGTCAGCCGTCAGCCGTTACTCCCCTCGAGTCTTCCCAGACGCAGGCGCAGGCACAGGTTTATCCCTAATGCTCCCCGACCGCATCGCCTTCCTCTGCAGCACCGGATCGACGGAGAAGAGCCTCTCTGTCGCTCCCGCTCCCGCTCCTGCCCCTGCTTCCGCTCCCACCGTCGCCGCTCTCTGTGGCCTCGTCGGCTCCGTCGGCTCCGACATCACGGCGCTCGCGGGCCCCTGACGCCCCGGCCATGGAGCATCTGCCGTGCTGGTTGCGCTGCGTTCCAGGTCCGTAGCTGAGCCGGGCTGGGACGCGGTCTCGAGCTGGGACGCGGCCTCGCGGGTCGAGGGCCTACGGGACAAGGTCTCGCCGCCTTCTGCGCCGCCATTGTTTGCGCCGCCGTTGTCTGCGCCGCCGGGAACGACCTCCTCATCGTCGCACGGGAGGAAGCGTGGCATGGTCCTCGTGCTTCCCGAGCTCATCATCTGGCGTGTTGAGGACGCTTCGCCACCTGCGTACAGTCAGTCCGTCAGTATCGTTAGCAGCCGGTATCGATCCCCAGCCCACGCGGAATCCCGACCGCTCGGCCGCTGGATGGGGATGTGGTAGGTGAGGTGGCTGCTTACATCGATGAAGGGTGCCGTATCTCGCGCCCGGTTCGCCGCGCCAGAAACTACCGTCCGCGTCTTGGTAGCTGAAGGTCTGCGTGTCGGCGTCGTAGCTCACGCGCGTCATGCCCGGCGGCAGACGACCTTCGTCCTAGATGTTCCTTTGTCAGATGGCTTTTGCAGAAGAGGAAGGACTCGGCGGGGAGGGAAAAGCTGCGTCTGACGTACGGAGTCTGCGTCCAGCCAGCGGGAGCGCTGCCCACCCATTTTGGCTCTTGTCTTCCGGTCTGGAGATCGAAAGTTGAACCTGGTCGAGGAGAGCGGAAAGTGTCGGACAAGCAGTTTTGAGGTCAGCACAGAATCGATGTGTTATGCGCGGTTTTGTAGAGATGGTCGCGGAGAGCGGAGAGTGTCAAGGAGAGCGGAGAGTGTCGAGGAGAGCGGAGAGTGTCAAGGAGAACGGAGACTGTCGGACGAGCAGTTTTGGGGTCAGCACAGAATCGATGTGGTATCCACCGTTTCCGCAGAGAGTCTTGACGAGATCGCGAGTCCTTGATGTGGGTTCGTCACCGCTGCGTCGTGCGATTCACGATGGGGTTTTGCGTGAACGGCCTCTAGGAAGTCACCGAACAGAGCAGCGCTAGCTACCTAGGCAGGAACGCATTCAGCTTAGCTCGACAAGCAGCCCACGTCTCCTCTTAGTCACGCCCGACATCCACGCGACAAACAACAAACAACCACACGCCGGGGGGCCTTTCTTTACTCCTATCTATCCTCCAGTACATCAAAACACAAGCCCAAGAACACAACTGCTGCAAGTGGTTTTTCCACGGCTGCAAACTCACCCGCAGTTTTCTGCACCAGCAACAGGAAACCGCCCGTCCGTCGCCCCGGATCCCCCATAATGCCATACCTTCCTCGCTCTGCGGATTTTGGGAGATGTATGGACTGAATCCCTGATCAGAGGGACGTGAATGGCTTTGCAGAACTCGGGTCTTGGGGCGCCCACTCATCTTGATGGGGATCTGCTCTCCCGAAGCCAGTATTCTAGCGTTCTGCATACTGATGTGAGTGAGGTTTGCTTGCTTGAGAACTGGCCCGGCTAAGGCTTCTTTCTAATGAGCCCGAGTCCATACTGTTATGGTATGTAAGTAAGTATGTATGTATGTATGCAACAGCCCAACAGAGTTAGATGTGTGTGTTTATATCATATACAGCCTTGAAATGGAGCACGCTCAACCTCACCCCCCAAAACACACACACATCCTGAGATGTGGCCACGGCACGTCCCTTGTAACGCAGCCTGGGGTGTCTCCTCTGAGGGAGGTGACCGCCCACGTTAGTCTACGCGACGAATGCCGCTTCACGGATGAGGTGCTGCTGCCGTGGGCACTCGTGTGTTTCGCGCCAGCGTGGCAGTTTGACTTTGCCCCACGTACAGTAGGTAAGGTAGGTAAGTACAGCAAGTAAACAAGTAAGTTAGTAAGTAAGTAGGACCCGAGACCCTCTCCTCTCGAAAAGCCGAGGCCGTCCTTTGGTCGCGAGAACGAGGCGCTTGGTCTTGGGAGCTCGGGTCCGGGTTCGGGTTCGGGTTTGGATGTTGCAGGTGTACTGTACATATTCTTTGGGGGGCGGCGCGGTGGGCGGGATGAGGATCTCTCCTTGCTTGTACTGACTGCACTGTACTGTATATCTGGATGATCTTTCACGTCCGACGGGCTGGGATGGGCGCTTTTCGAGTCCACGATACGATCGATGCATTTTTCTTGCGGTTAATCACGGGAAATCTGACTTCACGATCGTGAATGAAAATGCTGATTTGCGATATCGCCGTTTTTTTGCTGTGTTCAGGGACCTGTGTCTGAAAGCTGGTTTTTCGCTTGTATGTATTGTAAATACATTAGATTTACAATATAACCCTGCATCGGACTATTTACAGAACACACAATACAATACAATACAATATAACATAAAACTTATTCTCCACGGTGTAAAAGTGCTTCAACCTACAGCACAATAAGCCCCTTACATAGTACAATCCAAGACTCCTTTTTTGCCTATAGCTCTACCCTGCATAGTCGCGTGCTTTGGTCTTTCCTAGGACATCTCCTAACCTTTTTTTTCTCTCCCCACCAATAAGTGGCTGTTTCTGCACGATGTTTATATGTATCTATCTACCTTTTCTTGATATTCGGCAGAAGCGGAAGATCCGATCTCCAAATGATGCAACGAGATTCTACTTTGGAAAACAGTGGGTTTTTTCGATGTAAAGCGATCTGAAGATTTTCAAGCCGGGAGTTCGGTGTACCTTTTGTACGACGACCAGAGGGATTCTTTTGGGGGAGGAGGAGAAGGGGGGTTCCAGCAGAACATCGTCACAATTCAGGTAGGTAATTACGCCAAGCCGTGGTTGGTTGGAAAGTCGTGGTCTGACTGCGAGTCGTCGATTGAACTGCGCATAACCCCTGAAATAGATCCTGTCGAGCACGTTTGAAAAGCGATGCAGAGAATCATGCACAAGTTGCATTTCGGAAAGGTATCTTGTTTTTGTTTGTGCAAAGAAAAAAAGGAAACAAAAAAGAGCAAGATGTTGAGTGGTTAAAGCAATGGATTAAACATCATTATTGTCGTTAGCTTCTCGGGAGCTAACATTTTAGTACCTTTCACGTTTTGTCTGATACTGTATGTATATTGCGCAAGGCAAAAGCTCGATATAGGCATGGGTAAAGTAGAGCTTTGGCTTCGCTTTCATCATCTTTATTATCAGTCTATTTATTAGTCATTAAATCTTATTGAAATTAGCATTAGGGGAAGAGAAAGAGGGGGGGGGGGGGGGGGGGTGGTCGCTAAGAAAATGGGGCATTTGATCTGCAATTCTACCTGTCAGCCTTCACCATTAGATCGGTTGCCGTTCTCGCCTCTGCGTATCCGGGGCATCACGCTCGCTCGCCGCTGGATTCACCTTAGGGGTACGATCGGCATGTTTGGCAGCATTGTCAGTACTCCCAGAGACCGACCACGGTCCTAGCTGGATCCTGATTCTCCTTCCTGCCTCACAACAGTGAGTGACCCATTGCACACGTGGTCCAACCGCTTATTTCCCACCCAAGACAAACATCGTTTCTGTACATAATCATCGATTCGACCTTCCGATTTCCATTGAGGCTCTACTTTTTGAAATGGATTTATGCTTACATCAACTAAGCTTTGTTCACGTCGTTTGATCAGATTCTCTGCTGTTGCGTTCAGAACCAAGTGGGCATTTTCGTAAAATCCAAGTTTCTCGACTTAGGGAGGCGAAAGGAACTCTTTGATCCTATCGATAAGCTACTTTCGGAGCTACAAAGAGTCCTGATTTACTGCTTTTGCTTGCTTGTGTCTTGATCATTCGCTGAGAGAATCATCCGCTGAGAGAATCATCCGCTGAGAGATTTGTCCAGCATGTATTTATTTAATCGTACGACTACTGTCGTGCATAACAATGATGAAGTGACCGATCATCCTTTGGGTTGGTGCAAAAATGGGCGATTTGTTTAATCCTAAATGGGATACTGTACCTGAGATGTTTGTCATTGGAAGAAAGCTGGTCTTGCAGCTACTTGGCGGCGGTTTATAGAAGAGCGACTAGAGGGACGATCAACACCAAAGGATTGAACTATCGGAAATTTGTTTGGATATATATATTCGGTGGACTTCTATTAACGCGTTGGTGATATATAACCACCTCGACAGGGCGAAACTATGCTCCGACTCGAGGTATATTAGAGGCAGGGATAGCCTTTCAACTCTCTTGTTCAACCACGAGGCATCCTCCAAAGGGACCAGCTTGAGCAGAGTTACGGAAGCGGAGGATGCAGAAGTTCCCGGAGGGTCCTTCAGGGAATTAGTACTTCTGCCTTCCAGATTGGGTAGATGATCATTACCTCCAACACATTTGAGATCCGGCGGCATCGTGACCGTGACGTTGAACTCCTCGAACTTGGCTAAAGAGAAACCATTGGCACCGGGGATATTGTTGTCGATTTCAAGTGTCTTCGAGAAGGCGCCATCGTTGCCTATAGCCAGCCATATCAGCTTAAGTTCGCCGCGAGTTTGAACTTGTATCATTTACCAGCATCCTCCTGCAAGTCCGCAATGTATGGCCCACCGCCATCTGCGTTGACTTGATGGACGACAACCACCACTCTGGTGCCTGCCTTGACTTTGGTGATTTTGGATTCGGAGACGGCCTCCGCAATTTCCTTTTCAATGTCGACGATACCCGTCAACTGGGTTCGACCACATAGGCTGGCCGTTTGGCGTCGATCTCGGACTGTCGGATAATCGTGGTATCCAGTTGGCAGGGAACGATAAGCGTGCAGTTACGCGCAATTGAGTCGTCGACCGAGAATCCAACCGAAGATGGCGATCCTTCTTCACCCTATCATCTGGTTAGGCGATTTTCTTTCTCGGTTACGTGGTCATACCTGAGCCGAGAGCAAGACACAATGTGCCTGGGCCAAGGCAACGAAAGCCGCGCTGTAAAGAATTGATGAAAGCATGTTGATATAAGTCGATAAATAGTGTCCTGCACGAAACGATGAAAGAATGTATGTGAGTTGTAAAGTAATGAATCACCCGGATCCAATTAAGTGAAGAAGAGAATGATGAAGTGAAGAGTAGAGTGACGAAAAGAAGACTTGGAACGGCGGCATGGCGAACTTATAACTCTCATCGCTCTCTCGACAATCTCGGCATGCATTTCTTAGTATCAGCCGCATCGATGGCTTCCTACACTGTCTGTTGCAAACTTGGATGAGCTCTAGGTGTCGGATCAGCCAAGGGTGAGTCGTCTCCAGCATATCGCCCAACCGGAAGAAATTCGATATCAAACAGTAGAGGACTTAGCCATGCTTGCTTGCAAAGACCAGACAATCAGACCATCGAACGAAGGCCGGAGTGGCTTTCTGCGGGCAAGACGGTCCGCCTCCAGGTTTGAGCAGCCACAGGTGACCCAGGAGCTGGGGTGTCACGACATTCGTTCGCTTGTGAAGTAGATTTTCGCGACAGAAGAGAGTTAGACCCGCCCAGAAGAGACGTGTAAATTCCGGCGGCTGTTGAGATCACTAGACCTAAGCAAAAGAGTGAAACCTGGGGATGGTGTAGCCGCTGGGTGTTGTTGTTTCGAATTCGCCGGTAAGGTTTTGAAGCAGTGGAGCAAGCCGCAGGGAAGCGAGACGCAGTCCGCAGCTGTGAACCGACCGGCGATACACAGTACTACTGTACAGTACTGTACTGCGATACTGCGACAGATGTCGGCGAACATTTCATGGAAGTATTGGCTGTGTTCGGAGATACGTATTGCTCCATGGGTGGAAATGACGGATCTGACGCACAAGCTTCAGCTTCGCCATTGTCTAAAGCGCAAATAAGGCATCCTACCTGCACACAGCGGCTTACGGAGACAGATGACTGGTAACTGCTGCGTTGCTGCGTTAAGGAAATCAATCGATGACCATAATGAACGCCATGAAGACGTAGACCCGTGCTTGGGGGAAGCGATTCGTAAGAATGTGACTTCCAGAGAGCTCGGGTTCCTAGGTGTTCTCCTCCACCCAATGAGAACTCTGTATATTAATTGAGGGACAGTGTGATTCTAACTGTAACAGAAAGAATTACTTATAAGAAGCCAGAAGATCCATGGTCGTGAAGAGCTTTTGCTGCACCTAACCACGCTTAAGCTTGAGTTGATCAGCAACATACAGAAGGCTTGTCCTGGGCGCTCTACGGTTCTGAAAGCCTATGCGCAGACGACTTCATAAAGACTGGTATTAGCTCTGAACGCTAACGAGTGACTTGACACAAGGATTGGCTTAAAGCCCAAAAGAAGGATGTTTTCGGGGTATCCTTGTGACGAGTGCTCTCTATGGAGATAGCTAGTAGAAGCAGTGAAGATTCATCCCCAGCACAACAAACAATGTCAACAAAATCTCGAATGGTACTCGAGAAGCAGCCCAGCCGCTTTCCATAGTCCGTACATGCAACTGCAACAATGCTGATTGAGTCAAGGGGGTCAGTCAATACTGGAGACAACGACCCCTGAGCCAAGCGACGATGGAACCTTGTCTCAAGTCTCGCGACCAAAAATCAGCAGATCGACTGGCGAGCGCGAGCTCGGCTGGGAACTTTAAGTTTTGAAGTTTCCCTGTCCTTGGCGGTTGTGATGCACTGCTGTACCGACACGTGTGGCTCTTTGTCTGCTTCGAGATGATGTAAGATCACCGGTCTAACGGTATCAACAAGCGTCTCAAGCCTTGGGAAAGATCTCGGAGGAGAAATCTCAGCTTGCTGGTTGGCTTTGCGAGATGCCGACCTTGAGCGTACGCCCGTGCACATTTCACAGCCTCAATTGCCGTGAAAAGGTTGGCAGGACGTTGTGACTATGAATCGTTGTTTGCAACCAACCATTCTGCTACTAAGTCCTGCGCGACTGAACGCGAACTTTGAAGTCCAGCGAGTCGAATACTTAGATGGTATCAAGCAGAAGCACTCCCTCCTGCTACTTATACATTTACCACCCAGAAACCATAGACGCCTGCCTATCCCCTTCATGTTTCTTTCATCGCGCTAACACCACAAAGTTCCGTTGCCGCCTTGAAATTCCAAAGCCGAACACGCCGGACGCCTTGAAGCTCAGTGAACCTATAACCGTACATGTAATTGACCTAGCTTTAATCGTCCACCTCGCCTTCAGCATCGACGTCCAATTCTGTTGGTGCTGGGGGTGCGTCTTCCATAACTTGATCACCTTCCACAAGTCCAGTCACAGTCACTACCCCTTTATCTTTCTCTTTCGCCTCTAGCATAGGCTTTCCTAAGCCCTTACCCTTTCCTCTCAGGTCTGTTGCTGGCTTGCCCAGCCCTTGCCCTCGGTTGACGTCTCGTCGTTTTCTCATCGCGGGGGTCTCGGATGCGTCTGCTGACTCCCGCAACTCGTCTTCGTCGCCACTCTCAACTGCGGTTTCGTTTTTGGCTTCGTCGTCTCCCTCTTTGCCACTAAGTAGAACCTCGTTCCCCAATCTACTTCTTTGCTTTTGGAAATTCGGGGGTAGGCCTGGGGCGCTTTCTGCTCCATCGAAGTCAGCTTTCGTTGTTCCCTTAGGCCATCGACCGGGACCTCTACCCGTCCCACCACTTTTCCTCCGCGATGCGCCGTTGCGAGGCCGAGCCAAAGAAGGCTGTCGCGGGGTGCTGTTTGAGGGGCGTTGTGGTGTCGGTCGCGAAGATGTCGACAAACCTGATCTATTTCGGACAGGCGCGGGCCGAGAGCCAGAGGCTCGGGGGGTACTGCGATTTCTGGCACCAGGTGCGGGAGGAAATACTTCGAATCGAATTGGAGGAATGAAAGCTGCGGCCTCGTAGTAGGAACCTTTCTTCGGGACGCCGTTAGGCTTGGGTCTGGAAGGTGATACTCCACCATTCATGTTAGACTTGCCAACGTTCGCGGGTTCCTCGGATTCTGTTGTCAGTATTCCTAGAGAATCAGTAACAATTTCGGCCTCGCCGTTCGTGAAGGCATCAAAGTCCCGTTTGGCAGAGATCTTGGCCATCGATGTGATTTCTTCTTCCTGCTCATCTTCCCCACGAGGCGCTACAGTGTTCAACAATGGCGAATGGTCGAAAGCAGAAGCATTGCCTCTACCCATTATGTATGGAGTCCACACTAGCCCGCTAGGATTGAGTCTCGCATAGTCTTTAGCCTCATGTTGACGGATGACCTCGCGATAATAGTCGGTCTTCAGCTTCAGAGCATAAGTACCGGTAATGGGGTCTCGGATCAAGGCTCCCATAGTCAAGGGCGGACACCACGTCGTCTGGCGTTAGTCCCATGTCGTCGGAAATTTGTCTTATGCTTGGTATCTTATCCCGGGGTTTGAAATCTTTGAAATAATAACATAAAACCAGCCGCCAGTAATTTCGGTAGGACACAAGGCCCATATCTGACAAGGGTTTCTCAGGCGACCCAGTCTTCTTCTCAACGCGTGTTAAAAGGTAGGAGAAATCAATTAGCAGGTGACCATAGCCTTTCCGCTGGTGAATGGGTAGAACCAGGATACAAGAGACATTGTTTTGACTACTGGGTCTCTTCTCCTTCGAGAAATAGCCCACAAAGTGACATCCAAGTTCGTCGTACTCTGTCATGACATAGAACAGGAATGGTTCCACATCGTAATACAAGGTTTTCGATCCGAGAAATAGCTTCGCGAGCAGACATAAATTCTGGCAGTAGAGAGGGTTCTTACGACCGTCGACCTCGAAAATCATTACTTTGCCATCCCGGTAGATCTCATCGCCAGGTGGATGCTTCCAGGGGCATTTAGTCTTGTGTCTCCATGCAACAATATCAGACTCCATGTACTTCAGGCAAAATTCGCAGATGAACAGCGCTTTGTTTCGGCTGTATTCCTCCGGATATGGTGCAGCGTACCAAATATCGATCTGGTATTGCCCAAATTCGATGAACTCAATCTGGCTGGCTGGTCCAGAAACCTTTTTCGCCTTCTTGAGCCCAGATATTGCAGCTGCCTCTGCGGCGGCTGCTGATCGTGCCTTCCATTCCTCTTCTGCTTTTTGACGCGCTTCATCAAATTGTCGACGATGTTCGGGTTTGGGTAACGTCAGAGACGTATCAGCATCCTTTTCTTCAAGGATTCCACCGTATGGTTTTGACTTCAACTCGTCCATCTCTTTGTCATGAAGCGAATAGAACGGCTGGGAGTAGCTACTCGCAGGAACAAATTGGGAGACAGTAGTTGTGGTTGCGGTTGTCGTAGACCGAGCCGTGCCACCACTCCTTTTTTTCTTCTTGTTCTTCGGCTTTGGTGGCAGGGATAGGATATGTTGCAACTCGGCAGGATTCACACGAAATGACAACTTAATACTGTTCGGTAGCTTTTCGAGGATGCTTGCACCACGGGAGATTTTTGGTCGAAGTGTTCTTGAAGTTCGTGGGGTAGGCAGGACTTCGCTTTTCTTGTGACCATTGATAAGGGGAGGTTTGACCTTCTCAGCGGTAGAATCGTTTACCATGCGATGATTCGACACCGTACTTTCCGCTACAACGGAATGAGAATTGGTTGAGCTTGTATGATCTCGTGTCCGCCTCCTCGGCGTGGGTACTTCTTCGACAGTAGGCTCGGCATCCGTTGAAGAGGTCTTTCTTTTCCGTAAAAGTCGCGATCCATCCATAGGATCATCAGGTGTGATTAGTTGGTTGAAAACAGAGTGCGACTCGGGGTTAATAGCGCCTCGCTGAGGCGGAAGCAGGTCCCCTGCAATTCGATCTCGAGACACTCTTCTCGCAGTTGGGTCCAGTGAATCGTAGACCTCCAGCGCCGCGGCAGCATCTCTTTCCTCTCTTTCTTCATCAGGGACGAGATTGTTTACAACGCAATCGGGACAGTACCAAGTATCGGCGTCTAATTACGGTAATCAGTACTTTGTCACGTTCTCAAGATCTATCATTCGCGTACCATCCTCTGATTTGAGTGCACCGGCACCACGCGCGCATTGTTGATGGGCTAAAGCCTTGTCAGCTTCGCCTCTATAACATACTCGAATACGACATACCATTGTCGCCACAAACACCACATGCCAGATAGTATTCGAATACCTCGCTGGGATCATTCTCTTCGTCTTGCTGACAAAATCTAGTACTTGCGTCAGAGTCAAATTCTCCAGTCGACTGAACGTCCTTACACGCAGCGATTGGGGTTTGCAGGCTCGTCTTCTTCATCTCCATTGGCATCCGGGACCCACACCTCCCCTACTTCTGCGTCTGTTGAGTCTTTGGAATCATCGTCATCGTCCTCGCCGCTCGCTACGCTCACATCGTCTTCGTTTTCCGTACAAGATACAGCGTCTTCGTCTTCGTCGTCTACGAGCCCCTTTGGCTGTATTTTGACGGCACCTACACCCTCTGCATCCTCGTCCTCATCCTCGTCAGAGAGGCCCTCAGTTCCATTCTCGCCATTTCGAACTGAGCCAACCACGTCGTCATCGTCGTCGTCGTCGTCGTCGCCCTCGGCATCCTCGTCAGAAAGCTCTTCAGTCCCGTTAACCCCCGCCTCGTCGTATTCTGCGCTCCCCATCTGCTCTAATAGCCCATTATGGAGTTGATTGTTGGCCGCGAAAGCTTCATCATCTGTCATGTTGTCTGCCGCAAGCTCGTCATCTTCCTCGAACTCAGCATCCTCCTCGGAGGTCGCCATACTATGCGGGACCTCTTCCTCAATGAGCACGGCGGCCGCCATCGTTCTTCAACTCCTCGGCATCCGTATGAGTGGCAAGAAGAGTATGTCTTCGCGCTGTGGTGCTGAGAAGCGTGGAGGTTTTGGCACAACGGCGTTGGGAATGCGCGCCGACAGCTAGAGACAACGGTATGCCTCACGGATTCGGTGTACGGCGGTGGAGAAGACTCTTGAGCAGTAATTCATCAGATCCACTGGTCATTACACTCTGCGAGTCGAGTTGGAAGGGGTTTCGAGAAGGTCGTGGGTGGGTGGTGTGGGGAAATAGGGAAGAACGCGCGACTCAAAGCCACAAATCCAGCAGAACAATCAATGACACGTTAGAATAGAAAGAATATAGTCCTCCGACGCGTAGATCCAGCTTGAATTGGTCCGATAGCCTGATATGAGGCTGTAATACCCGGTTCTAGAACTGCGCGCAACATCGAACGACGTCTTGGTGCCGTGTGAATGAATGGCTTATGTAAGCAGAGGTCCGCTACCGTCAAGCATTCAACGTCAGGCCTATCTCCAACCTTCCTCCATAGTGATTTCTACCGCCTCACAACACAGATAACTCGGTAAGAAGACGTCTGAGAGATGCAGAAAACCTCGCTGATGCCAATTGAAGTTTCAGGACTGATTTAAAATTGCCACGATGGGCGTACCCTTCGAAGCTCTCATTCCCTATGGGATCATGCTTGCGGTGTGTACCCCCGGAAATCCACTGCTGTCCTCAGCCTCAGCATGTTGGGGGCTCTTTACTGAGAATAGCAGATGTTCGGAGTCACTGGAGCAGGATTGTCGAAGATCAGACACATGCAGAACGGGGGCAAGAGGGGCAGACATTCGGTAGACCAATGGGATAGGGTGAGTTATCACGCTCTCTATGGAAAGACAGAGGCTAACTGCTCCGCAGCAAAGTGAAGATACCCGATCGTGTGAGAATTTCTTCTTGTAGCTAATTCTACATAGTGATGGATCGCGACCGCAGATTGACAGGCTATTTGAGAGGACAAACAGACAACCCGGTAGCACCCGCCGGCTTCGAGTTGAACAACCCATGGAGAGTACGTGCTGTCCGATGGACGAATGTTTCTGAGACTGTGAGGCTGATTGAATTCTACAGCTCGAAAAGCGGATCATCTAGATTGTGGGGGTAGAAGCAGAAATTACATATATCACAAAAAGCACGGTCACCACATTTTCACATTGCTCTCAAGATTCCAGTGACATGAAGTGCTTGTTCTGTTCAACATGCCCTTGGCTCCACTGACTTCGTAGTAAAGCAACGCAATTGCATCAGGGCTTCCTCGCCCAACCATCGAAGTTCAAAAATACATCATCGCTCCATCCCCCCGGCCCTACGATACAAACATCTGTATCTAACCCTCCATCTCCGTGTCTTCGTCTTCCTCGTCATCATAGCTGTCTTCCTCGATACCTCGGATCGCCATGCGCATGGCAATGGTGCTGAAGGTCGGTGCCGATTGCTCAGCGCTGGTCCCCTGCTCGGCGCTGGCCTCTTGAACATCATCTGGAAAACCCTCAAAAACTTCCTCCTCCATGTTGACATCCTCGTCCGTGTTGCCGCCATTGCCGTTGCCGTTGTGTCTAGACCATGCATCCCCCAGCAAATCACGTTGTTCATCTGCGAGGCGTTGGGCGTTGGTCTTTTGCAAGAACGCCATTGCTCCGTTGATCAAAGCCAGGTTCTCGCCGTCCTCAGCATTTATGCCTTCGATCTGAGAACTGTTAGCCTTCTATTGTATCATCAGGGTGGATCTAGCTACATACCCCCATGAATGCTCCGACTTCGTTGTCTGTGAGTCCTAGTTCTCGGGAAAATCCTTCTGGGAGTACTTCGTTCTGCTTGAGGATACTGGACTGGTTTCCGATCAGCTGTGCTCCTGCGGGTAACACGGGCGACAAAGCATACCTCCAACTCGATTGTGATGTTATTCTCATCAGCAAAGGCTTTCTTCTTTCGCCAGTAGGCCGCCGCTCTGCTGCGATTGAGCTGTGGAATGGAAATTTTTTAGCAGTGACTCAATCGATTCTGTTACAGTCCGCGCGCTAGTTAGGGGGAGAGCCCGGGGAAGATGAGACCATACGTGTAATATTCCATTGTGGAATGCCTCTTTCTTCGAAACATCGGACACGTTTCCCTCCGCGCGGATCCATTGCTTGAATCGCGCATGCAATGTAAGCAACCATGCACCCTCGATAGTTGGGCGGTCCAGAGTGAGATTGGGGTTCAGCAAGTCGAGGTTGCTCGCAAATTGACTGAAACCGAGCTGGTAAACAAAGAACGGCAGCTCCTTGTTTTGCCAGATTGGCATGGTGAGATTGACACCCATGATGTCTCGAGATTCTGTACTTGACATGGTTGTTGTATTGAATTGTTGCTTTGGAGTTGTATGCGAGGGAGGAAGTTGGGGTGGCGTGCGAAGCACTTATAAGGCTTTGGGAATTGAATCGTCGGCCGGTCCCTTCAAGAGTGAGTCACAAAGGTGAACCGAGAAGAGGCTGAACGAGTTTTGTTTTGGGGGCTGTGTTCGGAGGAAGAAGTTGAACGTGCGGAATGCTTTAATGATGCGGGAATTGAATGATCGGCCGGTCTGTTTAAAATTGAATTTCACAAGTGAACTCGAGGAAAGGCCGAACGAATCGTTGTAGAGTTGTGAATCGGAAAAGGAAGTTGAGTGCACGAGGTGCGTGAACTCGAGGGCAGGCTGAATAGTATTCTCTGAGCTTGGCCGAAAATTTCCTACCTGAGTTATGTATCGCAGTACGTGGAGCAACCTCGACCCAACGGAATAATGGGGGTTGTTCCGTTGTGGCTCACTTGGTTCCACGTTGGCTTTGATCGAATTGGGGGCTTTGACCGAATTGGGGGCTTTTCAGTACTATTGAACTAATCGTTAATAATATAAATGCTCTCTAACGAGGGTTATTAACCATTCGTCAAAGTGTTTCACTACACATTCGATAGTATCTACAAGCAAACCAACCTCTTCACAGAGGTGAGTTTCTTTCTCCACTTCGGTGGTTGTTTCTTTTGCTATTTTTTTCTATATATATATTTTTTTTTTCATTTTTCGCAGTTTTCATCTTTAAATCGTTTCCCTCGCAATTTTTGTCTCCCGGAGGCAGCTCACAATTGATTGTTTACATCCGAGGTGGGTCCGCGCTCTTTTCTCGCTTAGCTTTCAACTACCCAACATAGATACCTACTTACCTAACTACCATAGGTGCAATGTCTATCAGGTTTAAAATCATATTATAATTGAGCCGAGTAATGACGTTGAACCGAATTGTGTGTGCTTTAATAAGTCACGCCTGCTGGTACACCTCCAGACGCTCCAGCACGCCCTTTGCCTCTGATGAAGCGGCCCACTGCTTCCGGGTGGCGTTTTGCAGAAGGGTCGTTTGGTGAGGCGCGGGGAGGTCTATGTGCGAGAGGTAAGTTTTGAGGGAGGGGAGGGCGTAGGTCGGGCGATGGGAGAACACCATGGTTGCCTTGACGCCGTTACTTGGTTCAGGATGGTGAATTGAGTGATATTGCTATGATTGAGATAAAAAAGGCAGTGGAGGAAAGGTATAGCACATGTATAAGTTAAGTAAGTTAAGTAAGTTAAGTAAGTTAAGTAAGTTAAGTAAGTTAAGTAAGTTAAGTAAGTTAAGTAAGTTAAGTAAGTTAAGTAAGTTAAGTAAGTTAAGTAAGTTAAGTAAGTTAAGTAAGTTAAGTAAGTTAAGTAAGTTAAGTTAAGTAAGTAAGTAAGTTAAGTAAGTTAAGTAAGTTAAGTAAGTTAAGTAAGTTAAGTAAGTTAAGTAAGTTAAGTAAGTTAAGTAAGTTAAGTAAGTTAAGTAAGTTAAGTAAGTTAAGTAAGTCAAGTAAGTCAAGTAAGTTAAGTAAGTTAGTAAGGGCAGGTCGTCCCTACGCCTCCAACGCCGAGGCGGACCAGCGCCGTAAAGGGCAGCTGATCGATGCAGCAAGATACACTCATAATCCGTCCTATTTGTTACCAAGAACTCATGATCTAGTTGCTAAATGCCTAACGAAAATTTCTCTCTCCGCATTCCCCCTGTGTCAAAAATCGAAACCCCTCTATCAGTTTTCACCAACAGAAAGAGGATATGATAGATGTAGATGGGATTCGTTGTTCTCTAGAAGCTCTAGGACGGATGATGATGATGATGATGATGATATTATTTAACGTCTGGAGGGGGCAGGGGAAATGGGCTACCTCAAGCTCTAGGAAGGAAGAAGCCTTTTATACCCCCAAATGTGCTCTGTGCACACTACTAGCCCACGTGATCACCAGTCCTATCACACACCAACGTACAGCACAAACCTCCTTCCTATCCTCAAATCTTTCGCATCAAACTCAGCCACCCGCAATTCAACTAACCATTTACTCGATCTTGAAAGTCGGTTTTAAAATACAAAATACATCAAATACCTGATTCAATCTGGGGTTCTGAACATTTCGAGTATACGGTATGCTACGCCTCAAGGTAGATCAGCATGAGGTATGGAGCCGGAGGCTGAATCTCTAATTTTGCCTCTGCTCTGAAGCGTCAATGCAAACTACGACGTACAAAGAAGACGTATGATAGATTTCTCCTCTAGCTGTTCAATGTTTGCGCTGCTCCGAGAAGTCCACTCCAGCTCTTACTTGTGCCCTTCGAGGAGTGACAAAGGATCAACGGTCGCCAAAGCGTCATATCAGACCTTTCAATCATTTCCCCCCTCTCAATTCTCCGCTCTGCAGATCATGCCCTACACGCAAACGGGTGGGCTTCGAGTTTTCTCTCTGCGGGTTCAAGTTTGACAAAAAAAAAATCAAGCGACAGCTGGGAACTCGACGTCCACCTGGAGATTGTTAAGTACCTCCTAGGCAAGAAAAAAATCAAGCTTACAACCAACAAGCTTCGCACGATATTGGGCTACACTGCCCGCCTCAAGTGGTGATCGCTTTTATCCACCTACCTTTTAAGAATCTGGGATTTGAGAGACAGCCGCGAGCTTTTTCAAAGAAACTTTCTAGTATCCCTTTTTTTCAAACGATGCCCGACACTCAAGAGTCTCAAACACAAACTCGCAATCACCAAGGGAAAAGGTAAGTGGGTAGGTATATTTCTCAACTCCTGATCCGTGCCCTGATAGGGCGCCACAGTGCGCCAATACATTTCCCAAAGAGACAGCCGTTCCACCCGGGGGTGGTGGCACACCAAAACACCCGAGAAGCTTTGGTCAACCAATTAGAAGGATCACGAGCAATACAAATCCCGACGTTCCGGCGTGCGCTTTGTCCTGAAGAAGAGAACGACCTCCACATGCGCTTGTAGAGGCGTATGTGTATAACCCGGTTTGCGAATCTCAACTAACATACATCACATAAAGCATTGTCTCCCTAAGCCCCCAGAATGTCTTCTTACGCAGGAGTATAATAGCCATAATCAAAATTAATGTCTAGATCCCAAAATCGACTTGTTGCAGCCGCATGCTCAGACAGCATATTTTCATCTGCTAAAGAATGGACTAACAGCTTCATCCAGCCTGGAAGAAGCCAAAATCGCCGGCGGGCGTGTTGAGATTCTGACCAGCGCTTGTGAATTGGAGGTCACAGTATGGGACCCATCCATTCGGAGCAGGACCAGGGAGACTCGCGTACGCTTGATTGCCGTTCATCCTCGGAAACGGCAGTAGCATGTCATAAACCGGTGGCCTGTATTTGTCCGAGATATGATCATACGATGCTCCTTGAAGCCCTGGCTGCATCATGTCAAGCCGCTGGGCTATAGCCCAAGTCTGCTCAGGGGTGAACTGCGGTGGTAGCTGCGGACTAGCATAAATGATATGCGGCTGAGGCGGAAATGTTAGATCCTGCGAAGACCCATGAATGACTGATTCGTAAGATTCGATCATTCCGAGGGCCGGATGAGAAGTTGTATGCTGTTGCGGCGGCATGGAGATGCAGTCGCCATATGCTGATGAGTAGCGGGGATGTTGACCTGATTGAGTCATTGCATCTGCGTAGTCTGGTCCTGGTGTGAACGAAGTATAATCCGTCGCATCATGATATTGGATGAACTCTGAGGGCGGGCTCAGGTTTGAGGATGTGCGTTGGAAATCTGCACATGAGTGCTCCTCGTAAGTCATATTCGCAGCTTCGCTTGGGAATTCGGCAGGCAGCTGTGACTGTTCCGAGACACAAACGCTTAGTTTGGGCCGCGGTTGCTCAGGTGACATATCCCTTGCTGAACGTTTTCTTTTCTTCGGTTTGTTTTCATAGGAGACGTGATCATCTGCTTTGGTGCCATGGCTCTTTCTGCGTCCGCCGGCTTTCCAACTGATTTTTACGCCTTGGCTACTAAGGTAATGTGTCAGGTGGGTAGCATCTGCCTTGTAAATGGTCATATCTGCTAGTCCAGATCCAGAAATATAGGGTTCAGAAACAACTGAGGTGATGTAGATGCATTCGTTGTGGCGCATGTTGTACAGATTAAACTGAAGCCGATATTCGCCCTTTGGCTCGATGTAAAGTTTGGTGAAAACAAAAATCCCTTGATCTTTGCCACCGCTTTTGGCATCGGGGTCTTTGACTCGATGCAGAGATGAGACGAGTGTGCCCGTAAGTACTCCTTCAGATACGGTGGAGGAATATTGGCCCTGATTTGACGCCGGTAACAGACTACACGTCAAGAGAAAATAAGCACCTGCCGGATTCAAACTGTCAGGAGCTTATCATAGATGTATGCCCACCATTCTACATACTGTGAACAAAATGTTGGCCAGGATCATAATGAGGGGCGACCTTCAATTGTACAACAGATGGCTGGTATATTTCTTGACGGTCCCACAAAGTCAGTCGGTTGATCTCAACAAAACAATGGGTGCTGGGCATACCTTTTCCCTTCTCGACTCCGACTTTAGATTGGAAAGGTCCTTGCAGTATAACGAGCTCGTATTGGCTCCTGTATCTCCACAGGTTAGAAACACTCTCAATGTTCAGTTGGTGGCTATACCTCATCAAGTCCTGGTTCTGAGAGTCTGCCCAGTAGGTAGAGTGGTTGATTGACGGCGCAAACGCCATTGCAGAGGTCGGATGGGCGATACTCTTGCCCCAAACGTGGGTAGCTGCAGTAAGATCTTTAACCACCATACAAGGCGAAAGAATGAAGATGCAAATTTGATCGTTTCGTTCCGTGTTGTAGAGTTGAATATGCAGGCAGACCTGACACGGCTTCCCACACAGCTGCGGAGCATCCAAGTACTGGAGCTCCGAGTCAAGTCCCAAGAGCGTAGCAAGAGACCACTAAATCTTTTGGTTATGGAAAGCAGAAAGGTGTACTCTGAGAAGAGCTATGATTAGAATGGCGAGTGCTGAAGAGTGGGTACAATACTATGATGCGACGTTAAGCCAGAAGTCAAAAAGTGACCTCAGTTGTCCTGAGGAACGTGCAGGAGTCTAGAAGGTATCTGCACCAGAGGTTACACAATTCGCAGAGACCGCAGAAACACAAGTGAGATCGGGGTTTGTGTTATCGAGAAGTCACGAAGCAGGGAATTTCCTTAGCAGGACAACATGTGGCAGGGAGGCGGCTCTTGAGCAGACGAGTGGAGTTGTGGCCGAGAATTCAACAAGTCTTAGAGGAGACGGCGTAGATAGTTAGTGCGAGTGATAGGAACGAGCAGGCCTTTCAAGGCATCCAAATCTTGCGGTCCGGTCCGTGGCAGCCAAAGAAAGCAGTGAGCTCCAGCTAAGGCCCTTCATATGTCGATCAGTCCGTAAACCGACCAGAAACGGTTCAACACACAACACTAGATTCTGGGCTTGAATTACGAGAGTCTCCACAGTCTTGGTGCTTGGGCTCTGCCCTGGATAAAGAAGTCAAGCAGAAGCTAGTAGGCGCGTTGTGCCTTTCTTGAGAGAAATGACAATCGAAGTGTTAATCCAGGGTCGTGGAATTCTAGGAGAGCCGTCAGCGTGAGTCTTTTGCCTCAAACAGTCAGTGGAAATGAACTGAACCTGAGAGCACCTTTGTTGTGGTTTGGATATCTTGCGTAGTCTTGAGGTCGTCAATATCGAATCTTTCTGTTCGCGGGGAAATACTGGTCGAGATGAGCGGTTTCTTCGCGTGTAAATTTCCAGATCATGTCCTAATATCTACACGACTGGGTTCCTAGGCAGCTCATGTACCGCGCCGTCTTTTTTCTTCCTTACGCCTTGGACCGGGGTCGTTCGAAGATCGTTGGCGGGTTAGAGCCCAGGGGAGTTTCCCAGGTCAGCGAACCACAGGCAGCTTGCTCGAGAGATCGATGTAAGCTCTTCTGCTCTCTATAATTGGTCCTGGAGGCGCAGGGAAGATACAAGAAGCACAAAAAGCAGCGTGATGCGACCCAACAGCTGGCCCTGGGGTTCTTTTAAAGCCATCGTAAGTGACAGAAAATGGCGTCGTCGCTTCTCTACAACGAGCAAGCTCAATACTAGGACGATAGACCATGAATCGATGAGTATCGTGCAATCGGTAAGATATCGTGATCGATAGTTGGTAGTTTGGAAGAGAGACGTCCCGTAGACCATCACCGGGTCATACATTCTTGCTTAGAAGCAGGGTCGACCATGGCAATGTCACCGCCGCATCTGTGTCTTCATCCCACCAGCTGCGTATCACGGTCACCACATTGCAGTGCAGTGCATCGCAACCCTGCCCACCTACATACTTGACGCCAAATCGACAAGCGAGGTATCGAAAAAGAGAAAAGCAAAGAAAGCAAATGTCGAGGAAGCCAAGGGCGTGACGCAAACCATGCCGCTGTTCCCCTCCTTGGTACAACTCCTCGCTTTGGTGCAACTTCTCAAACAAGTATGTATGTATCTCGCGCTATTGAGTCTTGCAGCTTGTTTGAACTGGCTTTTGCCCGGTAGGCATCAGAAGCTACGTCTCCCGCCAGACGCTCTCGAATTCTCGTACCTATCTTATGCACCATGACAAAGTAGAGATGAGGTAGGCTAGGTAGTACCTTTAGCTAATGTCAGGAACGTGAGGTTGCACGCCTTGTGACAACATGGCCATCATTGCCCTGTGAGCCGTGGCGGGTCGAATAATCTGCCTGGTCATGCCGTCGAGATGGAAATCCCTCCTCCCGCGGCGGTTACACGCTTGCTTTCCGTTGGCAGAGACTTTTGGCACTTTGCGATAAATGAGAGTCGAAAGGATACAACACAATACGATACTCGTACAGGAAATGGACTTGCAGGAGCCCGCTATCCAACGAAGGCCGTACGTCGTCGAGAACTACATGGGGAAACGCAAACATTCCAATTCGAGAGACATAATCTTGCATTGCATTGCGGAAGATACCTCCACGTTCCGGTGTAGTCGTTTGCAGCATCCCGTTGGTCACACGAACCATGCGGCTAGTCACTGTCACTGTCGAAGGAGCAGGGCAGTTGAGGTTTCTTTTTCATCACCATCCATATTACGAATTCGAGAGATGCAGGTAGAGAGACTTTGTTTTGTTCTTTCTTTCGGTCTGTTTTGCAGCGTGGCTGATTTTGAAGAGGTTCGATCGATCCCTTCAAGATGAAGGGCTTTATTTTCTTTCTGCAATAACGACTCTGGATGCAATACGAAAATGAAGACTTGCTTCTTCTTACAACGAGTCCCGATGGATCCGAATGGTTCAGCGCCTGAGCGAGAAGGCTTCGGAAGATGAGTTTTGTCAACAATCTTCAATCTTCCAGGGAGTACAAGCCGTTCCAGCACGCGGGAGCCACGAGGTCTTCTCTCTCCCGCAGCATCTTAAGTTACACAAGAACCTCCAGTGCCACATAGTACAAACGATAACGCATCCCACACGGAATCAGCAGTCCAAGATACGTCAGCAGTCAGCTCCCCCAGCTCTCGATTGCCGACCGGATCAGCTGCAAGATGTCCTTCTCAGAGCCGAAGCCGTATCTCCTCATATATCCCAGTCTCAGCCACAAGCCACTCACAAGATACATCTGCAAGAGTGGTTCGATTTTTGTTTCCTTCACTATACGTTCAGACAGCCATTTGCGCCGCAAACATACGACAACAACTTCAGCACAGAGGATTTTCTTGGTCAATAAATTTGAGTGTAATGAGTGTAACCTTAAAGTATCAGGGTTCATCGCTCGATCGCAGCTGAAGATACAAAGCCTTTTTTCCTGGTCAATTGTAAAAAGGAGGAGGCCGGTTCTAAGTTCCCGCGCTCTAGAAGCGGTCGGTTGGGTTCCGGACAATGTCAACATGGATGAGAGGAAGTCGATTTAGCTAAGGGAACGACTTTTCGATCACATCTTCCCTTCCGATCGATTTCTACAGGTATGTTCCCGATTGGTATGAAGGGTTTCCTCATCTGCAGCACGAGCCAAAGTCTAATCACAAAACAGTAAGCATAGTCGAGCCAGTTGTTCGATCAACAGGCCGAGAAAACAACATCAGTGTAGTTAGCATTTAATCGACAATTCTGACCCTTGAACCGACGCGGCAAAAGCCAGTCCTCGACACTATCCGGCTTAGCCAGTTCCTCGAAGCCCCAGGATTCAAAGCCGTGCCTATTATCGGACCCGACGTTCAACCTGTATTATCAGGCGCGAGAAATGCATAATCCATATGATAGCTTAAAGCGTTATAATGCACGCGGCTACTTCCACCAACATCATTAACTGAAAGTTTGAAGTGAACTTGAGCTCGGCTCACAGAGACCTGGCCCCGGTCACCAATCATTACGCCCTGGCTATAAAATTATGAGTAAGCTCCCTGGGCACCAATAATTAAGCAAGTGTAGAGCTTGCATTGCGGGTGGCAAGCATCAAGAGAGTATTTTCTTCCGACCGTATTGATTTTCCGAGGTGATGATGATGATGATGATGATATGATTTTCCGAGGTGCCTCTTGGGAAGTAAACAATCTTGAATTGCCACAATGTTACTGGCAGTCGCACTGACGGTGCACGATATCACATCCGGACATACGGATAACAACTTGGAGATGCGATTGGACCGACACTAGTAGTTCTAAGGTAAATACCGCTTTCGTGTTCCGGAAGACCTTTTCAGATTTCCAGCAATTTCCGGATTGTGCCAAGCGAGGGTTTTGTCTTTCCATGAATGCTTGGCGCCACCTGATAGCCAAAGAAAGCTGCCACTTGCCCATCTAACAGTCATATTTATCACGCTCAATTCGATAATATGACGCCGTGTATAGCGTGGAATAGATTTGCGGTGTGCAGGAGAGGAATGTTGGCCGCAGAAAAGTCAAAGCCTTATAAATCGTGTGGGCCTGTGATGATAGCTTCCCATCAATGGAACGCATGTGAGTATTTTGATGTAAATATCGTGCCAAAATACCAAGCGGACGGATTGGAATGCCGTAAGGGCCTACAAGCTTCACGAAAGGGCTTTCTTGTGGCTCTCCAACAGGTTCTTCATGCTTACGGCCCTCAGTTTCGGGGCGGTAACAAGTGACTGAATACAGACAAGGCCATTCGTTTGAGCAACTCAGCCTGCAAGATTCGTTGCCGAATTCGGTTCTCGTTTAGCATGAGTGCCTCCCTATGAACTACTGTGCTTCTAGTGTACAATGATTTTCTTGACAGGACAACGGACTTGATGAATCCTCTTAGGTTTTTGTTTCAAATTTGAGAAATCACATGAGCCTAGCCACGTTTCCACGCCTCATTTGCCAACTGAAATGGTTCTATCATAGGTAAACTTCGGAGTTTGGAGCTGCGTGAAGTTATGGATATCAAGACTATCAATAAGCCAAACTACCTTCTTGCTCAGGCTCACAGAACTCGTTCCGTCTTCCAATCCTATCGAGCTCACGCCTCGCCATCAACCCCTCGACACTTATCAAATATTCCTAGACCATAACTCTCCATATGTCGAGGTGCCTGTGAGGAACTCACCTTCCTTTGTATCCGTGAATCATCAGGAGAATGACATTGAGGAGTGAGTAACGCACTTGCAACTTTGTTTGAGGCGCTACATACATGCTTACATCAAGCTCTACGTCCCTCCGAAGCTTCGAAATAACGCTTTACATTATTCCACGTAGTAGATCCTTACCGTTTGCAGGTTTGCAGAAAGATGATCTTTTATCAATACGATGGGACTAGGCCCTGGTCTCGAACACGCCTTCGCTTCAATATCATCCTTATCGACAATGTCGCCGAGACTTCACATCGAAGAGAGTTTATTGCATCACTTTCAAATGAGATTCTGGAACTAACACAGCGAAAATTTAGTGTCATATGCTACGATGTACGGAATTCTTGAAGATGCAACGCTCTTGCTTAACATGTTCCCTTGGTCCACGGCTGCCGCTATACGTGCGCATAGGCTTTTTGCCTGGTGGATTTTGCATGCGAACTTATACATCGAGAAGTGCGTTGGTCAAAAGGGAGAGGCTCTAGTAATGCCGTGAGATACGTCTTGCATCATGGTGTCCAGAGTCCACGGCCAAGCTGGCAGTTTCCAAAATGCACCATTAGTTTCTAAATTCGGGGACAATCAGAATCAGCAAATCCGAGCCTGAGTGAGCACTTGGAAATAATGAATCCACAGAAATGTCCACGGCACGTTGGAATCAAATTCGACTACTGCCTGCTGTCAACCCAAAACTTTTAAGATGTCCAACTTCTTGGTCATTGACTTGTAATCAGTTTCCAGTCTGCATCTGGTAGCAAAGACAGCGTATTCGGGATATTTACAGGATTGAAAAGTCAAAAACACCCTGGAAACTGTGTAATGATTCCCCTTGCATTCATTCATACATACATACAAACTAAGCGATCTCTTATGTCGGGTAACGGAAATTGATCTCGATACAGATTACATGATCCAAAAAGAAAAAAGCCACCGCTCAAATTGGGTCCGTCCGTCCCCGTATGCTCCTGGTACCTTCCTACAGCCGCCTTCGCGCTAGTGAGTACCTCGCTTCGTTTGTACCCAACCTCGTCTGCCTCAACATTTTTGCTTGAAGTTATCACGTCCCCCTATGCGCCACATATTTGGATCTCGGACAAGCGTTGTCCCAAATGCTACATAGATGGGACTAGGGGTTACCGTTACCCCAGTACCACAAAGCCAAAGAGCCAAGAAAGAAACGGAAAAGAGGATTCTCGGAGATTCCAGCGCCCTCAAGGGCGTTCCAAGAGCTCCCAAATCCGCTGTAGGGAGGAAAAGCAACAAAGCCAGTCGCTCTGCGAAAACTTCCCACACTAACACTTTCCAGGTGTATCACGACCCACGGGAGCCCTTTTTTCAATGACCTACTTACAATGCATCTCACATTTCGAGGAGGAGAGCGGCGGGAAAGTAGAGAAAAAGCTATGCAGAATGGCTGGAAAGCGTTTTGTTAGAAGCTGCACGTTAAGTGCGTTAAGTGGCAGCCAGAACCGGACGCATTCAGTAAGATTGGAAAAAAGTCTTGGAATCGTCACCGTCGAGACTTGACTTTCGCGCCTTTGTACAAATCTCATAGTCGTTGCCGAAGCAAATTTACCGCTGATTCTTATTCGACACCCCCAAGATACCCTCCCACTCTTTTCTCAACTCCTCCATTTGCGCCCAGCACTTCCCACCCAGGACCTCGAACTCCTCCCGCTTCTCCCTTGTCAATGCTACAGCGTCCCGTTTCCTCCCCTTCCTCTGCTGAGCCTCACTCGCATCCTCGATCTCTCCATTCCATCCCCAGCCCGGGACTTCCGTCTTCATCACCAAATCCTCGCCCCTCGTATCCGTGGCGGATCCCCACTTCGCTTTCCGGAGCCCGTTCCCTTCTGCCTCGTTGAGATTCTCGGCATCGGTCAGCGTGAGCCAGACGGGCGCCACAGCGGCCTTGTAAGGCTCGATGGGGTGCCAGGGACTGCCTATCCATCTCGCGAACAGGAACACGAATTTGTAGATAAAGACCAGGATGGAAGGAAGGGGCATGATTTCGGACGCGAAGATGCCGGGGTGCGTGAGGTACATCTGCGGCTTCACCAAGGTCTCGGACTCCTCTGCTGTGCCTTTTCTGGCGGTCGTCGTTTTCGAGCTGTCGAAATAGGGCGCGGCTATGCGCTGCACAGATGACAAGCCCGAGGTCAGGGTTAGAAGGTCTATCAGGCGCTTCGAGGATTCGTAAGGGGCTGGAGATTCCAAGCCTTGTATGTCGTCGAGAGAGAACTTGTCGTCGACGGCCTCTAGACTGCTCACCCATATTACCTTCCCAGAGGTCGCCGAGGACGGGGTCGCGGTTCGGGAAAGAAGTGGCATCAGCTCGTGGGCGAGTACATAGTGACCAAACACGTTGGCGCAGAAGACCTCACCCAGAGGCGGCTCGTTGCCTTTCTCCTGCTTCTCGAGCAGAGGTTGGCTTGGCTCATCTCTTACCCGGCTGGGATTCTTCACCAACGAACCGCGATGCGACAGCTTGTATTTCGGCCACGTTACAGCCTCCACGGTATCGAACAGAACCGTCTTCACTGCCAGCGGCCAGTTCAGACCCACCCAGCCGCCAATTCCAGCACTCAGTATCACGACGTCCAATCTAGGTATACGCAAGCCACTCAATCCCCAGCCCCAAGATCTCTGTGAACCAATTGATCCGGGTTTCTGACTCAGAGCCCATGGATCCTGCTCTATACCCGGCTCATAGCTCGCCGTCCCGGGAGATCCATGTGGGAGCTTGCCGCCATCCATCCGAGTCGCGTCCGGGCTACCAATTGTGCCATTGACCAGCTGGTCCGCGAGTCTGTACACACTCCGTAGATCGCACAGGTCCGCCTCAACGCCTAGGAAATGCACTCTCTGCACTGTCTCTTCCCATCTGTACTCGCCCCCGTGCTCTTTAGCTTGGGCCCGTTGCTTCTTCGCCCATGGCGAGTGATCGACGAGGGTTCTGAGGTGCGCGCGTAGCCTGGATATCGTGAAGCGTGTCTTCATGGGCGAGCGCGTGCAGAGTATGAGGACCAGGTGTTTCTTGGGAGTCGCCACGGGCGCCGTGAAGAACTCATCGATGAGTCGGGAGGCAATTGCGAAACCTAGACCGCTGAGGCCCCTTAGCAACGTTTCCTGGATGTGCAGCGCGGTGAAGGGAGTCTCTCGGATTGGGAGGTGGGAGGTAGGCTGCCCATCGAGCAGCAGTTCATGCGCCTGCCTACCTATTCGCGCCGGTGATCAGGGCAAAGAGCTGGCTGTCGCTCGTCTCCCAAGGTGGTAGCCCCATCATGTATGTGGCCGTACTATGTCAATCGCGAGTAAGGCGTGGATTGAGGTGTAAGCTGCTGTGAAGGGGAGGCAGAGGTGTTTATAACTTGGCCCAGGTATGAACTTTCGTTGTTTCGATTTCTGCGGGGTCAGGATGTTCTCGGAGCCTAACCGCTTTCGGCAGCTTTAACAGGTGTTCTGGACCACCTTGGCCTGTATGTTAAGATTTTACTACACAGGGGAAGAAACAAAACAATCGCCGCCTATTGAGTTACAGTACAGTACAGTAGAGTACACATCTACTGTACAGTACTGTACCTCTCTTTTTGGGGGGTCTTTCAAATATCTTGTAGCACTAAGGTAACAACAGAATCTCACTCTCGATCTCTAAGAACTAGGCAGGCATTTATCACATCCGTGAGATGAGCACAAAAATATATTATGGTAGAAGCTCCCTAGAGATAAGTGAGTTCTTGCCTTCAAGAGATCCTCAGGCCAGCTTGGGCAAGACATGCTCGTCTGAGGGTAAGTTACAAGACTTTTAAACGCCTCAGTCTAACGACGCAACCATCGCGACCTTATATATAACCACACAGTCATCCAGCGTCATCCAAATCACTAAACATTCGTAAGCCAGACGAAACCCGGTTCCCAAGCAAAGACTCATTAATACCGCCCTCTACTTTCCGCCAGCGCCTTTCTCCAACTCGCCTTCCTTCTTCCTTTCTTCCTTCGAGGCCAACCTCACCCTCCTCTCTTCTCTCCAGCCCCCGCCATAGAACCACACCAATACCAACAGTGGACTCAGAGCCGCCGTGATACCCGCGAAGATCACGAATGTCACTCCCCTCGCCCACGTTGTCAATAATGAGCTGCACGACAGCCACACCGGCAGCGCCAACCGAGCACCTGATCAGATTATTGACGGCGGTGGCAGAAGCCGACACGCCAGGGAAAAGGTCGATAACCAGCGCGCTGTTGAGCGAGAACACAGCGGTCGCGCTGTAGCCAATGAAGAACTGCAGGATGAGGGGAATAGGAAGGATGTCTAGGCGGAGTGAATAGCCGTAGAGTGCCGTCGCGAGGATGAAGATACAGACGATCCACCAGATGTTCCTCATCCGGGATTCCTCGATGGGGAAGTCAACGAGATCTTTCTTGTTCAGGGGTACGTCGGCGTCGATGCCATTCTTCTCTCTGTATCGGCGTTCGATGAGCTTGTAGTCGTAGTCCATGAGGCGTCCTGTGAGGTACGAGCCGAGAACACAGCCGATTCCATTTGGTAGGAAGATCAATCCAATCTGGAGTACGTTGAGATTGAAACGACTTGCGAATATGGCGGAGGTGCTCGACGTGACCATGCTCCAGACCGCGTAGACAACCGAGCCGAAGAACAAGGCAGCAAAAACGTCCTTCTCAAAAAGAAAGCAGAGGGGCGTAACGACACTCTTAAAAGTGACGTTCTGGCGCGGCGGTACGTCTCGGAGCTTCTGGGACGGACATGGCTCGGTAAACTTGTAGATAATGGGTCGATGGATGGACGTGAGGCGGATAGTGCCGTTTCCTGCGATGCTTCGGAGTGTTTCTGGAAGGATTAAGATGATGAGGCAGAGAGTGAGTGCGCCAAAGCCGAACAGGAACCAGAAGATGGCGTGGTACCCCAAGTAATGTGAGATCAGTCCGCCAAGCACTGGTCCGAAGGACTGTGCCATCATCCGAACTGAGACGCAAGTTAGCAGCCACCCCGGTGCAAGGGACATCTAGACTCACGGCCCCCGAAGATACCAATAAGACCTCCTCGTTCCCGAGGAGTTGTGATGTCCCCAATCACTCCCGCTCCTAGAGAATGTTAACCCCCGAATTTGGCAAGAGAGAGTCTATGCTCTCACCAACTGAAATAGTAGCAGCACTACCGGCGGCTTGAATCCCTCTGAACACCATCAAGGCAGTGAAATTATTGGTCAAAGCAAGGCCGAGATTGGCAGCAAGATAAACGACAAAAGTCCCTATGTAATGGTCAGGTCCTGTGCTCCTGTGCATCCGACTTAACTGACCGATGAATGTAACACGTCTTCCTTTGGTATCCGACAATGGGCCCCAAAAGGATGGCGCGATACCTTGCACAATCATGTACACGGTGACTGTAAGACTGACAAGCGAGGTGGTAACTTTGTGATCCTGGTGAAGGTTAACGCAAACTCATCAACCAAACGTACGCAACTTACTAAGGCAATCTCATCCAAGGCTGGAAAGTAAATGTTACTCGAGAGTGGCGAGAACAGGGCCGCGAGAGAGACGATGTAGACAAGTTTCCTTTTCCTGGCAAGCGTGAAAATATGATATGGCGGCTGCGGAACATCATTCTGTGGATTACATGACAGTGTACCAGTAGACGACCTTCGACTGGGCCAGCCATCTTCGCGAATTAGGGAAGGTGTGGATTGATTGGGACTCGTTCTCGGACTTCCGTCGAGTTCAACCTCTGCGACGGCTATGGTATCCTGTTTCTTCGTTTCAAATGCATGATCTTCGGTTCTTGACCGCTCAACTTGGGAGGGGACATAGGATGGGTTCAATGTCTCGGGTACTGGGTTAAGTTCCAAGCACGACAGACTCCCGGCGCTAGATGTTGCGGAAGAAGGGGTGGCAGACATTGTTGGCAAAGATACCACAGAGGTGATATGTGTAGAATGACGACAAGATGGAAAGACACGAAAGCACGGTTCTTATTGCATGGTCTCGGTCTACTATCTGGAAAAGGGCAGGCATTTTATATAGACGATCATGTCCCGAACCAACGCCCAGACACTTGGAGGAGTGGTCGTGTTGAAAAAGGAAGAAACCATCACTGAAGCAGTACGATGCAGAAAGGAATTGTCGTGTTCGTACCGCGAACCCCACCGCTCTTGCACTTGCACTTGAAGATCTCTGATCGGCTTGTAGACTCCAAAATGACCTACATGAGTCTACCAAAGTCGGACCTGGATGCCCAGAGGCCCAGAGGCCCAGAGGCCCAGACTAGAGCCGTACAGGTCTAGGTGGAATATCCCTCCAATGGCACCCAAAACTGGCTTTTCTGCGTACTGTACGAAGGAAATATCAGCAGAGCCAAGTGTAGCTAAAGAAGAGGAGGCGAATAGAAACTGCTCAAAGGTCGGCGTGGTTCGAAACACTTGGCGGCTGCAGCAGGGGAAACACAGCCTCGACGAGATAACCGATTGCCTTGGACAGATGCCAAGGTCTTTGCCGGTATGTTGATACCAGATACTGCTTCGGAACCGTCTGCGGCTTGAGGGTCCGTGGCTCGAGAACGCCATGGCCAAGACGGCATCGGCTGCTGATTCCAGTTTAGGATGGCCTGAAGTCGTCTGTACTTGCATACAGTAGGTAAGCAGAGCTTGGAGTGGGACTTTGGCCAAGACGAGGATCTACAGAAGCTCGAAGATCAACAACGATGGAGAAGTGCCAGGGCCGAATCGCGAGGTGAGCCTGGTGAGCCTGGTGAGCCTGGTGAGCTCGACGATGTGTGCGACTGTCGAGCCCGCCTCAGAGATCCTACTAGCAAGACGAGCGCAGAATGAGAGTTTCTCCCCTCACATCTCGGATCGGACGAAAGCATGGAGTCGTGAGCGTTGTGCGTAGAATGTAAGAAATACTTGGGGAAAAAGTAAATTTGTGCGGGACGTTGATCATCGACCGTGTCGCGATCACATGTTTAGATTCGAAGCGAAGTCTTGGATCGCCTTGGCGGATCCACCAAAACACTCTGAGTCCAAACCTCTTTACTCCCTAAGAACCCGATTGCGATATATGTACAGTACAGTCGAGGCATGAGCTCCCAGTCGCTGGATTACTATCTCTCTGCTAACGTAGGGTCAAATCAACTTTTGAGCAAGTAGGGTCACAATGGATTGCGTCTTTTAAAAGATTGCATCAGCTCAAAGCTCAGCCAAAACACTTTACGACATTACAAGAAGATAGACAGTAAAAAGAAGAAGAAATGGAGGATAAAAGTAACACGGCTAGCAGAGAGATTGCCAAGAATCATCGTTTCCTCGTTTAGTCAGGTGGGGGAACATAGAGATACCGATCCACCAAAACCATCCCAAACTTGACTTCGTGATTGAGAAACATACTATGCCCCCCACGAATCGAATGCCGAATCAATCATGCTGCATCGAGATTCACAAGGTAACTCTTTAGATGGCCTTATGACGTACCTAAAAGTGTAATTGATATAATTTACGATTACCCGAGAAGATGGCCACTAACAAGAGACGAGAAATCAAAAGCAGGTGTCTCTTCACGATGAAAACAGGGACATGAGCGGAGATATCTGCGAGATTACTCCTTTCGAGATTCAATAGAAGAGGGGGGCCAAGGATTGGGTAGCAATGCAACGACACAGATCCATCCAACACGTCTTCAAATCCGAATGCGAGACGCAACAGCAGCAGCACATCGCCCCAACGACACGGATCCATGATATCATGTGAAACGGCTTTCTGCAATCATCATCACCACCAAATCAAGTACGTGCAGACCAGGACACACAATCCCAATCCCAATCACAACAGATAATCGAAGTAAACAAACAGGTCTCCGAATCCAAACCTTACCAAAACACCCCAGTCCGTGTACGTATATGCACATACACATGCATCCAACACACAGGAAGGGCCTTAATTCATCATTCAATCATCCGTGCAGCAGAGAAGAGCAGAGCAGAGCAGATAACGGAGTAAGACCCAAGACCAAGACCAAGACCAAGACCACGATCCATGCATCCAGCGGATACGTACCGATGCAAAGCTATCGCTCACAAAAGGGCTGAACCAACTAACCAATCACCAACCACATCAATCAAACCTAACCAAGCGGTCCAAGCCAGAATTCTATCGGTTGGTCGACGGACCGACCGATCGACCAACCGACCGATCGACCGACCGACCGACTGACTGACCGACCGACGACGGACCGACCCACCGATTGACCCAAAGCCGGATCCGCACTTGCCAAGTCCGAAGCCCAAGTCGCACACTTACAGTACTGTGTACACCTGCTGTACAGTACTTGTTATACTTTCTCACAAACTCTTTTGTTCGTTTACTCGACCTATGTATAGTAAGTACAGTACAGTTCAATACTATACCTGCCTCCCTAGATGTACAGTACCGTACCGTACTCAAACCATACGCAAACCATACCTACCAAACGAAACCAAATCAAGCCAAACCACCTCAAGTCACCCCCCACCAAACCTTACCAAACCAACCCCTGCCCCAAAAAAATTCTCCAAACATAAGCACGAACTGAACATGAGCATGGCATTTTCCCGCTTTTGCATCTAGAGCAGGGAGGCAGGTAGGTGCCTGGCAAGATTGATTCAAGAAGAAACCTAGGATGACTCCCTACCAACCCAAACCGCACCAACTCCTCCTCACCGTACCGTATAAGTGCTTAGTGAAACTGGGAACCACCGACGGAAAACGCTCATTGATCGAGATCAAGGCGTTGCGTCCACGCGGCGAAAGAAGAGAGTGAGCAGAGATGCGATGGCTCGATGGATCGACGGAAAGTAATCACGCAGACGCCATCCATGACCAGACCAGCTCCTTACAAGGCGCTCGCAACATTCATCGATGGAAAAGAAATTGACGTAGGAGTGGAAGGTTGGGTGGAGAGACCGTAGCGTTCTAGAAACGTTATGGTACTGTGCTACGGAAAGAATAAGCGCTTCTAAATATATGCTGTATGACAGGAGGCGCCATTTGGGAGCTACTGTACTGTACTAACAACTTCTTTAAACGAGTTGCCAGTAGGGTCACGTTGCTACGCGGCGGCGTTGCACGTGACCGTGCACGCTAGATCCGAGGCGTAATCATATTCTCTCGACACATAGCTGGTCATTCACTTAAACGCTAGCAATTCCAAACGATTGCACGTTTGAAACCAGTGTATACACGCCCTCTTTGGTGAAACCAAGACTTCACCTATGTACAGTATAACACTCACTCACTTACTCACTTGATCATTCACTTACTCACTCATTTACTCACTCACTCACTCACTCACCCCACCTAAGCATGTACAATACAATATAATACAATACAATACAGCACAGCACAGCAAAGTATGTACAATTCCTTACCTACCTCCCTCCCTCCCTCCCTCCCTACACGTGCTGTACATACAGAACATACAGTACATACAGTACATACAGTCCGCACAATAAAAACATACTCTATTCTACATACTCTACCACAGCACACACATACAGTACATACAGCACAGTACAGTACATACAGAACATACCATACCATCCACACTCCAACCAACCCCACCAACCCTCCCAAACACAAGCCCAAAGAAAACCCCAACAACCAACATAACATAACGTTTTGCCCCTTTTCCCCCACATCAACACCATCAAGTACATACACTAAGCAGGGTTACAGCTCAAGACCGGATCTAGGAATAGCCCCTCCCTCCTCCCTCCCTACAGTACCCACGAGAAGGTCATTTATTGTACCCCTTTCTCCCCACCCCCCCCCACCACCCCCACCTCAGGGGCAGCCAAGGTAGACGCGATTCAGCCAAGCTAGAGAGAGTACTGTAGGTATAACCACAGCCAAGCCAAATTCAAGCCAGATTCCACGCCACATACACATTTCTACATATACACACACACACACATACAGTACAGCACAGTACCGTACCACAACGCAGCAAACCCGGTTCGCTTTTCTCGACATGCCTTGTCTTCACTGTACTGTACACAGAACATACTGACTGCTCACTCCCAATCGCATCACAGTATAATACAGCACAGCATAGCACAGCACAGCACAGCACACCGAGATGCAAAAACACATCAACGCGATCTTACGTACAATACATACATACATACATACATACATACACACATACAATACCCCGCAAAGAGTCATCGGGACCCTCCTACATACATACAGTACAGTACAGTACAGTAGCTAGCAGCCAAGATATCCATCCATCCATCCATCCAGCGCAGCCCAGCAAAAAACCCGCTCGTTTCAGGATTTCAAAGCTCTCTCTCGCCGCATTTCGCCACCTTTCTGCACCCTCTCATACAGTATGAATATCCAATTATATCTACAGCATTATATTACTATCCTATCTTGTAATCTAATCTAATAAACAGTAGTATATCATTCCAAATAGAAAAACCGAGCTTTGGATCGTTTGTAATGTTTTCAGTTCCAAAGCGAGCACATCTGATTCATCCTACCTACCTACAGCACCTAGGTACCGAGTTTACTTGCGCGCGGTAGGTAGTCCTCGCTTACTGTACGTCTATTTTCTCTGGTTCTCCTGCTGTCGCTGCCGGGATAGGGTCGCAGTGGCTTTTTGGCAACGTACTGTACATATACACATACATACACATACACACACACACATATACATACCACAGTACAGCACAGTACAGTATAAGCGAAAATAGGATTTCCCAAAAAGCAAATTAAGAAAAGAAAAGTAAAAAAAGAAGAAAAGAAGAAAAGAGAAAAAACGAGGCAGGCAGTGAGAAAGCCATGAATAACGGAAGAGCAAAATATACTGTATTATGTACTGTACCGTATGTAATAGAAAAACACACATACAAATACATATACATACATTTCGCCGGTGACGCGGTGACGCGAAAAGAGGTTGGGATCTGGCTTGGCTGGGCTTGGCTTGGCTGGGCTGGCTGGCTGGGCTGGCTGGCTGGCTGGCTGGCTGGCTGGCTGGCGGGCTGGCGGGCTGTGATAGAATAGAGAGAGATCTGGCTGGGCTGGATTGCGTCTATATACAGTACTGTACTGTACTGTACTGTACAATACTGTGTACTGTACCTTGGCTGCCCAGGGAGGGGAAAGGGGGGGAGGGGGGTGTAATGGCTTTCTGACGGGGAGGGTGCGGTGCTGTGTTTGCTGTATGGTGCGGTGCGGTGCGGTGCGGTGCGGTGCGGTGCGGTGCGGTGCCTTCCACTTACAGTATGTACTTACAGTACTTACAGGACACACGGTATAATACACACAGTACAATATATACTTACGGTACCTACCTACAGTACAGTACCTTCCACTTACAATACATATCGTGTGATACATACCTATAGTACAGTACTTTCCATTTACAATACAGTACACACAGTACAGTACACACAGTACAGTACACACAGTACAGTACACACAGTACAGTATATACTTACGGTACCTACCTACAGTACAGTACTTTCCATTTACATTACAATACACACAGTACAGTATATACGGTACCTACCTACAGTACAGTACAGTACCTTCCACTTACAATACACATAATACACACAGTACAGTACACACAGTACAGTACACACAGTACAGTACACACAGTACAGTACTTTCCACTTACATTACAGTACACACAGTATAGTACTTTCCACTTACAATACACACAGTACTTACAATTCACACAGTACAACAAACACAGTACAGTACACACGGTACAGTACACACAGTACAGTACACATAGTACATAAAATACATACAGTACAGTACACACGGTACAGTACACACAGTACAGTACACACAGTACAGTACACACAGTACAGTACACACAGTACAGTACACACAGTACAGTACTTTCCATTTATATTACAATACACACAGTACAGTACTTTCCATTTACAATACACACAGTACAGTACACACAGTACAGTATATATAATACAGTACACACAGTACATTACATATATTACAATACAGTACCTTCCACTTACAATACACACAATACACACAGTACAGTATATATAATACAGTACACACAGTACATTACATATATTACAATACAGTACCTTCCACTTATAATACACACAGTACACACACAGTACAGTACACACAGTACAGTACACACAGTACAGTACCTTCCATTTACAGTATATACCTACAGTACCTACAGTACCTTCCATTTACAGTACACACAGTTCAGTACCTTCCACTTACATTACAATACATACAGTACTTACAGTACTTTCCATTTACATTACAGTACACACAGTACAGTACCTTCCACTTACAGTACATACAGTACAGTACACACAGTACCTTCCATTTACAGTACACACTTACAGTACTTATAATACATACCTACAGTATTTACAGTACCCAAATATCAATCAATCAATCAACCAATCAATCAACCAATTAACCAACCAATCAAGCAAAGAAGGGGAGGAAAAAAAAAAACAAGAGAAAGAATCGAGAGAAAACCCCCCCCCCCCCTAAAAACAATTAACAATAGTAATTAGAGCCATGTGTGATACCTATAATACAATACAATACAATACAATACAATACATTACTGTAATGTAATGTAATGTAAGTAAGTATACAGGTAAAGAAAGTATTGCAGGATGAGGGTTGATACAGCATAATACAACACAGCACAATACAGCACAGCACAGCACAGCAAAGTACAGTACATACAATACAACAACCCGACGCTTGGCGTGATGAATGTTTTTCCTAGACCCGTACTGTATATACAGGATGTGTTGGTTGTCAGTCCCTCAGACCCGGCCGAAAGAAGGTCCCCCCAAGAGAACCAGTGACCCCCCCCCCCCCCTTCCCTTCCCTTCCCTCCCTCCCTCCCATTCCGAAACCCAGTCATGGTCTTTTCCTTCGCATTTTTGCATGCAATGCTGCAACAACCAACACATACTCATTTATGATACGCCATCGCACGTGAAGACATCTATTAGAAAAGAGAAGAAAAAAAGTCCCCAATATACTTCCCGTCAAGAAATGACTGCGCTCTTGCTTTGCGTCCGAGAATTAATGAAAACCTTTTTTGGGACCAAAACAAGAAAAGAAAAAAGAAAAAAGAAAAAAGAAAAAAGAAAAAAGAAAAAAGAAAAATTGAGGGGAGAAGATGGACAACAGGTCTATACCGTCCGGTAGAGTGAACAAAGACCATGTAACCTAGCGTAGCATCAAAAGAAGAGGTAGAGAAAGCAAGATATTTCGAACAAGGGCCCCGTTCATAGCCGAAAGGTGGATATCTGCATTTGGGCACGTGCGGTGGCGGATTACATGATGATGGCGGGCACATCGACGTTGACCTTGATGCTCTTGTGAGGCAGGATGCTCCCTCCGTTGACGTAGATCTCGTCGCCGATGGTGACGTCGTCGCCGAGCACGCTGACGTTCTCCAAGCGAGCCCACTTGCCCACGGTGGAGTTCCAGCCGACGATGGTGCTCTTCACCCACGCATGGTCCTTGATCTTGGAACCGGCGAGGATGACACAGCGTTGCAGACGCACGCCGTCACCGATGACGGCATCGGGGCCGATGGTGACATTGGGACCGATTCTGCAGTTCTTGCCGATCTTGGCCGAGGGGTCGATCAGGACGTTGCCGCCATGGACGTACGGAAGCGAGGAGGGGGCCAGGAGCTTGGAGCCCTTCTTGGTGAGGGACGACAGGTAGAGGCACGTGCCCGACAGGAAATCCTTGGGCTGTCCGACGTCCATCCAGAAGCCGTCCAGATCGAAGGAATGCAGCTGTCCGTCGCCGCAGATGGCCGGGAAGGTCTCCTGCTCGATGGAGGTCGGGCGCAACTCGATGCGCGTGAGCACGCTGGGGTTCAAGATGTAGATGCCGGCATTGATGCGGTTGCCGACGAACTCGACGGGCTTCTCGACGAAGCGGTCGATGCGCGAGGCGTGGTTGGGCTTGTGGACCACCACCCCGTACTTCGAGGGCTCCTCGACCTTGGTGACGACGATCGTGCCCTCGTCGCCGTGGGCCTTGTGAAAGGCGGCGAGATCCGCAAAGGGGTAATCGCAGATGACATCCGAGTTGAGGACGAAGAAGGGCGTATCGTCCTTGCCGAGGATGGCCTCAGCGAGCTTGAGGGGACCCGCCGTGCCGAGGGGCTCCGACTCGATGGAGAACGTGATCTTGACGTTGTACCTGCTCTCGTACTATCGGGGCGAACCATCAGTGCATGCGATGAGGTGCAGGAGCGTGGCCTCACGGACTTCTGCCAAATGCTTCTCCATCACCTCGGGCCGGTAGTTGACGGCCAACACGATGTCGGTGACGCCCGCCGCGGCCAGGGCTTCGACCTGATGCAGGATCATGGGCTTGTTGCCAAACTCGACCAAGGGCTTGGGGAGGGTGAGCGTCTACGGGTTGGTCAACGATGGCCGGCGTGTGCAGACGCTCCGACGTCTGCAGAGGGGGGGGGGTTCGAAGACTCGCAGCGACAGCTCCCGCCGAAGTCCAGGGGAACGTACGAGAGGGCGCAGACGTGTGCCGAAGCCACCGACCAGAATGAGGGCTTCGCCGCAAGTCAGCCATGGCGCGCGATGCAAGGCCGGTGCGGGCAGACTTACCCTTCATCGTGAATTGATGTGCGGAGAGTCGTTGTGCGGAGGGGGGCGAGACGAAGGGCACGACAGGACTCCACCGTCAATCCCGTCCCAGCGTTGAAGGTTTCGCGGCTGCACGTCGGGGTCTGGTGAGGGACGAGGGGCGGACACGGCTGGCTGGCGCTCGCTCGTGTGTGGGTGGGAGGGAGGATGGGGGATGCGATGCGTGTCAATCGGCGAGCGTCGAGGGGAAGAAGCGCGATGGAGTGAAGAGGGAAGAGAAGCAGAATTGTGGTGAAGTTGGTGCCAAAAGAATTCTCGTCTAGCGGAGCGGGAAGGCGACCTACTCGAGAACCCCTATTGTGGTGTGGGGCTGAGCCAGAGTCGGGCCCACGCACATCCAGCGTACAGGATGGATGGATGGATGGATGGGTGGATGGATGTATCATGGATATATGTATGTATGGGTGAATGTATGTACGAATGTATGTACGGATGTATGTATGTATGTATGAATGTATGTATGAATGTATGTATGAATGTATGTATGAATGTATGTACGAATGTATGTAAGTATGAATGTATGTATGAATGTATGTACGAATGTATCATGGACATATGTATGTATGTATGAATGGATGTATGTATGAATGTATGTATGAATGTACATACCTACATACCTACCTACCTACCTATGTATATATGTACGTAAGTATGTATATCTACATGCATAAATGTATGTACCTATATACATATATGTACCTACCTTATTTACCTCTATATGCACACAGTACATACATACATACATCCACACATCCACACACACAATACACGACTCATCCAAGGTCCCTCCCTCCCTACCTCCCTCCCTCCCTACCCAGTACCTACCTAGTCAAGCGGGGACGCCATCGACATCGCCATCGCCATCGCCATCGCCATCGCCATCGACAAGCTCGCAGCCCCGCAGCACCGACCAAGCCCGAGCCTCGTGATTCCCCGTGTTCGATATTGATTTAAAAAAAAAAAAGAAAAAAAAAAGGAGGGCGGCTTGACGCCAGACGGCCCTGACCTGGCGTGTGCGGAGACGGAGACGGAGAACGGGCAGAGGGGGTACGGTACGGTACGGTACGGTACAGCGCTGTCAACACACGACATCATCCTCACCATCACGCGGCGGCCGTGCTCGGCGAGGGTAGGGTCATCCGGCACTGTACTGTAGGTGAAGGACACCAGTGTCGGGTGTCCACCCCGGGCGCCTGGATGCCCACAGGACGGTACTGTACGGCACTGTACAGCAGCGATGGGCACAGTATGTACTGCGCATACATTCATGCGCACACACACACAAGTTTCCGAACGTCGGTTAGACAGTACCAATGATCCCCCTTTCCAACCATGTCCGTACACATACATGTACAGTAGCACAGGAGCACATTGATATCACGTGGCATCTGAACGACCGTGCGTGGCGAGCACCTCAGGGGCAGCCGCAGCCCAAGCTGCTCGTGGTTGGATTGTGCTTGTTACCGTGGTCACACTACCGAGCGCGCCAACATCCATCCATGGTGCCAAGTGGGAAAGCCGCGGTCCTTGCCCCTCCCAGAGAACAGAAGACGAAGAAAAGAAGTCAAGAGAGGAGAGGAAAAAAAGAAGAAGAAGAAAAAGGAAGAAAAAAAAGGAGAGAAAAAAAAAAAGGAAAATCGTGAGCTGTCATTCGGGGATGAAAAAGCAACGCTAGATACCGCCACGCTTGCTAAATGCATCAATCGCGAGCATCGAAAAAGCCTCCCAACCGTCACCCGTGGCTCCTCCACCAGCCTCCAGCATGACGGGTGCCAGGGCACGCGAAACCGCCTCCACCCGGACGGTGGCTGGGTCGAGTTGCCTCGGATCTCCCACGACAGGTGCTGTTTTCCCCATGTCGTGGCCAGGTCTGGGTTGCCAAGAAAGAGAAGCGTTCGTCGTTCGTCGTTCGTCGTCGTCATTCGTCATCATCGTGAATCATCATGGGAGCCGCGTTCGTGAAATCGTCAAGCAATTTTTCGTCGAGAGTCGTCTGCCTTTCTCGTGTGGGGGTTGGGGGGGGGGGAGGTCGTGATTCATCACGGCGTCTGCCGCGCTGACGACCCGGTCGGCCCTGTCCGGGACGGAGCAGCAGACCCGGGCCAGCATCGTCGGCCGGTACGCTCGACGGCTCATGCGTCGCGGCCAGAAGACGTCCCGGTCGTGATCCGCTACTCCGAGGACGTGGTGGAACTGCTGCTGCTCAAGTTGACGGAGTGGCTCCGACCGCCCCGACTCTTCCTGTGCCTGCCGCCGCTCTCATTCGCAGGCAGGCCCTGGACCACGCCGTTCCGAGCCAACATGCCTCCGTTCACCGAGAAGTTCCGGCAGACCATGAAGGCCCGCATCGCGGCATTCTCCTGCGCCAGCCCGTCGGATTCGTAGGCCAGGTCCGTCTGGTATTCGCGACCATTCACGAGGACGAGGCAGGTGAATCCCGAGGGGCTCCGGTACGTCTCGTACAAGGGGTCGCGCCATCCCCGGCGACGGCACAGACCTGTCCGGCGTGTCAGCAGTGATCACGACCCCGAGGCTCATGCGGCGGGGAGGGGAGGGGGAGGGAAAACCACCACACACGACACGAGCCCAGTGACGGACGGGGTGGAGATGCGCCGTGGATGGACCAACGTACTCTCCAGATATGCCATGTAGAAGCCACCCATGATACCTCCGCAATGGACCACGGCCCAGGTGTGACGCGAATCCAGGTCGGGAAGCGAAGTCGGTGGTGGTGTTGAGCGAGGGTGCGTGTGAGAGGGCGAGGGAGAGCGCAATGGTTCTTCGGATGCCAGGAGGGCGACGACGCTGCTGGCCCCCAAGGACGCGATCTCTCCCACGCAATCGAGCCGAGCCGACGTACAGTGTACCGGGCAGGAGGCACAGCCGTGACGGAACGAGAGCGGGCGGGTGTGTGGTGAGGTCGGCGTCGTGGGAATGGCGAGCGCACGGCGGACGGGCTGAGGGAGGGGGTGGTCGCGGGCGTGGCGCCGTCCTCGACCGGCGAGACATCAGTGATTTATTGCAGAGGCGACGGTGAGCGCGCGGCAGGGGGGTGCGAATGGGAGTCCCGTCGCGAGAATCCGGCGCCGTCGCGCGAGGACGACGGCGTGAGGGCGCTGCAAGTCGTGAAGGATGCGGCTCTTCGAATGCGCCCCATCGCGAAGTGCTGGCGTAGGCCGTTGCCAATTGATGTCGGCACCAGCAGCAGCGCGGCCCCTCCACCAGCACATGGCCCGGCCTGCGAGGCGATGATCGCTGAGGGGTCAGAGGAGTATGATTTCGTGCGGTGCAGGTTGGTCTGCAGCTACGGTCGGGTCTGTATGGATGTACAGTCTGTGGATGTATGTACATACACCTTCTGGTCGATGCAGCCGTCGCGGCCCCGGACTCAACACACCACACAGCCGGCCGATGAAGGCATGGAGGCATGAAGGCATGAAGGCATGAAGGCATCAAGGCATGAAGGCATCAAGGCATCAAGGCCGCACCACGCCGTGCCCCTCCGCCGCAGATGGCGCGGTCGCGAGACCTGAGCGCCTCTGGTCGTGCGCCGACGACTCGCACAGCACCGTGCCGTACATATCCGGCTGGATGGCCGCTCACGCAGCGACACGGGCTGGGAGAGACGCCGACTGGGAGAGACACCGACTGGGAGAGACACCGACTGGGAGAGACACCGACTGGGAGAGCCACCGACTTGGAGAGACACCGGCTCGAGGCAACGAACACGGTCGCCATGTCAGCACGCCCCGTTCGTGCTGCTACAGTACGTTCCGTGCTGGGTGTACGGTACGGTCGGTACAGGACAGACAGAGGCAACCCCACGACCACGCTCTGGACCGGCTCGAGTGCAGCATCAGCATGTCGTGTGCGTGCGTGTGTGTGAGTGAGTGTGCCTCTGCCCCCGCACCGTCTCATCGCGGTGCAGACTACAGTGCTGTGCTGCAAGACTGATCGTGGCCAGGAAGTTCGCCGTCACCGACAGACCGTGGCGGCCGGGCGGATCAGCGATCTCGCGGCGCCGTCCACGGTGCAGTCAAGTACCGACAGTCCTCCGAACAGCCATGTCCCGTACGTGGGAGCGTACGGCATGTCGTACCGCCCTCGGGACGTGATGCGGTGCGGTACTGTCTGTCCTGTCTGTACTGTACTGGATGTGCTGCCCCGTATGTCCAGGACAGTGCTCTGTCTGTCCGGTACGCAGTCGTCGCAACGGCACGAACGATCGATCCCTTGCGAAGCTCCGGTAGGCTCAGTCAGTACAGTAGCTCAGCAGCGCGCAGGCCCGCGTCGTCGTGTTGCATGCAAGGTTCACTTGATCGCATGTACGATGAGCTGGCATGGCGCTTGGGGTCTCGAGTCGCAAGGCCCATATGCCGGAAGCAGTCCAAGAGGCATGCATGGAAGTCCTGTACGGCAACGCTTTGGTCCGAGGGGTTGTGGCCGGGGGACGGACTGTGCTGTACAGGAGGGACGGTACATACGGTACGGTGCTGTCCTGTAGGTCAGCAAGTACACGTCCGAATTGTGACGCGCTCGGTGATGCTCTCGATGGATGTCGTGGGATGGATGAGGGGTGTGGCTCATGAGGTCCGTGGGAAACTGTATGTGTACTTACTGTATGTAATGTGCTGTGCTGTGCTGTATGGTACAGTACTTCTCGCCAATCACCTCAGGTCCCAAAGAAGACATGTCAGACACGCGAACTGGAACAGTAAGTGTGCTCCGAGATCCTAGCAGCCTTTTCGAGAAAGAGAAAAAAGAGTAAAGAAAGACTCCTAATGTACTGTATATACTATATATACTGTACAGCATATTACTATACCTACAGTATTATGTTACGGTACTTGCGTGAAACATGGCATTCTACAACGGTGCATTATTCTACCATGGCATTGTACAATACAGTACAGTACAGTACATTAGCCGATTCTTTAGTCGTACTGTACATAACAGTGTTCACCAGGGTCTTATCCACTCCTTCGACTTACTTCTACATTTCACTTGCATTTAACTTAAACCAGACTTAACGCACGGACTAGAGTTTAACTGTACTGTACTATACCGTGCAATAATATACACCCCCAGAGTATCTATATACACTACAGTACAGTAAGCACAGTACAGCACAGTACTGTACTTACCTTTCCCACTCGCCCTCCCTCGGGATACGCGATCGACGACGACGACAACCTCACGAGCTAGACTCAAACCCGTACGCGGTGCCTGGTACGAGTCTTCAGCTTCTCCATACCCACCCAACATCTCTCTCTCCCGCCGCGGAACAAGGCGCTCTGCATTCGACGAGTCCGCAGAGCCACGGTTCAAAAGCAATCGCCACGTAGCGATGTGGAAGAAAACTCTCGTGTCGGGCCCATCATACAGTAGGTACGCACGTCGCAAATTGCAGTGCGGCGATCTACATCGCAATTGCAGTGCTGTTTATCTACACCGTACATACTGTACTGTACTGTACCTGACGGAGGCGTGTGTGTGTTTATTATATATATTGTGTACGCATACTGTATGTATTGTATGTACTATACTGTACCAGATGCATGCATGGATTACGAAGAACAGGCGGATACTGTAGAGAAAAAATTAGCTCGATGGTGGAAAAGGCCGTACGGCGGTGGTGCATTACGGTAAGTACTGTAAGTACGGCGCCGTCGGATAACCACGATAGATAGGTAGCGAACACGACCGACGCGATGGCATGTTTACAGTAGGGGGCGGTGGAATATTAGCTGCTCGCAATCGTATCGGTGTATGTCACTGCCCCCCCGACTCTCATTTTGTATTCCTTTTGACCAAACCAAAAAAAAAAAAAAAAAAAAAAATAACATTCGGAAAATTTACTACTCAGCGTCGCCGATTTTGGAAGTGCTGAATTGCTTTGAAGAGAGTTGTAAAAGGGCCGAGATAGCGCGCAATCCCAAGACCCGGCCGGAATGTGCGGATGGGAAAAGCCTTTCTCCAACCGTGGTTTTGCAGTAAGTACAGTACATCGCTGCTTTCTCGGAGGTCTTGGGTGTGTATGTAAACATCCCGGCTTAGCACGTTCTACGTCCTACGGCTACGGGAGGCTGAGGTGGTGGGGGTGGGCCCCTCCTGATGTTTAACGAGATCGTTATTATCATGATTGTCCCTTTAGTATAAACTGTACAGCAGTACTACTTGCCTTTCGTACTTTCCTAGGTGCTCGAACCAAACACTGTACAGTAGGTACATACTTACAGTACTGTAAGCACCCGCAAGCCTTCCACCACCACCACCACCACCACCACCACCAACACCACTATAACAAACCCCCCCTCCCCGACTTAAATCCCCACCTACTCTACTCTACTCTACTCTACGGTGCAGTAGAGTACAGTATATACTGTGAAGCCAAATCCTTCACATAACGCTTGAGCTTCATTTCCTGTTCTTGTTCTTGTTCTTGTTGTTTTTCACCCCTACATACAGTACTTACCTTGTTATGCTTACCTTCTATAATACACACACATACACATTTACACATTTACACATTTACACATTTACACATTTACACATTTACACATTTACACATTTACACATTTACACATTTACACATTTACACATTTACACATTTACACATGTACATGTACACATTTACACACATTTACACATACACATCTCACCAAGTAAGCACCAACCACCAACCACCACCACCGAGCACCGGGCACCTGCCGTTTCCGACACAACTGCTGGCTGCTGGCTGCTGGCTGGTAGCTGCAAGCTGCAAGTATCACGTGATGTGATATAATGACCTTCCTCCTCCTCCCTTCCTCTCTTCCTCCTCTTTTCTTCCCTCCCTTCTCCCTCCCTCTTCCCTCCTTCTCCTTTCCCCCTTCCTCCCTCCCTTTTTCCCCTCCCCGCTAGCTTGTCCTTCACTCCCGCACGCCTTTCACGGGCTCTAGCACTCATGCCTCCTCACCTGCTTGCTCGAGGGATGGGGGGAGGAGGAGGGGGAGAAGGGGGGGAGAAAGGGGCGGGGGTTTAAAAAGAGAAGAAGGATAGAGAAGGAGAAAAGAGAAGGAGAAAAAAGAAAAAAAGAAGGAGAAAAAAAAAAGAAGAAAGAGGAGGAAAAGAAAGGAAGAAGAAAGAGGAAGAAAAGAGAGGAAGAAGAGATAAAAAGGGGGGAAAATGGAGAAGGAGAAAAGAGAGGAGGAAAAGGGAGGAGGAAAAGAGAAGAGAAAAAGAGAAGAAATAAAAAGAAGAAGGAAAGAGAGGAGGAAAAGAGAAGAGAAAAAGAGAAAAGAAAAAGAGAAGAAAAAAAGAGAGGAAGGAAAGAGAAGAGAATAATGTTCACATCTGTAAGTTGGTATTTACAATTGGCGTACATGTGGGTGTGTGTGTGTGTGTATGTCTATACGAATGTGTGTGTATGTAAATATGTATGTACATGTGTGTGTATATACGAATATATGTGTGACTGTATATTTGAATGTATGTGTGAATGTACATATATGTGTAAGTATGTATGTATGTAAATACATACGAATGTATATATATACAAATCGAAAGGCTTTGACTAAGAAAGACAGATAGAAACGAGATTTAAAAACGAGACTTAAAACGAGTATCAGAAACGAGCATTAAAAACGAGATTTAAACCCATGACTTAAAAAACAAAACTCAAAAACAAGGCTCAAAAAAAACCCCCCAGAAAGGAAGGAAGGAAGAAAAAAAGGAAGGAAATAAGGAAGGAAAGGAGGAGGTACAATACAATACAGCACAGTACAGCACAGCAGGCGGTCACGTCACGCGTCACGAGGGCGACGATCCAGTAGATACCTACCTACCTAGATACCTACCTACCTACCTACCTACCTATTACCTAGATACCTAGATACCTTAGATACCTACCTACCTAGATACCTTAGCACCTCTGATCCATCCATCATCCATCGCGCGGGAGTCAAGGGAAACGAAAAAAAACCCGCGTCCGACAGGGCGAATGTGCCAATCCAGCGGATACGAGAAAGTGAAAAGATTAGGATTAGAAATTAAACCTGATGCTGTGAGCGTGCCCCGTGACGACGGACGGAGTATGGTATGGATCATGCGAAATAGGAAGAGAGACCGACGCTCGCCTCGCCTCGCCTCGCTCCTGGCCCAGATACGGCCCTGAGAGACGGACGTGTGCCAACGGTGCGATCAATCCCCATCTAATCAAACATGCACTTTTGGTAAAGCAAAGCAAGCAAGCAAGCAAGAAAACAAGCAAATTGGAAACCATGCAGATCACAATAACCCCCCCCCCCCCCCCCCCCCCCCCCCCCCCCCCCCGAAGCCCCGCGCCGAGAACCCCCCACAAGTTACACTCCATGCAGCCAGCACCAGCACCAGCACCAGCACGCACCGCTTCACTCACACGTTCCCAGGCAGGATCCTAGAATCCCCCCTTCGACGCGAAGTGCGCCCTCATCTCCTCCGCGGTGCCGGGCGGGATGACGAACACGGGATGCAGCGTGCCGATGCGGTCTCCCTCGTCGAAGACCTGGCTGTCCTCGATGATGGGCTCCGAGTGCCACTGGAACGCCGCGGAGGGGAAGCTGCGCAGGCCCGATCCGGGGGGCGAGGCGTCGAAGTGCCAGTTGGTTTGCGCGGAGGTCAGGCCGGCGAGGACGTAGCAGGTGTGATAGGCGTCCGAGGCACTGAGGGGGGGAAAGGTTAGGCGAGGACAGGTGCGCGAGAACGGGCCCGGATCGGCACTCACTGGCTTGGTTTGTCGCGGAGACCTCCTCTCGTGGTCTGGTCCTGGCAGCAGCACAAGATGTATCTGATGAGGCCCTCTCGGCTGAACAGCTTGCCGTCAGGCGTGATCGCCGAGAGCGTCGACGCGGGACCCGCGGCCGTGCCGTTCAGACACGCCTCGAGCAGCGGCCAGCACCCGCCGACCCAGTGGCTGTAGCACCCATCCACGAGCTTGTTCGTCCGGCCCGAGAAGCCGCTGTCGGGGGCGTATTGCCGCGCGGAGAGCCACGAGATCAACAAGGGCACGTCGAGGTATCTACACCGCGGGTGAGAAGCTGCCGCGACGCGGACGCGGTAGGTGCGGCTTACGTGGGGATGATGGCCTGAGGATCGCCGAGGATGCTGAGGCAGGCCAGGGCGCAGAAGGCGTAGGCGCCGTGAGCTTCGACGTCGGGCCGCGCCGACATGCCCCCTTCAAACGTTTGACCTGCCGCCGTCAACACGCGCGGGAGCCAGGAGTGCGGGGGGAAAACATACATCGCGAGATCCACTCGGGGAGACGCGTGAAGAGCGTGGCACCCTCCGGTGTCCAGGCAGGCGAGTCGGGGTGAAGCTCGAGCGGCAGGTCAAGCAGCACGACGATGACGGCGGCGATATAGGCTCCCCTGAGACACCACGTCGATTAACCACACGATGCTTCCTGGGGGGGATGGCCGGCGACACGGCGACACGTACCGCACATCTTCCTCGCCGCCCACCGACATCTGGAAGCCGCCACTCGGTTGCTTCAGGGAGCTGAGCCACTTCCACATGCTCTTCCGATCGATCAGCTCCATGGCGTCCGGGCCGCCGACGATGGCCAGCGACAGCAGGATGGCGTAGGTGGGCGCCAGGTGCGACATCTGGCCGTGGCCGCCGCCGAAGCCGCCGGCGCCGTTCTGCATGGGGCGCACGGTGCGGACGAGTCGCTGCCGGTACTCGGACACGTCGGCGCCGAGGGTGGCGAGGCCGTTCAGGGCCCAGTAGAACATCCACGGCCGGCTGGCATCGGCGGCCACGTAGGCGGGCGGCAAGGGGCCGAGCGTCTTGCGGAGAAAGGCGACGTGCCGTGAGCGGGCGAGCGGCGGCACGCCATGGGCGTTGTATCGAAGGCCTCGCGGTGGTGCGGACAGGAGGGGGAGCACTTCTTGCACCGTCTCGTCCTGGTCCTGGGAGCTCTCGGTCACGTGCCGGTCTCGGCACGGCGGGAGCTGGGTGAACAGGGCCGGGACCATGGGGGACATGATGCGGCGCGCGCGGATGCTGCTTCGCCGGGGGGCGCCGAGGGTGATGGGGATGGGGATGGCGATGAGGATGAGGATGAGGATGGGGACGGTGACGGTGGTGACGGTGCGCTCCTCTTGGGGAAGACAATCCTTCGCCTTGGGTGTTTTCTTTGTTTGACGCGGAGGAATGTCATGTCACGTGCGGCTCCTTTGATCCTGTGCCGCACATGACCGTGGGTGAGAGGGGAGGTGAGGCGAGGGGTGAGTGTGAGGTGAGAGGTCGGAGGGCGGAGGTCGGAGGTCGGAGGTCGGAGGGCGGAGGCCTGAGGCCTGAGGCCAGAGGCAGACGTCCAAGGTGCAGGGCCAGAACAGAGGTCCAAGGTTCAGGGTCCAGGGTCCAGGGTCCAAGGTCCGAGGTGCAAGGTCCGAGGTGCAAGGCCCAGGCCCAAGACCGGGCGCGATCGCTTATCGGGCTCGCGTCCTCGCTTAAGAGCTTATCTGAGCCCGGAAGCCCTGAACCCTTGGTCCCCGCCCTCCACCGGCCCCGCGCCCGGTCACGAGGGCGGGCCCGCGTGCGAAAGTCCGAAGGCTCGCGAAGTCGAGGGTGTCAAGCAATCGCGGTGCGGACTGTACGGACTGTGCACACTGTACACACTGTACACTGTACACTGTACACTGTACAGACAATACAGATACTACGCTCCTTCTCCTCCGAGATGTCCAGCACAGCAGGACCGTCCCTTCTCGACCGCGTCATCCGGCCGTCCAGCCGTTTGTCGTCACACCACATCACGCCCTCTGCCATCAGCCGCGATCGCTCGTGGAGAACACCCCACGACGTGTACTGTATGTATGTATGTACTGTGTACGTACTGTACATGGGACAGATACTGTACACTACACATACCTCCTGAACTTCATGACGGCGCTTCCTGCCACAGCGGCGGCCGCAGGCAGCCAATGGGAAAGCCGACATCCGCCCCCCGCCGACCCACGCGGGCAGTTGGCAGCCGCCCATCACCCATCACCCATCACCTCCCGACCCTGTGTCCTGTGTACAGCACGGTACATATGTGCCATCGTACTCCTGGACCGGCGGTAACGTGTACGATGTACAGTACCGTACATACAGTACAGTCCCTCCGGTACCACCGACCTTGCGCTCCACGAATCCGACGACCTGCTCATGCCATGCGGCCGCGAGCACCATGCCAGCATGCGCCGCGGAGGCCCGTCTCGTCCATCTCGCTCGCCTCGTCCAATCGCGCGGCCGTGGGCGGGCTCGCGCATGGAGATGGATGGCCATGCACCTCGCGCAGGACGAGCCGGAGTGCTCCCGTGCCTCCTGTGCGGGGGCCGCGACGCCGCGCCTCGTCGACCACCGAATGAATCGCCAACGGGGCGCGAGGGCGAGGGCGAGGGCGAGGGCGAGGGCGAGGGCGAGGGCGAGGGCGAGGGCGAGGGCGAGGGCGAGGGCGAGGGCGAGGGCGAGGGCGAGGGCGAGGGCGAGGGCGAGGGCGACTCCTCGGAGCGCGCGTGCGACCACGGCATGCACCGCCGGCGGATGGCGATGCCCTCGATGGCCGGGACGCTGCGGGACTTACGTCCTGTCCTGTTGGTCCAGCACATACTGTGTACACAGACACTCACTCGCGGGACTGGACGGTACTGTACGATGCAAGAGCTCGTTTCGCTTCGCCCCCGAAGCGAGACGTCGAACACCTTCTGCATCGATGGGCCTGCCGCGGCTGGCGGGAGTATCTATCGGCTGGGTTGGGATCCGGTGGCCGCATCTTCCCATTCGGTGGCAGGTCGGAAACGCTGGACCGGCGGGTGGAGAAGCCGATCTGCGCCATGAAGTGGGGGTTGCGAGCGCATCCCACCAGTCCTCGGTACTGTACTGTACAGTACATACTGTGTACAGTATGAGTACATACAGTACATACAGACTGCGGTCGAGTCGTCGACCAGTCCGGGGCCTCGTGCCGCCCCCGGCCCGACGTCGAAGAGTCAAGAGAGACTCTCGCGGCTCCTGCGCCGTTGCCGCCAAAACAGCGGCTCGATGCCTCGCAGATCGCGTGGGTCGTGCGAGCAGCCCGCCACGGGGACGTGCGCGCCGAGCCTGTGCTCTCGTGCAGTCCCCGCCGGCGCTCCTGGGGGCGACCTGGAGAAGCGGCCTGCCCGCCCTCGCGCGGGAAGGGAAGACGAGAGTGTCATCGACGGATGCCGCATCAGGAGCCGAGTCCGACCTCCGAGGCCGACGAGGACTGCGACGGAGGGTGTCGGTGGGTTGCGGTGAGTTGCGGTGGGTTGCGATGGCTTGCGATGGCTTGCGATGGCTCGCGATGGCTTGCGCGCGTGCCTCTGGATCAGTGAATACCGAGAGGGCGAGAGTTCGTCGTGCGATGCAGGAATTCATTAGTGGGACATCCGGTGCTGCACCGCTTGACAGCATGGGGTCGGAAGGGGGGGGGGGTGGTTCGGAGAAAGTGGGGTGAGAGTTGGTTGTTGTTGAGGGGAGGGGGAGGGGGGAGGAGGAGAGGAGGAGGAGGAGGAGTAGGAGTATGTAGCTAGTGTACAGTAGTAGTGTACACTACACTACGACTGTACACTACTACTGTACACTACTACTGTGCACTACTACTGTGCACTACTACCGTACCGCACCTACATACTACATTGCCGCACCTCCTACAGTACAGCACCCCTACAGCACCCCTACAGCACCCACCACTACCTACCTATAGTATGTACTGTACCTCCCTAGCTAGGAATTAGATATTTACAGTCCAGTAGCAAGTCCCTTATCAACAACAGCACATGCCGATTCCACGCCGATTCCCACGCTGCGTTCCCACGCCCCGTTCCCACGCCCCGTTCGCATGTACGTTCGCATGTACGTTCGCATATACGTATCTATCTATCTATCTATCTACGCATGTACGCATGTACGTACGTATGTATGTATGTATGTATGTAATCGTTCATGCCCATCCCATCCCATCCCATGCCCATCCCATCCCATCCCATCCCATCCCATGCCCATCCCATCCCACCCCATCCTCCTTCCTTCCTTCCTCCTCCTCCTTCCTCCCCTCTGCGCCCAACGGCCGTGCTCCATCCATCAGCGATCGTCCCGAGTACCGAGCACCGAGGACCGAGCAGGGGACGACTGAGGAGGGGACGACTGAGGAGGGGACGATTGAGGAGGTTTCGCTTGCGCCGAGTTGGAGAGTCGCTTTTTGGGTGGATGGATGGATGGATGGGTGGGTGGATGGGTGGATGGGTGGATGGGTGGATGGCTGGTTGAGGGTGTGTGTGTGTGTGTTTACTTACAGGGTGCTGAATGTGTAGTGTGTATTTACTCTCCGGTAGGCAGGGAGGTAGTGTTTGTAGTGTAGATAGATGGATGGGTGATCGTCTGCTCTGTGTGCATGTTTGTATGTATGTGTGTACTGTATGTATAGTGGGTAAGTAAGTAAGTGAGTGGGTAAGTAAGTAAGTAAGTAGGTAAGTGAGTGGGTAAGTAAGTAAGTAGGTAAGTAAGTAAGTGAATAATTAAGTAAGTGAGTAATTAAGTAAGTGAGTAATTAAGTAGGTAAGTAAGTAAGTAAGTAAGTGAGTATTAAGTAAGTGAGTAATTAAGTAAGTGAGTAATTAAGTAAGTGAGTAATTAAGTAAGTGAGTATTTAAGTAAGTGAGTAAGTAAGTAAGTATGTAAGTGGGTAAGTAGGTAAGTAAGTAAATATGCAGTGCACAACAGAAGTGCACCGTATGTACTGTACCTAAATATAACACGGTACGGTTCTTTGCCCGGAGAGCACGATGGCTCATGGTTGTAGTGTGCAGTGCAGTAGAGGACGTTTGGTAGTTGTGGATTGTGGGTTGTACGTACAGTATATATTATGTACGTACCTACAGTATATTTATATATGTACATACTGTATGCATCTACGTATATTTGCACAAACACTAAGGTACTGTCTGTTTCCACTTAAACACATCCACACCACTCCAAAGGGCATCCTCATCCTCATCCACGCCAGCCCAGCCCAGCCCAGCCCAGCCCAGCAGCCGTTTGACGTACGTGCGCCTGCCGTCAGCTGGCCGTGGTGATTGGCCCCTGATGCTGCCGCCGGCGGTAGTCTGTCTGTCTGTCTGCGGTGCTGTGCGGTGCTGTGCTGTGCTGGATGTGTGTACAGTACTGTGTTGTGTGCGGTAGATCCGATCCAGTAGAGTGCTGTGCTGTGCGGTAGGGAGAGTCACGCTTTCGTTATCAGGTCTCTCGCTTGTGGCGGAGCCAATAATGGGGAGGGGGGGGGGGAAAGGAGGGGGGGTTAGGTAATAAGATGGCTGGTGATAATGCCGGAGACTGGACTGGAGTGGACGGGACTGGACTGGACTGGACGGGAATAGCAGGGCTAGTGGTATTGCTGAAGACGGGATTGTAATAACATGGCTAGTGGTAATGCTGAAGACGGGATTGTAATAACATGGCTAGTCATATTGCCATATACCGTATTGTCATAGCAAGGCTAGTCATAATGCCAAAGACTGTAATAACAGGCTAGTCATAATCCAAAATACTCTAATGTCATAACAAGGCTAGTCATAATCCAAATCCTGTCATGTAATCACAAGGCTAGTGCTCATGCCAAGTCCCGTACAGCACGCGAATATAATAACACGGCCAGTGATAACGCCAAATCCGGTCCGGTCATCGCAGGGCCAGCCATCATGCCACGGTAGAGTGCTCGCATCACCACGCCCATCATGGTCCGGTACGCTCATCTCATCTCATCCCATCCCATCCCATCCATCCCTTCCCCTCCCTTCCCATCCCAGCCATCACGCCAAAGACCGGACTCTCAGAGCCAAAGTATCTGCACCCCCCGCGACTTCGCCTCCCCACCACCGCCGCCCAGCCCCTAATCCCCTTTGGGCCCCCGGCCGCTGCTCACCGCTTCTTGGTGGCCGCGCCCTTAGCGCGGCTCGCCGTTGGCCGTGTCTTTAAGCTCTCCAGCTCCATCTCCAGCTCCCCGCGACATCACCACCTCCTCTCACCGTCCTCATCGTGAAAGGTGCCTCGCGCTCAAAGAGCGGTGTCACCAGAACCCGCTTCTTACAATACCATTCACCTTCGCCAGCACACCTGCCATCATGACCGCCAACCTCGACTTTGCGCCCGAGTGTCTGCTGGACCTGTACGACCCGCGAGATTCCCGTTATTCCTCCTTGACCGCCAGCATGACGGCGCGCCCCAGCTGGCCGCTGCCGCTCGATCTGGCCTCCGGAACCGCCGACGAGGCGCGCGAGACGTCGCCGGCTCACCATGCTCATGCTCACGCTCATGCTCATCAACATCAACATCATCAACATCAACATCACCAACATCAACATCATCAACACCAACATCAACATCAACACTACTCCCAGCCCGAGCATCACAGCGCGACGACGGCCCTCCTGACCGACTGGTCCATGCCCCCGCAACCGCAGCCGCTCTCCCAGTACATCCCCGACAACTCGCTGATGGTCGGCACGCAGTTCGGTGCCTTCGGGGCCCCCTTCCACGCCTCGCCCCTCGACTACCACCACATCCCCACGACCCAGGCGGCCTTCGACCCGGCCCTGCAGATGGAGGCCCCCTTCAATGGGATGGCGCAGACCGTCGAGGCTCACGCGGCCATGTGGGCGAACTGGCACGATCTGGAAAACGCCATGAACTTCGCCGGGGCCCATGACGGCCTGCCGAGCGCGGGACGCGCGAGCTTGGGCAGCCTGTCGCCGACGGGCACCTATCTCGAGGTCATGTCGATGCCAAGCTCGAGCAGCGACAACGGCTGGGCCACGGTCGATCACTTCCCCAACTTCGAAGCCTACCAACAGGCACAGAACGCGGCCATCTTCAACCCGGGCCAAACGTTGCATCTCCGAACCCACTCGGACTCCTCGCAGTCGGATGGCACCGGGCACACGATCGAGTCGTTCGGCAGCTTCGAGGACATCTCCTACCCCTACTCGCCCTTCTCGCCCTACTCGCCCGCCTCCGACACGCACCTCCACCACGCCGAGCATCGGAACGGCTACCACGGGGAGCCGCATCCCCACGCGCACGAGATCGTCAGCCCGGCCGCCGTCGTGGCCCCGGTGCCGATCAAGATGTCGCCGTCGAGCCGGACGTCCCCGACCTCGAGCTCGTCCCCGCCGGCCCGGAGAAACTCGGCGCCACGCAAGAGTCCCACCGCCAAGGCCACGAAGCCCGTCATCCGCCGCACCTCGAACGGGAAGAAGGATACCGAGAAGCGCGTTGGGCGCAGACGAGGCCCCTTGTTGCCCGAGCAGAGGAAGCAGGCCAGTGAGATCCGCAAGCTGCGAGCCTGCCTGCGATGCAAATTCCTGAAGAAGACGTGTGACAAGGGGGAGCCGTGTGCGGGGTGCCAACCTTCGCACGCCAGACTCTGGCAGGTCCCCTGCACGCGCATCGACATCAAGGACATCGGCTACTTCATGAAGGACTGGAGAGCCGACTACGACCGTCACACGGGCCGTGGCGTCTCCGTCTACAACATCAAGGGCTTTGCGCAGAAGGAGGAGCTCATCTGGATCACGCACGGCTACGGCTTCGCCATCCCCATCATGGCGCGGGAAGTGTACGTGAGCGACGACAGCTGCTTCACCGTCGACTGGATCGAGACGGAGCACGAGGAGCCGCTGGAGTTCGACACCCGCACCGAACGAATGTCCGCCGGCTCCGAGGGCGTCTCCACCGAGGCGCTGTCCGAGTATCTCGACAAGCATCTCGATGGCCCATTCGAGGAGTTCATTGACGATTACTTTGAGGGCACCCCCTTCATCACCGAGATCATGAAGACGGCCCACCGCTACTACCTCAAGGAGAAGGTCCCTGTGATCCGCAAGGCCCTGAAGCTCGTGCTGGCCTACAATCTCACCATGCACGTCACCATGGTCGAGCAGCGCGGCGATGAGCACCCCATGGACGGCCTGATCGACGACGAGGAGTCGAAGTACAACGGCAAGACCATCGCCCCGGTCATGATCAACTTCCAGATCAAGTGCGCCCTTGCCGACATGTGGCGCGAGCTGCAGAAGGAGATCCTGGAGGAGCTCTCCTCCCTGTACTCCAGCGTCTACAGTGGAGACCGACTCAAGAACTGGCCCACCATTTTCATGCTGGCCTCCATCCTCCTCGCCGTGTGGGAGGAGATGCAGTTCGACTGCCACTACCGAGTCCCCGATGCCGCCGCCGTCGACAAATTCTGCAGCGACATGGAGACCACTCCCGTTGGCGTCATTGTCGGCCTCTTCCATGCGATCTCTCAAAAGCTTCCTTCGTTCACCGAGTGGGATACCAGGCGGCACGGGCAACTCCTCAACAACAACGTGGCTGTCTGTGAAGCCATGACCGAGATGAAGGATCATGTCTCTAAGCATGGTACGTTGCTCCTGTCCGTCCACCGTGTCCCGTTGCTAATGTCCATTTCAGAATCCTATCTCAAGACTCGCCTGGAGGCCACATTTGATCGAAGGGACTTCGACTCTTTATCCAACAAGTTCCTCTCGAAGTTGGTCATCCGCGCCAATTGACCCGAGTCCCCCCCTTTTTTTTCTCGGCACATACCGTTCTATACCCATTGCGCATTTTCGACTGTACAAAAGCAGCGATGCTACCTTTGGAGGGCCTCAGCAGCCGCTTTTCAATAACGTCTTGACGATTCTTTCTTTTGTTACACGGACCTCGGGAGGCAGACCATTTTCTATTCGCGCTGCATGGGCGGCGAACAGCACCTTTTACGATTGACGAGTACAGCGATTGTGGATTAATGACCCGTGATGATGGCTATCTCCCTATCTTGATATCAAGCTTGTACGAAATGATTGTCTATTTTTGGCTTATGATTTTTGGTTTGGAGCTTTTTTTCACGAGATCAGGATTTTACGTTGATGTTGATGGCAACTTACGGACTTTTGTTTACGGGCATTTGGGAGTGGAGGCTGGTGTGCGTAGAGGACAGGCCGCCGGGTCCGGCGGGAAGGGATGTCTCGGCGCCATCTGATGTTAGCTAGCTCGCTACACGCATGGTGGACAGACACCTATGGTTAGGTCCATAGAAGCCGTTTTCTACCTAACATTACTCGTTTCTCCAAACTTCTCTCACGTGAATTGACAAACGAGATCGGCGGCCTACATACTCAGCTAGCTGGCTGAGCTGGCACCAAAAGGTAACCTACGTACTGTACACATCTGTACACATGTCCAGTACTGTCTGTCTGTACAGTCTGTACAGTATGTAAGGTACCTAGGTACTGTAGGAAGTTAGCTTCCCGTCCATAGACCCCCTTCCCCTCCTCCTCTTCTCCTGTTCAAAGCATATACTTTATAATAGTGGGCCGCCTTCCCACAATGATTCTGCGGGCACTCGAATATCGCAGAATCATTGTGGGAAGGCAGCCCACTATTACCGTAAGTGGCTCGCGGGCTGAAGGGTTCAGTGAGTGGGTGAGTGAATGAGTGAACACGTACTACGTATTCTTGGTACTCTGTGTGTGGATGTATGTACGGTGTACGGTATACGGTTCATTGTGCATTGTGTATTGTATTGTATTGTACACAGCGCCGTGGAGGAGGATGAATGGATCGCTGGGCTGATGGGGAATGGGCGTCGTGCTTTCTTGGATCGGACCGCTTCTTCTTCTTCTTCTATCTCCCCGAGTGTGTTTACGGAGTGCGGAGCTCTCTTTCTTTATGTAGCTAGGTGTGTGTTTGTGTATGTATACGTGCATCTACTGTATGATAGGAATTTGGGGTTCTTGGGTGGGTGGATCAAAAGGGGGTTTGGGGACGGGAGGGAGGAGAGGGGATGGTAACTTCGCTAGATACAGCACAGATAGGTTTTTGATGCAAAAGATGGATTGTACTATGTACATAGGTAAGATAGGCAAAGTCTTCTGCGATAAGCACGAATTCTGGTCGCAGTTAGATGTTCTTTTTTCATCAGGTACTGTAGCAATTGGTTCGTTTTTTCAACGCGGTACGACAGCTGCCGTTCCCTTTTCTACCTTTCCATTCCGCAACTGTAGGAAATGAGTTGTTCCACAGTAAGATCGGCATTGAAACAACATGTGTTTTTCGAGCTGTGAGGGAGGGGAAACGTGCCCGGGAATGGATGCGTACTGTTACAGAAAGTAGCACTGATATTAAACGATGATTAAACAAATGATAGTGATAATATTAACGAAAACAAATTAAGTAGAAATGTGTGTTTTTTTGGGGGGGGTGTTTTAAGGCTCCTTCCCGCCTTTTGTAGCTTAGGTTATTGTTGGCATTTAGATAATCTGCCTTTTGGGCATACAAAATGAGATATTTTTTTCATCACAATAGTCTTTTATAACACTTGCGGAGTACTTTCAAGGCAAGGCAAAACTACCTTGTTTGTTTGTCTGTCGATAATAGAATGCTGCTTTTACAGTGCTTTTATTACAGTAGTAGTAGTAGTAGTAGTAGTAGTAGTAGTAGTAGTAGTAGTAGTAGTAGTACACTAACAGAACTGGTCCACGTCTAGCGATCACATAAAATTGCGACACAGCGATTCTGGCAGCTGCAACCTGCAATCCCACAAAGGACCTCTCAGAGTGTACAGAGATGCCAAGTAGAAGATCTGTGTGCAAAGTCCTTACTCCTGAAAGAGTGACAACCACGACTGGGGAAAAGCTTTTTTAATCGTACTATATCCCGAGTCTCTTTGATTGTTGTTCTGACATGTCAAAGGACACTCCATGAATTCCATGGAGAATTATCCCGCCTGCAAGGGAAGGGCTCAGATCGCGGACTCTTGCCATATATCTTTTACAAAACGGCTTTCTCGAGGGTCTCACGTATTTCAAAATCCCCAGCTTAGCACGTCTCCAATGCCCTACGGGAGGCTTGAGGTCGCGCAGTTTCACTGCCCACTCCAGACGTCCAACAATTTCATCATCGTTATCATAAATCCCGAGTCTCTGATTCTGTGGTATCGCAGCTCCCTTGCAAGACTCTCAACGACTTTCCCAAGTCGTAACCGAAAGTCGTCTCTTGCATGTTTCCCAAGTGTACCGGTATGATGGCCTTCATAATGGTGCTACGCATGGCATGCAAGAGGTGATGCGGTAGGTAAGAGCAGAGTTTTGGGTTGGCTACTCGCTTGCGGAATTTCTTTTCTAGCTCTAAGGTATGGTGATCAAAGGTTTGGTGTTTACTTGCTCTGATTGGAGCATGATTTTAGAACGGGATGGAATGGAATGAATAGGAATGGAATGGGACGGCAAGCCTGGCTACAGACAGGTATGCGTCACGAGAGTGGATAAGACGACGTCTTCTGTTCTATTTTTGTTTGCTTCTTCTTGTCTTTGGCCTTTGGTCCGTCTTGCGATCTCGAGTCTGAGCACCCACGGAGTAATCAGAATTCCACGCCTTTCTAACACCTAGCCAAATCCTCGGCCAGATTCCACGACTTGGAATTTAAATTATAATAAGTGCCTGATATCAAACACTTGAGAACTCGTATTATGACTGGGATCTAAAAACAATCCCAATATTTACTCTTCGGATTTTCTATCGTACAAATAAGCAAGTGTACGTTTGATTACAGCTCTGCTGCCAAAATCTGGGCGAGGAGAACGAGGTCTTTCGAGAACGTTAGATCCCTAACATTCATTACTAGAAGTGTGGTATGAAATGTGTTCAGCGCAGTCGAGTTATTCAGTAGTGTTTCGATCATAGTATGCTGTTTTATAGTTGCGCGCGGAATTCGAACCACTTCTCTTCTAGGAAGGGCGTGACGTCCAAAGCATGATTTGTGTTCCAGAAGATGTGCTTTCGCGAATGAGGGGCACCAATGGGCTATTTGGAAGATCGCAAGGTGGGAATGGCTTTTCGCGAAAGGTTGTGAAGAACAAGGCGGCTGAAACTACCTAGGCCTGTGGAGACGGGTAGACACGAGAAAAAGATCGACTTTTTGGGATGAAGTGTGTTTACCAGTTCGTGAAGCAGGCAATACCTGCAAACCAAAAGTCGAGTGAGGAAGTAGTGCCACCTCTACTCAATTTGCACGAGTTTACAGATCTCGCTCGAAACGGTAACTTTCATATAGTACAGTGGTTGCATATCCCCTGTCGATGAGAGCTCTTGGGACTATAGCTTTCAATGTCAGCTTACTTTTTGAAACTCTCGCACAGGATCTGTTGGTAGGTCTGTACAACCCACAGCAATTCGTACTGTACTTCTTGATCAATCAGTAGCCAGCCGGCAATTTCTCGGCTGCAGCGAGCCAGCAAGAGTACTGCATGTAGTACACGTACTATCACTTGATGGCTACTACTATCAGTGGCGTATCCGAGTAGATTAGTCCGACGTGTTGTATATAAACACTGCTTTTCAATCTTCAGTGGAAAGGACAGGCAAACAGTACAGAGTAATCAGAATCCATTCACTTGCAGAATCATGACTTCTGTTCTGAAGATGAATTTTTTTTCCAAATTGAAATCGTTATCTTTGACGCTGATCTTCGCGCTTGCATCTTCCGCTCTGAGTGAAGAGAAGAAACCAGATTACTTTAATACAGAAGCCCAGGCGCATGTTAGCTAGTCAACACTTGGTTCTGCTCAAAAAGAGAAGATGGTCCACAGGAAAACTTCTGCCCTGATGGATTTATTCAAGACTTCGCCAGAAACGCCACTGCAGAAAACGAGAAAAGATGCGCGCAGGAAGGAAAAGCAGGAGATTCGGTACTACCAGTTGCCAGCAAATGGTTCATTGCTGTTCGAAAGACCCCGCCCCTCAAATGGGCTTAAGGAAACGAGCTCGTTACAGGAAGGATATACGGTACAACACGACTCGGGAATGAAGGAAAGGGGGGGTTCTGTGTTTGTGTTTTCCCCGAAACCGTACGTCTTACTTGTATAGAATGTTAGTTGCCAAAGGGGATCGGAGACTATCATTTGCTGGCAAAGGTCACTGCAAAAAGAAAATCGTGTCAAAAAATACCAGTAATTTTTTTTTTCTGAAAGTACTTGGCTTTATCAAAATTTCAAAACGATTGAACATTTCGACTTTGAGCCCTGACAAGAAAATTTATCCAAATAAGTAAAGAAATCCATGCTTGGGTTCTAAATTACAAAAGCTAGAATCAAGGAGAAGTTCGACATTACAGACCCGAGGATCCAAAAGCAGATACAGCAGCCCTCAAGCGCAAACAGAACAAGGACATGAAAACAATGACGGAAAAGCAGTTGTGAAAACACAGAGTATAAAGACTTCTCCTCAGGAAAGGCGTTGCCCTAACCGGTGCTGGTCGACGAGTCGAATTCAATGGCGTGGAGCAGCGTCGCAAATTCAACGGGCTCCGTAGTGAGATCCCAAATAGCGCCACGACAAGCGTACTAGACGAGGTCGATTTCTACCACTTTTAGAACAAAATAGCTGGACGCAAGGTTGCCAAAACGCGTCTGTCTTCTTGTAGGCAAGGAGCGTATTAAGAGGATTTGATGAAAATAATAGTCTTGGAACTCTACCTTGACATCGATCGGGCTCGCTTAGCGATGTTGTGTTGCACCCACCCGACCACTCACCTGACGAGTTCTCATAGCTGTTGAAGAACAGATATACTCTTTCTTACCAGTTGGATACAGATTTCGCTTAGGAACTTCCATGTCCAAGAGTTAAACTGAGTATATTCCTTTCGAATGAATGATTTCGTCGAGCATGCTCGCCCCGTGGTGTTAGTGCGGCAACACCCTCTGACTGGCCCCGGATTTCGGGCACACGCTAACATTTTGATCATCTCCCTGCTGAATCAAATAAAAAACATGATTCTTTCGCTGCGTAGTTAGGCGCAGAAATATACCGAAATGGTGGACGGTGAGGTGAACGCAATGGTACTGCAAGTCAAGTTGTAGGAGTGTTGAATACCATTGTGCCGGAAGCACGAAGGATGATTTGCTGGCATAGAGCGGCAGGCTAGTCTGGCCTGATCCGGAGGGCCGAGGCAAGGACAAAGAGATTCACAATTCTCGAGGGAACTCGGTTTCTATCAAGCTTTCTGCTTACTCGACTCTCCTACGATAATTGGCCAGATGCCGGGATAGCAACATGGGTGGTTGCCAATTACGTCAATGGGCAGCTTCCAAAGAATCAATGCAGCATACATACACATCCTACCTACCTACGCCTAAAGAGAAAAAGGGCAGGCAGACGAGAGTCCACAATGTTGATATCGACGTGTGGAGGCACGATACCAGAACTGTACTGTACGTAGGGCCGGCCCAAGGAAATGAGAATGTTTGGTTATGCGCACAACTTACCACCTGCTTGCGTGATTTAAAGCCTCATCGCGAATGCGAGCAGCTGAGGCACTGCCATATGAAGACTGTGGAGCCACGGCCAGCCAAGTCACGGCCTCGAATTGCTGCGGGCTTACTATCGACAGCCCAGACTCCAGACTCCAAAGTCAATCCCGACTCGGCATGATGCCGACGTGGGAGTGAAGATGCAGCATGTCCAAGCTTCATCCTGCAATCGCAATCTGGGAAGCTGATAACTGATGACTGATGCCGCAGCAGGAGCAGGGTGGGCAGTGCACGTCCGTGTCTTCCGGCCATCTTACATCTATCAGGGTGTTCCGTAGGGATGTCCTGCCATCTTTCCTGCATGCGACTTGACTCGTCTTTATCGGCTGGCTGTTGTGTGTATATGTGTTTGGTGAGGATCTCCCATGGTCACCAAGGTAATGAATGTACAGACTGTAAGGGCTGGAAGCCTGGATTTTCGAAGGCGCCGTCAACGGGAACGGCCATGGCGAGTGATGTCGGCTTTGCCGGCCCGCCTCCTTGTCGCTGCAGGGGAGATCGAACGGCTTGCGTTACAGCACGACCAAACGTGACGTTTGATATCTTGGGGGTGATGGATGTGCATGACAAAGAAACGCCGGAGCCAGCTCGACGCCGCCAGAAGCAACGAGGGGATTGAGGAGAAAAAAGAGAGGTCAAAAGAGGCAGTGCAAGTACTGGTTGCAAGAGAGGTGATTCAGTCGCAATCGCAGTCGCAATAAATAATCGTATTCACTCTCGCGGGTGGCGTAGCAGCGTCTTATAGATTCTCGTATGTACTGTAGGAAGTTGTAGTATGAATAAACAAGACTTAGTTCGTGTGTACAGTAGAACTCGCCCCCCGCCGCTCCAGGCAGGTGATCAGGCTAAGCAGCCACTAGCGCCCGCTAGTCCGGCCCCGCTCGAGCACCGCCAAACCCCGTGAGTACTTATAACCCTCGCGCCCCGCCCTCCCTCGTGCACCTTCCCTCCAACATACCACCCTCATCCTCCTCTCCCATTCTCTCTTCGACACTCCATCATACACCTTCATCGCTCTCTTCCCCATACACCCCCAGAAGCATCCCGAAGAGGAACAGTGTCGCCGCCATGCAAATCTTCGTCAAAACCCGTAAGCTTCCCTTCCATGCCTGCGCTCCTTCAACACGCCACCTTATCTTTGACACGTCTGCTAACACGTTCGCAGTCACTGGCAAGACCATCACCCTCGAGGTCGAGTCGTCCGACACCATCGACAATGTCAAGAACAAGATCCAAGACAAGGAGGGCATTCCTCCTGACCAGCAACGTCTGATCTTCGCCGGCAAGCAGCTCGAGGATGGCCGCACTCTCTCGGACTACAATATCCAGAAGGAGTCCACCCTGCATCTCGTCCTCCGCCTCCGTGGTGGTATGCAGATCTGTACGTGACTCCCCTGCCACGCTGCCTCCCCCTTTATATGCTGACAGCCCCCAAGTCGTCAAGACCCTCACCGGAAAGACCATCACTCTCGAGGTCGAATCCTCCGACACCATCGATAATGTCAAGAACAAGATCCAAGACAAGGAGGGCATCCCCCCGGACCAGCAACGCCTTATCTTCGCTGGGAAGCAGCTCGAAGATGGCCGCACACTGTCCGATTACAACATCCAGAAGGAGTCCACCCTCCACTTGGTCCTTCGTCTCCGTGGTGGTATGCAGATCTTTGTTAAGACTTTGACGGGAAAGACAATCACCCTGGAAGTGGAGTCATCCGATACCATCGATAATGTCAAGAATAAGATCCAAGACAAGGAGGGTATTCCCCCGGACCAGCAACGCCTTATCTTCGCTGGAAAGCAACTCGAAGATGGCCGCACCCTGTCCGACTACAACATTCAAAAGGAGTCTACCCTCCATTTGGTCCTTCGTCTCCGTGGTGGTATGCAGATCTTTGTTAAGACCCTGACTGGAAAGACAATCACTTTGGAAGTGGAGTCATCCGATACCATCGATAACGTCAAGAACAAGATTCAAGATAAGGAGGGTATTCCACCTGACCAGCAGCGATTGATTTTCGCTGGTAAGCAGTTGGAGGACGGCCGTACGTTGAGCGATTACAACATTCAGAAGGAGTCTACTCTTCATTTGGTGTTGCGTCTTCGTGGGGGCCAGTAGTCTATCAAAGTGTTGGTCTGTTTCTTTTTTCCACGTTTGCGCTGGCGTTCGGTACGGCTTGGGAACTTCTCATGGCACGTACAACAGCATAAGATCGACGGATGCACTGGCATGTGCAGCGGGCCATAAGGTCACATAGTCCATAACACTATTTGAGACTACTCAAGGCTTCAGCTTAAATGTGATTTGCAACGTGAATGTAAAAGTGTGATCATAGGCATTCAAACAGTTTCATCTAAAAAATGAATTAAAATGAAATGTTCGTTCTCCTTGTACTCGAGTAACACTACTAGCGCGAGGCTGACCTCAGAGGGCTGATCCTTTGCCATAGTCAACTATCCACATCACTATCCTAAGATTAATGGAATCGCCTCTACATGACCTTCCCCAACCATCGGATGCATACTTCACACAAGACATCAAACACAATCGAAGAGTCCCACTAGGAACGCTCTAGGCTCTGGAAATGAGCTCCATTCTCTTCTCCCGACAGGACATGCCGTGAGCTCCTCGTCAAACACAACTACCCCGCCATGAAAGGATGCCATCGTTTTTCTACCACCTGAATTTCGAGCTCTATTCTTATCCATCTCTCGCAGCGGAAACAGAAGCTACATCTCAAGCCTCAACTTCGACTCCGCGAAGCAAGCAAGAGGGAAATAAGCGCAGGAGAGCCATCTACGTTCCCCCTCCCGATAACGACATCTTCGAGACTGAGAGCTGGCCAGCCCACGACACACCCCTACAGGAGGAGCAAACAAGAAACAAAGGCTCAGGAGCTCTCATCCCGGAATTGTACGTGGAAGAACGAGGCAGTGAGTCCAGAGTCGGCGCTGCAGGCGGAGGAGTAATCGATTGCGGACCCCGAGCAGCTCGTCTTCCTTCGTCTATCACAAAGACCTTGACCACGGTCGCGGCCGAGAGATCGCTCGACATCTCTACGCCTGATCCGAAGCACATCAAGGGGCAGCTGCAGACGGCAGTCAAAGACTGGCGGTTTGGGCGTGTAAGGGTTGAGGGTTTAGATATGACAGAGCGGCCGAAACATAAGAGGGGCCAGAGCAGCTCTGCGCTGGTGGCTGGGGACGGCATCAATGCAGGTCTTGCACCGGAAGCGGCCGTGGGCTCTCAAGGCAAAGTCACGAAAGCGCGATTTCAGAGTGTCAAGGTCCCTGGAGTGAAGAATACGGAGGTGGGCTGGGGAGTCGTACATCTGTATCGTGATGGAGAACTGGCTTTGGGCAGCGGCCAAGAACTCTATGATGTCGAGGAGGATGAGGGTGAGCTTGACAGTGGAGAGGGAGAGGAGGATTGCACGACGCTGTGCATTCCTGCTGTTCCGAGCTATCTGACGACGAATGACTTTCTGGGGTTTGTGGGTGAGAAGACGAGGGAGGAGGTTAGTCATATTCGTATGGTGATGACGGGGAGGATGAATCGGTATTTGGTCCTCATGAAGTTCAGGGATGCGGCAGTTGCGAGGAGGTGGAGAAAAGAGTGGGATGGAAAGGTGTTTAATAGCATGGAGGTATGTTCCTTGATGTTGGTGGTTACGTCGAGCATCATGCTGACAGCCCGACAGCCAGAAACTTGCCATGTCATCTTCATCAAATCAATTACTTTCCAAACGTCTACTTCGTCGAACACCAATACTAGCTTCCCCGAGCTCTCCCATGATCCTTTCACGCCGTCTTCGACACCAGCTTCATCTCTGAGGCCCTTCCCGCCACCGACACCGAATCTGGTCGAACTTCCCACCTGCCCAGTATGTCTGGAGCGCATGGACGACACGACCGGCCTTCTCGCTATCCTCTGCCAGCACGTCTTTCATTGCGCCTGTCTCCAAAAGTGGCGTGGTAGTGGCTGTCCCGTGTGTCGACATACCAATCCGTCTCCCTCGCCTTCCTCGGCGTCCTATCCTCAAGACCCATACTACCCGCCCTTCGGCAGCGGTGAAGCCTCCCTCTGCGTCATCTGCGACTCTACTGAGGATCTTTGGATATGCCTCATTTGCGGCGCCGTCGGCTGCGGCCGATACAAAGGCGGGCACGCCAAGGATCATTGGAAAGACTCGGCTCACAACTTCGCGTTGGAAATAGAAACGCAGCACGTTTGGGACTATGCAGGCGACACGTGGGTTCACCGTCTCATCAGAGATAAAGGCGACAAAGTGATCGAGCTCCCGTCGAGAAGTAGACGCCGGGGCGGTGACAGGAGCGAGGAGGACATGGTCCCGAGAGAGAAGCTAGAGAGGATGGGCATGGAGTATACGCATCTCCTGACCTCTCAGCTTGAGAGTCAACGAGTTTATTTCGAGGAATTGGTCGGCAAAGCGGTCGCAAAAGCCTCGGCTGCATCTTCCGCTGCTGCGTCTGCTTCGAGCAGAGCGGACGAGGCGCTGTCTCGGCTCGCTAGTCTCACAACCGAGAACAAGACACTGAAGGAGGACATCATCAGTGGCCTCGAGAAGGAGCTCGCGCGCGAGAAACGAAAAGCGGAGAAGAGCGGCGAGATCGCCCGCGGCTTCGGCAAGTCTCTCATGGAGGAGAAGAAGGTGAGCGAGGGCTTGATGGAGCGCATAGAACACGTGAACCAGAGGTTGGAGCTGGTGGAGCGGGAAATGGACAAAGTCAGAGAGGAGAACAGGGAGCTGACGGAGGCGAATCGCGACCTGCTGTTTAGCATAAGCGCGGAGGGGAAGATTAGGGAGATGGAAGGGGCGGTGCCGACGGAAGGGGGGGTGCTTGTGAAGGGTGAGATAGAAGGGGGGACAATTGTCATGCCCCCGGAGAAGGTTGGGAGAGGAAAGAAGGGCAAGGGCAAGGGGAAATAGCGAGAGGAACTGGGACCTTCTAGGGGACTGCTTTGCACGGCGCCTGGGCTATTCGGGGATGCATTGGTGGAGTATAGGCTGGCGAACGGGTTATCAAAACCTTCAAGGCCCGCGTTCTTGAGAAATCGCAAATGGTCACGTCTTTCCTGCCTTCTTTCGCCGAAGTGAAATCCTTGGGTGTCGTTGCTTGCCAAATTTCGAGGAAATTTGATATGTCGTGAAAAGTAACACCGGTCATCATGTCACCCCAAGTAGTCGGGGCTCTGGAATCTTTGGACAGCCTCGAGTCACGTGCAATAGCCGCGAGAGCCGCGCCTGCCGCGCGTCTGCGAACTCACGCGCCTGCCCCGTACCTGCCCCCGCTTGTACACTTGGCTTTCGAGATCTTGAAATACTCCCGGCCTGCCACGCCTGTGTTTCTGCACCTTCACATCGTTACCACAGATCAACGTTCATTTCTAGAAACCATCTCTCGCAGTCGTTATGATAGTCGACACCCAACGACGCGTGCTTGACTGCCGCTTCTGCTGAAGACATCTCTCCGCCACCCCCCGAGCCGCCCTCTCCGATATTAATTTGTTGAGCTGCAGGTGGGAGTGCTCTGAAACCAGACCTCGCCCCCGTTACTCTGCAACCTACAGTACAGTGCAGTACAGTACAGTATAATCACTTAATTCTTAACCGCGTTCCCGGCGCAAAACCGTCCTCGACCCCTTGACCTTTTGGGCCTCTCGCTCTCCGTCTATCGATCGCATCTCGGCAACATGGCGAAAGAACCAGAGATTCACGAACACATGCCCCACCAGGTCAAACACAAGGAGCAGAACCCCATGACAAACTGGGTGTACGATGTGTTCCTCTGGACTTTCTCGATTTTGGTGGACCTCTTCTTCCGAGAGGTCCATCCGCGAGGGTCCTGGAAGGTTCCTCGAAGAGGCCCTCTCATCTTCGTGGCTGCTCCGCATGCGAATCAGGCACGTACGCGGATTCAGGACTTGCAGATCATAACACTAACCGTGTGTCCAGTTCGTGGACCCTCTGATCTTGATGCGAACGCTACGAACTGAATGCCACCGACGGGCCGCCTTCCTCATCGCTGCGAAATCGATGAACAGATGGCTCATTGGGTGGTTCGCAAGAAAGGTCGGTGCTGTACCCGTCGGGCGAGCTCTCGATATGGTCAAGCCAGGTTCCGGAACCATCTACCTCCCAGACCCGGTCAACGACCCCTTACTTGTCCGAGGAGTCGGTACCAAGTTTGACAGCGAGGAAGTCCAAGTCGGTGGCTTGTTGGTGCTTCCCAGCATCAATGGCACGGCTGCCAATGCCGAGATAGCAGAGGTTGTCAGTGCAGAGGAAATCAGGTTAAAGAAGGCTTTCAAGGGCGAAGCGGCAGTGCAGCAGTTGACGCGAAGAGGGGACGTTGGCAGCAATGGAATCCTACAAGATGGGAGTGCAGAGGGTGGATTGGGAGAATTTACAGGCTCGAAGTACAAGACTGCACCCAAGGTGGACCAAACCCAAGTATACGATGCGGTTTTTGACCGCCTGAGTGCCGATGGGGCAGTTGGCATCTTTCCAGAAGGTGGCAGCCATGACCGGACAGAGTTGCTCCCTCTCAAAGCTGGCGTAGCTATCATGGCCCTTGGCGCATTAGCGGCCAACCCTGAAAGCGGATTAAAGATTGTACCTTGTGGCATGAATTATTTCCATGCGCACAAATTCAGATCCAGGGCCGTTATCGAGTTTGGAAACCCAGTGGAAGTGCCCAAAGAGCTCGTGGAGCTGTACAAGAGTGGTGAACGGAGAGAGGCTGTGAGTCAACTACTGGATACCGTGTATCAAGCTTTGGTTGCAGTTACTGTCACAAGTCCAGACTACGACACCCTTATGCTTATTCAAGCTGTGCGAAGACTTTACAATCCAACCGGCAAGAAGCTTCCGCTGCCGATGGTCGTAGAGCTAAACAGAAGGCTGGTCAAGGGTTATACTCACTATAAGGATGATCCCAGGGTCGTTGGTCTAAAGAAGTCTGTGATCGATTACAACAAACAGCTGCGATACTTGAACATCAGAGATCACCAGGTCGAATACGCCAAATTCTGGATCCCAAAAGTGCTTTTCCTTTTGTTCTATAGACTTGGAAAGATCTCGGTCCTTTCGATCGGCGTTATTCCTGGCCTGGTGCTTTTCGGACCCATCTTCGTCGCGTCCAAGATCATCAGCATCAAGAAGTCCAAGGAGGCCCTCGCCGCATCGACCGTGAAGCTCCAAGGCCGTGACGTTATGGCTACTTGGAAATTGCTTGTTGCTCTTGCGCTCGCGCCGATCTTGTACAACTTCTACACGATTTTGCTCACGTACTGGACATATCGCAACCGAGTCCAGGGATTTGTCCCTGATTGGGTGCCTCTTTGGGCAGTCGTTATCTTCGGCTACATTTTCTTCCCCATGATCACGTTTGCTGCTCTTCGTTTCGGCGAAGTCGGAATGGATATCGTCAAGTCCCTCAGGCCGCTGGTCCTATCTCTTAGTCCCGAGTCTAGCAACACTATTCACAAGCTTCGTGAACGAAGAGAACAGCTGAGCGCCGAGGTCACGGAACTCATCAACACACTAGGCCCGGAAATGTTTCCCGACTTTGACGCATCCAGAATCATAGCTGATCCATTTTTGAACGGAGCTATGAGCCCCTCGTCACATAGACACCGCAGAGGTAGCAGCCAATCCGGGATCTCCGACTCGGACGCACCTTCTCCATACCCCAAATCTAACGCCGATGCGTCCATCGGTGCAGGATCAAGCTCAAAGGGATATCTTCCGAGGAACGAGTCTTTCAAAACCCTCGGCAACATCGGCCTCTTTGCCACGCGGCCTCCTTCTCGGAACAGGAGTCGCAGCAGCAGCAGCGGTGGAGCGATGGGCTCGGCTAGCTTCCCTCTCAAGAGTTTCAGCACCCTCGACTCGCAGAGTGGCTTCGAGGAAGTGAGCATGAAGATCAGAGGGGCCATGAGGGAGCGCGGACAGATAAGGAGGAGGAACACGGATCAGGCGAGACAGGAAGAGGCTGAGGCTGATGGGAGCGAGAGTGAAGAGAGCAAAGATGAATGAACAGAAGTAGCTTGGGGGGGGGGGGGGGTTCCCTTGATGGTGGCTGCGTGGAAAGGATGACTTTTGATGTGATGTAGCGCCGGCGTTCGGGATACCAATACCAATCGAATTCAGCCTGATGCTTCTCCCCTTCTTTTTGTTGTCTTGCTTAGTTTCTTTCGAATTGCGCTGTTCTGAGTTTGACGATGCTGGCTAGCTGCTCCTTTTGCCGGCGGTATCGTAGCTGCTCTCTCCCCTTGGTGTGTTATCTTCAGAACCTTGAACACGAATAGGGCCACGTCCTCGATAGAGTGTGTGAGATTCGGAAAGTAGTTGAGAGTTGGCACGAGAGTTCCATTGTGCACTCCAACCACTGCGGCGTTGCTACATGGCATTCGGGTCGGCCGTGAGAGCCGGAGAAGGACCTGTGAAGCCGGAATGGGCCGAGGACAGATACACGTCCATGAAGCTTCTAGGGCTTGCGAATGTTCTTGGATTATAATCTAGCCGGTGACGGTCAAGGAGACAACGTCCAATCTCCACCTGTTCGAGAGTTGGCTCACGGCATGTAAGACTTCAAAGAAACAGCATCATCGAGGCGTGTGGTCGATTTTAGCGAGCTTCAGAGCCAGATCAGACGTCTCAGGCCCGTGGATATATTGAGAGAATGGAATTGTGGCTAGAAAATACAGATTGCAAAAACGGATATGATTTTCTGATCGGGTGAGTTATTTACGAACCTTATGGTGGAATCTGCCGTTCTACTTCGGTTTGTCAGGTGATCATCAGCACGACAAGTCTGCAGTCATGTGGGAGTGAACAGGGCTTTTTTTTTTTTTTTTTTTTTTTTAGATGTGCAAACCTCTCCTCTTTCCTTACCATGAAGTCATTTTTGTGAAGAATCATTGTCTAGACAGTGAGCCACATCCGCGTATATGAGCTCGACATTAAGATCCACGACGGCTTGGTTGAAGTCTACCAGGCTCTTCTAATTGCCCTTACAAGATCTTGGTATCTCTGCCAGCGGGAATGATAAGGTCAATTCTGAATTGTTCCAAACAATATCTCTTGTCCTCACTGTCCCGAGCTCCGAAATCCCGACAGCTGAAGCTAGTGTTTCCCAGAATTACTTGTTTGGAAAAACAGTTAAGGCCATCACCAAGATAAAGGGAGCAACATTTCATGCCTTGAAAGAGATTGAAAAGCTGGAAATGTGAAGTTAATCAAAGACAAACGGGCTGACGCGTTGGTAAAGCTGAACCCAATCCAATCTATCCTCGCCATAGGGATAGAAACTCAACAAACAAACAGAGACCCTCAGGCTATAGCAATCTAGTTTTTCCTTAAGCGGCCCCTAGAACCATTCCCGCGATGAAAGGGGAATTGTTTCTTTTTTCACAAGTCTTTAGCTTGAGTCTTCCCTGAAAGTATCAGACCAAATCACTGGAAAGGGCATCAATTCTGGGTTTTGCTTCGCCGATGCGTCTTTTTGCACTGACCTGGGGCTCCAAGGCCGCCATATTTGCCCCAGATATACAAAGAATCTCCCAATCGAATTTAGAGTGAGGCAATTTTGAAGAAGGCATTGCCTATGAAGCATCCGAAGGCCAATTATAAGTGCCTTCGCAGCCCTGAAATGACGCAGCAACACTCTCGGGAGTTGCCAGAGAACTTCGTGAAAAACCTCCCAGGGAAATGCACGAGTTTTAACAATAGGGAAGTAGAAAACCAATGAAATTATTCCATGTGTGAAACAAGAGTGAAGCAGTGCTGTACTTTTTGGTAGGGGATGTCAAGCGGGCAGGCGGGTTGAGCTCGTCGCTGTCTGTCGCTAACCGACGGCGGTGCACAATTGTGTTTCTACTCTGTGATACAGGTTGCCAGCTTCTTTGTTATCTTGTACATCTACACAGCCTGTTAACTCACGTTAAGAGGCTGCAGCTGATATCACTTCTGATATAATTGAAGCGGTTCTTCAGTCTTAGCGAACCCTTGTACAGTAAAAGTCGACGTCAGTGGGTGCGTCGAAGCGGGAATCTAGGGGAATTGGTCTGATGTACAATTTCCAGGTTAGAATCCTGGAAGCCGTTTTTTCTTTTTGCACTTCTTTGCACTTCTTTGCACTTAAAAGTACTCCGTTTTAGGGGGGTGGTTCAGCGATTGTTTGTATTGCTGTACTGTACGTCTTTTGTTTACCTTACGTGATTAAGCGAGGAGCATTCACGATATGCGTTGAGAATAGAGTCTCTCCGACAAAATTCTCGACCCTTGGATGGTAGATAGAATTCAAAGATTAGCTTCTTAGTATATCTCTCTGCGGAAGGTTTCTTCTTTGCAAATGATGCTCTTTCTCTATATCAACACAGTACCATTACAACCTTGCCAATATCTTCAGAACCACCACGCTACATTTCCTTCGAAAACAAGTCACTCCAGGGCTATAGGTGGTCAGATTAAAGATAGAAATTACTTGCAAGTCTTTGCTAGGCTGATATGCTTATGGTAAATCATGACAACATTTTGGTAAACATCGTGATTCATTTCTGAAGAGCTCACGCCGGAGCGCAAAACCTTCGGATAACTCGCTGCAGCAACAAGTCTTTTCCTTCTTGAATATAAAATTCCTTTTCCGATCCCGGTAGAATCTCCACTGCGACTGTATTCAGCTTTTCATCTTAGTACTAGCGCGTCATAGCCTCGCGGACGTAAATTTCTCCTACTCAAGAACTCCTCCCTCTGTTCCCACACACCTTTTCCAGATCGAACACATCTTCGCAACCATCAAAGCTGCCCACTGTCTTCTTCGAGTGCTTGCATCCAGTTACACACATCAATACTAGATCGCCAAAGCCTCGCGAACGAAGATTTCTCCTACTCAAGAAGTCTCCTCTTCCACACGATCACACGCCCACATACCCCTTCAAGCCCGACCACATCACCACCAGCGTCGTAGCTCCCACGCTGACCGACTATCTTCTTAGTACCCAGACATGGACCATCTTCAAGAATATCACACAATGGCCTATATCGAGATCGACCCGGTTGGAGACATGTATGCCAAGATCGTTGAGCATGATGCCGCCATCGGATGTGTCACCACCCTCTTGAGGGTTTCGAGAAAAGTACTAGCGGACAATTCAGCGGCCTTCAAAGAGCATCTGGAGTCAACAGACGAGGTGACCCTTGTCGAGCAACGACAGGGCACGGCGAAGTGTCTGGAGATCTGGTTCCGGATTCTCCACAACACCCTAGACGAGAATCACTATTTGGGCTTCACGATTGATGAAGTCCAACGGCTTACCGATCTCGCCAATCTGTACTCCTTCAAAATCAATCGGATGAGTGTTCGTTTCGCGTTCTGGCTCGGCCAGCAGGACTTGCGATCCGCTACTTCCGCCATCCTCAATCAGCTGGGCCAGATGTGCCAAACATACAGTCACCAAATCGGGGCAGAATGCATCTCGCATCTGCTCTCGAGCAATTCCACCGTGCCCGAGGCATTCTCACTCTTCCCTCCGATACCTGCCATGTCGATGCGCCAGATATCGCAGGAGTTGCTGGGCTTTGCCACCATTGCCACCGAGGACTACAGCACCTGGGCTTTCTCGTCACGATTCCTAGACACGTACGGCAAAGTCACGGAGTGTTACAGTGACTTCTACCGCCTCGTCACCACCCCCTTCGATCGCGGCATCGTGCCCACGATCGAGAAGTGGAAGAGTCTCGATGTCAGAGACTCCAGATTCCTCCACTTCTGCAAATCCCTCGACGAGAGCGCCGCCGCGAGAGGCCACGCGCCCGTCGGAAGAAAGGAGATGGAGGCCTCATGGGCTTGCCTGGCTCTGTCGGTTTTCGAAACGTCCTACCCCGAGAATCAGGGCAGGCTCAGACATGAGTTCCGCATGCGCTTCCACCCGGAGCGCAAGCTGGAGCAGTACTGGAGTGAGAAAGCCGAGACCTTGGGTTGGGCTGCCGCGGATGTGGCTCGGATGGGGGACCACTGCGACGAGGCAGAGCACGAGATTGCCGAGCCGGACGACGACGACGACGAGAAGACGGAGGCGACTGAGCAGCAGGCCGGGTGTGGTACGGCGCTGGACGGTAGGTTTGGCCATCTGGGGATTGAGGATGCGGAGGCCGAGGCCGAGGACGAAGCCGAGGCGCTGTACGGGGGAATGTCGACGAAGGAGTTGATGAATTTGATGAGCGGCAAGGCATCGCGACGAGAGCACTAGATAGGTACCATGCATAGCTCGTCAACGCGGACCCACGGGCGCTTTGCTTAAGAATGCATTAGATTTCTGGGCCGTTCTACTTTACAAGCTTTTCAGAGCCGAAGATAGGTATCTCCAAAGCAGCCTCTGCAACTCCGTAATCCAGAACGCCTGCCCGTTCGTAATGTACATCCAGAACTTCTCCCTGTCTAAGATCGTCTCTGCAGAATAGCCAGACTGAATTTAGGTTGAGGTTATACGTGTACCTCAACTCTAGAGTGTACTGTATACTGTATATGGGGATAGAATGTTCCTGGTTGTTTGGTTCCTGCTCATCGAAGAGTAGGGTCTCTTGTGTCAATGTATTCTCCCGTGTCGATGTATTGGGTGCGCTGATGTTCTCTTGCACTTTTCAGTGTCGTCCAGGTTGTGGTTCCCAGTTCTGCATGCGAGGGCCGTACTCATTGACGATCCACTGGCAGAATTCGTTCCACTTTGCATTCCATTCCGCTGTAACAGACTTCAATTGTTCCGGATCCATGCAACTGTGTTCTAAGCTCCACTTAGCGAGTTGTTTCCACCCATGCAGGGTCATGGATTCTGCGCCTATCATGACTTGGTAAAAGTCGTGCGATAAGGAGGATCTAAGACATGTGAGATTCGATTCTCAAACTATAGCTGGAGCAGACTGACTTGTAGAATGTAGCGTTGTCGCTGTTGATAGTACACGGCACGTTGTTTGCCAGCAGGATGGGTAGATGATGCCCTGCGATAGTCGAAGTGAGGCCGAGAATCTCATTCGAGATTGGACACGACTCGATGGCGATTCCTTTCTCCTTGAACTTCTCCATTATCAAGGGATGCCTGGCAAGAGCGTACCCGTGACCGACTCGTTTCGCGTTGAGAAGGACTGCGTCAAAGAGATTGCCATCGACCTTGTCGCCGACCTCGAGGGTCTCGCCGCAGTGGAAGAGAAATGGGATGTCCAGGTTCCGAGCTTCGCACTTCTTGCGGAAGGCTAGAAACTCGGGTACGAAATTGCGCAACTCGTTGCCCATCTCTTCGTGGCCAACAAGATCAAATCCTGAGAGGCGGTTAGTATTCTGAGGGGGCGAGTCTTGTCGGTGCTTACCACATATCAGGTGTTTGTACTTGAGTTTCAAGTCTATGCATTCGTTGAGAGAAGCCTCCACCGCCGAGTTCTTGAAAGAGCGTGGTGTGCAGTAAATGACTTTCATACCACCGAAATAGTCACCCCTCTCTCGAATTCGCTCTAGAGTACTTTGCAGCTCTTCGTTGATGATTTGCAAGATTCCTTCGTTCCCAATGGAACCCTTACCATCATCTGTCCTGAGCGTATTTGCCGCCATGAAGTTTGGTCGAATCTCGGCGTACTGAATGTGATCTTGGACAAAGTCTTCGACACATGCTCTGGTGTAGTTCCTAAACGCAGATTCGTAGGCAAAAAGCCCTTTCATCATCTGTGTTCGGTGGTTGAATTTCTCCCAAATCCTGAGCACAAGCGTATCAGCTTCCGTGTTTAGCAACAAAGATTGAACAGCTCACCCTCGACCAGTCTGACCACATCCGTGAGCCTCCTCTTCAGAAATGTGCATCTTGTGCTCCAGCCACGTCTCTGCGCCCGCAGTTCCAGTAAGCTCCTGCTCGACGCTGTCCGTCAAGGAAAATTGATTTTGAAACTGCTTATATGACATCCATCTGTTGGAAATATAACTGTCGTCAAAGATGTTTCCCAGACCGACATATTGTGGGTTGCCCGCTGCATCTTTAGAATGGCAGGCTTCTTCCGCAGTCATGACCATGAATGATATCTGGGATTTGGTCCAATTTTGTGGACTAGTCAGAGGCAAAGTACTCCGAATGTACATTGCCCGAATATCCCGAGCTTGTTCAATCAAAAACTTGGCGGGGAGACATGAATTGAAATGGATGTGGAGATGGGCGCCTTTGGGCATCTTCTTCGCGATCTTCATCAACTCTGTCTTGTTGATGAGGTCGACATTGCCGAGGAAGTGCTCCCCCTGGGTCCTCTTGCCATCCCCGTTCAACGGTTTTCCGTAGGTGTTCTCCCAGTCATAAGCTTTGATCTTCCGCACGATCTCCGCTGCAGTCTTTTCAAGATCCGAAGCAGCCGCCGTGGGTTCGGCATCAAATGCTCGCGCTTTCTCGTCTAGTTGAAGTTGCAGCAGCGCATTGTTGTAGGCGTCCATATCGGGGCTGGTCATGTGGTCTTGTCGAGATCTTGCAACGGATCGTCCCCAATATAACTTCCGCCGTGGTCCAGGTGCTTGAAAGAATTGCTGGGACCGAATCTTCTCCTTCGGTGGGCCCTCGCCGTCTTTATCAACGGTAGAACAAAGAATGCCCATTCCGCCAGCCTATCCGTCTCTCTTACACGCAACAGCAGTGCCTCCGCTGATGCGTTGGGCTTGCCAGAAAGGTGAGCTCGGTGCCAGCTGCGACTACCATAGCTTAGGTAGGTGAAGGAGCCCGGTGAGACTGATGGGTAAGGTTGAGGTCGATGTTCGTTGCCCTCGTACAGTACTTAAGTTAAGATCCAGGCCGGCTTAAGGTCTGGGTTTGCTCATTCAGGTGCTGCACTGCGCCACTTTGCGATCGATCCGTGATTGGACAGTCTGACTCCCAACCCCTCGACTTAGCAGAGTATAATGTACTTCAACCAGTCGAGGCGGGGAAGATTTGTGACTCGCGAAAATAAGCGAGTTTCCAAAACATCAAAATCGTTCTGTATAAAACGAGGCCATACAACGCGACATTGCGCCAGCTAAAGATAGATCGTTTTTCAATTGCGCTTGAAAGTACTGTCATGTTGAAACCTGCGATTGAAGATTATAGACAACCCAAGCTTGTGGATTCCTTGCGCGCGAATTGCCCCGCCTCAAGTGGTATAGTACTGTACATAGCCTCTCGCTCATGACCGTATGAAGCGTTGGTACTCACGGGACAGCAGTTGGCGACGTGTTTCCTGACCAGGCTGCTCGTCAGCGGGCACCATACGAGTCGTCCTACATACGTCAACCGCGGCAATGCATTCGTGGGGATATTCTGCTGGGCTGCAGACCTTAACTCGATGGGCTATCAGAAAGCGGTTGATAGACCACCCGAGGTTGAGGGCTCTTCTCGAAAATGTTATCACCATATCGCTACTTTCAGGCTGTGTTGGTACAAGAGAGCCTTCCACTCAAACCATGTGCACTTATACCTGCGTACAAATAATATTGACGCAGTTCTTTTGTGCTTCTGTGATCCCGGTTTTGTGACCCCTGTACCTCTCCAACCAGCACGGCAATAATTACAAAGGTGTGCATTTGGTAGAGGTGTGACTCTCTCAACGTCGTTTCGATGACGCGGCGAACGTCTCATGGAGTAGCAGATGACAGTAATATCTCTGTAGCCAGTCTGCTGCAAAAGTCACAATGTGAAAAGTACAACTTCAATCACACGCCATGCGCCTGGGCTTGGGTAGCACCACGCTCGCTTAAACAGTTTTTTTACCGGTCCAATCCCCAACTTTTTGTCTAGTCCGTAAACTTGATACCCTTCTTTCCCTCAACATCAATGTACCCTCCTCTGTAACTGCCACGCTTTTTCTTGTTCTTTTCTTTGGTGAAGCCCTTTCCTCTCGTAATGATCAGATCCTCGTGAGCCTTCTGAGCATAGTCGTAAGGGACATATGCGTTGCTGGCCAGCCGCTCATCAACCTTGATGTCCTTCGGGATTCTCGAAAATGGTTCGTTGGTTTTCTTCTTCTTCTTCCCCAAGACTGGGTCCGGGAGTGGGGCGTCGAGCTCATGAATTGTGGTTGTAGTGACGGTGTTGGTGACCTTTACAACCTTTGGCTTTGCGTCCGAATTGTTTGATGACGAGTCAGAGCTTGAGTCGGAGGAGGATGTCGAGGTTTTCTTTGGCCCATCAGAGAGTGTCGCACTTGTGTCGGAGCTTACAGCGGGCTTCTTCTTGTCTTCCTTAGCGGAGTCGCTCTCGGAGCTGTCAGAATCAGACGACGAGGAGTCGGATTCTGGGAGGGGAGTTTTCTTCGCGAGAGACTGGGTAGAGGAGTCGGAATCGCTTTCGGAATCGGTGGAGCTATCCGAGTCCGATGATTCAGAAGAGGACGAGGCTTCGCTACCTAAAGTCTTCTTTGTCTCCCCTGAACTTTGAATGGGTGCTTTGCCGGTCTCTCCGTCGGAGCTAGAGTCCGAAGAAGTGTCCGACGAGGAATCGGAGGAAGAGTCGCTCGATGAAGTGGCTGCAGTCTTGACTTTCTTGGTCTTGGGAGCTTCGTCTTCGGAGCTAGATTCGGAATCGAACGAAGACGACTCGCTGCTCGTTTCGGCCTTGCGCTTCAAGTTGTTGGGCTTGACCTTCAACGCAGCCGCTTTTACAACGTGAACTTCCTTCTCGTCATCGGCGTCGCTGTCCGAGCTGCTTGATGAAGACGGGGAGCTCAATCGCTTTGCAGGCACTTTCTTGGCGGGGGGCGCATCTGCCATCTCAACATCGCTTCCCTCATCGCTGCTGCTGCTCTCACTGCTGCTACCACCCGGCTCCTGTTTCTTGGTCTTTTTCCTGTCGACCTTCGCCTGCTTTGCAGCCGGGCTCTGTACAGTCTGTTTTCCCTTATTATCGCCCTTCAACCCGGTCCATTCGCTGAAGACCGTACTCAATGATGGTATGCCCTCCACCTTGCTCGCTTTGTCGCCTCTGCTTTCGCGCTCAGCCTTCAGAGCTTGGCTTGTGGTTGTGAACTCATATTCGGCCAGGAATGCGCCGACTAAGTCAACCAACTGAGCTGGAGGTGCGGACTTCGCCGGCAAACCTTCAGCGCGTTTCCTCAGTAAATCTCTTGCCATCTGCTTGTTCGATCTGCGACCATTTTTTGACACATTGTCTGGCATTGCGGGCTTTGTAGTTGGTTCGGGTTTGACTGCTGGGAACAGCCAGGCCGGTTGTTTTCCGTGGTTGTCGCGTTTCCGCTCCCCAATCTTTGTCAAATTTGGGTTCATTTGAGGAACGGAGTGAGGTTGTGGAGTGCAAGATCGACTCGGACTCTAAAATATTTGAGGGAAAAAAAGTTGCCTTAGCGCCGGGCTGGGATCAACGTTTTAGCGGCTGGTTCCCGGCAGCACAGATATGGAAGGGGATCAACATCAAGACACCTGGATTGAGACTCGGTTTCAAGTGTCTTGGTTTCAAGGTCATTTAACTCTGTGTGAAGGCTTCAAGATTGCTATCTAAATAGACGGTTCTGCATTTCCCCGGCTTGCGGTCTCAGCTCCAGTTGTCTTTGGCCATTCTCACACCCAATTGGCTCCCTTGTCCAGACTCACTTGGGATATCAAAATCCGAAAAGTTTACAAGTCTAAAGATTAGCTAGTCAAGCTGCTGAACATCCAGGTATATTATTCAGCTTCTAGTTGATCAAGTTGAGATTGACTTTTGGACATCAGGTTCTGCGGATGGGACTACCCATCTTGGAGCTTGTTGTCGACTCTGATGCTGTCTTTTGAAATCTAACTTGACCAAGATTTTCGCAATTAGTTAATGAAAGAAATGTTGACAAGAACTTTTGAAAGAACAGGGTAAATGAATAACACAGGCATGAAACAGTACCGGTTCTACAGTAGCTGCCTTTCTGCCACTTCTGTACATACAGCACGTGTAATCGACCGATGTTCAGCCGAGCCGGATAATAACGGACCGAGCCACGCTTGGCTCTGAGCTCCTCGTTCAAGTACCGTAACGTCACGACATTAACTTTCGACACCGCGCCTCGCTATTCTCCGTTCATTCTGCAAATGCGCATACTATGAGCTAAGGTATTCTCGACTGAGAGGAATGGGAGTTACAGCATTTCTTCGTGAACGATCGAATCGCCCAACGCCATACCTCCTACAGGACGTGGCTCTGCCAAATGGACGGCTCCGGTCAGAACGGATCTGGCGCGGCCCACGACAGTACCAGCAGTGGAAGGTCCAGAGCGGAAAGATTCGAAGATGAGAAGCGCAGGATTGTCGACAGTTGCTTTGCCAGGAAGGAGGAGGATGGGTCCTGTATGATCGATCCAGAATGATAAATGGCCGAGACGGGACTGATATTTTGCTTTGCAGTATCAGAATCTTACATCACCCACATCAGGATCATTGAAGATGCTGCCTACCCTTCCTCTCCACCTCCGCCGAACGCCAATCCGAATGCGAAGAAACCTCGCATCATAATTGTTGCGGTGCGGAAATCGGGGCGAGTGCGAATGCACAAAGCAAGAGAAAATGCCAATGGAAGTTTTTCGATCGGAAAGACGTGGATGTTGGATGATCTACAATCAGTCCAATCGTATAGTACTGTAAACCCAACGAGCCTGGAGGAGCAGCAGCAAAAGGAGTGGGCGGGAGGTACCGGGTTTACCGTGACTATCGGAAAGCCTTATTATTGGCAGGCAAACAGCCCGAAGGAGAAGCAGTTCTTCATCGCGAGTCTCGTCAAAATCTACACCAAATATACTGGAGGCAAGTCCCCAGAGCTTATCGGATTTGACGCCCGAGAGAGAGATCAATTGCTCGGATCGTCAGGGCGTCCTTCCCCTGTGCCTCCGTCGCCTCTTCAGCAAGCACCACAAGGATATGGGAGGGACAGGAGACAAGAACAATCAAGGGAACCGCCTTTGCTGCGGACAAAGCTCAGTCGAGATGCGATGCAACGGCCTCCAGCCCAAATGCCACCCGCTGGGAGCGCCTACTCTCAGCCTTCCAGACCTCAAATGCGTCCTCAGCAAGCAGAGTCTCCAATTAGTGGCATGGACACCAAAGGCAGTATTCCGCAACAAGCGCCGCCAAGTCTTAGGAGGCCGAGTGGGAACAACATGAGCCAGGACTCTTTCGGGAGAAGTGAAGATGGAGCAAGTTTGCCCCCGAGATCGCGGGGTGGAATGAATGGACTTCCAAGTACTCCTGGAAGGTTCTCGGATCGCAGTGTAACCCCGACTTCGCAGCTCACCCCCGATGTGAGCTTTTCAGGTGGCAGGGAGCCTATGAACGAAATTCCTCCTGTTCCATCCCCTCTGTCCTTGCCTTCGGAACGACGCAGACCTCCAATGCCGAATCTTGGAGATTCACGACAACGGAGTCAGACTTCGAGCGACAATATCAGCCCTGAAGCGCTCTCTAGCTCGAGCACGCGAAGGGAAGACTTGCGGCCACCAACACGAAGCAGCGAACGGGACGACATCACTACACAACCTAGTCCAAATAGCTTTCAGAAGGCCATGTTAAGTCGTATCACGACGGTAGCAAGTCCTGATCGCCAGGACAACTTTGAAGTTCCACCAGCTTCCGCTGTCTTACCATCGCCAATTGCAAGCTTCAATTCGCCAACTGCCCAACCAACAGAGGAGTCCGCTGAGGATGCCCGGCCTGGACTTGGGCCAATGATCAAAAGCAAGAAGTCCAGAAATGATGTAGCCGGCCAATTTCTGAAGGCTGCTAAGGCTGCCAACGCTTTCAGCTCTTTCAAGCCACGCGCTGGAGGTGCTGCTGAACGGTTAAGGGAAGCTCAAATCAAAATATCAGAAGGTCCAGATGGAGTTACTGGCGTGGTACCTGCTCCCTCGTTGCTTCGTGGAATGAGTAGCGATAGCACTGCATCGGTTCCTGCTCGAGTGTCAACACCTATAGAACGGCCTTCGTCTCACAAAAAGAACGATAGCTTTCCAGAAGCCAAAAATACAGTGCCAGAAGCTGGAGGGCCAGGCAGTATACGGCTTTCAATACCGCCAGCGCCGACAATTAGTTTGCCAGAGACTAGCGCGCCTGAGAAGGCCAAAGTTCGAGAAGTCAAAAGGGCGAAGCCACCTGCCGAGACTATGGCAAAAGAGCTCACTGCCATTGGCATTGATCCAAGTATCATTGGTACCAAAGGCGGCGAACTAGTCTCTGCATGGGAGGAGTTCGGATGGGTGGGTGAAGGCATGAGAACCAAGAACATCGACCAGATGAGAGACGACGTTGAGCGTGAATTGAATAAAGTTCAAGCTGGTAGTTGGCTGAGCAGGCTAGAAGAGGAGGATGATAGGATCGAAGCAATCAAGAGCGGGCTTGATAAGTGTATTGAGGAATGCGAGGAGCTTGACGGCTTATTCACCTTGTACCTGGTGGAACTAGGTGTAAGTAATTCCTTACCTGTAGCATTTCGAAATGTTTGGCTGACATCACAGACTCTCACTGAGGATGTCGCGTACATCGAAGCTCAGTCGCAGGGACTGCAAGTACAGACAGCCAACCAACGGCTCCTTCAAACCGAACTCAAATCTCTACTCGATACAATATCTATCTCAAACGATCAACTTGCAGGTCTCCGAGAGGCATCGCTTGAGTCTCCGCGTGGTCTCGAGCAGATCGAAAACTCCTTAGTAATGCTCTACAAAGCTATGATCACTATTGACCCGTCCCTCAGCGCAATTGTCACTAGGCCCAGCGAAGACGGCAGTCTTGTCTCTGGGAAAGCCGGTGGTTACGGAAACAGTGAAATCGGCAGCATGAGGGTTCTTCAGGAGAAAAAGGACGTTTACAAAACCGAGATTGCGATGTTCCTCCGTCGCCTGAAGCCCTTCTTGCAGGTCAAGTTTGGCATGGCAGTTGATGAAACGAGGCAGGCTCTGGAGAGAGAGAAAGGAAGCAACCTCACAAGATCGGCAGGCAAGGCGAAACTTGAGCCCCGACACCACGATCTTGCTCGCGATCTGTTATGGAGATATAGCCCCCTGATGCTGTTTTCACGGGAAGTAGACCGCGTAGAGTGGCAAGAGCTCATGAAGATGTACGAGATGGTTTGCCGCCCGCTCTACCAGGATGAGTTCAGGGATGCTTGCTTTGCTTGGAAACGTACCGTCAGAAAGCCTACCGGGGATGAGGGTGATTCACTCTTCACTTCGCAATCCGAGAAGCAGACTGAAGGCATTGCTACTACCGCGCGGAAGCTGACCGTCAAGAGAAGCCAGACGTTGGCAAAGAGCTTGCGTTCTCCAATGGGCGACAATGCCACCAAGTCAAGTCTCGACAAAGCTGATGGTCGAATCCAGCCACATGAGGTGTTCGCAGGAATCCTTGATGAGACTGTCCCAATCATGAGCATGGAACAGAATTTCGTCGTCGATTTCTTTCACGTTACCTCTCTAGAGCAATCCGACTTTGCTGATGCTGTCTCCGCTACGCCGCCCGATGCGCGACGTGGTAGCGAATTGCGACGGCTCCGAATGATGGACCCAGATAGAAATCTTGCAAGGCTTGTTGTTCAGTCCATGGAAGAGATTTTCTCGTTTTACGAGCAGGATCTGCAGGTACTTGTTGACTGGACTCTGTCAACTGATCCACTGTATGTTTTATCGATGGGGTTTGAATTTTTTCATGGGATATGGGGCTAATGACTATGCAGACAAGGTGTTGGCGTGATTGCAGCCATCGAACGCAAGCTCGTCAGCTTTGAAGAATCCAACCAGGAATACCTTGCTCGCACTTTGCAAAAGCTGCATGTCAAGCTGATCGGGCTATTCCAAAAGCTCTTGACGGAGCAAATCCGTGCGATCGAGGATACGAAAGTCAAGATAAAGAAGCGCAAAGGCGTGATTGCTTTCATTCGCATCTTCCCCTCCTTCTCCTTGACTCTAGAGACAATGCTATCCACATCACATGACCTGGATATTCGACAGACTGTGAATGAAGCCTATGTTCGAATCAACCGGGCCATGTTCGAGTCTTTGAAGGTTATTGCCAGAGAAAATCCCGGCGCTCAAGTTGCTGGTAGCGATCCTGAAGATAAAGAGGCTCTGAATTATCAGGTCCTGCTTATTGAAAACATGTACCATTATTTGGAAGAGGTGGACACTCGTGCCAACTCAGTACTGGACGACTGGAAGCAAAACGCTGCTCAAGAAATGAATGAGCATATGGGATTGTACCTCGGTGCAGTGATCCGGAGACCGTTGGGGAAACTGCTTGACTTTCTTGAGAGTACGGAAAGCTTGATGCACTCTCAGCAACCAGGAGAGCCTGCTTCGAAAATCTCCAGCATGCCGAGTCACTCGAAATCGACATTCATAAAGATCCTTGCTAGTTACGATTCAAAGGAAATCAGGAAAGGGATCGATGCGCTCAGGAAACGAGTTGAGAAGCACTTTGGAGACGACGAGCCCGGAAACAGTCGTGGGCTTGTCCTGAAGGTCACACAGAACTGCGAGAAGTTTTACGAACAGGTTAGGGACCGAATCTTAACCATCAACCGAGCTGTATACGACGGGGATGTGATGGCGGAATGGACGCCCGCAGACGTGTCTGCAGCGTTCAGAAAGTAGGCCGGTGACGAGTCCATCTGGACAGTGCAACGAAACGGTTGGAACAAGGGCTGGATAGTTTACGTTTTCGTCACGATTGACGAGCGGCGTTTTAACGAGAATCAAGGGTTGCATCGAGACCTTCTACCTGCAAGGATCTACCACGACGCAAATGTAGATACCATTTGTATGTTCTAGTTGCCGTCAATCGAGAGCGCAATGGGAGGTTGGTCTCTTGCCATCATCTTTCAAGCTCTCCGAGAACTCGATCTTCTGACATGCGACTTTGCAAATCCTTTGGGTTTCGTCTGACAGCACGCATTGGCTAGTCCATCACGCACTGTACTGTCAGACGCAGCACACGCAAGAGTGGGACCATGTAAGATGGATGATTTCAACGTGAGACTGGCTTGCCTCGTTTGTTTACTTCTGAAGTACCAATCCAGCCCCAATGACTCCAGGCACCTGACATCTTGACCTCAACAGATCAGGCTCTTCCTCTTACCCTGACCAGGCTTTCTTCTCACCACTCACTCTACAGGCGCCAGCACCCACGCGCCTCTTGGGTCGGGCCGTTGCTCCTCACGCAAGGCCTGCTGTACGGCCTTGGTAGCTCCCTACTCTCCTTTCCCATCCTCAGCTCGGCACCGGAATACTTCGATGAGCGACGGGGGGAGTGCGAGTAGGCCCCCTCCTCCTCATTCGGCTGCCCATTCGCCTCGGGGTTCGAGTTCACAGACACACTTCCGACCGGCTGGCTGGGCGACGCCACTATCTGCCTTGTGGGGGTCAGGGGATTCGATGGCCGCGACCAGAGATGGCGGAAGTGGGCGGCCTGGCATGGGGCATGATGGGAGGGGACGCCATCGACGATGTGCTCGTGTCCCGAGGCTCGGTCGTTGCGTCTGCGTCGCCAACGCTCTCTATGGCCTCATTCCGTCGCCCGCCCGACTGGCGACTTGACACTCGACACATTTCGAGCGCTGTGCTGGTTTCCGACGGGAGGGAATCTCCTCGCCGACTCTCTGCTCGGTGGACGTTCGCCGCGCGGCCCATGGCTGTCCAGTCCAGTTCCGGTCGCACGTCTTACAGTACACACAGTATCTTCCACGTCCTCCGTCCGTACTGTGCTGCTGTGCTGTTTGTACGGTTTTTCGATGTCCCGTACCAAGCCACATACCGCACCGTGACGAAGAAAAGAAAAGAAACACGCAAGCTCTGTCCCCTCGCGGGGCACGCGCTCCACCCGCGGGCGCCGCGTCTCCCCTCCTGCGCTTTCGGCGGAATGCCATTCTCGCCATCCCTGAGGAAGCCGAGCAGTACACCGGGTCGGGCGGCGACGCTCCTCGTGTGCAGTGCACAGCGCGCGGCGCGCGTTCCAAGCATCGCGATCCTGCGGGAGCGCGACCCGGACGCATGGCGGATTGCGGAGCCGCGCTGGCCGGGCAGGAATCAGCTATTAAAAGTGAAGCATACATACATGTGCACATACAGCACTGCACAGCACAGCATAGCACTGCACTGCACAGCATATGCAGTACTGTATAATACAGTACTGTACATCCGGAGATACATCCTGAATGTACTGTACTGGTGCGCAGGAAAACGGATCCACTTTGCCTTGTCCTGTGCTGTCCTATGCTGTGCTGTGCTGTGCTGTTCTGTCCTATGTACACATAGATATGCTTACGAGCAAGGATTTCTTCTTCTTTTTTTTTTTCCGTCCGCGGTACTGTCCGTAATGGGTCTGGGTGGTCTTGCGCACGTGCTTAGGGGGGGGGGGGGGGGGGGGGGAGAAACCACCCGGATGCTGTGTGTTGGTTGGTGGTCTCCTCCTACATTTATACTATACTGTACTGGCTGTTCTGGCTGTTCTGGCTGTTCTGGCTGTTCTGGCTGTTCTGGCTGTACGTATATGCGTGTATCGTCGCGCCGCGCCGCTGCTGGCATGCAGAACCCGACTCGGGTCAGATCACGTGCTTGATTGCCTGCTCGGTTATCTGACACGTGCTTGCGTGCTTGCTTCGTCGGGGAGAGAGAGAGATGAGATGAGATGAGAGCGGCACCACCCCTCTTTCTGGTGGGGATGCGTTTACTTGTTTGCTTGTCTGTATGTCTGTTTGCTTGTCTGTATGTCTGTTTGTCTGTTTGTTTGATTGATTATATATTTACAGTGAGATGTACTGTATGTATAGTACGTACTGAGTGAGTGAGTGAGTGAGTGAGTGAGTATATAAGTGAGTGAGTATATAAGTGAGTGTATATTGTACACACTGTACACACTGTACACACTGTACACACTGTACACACTGTACACACTGTACACACTGTACACACTGTACACACTGTACACACTGTACACATTGTACACACTGTACACACTGTACACACACTGTACACACTGTACACACTGTACACACTGTACACACTGTACACACTATACACACTGTACACACTGTACACACTTTACACATTATACAACTGTATGCATGCGAGGACTCGCAAAGAAGCAAAAGAAGCAAAAGAAGCAAAAGGAGCAAAAGGAGCAAGCAATGTTCGTCCATTCGTGGGGATGGATGTTCTGCTTGTGGATGGATGGATGATGCTCGCCTGCTAGCCTGCTAGCCTGCTAGCCGGCGAGGCAAGGGAAGGGAAAGGATGGGAAAAGATGGGATGGGAAAAGATGGGAAGGGGAAGGATGGGATGGAAAGGGAAAGGGAAAGGGAAAGGGAAAAGGGAAAGGGAAAGGGAAAGGGAAAGGGAAAGGGAAAGGGAAAGGGAAAGGGAAAGGGAAAGGGAAAGGGAAAGGGAAAGGGAAAGGGAAAGGGAAAGGGAAAGGGAAAGGGAAAGGGAAAGGGAAAGGGAAAGGGAAGGGAAGGGAAGGGAAGGGAAGGGAAGGGAAGGGAAAGGAAAGGTAGGAAGGGGAAGAGAAGGGAAAGGAAAGGTAGGAAGGGGAAGAGAAGGAAAACTCTCCAAGAAAAAAGGACGTTTCTGATGTCAAGGCACACGATGGGATGTGGGAGATGTGACATTTCTCAGGATCTCTCAGAGACTCAACACAATAGTACGGTACATACATACATACAAACAGACAGACAGACAGACAGACCGACCGACCGAGACCGACCGACCCATGATACTCCAGGCGATGCAGCGCATCCAGCCATCCCTTCACAAACGCCGTGCTAATGCAACGAAGGAAAAAAAAGCACCAAATGCCAACTCGGGGTGGTGATCGAATCCAAAGAGGGAGTCGATCCAAAACGCCCACATCTCTCTCCCCGCCGAACCCCCCATTACGTATCCTGCCCCCTTTTTGGACGGCCCCGAACATGTCATTCATCCCTCGATCATATAATGCAATTTCGCTGGTGACAAAGGAAAATCGTGTGACCCGTGATGCAGCGCCCAATGCGCGCCGAACGTCGCCCTCGTCTTCTCACATGCCTCTAGGCCGCCGTCGCGGTATCGACGCCGAGATCTAGGCCGCGTAACTGTGGCGATCCTTCTGCCCCCCGAGCAGTCGCGAGAAGATGTTGCCGCTCATGAGTCGCGCCTTCTTGGACGGCTTCTCCTCGACCACCTCCCGCTCGATCTCGTAGGGGAGCGTGGGGTGCTGGCTCGCCGGGTAGAGGACTTGGTGGTCCAGCTCGATCTGCACGATGTCGCGCACGATGGGCGCCGGGCTCTCGCCGTGGAGGCGGCAGTATTGGGCCTCCAGCTCCTCGTGGTAGCTCTCGACGCTGGAGCTGGGCGTGCCGGCGCGCGAGATCGAGTCGACGTATGACGAGGCGGAGGAGGAAAGGCCGGATTGCGTGTCGCCCGTGTGGCTGCGCGCCAGCGGGGGCACGTCGCTGGAGGAGGGCGGGGAGCCGTACTGTGAGGCGCGGGATGGGGTGCTCAGGGGCGCGACGACCATGCCGGCCGGGTCGAGGTAGCGGCCGGCCGTGTTGATGGCGTGGAACTCGTGCTGGGGGAGCCAGTATTGACTCTCGTATCGGCGCTGCTCCTCCTCGGCCAGCAGCTCTTGTCGGGCCGCGTGCTTGCGCAGGTCCCGCTGGTGTCGCTCGTCCTGCTTCCGCAGGAGCTCGTGGCGGATGGGCTCGAGGAAGGGATCCAGGTGCTCGTACAGGTCGTCCTCGCTGACGTTGAGGTCCCAATCGAGGAGGAAGAGCAGTTGCTTCTCCATCAGGTTGACTTCGGTGGTGGAGAAGCCGAACTTGTCCCAGCCGCGGACGTGCGTGTACTCGGCCCAGTGCTTGTTCTTGGGCGAGGAGTCGTTGAGGAACTTGGCCGAGAGGATGAGGGCGGCGAGGAAGATTCGGTGGACGGTGCATCGCAGCCCCTTGGCCACGGGCGGAAGCTTTCGCTTCAGCCGCTCGAGGTAGACCAGGGTCGTCAAGAGCGTCGGGACCTGCACATTTGACTTTCGGACCAGGTTGGTGATGAAGCGTTCCAGCGACGGGAGGCTTGTGGTCGAGATGCTCGGATCGTGGGGAGGGTCGTCGGAGGGGAGGGGGGGGATTGATCGGGCCTCGCCGACGCTCGACGCTCGCACTGGATCACCTCCGATGCTTTGCAGGCCAGGTACTGGATCATGTCCATGTCGACCGGCATGTAGATGAAGCGCTCGAGGGCAGCCTCGTTCAGTTCTCGCGGGATGTGCACCATGGTGGCAGAGTGATGGGCGTGTTGAGGAGGGGGGGTGCTGAGGTTGCTGGGTTGCTGAGTTGCTGGGTGGGTTGGGTGGGTTTGGGTCGCAAAGCTTGATCGATCGAGCGTGCGGACGGGTTGCGGACGCAGGCCAGAGCGGAGGAGATGCGACGAGCGGCCGGGTTATAAATGCTGATAAGTGACGCTATACCGACGAGGGCAGTGACGCCGCCGTTCGTATTGTGGACGATGTTGCGGCTTGCTATTGTGACTCGCACGCGATGGAGGCTGGCCGCCGGCGAGGCTGGGAGGGCCGAGGCTGAAGGCGCGCGCGTGGGCGGCGACGAGGCTGCGATGCGGCCGGGCGGTGACGGCCAGGGGCCACGGGCAGCAGGACCACCAAACTCCAAACACCGCGCGTCTCCGAGCAGCTTCGTCCAAGACAAGCACTTCGCCAGGGACCAGGCAGACCACACACAGCACGCGGCACCTCGGAACGTTCGACGGGCGATGGGCGACGGGCGGGCAACGATCTCGAGTGGCGACGAAGAAACGCGAGATGGACGAGCAATGCAGAGCCAGAGATGCACGCGCGATCGAGGCACTTAAGGCCGTGGCCGGCACTCACGACGACACGCCGCGGGGGCCGGGAAGGATGATGGCCGCGGACGGCTGTGTCTGTGAAGGAGACGTCTTATCGACAAACCTTCCGATCCAGCGGGGATCCTGGCGACGAGTCTGCTGGCCGCGGGGCGCTGGGCGCTGGGAGGGGGGCGCTGGGCGCTGGGAGGGGGGAGCTGCCACGTCCAAGCTTCGCACGGTGGGTGGGTTTGGGATGCGTGTCGGCTTGATGGTGATGCGCGGGAGGCTGGAAGGCTGGGAGGGAGGATGGGAGGGATGCTGCCTCTCTTTTATTGCCCCTCGCCGGGCCGCGGACAGGAGCAAGAGCCTTCAGGATGCGCGGTGCTTGGAGCTTCGCCGGGGCGGTCCAGGATTCCAAGATGCTCCCGTCGCCGTGTGTCCAGGAGTCCAGTCCAGTCCAGTCCAGTCGTCCAGTCCTGACGGCCGCGTGCCCTGCGAAGGTCCCCTGGGTCCGTGTTGGTGGGTTTGGGTTTGGCTTTGGGGTTGGGGTTGGCGATGGCGATGGGCCCCGAGCAACACGCAAGTGCCGTTGCGCGACGACGGGTCGACGCTTCGCCGATCTTCTTCGCACGAGGCTTGGGCGTCCGAGGCTGAGGCGTGCCCGGCTCCACGGAGGGCGTGCGGGTCGATGGGCGCGAGAGCCAGTGCTCCTCGTGGCGGTCGAGGGACGGACGGCGTGCCCTGAGCCCACGCAGCGCCTGATTTGCGATCTCCCGTATCTACAGCAGTACAGCACGGCACCGAGTCTCTCTGCCCGACCCCAGGTCGTCGACGAGATGCGCGAGCGTGAGGAGGTGGGGGGGGGGGAGCCAAGATCCAGTGAGCACGGGGCGCTGGGATGGCGGCCTTCCAGCAGTTGGCGAGGAGGAGCAGGAGGAGGATGAGGAAGAGGAGGATGAGGAAGAGGAAGAGAAGAAGAAAAAGAGGAAGAAAGAGGAAGAGGCGTGGATGGGATTGGACGTCCACGAGTCACCAGTGACTCTGCTTCTTCTCGCTCTCTTCTGGTCTGTGGTGGCCGCACCGCTCGACGGGCGTGCAGCGCGATATATGTACGGCACCGCGTCGCAGGCCAGTGCCCCAGCATGACGGTCTCCGGTTTCCAGACACGCCGTCTCGCTGGCCGCCGACGAGCTGAGCCAGGCGAGCGGGTACGCGGCGCGTCTGAGACGCGGCGTCTGGTATGTTGCGGCCCTCGCTGGCTGTGAGACGGGAGACGCTGGGAGACGCTGGGAGACGCTGGGAGGGGGAGGCCGTGGCCGTGGCCGTGGCCGTGCTGCTGGAATGCCGACCGACCCCCTTGGGTGGCTCTCGGCGCCCCTGGGCCCGCGCGTGGATGGTTGGGATGTGGATGGTTGGATGTGGATGGATGGATGGCGGGATGGGGATGGGATGTGGATGGGATGTGGATGGGATGTGGATGGGATGTGGATGCGGATTTGCGGATTCTGCTGGTGATGTGGATGCTGCTGGACTGGGGACTGTGGGCCAGATCTGCTGCAAGGCAGAGGCAGGTGGATACGTGGATCTGGAGACGTGGATGGTTGGAGGGGGTGGAGGGATGGGTGAGGGATGGTCGAGGGATGGTTGGCGAGGGATGGCGAGGAGGCATGGAGCCATGGTTGGCGAGGCATGGAGACATGGCTCGACGAGCCATGGAGACATGGCTCGCCGCCGTTTCTCTCTCCTGCTCCAGTCCTGTCGCACTCCACTCCAGTCCTGTCGCAGCGACCACAGGACGTGTTTCCTACGCGCGCCGACGCTCATCCATCTCCATCCTGCGGAGGGAGGGCGACGCTGGCCTCCCGCCCGCTCGAGTCAGGCGTGGCAGGATGGCCGCGGATGCCGATGCGTGCGTGGCTGGAAGCGGTTTTTACTGTCTATACAATTTATACATTTCTTATTGATTGTACAGTGCATGATCCAGAGAGCGATCGAGACATGCGAAGCATTTCGAGGGGGGTCACATTTCACATTTCACATTTCAACACGCCTCCAGTATTTGTGTCGTTTCTGAGCCGCGACTTGTAGTCGTGTTCTGTGTGTACAGTAGTGTTCTGTGTGTACTGTTCTATGTGTACTGTTCTGTGTGTACTGTTCAGTATAAATACTGTACTGTAAGAGTACTGTTCTATGTGTACTGTTCGGTATAAATACTGTACTGTATGAGTACTGTTCTGTATGAGTCCGTACTGTTTGAGTACTGTTCTGTACCGTGCTGTCTCTACCCCCTCTTCCCAGAGACACCCAAAGAGCCTGCGACGGCGACGCATGTCCTCGCGTCCCGCGCCGGTCATCCATCCCCTTCCCTCAGCCATCGTCGGCACCATTCGACGTTCTTGGGTCGCTCGGCGAAGGGGGCGACAGACAGACAGTACTGTACCGCACGGTGCGGTGTATACAGACAGACAGACATTCAGACATTCAGGCGCGCTTCCTTCTTGTTCTTCGCATCCACACACCACACCACCCCCATCTCCAGTCCGAAACCCACGCTCGGCCGCGGCTTCGAAGAATAGCGATCGTCGTCGGCCGCGGAATGCTGCTTCGCGATGTGCCCTACCGCGCCGTCTGTGCGGACAGTGCTTGCTTGCTCGCTCGCTCGCATCTTCTTCCAGAGCACGCGCACGCGCTGCTGATCGGCCGTGAAACTCGGGTGTGTGAGGGGGCCTGTGATCCACGGGGGGGAAACAGGGCCGTACGTACAATCCTGTACGTGTGTGTGATGTGAATGAAGCTCGGTCGTCATCTCACCACCACCACCACCGCTCTTGTCCCGCCAATCGAGGCGGTTCGCAAGAGAGCTCATCATCACGCTGTTCGATGTTCGACGTTCTGGGGCCGTGGCCATCTCCTGCGCGCGCGCGGTGCGGGAGCAGTGAGAGACGCCAGGCCGGTGTTGGGTTTGTTGACTTACAGCACCGCAGGCCTGGCGGGGAAGCGAGGGCCGCCTAGCGAGGAATTCGCGAAAGTTGATGTCGATGTCGATGTCGATGTCGATGTCGATGTTCCAGTCCGTGGGGAGGCAGGAGATACTCGGTGCACTACGTACTACAGTACAATACCGTACCAGAACGTCTCCGGTTCCAGTCTTGTCGCATCGTACCGCGCGTCGACTCGTGCGTACCGTATCGTACAGATACTCGCACTGCTTCATCCGCAGCGGCCTGCCGACAGGACAGATACCACACCCGCGTGCTCTCCGCGCTTGCACATGTACAGTACTGTACCTACATACAGTACCTACATCTGTGTACACAGAAACAGTACAGTACCTACAGTACATACACATACCGAACCGCTGAAACCGCATGGCACTTTGTGTTCGGTCCATATCTGCGACATCGATAAGCGCCCAATCCATGCTGTCCCTCTCGGGATCGAGGACGGACGCAAGGTACATACAGTACGGTACGGTAGCACTGTACTGTACTGTACTGTACTGTACTGTAAGTGAGTGACTGAGTGGAGTGAGTGGCTGGCGCATGAAAACGGGGATTTGGTGCAGATGTCTTGGCCGCGCGCGCGTACAGTATACTGTCTCCCTTCCCCTATTCTCCCTTTCTCGATCACGGTGCTTGAATGGCCCTGGGTGTCGCGCTGCGCTGCATACCACCATTCCTGTCGTTTCGCATTGTCTTTTTCTCCCTCCGCCTCAGGGGGCATGTCGAATGCGGGCGTTTTCGATAGCCTGGTCCTTTGTATGGTATTGTGTTGTGGCCTCTCCCGTCCGGTCTTTCCCCCCTACAACAGTAGGTATGTATTGGCCTCGATTTACATGTGTGTTTTCCTTGCCGTCTCACTCAATATATCGGCTGCTTCGTGCCTCGTGAGAGACATCGAATATGGACCCGTTCAGCATGGCGATGTGGGAAACCGCTCGCTCGGCGACGATGTGACGACCTAGCGTATCTACAGTAACTATGTATTGTATTGCACTGTACATACTGCACATACTGTAAAACACATCTGGCTTCCGGGCTTGGGTTCGCGGGTCCGCCTCTTCGATAACAAAGCATTGAAACCTTCCGCGACGCAACCTCGGCTGAGCTCGATGCACAGAGGGGAAGATGCCATGGTTGGAATTGCTTGTGACGAGTCCGAGTCCGAGTCCGAGTCCACTGATCGAAGGTACAGCACTGTACAGCACCATACAGCACTATACAGCACTATACAGCACTGTACAGCACTGTACTGTACTGCAGGTCGATCAAGGCCAAACATTCGCAATGTAGCGAAGCAAGCCTTGGGCTTCCAACACTTTGCCATCTCCACCATTTCACCCATGCAGTCAGAGACGCTCCCCCTAAGTTGGGTTGGCACGAGATTGCATTAAATCACACCGGTTCCAAACATATTGATGTTTACCTAACGCCGTTAAACGCTGCTATGTGCAAAACACGCTCCATGTTTGGCATTCTCGCTTGTCCTTGTCCTCTCAAAAGAGCAGGGACGTGACCGCTCGCCAATCAGCCTCCTGCTTCACTCCACTCCGTACGATCCCCCCCCCAATCGCCGAACCATTGGCTGTCGATGTCAGCCCCTTTCAGCCGCACCCGTCTGATTTCTATATCGGTACATCGAGGGGCGCAACCCGGGCGGCAGAGGTAGCTGTCGCCGTCGGCGGCCTCTGCAATAAGATGGGATAGCCGCCTCCGACGAGACCATGATCAAGGCCAGGCCACTCGTCGGACCCGACGAGACGACTCCCCTCACCACCGCTCCACCCAGGGTCGACGCGCATCTCGAACGGCCGACGGCGTCAGAAGCCAGGCGCGCGCGGCGGGGGCGAGCCCAAGATGGCCGGGCAGAAGATCTACGAGTTCTTCCGCCAGGATCTCCACAACATCGCCGCCGCCTCCTACAACCTGGGCGACGTCTACTCGCCCGAGCAGGTGAGGGACGCCCAGAAGGACTGGGACATTCTCTCGTGGGTGACACTCCGCGCGCCCTCCTTGCCGCCGCCCCGGGTACTGATGTGCACGCAGGGCCGACGCGAAAGCCGCGTACCCCTACCTCACGCATGTGAAGCTGCTCTCCAACACATGGCCGCACCTCCGGCTGCTGGCCGACTTCATGGAGGTCAGCACGACGCCGCTGCGCTGGCCCGATCTGAGCCTCAACCCGCCCGGCCGCGACCTGTCCGCCGCCCAGCGGCGCGACCGGGAGCTGGATCGGGAGGAGCGCGCCCGCCGGACCAACGTCGTGCTGCTGACCTACACGGCCTCGGGCAACGTCACGCAGACGCCGTGCCGTTCGGCGCCGGAGCTCGTGGCGGCGCTCGATCGCCATGAGCCGACCAGGTTTCGCCAGCCAGCGGGCGACGAGCACGAGTCGGTCGCGAGTCACAGGGAAGAGGGCGACGACGGCGACGGCGACGGCCACGGCGACGGCGACGGCCATAGCCCGGACGCGGCGACCAAGATCCGCGTGGTACAGGCCGACGAAAGCGCGAGCGAAAGCGAAGGTGAAGGCGAAGGCGAAGATCCGAGTGACGGCACCGATCGCGACGACGACGAGCCTGCCGAGCTGGGAAGCGAGGCGCGCGGCCAGGGGGACGACGAGGCCATCAGCTTCCGGCTCTACGTGGTGGAGGACCTCTCCCGAGATGTCATCGAAGCGCTCGGCTCGCGCCTGGACATCGAGCCCGCCTTCTTCCGCGAACACATCGTCGACTACGCGTGGTGCAACGTCCGCGACCGATGGCAGGACCCGCCGGGCCTGCGCAGCGCCGACGCGCACCGGCGATGGGTCCAGCTGAAGTTCGTGAACGCGCGATACTACAAGACGGCCGAGGCCTTCACCGACGCCGTCGAGGAGGCGAAGCGGTTCAACGTCAGCCGGAGACCCGACGACGACGCCAACAACACGGCGCTGCTGGATGACAAGGAGGCCAAGGTCGGCCTCATGAGGACGCGCGCGAGCTTCTGGCGGCGGGAGCCGGAAGGGGGCAAGAGCGCCGTTGGTGAGTTTGTTGACAAGCCCTCGCTTGTGGCCTCCCCTCCCCCGAAAGGCCGCCGACACTCACACCCCCTCGCAGGCGTTCTGCTTCTCGACCCGACCGTGCAAGCCGGCACGCCCCTGTGGTACGGCTACCGGAACTGGGAGCCGACGCCCAGCATCTACCACTCGCCGACGATCCCGGCGCCGCCGCCGCGCGACTCGATCTTCCACGACTTCCTCCACTGGGCCAGCAAGCCGCCCGCGGCCGGGAGCCCCGACCCCCGGCTCCCCATCCACCCGCTGCTGCAGCTCGTCTGCTCCGAATGGCTGAACATGGCCGACTACATCCGGACCCGCGTCGGCCAGATCGAGTGGGAGGTGTCGTTCCCGGAGCACTTCCTGGTCAAGGGCAGCGGCATCGACGAGGCCCTCAAGAAGCTGCACGTCTGGCGCCGGCTGGTGCCCCTGTACCGCGAGATGCTGACGGACACGCAGCAGCAGCAGGTGTTCCGGGCGGGCGGGCCGGCGCCGGCGGCGGCGGCGGCGATCGGCGCCGACTTCGCGCGCGCCCTGTCCTACATGGAGGAGTACCAGTCGCGCATCGACCGGCTGACGTCGGTGGTGACGGCCATCATCTCGATCGAGGACTCGCGGCGCTCGCGCGAGGACAACCGCAACGTGGCGCGCCTCACCTGGCTGGCGACGTTCTTCGTGCCGCTGAGCTACATCGCGAGCCTCTTCAGCATGCAGCAGGACGTCGGCGTCCTGCGCGCCACCATGCGCACCTACGTCGCCACCGCCGTGCCCGTCACCCTGGCCGCCCTGGGCCTGGCCTGGGTGCTGACCCTGCCGCAGGTGCTGGCCTTCACCCGCGCCCTGAGCCAGAACCTCAAGGCCCGCCTGCGGAGGAAGGAGGCCTAGTTGGTGTGCGGGTGGCCGGCGCGAGGACGGCCGTGGTGTGCTGGTGTGCTGGTGCTGGTGGTGGAGTGGGGTAATGTGTAGAGTGCAGACGGACGATGGCCGGTGTATGTATAGCGATTCTATGCCACGGGCAGGCGGGAAGAGAGAGAGAGAGAGAGAGAGAGAGAGGGAGAGAGGCCTCCTCGCCTGTGGGATCTGGCGTACATAAGATGGCGTTCCGCTGTGGACGGTGACGGATTTGCCGCCATGGCGATGCGTAGAATCGAGGCAGCTGCGTACAGTACCCTGCCTTATGTCCGGTCGGGTCGCTCGCTTATGTAGTCAACACCGACAGAGGCGAGAAATAAATCGAGAAGGCACCTAGAAAGCAACCGAGAGGGCACTCGCTACGCAAAGCAAGGGGGGAGGGACAATCATTACGAGAGATCGATAGTTTGCCAGACTATACCTACGCCGGGTATCTCACACCTCGTTCGCGCTGCGACCCCCTTTCTACAGGCTGAATACATAAGATAAGCAAGATGGTCCATATCCCTCTCCCTGACTCCCGCATTGAAAGAGTGAGCAATCATACATCCTCATCCCAGCCCCCTTGCTCGATCAAGAACCTCACGATCCGGCTCTTCACGCCGGTCAGCTCCCTGCCCAGCGCCGAGCTCCACAGCTCCTCCACGCACCTCACCTTCTCCTTCAGATCATCCGTCAGCCGAAGCTCCTCGTCGGCCTCTACCTCCTTCAGCTCCCTGTCCACATCCTCCTCGTCCTCGCCCTGCGTGATCCGCTGTGTGCGCATCAGCCTGCAGTTCGCCAGCGTCACGATGCTCTTGACCTCATGTAGCAGACACAGGAGGTTGGTTTGACTCTCGATAAACTGATACGTGCTCTTCTCGCAATGCCCGAGCAGGCTGTAGAGATACTGCATCGGAAACTCGTGGTAGCTCGGATTCTCCTCGTACTCCGCGGCCGGGATCTGGATCCGAAAACCCTCGTCCACCCGTTGCGGGATGCGCTCGGTGATCCGGCTCAGGCTGGGCGCAATGTCCCAGAACGCGGAAAGCTGGACCTCGACGCCACGCACGACGTTTTCCTCGATGATGTCCATGAATTCCTCCGTGCGCTTCAAGGCCTCCTGCTCGAAGGCTAGCTTCCGTTTGGTTGCATCCTCTGCGAAGAACAGCTCGGCGTTTGTGACCTTTTCGTCGTTGCCTGCGAGTCGATAGGGTGTGACGATCATATCTCGGTAGCGATTGTTGCGCTCACTGAGCAGGTCGAAAAGTTCCCTATGAAGCTGCTCTCGTGCGTCGAAGATCCATTTGAGAAGCGTGAGCTTCTCTAGTAATTCCGGCTGCTCGTCACCCTCTTCTTGGGTAAGGTTCGGGCTTTGCTCTTGCGCGTCAACAAAAAGTTTGGAGCGCAACTGGGTGAAGAGCTCGGTGGAGCGCGTCACTCGATCCATTAACAGATCATTCAGCGGCATGACTACTTGCGACTGGAACAGTTCGAAATCCCTTTTGGATGCTTCTTTGGTCTTCTCTTGTTCAGTCGCCAGGCTCGTGGCTTCAATTCTGGCAGCGTCCGCGTAAGTCATGTTTCCCAAGCCGATTTCACGCTGAATGTTTACGCGGAGGGAGTTTTGACGTGTAGACGATTCGGCTGTGATGCCCTCTTGCACTTCGATGCTGTTGGTTGTAAAGCGCTGCTTGGTGGCTTCGACCTCGGCGAGGTCACTTAGAACTCGGACGGCAGTACGAATAGATGTTAAGTCGGGGTGACTATTGTTAACCGCTGGATGATGACGGGGGTATGGAGGAGGTAGCGTTACAAGGCGAGAGACGTCTAAGTGATTTGGGTTTGGAGTCGCTGGTGCAGGCGAGAATGAAGCTGGAGAATGGGGTTGTTCTTGACGCAGTGACGACTGCGAAGTCTCTTCCTCGTGCCATCCGACCTTTTCAGGAGGATACTCATTCTCACCATAGACTTTGGAGCTGTTGGACTCGGACATATCAATGTCTTTGCCGTTTTGACTTGCCCTGGGGTCGCCGTTCTCGTACTGTAGCGCCTCCCGTAGCTCTCGTGGCATACCCATATACTTCGATTCTCGCTTAGATCGCTTCAAGTCCATTGAAGGAGTGCCGTTCGATCCTTCCTGGCTGACTTCCCACCATCTACTCGAAGGTCTGCCTCTCGAGTCACCGTCGAGAGCCTCGCTCACACTCATACTTGGGATAGGCGACAAGGATGGCATATAGCCTGTCCACCACGCCGACTCGGGTCGCCCAGTTGCAGGAGAGCCTGGGTTCGAGCCAGAAGACGATCCAGCAGCGGTCTGAAGTGTAGGCGTATCATGCAAAGCGGCCATCAAGGACCTCTGTGTGACCTCGCAGGTCCAGGCGACCTGGGTCCGGATGATGACTCTGGTGTCCACGCAGTTGATCGCGATGCCGTGGACTCGCGCTGCGGGCTGCTATAAGAACGGAAAAGATCGCGGGTTAGTTCTAGAATTTCGGAACCCATCTCATCTATCGCGGAAGCATATCTTTCCCGCCGCAAACGAGACTCCGTAACCATGAATTCGGCAAATAACCTCACACGCTCGCCATCAGTTGCCGCTGCAGCTTCCTTTTGTGCGAATGCTTGATGCCTTTCGTTGGCCGCACGACAGAATTGCTCTGCTAGCGAAATCTGTGATACTTGGCTGTGGTTAGAATGCCGTGAGCCTGGACGGGACGGTGCAAGTGGCGCGATAGTTGTTGCATCGTTATTGGGCGCATGCAGTATATGAGAGACCGGTCGAGCTGGAGGGCTAAGAGTAAGCCTTGACTGTTGTGGAGGGGTAGGCAAACCCTTGGGTGGGATTGCTGGAGAGCCACCAGCAAAAGCGGTTTTGATCTGGCTGGGAGAGAAAGGAGGTGTGGGAGCTTCTAATCTATTCGGTGGTACAGGTGGTCGAGGCGTCGAGCCTCTCAACACTGTTTCAGGGCCGATTTGAATCGGTGTACTCAGCTGCGAATCGCCGGTAGATCTAGGGGTCTCCACATGATATGATCTCGCACTCCTTGGGGTTGAGTGTGTGATTGTAGGTTTCCGGGTGAGCAGATTCTGCGGAAGAACAATGTCTGATGGCGTAACTGTCTCTGCCCAGAGGTTGTTCGAGGGATCCTCAGTTGTGACAACACTTGTCCTTGTCTTGCTCTCGGTCCTTCTTTCGCGAATGCTTTTCCCCCCCCTCACTGCACGAGCCCGGGCTAAACCGGAGGAGCTCGAGCCTGAATTGGGCTCAGGGGCTATACTCGAGCTGACGTTTGACGTATCGATAAATAGTCCGCGATTTGGAGATTTTGCTCTTCCTGCAAGATCATCGTCCACCCAACCAGCTGGTGTTGGAGGAACCGGGCCCAATGCTGGCATAGCACCTGGTCTTCTTGTCGGGGGCGAGACTACTCGATCCGTTGGAGTCATGCTCTGCGACCTTGACGAAGGAGGAGGCGGTCCTGGTGGTGGTGGAGGCAATGGCATGCCAGGTTCCCATCTTGATGTTGATGAACCGCGAGAACGCGAATAGGACGACGTCGCACTGATAGCTCCCGCAGATACGGCTCTGCGCGAAGCTGGAGGTCGTGACTCGAAGTCGTAGAGGCCTTCTCGCTCTGATGATGAGGCTTCGACTGATATAGGCACTGGCCGTCGAGGATTGGATCCATGCTCCCTGTTGAATTCAGGCGAAAGCCTCGGGGATTCTTGTATATTTCGCCTCGAGAATGAGGATACGTTGAGCGAGGATGGCGGTCTATCATTTGTGCCAGCCCGTATCTGCGTACTAGTGGGAGGGGAAACGAAGGGGCTTGAGGCTGATTCAGGAGACGATCTATAGAAATTGACAGGGGAAAGTCTGTTGGCAGGTGATAGGCCAGAAGAGGGCTCTTCAGATGCTATCATGGACGCTCGGTGTGATCTTGGAGGGCTGTAAGGTGGTGGTGGAGGGGGCGGGAGAGCTAGTTGTCGCCAATTAGCTTCTCCATCTCCATCGCGGCTACATCGTGACTGAAATGTTCGGAAGAAACTTGATGACAGTGGTGAGAGCTTTCATACCCTCTGCATTTCGAGGTCGCGTCGAGGAATGCCCCGGTGGGAAGCGAGTGCTGCTGCTGTCAGGAGTGCCGCTGGCCGGATGCGACCACTGTGCCGGGTTATACGAGGCGCTCCGCACGGCACTGAGAGGTGTGAACGATGACGGATTGTATCCAGAGAGAGCACTCAGAGGCGTCGCCGACAATCCGGAGCTGGGGTTGTGGTGTTGAGACTGGTGTTGAGATTGAGGTTGAGACTGAAGCGAGGTCGTTAAGGGATCCAGGTTCAAGCGACGACGGGCGGCTTCCCTCAGAGCTGCCATGATCCCGAAGCGCTCTGGCGGGTGGCCTCAGATACTGTACCTGTACTCTACATAGGTAGAAGAATGCTCTCACACCGCACGATTCTTATCAACGGCCGACCGACTTGGCCCTGGAGTCATCTGGCCATGGGTGTTAGGAACATAAGCAAAGATGAGGCTCGCCGCACCACCGGACGGGCGGGTTTGGAGGGATTCGCTTGTATTTATTTACTTTCCAGAAAGAATGAAGTGCAAGTACGAGACATAAGTATGCGATGCACGAGGTGCATCCGGCTTCATGCAGTGCTCATCGACCTTCTAATTATGGCACCGTCTGCTATTGGCCACCCGATGGGTTGGCCGTACTTCGCGGTGGCCAACCAAGCATCGTTCCGCTGCTGTGAGCTGGGCACGGCGCTTAAGGTACAGTACACAGTACAGATATGTACAAATTTGTAAAAAGGGTACTTACTGACTTCCATTTCGACGGCAAGGAGATGGGTAGGGTAAGATAGAATGGTGTGTTGAGCGAGAGAGAGGGGAAGTCTTCACCATCATGAACATGTATTTGTGCAACCAAGTACCTTTTGGAGTTGCACTTACTTGTAAGAGTAACTAACTCGAAGTCCCGATTACAGCACTGTACACCATCCAATCCTCGATTGCATAGATAAGCCTCGGCACTGGGTACTGGAACCGTAGGTATTGTACATACATCTCCATTCTGCCTGGTCCACTTGCTCTTTCATCCCCGGTCACTTGATGTAGGAGCTAGGAGTACGCACTGGTAAGCCTCTTGAGAAGGCCGAGGAGAAGGTTAGTTGCACTTGAAAGAAGAGCTAAATCAAAGTCCCGGTTACACATACATGTGTCGATATGCCATGGCACTTACTGTGGTAGCGGAACTGCACAGCACCTCTACCTGGTTCACTTCCTCTTACATCCCGGGCCGCATTTCCATACAGCTAGGAGCATTGTAAAGCCTGTTGAGAAGGCTGAGGATCAGGCTGTGAATGTGTGAATCAGACTTCCCACCCTCGTCGGTGTAGAAGTTGAACGGAACGCTTTATTTACAGTCATACCTCTATCTTCATCACGTGACCTACGTCGTTTCCTCTTCCGGGGACCGACACGGGCACCTGTGGTGAAAAATCGATTCGACAATTCGACATCTGCCAAGAATCATGGTCATTGCAGGGCTAAAATCAACAACTCTTCTCGGAGGTACACAATAAAACTTTCTTGCTGGAAGTTATTTCGTCCTGAACCCGCAGTGATTATGATCACGTGTGACCAGGCGTAAAGCCCTTACTCAGCCTGGGCCGTGGGCCTTGGCGCTGCGCAATCTTGCCTCCATGGTCGAAAGTCAAGCTCCAGGTCTCGCATTAATATCCCATCAACCATCAACCATCAACCATCCACCATCAACCCACAGCACAGCACAGCACAACACAGCAGTATCCCCTATGCCTCGAGCTGCCAGCAGTCATACACCCTGTGCCCTCTCATCTGATCATCCCGACCAGCGCAACATCGCCATACGGACCTGAAAGCTCCATATCTCGCCTCTCATTTCTCTTCGCTGGTGCGGGGCGGTCCGAGGTCTGTCATCGTCACTCTCCGCTTCCCATCTTCCAGCAATTACTTACGTGCGTCGAACCAGTGGACGAGAAAACCTCTAGCGGTGCTCCGTCGCAGCTCGAACCTTGCACGCACCTACCTGGATCGCTACATCATCCTCAAGGCCCTCGCTCAGCTACCGTGACATCCGGCGAGACTATCAAGAACACTTCTCTAGAGGCTCGTCGCAAATATGTCCAAGGTCATTCGCAGTGTTAAGAACGTGACCAAGGGCTACTCTTCAGTCCAGGTCAAGGTCCGCAATGGTACAGACATGGCTTTTCGCTCCGTGGGCCTCCGCTGACTTCCCGTAGCGACCAGTAACGACCCATGGGGTCCGACTGGGACAGAAATGAGCGAAATAGCTCAGATGACGTTCAACTCGTATGCAGTATTCTTTCTGATGGCGGATGGGGTCTAACGAGCACCTTAGTTCGAACGAATTCTACGAGATAATGGACATGCTTGACAAGCGATTGAATGACAAGGGAAAGAATTGGCGGCACGTGCTAAAGGCTCTCAAGGTTTTGGATTACTGCCTGCACGAAGGCTCGGAATTGGTCGTGACTTGGGCACACAAGAATGTCTACATCATCAAGACCCTGAGAGAATTCCAATACATCGACGAGGACGGCCGGGACGTGGGACAGAATGGTGGGAATCATTGTGTGCGAGAACGATCGGGCTGACGGCTAACTGGAGTCCAGTTCGAGTTTCTGCAAAGGAGCTCACATCACTTATCTTGGATGAAGAAAGATTGCGCGCGGAGCGCAGCGATCGCAAGAATTGGAAATCCAGAGTGACTGGCATCGACGAATACCAGCCGCATCAAGACCACTCCCGAAACCGAACAACGCGCCCTCACCGAGCCCAACGCGCCGATGAAGAAGATGCCGAATACAAGCTAGCCATAGAAGCTAGCAAGTACCAGGAGGAAGAAGATCGAAAGAGGCGCCAAGGCCGAAACGGGGAGCCCGACGACGATGACCTGGCAAAGGCCATCCAATTGAGCAAGGAAGAGGAGGAGCTTCGGAGGCGAGAACTGGAAGAACAAAACGCAGCATCTCTGTTTGACGACGACCCTATCCAGATTGCCCAACCTACTGGATTTAACCAAGGTTATCAGCAACAGACACAGGTGGACTGGGCTGGCAACCCCATTGACCCAAATATGCAACAACAACCACAACCACAACCACAACAGACAGGGTACATGGGCAACATGTACACGGGGGCTGTCCTGCAGCAGCAGCCGACGGGCTACCAGAATGGATACTCGAACGTATTCGCGCCTCAACCGCCTAGCTTCGATCCTTATGCGCAACAACAGCAACAGCAGCCATTACAGCCACAGCTTACTAGTTTTAACCCCTACGGTCAACAAACCCAATTTCAGCAACAGCCTCTGCAGCAACAGCCCGAGCTTCTGGTCCCGGCCAACACGAATAATCCGTGGGCTACCAATACCCAACCGATGGCTCTCAAGCCAACGCCGACTGGCTCGAACAACCCTTTCGCATCCGGCTTTGCTCGTCCTCAGACCGCTCAACCGTCTAAGCCATCTCTCGCCACACTCCAAGAGCAGAAAACCGCCACCTTCAACAGCAGTAGCAGTTCCCCCAACCCGATTGCCTCGTTTCAAGCGCCACCAAAGGAGCAAGATCCGCACCACGCTAAACTCAACCAATTGCTTGCGAGTGGTGATGGTATGGACACTTTCGGTAACACTGGTGAGATGAGAATCCCGGCGCAACACACCGCACCGGGTACCTTCGTCAACAGCGCTGGTGCGGGATTAGGCAGACTCACCGGTCAACAGACTGGTACCAACCCGTTCTTACAAAGCCAATACACCGGGATGCCTCAAACACAATATGGAGCTGCAGGACACCTGGTTCCTGCGGCTACCGGCCCCGCAGGCATGTCGAATGGCTTCGGCGGCGGGTTTGGCGCTCAGCAAAGCGCCAACCCCTTTGGTCAAAGGCCGCAACAGAACAATGGACAGAACGGACAGGGAGGTGGTGACTTGATACAATTCTAGGAGCAGAATTCCACGTGAAGCGAGCCGGAGGGGAAATCCGAAGGATTCATTCATGCGGGATTGGGGCAGTCGTATTCGCAGCAGCGACACATTTTCGGTTTTCTTCGGCAGGCGTGCATATGATACACTCTGTTGGCTGGAAAGGCTCTCTTGGTGGCTGGCATTGATACATCAATGCAGAGCATGTGCATGAGCAACCTGTTACTTTTTTTTAGTGCTAGATGGGGGGTTTAACGGATCATGAGTGATGGCATCTTATCACAAGGATGGACTTGCAATCCGACTACGTGCGGCGAAGTGACGCGTGTACATACTAAAATGGGTAATTTTCCCCTTCGGATACCCAGACTCCGCGCTCAAACGGAAAACATTCGAATCATTCCAGACGCCAGGACGCTTGTTCCTGTAATAGTGCAGAGCATGCCAAAACGGGTATCCGTACCATCACATCCTATCATCGCAAACCAATGCAAAAGGGGCTCTCAGCCCATGCAAATTCCCACAAACTCCTCTCTTCCCACGCCGCCCTTCCCCTCTAGATCAAACTCCTCGATCATAGCGACCAGCTCGTCCTCCTCCAGGCCCTCCCCCAGTTCCCTTGCCACCCTCCTCAGGTCCTCCAGCGTGATGATGCCCTTGTCCTCCGTATCGAACAGCCCAAACGCCCTGAGTATCTCATCCCGGGGATCTCGTTCGCTGATCAGCTTTGCGGCTATGGTTTGAAATGCTTGCTGGTTGAGGACGAGGCGGCCCGGGGGCGTGGGTTCCTGGTGGTTGTGCGCGCGCGGAAGCTGGTTCTGGGCCGAGGGCAGAGGCGGCATGCCGTGGGTGGTGAGGAGGTCGAGGATAGCGGATTTGGGGAGGTCGAAGCCGAGGGCTTTGAGGGCGACCTTGAATTCGTGGTAGTCGATGCGCTGGTCTTTGTCCAGATCGAAAAGGGAAAACTGTGGCCACGTCGATTCAACACGGGGCCCTCGCTACATCTGCACGGGGGCGAGAAGGAAGGGGAGGGAGGGGCATACGGCCTCGTTGATCTCCTCCTTTTGCTCGTCGGTGATCTGAGGCGCGGGGCCAGCGGCTTCTCGTTGCGCTCGCTCGCGCTCCAGACGGCCTGGATCTCTCGACGCGGGGTGCGCGGTGGCGCCGAACGCGTTGCTGTTGCTGTTGATGTTGTGGTTGTGGTTGTTGCTATTGCTTGCTCGGTCAGGCAGCTTGCCGTGGAGGGTCGAGGAGTATGGTCTCTGCGGGAAGGAGGGGTGTGCAGCTGATGCCATTGTGCTGCGGCGCCGGCGATGCTAGGACAGCAGAAGATCTGATGCGCGTGGATTCGAGATGAGGAGTTAGAGAAGCAAGAAGTAGCGGTACGGGGTATGTGTTGTTGTTGACTGTCGGCTGTGGAAGTATCTTGAGATATGGCTGTGGACGAGGACGTGGGGTGACGGAGCGCGTCTGCGAGTTGCTTCTTAGTGACTCAAACTTCGCGGTCCTGGCGTAGGATCAGTCCCCAAATGTTCTAGCGCGCTTCTGATTGGCCCGGCCGCTTAGGGCTGGGCCGAGAATCAACTTCAGCCCCCAGGCAGCTCCTGCCTGTCCATTATCTTGCCGCCTCGACAGTGAAAAGCTTCGCCCTTCCACCTTCAACCTTTCACCACCAGCTTCACCACCAGCTTCATCTTCATCTTCATCTGCCTCCTACGCAGATGATTCTCGTCCCTCTTTACTCAATTCGAATGTCTGCGCCGCTCTCTTGTCTTTGAGCGCGGCCTTTCTTTTCTCCGGAGGGCGCAAGCCAAATCGCGTCACCTCGCCCGGCTCGCGCGTCGTGCCACTTCTACGCACACACACACGCAACCTCGCGCTCGAATACAGATACAAATACAGATACGAATACGGATCCCGTTTCCACTTGCTCCATGTCTTTCGGAGGAGGTTTCGGCGGCTTCGGCCAGAACAACAACAACAACAACCAGCAGACTGGCTTCGGCGCTGTCGGTGGGTTTGGGCAAAATAATACTACGAACACTACAGGTACCTCCTTTCTTCCCCCTTCCAACATGTCGCGGCCCAGGGAGTGTCTTGGATCGGGAGACGTTGAAACCAGCGTGGTGGACCCATCGCTTACTCGAATCTTCGCTGCGCACCATAGGCTTTGGCGGAACGGCCAACACAGGTTTCGGCAGCACGAACACGAGCGGTGGACTCTTTGGCGGCGGCGGAACTGGAACAACGACCGGTGCCTTTGGCTCTGGAGGTACGTCGACCTCGCGCCGCGCTGTTTCGTTGCGCTTGGAAAAGTCCACAGCACATCCGCGGATTTCCTGCCATTTTCCTTATCTGTTCTCCGGGATACCTTTCTGGCAGCGACTATGGACAATCGTCGCAATCGGAATCTTCCAGGGCGCTCCTTTCTAGGTTACTTTGCACAGCAACGTCAAGATGTAAAGGCTAACTTTGCAAAACACAGGTGGCGGCTTTGGCAGCAGCACGACCAATAATCCTTTCGGCGCGAAGACCGGAGGATTTGGCACTGCGGCATCCAGCGGAGGCATGTTTGGAGCGAACAATACCGCTACAGCAGGGGGTTCTGCCTTTGGCGGTGGGTTCGGCGCAAGCACCACTACTTCTGCGTTCGGTGCTGGAAACAACACCGGTGGTGGATTGTTTGGGCAAAATAAGCCTGCCTTTGGTGCGACGCCCGCAACGTCCAATGCCTTCGGCGGAGCAGCGACCAGCTCTCCATTTGGCGGAGCAACTACTGGCGCATTTGGCGCTCCTCAATCGACGGCTCTCGCAACTGCTGGTGCGGGAGAATGCCAGGGAACGGCGAGCGTGCCCTTCCAGGCATTTGTCGAGAAGGAACCGAACAGCAGCTCGAACCAGCAGAATGCGTTTCAAAGCATCTGCTTCCAAGCCCCCTACATGAAGTTCTCGCCCGAGGAGCTGCGATTGGCAGACTATGCCCAGGGCCGCAGATACGGTAACGGCAACAACCAGACAGGAGCATTCGGTGCAACCAACTTTGGTGGCTTTGGAGCAACCCAACCCGCATCGACTGGGTTTGGTGCCCAACCTGCAAACACAAATGTCTTTGGGGGAGGAGCTAGCACGGGCTTCGGCACTAGTCAACCTGCTACGACTGGTTTCGGAAGTACAGCAACCAGCGGGGGCCTCTTTGGCGCGAAACCTGCAACTGGCGGACTATTTGGGAGCACACCCGCATCTACAACCACGGGCGGGCTCTTTGGAGCACAGCCCGCAGCCCAGACGACGGGTGGTTTGTTCGGTGCACAGCCTGCAGCTACAAATTCTGGCAGTCTTTTTGGGAGCAACAATGCTGCCAAAACCCCCTTCAGCTTTGGTAACTCCCAGCCAGCAGCTACCAATACAGGTTTCGGAGCTTCTACGAGTACAGGAGGCTTGGAGGGAGTGGTGGCGGTCTCTTTGGTAGCAACAATCAACAGAATACCACAACTGGGTTCGGTGGGGCTGCTGCTCAACCTGCTGCTAGCACAGGCTTTGGTGGGTTCGGTGTGAATAACAATCAGCAAACTGGTGGTCTGTTCGGCGCAGCAAACCAGGCCAAACCTGCTACTGGTGGATTATTTGGGTCTGCACCTGCGGCTACGAACAATGGAGGCCTCTTTGGGAATACACAAACAGCTGCAAATACAAACCCGTTCGGTAACTCAACTGCGAACCAAAATGCTGGAAGCCTCTTCGGTGCCAAGCCAGCAGCAACAGGCGGCTTGTTTGGAAATACACAATCGACGAATACTACTGGCGGTGGACTCTTCGGAGGATTTGGCAACAACCAGAATCAGAACCAGCAACAAAACACCGGTGGTCTGTTTGGTGCTTCAAACAACAATCAGGCGAAGACTGGCGGTCTATTCGGGTCTACTGGATCTCAACAGCAAGGTGGTGGCCTATTCGGCAACACAGGCAATCAACTATCTGGAGGGCTGTTTGGTAGCTCGACCAATGGTGGCCAGCAGCAACAGCAACAGTCACAGCCTCAAAACTCCTTGTTCGGTGGTGGCAATTCGATCTTCAACACCTCGCAACAAGGTCAACAAACTCCGCAATCCCTCACGGCTAGTATCAACGACAATACCGCCTTTGGCTCTACGTCTTTGTTTGCCAACCTAGCCGCCACACAAGTCAACAATCCTGGTCCCGTTGCAACCCCCCTATCCAGCAGCATCAAGGCCAAGAAGAGTGCTGCTCTCCCCATGTACAAGCTGAACTCCACTCCAGGCTCTCGTTTCTCTACACCCCAGAAGCGACCTGGGTTTGGCTTTTCATACAGCAATTATAACACCCCCAACAGTGCTTCTAGTACAACCAGCACCCCCGGCGCATTCAATGGCAGTTTGCTCGGTGGCAGCTTTGGTCGAACCCTCAACAAGAGTATGTCCACCAGTAGCCTTCGCCGAAGCTTCAATACCGAAGATAGCATTTTGGCTCCGGGCGCTTTTTCTTCTAGCCCCAACAACAGACACTTTGGAAGCACTGGCAATGTGAAGAGGCTCACCATCAACAGAGGTCTCCGCCCTGACCTGTTCAGTCCTCCTGAGGCCGGCCAATCCCCACAGCCAGGTCCGCAAGTACAGAGTAGCATGAAAAAGCGAGTCTCATTCGGCGATGTTACGCTGAATGGCCATGTATCAAGTTCTAGCCCTTTGAAGAAGGTCGACAACGCCGGTGCTGGCTCAGACACAATCGGCATCAACGGAAACAAGCAAATGGGCACATCCAGCTCATCTGAGACCGAGCCAGTTCCCAACGCCAACAACCAGCTGACTATCGTCAGAGAAGAGGAGGCTGCCCCCGTCCGATCGCCAGCTGTAAAATCGGGACAAGACAAGGAAGTTGGCGACTACTGGATGAAGCCTTCAAGAGAGCAAATCGAGGCGATGACCCGTGAAGAGCGGAAGGCAGTCGCTGGCTTTACCGTTGGCCGTAAGGGTGTGGGCCAGGTTACATTCAACTCATCTGTCGACCTCACAAACATCAATCTCGATGAGTTGTTCGATGGCATTGTCGTCCTTGTCACCAGATCGGCCACTGTTTACCCGAATTCTGCCAAGAAACCACCAGTGGGCAAGGGACTGAACGTGCCGTCGACCATCTCATTGGAGAACTCATGGCCTCGAGGCAAGAATGGCTCCAACAAATTTGTAAAGCACGTTGAAAGGCTCAAGAAAGTTCAAGGTACCACCTTTGTCGACTATAACAAGGACACCGGAGTTTGGGTTTTTAGAGTTGAGCATTTCACCACTTATGGCTTCCCAGAGGATGAGGAGGATGAACAAGATGCCACCAGCGAGTTCGGTCAAAGTACTTTAAGCGCTCCACCAGACACACCTACCCCGAAGACACGAACTCCCAAGTCCGCTCGCTTGAATGAGTCTTTTGCATCCGATTCCAAGATGACATACGATGATTCCGATCCAGAAGACACGTTTGAGTTCAGAAAGAAGAAAGTTCTTCCTGGTTCATTCGATGATGGGGATGTTTACGAAGACGAGAGTATGAGCGGTGAATACGAGCGACCAAACGAGGAGTCTTTTTTAGATGAGCGCTCCGTGGGTTCGCAGTCGGAAAACGGCGTCGAAGAGCCAATGGATCAAGACGACGTCTACCAGGACGGCGAATCTGTCAGCATTGTGGATCAAGAGATGGCGGGCTCTTACCCAGAGGCTGGCAATACCGCGGAGCTCGACGACTCGCAGGATTACGATGAGGATATGGACGTTTCGATGGAGACTCCAGGTGCTGTTCAGAGGGCGAGACAGAGAATGTTGAAGAACGCCGACACGCCGATGAAGCGGACGTTTGCTGCTGGTGACGATTGGGCAAACACCCTGCAAGCCACAGTCAGTCCCAAGAAGCAAGATCGAGCATTGCTCAAGAGCATGATCGATATCCACGGTGACGAGCAGCGACTTGACACAGCACAAGCGCAACGAAGAGTTGTTTCAGACAACCGCGGATTCTTAACCACCATTGATCTGATGCACTCATTACACGGCACACGTAGCCCAGTCAAGGCGGCTAATATTCCAGCAAAGCCCAAGGGATTTGAGGTTTGTTCTCCTTTCATCTGACATTGCATTGTGGGGACAAAACATTGAGGTCGTCTGTTGCGCCTGTTTGTGTATGTAATCCAATGAAAATAACATTTACTGAAATCCCTGTGTCATAGTGGCCATACGCAAAAAGACCCAAAACCTGCGACCAAGACATGGCAAATATGTCAGAGCAGGACCGTGCTTTTCACGATTCAATGAAGCCTCATTGGGGGCCCAACGGTACCTTGGTCTATGCTGCGCCGCAAAGCGCGAAGCCCTTCGGGAAATCGTCTCGCCATGCTCGTGAGAGAGATGGCTTGCTTACCATCCAGAAGGGAGTTGTTGTCTCCGAACGTCGAGATATCCGATTCGCGAAATTTTCAAATGAAGTGAGTCTGCTATTTAGACACCGTAGGGTTTGAAGCTAATAACCTTCCAGGCATCGGGTCCCCGGCTCAAGAAGCACAAAGATCTGGCCCTTTTTAACGAGATGGACGGCGCTCCAAGTGCTAGCCTTCCTCGCGATTTCTCATTCAATGAGTTCTTCGATGACAGTGCTGTATTGAACCCAGCTGCTGCTCACGAGAAGCTTGTTTGGCAGCTCGCAAGTGTTCTGTTTGACCCTATCGATATCCCAGAGAACCTCCAGCAAGTGCCAGACATACAGAATCGTCTTAGAAAGGATAACCTGTCGGCCTTCTGGCAGAAGTTGGTCGACGAGTCAACCTCCAAACATGTTGCCCTCGCTAAGTCGGATGAAGAGAAGGCTATCGCGTCCCTGTCGGGTCGTCGAATTCCAGACGCATGCGGGCAGCTCGTCAGCAGCGGTGATTACCACCTCGCTACTCTTGTTGCTCTCATTGGTAGCCGAGATAGCGTGAGAGGGGATATACGTCAGCAGCTCACCGACTGGCAAAAGACGCAGATGCTCGCAGAGTTCAGCCAACCCGTACGAGCTGTCTACGAGTTGCTCGCTGGTAATGTATGTGTCTGCTCTGGCTCGAAGGGGGAGATGCCGACCTTTGTTATCTCTAGGCGATTTGGACTTGATTGGCGACAAGCATTTGGACTCCGACTTTGGTATGCTATCTCGGCCACGGAACCAATCGAGTCTGCCGTCGCAGATTTCCACGAAGATGTTTCGCAAGACAAGGAGCCTGCCACACCTCACTCATGGTACGTCGAGCAGAAGATACCGACCTTGTGGGACGATGCAAATCTTCATCAACGCGAGGATTTACTGTGGGGTCTACTCAAGCTCTATACCTTTGGCAACAGTGTCAACCTGGAAGATGTTCTTCGGCCCGAGAACTCGCAATTGTCCCCTCTCGACGTCCGTCTTACTTGGCAACTCAGCCGAGCTCTCATCGCATCCGGACAAGTTGAGTATACAGACAACCCTGACGAGACTGCTGATCGCACACTCTTTCCTTTGCTGCTCAACTCACCAACGAAGGTAGCTGGCTCGACGCCGTGTTTGTTCTTCTACACCTCACCTCCGCCGATGCCAGAGCAAAGTCCATTCAGGACCATCTCGCCCAGCACGCCGGGCTTATCGGCTCAGAGGACAGCCAGAGCTTTGCCACTTTGACGCACACTTTCCAGATTCCTCCAGCCTGGATTTGGGAGGCCAAGGCGCTTTACATGCGAAGTGTCGAAAGAAGCCCCATTGACGAAGTCGAGTGTCTCATCAAAGCCGGGTCATTCAATGAAGCTCATCGCACATTTGCCAGACAGGTTGCACCACAGGCTATCATTCAGCTGGATTACGACACCCTCAGAGCACTTCTTCACGGGTTCCAAGGCAAGGAGACGTCGATCGCGGAGTGGCACTTGGGAGGTGAAATCTACCAAGATTTCTTGGACCTTCTTCGCGATGACAAGAAGGGCCATGTTATCGACGATCTGCTCGTTGAGAGATTGCTTGCTGGTCTTCCGGCTGTAGTGCAAGACTCCCGCCATCCAAGCTTCATGGAGACGGTGGCAATTGAGACCATCAGCGGAATGGTTGCTAAGACTGTCATCGCTCACGGCAAGAAGGGAGAGGTAATTTCCCGGGGTATCCCCAGCATGCGAACCAATGCTAATGCCTCACAGAAGAGCAACCTTCACAAGGTATTGCGTCTTCCTCTCACCGAAGACAAATACCTGAAGCACACGGTCGAGCTGAGCCTAGAGTACTATCGGGGGGTGATGACCAGCGCGAGATGAGTCTCGGCCTGGCAGGAAGACGGAATGGATAGACAGGGGGCGGTTTTGAATTCGATTCTTTCGGGCAAGGAGAGACTCTGGTTTGTGCTCTACCCCGGCATCTTTCTGAAAGAATGAAGACATATGAGTGCAACGTCAGCGGGTGAGGAGAGTGGGGCCTTGATTGGGACGATCGGATGGATGAGAGGAAAGGTCACTCTTGTGTGGATAGTTGTAGAAGTTGTAACGGATGGTGATTTGTATAGCGGCCCCCTGATGGGCGGGCAGGCAGGTGGGCGGGCGCACGAAAGAAAAAGAAAAAATCATCGTTAGCTAGCGTCGGTAGTTAGTTAGCATCGATGCATGAAATGGCACTCGATGAACCCCCTACGTACAGTACTTTCTTTCATTCCTTTTCTGTGGCCATTCTGCGATTTCCCTCTCTCTCTCTCTCTCTTTGTTTCGCGCGTTTCTCCCCCTTTTCGGTCTCTCCTCCTCCCGCGGCTGAATCAAGAGTGGCTGGCATGGGTGTGTGTGTGTGTGTGTGTTTGTCTTTCTCGGCCTCAAGTCAATTCCATTGGTAAGGTAAGGTAAGGTATCTAGGTAAGAAGAGCAGCTTGACGAGAAAAGAGGCGTTCCCTCGCTTGACTGTATCCACCCAGACCAACATAAACATTCAGCGTTCTGGCTCTGATCACATTCGAAGTTTACTTCACGAACACAATGGAGAACCATCCCGCCTGTAGGGGAAGGGCTCAAATAGCGGACCTTTTGTCACGCATTTCTTTTATATAACTGCTTTCTCGAGGGTCTCTTGTATGTAAAAATCCCCAGCTTAGCACGTCTCCAATGCCCTGCGGGAGGCTTGAGGTTGCGCAGTTTCACTGCCCCCTCCAGACGTTAAACAATATCATCATCATCATCATCACTGTATCCACCCAGCCAGCCAGCCAGCCAGCCCGCACGGCCATTCACTCTACAGTATGTATGTACAGTATGTACAGTACAAGAGTCATCGGTTATCTCTCGACATCTGGCGGTGGTTCTGCCTCCCCTCCCGTCTTCTGTCTCTTGCTCGCTGGCCAGGTCTTACAGTACCTCCCTCTTTGCTGTCCTGCCTTGGCTGGAAGGTACAGAGGTACAGAGACAGAGGTACAGCTTAGGTAAGTACATACTGTGCTGCTGTGCTGTGCTGTGTATACTGTACATATGTATGTAGGTATGTAGGTATGTAGGTAGGTAGGTAGGTATGTAGGTATGTAGGTATGTAGGTATGTAGGTATGTAGGTATGTATGTAGGTAAGGAGGTCTTGGATACGTTTACTCTCCTGTCTCGACGTATGTATGTATGTATATATGTACATAAATGGGTCTTTCTTTACAGTACAGTACAGTACAGTACAGTACAGTACAGTACAGTACAGTACAGTACAGTACAGTACAGTACAGTACCTACCTTCCTTCTCTGATCTGCTGCTCTGCCTTTTTCCGGGAGATACTTTGCTGCTTCTTTCTTCCTTCCTTCCTTTCTGTCCCCCTTTCTTTCTTTCTTTCGGTTTACCCAAAACCCTCCCCATCTCCCACAGGGCAGGGTAACAGCGAGTGTCTACATACCTATACCTAGGTACCTACCTACCTACCTACCTACCTACCTATACCTACCGCAGCTCGCGAGAGCTTGACGCAGAGCAGCGAGGAAGGGATCGACACCACAGACGCCAAGAAACGGCAGGAGACCGGCCGTTTCCGAAGATGGGAAAAGAGAAAAGGAGGAGGAGGAGAAAGGCGCGTCACACGCACAGGGTGTGGAAAGAGAGTTGGGGAGGGGGTGCTTCGTTCCGTTCAAGCCAATGCTTGGGATAACGCTCATTCACGCGCGTGGGAAATAGTGAACGCTGGAAGAGCATTGTTCGTCACCGCTGCTGCGTCTGCGTCTGCGTCTGCGTCTGCGTCTGCGGAGGGCAGAGACGGAAACTACTAAACTACTGTACATACATACACGTATCTATCCATTCATCCATCCATCTATCCATCTATCCATCCATCTATCCATCCAGGCAGGCACGAGAGATGCGGAAACCCAGGTACGGTGCCTCGGGGTGAAAGTGTGCAAACACCAAGGGAGGGAGGGAGTAAGTAAGTAGTAAGTGGTGGTAGTATAGGCGCCGCCAGAGACAGACGAGACAGATAGATAGATGGATGGACTCCGAAACACCGCCATGCGCCGAAACACAGACGCCAACCAACGCCGCCGCCGCCGCCGCCGGGATCCCGATTCTAGTTTTCCCCTGCCCTGATGAGGGACCGCGTGCTGGCTGGCTGGCATGGGTCGGTACCGCGATAGCCATAAACCAAAGGGCGGCCGCGGATGTCTAGATGCGGATAGATAGGGGGGGGTCGGGGTGGGATATAATCCCACACACGAGCACACACACACACACACAGGAGATCCAAAAAGCCACCAGAAAAGCCTCAAGGACAGACAGACAAACACACACACACCAACAAATACACAAACCAACGTCAGCGATCCCAGCGCTCGTCCTCGATGCCCGCGATCCGCCGCGCGCTGCCGCTCCCGGAGCCGTACAGGAACTCCATCAGCTTCGTCTTCTGCTTCTCGCGGACGCCGCCCAGGTAGCCGCTGACGTCCTCCAGGCCGCGGATCTGCTCCTCGATGCCCAGGGTGCTGCCGTTGGCGCGCACGAGCGGGCTCACGAGCTTGCGGCGCAGGTTCTCGAGGTTCGCCTTGAGCATGAGCAGCTTGCGGTTGTGGTCCTCGAGGATGCTCTTGTTCAGCACCGTCTTGGCCCGGATGTTGTGCAGCAGGCGCTTGTTCTTCTCGAACTTGTGCAGCGAGCTGGCGCTGGGGCCGAGCAGCTTGGTCCAGAGCGACGACAGGAGGTCGTCCTGGGCCGAGTCCTGCGCGTCCGACTCGCGCGCCACCGTGCGCGCCAGGTTGCCGAACTGCCGGTCGATGGCCTCGAAGAGGGCGAACAGCGCCAGCGAGTGCGTGAGCTCCGAGTTGATGGACTCCTCGAGGACGGCCAGGAACTCGGTGAAGGTGCGCTGCAGCGTGTGCCGCGTGCGCTGCTGCGAGGAGAGGCCGAAGAGAGAGGTGGCGAGCGCGCCGACGCGGGTCGGGGTGCCCGAGGGCGTCTCGAAGACGCCGATGCGGCTGAGGAGCGTGTGGACGTTGTCAAAGACAGACGTCAGGGCCGAGGGGGCGAGGAGCCGGAGTTGGGCGAGTTCGCGCTTGGCCCAGTCCATGACGATCAAGATCCTACACCGTGTCAGACGGGCGCGCCCAGAGCGAGATGCCGCGCGGAGGTCTCTTACCCGTCCACGTCGCCGTCGACGTTCGCAAAGAAGCGGGTGAGCTCGATGGCCAGTGTTTTGAGACTCTCGCTTAATCCGTCCAGCTCCTTGACGATGATGGGCGCCGAGGTCATGTTGGTTGATCGCACACTCTCGCCCAGGTCCCACACCGCGACGCCGGTCGCTTGGAGATCGCCGACTTGCTGGACGCCATTCTCCGAATAGAAGATCAGCGGCTCGAACGCTTTCGCGAGGCCGGCGACTTTGACCAGGTCGGGCACGGCCGGCGGCGGGCCCGGCTGGAAGAGGCTCTGCACCGCCAGGCAGGAGAGCAAGGCGATCCCGATCGAGGTGGCGAGAGAGGTCCATGACTGGGTGACGGTGCGGCATCTGCTTCGGAGGACCGCGAAGGCGGCTTCGAAGGGCTCGGTGCGATGTTGCACCTCTGCCCGGACGGCGAATCGAATATCTGCACGTGGTTAGTGAGCGGCCTCGCGAGCGCGGGGGCCAGGTCAAGAGTAGGTACAGTTGTTGGGGTTCTCTGTGGCCGACACGATGGCTTCACGCCCCGGTGCTGGCGTGACTCCGGCTCCGAAGGGCCTGCCACACGCCTCCGCGCGCGGCGGGAGGGCCGGACTCGGACTCCGTTGCTTCGCGGGCGACACGGAGCCGGTGGGCAGCCGCGTTCTCGCCGCGGCGGCGAGCAGCTCGTCTTCGGCGCGCTCGGCGTCCTCGTATTCCGGACTGCTCTCTCGCGAATCCTCCCTCGCGCGCTTGCCCAGGGACGTCCTATTCCAGAAGCCGCTGCTTCGATTGCCGTTTCCGTCGCGTCGCCAGGCCGGCGGGCTGAACCTCCCCCCCGACGCCGACTCGGCCATCTCCGAGTCGCTGTCGGAGCGGAAGGCCGAGTGATGCGAAGGGTAGCCAAAGCGAGGGGACGGGGACAGCTGGCGGATCTCGCTGCTTGTGGGCTCGAAGTCGCGCAGAGATGCGCTGAGCGAGGGGTGGTCGTCGAACTCCTGCTCCAGCTCTTCCATGGTGGGCTGCCGCGGGATTGGGTTCCCGTTCATGCTCGGGCGGGAAATACGTGATCTGGGCCGGCCGGCGGACGCGCGGGATGCGATTGGTGGTGGTGGTGTTGTGGTTGTGGTTGTGGTTGTGGTTGTGGTTGTGGTTGTTGTGGTTGTTGTGGTTGCGGTTGTGGATGTTGTGGTTGCGGTTGTGGATGTTGTCGTTGCGGTTGTGGTTGTGGTGGTTTCGGGCCTGCAGGAGCATGTACAGATAGCTGAATGCAAGTATGACGAGGGCCAGAAAGGTGCCCGGCGCGACGCTGAGATTTATCAATGACAGGTTGACGTGGTTCTCGACCGTCACGAAGGGCATGACCGGCGCTCCGGTCACGATCTGCCTCGTTTCGCTGGCGACGCGCGTGACGCGTGAGAACGTGCTGCGGCGTCGTCGGCGCGGGCACGGCGGATGAACAGGAGAGGAGGCCACAGGAGTCTCGCGACAGGGCGTGAGAGGGAAGTGATGACGAGAGGTGAGGGTTGGAGGTTTGGAGGTGGAGATGTTGGGATGCGGCCAGAGCTTCGACGGAGGTGTGAGATGGTGGGGGTTTGACTGGACTGTATGTATGTATGTACTGTACTGTACATTACATACAGTAGGTACCTTACTGTACTACAGTGCTGTATGTACCTCTATGTACTATGTACCTCTATGTACTACCGTGCAGCGCGAGCCTCGAGCCCCCAACCTCAGGTCCAAAGTTCTCTCCTCCTCCCCGCCCCCCGCCCCCCGCCCCCCGATTTGCAGATTTCTTTTCCCGAGACAGAAATACGAAGAGAGAAGGGCGTTCGGCCAATCGTGGGTCGTGTGTGAGATGCCACTGCAGGCCTCACACCGTGGACGACGTCGAGGTCGCATCCCTGCGGCCCGCTGCGATGCGTCCCGGGGCAAAGAAAGCATCGTGAGGGTGGAAAAGACGGTACGGTACGGTACGGCAGTGTACCGCACGATGTCTGTGAGTCTTCAGACTCCGGAATGGGAGACGGTGCGAGGTCGAAGCTCGTAGCCATCCATGAAGCCACTCCGCCAGGCGAAAGGCGAGTGGAGTGCAGTGTTGACATTCGCTACGGAGCTCGTCACGGGACTTGACATATCTACAGTCTGTACGGTAGGTAATAGTGGGCTGCCTTCCCACATTTATTCTGCGGGCACTCGAATAATGTGGGGGAAAGCAAGTGTCCCACTGCATCCAAGTGTCCCATTTCAGTTCATGATTTTTTACGATCGTATTTTATATTAAAACACCACCAACGCCAGATATTTAATTATATTAAATTAAATTGTAATAAAAGCAAGCAGTTATTTTCAGATTTTGAATTAAAAAGTTAAATTTTATTAATGAAAACTAATTTAAACAAGTGTTTTGTACGCATTTTCAATTTTTTTTTCGCTTTTTCGCTTTTAAAAAGCCTATTTATATTTGTTTGCAATTAAAATATTTTATATAATAATTCAGATTAACCTTTTTATTCGGTTATAAGCTATTCGATAATTATAAAAGCTTTATTAAGCTCGCGTTTTATTATATATCAAGATTTTCGGCTAAAAAAATGCAATTTATTATTTTTAATACGATTTTTTTTGGTTTTACAGCTTTATTGCTTTTATAACCTAAAATCCAAGGCTCGTAAGCAGCTTCTTTTACTTATTATACGCTTAAGCAAAAGCTTTTCATAAAACTAACGGTTTTCTTTTACCTTTTGCTTTTTGTTTTTTACTTTCCGAATATCAATATTATACCGATATTTAAAAGCTGAAAAGCATATGTAAAATAGCTAGAAAGCTAAAGAATAAATAAGCTTTATTTAGTTTTAATAAAAGTATATTATATTTGTACGATTCGTAGCCGTTTAATTAATATAATTTCTAATTGGAAATGCGTACAAAAACGATTAAAATTACTTTCACTTAACCAAAAATGAATGTTCCGACGTAGAATTTAATATAATTTCTATAAATTATATTCGAATGCAGACTGAACTTACTTTTCTTCAGTTTATTATAATTAAATAACTAGCGTTGAAAGTATTTTAATTTAAAATGCGATTATAAAAAATAACAATTTGAAACAAAACATTTCGTTTTAAAACTTTTAATTAATAAAAATGAAACTTTTAACTTTTAATTTAATAATAGCTTTCTGTTTTTATTATTTATTAATTCATTATAATTAAATATCTGGCGTTGATAGTGTTTTAATACAAAATGCGATAATAAAAAATAAAAAATTTAACGAAAATATATAATTTAATAACTTCTAATTAATAAAAATGAAATTTTTAATTTAAATCTAAAAATAGCTTCCTGCTTTTATTACCTTTCAACTTGGCGTAATTAAATAATAATGTTTTAATATAAAATGCGATCGTAAAAAATCATGAATTGAGATGGGACACTTGGATGCAGTGGGACACTTGCTTTCCCCCACATTATTCGAGTGCCCGCAGAATAAATGTGGGAAGGCAGCCCACTATTATGTACATGTGTACAGGACAGTATGTCTTGGCAACTGAGAAGAAGAAGAAGAAGAAGAAGAAGAAGAAGAGGAGGAAGCAGCTTTGGCTGAACAGCTCTACCCTAGTACATACTTTATGTGCATGTGGAAACGATTCTAAATGCTAGGGTTGAGCGAATCGGGTTGATTCTACTTACTACGTAGATGTTGCTCTTGCGGTAGGGTTTTGGCAAGGTCATATCATGGTACTGTATCACCCAAAGATAAAAAATCGTGTTTGTGCACTGACTAGGTAAGTTGTATAATCCATATTTAATCCATTACACGACTTCGCATGCAAATAGATAGATCCCTTAGTTAGTTTGAATAGTCCTGTACTGTACCACGCAACGATAACAAAATATCCGTGTTGATGCACTGACCAGAGCTCTACAACACAAGATTCTTCCATCAAACGACTCGCATGCATTAAATACAATGGTTAGGTTAAAAAGTACTGCACTGTACTGTACCATCCGAAGATAACAAGAACCCGTGTTTATGTACCGACTAAACCACCACACACGTGCCGTGGCCCGGAGAAACGTGATGTCAGGTGCCCACGCTCCGCAGGTGACACAAGCGCGCCGCCATATATCTCGACTCTCGCCGCGGTGCGCGCGGTCACCACGACATCGTCGCATCACTCGTTGTTCCAAAGAGCGAAACCCACGAGATCGGAAGAAAGGCATCGCGCTGGTTGATGACTTGAGCATGCGGACAGCGCCGCGAGCTTTCACGCGCCGGCCCAGGGACTGACGGACTGCGGTGCCATACGGTGCTGTACTGTACTGACTGTACGGGACCGTCCCCGTCGACGATGAGTGTCTCTCTGTGCCCTTTTTCTCTCCGTCCTTCTTCTCGCCGTCCTTCTTCTTCTTCTCTCTTGTCCTCACTCATGTGCTCTCGTCGCTCCTCAGCATCATGGCGGCTTCACTCCTCCATCACGGCCTGGTCGTCGCTCGGTCGGTCTAGCCCAAATCAAGGTTTCCCAGGACCAAAGCGCCGCAGCTATTGTTTTCATTCACCTGCCCCGACCGACGGTCCTGTCCTGTACATACACACGATACCTACAGTTTATCGCCCTCCCGACTCGCCCTCCTAAGACGACATTGCTACCTCTCTCTCATTTCGACCGCTCCTCTCCTCTCGGACCGCATCTCGATCGCGTGGTTCCCTGTGCCTGAGTCGCGAACAGCATGTCCGGCCACATGCCGACGCCGTCGCCGATACCCTCACCTCCGATCGTTCCGCAGTCTCTGTCCGAGAGAAGTATGTACATATCGGCCCCCTTGGGTCGACACACCGGTTAACAGGGGACAGTAAACATTCATACGCGGTCTCTCCATACACAGTTGAACCGTCTGATCCTCACACGCCTTCCTCTCGCCCTGCCACCGTACACCAGCAACCCCTCTACCTACGTCTCCGGCCTCCTCCACATTGCGCCCATCTATAGCACCTTCGAAGGCCTGTGGGCCACGAACCTCTCCTCGTCACAACTACCGACCACGATACCAGAAGGCGACCGCGATGTGTGCGACCCCGACCAACCCCTCGTGGACGCGACCACCACGCCCTTCCTCTCGCCCACCTCAACCGAAGCACCCATCCTGCACTCGCCCAAGATCTGCGGCCGAACCCACTCTCCTCACGCACCTCCACCTCCCGGGCCTCCTACGAACAGGACGTTTGCTCGCCGACATCCGCGTCCTCGCCAACATCCCCGACCACAAGATCGACAGTCGACTAGCCGAAATCGCCTGCTCGGGACCCCTCTCCGAGTTCCTCGCCCACACCAGAGCTGCCGTGGAGGCGAGCCCACACGTCCTCCTGGCCTACGCATGGGTCCTCTACATGGCCCTCTTCTCCGGGGGTCGCTACCTGCGCGCTGCGCTGAAAGAAGCCGGCGGCGACGGCACCGCGTTCTGGGACCGCGCCAGTTCCCCCATCCGCCCCTACAGCATTGACGACTCCTTCGTGCCCCCCCGCTCGACGTCCCGAACACATTCGCCATCGGAGAGCAGCACCGCCTCCACGCGCCCAAGACCCGCCGACCACTCCCCGTCTCGACCGAGCAGATCTGCGGCCGGCCTGCAATTCTTCAACTTCGTAGGCAGCCAAGACGGCGAGGACCTGAAGACGGAGTTCAAGAAGCGGATCGCGGAGGCCGAGATGCTGCTGACCACGAGAGAGAAGGACGATGTCGTGCTGGAGGCGGAGCACATCTTTACCTACATGATCAAGCTGGTCCACCAGCTCGACATTGCCATGGGGACCCAAGAAGACGACCTCGAGACCAGCGCTACTCCGACCAGCCCTGCACGAGGCCGCCCGTTGAGCGCCAGCCGCGACAGCGTCAGCGTCGCCAAAGAGCGCATCCGCCGCAGCACGCTCGAGCGCGAGGAGAGCGAGCAGCGGGCCCCCGCGCCGCCGACCGAGGCTCACGCCGCCGACGACGAGGCGAGAAAACCCACGCTGCTGACCGTAGTCGGCGGTCCGCTGGCGAGGGTGGTGCAGTTCCGCGGGCGCCTGCTGAGTTTCGACGCCATCGTGCGACGCCTGTCCGGTTCGCCCTCGTCCTCGCAACAGCCGCAGGTGACCTTCGTGGGCGACAAGGATGAGGCTGTTGGCGGCGCGGTGGTGGCGGAGCGGCTGGGAGCGGCTGCTGCTGTGGCGAAGGAGACCGGACCGCTGTCGGTGCGGGTTCTGGCTATGGCGCTCTTGATGCTGGTTCTACTGGGCTATAAGATTGCGTTTCGGTGAGGGGGGGGTGTTGGATGCGGAGGCTGCGTGGAATGGAGTAACGGGGGGGGGGGGGGTGATGGGGGTTGCGGAACTGGTGGGCACTTGTTGGGCAATCGCTCAGAGTGGAGTGGGTCCCTACCACACAAGGAGCCAAGGTCATTCCTTCATGCATTCACAGGCTTTTTGGGCGGCGTTGCGCTATGGAGTAGGCGTGCAGCATTTGGGTAGATAGATACCCCAAGAATGCAAGAATCATCTGTTGATCTGTTGAATCACCGTGTGAGAATCCCGCGCATCCGGTTCTGCGCCATTTGGGCCGTTGGGCGTCTCGCCGTTGCGTTTGCTGGCAACTTGTTGCACGGGTTTTTTTTTTTTCGCTGGTGATCCCGCTGTTCGCCGTGTGGAGTGTGAAGTGTGAAGTGTGAAGTGTGAAGTGTGAAGTGTGAAGTGTGAAGTGTGAAGTGTGAAGTGTGAAGTGTGAAGTGTGAAGTGTGAAGTGTGAAGTGTGAAGTGTGAAGTGTGGAGTGTGAAGAAGTAGTATGGGAGAAGTAGTGGATGGATTCTTGGGCTTTTTCTGTACTTGTGTGTATCTATCTGTTTATTTAAACAGTTGTACATTCATATCTGCGTATATGTATAGGTACCTAGGTATATATGTATATCTATTTATCTATGTATCTATGTATCCAGATATTCTTTTGGTTTATACAGAACGATATGTGTGTATATAGATACATGTATAGGTAGGTATGCAAATATACATTTATATATTCATTTACATTTATATATTTTTATAATAATACATATATACATACGGAAAACATGCTTATATATGTATATACATACATACATACCTACATAAGGTACATATTGTACATACATACATACATACATACATACATACACACATACACACATACACACATACACACATACACACATACCAAAGGTACATACAGTATATACAAATAGTATATACAAATACACATTTACATTTTTTTATATATGCATACACACATACACACACATATACATACACATACACATACACATACACATACACATACACATACACACATACACACATACACACATACAGAACATGCAAATATACATACAAACATACATACAATTATAAATTTATACATACATCCACCCATCCATCCATCCATATATCTATACATCCAGAACAGTCCATATCTACCCAAGGGCCGGGCCGGACCAGGCCATATCCACCATTGAGACCCACACTACCCTCACTGGCTCTACATCGTAGACATCTAGTTTCGGCTCGGAACGTCGCATATTATACAAAACACACACACACACACACACACACACACAAACACACCCATCGCGCCACCACGCGCCCCCCCCCCATCCAGTCGGTATCCAAAGCCTCGTCTACCTATACGCCCTGCGAACCTTAATGTCCCCCAGCAGGCCGACGCTCTTCCACACGCTCGCGCACGCGAATCGGCAGCTTCCGCCCCTTCAGCCGCTGGTCCACCAGCCACATGCCGACGACGAACTCCTCCTTGGCGAGACTGCCGCGCTTGCCGCGGTCGACCAGCTCCCACACCTCCTCTAGCACGTCCGGGTGCAGCCGGCTGCGGTTCCACACGTCGCGCACCACGACGTTCACCACGCGGCCGCGGCTCCCCGGCTCGGCGTCGTTCGCGAACAAGCCCTTGTTCGAGGCCCAGACGGCCTCGTAGCGTTTGCGTTCCCGCTCCGTGATGGCGTCGCGCCAGCGCTGGCGGTCGCCTTCGTGGTGCTTGTTGGGGTGCTTCTTCACCAGGCTTTTCTTGGCTTGGCGCTTCTCGCGCTCGTCGACGTCCTCCTTGCTCTTGGGCTTGCGGAGCGTCGCGCGTAGCACCGGGCCCGGCGGCTTGGCCGGGCTGGGCGTCCGCGCCGCCTCGTCCTTGGAGTGGTGGAACAGGTGTGGGAGACCGCCGCGGCGGGGCGGAGGCGCCACGGTACAAGCTGTTGCTCTGGGAGCTAAGGGACTTGGTGGGAGACACGGCGCGGGAGGAAGCGAGCGAGGATGCCACGATGGCGTTGGCAAGTGAGTCGACGGCCGTGACGGATGAGGTGGCCGAGATGTTGGAGTATTGGCCGCGAGCTTTGCGCGCTGCGAGCTCGGCGCGGAAGGAAAGCTGGTATGGAGAAGTGCTTTCGGCTTGGTAGTCCGAGGCCGACACGAAGGAGTCATCCGAGGAATCGTTGCTTGTGGCTTCGGCTTCTGGCTTGGGGGATTGGGTCTTCCTCGGGATCAGAATGAGTTTGGTGGTAGGGGTCGGGACCTGCGGACCTGCTGGACGGGCTTCGGATGGTTCGGATCTCTCGGAAAGACTTTGTATGGTTGCTAATGTTGGCTTGGTCGCCTTCACAGGAGGCCTCGGGACGGGTCGTGAGCGTGGTGACGGCGTTCGAGCTCGCGTCGGCACAGGAGATTGAGTCCACTTGTAAGCTTGGGTCGGATTCGTGGTAGATGCTCTTGGAGTACGCAGCCTCGGTAGATGTGGCAGACGCCTCATTCTGCTCAAACATGCCTATCAGAGAGGTCGTCGGCGGTATGGGGGTGGTGTCCAACACCACATCAGAACTCCGCGAGGAGTCCACACTTCTGATAGAAGGGGTCCGCGAGATCGCCGACGCCGGCCTCCGCGCTTTGGCAAGATAGGCATCTTGCTGACTCGTCGCATTGGAACTGATGGACGCTGAGCGTGAAGCCGCGAGGGTGGCAGCTATGAAGGAGGCAGATCTTTGTCGATCAACAACCGTCCCCGGAGGCTGTAGATATCCCCTTCCCTCAACTGGCCATTTGGGCGCCGCGTTCCGGTCCGAACCTCCCCCGTAAGACCGGCTCCCAACACTGGATCCAGAATGCTGATATGTGAGCTTCTGATCCTCGCCCAGCTCTGCTAGCCTCGAAGCCGTGAGGTTCCGGGCATTTTGAAGTTGGCTCTGGCTCTGGCTCTGGCTCTGATGCAAGCTTCCTCCTTCCACCGAGTTCGCCGCAACGAGAGCTCCGTTGCGGCCGCTGTACGTGTTGATCTTGGGCTTCGGCTTGACAGGAGGTTTGCTGAAAGCTAAGGTAGCTCCTCTAAGGGCCGCATCCTGAGCCGCTGAAGAGGCAGCGCTGCCAAGCCGTCTGTCTTGGATTGCAGTTCGAGGGGCAGTCATCGAGCGTCGGTTGGATCGCGAACGGGAGACGGTCGTGATCGTGCCGGGCAGAGCAGAGCATGTATGGCGATAATCATCGGTCCTCGTGCGTTTGTTTCTGGGGAGGTTGAGGGAGGAGGGAGGAGGGAGGAGGGAGGTGAGAGGTGAGCGGTGGGAGGAAACGGGGATAGGCAAGGTAGGCGAGGTACTGTGGGCAAGGTATGTTTACTTTTGTCGTATCCGGGAATAAAGTGAAGATCTTAAGGCAAGGCTGACGCTGACCACCACACGTGATGGCACATTGTATGTAGCCTGACTAGCTGACGCAGGTACTGTACAGAATGGAGTGTATGTACTGTATGTATGTATGTATGTATGTAGGTTTGTATGTGTGTAGGTTTGCATGTATCTACAGAATACAGTAGGTACTGCACAGTACCGTATGGTATAGAGCACTGCGGGAAGCCTACTCATGAAAGTGAAAGATCAATGGACCTCAGAGTCTCAGTACGTCAGTCCTAGTCAGCGTTTCATTTTCTCGAGGCGAGGTGCTCTTTTCATGCCGGGCGGTTCAACGTTCTGAATGGTAAACAAAGATCGCAAATCCAATGACAAACAAAACCGTGGTATTGCACTGCAAACCGTCTAACTCCTTCCCATGTTGACCTTTCAATACATGATACATGTCGTCCGATATCGGGTCCTAATCCCATGATGCCCTATGCTATGCTATACTCCTGCATGATCTCAGATTCCAGATCCAAAAGCCTTGCTATGCACCAAGTTTTTTCTCTGCGGTGGGGTATAAAATTTTTTTTTCCTTTTTTTTTTTCAAGAAGACTTCACTCCGACGTCTCCACTTTCTCGTGTTATACCCGTCCTGCAGCTTGTCCCGACAAAATAAGGTAGGTCATACGGCCGACCTGTCATTCATGATGCAGTCCGAAGATGTGGACTCTTGGTGCGCGGAGAAAAAAACCTTGATCGTGAAAACGGACCAGGAACACCTGGCACAACCGTCTCCGCCTCTTCGGCACGGTAAGTTGTCATGGAAAATTAGAGTTCGGACTCTAACTTTTTGAGGCGCCACGCGTGAGGTTGCGAAGCCCCGTAGGGAGTACCTGATGCTCCAACAAGCATTCTGGCTGGCATTTCCCGTTCTCAGAATAGGGAGCCCTGGATTCTGGAACCAAGGATCGATTCGCGTTCAGTACGTAATGGGAACCCACCTCGCTGGAACACCGTGGTCAGAAATTTCGTTCGCTCCTGTTCCTGATGGTTTCCTCGGTGGGAGAGCCCAGCGAGCTCTACCGGGCTTTTGATCGTCCAGCTTGCCATTTTTCCGCATGAGCATCTCCATAACCGCCACCCGAATGAAGTCGCTGTTCTCTCGCATGTCTCGTTGACGTATGTATGGGCCAGTGACTTCGGGTACTTCCTCCCGGGTCGGGATGGTCCGCCGGCTAATGACAACCGGTGAAGCGCTTCTTCCCGAGCGTGATATTTTGTAGGTTTGCATCTGTATGGAAGCCGAGATGTGTGCTTCGCCTGGGGCGTTGGTCATCGGGTTTAGGTATCGGCGTAGGGCGGGCGTCGGGGTATCTTCTAGTCGAGGCATGCGCTCGTCTGTGAATGGTACCTGAGGGTCGATGGAGATAATGGACCTCGTGAGGAAATCGTCCGGTGTGAGAATCGGTGCAGTGAGGCTCGAGAATGACTTGGCGGCGGATTTCAACGCCCGTAAGGAAGCCGTCAGGTTTGACTTGAAGGCCGACTTGCGCTGGGAGACGACTTTGGTACTGAGGGTGTCTTGTTGTGGCTCATCTGTCTTCGAAAACACTCGGAAGTCTAGCTCCTCGATGTCTACTAACGGATGGTCCGCGGAGTGAATCGACAGAGGCAACAGAAGTGATTGTTTTCTCCTGGGGGTTGTGCGCCTGGCGCGGCATGCGTAGCCGGGAGTGGCGAGGGATCCGGGGGAAGGCGATGCTTCCGAGACGGAGCTATCGTCCTCCAAAGAAGGAACCGACTCGCTGGATGTGGTCCTTCGAGAGAGCCACGGCTCATCGTCCGCGGTCTCGCTGTCGGCCACCTCAGCCGCCTCTTCAGGGGGACTCAAGAGAAAATCAAGAGGGCTCTTGCCCAAGTGTGCCCCCATCCGCCTCTCTGATTCCCGTGTGTGTTGGAGGATGGCATTCACCGTCAGCCTCTGGCCATGCTCAGCCAGGCGCCTGCTGCCCTTCGAAGGCGGGATGGATGTGAGCGCAAGCAGCGCTGCCACCGAGGGCGGAATGGCATCTGGCGAGTGGACGTTCCGCGCTCCTCTGGCCCTCTTTCGCTGCTGTCTTCGCTCTGGTGCGATGTCGTGCTGACCGCGCGAAGGGATCACCACTGGCGCCGTCGGGGTATGGGGTCGCGAGGCCTCGGTGACGGCTGTGGGGGAGGCAGGAGACATGGCCGCAGCTTCGCATTTCGCGACAAGAGGCATGGTTTCTCTTTCTGGTTCATGTTGGGGGGAGAAAGCAATGATGAGGAGGGAGAGGAGGGAGAAGAGAGAGGAGAGGGAGAAGAGGGAGAAGAGAGAGAAGAGGGAGAAGAGAGAGAAGAGGAGGCTGACGAGTCGAGTCGAGTTGTGCTGAACTTACGTGGTTGGGGTTGGGTGCTCGTGAGAGGAAGGGAAGGGAAGGGAAGGCAAACAGCCGGATCAGCGATCAGCCGGGCCAGCCTTGGCAGACCCTTTCCGTAAACGGTGCTGTACAGTGCAGTACCGAACGGTGCTACAGCTCTGTATGTGTACATACATAGTACATCGTACATACTACATACAGAAGTCCCTTGCTTACAGTTCGGGTACTTATCTATCTAAGTTGTACAGTACATCGTATTCCAGGGTGTAGGGATCGGGATGCCCTCGGAACCGATGTCCCGCCCGCCTTTTCTGGTCATTCATTCTAGAAACACTTTCGAGAATCCAGTACTGTACTGTACTGTACTGTACATACGGTATAGCTATCGAGCGAGCGAGCGAGCGCGCCTTGGTCCTCGGCTTGTAGCTCCTTGCTCAGCTGACGCCGCATCTTGCGACCGTAATAAGTGGTCTTATTCTGCAACGTCTGGAGTCTGGTCGTCTGGTTGTCTAGCCTAGATTGCCAGGCTGGCTGCCACTCTGTGAGACTTCCGGCTGACGGGAACGCCGCCTAGGCGACTGACCACCTACTGCTACAGTACACATATAGTACGTACTGTACTGTGGGCGTGCTGTCAAAATCTCGCCCATCAAACGAACTCTATTACTACCTGTACACAGTATGTGTACACAGTACAGACAGTACTGTACACTACTGTGTACACTACTGTACTGTACATCTGGTACTCCTTTGGCTATGACTCGCCCACGTCGGTTTCATACCAGTCAGTCCAGTACACGCTGGCCTGCATGCGCAGCGAGCCTTATCGCGATCTGGGGCTCGTGTCGAGCAGACCCTTCTTCATACATACAGTACAGTGCTGTACATAGCTGATTGAAGGACAGTGCTCCATCCAAACAATACGCCAATCAGGATAACAATCAAGGCCGGCTTGTTGCGGCTCTCCTTTTGATTGAATGTAAGATTCCTCAAGGTTCACGCTACGGAAGGACTTGCTTGTTTGACAGCGGTGTCTGAATCGATTGATGCATAGCATCCCGTACGGACAGGAGAAGTCCTTTGAAGCTCACATAAGTGTCATCTTGATTCTCGACAAGACCCCTTCTGTACAGACTCCAATGAACTATCCGCTTGAAATCATAAAGGCGCTGATGCCTAGATGACATCTCTTGACAGAACAGCTGATGGAAGCATCGATTGTACTGTAATACTGTAGTATCTGCGAAGGATCCCACACCTGTCCCCTGGGCAGCTCTGCATTTTCTAGTACGTCATTTCCATGCAGCCCTTATCTATGATCTGGCCCAAACACTTGATGCCTCCAATCGCCACGCGTCTGCTTCAAATTATATTTCCTTTTTCAGATCTTGTTTTTCAAATTCAAACACTCCCTGAGAGCTTGGGATTTCACATCAACATAAGGCGTGCCGCGTGGAACTCTGCAATAAGACCGTTGCAACGGGTACTAGTCTCGCCTTGTACAAAGAAGCTATGTACTGTACTGTAGATAATCCTGGCCGCAGTAATCGACATGACTATCATCGAATGCGGTCGGTTGGGGTTTGTATGCACAGTGCTGTACCGTAACATCCTGCCAAGCTAAAACCAAGGGGGGAAAGTAAAACAGAATAGAAAAGAAAAGACAACGTACTGTAAAGAGTAAAAAAAAAGGAAGAAGGAAAAGGAAAGGTGAGAAGAAAAAAAAGATAAGAAGAAAGAAAAGGTAAAAAGAAAAAAAAGGTAAACAGAGCAAAAGTTTAAAAGACACAAAAAATGTTTAATAGGAAAAAAATGGTGAAAAGAAAAAAAAAAGGGGGTAAGGGGGGAAAAAAGGCACGAAGAGAAAAGTAGGAAGAACAAAGTGAGGAAAAGGACGCAACAGCTAGTCGTTGAATCAGCCAGGACGGGGACCATAATGACAGAGATATAAATAACTGTGGTTACTATGCTATTTAACAGCCAAAGTCGAGAAGGGCCGTTGGGAGTCAGCACCAAGACCTTCGAGGGTTTCTGCGAACCCCATCAGCATTGTCACTTTGTGACAGTTGCTATCAGCCATTGAAATTTCTTCCTTGACTTGGAAAGCAAATTTGAGGAAGAGAAACAGGAGCACCCGTAGCTATTGTACAGTACAACAAGCGACCTGCCAATACCACACCAAGCTCACTCTAGTGTGTCTGTCACCTGATAGGGCGTTTTCTTGGCGTGACAACAACCTTCCTTGCCTCACCCACCCTTCTCCATACCGCGTTGAAGATCCATCACCGCGTTCTTGAAACAACCCACGATCTTACGTGTCTCTACCTTCTCCATACCGGGATACTCTATTGATACCCTCCGCGTTTGAAGATGCCACGCTCGATCCACAGTGACGATGAGACTGCCGATGAAGGCGATCACGAGCTTATGTATTCCCACGGTCCTTTGACCGAGGAAGAATTACACGAAAAGTAGGTAGAGACTCCAACGCTTGTCATTCTCACACTGACCTGGAAGATATCCTGATCGTCCCAAGAACAAACGGAAAACACCGCCATTCCATCAACTCGTCACTGGTCTTTTCGTGCCCTTGACAGAAAACAAAGCAAAAGTTGGCGGGCCGGCAGGAAACAGACAAAAGAAGGGGCCCGGATCCAAAACAATGACCCCTCACGAGAGACGCAAACACATCCTTGAGCGATTCGTCTCCAGATGGCGCAGCGAGGTCGGGAAGGATTTTTACCCCGCGATACGCCTTATCCTTCCGGGGAGGGATCGTGACCGGCCCATGTATGGACTGAAGGAGAAGAGTATTGGTAGACTGGTCGTGAAGATGGTGAAAATAAATCCGCGTTCCGAAGACGCCACGAACTTGACGGACTGGAAGAGGATCAATTCAGCGAGCAAGAGTGCTGGAGACTTTGCCGGCAGATGCTACGAGGTTCTCTCGAAACGTTCTATGCGAACACAAGTTGGTAACTTGCGCATTGCAGAGGTCAATGCCTTACTTGACCAACTCGCCGCTGTATCTAAAGAATCGGATCAGCTGCCAATCTTCGAGAAGTTCTATAGTAGCATGAACGCGGAGGAGCTTATGTGGTTAATTCGCATCATCCTGCGTCAGATGAAGATTGGAGCAACCGAGAAAACGGTTCTTGATGTGAGTGCTATTCATGGATCCTCAGAATACGCGTTGATAGATGGAATCAGGTTTGGCATCCTGACGGTGACGCTCTATTCAACGTTTCGTCAAGCTTGAGACGTGTGTGCTGGGAATTAGTCGATCCCACTATTGATCTCGGTAGCGAAGACAAGGGAATCCAAATCATGGGTTGTTTTCAGCCCCAGCTCGCCCAGTTCCAGTCGCATTCATTCGAACTCATGATCGAAAAAATGAGGCTCGAGGAACATCCCGACGATCCTCAAAAACGGCCTTTCTGGATCGAGGAAAAACTGGATGGGAGCGCATGCAAATGCACATGCAGACTGGTGAGGACGGAACACGACAATTCGCATGGTATTCCCGCAAGGCCACTGACTACACGTACCTGTATGGTTCTAGCCATAAAGATGAAAAATCTGCCCTAACCCGATTCATTGAGAATGCATTTACCAGGAACGTAAGGAACATCATTCTCGATGGAGAAATGATTACTTGGAATATGGACGCTGACAAAATTGTGGCTTTTGGTACCTTGAAAACAGCTGCTATTTCAGAGCAAACCAACCCATACCAAGCCGGTACCGGCAACCGACCGTTGTTTCGTGTCTTTGACTGCTTGTACCTCAATCACAAGCCGATCACGATGTTCACCTTGCGTGAAAGACGCAAAGCTCTCGAAAGATCTGTTCAGAATGTCTACCGTAGACTTGAAATTCATCAATATCACGAGGAAACCTCGTCGGCGAACATCGAGAAACGATTACGCAAGGTCATTGCTGATGGTCACGAAGGGCTAGTTCTGAAGAACCCAGGATCTGTGTACTCCCTCAATGAAAGGAACAACATGTGGATGAAAGTTAAGCCCGAGTACATGACCGAGTTCGGCGAATCTCTTGATCTTGTCGTGATTGGCGGATATTACGGAGGTGGCCATCGGGGTGGCAAGCTGGCTTCTTTCTTATGTGGACTACGAGTGAATCAAGATCAAATCGCTCGTGGTAAGTCACAAGTCCTCTCTCCAGGGGAGCAATAAATTCTTACGATTTTTATTACAGGTGCGCATCCGATGAAATGCTTTTCGTTCTGCAGGGTTGGAGGTGGCTTCCGAGGCGAAGATTATGCCAAAATTCATCACCAAACAGACGGCAAATGGATTCCTTGGGACCGTAAGCGGCCGCCCAATGAGTACATCAAACTTGGTGGCGGCGACAGGCAGTGTGAAAAACCGGATGTGTGGATCAAGCCGTCCGAATCTATTGTCCTGGAAATCAAGGCAGCGTCAGTGGAGGCGTCCGACCAGTTCGGAACAAGATTCACTTTGAGATTCCCTCGTTTCAGAAGAATCAAGGATGAAAAAAGCTGGGAACAAGCCCTCTCGATAGATGAATTCGATGAGTTAAAGCAAAGGGCTGAAGAGGAGTCGAAAACCAAGGAGATCAAGTTCGAAAACCGCAAGAGAACGAAGAGATTGAAGAAGGAATACAATATTGCTGGTAATGACAGCAAAGTCAAGATACAGTATGCAGGACCGAGAACCAAAATCTTCGAAGGCCTGAACTTTTGCGTCTTGAGCGACTCGCAGCAGGCCCCAAAGAGAACCAAGGCAGAAATCGAACAAGCATCAAGAGCAATGGCGGTAACATCTTCCAGGCCCCCGGTGCAGCGCCGACCATGATTTGTATTGGAGACAAAAGGGTCGTCAAAGTTGCAAGTTTGATGAAAATGGGACAAAAGGACATCGTGAAACCGGCATGGGTGCATGATGCTCTGAAGCAAGCAGATATTGATGGGCCCGACAGGAGCCGTCACTTGCTTCCGTTCGAGCCAAGTCATATGTTCCATGTCGCTGGCGGCTCAAGTAAAGAGATTGAGAGCAATGTTGACGTGTACGGTGACAGTTACGCCCGGGATACCAATCCTCGAGAGCTCAAGACCCTGTTGGATAATATGATACACCCCAAAAATTCGTCCTTCTCGGCACAAGAGTTCTTGGCCCAACTGGATAGGCACGGCAAGGGACTTGAAGATTCGCCTGGTTCCATGTTCGCGAGATGTGTCGTTCGCTTTGTGTCTGGGGATGAAGAGAGGGCGAGGAGCAAGATCGACAATACGATAGTCCAGAGTCGATTCCAATTTGCTGGTGGCACGATCGCGGACCGTGATGAAAATGAAGCCATCACACATTACGTGCTCCTGGACCAAGACCGAGGCTTGGTCAACGATTTACGCGAAAAAGCCTCTCGGCTGACGAGGAGACCGAAAGTTGTGACCTTGAGCTGGCTCAAGGATAGCTGGGAAGAGAAGACGCTGCTGGACGAGGAGCTATACGTGTTATAAGGTCTTTGGAATGACAGGGAAGTTAGAACAACAGGCGTTGTCCATGAATCGATAAGAACCTCTCGCTGATGAATTCGTAGCCAGCCTGAATCGTCGCATGCCTCTTTCTGAACTCCTCACTTGATGAAGAGCTCTTGCTAGATCGTCCATTCATACCAACCCCCCTCGAGCTCACAGTTGCGGAGGCAAATCTGTTGGGATATGGGTCACGTGTAGTCATGTGGCTACGTGCCCATTGCACGTGATGGCTCGCACGACTTGGCGCCAGGAACCACATATCCTAGGAACTCGTACTATAGCTATGTAGGTAGCTACTAGAAGACCAGACACCAGCAACAATATCGGCTTGTTGATGAGTGAGTGGCTTCTACACCTCAGAGATGAGTCTCGCTTGTCTCTTCGAGCGCTTTGTTCCACATGCCCGTAGGGGGGGGGAGAGGTTTATTCTTTCTTCTTTCTCCCTCCCTCTCCACCCCCCCCTTTTCTTTCTTGAGAAGCTGTGAATCACGAAACACAGCAAGCATAACTACTTATTGTAATTCGAGAAATGCCATCGGCATCGCCTCTCGAAAGCCAAACATACCCCGTCTTAGGCATGCTCTTCCCACCGGCAGCTTGTTGACACGAATTCAGACCTACCCAGCCTACGAGGCAGTTGAGGGGCACTCTCGTCACCGACGAGCGGTGACACCGGACTACAAGGGTTGTAGGAGTCTCAGGCTAGAGAGGAAATCGGGGGACGTGGAAGGGTGCTGTACTGTAAGATGGCAGGGGGGAACGGTTGTGTGTTGCGTAAGGGGAGGTGGAGGGAGATAAAAACCGCGCTAAACGAGAGAAGAGGAGAGAGAGAGAGAGAGAGAGAGAGAGAGAGAAGCCGTGGTACTCATGATGATTGGATGCTGGGCACTATGAATGGCTTTAGATATGCGAGCGAGGGGAGTTCCGTAAGGTGCACACCATGTAAACATCATGCTCTGATGGACAGGAGTTTCATTTGGGCAAGCAGATTTCCACGGTTGGCCGACATGCAGCTGGGGATTTTCATTGACAACACCACCACCAGCACGAGGGAAATTTCCTCAGTCAGTGTTTTTCGCTTTAAAAAAAGCCATGCCATGTCATTACCTCGAAACCCGACCTAGAGCGACCAGACCTGACGGCATGGCTGAGCCATCAAGATCCGATGGCACTTGAGTATGTGCTTATTAAGTTCACTGGTACCGGTCTTCTTGATGACTGCTGTTGGCTGGTCACTGGTCAGTAGTCATGGTCTCATACATAGACAATCAACTATCATTTGCTACCTAAGCACATCTAATATGGTTGTGAACTACTGCACGCCTCTCAGTCAGCGCTTGCCCGACCCATACTGAGTGCTCGCATCTGCTCACATTCTCTGGTATTGTGTGGTGTGTTTTTCTTAGTTCATTTTCCCAAGATGCATAGGTAGAGATACTGTAGGTGAGGATGGAGATACCCACACTGCTTACCCAATTCAGATATCCTGCCAGCCAAGTGAAAGCAAACATGTGTCGTAACGTTTGCTCTGTCATGGTCGTCAAGACCCTTGGGTACTAGATAGTAGTTACATACAGTACGTCTCAACGCAGGTAGGGGTCATTGATACTCACTTACTTCGAGACCTACATAAGTACTGTAGTTAGGTACAGTAGGGTGCAAAAAGTCTCTGCACACCAGCAGCCAAGGTAGCCAAAAGGTGTGACGATCTAATCAGTCGGAGGGCTGGGAGATCAGTCAACTGGTCGCCGTGTTCATATGGTATAAAACGAGCCTTTGGTTCTGTAACAAAGATATTCACTTAGAATTAACAACTGCAAAAAGCAAAGGTTGCTAAAGGGAGAGAGCCTTATATATATAATAGTCTCCACAATTGATAGAAGACCTACCAGGAGACCAGAGAGCTTGCAATTATACGTAGTTACTGGGGTAACGCGAGAGGCAAACGAATAAGTCGTCATATTACCCCCCCGTCCGAAAAAAGCGCGCTCTCGAGCTTTTATCCATTGATACGTCGCTATCCAAATGATCGTACGAATTCAAACCTTCGGAATACGCTTTTAGCCAATCTACAAGTTTTGCAAAAGAACCGGAAAGCTTTTTATACGCTAAATAAAAGTCGCGCACTTTCAGGGGAGCGTATATAAAATCAGACGCGAAGTACTACGTAAAATTTTTATCTAAGCCTACTTAAAAAATTCTATATTAAAAAGTCTTCCGCTGCATTCGATAAGCGATTAATTTTTCGACTTCGTATTTAAGCTCACCAGTTATATTAATAGATTCAGGGGCTGGATTAATCTGACCTGGAAGCGCGTCGTCAGCTGCTTTACGCAGTCGATTAGCGTGAAAAACTGGTGTACGTTTATAGTATTAAAAAAGTTTAGCTTAAAAACGTTGTCGAAAATTTTGGCTACAATTTTAAAAGGGCCGTTTGTAGGGTTGTCGAGCTTGCGGAAGGGCCGGAAGGTCGGAAATAGACGCATATCGAGCCATACGTAGTCGCTAACGTCAAAATCGATCGCGCGGCGAAATTTATTCGTATTTTTTTTTATTTTTTCGTAGGCTTATTAGAAATGCGATTTGGCGAGGTTTTAAACGTCGTAATGGCGGCGAGCGTACGCACGAGCTTCGTTTGCGTTTAGCTTATATAAAAAATTGGGAAAAAAGGAAGTATCGAGCTTCCAGTTTTAATTGGTATAGGAAATGTAACCGTATACAATTTCAAAAGGTGAAAGGCCACCTAGATTTTCGTAAAGAAGAACCATTTGGGCGAAATCTATTATTAAAAGAAATTCGCTCCAATCGTTTTGATAAAAATTTACGAAAGGTCGAAAGCGTTTTTACAGGTATTAGTTATAAATTTCGGTCTGACCGTCGGTTTTAAAATAAGCGGCTGTCGAAAGTTTTAGTTGCGTATCGAATATTTTGTTTAATTCAAACCAGAAGATAAACCAATATTAAAAGCCACGATCGCTAATAATACTTTTTAAAAGGCCAAAATACTTGTATACATAAAATATATACAATTTAGCGAAGCTTCGAGCGTCGATATTTTTATGGCAGGAAATCGAAATAATTTGCTTGGAAAAGCGATTTATTATTACGAACACGTTATCGTAACCGTATTTGTTTTTATTAAAACTGCAAAAATCTATTATAACGTGCTTTCAAAAATGGTCAGAAACAGAAAGCTGAAAAAAGCCGGGGCGCTTATTTTTTAAAACAAAACTTCTTCGATAAGCGTAATAATTGCGATAGTATTATTTTACGAAAGCTGTTATACCTCGCTAATAATATTAGTTCGAAAGCAATTGCGTAGTTTTGCGAGCGCTAGAATAAGCGGTAGAAATCTGGTCGTATATTTCTTATATAAAGGCCAAACGAAAATGATCGACGTTTGGTACTATCAGGCGACCGTAATATAATAGCAGGTCGCGTTTAAATATATACGAAAACGAAATATTATTATCGTCGTTTCTTTTCGTAGCGTTTCGTACAACTTTTTTTCGAAGGGCCATCAAGCTGCTGGCTATGCGATTAACGTGGAAAAACTGGTCAACGACACGGAGTGCGGAAAAAAAATCAGCTATTTCAACGATAAAAACAGCTGTTTCGAAGGCCGTGGAAAATCGAAGTTTTTTAATCAAAAGGCGGTAATCGATCTGATTTGTTCGAAAAAAGATTTGCAGGCGCTGGATGCGTTTAAAAAAGTTTTAACGGTCGAATTCGCTCGTACGACGTATTAATGCGTCAGCCAAAGGATTATGTTTATTTAGTTTATACGTAATAAAAAAATTGTAATCGGCGAAAAGCTCGGCCCAGCGTATTTGTCGAGCGTTTAAAAGTTTAGAAATTATAAAATACTCCAAGGCTTTATAATTAATGATTATTTTAATCTGATAAATTAAATTAGTTAGCTCAGCACGAAAATTGCTTAGAAATCTTACGATTGCAAGCATTTTTTTATTGTATACGACGTAGTTTAGCTTTGCGAAAGCTATGGTTTTGCTGAAATAGGCGACTGGAAGCCAATCGTCGCTATGGAATTGCGAAAGCACAAAAGCTACTACGCCGTCGGAAGCGTCAGTTTTTAATATACAAAAAAGATTTTGCCTGTAATATTATAGAACTAATGCAATAATAAAGGCTAGTATAAAAAGGTCGAAACTTTTCTAATATTCAAAAGTGAAATTAAAAAGAACGTTAACCTTAATCAAATAAACCAAAGGTTTTGCAATTATACCGTAGTTTTTAATAAAACGTCGGTAAAAGTTACAAAAACCAAAGAAGTTTTATACACTTTTTATAATAGTAAAAGGTTTTTAATAGGCGACCACGAAGACTTTTTCTGGGTTTATTTCTAAGCTTTTAGTTAAAATAATAAAACTTAGATAACGGATCCGAGTAACGTTGAATTTAAACTTTCGAATATCGGCCTGTAATTCAGCGTCAGCGAGCTTTTGAAGTATTTTACGAACGTGTATAACGTATTTTAAAAGGTCGGACGAATAAATAAAAATATTATTCAAATATACAATGCAGAAATCGTTTAAATAGTCGAAAAGAACGTCGTTTATATAGCGTTGATAAATTGCGGATTTATTAGTAAGGCCAAAAGATAGCATTTTGCACTTATAGGCGCCGTAACGCGTACGAAACGTCGTTAGTTTTTTACTGGCGGGATCCATTCGAATTTTATAAAAGGCTTGACGAATATCGAGCTTCGTAAAAATTCGCGCTTTCGAAAAACGAGCAAAAGTTTTATCGATAAAAGGGAGGGGGTAGCGATTTTTACGAATAATATTATTAAAAGTTCGATAATCGATACAAAAACGTAATAAACCGTCGGGTTTTTTAGCGAAAAGCACTGGAGCAGCGAAAAGAGCGGTGGAAGATTCGATAAAGCTTTTATTAAAATTATTTTGCAAATAGGTTTTGATAATTTCGAGCTTTGAAATCGATATTTTATACAAAAAAATATATTTCAGCTTTTTTTATTTACAATAAGTTCGATCTTATGGTCGTAGGGCCGGTAAGGGGCTAGCTCGTTATTGGCGGCTTTAAAAAACACGTGTTCGAAGTTTTTGTATTCCGGGGAAAAAGATTCGAGGAAAAGTTTATTCGAAATTAGCTTCGCTAAGCTGATTAAAAGGGTCGAAATCGATATTTTATTGGTTTTGAAACGTTCGAAAAAACTATAAAATTGGATTTTAAAAAAAGTGTTGTACGTAAGGTCGTTTAGTATTTTGTCGATCTCGTATAAAAAGGTTGAAAACATTTTAATTGCTTTTTTTCTAAAAATCAGTTTGAAAGCGTATGTAATAATTTGGCAGATGGAAATTGGGTAAGCAGTAGATTAAAAGATTCGTTTTCGAACTGGTCGTTTAAAAAATTCAAAAGGTGGCTTGTCTAAATTATCGATTATATTAAGCTGAAAGGCTATCGCGGCGAAAGCTTTTTTTCGGTTTTTAATATAATTGTTTTTCGTAAAACGAAAAAGCTGTTCTGACGAAAGAAAAAGAAAAAAAAAAGAAATAATAAAAAAAGAATCGGCAGCCTGGGAAAATGGTGTAATTTCTTGTATTATCCCATTGGCGTCGCTATCGAAATTAACACCGCGAATAAAATTCGACCTTTTCGCGCTTCGCATAGCGTCGTAAATTTGCCATAATTGATTAAGGTTTTTGTCACGTTTTACAGCGTCGTTTTGATAGCGAAATTAAATTTTTCGGAAGTGCAAATAAAAAACTTTAATACAACGAGCGTAAAAGGCTGTGGAAGGATAAAATTTCGGCTAATAAAACTTGCGTTTATTACAATCTAGTAAAACTTAATATTCGGCCAACCAAGCTTTTTCTAGAATTATACTATAATTTCCGAGGTTAGTAATTAAAAAAATAAACGATTATATTCGATTATTAATAATAAAATTGAAAAGCGTAAAATATGTGATTAAATGGCTACGAGCTTTATTATACTTTTTTACAGAAAAAAAAGCCGGGAAAAGTTAAATCAAAGGTTTTAAAAAAAAAAAAAAAAATTTAATCAGCGCCGAATCGATTAACGCATAACCGTTCGCTTTAAAGTCGGCGAGCGCTTTTATTTTATACGAAAAGCCATTTTTAATAAATATAACGGGAATTGTTAATAAATCGCTATTAAAAAGCTTTCGAACGTTAAAATAACGCATATCGCGCAATACGTTCAAAAAGAAAGCTTTGCTTAGGCCTGGGCGTTTCCCCGACTGGCGGAAAAGCTTTCAATTTTCTTATATGCGTTTTGAAAATCGTCTGGAAAAAGGTTTTCGTTTTTACTATTACTATCAGAAGGCGAATCTTCGGCCGGCTCGACCTCGTTTACATCTACTAGCCTGAGAGGGCTTTTGGATGGAACCGAGGATCGGCCCGTAAAAAATCGTACAAATTGGCCTCGAATCTTCTGGTATAAAATAAAAAACGAGCGTTATCGTTGGTCCGATCGAAAGGAAAAAACGCTAGGGGGAGCGTTTTGGCGTGGAAAAAAAAAAAAAACAGAGGGCTGAAAAAAAGCCTGTGAAGTATCAGAACGATTTTCGTACGTACGATTTAACTCGTAATACGCTTTGGTTAAAAATTTATCATTTTGATAAGTAGTAGATTTGGTTAAAGAGCGATTCGCGTATAAAATTCGTTTAGCCAACTGATTTTGTTTTTTTTGTCGAACGGCGGTAAGCTAATTTTTAAAAGTCGTTGTACGCGCCTATTCCAAATGCAGCTTTTCCCGTAGACGCTTTAGTATTTTATCGCGAAGAACGTTTCGAAGCTGTTTATTAATTCGTATTTAAGCGTTCGCTGCGAAAATAGAAAATCGCAGGTAAAAGCGCCAAAAATCGTCGTGCGTATTTATTGCAAGCATCTTAAATTCGTTTTCGGCCTTTTAAACGTCGGAAAAATCGGCCAGGAAATCGGCGACCTTTTTAATTAATTCTTCGGGAAAAATAAAATCGGAACGGTCCAAAATACGAAAGGTTAGAAACTCCTTTGCTACGCTTTCGGTCTGATCGAATATATAATTTTTGCGAGATCGATCGCCAGCGAAATAATCGTAATAAAATTCGAAATTGTCGAAAACTTTAGTTTCTTAATAGCGTGCTTTGTAATTTTTACTATTATTTAGTTTAAATTCAAGATTCGAAACGCGCTTTATACGAGCTAATCGAAAATCAGCAAATAAATGAAAACTATAGCGTTTAAAAAGCGCGTTAAAATTTTGGCCGTTATAAAAAAATCTAAAAAGAATTCGCGAAAAGCGTGAAGGTTAATTTGCAGCGTCTGTTAGTTAAAATAAAACGTTGCGAGAAAAAGCAGCAGATTCGCGACTGGCAGAAATACGTTCGATGGATTTTACCAAACGTTTTAATTAAAAAGTCTGTCGCAGTTGTATAATTTTCAAAAGTTGTCGTTTACGCTTTTGCGCTTTTTTCAATTGATTTTGCAAAAGTCTCAACTGAATACTTTCAGCGCTAGGCTGCAAAAAAAAAGTGGCAGGCGAAATGGTTGGCGCTCTGCCTTTTCCTTTGTTTTTTTTTCCTCGGGGGGAGGACTGTTCTTCAGAAAAAGAAGCTTCTGGGAAAGGCTGCTTTTTCGCTGATTAAAAAAAGGGAGGTTATGGTGTAATAGCAGAAGCTAAAAAGCTCTGCTAAAAGGAAAATCGTTGAACAAATGCTATCCTTGTGACGATTCACTCTGTTGCCACCTCTCGTGTCACCCCAGCAACTACGTATAGCTGCAAGCTCCCTGGTCTCCTGGTGGGTCTCCCCATCAACTGTGGAGACTATCATGTATATAAGGCTCTCTCCCCTTAGCAACCTCTGCCTTCTGCAATTGTTGATTCTAAGTGAATATCTTTGTTACAAAACCAAAGGCTCGTTTCTCATATCATATGAACTCGGCGACCAGTTGACTGATCTCCCAGCCCTCCGACTGATTAAATCGTCACATTATCAACAACTCTTTTTCTACGCTGGCGACGGCGTAAACTATCTCTCCTCTCGAATTCCTCACGGGTCACACCAAGATGATCGACCGGTCGTGAGAAGGCCTATTTCCGCACTTCGCGAAGGATGGCTCCTGTTCAACGATCCCCCCCTCAGCAGAGCTTTTCAGCTCCTGCTACTACACCTCAACCTTCCTCTCAATCAGCGAAGAAGCAGCCTCCCCCAAAAGCTTCTTCTTCTGAAAAACAGTCCTCCCCCCGAGGAAAAAAGAACAAAGGAAAGGGCAGAGCGCCAACCACTTCGCCTGCCACCTTTTCCTTGCAGCCTAGCGCTGAGAGCGTTCAGTTGAGACTTTTGCAAAATCAACTGAAGAAAGCGCAAAAGCGTGAACGACAATTCCTGGAAACTATACGACTGCGACAGACCCTTTAATCAGAGCGTTTAATAAAATCTATCGAACGTGCTTCTGCCAGTCGCGAATCTGCTGCTTCTCTTCGCAACGTCTTATTTCAACCAACAGACGCTGCAAACCAATCTCCACGCTTTTCGCGAACTCTTTTTAGATCTTCCCCTGACGGCCAAGACCCTAGCGCGCTTTTTAAACGCTATGGTTCTCATTTATCTGCTGACTCTCGACTAGCTCGTATAAAGCGCGTTCCGAACCTTGAGTTTAAGCTAGATGATGGTGAAAATTACAAAGCACGCCATTGAGAAACTAGAGTTTTCGACAACCTCGAACTTTACCACGACTATTTCGCTGGCGATCGATCCCGCAAGAATTATATATTCGATCAGACCGAAGGCGTGGCAAGGGAGTTCCTGACCCCGCGTATTTTAGACCGTTTCGACCTTACACTTCCCGAAGAATTAATGAAAGAGGTCGCCGATTTCCTGGCCGACTTTTCAGACGTTCAGAAGGCGGAAAACGAGTTCAAGATGCTTGCAATAAGTACGCACGACGACTTTTGGCGATTTTACCTGCGATTTTCCATCTTCGCAGCGAACGCCCAAATACGGACTGACAAACAGCTTCGAAACGCCCTTCGCGACAAAATACCAAAGCGTTTACGAGAAAAGCTGCATTTGGAATGGGCGCGTACAACGATCTTCAAGGATTGGCTCACCGCCGTCCGTCAAGAAGAACAAGGTCAGTTGGCTGAACGAACTTTATACGCGAGTCGCTTTTTAACCAAGTCTACCACCTATCAAGATGGTAGATTCTCAACCAAAGCGTACTACGAGTCAAATCGTACGTACGAGAGTCGTCCAAATGCTTCACAAGCTCCCCCTCAGCCCCCTGTTTTTTCTCCTCCTCCACGCCAGAACGCCCCCCCTGGCGTTCTTCCCTTTCGATCGGACCAACGACAACGCTCGTCCTTTACTCCACACCAAAAGGTTCGAGGCCAATCTGCACGACCCTTTACGGGCCGACCCTCGGTTCCACCCAAAGGCCCTCCCAGGCTGGTAGGTGTAAACGAGGTCGAACCGGCCGAGAATTCGCCCTCTAATAATGGTAGTAAAGACGAAAACCCTCCTCCAGACGACTTCCAAAACGCATACGAGGAAGTCGAAGGCTCTCCCGCCAGTCGAGGAAACGCCCAGGTCTAAGCAAAGCCTTCTTCTTAGGCGTGTTGCGCGATATGCGTTACCTTAACGTTCGAAAGCTTTTTGATGGCGATTCACTGACAATCCCCGTTACACTCACCAAGAATGGCCTTTCGTACAAGGTGAAAGCGCTCGCCGACTCTAAAGCGAACGGTTATGCGTTGATCGATTCGGCGCTGATCAAGTCCCTTTTTTTTTTTTTAAAACCTTTGATTCAACTTTTCCCGGCTTCTTTTCCTGTAAAAGGGTATAATAGAGCTCGTGGCCATTTAATTACACATTTTACGCTTCTCAACCTTATTATTAACAATCGAATACAATCGTTTACTCTTTTCTTAATCACCAACCTCGGAAATCATAGTGTGATTTTAGAAAGAGCTTGGCTGGCCGAATACCAAGTTCTACTAGACTGTAATAAACGCAAGCTTTATTGGCCGAAGTCTTATCCTCCCATAGCCTTTTACGCTCGTTGTATTAAAATCTTTCATTTGCACCTCCGAAAGATTTAATCTCGCCACCAAAACGACGCTGTGAGACGTGACAAGAACCTTGACCAATTGTGGCAGACTTACGACGCTGTGCGGAGCGCGAAAAGGTCGAATTTCACTCGCGGTGCCAATTTCGATGGCGACGCCAGTGGGATAATACAAGAAATTACACCACCTTCCCAGGCTGCCGATCCCCCTTCTATTATTTCTTCTCCTTCTCTTCTCCCTTCGTCAGAACAGCTTCCTCGTTCTACGAAAAACAGTTACACCAAAGACCGAAAGAAAGCCCTCGCCGCGATGGCCTTTCAGCTTAATATAATCGATAGTTCAGACAAGCCACCTCCTGAACCTCCCAAACGACCAGTTCGAAGACGAATCCCTCAACCTACTGCTTACCCAATCTCCATCTGCCAGATCACTACACACGCTTTCAAGCTGATCTCCAGAAAAGAAGCAGTTGAAGTGTTTTCAACCTCCCTGTACGAGATCGACAGAATACTAAACGACCTTACGTACAACACTTCCCTTAAAACCCAATTTCACAGTCTTTTCGAACGTTTCAGGACCAATGAAATATCGATTTCGACCCTTTCAACCAGCTTAGCAGAGCTAACTTCGAATAAACCTTCCTTCGAATCTCTTCTCCCGAAGTACAAAAACCTCGAACACGTGTTTTAAGGCCGCCAGTAACGAGCTAGCCCCTCACCGGCCCTACGACCACAAGATCGAGCTCATTGTAAGTGAGAAAGAGCTGAAATACATTCCTTTATACAAAATGTCGATTCCGGAACTCGAAATTGTCAAGACCTATCTGCAAAATAACCTTGACAAAGGCTTTATCGAACCTTCCACCGCTCCTTTCGCTGCTCCAGTGCTTTTCGCCAAAAAACCCGACGGTTTACTGCGTTTCTGTATCGACTATCGAGCCCTTAATAATATTACTCGTAAGGATCGCTACCTCCTCCCTTTTATCGATGAGACCTTTGCTCGTTTCTCGGGAGCGCGAATCTTTACGAAGCTCGATATTCGTCAAGCCTTTCATAGAATTCGAATGGACCCCGCCAGTAAAGAACTGACGACGTTTCGTACGCGTTACGGCGCCTATAAATGCAAGGTGCTACCTTTTGGCCTTACTAATGGACCCGCAACTTACCAACGTTATATAAACGACGTTCTTTTCGATTATTTGAACGATTTCTGCATTGCATACCTGGATAATATTCTTATTTATTCGTCCGACCTTTTGGAACACGCTACACACGTTCGCAAAGTGCTCCAAAGGCTCGCTGACGCTGAATTACAGGCCGATATTCGGAAGTCTGAATTCAACGTTACACGGACCCGTTACCTAGGCTTTATTATCTCGATTGAAGGCCTAAAGGTAGATTCAGAGAAAGTTTCCGTGGTCGCCTATTGAAAGCCTTCTACTATTGTAAAAGGTGTACAGAGCTTTTTTGGTTTTTGTAACTTCTACCGACGTTATTCGAGACTACGGTATAATTGCAAAGCCTCTGGTCCATTTGACCAAGGCTAACGTTTTTTACAATTTCACTTCTGAATGTCAGAAGAGTTTCGACCTCTTTACACTAGCCCTTACTACTGCACCAGTTCTACAACATTACAAGCAAGACCTTCTCTGCATATTGGAAACTAACGCTTCCGACGGCGTAATAGCTTTTGTGCTTTCGCAACTCCATAGCGACGACTGGCTCCCAGTCGCCTACTTCAGCAAAACCATGGCCCCCGCAGAGCTAAACTACGTCGTACACGATAAAGAGATGCTCGCAATCGTGAGATTTCTAGGCAACTTTCGTGCTGAATTGGCTGGCTCAGTTCATCAGATTAAAATAATCACTGATTACAAGGCCTTGGAGTACTTTATGACCTCCAAACTTTTGAACGCTCGACAGGCACGCTGGGCCGAATTCCTCGCCGATTACAACTTTCTTATTACGTACAAACCAGGTAAACACAACTCTCTGGCTGACGCACTGACACGTCGTACGAGCGAACTCGACCGTCAAAACTCTCTTAAACGCACCCAGCGCCTGCAAATCCTTTTCCGAGCCGATCAGATCGATCACCGCCTTTTGATTAAAAAACTTCGACCTTCCACGGCCTCCGAAACAGCTGTTTCTATCGTTGAAATAGCTGATTTCTTACCCGTATTCCGTGTCGTTAACCAGCTTTTCTACGCTAATCGCACAGCTAGCAGCCTGATGGCCTTCCGAAAAGAAGCTGTACGAGACGCTACGAAAGGGAACGATAACAACACTCCGTATACACTTAAACGCGACCTGCTGCTATATCACGGCCGCCTAATAATACCAGACGTCGATCACTTTCGTTTGGCCCTTGTACGAGAAGTGCACGACCAGATTTCCACCGCTCACTCCAGCGCTCGCAAGACTACGCAATTGCTTTCGGACCAATACTATTGGCGAAGTATAACAGCTTTTGTAAAACAATACTGTCGCAATTGCCACGCTTGTCGAAGGAGTTCTGTTCCAAGAGATAAGCGCCCCGGCCTTCTTCAGCCTCTTTCTGTTCCTGACCATTCTTGGGAGCACGTTATAATGGATTTTTGCAGCTTTAACAAAGACAAACACGGTTACGATAACGTGTTCGTAGTAATAAATCGCTTTTCCAAGCAAGCCATTTCGATCTCTTGCCATAAGAATATCGACGCTCGAAGCCTCGCCAAATTGTATATATTCCACGTGTACAGGTATTTTGGCCCTCTAAAGAGTATTATTAGCGATCGTGGCCCCCAGTATTGGTTTATCTTCTGGTTTGAATTGAACAAAATACTCGGTACGCAACTGAAGCTTTCGATAGCCGCTCATTTTGAAACCGACGGTCAGACCGAAATTTACAACCAATACCTGCAAAAACGCTTTCGACCCTTCGTAAACTTTTATTAAGACGATTGGAACGAATTTCTCCCAATGATGGATTTCGCCCAAATGGTCCTTCTTTACGAGAGTCTAGATGGCCTTTCACCCTTTGAAATTGTATACGGTTACACTCCTCATACCAATTGGAACTGGAAGCTCGATATTTCCCCCTCCCCCAACCCCTCACACAAGCTAAACGCAGACGAAGCTCGTACGTACGCTCGCCGCCACTACGACGCCTGGAACCTCGCCAAATCGCATCTCTAATAAGCCCACGACAAAATGAAAAGGAGTGCGAATAAGTTTCGCCGCGCGAACGATTTTGACGTTGGCGACTACGTATGGCTCGATATGCGTCCATTTCCGACCTCCCGGCCCTTCCGCAAACTCGACAATCCTACAAACGGCCCTTTCAAAGTTGTAGCCAAAATTTTCGACAACGCTTTTAAGCTAGACCTTCCCAATACTATGAACGTACATCCAGTTTTTCACGCTAGTCGACTGCGTAAAGCAGCTGACGACGCGCTTCCAGATCAGGTTAACTCAGCCCCTGAATTTATTAATATAACTGGTGAGCTTAAATACGAAGTCGAAGAATTGATCGCCTGTCGAATGCAGCGGAAGACCCTTCAGTACAAAGCTTCTTGGGTAGGCTTAGATGAAAATCTCACGTGGTACCCCGCGTTTGACTTTATATACGCTTCCCTGAAGGTGCGCGACTTTTATTTGGCGCATAAGGAGCTCCCCGGTCCTTCTGCAAAACTTGTAGACTGGCTAAAAGCATATTCCGAAGGTTTGGACTCGTACGATCACTTGGATAGTGACGTACTAATAGATAAAAGCTCGAGGGCGCGCTTTTTTCGGACGGGGGGGTAGTATGACGATTCACTCTGTTGCCACCTCTCGTGTCACCCCAGCAACTACGTATAGCTGCAAGCTCCCTGGTCTCCTGGTGGATCTCCCCATCAACTGTGGAGACTATCATATATATAAGGCTCTCTTCCCTTAGCAATCTCTGCCTTTTGCAGTTGTTGATTCTAAGTGAATATCTTTGTTACAAAACCAAAAGCTCGTTTCTCATATCATGTGAACTCGGCGACCAGTTGACTGATCTCCCAGCCCTCCGACTGATTAGATCGTCACAATCCTTCGCGAAATACGGAAATAAGCCTTCTTACGACCGGTCGATCACCTTGATGTAACCCGTAAAAAATTCGAAGGAAAAGATAGTTTACGCCGTCGCCAGCGTAAAAAAAAAGTTGTTAATAATATAACGATCTAATCAGTCGAAAGGCTGGAAAATCAATCAACTGGTCGCCGTATTCACATGATATAAAACGAGCCTTTGGTTTTGTAACAAAGATATTTACTTAAAATCAACAACTGCAAAAGGCAGAGGTTGCTAAAAGGAGAAAGCCTTATATACATAATAGTTTCCACAGTTGATAGAAGACCCACCAGAAGACCAGGGAGCTTGCAACTATACGTAGTTGCTGGGGTGACGCGAGGGGCAAACGAGTGAGTCGTCACAAAAGGTAGACTTGATGCAGCCAAGATGTATATGATGTTTGGTGTTCTTTTATCTAGCCGCTTTTCAACGAATGTTATGTATTCCCAATCTTAAAGATGCATCGAATCGAAATGTTTTTCCAAAAATGTGTATGTACAAATTTGTCGAATTATCTTCTGTATGTCGATTTGCTCCACGAAGTTGATATACAGATTTAACCTTCCTTTTTCAAGGATTCGCAATCGCCATCACTAAGGCTAAATAGCGGTGTGCAATTTTTTAGATTCGAGAGTTTATTTTCCAAAGCGGCCAGATAAAAAAGACTAAACGTAGCACACTTACCTTGGCTACTGTACTACGTCAGGTTCAGCAAGTTTACCTTGGCTACCTTGGCTGCTGGGGGTGCAGACACTTTTTGCACGCTACTGTACTGTACTGTACATACTGTAGCTATGTAATGGAAGCTCTATGAGATGAGCGTTCTTGGCAATGTTTGATTTTACTCACCTTCCTATTCTTCGTATCTGCAGGGTTGGCTGCTGTTCATTTTGGGTGTGCAGCTGACATTAAATTTACCAGGTAAAGCATTTTCAAATAGGCTTTACTGTACAGTACTGTACCAGACCATTGGTACTTTGCACACGGCTGTGTATGAAGCGATGTTGAAGCGCAAGAGAGGTACAGATCTCCGATGGATGGGAAGAGCAAAGAATCACGTCCAGGGTAGCTGGGCCGCTTTTCATCTTGTAAGTAGCGTAGCTTACTTGCTGATACGCTCGCTCGTCTTTTCCCAGGCAAAGCAGACGAGGCGAGATGTTCCCGCTTTTTGCGCAGTTTTCTTTGCTTTTGTTCGCATAAGCCTCTTCGACATCTGGTAAGGGATTACATACATACTGTACTTCAAGCTTCGCTTGCGGCTGAATGTAGAAAGATGCCCGATGAGATGCATGCGTTGGCATCCACCTGCAAGCAGAACCAGCCCCTCTAACGGTCGGAGTTTGGCCGCGTTGAGCAACTTGCAGCAATACTTGGATATAACCGTTGAAGAGTTTGAGGCCGTGGTGATTGTGGCGTGACCCAATACTCGGCCACACATTTCCATCCCGGGCAGCATTCTCCGAGTATCAATCCAATCCAAGCCAAAGCAGTCTTCCCAGCCAAGGATGGCAGTCGAGCACGCGCGGCACGTGCTCGAGATGCCCTGCCCAGTCAGCTCATACCCTGTCTCTTCTCAGCAATTCTGATATCTCCTCTCCTCTCCCCTTCCCCTCTCCTCCACAACGCCTCTACAAGCAGGTTCGTGGTGCAAGCGACCGGAGATCTCGCGGATACGAGAGTCCTGAGCGGCGGAGGCGCATGACTAGACTAGACGGCAGGGAAGAATCTCTCATGGACTTTCCCCTCCTGGAAGATGTCCTGGATGGAGGAAATGCGGCTTGAAAGCTCCCCAGATGTGAAATACCGGTATCTTACTAGTAGGTAACTAGTTGCGCAAAGATTGGTCTTGCCTTTTGCCTTTATACACTCGTCGTGTTCTTTCGTCTCTCCTTACCCCCCCTCTCTCTTTTTGTTTAGAATTTGGTTTAAGCCGTCGCCGCTATGAGGCCCTCGATATTGGCAGCACTCGCGACTGGAGTCTGCGTCCATGGTCTAGCGCTGGAGGAACGGACATACGGTTGGACTATAGGGCAGACCGTGCAAACCAACAGTGGACCAGTCACTGGACATGCTGCAAAGAACAATTCGCAGGTTTCAGAGTACTTGGGAATTCGATATGGACAAGCACCAATTGGAGACTTGAGGTTTGCGGCGCCGGTGAAGTTCACAGGCAACCGTTCCATTGATGGGAGCTCCTTCGTAAGTCTTTGCCAGCGCGCAAATCACCACGCGCTAAAACATTTGCGAAGGGTCCTTCTTGTCCAGTCAAGAAATCTAGCAGTGCACCGCCTACTCTCGATTCACTTGATGCGGCGAATGTAACGATGGCTGGGGTGTATACGCTGGGACTTCTAAGCGACAGTAATCTAAGATTCAGTGAAGACTGCCTGTACCTGAATGTGTGGACCAAGCCACAGAACGACGAGAAAAAGAAGGCGGTACTGGTCTGGATACATGGCGGCGGATTCAGTACTGGAGGCTCCTCTATTCCCGGCTATAATGGTGCCAATTTGGCTGGGCAGGAGGATGTTGTGGTCGTCTCCTTCAAGTGACGTTCCCTACTCGACGCGAGAAGGCTCTCGGCTAAAATCCTTTATAGCTATCGACTACAAATTCTCGGGTTCCCAGGAGGCAGCTCAGCTACAGCTAATGTCGCCCTCCTGGACCAGAGGCTTGCGGTTGAATGGGTCCGAGACAACATCGAGCAATTTGGTGGAGATCCGGCAAGGATCACTCTCTTTGGGCAGTCAGCTGGAGCAGCCTCCATAGACATGTATTCATATGCCTGGACCAAGGATCCCATTGCTACCGGCTTCATTCCTGAAAGTGGAAACGCCATCGGCTGGGGACTTCCAAACTCTGCGTTCGCTGCGTCGGCTTGGTACGACACCAGCAGTACCCTTGGCTGTGGAGATTCCAATTCGGACTCGGAAGCTGTTCTCTCCTGCATGCGTCGACAGAACTATACCGCCGTCCTGGACGCCACCCCGGAAGCGAAGGGAACTTCATCAATCCTTGGGTTCTTCGGCCCAACAGTCGACGATACCCTCGTGTTCTCCGACTATCGTTCCCGAACACCAGCCAAGGTCCCCATGCTGATAGGCAACAACGACTACGAAGGAGGGCTGTTCCGCACGCAGTTCGGGCTGGCCGGCCAATTCTACCCAGACAAGTTCTGGACAGCCTTGAACCTTCAAGCGTTCACCTGCCCGACTGGCATCCGCGCAAATCTGTCTGTGGCAGCAGGCAACCCGACTTGGCGATACCGCTATCACGGCGTCTTCCCCAACCTTGACATCTCGAGCGAGGGCGGAGCGTACCACGTCGCTGAAGTGCCGATGCTCTTCAACACTGCAACAGAAAACATTCCTGCTACCCCCGAACAAGTCAGCATTGGGAATTACATGCGTGGAGCATGGGCTGCGTTCGCCAAGGATCCTACTGATGGCTTGACAGCCTACGGATGGCCTAGATTTGACCCGAGTAAGGACTCGCTGGTTAGGCTGGCATACAAGAATATCACGGGCCCGAACTTGATCAATCCGTACAGATACGATGCGGACTGCGTGTTTGTGAACACTAGTAGCACCGATAGCAGTGTCAACATTCCAGATCTGCCAGATCTCGGTGCGAACGTCACCCCGACGGCGAACAGTAGTACCGTGACGCCTACCGTGACGAGTACGCCACTTGGCGTCGTCAATGCCGGGGGACGATTGGGGGTGAGTGTGTGGGCTGGACTGGGTGGATTGTTGGTAGCTGGGTTGATGTGATGATAATATAAAAATGCGGGAAAAGCACTGAGCACCTCTTTTTTGTGCATATGTTGAACGAAATATATTGCATTTTGGATTCTCATGCCGACTTTGTTTCGGGTCAAGTTGAGAGAGCCTGTGCGTAAAGTCGACAATAATTAAATTTTAGTAGAGGTGCAGCTTTCAATGCTGTGTCTTCGTCTTCATATCTGTTGTATCTATCAGATGCCACTGCGAGCATATACGATGTTCTGTCGCTTGACATCAATAAGACCAGTAAGAAACGGTTTTTGCGATTTCTGCAATCCACTCCTAAGACTTTGACTCAAGGGCTTGCAGCACCTAAACGTGGTAGCCACGCATACTTGAAAGACTCCGACACTATGGATCCAGCCAAAAGTTGACTTCTCACCTGCGTTTATCACTCACCTCATCTAGCTGCTGAATCATGGTATGATCGATGCCAGTAGCAAAGTAGGAAAGAGCCGACGCGCCGAGAGAAAGGATCATTTTCCCCCCCCTGCCGGGCACATCTCTCCCTCCTGATATGGTGGACAAAGAACAAAGACAACAATAGTTACTGCGAGTACACTTAAGTGACTATACATGAGACGGTGGTGGTGGTGGTGGAATGAACCTCTCCCTGATTAGGCCTGTGCTTAGGTAGGTTGCTTGTTCTCGCTTAACTAGGGGCGTACGTAGCGCGCTGGGACGGAGCACCGTAACTACTGTAAGTTATCTGCTCCTGGTCACTGCCGATTTCAACAGATTAGGATTAGGGAACTGCTGTTCAGTTGTAGCAATCTCTCTCTCTTTCTTCCTTTCTTTCTTTCTCTCTCTCTCTCTCTCTCTCTCTCTTCATTTTTACCGGGACCTTGATCTGTAGAATTGGTTTGTTTAGTGAGTGGGGATTAGCGAGGTTTTAGTGCAAGAAATGCTCGATCCGGATCTGAGATGTCGATCCTCAAGCGAAAGTCTGTCTGGAAGGAGGGAACAATTTGCATGATACAATTTATATTTTCCGAGCCTTCTTTTGCCTAAGCCCTAGCGAACAGTGATAATTGTGTACATTGATCATCTAGCCATCGTGAAATGCCGAGAGGGCTGATAGTAGAGCTTTGGTATAACATATCTCACCTACCCACACCTCGCGAAGATCCTCAATCTGTGCTTTTCATCCCTCTTACAAAATCATCACAATCTCCTGTACATTCCAATTCCATATCGCAAGCAATCCTGACTCAGAGTCTCAGACCCCTCTCTCTTAGAAAATTCTCCGGTCGCACGACATTCACTTACCGACATCTCAATCGCGGAGCATGCCTCCGTTCTTCGGAGCTTTAGAGCGAGGCGTGAAAGCCATGCAGTGCTTCGTCTGCCCGCTGCTTTTACAGCACGCTTTACGGTCGAGAAAAAGGCGGGGAGGGGGAGGTGAATGGAGTTTGTGAAACATGAACAGCGTGGTGGCTGGGTACAAAACGGGTATACACACACGCTCACATACACACACACACACACACACACACACACACACACACACACACACACACACACACACACACACACACACACACACACACATACACAAACAGACTCGGCCACAATACATGAAGACGATAAGAAGTGGCCAATGCAAGCGGAAATCAGGATTCGGCAGCGCAGATGCTTGCCTGCTGAGGGAGGGTCGACGGAGGAGAGCGTTGATATGCTTGGCCGTTGCGGAGGTTCCTGTGCCATTGGTACTGGCGTTTTGGACACTTGATAGAGAGAATTGGAACGGGCCGGGGTGGGGCGAGGAAGCTCGATGGCATGAGCGATGCGAGGAGAGGGTGATCGGAGGGCCTGATTGCGGGCTGGCTTGCCAATCTGATAGATTAACGGCCAGAGCTGGCTTTTGATATGGCCGTGGGGATCTGGTAGGTTGGAGGGCGTTAGATGGCGATGCGGGCCTGCGTTTACCCTTGCGCTGCACACGAGCGGCGACCTGCTTGCCTGCTATTCCGCGTGCTGGGAATGAAATAAGCAAATGAAGAGGATTTATATCATGGATAATGCTGAAGAAACTAGGTTGATCTTCTGCTGGCTCGATTATAGTAGCCGGTGGATAAAGGTTTTATTGGTAAAGAAGTTCAGTACAGAAGTATGATTTGGCAGTGGTTGGTAAAGCTCGAGAGCAACTGTACTGGATTCGCTTCCCGGATGCATCTCCGGTGGCGAGACGCTGACACGGCTGTACACAGCTCTGCAAGCAAGAATCCTGATCTCGGGCTTGGAGACTGACCGTGATTTGACCTTGGTAGATATGTGGTATACTCTCCAAACGCGGAGATAGACGCGGTGGATCAGAGGTGCAGATGTGTTACAAGCTTGTAAACATATTAAAGCCGATCCCAGGAGGCAAGGTAACATACAGTGCAGAGATAAGATAGCAGAAGGGACCATGGCAGAAGACAATAGGTAAAGAATTCACAGAGTGTAACATGATCACAAGGGAACGTTTGAATCCTTTTGTCGGTTTCTGTGAATACGTGATCGAGGATCTGGATTTAGCTACAAAAAAATTCAAACAAGGCATTCTTATGATCTGATTTATTAGCGTACAATTATTGTGAGAAAGGAATTGTGATTTCAAAGCAAAAGCTTGGTATTCAAACTTATAGCAAAGCTCATGTTCGTAACTGAAAAGCAACGTCACTAATAGAGCTAAGAAAAAGTATATTCAAGCTATTAATTATGTTTTTGGACGTAGACCCTTTCAACAAGTGGTGGCTCAAGCCTCTTGCGCCTCCGACAAAGTGAAAGAAAAAGCTACGGGTCTTTATTGCTCCGTACATGAGAACACAAGTAACTATATACCACCAAATGATTTCTTGTTGGGACTCAGACTCTTATGTATCCTGTGGAGTAATTAATTCCCCTCAGCTTTTAAACTTAATGCGCAGGTAGCATCATACCTATTTGTTGCATTTCAAAAATAAACATCAAGTGAATTTTAAGATATGCTAACGGATGTTTGAATAGTGTCCAGCTGGTATTCCAAAGGTTTGCATCCTAGATGATTGCAAATGCGTGTGAAGCGGCATGGCTTTCAGAGTATAGAAGGGGGTGGCAAGTGAAAACGCCGGCAGGCACCTCGCTGCCGGAAGCATTGTTGGGGTATTTTAAAAGACAGTAAAAATGGGATAACAAAAGCTCAATTCGAATTGTGATGAATCCCTCCAGGCGGGGGTTTGTAAGATCGTGAATCTGATACTTAGCTACTTGGTGCGAGTCATCGTGCCAGCGATTTGGCCCATTTACCTACCTAACAGTACGATGACCTGCTTCAATCTGTAATGATCTTTGACCAAGAAACTCCTTACCTTCGACAGCTCAGACAACCATAGACAAGAATACAGAGCATCGAAAGTTTCGTTCATAGCGTTGGATATAACAAATGATTGACATCCGGGAATGGCAAATTCCCGTAGGAAAAAATGGTTTTGAGTCATACACATCTTGGACCCAGCACCACGACGAGACTTTGGTAGTATCTACAACATAGCAAAAGGCAGCATTCCAGTTCGAGCGTTGGAGGATGCGAGATCACCTTGAGGCAAGCATGTCGGCCCGGATTTTGCGAGCCGCGCTAGTGTCTCGGGTACGCGGATGTTGACATTCTCTCAATCTTGGGATTGTAGACTTTCCCGATTTTATGTCGGTTGCCGGGCTCAGCGAGATCAACTACGCGTAGATTTAGGGGCAGGAAAGTATTGTATGTGTAATCGTGCATTGGATGGGATTCTGGTTCTTTCGGTGGGTGGAGTGCTCACGGTCCGAGCCAGCCAAGGTACTAACGATGGACCTGCCACACGTGGACTTCAAGCAGGGACCTGATATATCGACACCGTCAACCCTCCTATCGAGATAAGACACAATATTGTGAGTTTTTATGAACTTGTAATTGCAAGGCACTAAGCGTATTGTGAGGGGATGGGATGAAAGTTCGTTGATCACGTGATCCAAAATCACGTGATCATCCGCACACACTATATCCTAGAGTTCGCGACACCTCTAACTTAGAACCTCGTAGTCAATGCAAACCATCTACGAAACTTTTGCTCGTTCGCCCCCTTGACACGTATATGATTTCGTATAAGAAACAGGTGTTTTTGCACTAACCCGAAGCATTTTAGAGCGTGGACTGCTCCGAAGATGAAAATGGTACTTATAGCAAAAGTCAGACTTGCGCAGTATTCCGTGATGAGTGAGCTCACCATGGGGTTGTTATTGGTGCATCGATCAACATTTCGACATCACTCTTGCTCGAAGTCAATGAGTTCAATTCTCAATTCCGCCCGTTAGCTTTCCACGTCTCTGCTTGCTCGACGTCAATCTGGGGAATTCCTTATTCGACCCGCCTGGACTCCGACATTAGAATGCACGGTTTAGGGATAGGTGATAGATGGTGGTATATGAAGACAATATCACTTCCAATTGTAGCGGACCAAAAACCGTCCTCAGAGCCCCTTGACGCGGTGGTACGCGGCTAGTCGCGTTGACTGTGGGGGTTTCTTGGCTACTCTATAGCTTGGCTTCAGCGAAAGTACCCCTACTGCTTCACTTTACTTCACTTCGCCTCACTTCATTTCACACAATCGAACTGGTTGTCAATGTATCACGAATGTTTATCCCAAGGTTCTGGATGCCCCTGCTGTACTGAGAATGCTTGATCTGATTGGCTCGCTTACCAAGGATGGGAATCTCAGAATGCCATGTACTGTAAGCCCGGTACTTTGTCACCCCTTGATCGTCCCGCATATCAGGTGGTCGAGAAAAAGGGCAGAGCAGTCATACCACCAAGGCAAGAGGATGCGAGAAAGTGCAACATGGCGCCGATGCGAAGACCTGACTTAACGGCTTCGTACTGTTGGCCCTGTTTCCGACTGGAGAAATTTTCTCCATATAGGTGTCCTACCAGCTCTACCAAGGCATGTAATCCGTCAGATATCTCTGCTGAGTGTAAGCTGCTGTGATGTTGGCGAGCGCTAGAGTTGAAACTTGTGGCCACCTCTTTACGCTCGCTACAACCATTTCGAGCGGGCATATTGCTTCGTCAAGAGCGGAATCAAGAGCCTCGGGCAAGAGCGGAACCAAGAGCCTCGGGCAAGAAGAATCCGCAGGTGGACTAGCTAGAAGAATTGGTGTTCGAGTTTTTCCTTTCTCCATTTGCTTGGTGTATCCTTTAGCAGAAGGCAAGACAAAGGACTTAGAAAGCTATGATTGGCAGTGGGTATTTAGGTAGGTAGGTACGGCAGGGTAGCCAGATCAGACCTGACTAGCCCTAAATAGACCGGCCCACGTCTGATGCGGAATGCAGAGTTCGGAGGACCGGGTCGTTCGTCGCGGCAGTGGCAAGCACGATGCCGCCGCCTTACTAGCCACAATTGTTGAGGCAGGAAAGGTACTGCTTTGCCTCACTGCCCAACGAGATGGTCTTTCATCTGCCTCTTCATGGCCGGGCTCACGTACATAGGGCATCTGGGCGTGCTCAAACGCAATCATTCTTCTTCCAGATTCTCTGATTCTCTGATTGTCAGCGTGCAAACGAAATCAGCGGATATGTGTAGCGATAGCCAAATGTACACACCTAGATCCATCTGATAGAGCCTCCCTTGCACTTGCGTCCCCATCGCCATCGTTCCTGCACACTTCAAGGGCCAAAACCTATTTGTGGGGACCGTCCTAGACATTCTGTTCCGTGATGTCCGGACTCTCGATTGGCACCTCCAGAGACCTAAAAGACGAGCTACAGACATTAAGTAGCATTGGGAATTTTCCCCGCAAGTATTTCTTTTCTTGACTTCATCTCCAGTACTACTGGCATCCACCTGGGAGACGAGCAGAGAAAAATGAGCAGCGAGCTATCGCTAATGCAGTGTGGACCTAGAGTCGAGGTAGAGCCGCTCTCCTCTGCTAGTGTTCATCGCCATCATCTCCGGATGGCAATTTTGCCCCATCCTCCTTTTTCTCTCGTTCATCCCGCCCCCATTGACTTGCAGGTATAAAAACCAAGAGAAACGCTCCAGAGACTTCGTCAACTTCTTCTCTCTGACACACAATGCCATGACCTCCAATATGAATCTTTACCCAGACCACAACAAGACGCACAACACCAATTTCTCTCATATGAATCATTACCCAGACCACAACAAAACACACAAAACCAATCTCTTCAACATCAATCATTACACAGACCACAACAAGACACACAACACCAATCCCTCCAACATCAATCCTTACCCAGACCACAACATGTTGCCAAACGGATACCCCAATGGCGGCACGATCGACCCAAAACTCTTTGGCGTCACCGAGCATGGTCATGCCAATTCATTGTCGGTCAGTGGGGAGGCAAGTCTGGTACCTATGGGCGGTAGCTACGACTTTGTGAATACCGGCAACTTGGGGATCGACTATTGCATGCCTGCCTTTGGCATGAATCCCGGCCTTGGTAAGACTCAGCTTGACGACTTCGATTTCTCCACTAACTTCTCGAACCAAGATATTCCAGGACCCGGCCTTGGTAACACTCAGCTCGACGACTTCGATTTCTCCACGAACTTCTCGAGCCAGGAAAACATTTCAGGACCCGGCCTTGGTAAGACTCAGCTTGATGGCTTCGATTTCTCTACTAACTTCTCGAACCAAGATATCCCAGGACCCGGCCTTGGTAACACTCAGCTCGACGACTTCGATTTCTCCACGAACTTCTCGAGCCAGGAAAACATTTCAGGGGTCGTCGGCTTTGGTAGCATTCAGCTTGACGGCTTCGGTATCTCCACGAACTTCTCGAGCCCGGAAAACATTTCAGGACCCGGCCTTGGTAAGACTCAGCTTGATGGCTTCGATTTCTCTACTAACTTCTCGAACCAAGATATCTCAGGACCCGGCCTTGGTAACACTCAGCTCGACGACTTCGATATCTCCACGAACTTCTCGAACCCGGAAAACATTTCAGGACCCAGCCTTGGTAGCACTCAGCTTGATGGCTTCGACATCTCCACGAACTTCTCGAGCCCGGAAAACATTTCAGGACCCGGCCTTGGTAACACTCAACTCAACGGCTTCGATTTCTCTACGAGCTTTTCGAGCCAAGGAAATACCTCAGGACCCGGCCTTGGTAGCATTCAGCTTGATGGGTTCGATTTCTCTACGAACTTCTCGAGCCAAGAGAATACCTCGGGAGTTCCAATGGACTCTCAACTTCAGCCTCAAAGCTATGGTGGGGATATCGAATCTATCTTCAACTCGCCCATCACATCGCCATATAGCTCCCAAGGTCATCCTCAAGCTTTCCAACATCCTCCGGCGTCCGAGCCACGAAACCTCGCGTTTCCATCATACTATCCGCGGCCAGGAGTCGAGCAAGAAGAACACCGAGGCCCAAGCCAACTGAGGGACACACCAGAGTCCAGCATTGAATACTCTTCTAGTCTTCAGCTCCCTCAGACGAACCAGGGCCTGGCTTCTGTCGCAGCAACCAAGCCGAAGAAGACTCGGGGACGAAAGAAGATAGAGCGGACCGAAGCAGAGCAAGCTCTGTATCGCAAGAAGCAGCTCGAGAGCAACCGCAAGGCGGCAAAGAAGTGCCGGGACAGGAAGAAGCGCGCCCAAGAGGAGGAGAAGGCCAGGCTGAACGCTGTGCAACAAGAAAATTCTCTCTTATGGGCTAAGGCCAAAACGGTGGAGGACGCTTTCGACAAAACTTTTGCCGGCATCCACCCGGAAACTTTGGGTCTGTACCGCGCTTCCATCGACAGATGCTTGAACGGACTTGCGAAAATCCAGAGGATCCGATCGAATCACATATTTCTAAATGCTCGACCATCCCCACCAATGACCGGCATTGAAGTTGGGGGCATGTGAAAAGAGGGATACTGCGACGTCTGACAGCGAGGAGAAAAAAAACAAGCCAGAAAATTAAAACCCCCCAAAAACACTGAACACTGTTTGCACGCGAGTCTACGCTATTGTTCTTTTGAATTTGGAAACAATCTCAAGCTTTCGTGTCGATCGGCAACATGACCTTTGGAAACGGTCAAAAAAAGTTGCTCGCTCTGACGAATTGGCAAGGAGACGAAGAGTAGAGGAGGGAAGAGCACCTCCTGACTCAGAGATGAAACCAGCCCGAATCCAACCTGCCGAATCTTCAGAATGTTTCTCGCTCTCACATTGGTACCATATCTGAGAGGACTTGTTGTTTGTAAATAGCCCGAGATTGGTATAGGCTTGGCACTGGAAACAGTAATATCTGATGTATTATCTTTCATACCTGGCAGGAGACGTTTTCTGTAAATAGCTCTAGACTCTTGTGGCCTTGACACTTGAAGCAGTAATTTCTAATGTATAATCCGTCACACTTTGTTCTTCTTGAGAAGCGTGAAAACCATATAATCGCGGCGTTGAACGGCCATACTGCTCATGCAGAACTGAGTACAAGAACTACAACCCAACGGAGCCATTTCCTACTCCCAAGAAGAACTTCTCTGGTTCGACCGTGGAGATTTCTATGGAAGCAGGCGCTGAGGCGTGCAGTAAGCTTCGCAAGGTCTGTGCAGTGGCCATCCATGTCAAGTTACCTGCTAGATCTGTGTCTTACGCAACCGACATAGTGGCTATACTAACTGTATAGGGAACAACTCTTTTTGCAATGACGGTGGCATGTCTGCCTTAACCTCAGCCGGTCTCTTGATGGGGACGCCGGACTTTCACTCCTCACGACGCCTGCCGTCAAGTCGCGCTCGCGTAAGTCGCGCTCGCGTAAGTCGCGCTCGCGTAAGTCGCGCTCGCGTAAGTCGCGCTACCAGGGGCCTAAATGAAGAATAAATGGAGACGAAACAAAACCACGCGACTGAAGTAAAAAATTTGCTTTGAAATTGCGGGGTAACTAACCCCCAGCTCCAGAGCACTTGCGAAGCCGCCACAAAATGCGGGGATCAAGAAAGAGGCGAGTGGAATAAGCGAAATCGACGGTTTGGAAGCTGCGCGAGAAGAAAAAGCTATGACGAGTTCGAAATGTAGGCTTCATAGATTTTGGAATGAGTAAGTGGCTTTGAGCGGAGATACCTTGGCAGATCTAGGAATGGATTTGATAAGGACACTCCTGACGCTGCGGCCGATATGGGTGTGATCGGAGATTTATGACAGCGCACTTGGTTTGGTGGAGAAACCCTGAGCATCCGGCATATTGTAGCGAATCTTCTTTTGGCAGACAGGTCAAAGAAGGGGGCGGGGTACGCATGACTGGCCCCCTTCAGGTGAGGTAGCTGAGCCTGCTGGGCCTCTTAGGCAAACCAGATCGACAACCAAGAAACCTGCAGTCAAGGCTGCCTTCAAGGGAAAAGGAAATCGAGGTATATTCAGGATATATTCGGTTGCGAAAGCTTTTGGCCCGTGAATGTGTTGGTCTGGCTTCGAGGTTTGAGGTCCGGCACTTTGTAGCGAATCTTCTTTTGGCAGACAGGTCAAAGAAGGGGGGGGGGGGGTGCATGACTGGCCCCCTTCAGGTGAGGTAGCTGAGCCTGCTAGGCCTTTTAGGCAAACCAGATCGACAACCAAGAAACCTGCAGTCAAGGCTGCCTTCAAGGGAAAAGGAAAAAATCGAGGTATATTAAGGATATATTCGGTTGCGAAAGCTTTTGGCCCGTGAATGTGTTGGTCTGGCTTCGAGGTTTGAGGTCCGGCACTTTGTAGCGAATCTTCTTTTGGCAGACAGGTCAAAGAAAGGGGGGGGGGGGTGCATGACTGGCCCCCTTCAGGTGAGGTAGCTGAGCCTGCTAGGCCTTTTAGGCAAACCAGATCGACAACCAAGAAACCTGCAGTCAAGGCTGCCTTCAAGGGAAAATGAAATCGAGGTATATTAAGGATATATTCGGTTGCGAAGGCTTTGGGCCTGTGAAATGTGTTGATCTGGCTTCGAGGTTTGAGGTCGCTGTCAACCTGCTAGCGCTTTCCAAAGAGTATGTTTCTAGGTCGATAATGGGTTTAGTAAATGGCTTTGAACTAGCGTAAAAGTGTTTCAAGAAGTACGAAATATGTGTTATAGATAGATGTTGAGTTGAACAGATGAAGTGCGGAGCTTGTCAGAGAGAGCAAAATACTAGTATATTGCGCCTCAAGTTCATCACTCTGGAGCACTGGAATGTGGCCGGCTGCGTTGACGAGCTAGTCGCCGAGAGGTGACAAGCACTTGAGGCCTCGAGTTATGACTTCGAAAGAGACAATGAGAAGAGGAGAGCCAAATATCTTGGTAAACTCCAGAAGAGAGGTGTAAAAGGAGAAATGGCGCAAAAAGAGAAGAGGTGTAATAGTGGGCTGCAAAATTCGAGTGTGGATACGATAAGGAAAACCCTGAGAATTTGTGGTGGGGACGCTACTGGCCCAAGACGCTACTGCGGACCGGCCCGAGTGTATGAAGAACTTGACCGAAGGTATTTTTATACATATAATTCAACGTCTCGAGAGTAAGCCAAAGGTTTCTTTATCGTCAGACAATATAACAACAGAAACAAAACATGTTCTGTTTTGGACGACGTTGTATCCGAGTCGCCAGCGCATAACGTACGCAGTAATGCACCTACGGAGCGTGATACCTACACGTGTGCTTTGCATCCCTCAGATCATGGGAAACGGCCACCGCATGTACAGCTTGCCATTCGAATTTCATTGCCGAAAGGAAAGGGGGACTGGAGGCGGAAAATGTGTGCAGGTACAGTAGGGGGGGGGGGGCGGTTAGGTATGCAGGGAGTCGTGAGGGCTGCCATTATGTTGAGGCAGAAAAATTATAGCTTGGTTCAATTGGCAAAGAACAAGGGCGATATCTCACACAGAGATGTGTATGTCAAGATCTACTACTGGCGCAGTTCAATGTCTCTACTCGTCTGCCTGGTTCGGAACTTGAGACACGGTTTTGATCAGGACCTATCACTTCACTGCTCAGTCACCTCATTGATTTTTTTTTTTTGGGGGGGGGGGGGTGGGGTGGGGGGGGGGGGGGGGGGGGGGGGGGGGGGGGGGGGGGGGGGGGGGGGGTTTCCAAAGATGACGAAGAAAGGTGCGAGTAACAGGAAAATCCCAGAACTCTCCACCTCTCGAATGAAATGTACACCTCTTTATGGGTTTATTGATAGGCGAGTTTTGAAAGGAGCACTCCATGGGAAGGGAACTCCTCACGCTCTCTGTATTGCAGAACGGAGACAGTGTTGATTCGACGAACGAGCATGAACTAATCTCGATGGTCTCGAGTCTTCGCTGGCAGCTTTTCTCTGCGAACCAGCAACCGCAACTGGTCCCCTGTTTCGAAAGGCTTTGTATTTGGACGATGACGGTGTATAATTCTGGGCTGGAAATGATATGGCGAGAATCAAATGGGCTTGGAGATAGGGTGGAAATGGTTTTGGGTAAGCTGTTTCCATGTAATGGGTCTGGACTTGACTAATCTGATCGATTTGAGCAAGGAGCTGCCAAATTTGTATTTGACTAGGGTGGGTGTGGAAGTAAGTCTTGCTTATACACAAGATACAAGTGAATAGAGCTCTGCCGTACAATACCTATGCTACAGTTCGCCTATTCACCAGATCCGACTGATGCTCGCTCAGTATCCTGTCCAGCGCATTCTTCTCAATAACGATTCTGCCCAACTCCAGCAAATCCTTCACATCGACTTCTTCAACAGTCTGGACCCTCCCATGTTCACCAGATTTCTCCATAGCCTTCACCAGATTTCTCTCCAAATCACTTGTAACCATCAGCGTTCTCCCAAATTCCTTGCCCCAGTGATTGTGTTCCAAGACAGCCTTGATGAACCGCGGCTCCGCAAACTTAGTGTACATCCTATCACAGATAATCAACTCCCCTCTCCGGTACCGCCAGCTCAGAGCAGTTCTCCAGGCCAAATCATACATCTTCCTGGGGAGCGCGGTTGCGAAGTCTCGAGGGTGCGGCCCAAAGGCCTTTCCTCCGCCTACGAGCGCCGGCGATTGCCTCGTACCGAGACGAGCCCTACCGGTTCCCTTTTGCGGTCTAACCTTGCGGTGAGAACCGTGAACCTCATATCGGGTCTTGGAACTCGCTGTTCCTTGTCGGGTATAATCGCCCTCGAAGACAACGGCACGGTGCAGGATATCGCGGCGGAGAGGGAGATGGAGGTGCTTGCTATTGTAGGACTCGAATCGTAGCGGCTCCAGCGTCGGAAACTTGTAAATGGTGGTAAGGACAGTTGGGTCTAGGAGTTGCGTTAGATGTCGCTGCTAAACTGAGTGTGAGGTTTCGTACCTGGAAGGCTGTATGCGGGATCTGATGCAGCCTCAAGCAAAGAGGGATTGAATTCATGTACTATGTTCGAGGGCATCGCAGTCTCTGTTGCCATTGACCTCGAGAGCCGTGGTGCCAGACATCGCTGTTGAAGAAAGTTAGCATGACTACCTGTGGACGAGGTACTACGACCAACCGTCAATGGATCTTTAATTCCCGAGGAGAGAGTCTGCAAAGTCCTCAAGCTCCTTGAGAAGTTCTGCAAGCCTTTTGACGCCATTGTGATATGGAATGCGCAACTTCGCTGTCGCGAAAGAAGTCCAAATGATGAATTTGGTAAAAAGTGGATCCGGATAAAAGGTTACTCCGCATCAAAGATCTGGGCCTCGAAATTTGTATGAACGTCAACAAGATATTTTCACCACCACACCGACCATGCCCGCCCGTCAGAAGGTCGCAAGTTTGGCACGATGCCTCAAGAAATCCGCAGCTCCGTGTCATTCTGCAAGAGTAATTCGAACGTTCACTACTTCTTCCCGGTCAAACGAAGAAACTACCACAGAGACAGTAACGTCCAAGCCTACGTTCGACCCAGCCACTGTTACGAACCCAAAGCAAGAACGAGCGCTGATGAGGGCTGGGATAGCTCCCATCGGATCCAGAAGACGGCGTGCGGCATTGCAGAGTTCCGACAACATTCCGTTCGAGCAATTGCCATATCAATGTTTTCAGGAGGCCAGAAAGGTGCTCGCTGCCGATAGAGCAGAGAAGCTGGAGCAGATTGCCGAGGAACGGTCACGGATATCGAGGTTGCTTGCTACAGATGCTGCCAATGTCAAAGGGGGAGAGGAGAACAAACAGAGGAAGCTGGAAGCCATGCGCAGGCATCTGGAATATTTGAAGATTCAAGCAGACATCAACGATCCCATGATCAAAAAGCGCTTTGAGGATGGCAAAGGTATGTCTATCATTTCCTCCTCCTATGATTTTCAATTGCTAACTACTATTACAAGGGGATATGTCCAAGCCCATCTACCGGTATCTGGCAAATGAGAAATGGCGTAGATATCAACGCTTGCTCATCATTCAACGCATAAACCAGCTTGGTGTCGTTCCAGATGTCTTCCCCTCTTTCGAGCCCACGGCCGAAGTCAGACTAGCGTTTCGAGAGCGGAACGTCCAGCCTGGCGATTTCGTTGATTCCAGAGTCAGCGAGGTTCCCGCTCGGCTGAAGGTCCAGGTTTTCGACAAAGGAGAACGGCTTGTCAGCGTTATCGTGGTCGACTCAGACGTGCCCGGAGAAGACGACAAGTTCAAATCAAGGTTACATTATTTCGCCGTCAACATCCCTATCTCTCCAACAAAAACGTCCCTGCCTCTGTCCCACGCCACCGACGAACAGCTCGTGCTACCTTGGCTACCACCTTTTGCCCAAAAGGGGACGCCTTTCCACCGCTACTCCGTGTTCGTCCTCCAACAGCAGCCCGGGGAGGTTCTCGACGTAGCAGCACTGAAGGAAAAATTCCGGCGCGAGGTGCGCAGGACCACTCAAAGCAAAGAGTACTTCAAGCACCTGGAGTGGAGCAAGCCTATCTCGGTCAAAAGCGTGGTGCAAATTCTGGGCCTGACGCCCATTGGCGTCGGGATTTTCCGCAGTCTGTGGGATGAGGGAACCGCTGGCGTGATGCACAGAGCTGACATCGAGGGCGCGGACATCGAGTACAAGAGGAACAAGGTCATTGCGATCAAGCCGAAGCAGAGAAAGAGAGGCTGGGAAGCGAGACATTCTGGCCCGAAGTACAAGTCGTTGGAGAGGTGATGATGTGTATGTTGGGTGTACTACTTGTATCATATTTGCATCGTGGAAGCAGGCAAGTCTCTGCTTCTCCTCCCCCCAACACAATTTCGCTGTTGTGTTCATTCAGGAAATGAGGCAACGCTCAGTATTCGTGACGAGATAGCAAATTCCTGACTAGGCTGTAAACGACAATACAGTTGAGCTATTCTCACGATGTATTCGATTCCGCAGTATCGTCTCATGTTACTACTCATTTAGTTAGATTCATGGCTAGGTACCATGCATGTGATTTACAGCCGTCTGACCGCATCGTGCTCTAGCTGCTGGTAGACACGTCCATGTAAGTCCCTATGCTCTTTTCGAGATCTTCTTTTCTGCTGTCTTTCACATTTTACGTTTTTCTTGCTTCCCTTACAGAGACCAACTATCTTCTGCCCTCAAAAGTCGCTTGCAGTCACAAGCCCAGGAAGAAGAACATGAATTAACGGGGAAATGCATGCTAAAACCCATCAATACACTCTTTTGGTCTCCTTGCTCGCTATGCTAACCAAAGGCCGGTAACTCTCAGGCGGAATTTTAAGCTTTCACTCTGTACATCTCCTACTCATCCTCACCACCAGCCTTAGCTTTCTTCGCCGCCGCAGCGCTGACCCACTCCTGCGTCTTTGCCAAAACCTTCTCCTTGCTTTTCTTATCCCCGTTTCCTTCCTCCCACTCACTCCAGCGTCTAAACCAAGCCATTGCCTGTTTAGGCTTCAATCCCTTGTTCGTCTTCACCATACGCTCGAACACACCGCGGGTGATATCCTTGTCACCCTGTTGGATCTCTAGATCGAGGAGTTGGTTCCAAATGTCGAGTCGCTTGGGAAAGGTGGTGAGCAGGGCCTCGAACATGGTGCGGCCACGCTCCGGGGAGCCGGCTTTGGAGTGAAATTCCAGCGCGGCGAATTTGAGGGTTATGGCAACGTGGGTGTGAGTTGGAAGAGACTGCTTTGCGCGGGAGAGGAGGGCGCGGGCGCGCTCTGGGGACGAGAGTGTCGAGTGGAGGAAGTGCGCGTAATTGGTCCAGACGTTGGGAGACTGAGAAAACTTCTTGACCAGGACCTGGAAGAGGTCATCGGCTTTCTGCGAGAGGGTTAGTATTTGCAACGCGGGATATGAGGAAGGGAAAAGACTTACGCCATGCTTGCCAGACTGGATGTAGATACTAGTCAGCCTTTCGTGAATCTCTTGCGCGTCGTTGTATTGACATGCTCGCTTGAAAACATCTTCTAGGGTCTCGTCGCTACCATACGCATTCTCCAGGTTGAGGAGGGCAATCCAGACGTTCATCTTCTCGACCTCCTCGCGAATGTTTATGGTCTTGATAGCGCGTTCTGCTACCTCTCTCGCCTTTCTGAGCTCACTCAGTTGCATCTGAAAAGCCATGTACTGGATCCAAAGAGCTGATGAGTCTGGCTGTCCAAGCAGAAGACGTTCGAAATCGCTGACAGACTGCGGTCCATTGGCATCGAGATCCCCTGTACGGTCGACTTTGATCTCAGCCTTCCTACGTTTCTTTTTCTTCGGCTTATCGCCTGCATCTTCGTTGTCAGAACTGGCGTTCGATTGCACCTCGAGAACGTTGGCGGACCAGTCGAATCCTCCTGCGCTGAGAGCTGGAACAACAGCATGCTCTTCAGCATCTGGCATCTCAAGGTCGGAATCCTCTTCTACTTGATTCTCGTGGCTATCAATACTTTCGAAATTGTCGAGATCAATGCCGCCGTCCTCCTCGTCCTCCTGGTCATTTGAGTCACTGCTCATTTGGGCACCCTCCATCCCATTTAGGTCTTCGTCATCGCTGCCATCCCTAGATCCCACATCATCTGGGAAGTACGATGCTTTGAGCCCGAAGCTGATTTGTCTCTTTTTAGCATCGAGATATACAATCTTGGCCTTAACTTGATCGCCCTCTTGATAAAGGTCTTTCACGTTGTCGACCTTTCGGTCGGCTATTTGAGATCGATGACAAAGGCCACTGAGGCGATTAGCGCCATCGATGACGATGAACACGCCAAAGTCTTCGACCTTACGAATCTTCCCAGTAACGATTTGTCCGGGTTTCAGGTCTTCGAACCTCATAGGGGGAACGTAGTTCTCGCTGAGAGCAGAAGCTTTGAGGCTCATTTGGACATTACCTCTGAGCTTATCAATACCAATGACCTTGCCCTTGACGAGCTGATCGACCTCATACTCAGATTGCCAGTCTTTCACGAAGGAGTCAGAGAGTTCTGCGACCTTCACATAGGCATCGACCCTGCCGCCTAAGTTGACGAAGATTCCAGAATCAGTGACATTCTTGATGAACCCACGCACGATATCGTTGAGCTTGAGTTGTGAGGCCTCTGAGATCTCAGGATCCTTCACTTCGAGGGAAGAATTCAGTACTCTTGATGGCCGAGTCGATAATCTGATCTTCTTGTTCGGTAGGTCAATATCAGTGACACAGACTCTCACGATCTCGCCCTTTGAGTATTTTGTAGGATCGGCTTCCGAAAAATCATCTGCCAGATCTGGAAGATTAACTGGTGCGGAAAAGCTGTCGCTGAGTTGTACCATGATATGTCTCTCTGAAGATTTTGTGACCTTACCGGTCACAACCATTCCTTTACTCAGGCTCTTCAAGGTGATAGGGCCTGGAGATTGACCTGATAGTGCAGATAGATCTAATCGATTGTTTGCGGTATCAACATGTTTCACGTGGACTTTGATGGCTGATCCAATTGGGAAATGCAACGCTAGATCTTTCAACTTTGAAACATCATCGGACAGATCCAAAGCTGGAATGCGTCCACGGACATTGGGGGAAAGATTCACCCAAATGAAGTCCTCCCGGATGTTATTGACGTATACGATCCATGAGGATCCGACCTTGACCTTATCGAGCGTAAGGGGATCTTGAGGGGTGTCACATTGATCGCTTGGCTTTGCGGATAGCTCGAAAACAAGGGTTTTGCCAGATCGGTGGGAGATTGGCAAAAATCGATGGTTTTTAGCATCGTGGATGCCCAAGACACGGACATCCAAAATCTGCTTCGGCGAAAATGACCGCAAGGGCTTCTTTCGATCCTTGATTTCGTCGAACGAATCGAAAACTTGCGAGATGTCTATGCGACCCTGGATGTTATCGGCAAGTTGGACGTTGATTTGAGTCTCCTTGATAGATGATATCTTTGCTTTTGTTAATCTCCCTAGCGTGAGATCATCAAGACTAGTAAGCGTGGTGTCAATCGGGTTCACTGCTTCTTGATTGGCACCAACAGACGGAACAGATAGTTGAGTTGGGTCCTCGTCTGCCTTAGGTGCAGCGACATCAACCATAGACAGCTGGAATTGCCTTTGACCATGATCAACACGAGTAATCTTGACCTGCAAAGTCTGGAACTTCTTCAATCCAAAGTCTGGGAATCGAAGAGCGTCCTCGGGCAGCTTGACCTTTGGCAACAAGCCAGTAAGGCCACCTGCGAATTGAACGAAAACTGCTGTCAGAGTTATGTTCTTGACGAATCCATGGACAACCTTGCCCTCCTTGACATCCTCGAAGCTCCTCAAGAGAAGTTTGGTTTTGGCGTCCTTGACGATCTTTGGCTTGTTTGTCAGGATAATGGAACGTTTGTGTTCGAGCTTTTGGAGCACCACCAAATCTGTCAAGGTTTGGCCGACTCGAATCTTTTTCAGAGCGGATGCATTCTTTTGTGGTGATCCATCAGTGAGTTGGTCTATAGAAATCGTGGCTCGAATTCCATGCAAGTCGAGAGAAATGCTATCGTTTGTCTTCTCCGTGACCACAGCGGAAACAATCTCGCCAAGTTTCAGCTTCTTCAAGGCAGCTTGTTGAGCAAGGCCGAAGGCCGCGGGGTCCTTGCAAGATACAACCAACCTATTCTCCTCGGGAATGACGTGGATAACGTGCACATTTACTACCTGTCCGACTCGGAAGTGTTGGCTGGGGTCCTGAATGTAGGCCTCGCTCATCTCAGCGATCGGAAGAAACCGCGGATGGTCCCATAGAACTGGACCACGGCACCATTAGGGAGGATATTAATAATCGTTCCGGGGCTTTGCATGCCAACTTGAATATCGCCGTAAGAAACAAACATGGCTGCGTCTGAATTGACCAAAGTCTTCTTGAGAGTGAGTCGAAGCTGTCTCTTTCCGGGATTTGTGGATAAGACTCGAGCTGTGACCACCGAGCCCTCCTTGAACTTCTTCTCGGGATGGAGCAGATGGACATCTGCCATGTGCGCTTCTGGCACCAAGCCAGAGATGCCATCGGCCAGATTTACCAGTAGGCCTCCCACGCCTCGATCGTTCACAACGATCTTCTCCACTGTTCCCTTAACCACTCCGCCAACAGGTACGTCTTCGATCCGTAGGAAAGGCTGCGCGATAATCGATGGCTCTAACGACACGATAAACATTCCATCTAATGCGTTATATCCGATCAATCGTCCGCGATGGATTGAGCCAGCTTTAAAAGGGCCAGAGGTTTCCGCCAGAGTTTCGATCTTACCGTCCTTGACTCTTGAAATATGGACGAATCCGGCGACACCCCGAACACCCACATCGACAAACAGACCCATGCCTGGCTCCACTTTCTTAACCTTTACTCCCTCAATGACAGAAGATAGCGGCAAGATATCGAGAGGATTCTTTGATTCGCTGTTTGAAAGTCCTTGCTGAGGAGAAAGAGTCATGACATGGTCCAGCAAAGATACTCCTAACTTCGGTGGCTGAGAGTTTGGGAAAGTGCATATCACTCTTCCCTTGACTTTTGATCCAATCTTGTACTTCTTTTCCAGGTCAGATGCGTTCGCGCCGGCGCCGGAATGCATCAAATCAGCAGTAACATCAAGCGATCCCATGACTTTTCCAGATATTCCTCTCGAAGTAACATCTGACACCAGGATTTCGACAGCAGTGCCTGGCAGGAAGGCGTCTATCGTTGGAGCGTCAGAGAGGTATGTGAGTTTCTTCGGGTTGGCAATCTTTTTCGGATCCATAGACAGCTTGATAATCTTCCCACTCGAGTTTAGGCCAATAACCGTGCACAAGAAAACAGCACCTTCGTCAATACTCGAAAGCGCAACTCCATGCCCAATGTCCTTGGAAGACATGAACCCTTTCACATCGGGGCTGGGGAGACCAAGGTCCATGACGAGTCCGTGATCTTCCACACTTGCGACTGATGCCATGAGAGTGTTGTTGGTGACCACATTTTGCAGAGTGATATTGGTATTCGATTGCTGAGGTCGAAGAGATAGCTCGATGTGTCTCTTAGCTTGCCCAGATCCTACGGCGTCGTCGTTCTTCGTAGACACAACATATGCTCGAAGGTACTGCCCGATGCGAAACATTTTCTTCAAATCGACATCCTCCGTTTCTGTTTCCTCTTCGTCTTCTCTCTCACCCCCAGCAATAGCCTCAATCCTTTCAGTGATTTTGTCCGATATGGAAGTTATCGGGACGTATCCGGTCAGATTGTTGGGCAACGACAGGGCGATATCGAGGTCATTGATCTGAGAGACTACCCCTAGAACTGTAGAGCCGGGAACGATCCGCTGTGAAGTGTTAGACAGCAAATTTCCCATTTGCGCAGCCCAGCTTACCTTGTAACTCAATCCTTCGATTCGAACCCCTTCCTCCTCAAGCTCGGCAGCTTCGCGGACTTTCATTGCAATCCCTTTCCCCTTCTTCGGCTTGTGCCTCTTCTTCTCGCTCGTCTCCCCATCCGCGTTAGCCTCTTCGGACTTGGAGCTCGCGCCCTGCTCGAAGAGAACATCCTGCGTTGCTTGAATCTGAATTTGCTTATGCTCCAACGGCGTCAAAAGACTGGCACCGCCTCTGGGAAATGCGACCTCTTCATCGCGGATCTTGGATATCTTGGGGACATGAGGAATCCTTGATTTCGTGGTAGTGTCTCCATCTTCTGCCCTGGGCCGTTTTGCCGGCCGAATGTTGCCATCTGTGGTATTTCGAGAGCGCGCAAAGGATTCGTTGGTCGGGCCGCTCTTCCTCTTCTTCTCGATGGGCGCCATTGTGAAGATGGACCGTCGAGGTTGAAGTGAGTCTGTGGAGAAGTGTGGTCTTCGTGCCACAATCGCAACTCGGATTTTTTTTACACGCGGGGACTAGCACGAGCCCGATTGCAGGGGTGTATAATCGCCGGCACTAAGTGCAATCAATGTACATGTACTGTACTGTACATCGTACATACAAACAGTAAGCATTTGCAAGCCCTCTTGGCCAGTGTCGATACCGTACCGAACATGAGTATCGAAATGGAGACATCAACTTCTTGATCTCTTGCACTCAAGGCCGAATCAACAGCTTACAGCACCCAAACTATGCTTTGCTTACCTGCAGCACCTTTCCACACGGAGCAGCCATTCAACAAGCCCCTCCCTACGCAGGTCAGAGGCTCTATCCACGTGTAACTCACTATCCCGAGGCGACTCTCACCGGTCTGCGAGATACGAGTAAGGTCGGCGGCAGGCAATCGAGCACCTACAGTACTACAGTACTACTGTATGTACCTAATGTACCTGTGGGCAGAGCTTGTGACATCAGCCTGCCAAGTCAAGCGCGAAACTGCCCCAAACCAAAGTTGTCGACCCACAAATACACCACGTCTACTACAGTACAGCCTTTTGCTCGCTCAGCTGGATCAACATTACCATCAACATCTACGCGTGCCGTGCTATCTTCTTTAATGGGCCCATTACGGAAATCCAAACGAGCCAGAACGAAGCCTCCCACCGAGAACAAACCGAGTGGCTCCTCGAGTCCACCGCCACTCGAGCAAAGCTCCTCGAGCACGGCGAATCCCTCAGTCCCTGTAGCTGAGACCCCTAGCGATGCCACACATAAGCAGGATGATGTCGCTACTCTCTCGAAACCCGTCAAGCCCGAGGCTACCTCTTCGAAATCTGTTCGTCCGTCTCACCGTCCCGTAAAGCTTGACTGACACCCTTTGTAGCCAAACATGAAGAGCAGTTGGTATGGCACATGGCCTAGGAAATCGTTGGCTTCTACGCAAGTGGCAAGGGAGTCGATCCTTGCAGACAAACCGACGAACTCGTCTACTATCGACTTAAGTCGATTTGAGCCGAAGAAGTCCCCAGCAACCACGTCTGCCCCTACGGATGCCCGGCCACCCTCCATGTATCTAGGAAAGAGTAGGGAGACTTCGGAAATATCTAGGGGAGGAGGAGTATCGGACGTTGATGGACCAGCAGACAAGGGCAACAAGACGATCAAAGCATCTTCCTTGAAGGGAGGAACCCCCACGGTTGACGAGGGGCCGGAGGGGAGGGACGAGCCATCACGGGCTGACGAAATTCCAGCGAGACCTGCAACTTCCTCTGGCTGGTTAGGAGGCTGGCTCAGCCGACCTGCTGGGTATGTGCCGAGTATTCCTGATAAGGCACCTGAGGTTGCGCCAACGGTCGAAGTTGGGGAGAGGTCAACTTTTGAGGAGCAGATCCCTGAGCCAGGAGTGACTATCCATTCAGAAGATGCCCCGAATTCAACTGTGCCACATGCCGCTTCGAGTTCCTGGTTTGGCCTTTGGCCAACTGCTGCGCCATCGAACGCCACGGAAGCACCGAAGGAGGAAATTCCAGTGAAAATCCGGGAAAACGACGGAGACGCCGTTATTTCAGACGTTCCCACTCATGAAGCCTCCAGCCCAGAGCAAGCAGTTCCAGCAGCCGGTTCTAGTTGGGCTTTCTGGTCAAGTGAGCCCTCTAAGAAGTCAGCAGAAATGCCAAATAAGCCGGCAACTTCTGGAGAAGTTGCAGTCACCGGAGACGCTTCTCAAGACAAACCTCAGCCTTCGAAGACGGCTACTGTGAAACAAGATAAACAGTCTAAACCTAACAAAAGAGGACGGTCACAGTCCTCTGAAATCGACGCTGCGCTGCTGAAAACGAGCCTCGCCGAGCCATCCAAAGCTGCAGCCACTTCAAGCCCTGCGGCAAAATCCTTGCCTCCTAACCTTCTTATACCTTCAGTGAAGAGCACTTATAGACTTATAGAGAATCCTTCAATACTGAAACAAATCGCTCGGCTGTTGTTACGCGGCCATCAACAGCCTGTGAAGCACGTGTCTCTCACAAAAGATTTACCCAAGATCAGGAAGGCACTTGCAATCGGCATTCACGGTCTCTTTCCCGCACCCCTGCTAAGAACTGTCATTGGCCAACCAACAGGGACATCCATCCGATTTGCAAATCATGGTGCAGAAGCAATCCGGAGATGGACCGAGAAGCACGGTTCGGTGGACTGCGAAATTGAAAAAGTGGCACTGGAGGGCGAGGGCAAGATTGCCGAGCGGGTCGACAACCTATGGAAGCTACTTCTCAACTGGATTGACCATGTCCGGAAAGCAGACTTCGTGCTAGTTTCGTGCCATTCGCAAGGAGTTCCAGTGGCTCTAATGCTAGTAGCCAAACTGATTGAGTTTGGCGTAGTTACGAACGGGAAGATTGGAGTGTGTGCAATGGCTGGAGTATCCCTGGGTCCCTTCTCGGACTACAAGTCTCGACTTTTTAGTGGGTCTGCCGGTGAGTTGTTCGAATTTGCTGATCCGGAGAGCGCTGTCTCCAAAAGATATGAGGAGTCGCTCAAGGTAGCTATGAAGTATGGAGTCAGAGTAACTTATTGTGGCTCGATCGACGACCAACTGGTTTCTCTGGAGGTGAGAACCGCTCAAAATTCGTCGGCTGCAGGCGCTAATTCAGAGCAGTCCTCCATATTTTCCACTGTCAGCCACCCCTATATCTTCCGCGCTGTCTTTGTAGATGGTCGCATACACGCTCCAGACTTGTGAGAGGCCTGTGATCAATTCCAAACACATTGACTAACGCACCCTAGCCTTTCGCACCTCGTCGGGTTTGCACTGAAGCTACGGAATCTTGGCGTTTCCGACCATGGACTTATCAGAGAGCTTTCAGCGCCTCTTGCTGGAAGTCTGTATACAGGTGCAGGCCATTCACGACTCTACGACGATGGGAACGTTTACGAGTAGGTGCCCAAGCTTTACTTTCTGGGATGCTTCGCTGACCATTCTAGCCTTGCGGTTGAGTACGCACTGGAAACTACTTCGGTGGGCGACGTCCCAATAGAGATCAGAAAGTACGAGATTCCGACAAACGGAAATCCTTATGTTTTACCTTGGATTATGCGGGGTCTCTTAGAAGAAGACTTTGTCAAGACGGAGCTCAATCGGGAGACAACAGAGCTGTTGAAGCAATTCGACGATTGGAAGCCCGCTACGAAGGTCCTCAAGGACGTGAAGTACAGGCTGGAAGCTGTCAGGTCGAAGTTATGAAATGGGGTTTGAGGCACAGGATAGGGATGGCAAGCTGATGCTCCTTGGTGGGGATCCCAACCGGAAGGGACACTGTTTGGCGTTTAGAACATGTAGATGGCTTTGCTAGCAAAATGATACCCGCACATAAGAGAATATCAGGGTTTGCGTGCATCACGCAAGACAACCTCGCTCCTCGGACTGAAAGGAGAGTTGAGATCAACTTTCGAGGGCACATTGAACTGCAAAGTAGGTACCTTTTGAACACACTGTAGGTCATGATTCGGCCGTTGCCAGGCCCTTCCCCAACAGCTGCCAGTGTTTGGAGCCAAATTGGTCCTGTGATACCATCTACATTCCACTGATGGAATGTCGCACCTAAGTTTCGAAAAGCGTACGTCCTCCAAGACCCCAGAGTACAAAATTGAGACATTAAAGTGTGTACTTTTCTCACAGTACTGTAGAAGTAGAATTGACGTGCGCATGGCATGGCATGGCACGCCCTGCCCCTGCCCCACTTGGGTCTTTTGTTCTAGCGTCATGCGAGGCTGTCTTTTGACTGAAGTGACTTCCCTTCGACAAGAATACAACAACACAACAACCTCGAACATCAACCAACAACATAGCTATCGATATCAATCTTCGCTTCGATATTGGCTAGATGGTCTTCGATCTCGGAACATGATATCACTGCTGCAGTTCTTATCATGTCTTTCTTCAGTGGAGGCAAGAAGTCCGGCATCAAACCTGTCAAAGGAGTAATTCGAACAATCAAAGTCCAAAACGCCGCCCAGCCGACAGCGCTACCCTCCGCCCGAAGAGCAAGACAAGATTCTTCTCAACCCCAGGCCGCGTCACCTCGTGCCTCCTATCCATCAACAACTACTAGCCCAGTCCCCTCCTCAGATCGGCAAGATTCTCCCCATCAGCGACCCCTAAAACGCCAGGCTTCTCGTCAGCTGTCACCGGCAGAACGTTGTATCACAACCGACAGTAGTAGTGAGGGCGATGAAGACGGAGATGCGGAGGCGAATGCGTCAGATACCAATCCATACAAGCGCCTGAAGAACGACCAACCTGTTGATTTTCGAAGAAAATTGCGCTGCGATGAAGCGTTCGTGGGAACGGACGGAGGCGCTTTCGAGATGATTCATGCCATGGATGTCAAATATCCTGGCCATGTCCCCAAGTCTCCTTCCGACATCTTCAAAGTGCGGCTGAAGTACCCTAGCGTGTCCCGTTCAGAAAGGTACGATGACAAAAGCTTGGAGTAGTGGTGGCTTCATCCAAGCAAGGCTGACATTGTCTGATAGATTCGATCTAATATCCGACAAGAACACAATCGATACTGATTCTCTTAAGGAGATCGTTGAGGTTGCTAGGATCGTCCGAGATGTTTACTTGTCGCCCAAACAAGCAAAGGTTTTCAGCGACCCCGACTCCGGTATCATTCGTAATTTAGAACGCGCAACAAATGAGATAACAAGTTGCAAACGGAGGCCCGGCAAAGACCTACTAAAGAACTTCGAGAGCGCAGTCAGAAAATACAACAACGCGATCAAAGTCTACCTCGAAAACGGTTCACTGGCTAAGAACCTCGAACATTTGCATCATCTATCACCGAAGTTGGTCCAGCTTATTCTTAAACAGGCCTACGAACGATCTGTTTCGCCACGGGTTGACCTCCTGAACAAGTACCAAACCGGTTCAGATGAAGTCTATGGCGAGCTCTGCTTCCCCTTTGTGCGCCGTGTTCTTACGCAGCTTGAGCTCAACTCAGACCAAGTCTTCGTCGACCTGGGCTCTGGAGTTGGGAACGTCGTTTTGCAGGCTGCGCTGCAATTTGGCTGTGAGAGCTGGGGCTGTGAAATGATGCCGAACGCCTGTGAGCTCGCAGATAGACAGGTAGCCGAGTTTGCTGCTCGTTGCCGACTGTGGGGGCTCCACGCCGGCAAAGTGCACTTGGAAAAGGGCGACTTCCTGGCCAATGATGTGATCAAGGCTGCTTTACGGAAGGCGGACGTTGTTTTGGTCAATAACGAGGTCTTCAGCTCGGAAACTAACGAAGCGCTTAGATATCTCTTCTTGGATCTCAAAGATGGATGTTATATCATCTCCCTGCAATCCTTCGCTGTTGGAAATGGACGCAATGAGAATGATGCCGCGAATTTGATACAAAACCAGATTTACGGCGAGTTCAGCGACGGGGACGTTAGTTGGACAAGCGGACGCGGCCGGTACTTTGTTGCTACGAAGGATCAAGGCCATCTCACCAGAATCAGCGCCGCGAATAAGTCACACTCCTGATTTTGTAGCGCTTTCGGTTTTCGTCTTCTACGGTGGTCTGGAGAAGCGCGTGGAAGATTTGATGAGGATGATGATTGATGAATACATTGTACAGTATTGAACTGACACAGCGAAGTTAGCGTTAGGCGATTTGAACACAGCGCTCAATGAATAAATACACCTTGATACCCATGCCCTCTCTTTCGCTACCCCGTGCATCTCATCCAAATGCCTTGTTCATCTCCTCTGCTTCCCTGCCCTTGCGAGCCATCCACCGGTCTATCAACTCCGTGTTCTCGGCCCTGAGATCCTTGACTTTTTGCTCGGACATGTTGAGCTGCAAGTTCAGCGAAATAACCTCATCATGAACATCCTTGAAGTCGTAAGCCAAGCAGCCACCTGCGGCCTACCAACAAAACCTACATCTAAGAGCTTCGACTTCCCCCGCAGTTCCTCGTCTCTGTCCTTCAGCTTCTGAGAGAGATATGCGCGTTCTCGGGACAGCTCGTCCACTTGCTTAGACTCAGATCTGCTCTTGGCTTTCAGCTTGCTTAGTTCTGTCTCTGTAAGTTTGATCCGCGATTGCAGTTGTCCGTTCGACCGCAAGGCTTCTGCCAGGTCCCGTCTTAATTGCGCTGTGCCATCGTTCGGACTCGGCAGTATGCTTGCGTCTCGCGGGTTTGCCTGCGTGGCAGGAAGGACAGCGTTGGCGGCTTTTTCGGCCTCGAGTTCTGCTACTTGGTCCAGTAGATTCGTGACTATTGGGACCGTCAGTACGATTCACGGGCTTGAGTGGATATGACGGTCGCACAGGCTGAGATCAAATCAGCATCCAGCCTTTGGTAGCTGGCTTTTTCCCGCTGGTCCCGTTCTTGTAGGTTCTGAATGTACTCATCCCGCCACGAAGTCATGGTAACCAGATTTGCGAGCAAAGATTTGAGCCGGACTACATTGCTGTGTAGAGTCGGGGGTTAATACTCATCGCAAACTGATCTCGTTGCGGCTGAACTCTATCGAGCTTGTGACGATGGTAAGTTTGAGGATGCGGGCGCTAGTCGCAGCTTCGGGCATTAGCGGCGAAAGCCTAAGTGCTCTCCCTGGAGGCTGGAACCCTTCCTTACAACTCACCAACACGACCGGGCATTGATATCGACTCTTCGTTACGAACATCGCTCGCCAAAGACCGGACGGACGGTATCAACGAGCAAGAAAGTCGAAAGAAGCAGTCTCGGGTCTGTTACTAGGTAGGAAACGAAGCACGAGGACCAAGGTACTTGCCATCGCGCATCAGCCACATCTCCAGCTTCCCACTTCACCATGGCGTCCAGAAAGAAGGTGTTGCTTAAAGTAAGGGACTCGCGCTTGCGATAGCCTGTCAGCAAATGTGTAGAGCTCATTGGATACATAGGTCATCATCTTGGGCGACAGCGGCGTCGGCAAGACCAGTTTGATGAATCAATATGTACGTCGGCAACATCCTCACTGCCACCGGCACAGGCACACGAGCATACCATACACGCGGAAATAAGGCTGATGATGAGTCAGGTCAACAAGAAGTTCAGCGCGAGCTACAAGGCAACGATCGGGGCGGATTTTCTCACAAAGGAGGTGCTGGTTGACGACAGGCTTGTTACCATGCAGGTATGGCGCCTGCCCCCATACATGAGCACATGATTATGGGAGGCTGACAGGATCCAGCTCTGGGACACAGCAGGGCAAGAGAGGTTCCAATCGCTGGGTGTAGCATTCTACAGGGGTGCCGATTGTTGCGTGCTAGTATACGACGTCAACAACTCCAAGAGTTTCGATACCCTTGACAGCTGGAGGGACGAGTTTCTGATTCAGGCGTCGCCGAGAGATCCCGATAGCTTTCCTTTCGTTAGTCAAAACCTCAGGCTGCTCTGGAAGAGAGAAGCTAACGCGCATAGGTCGTGCTGGGAAACAAGATAGACGTGGAGGAGAACAAGAGAGTGGTATGTTGGGATAGCTGGAGGCTTGCAACGTGTGCTGATAAGGGAACCAGATCTCCTCAAAACGAGCCATGACTTTCTGTCAGTCCAAGGGTGGTATCCCGTATTTCGAGACCAGCGCAAAGGAGGCTATCAACGTAGAGCAGGCATTCGAAGGTCGGTTTGACTACCCTCCCTTCCTTGGGTCTGCTCACTGACACCACTTTGAAGTCATCGCAAGAAATGCACTGGCCCAAGAAGAATCTGAGGAATTCAGTGGCGACTTCTCAGACCCGATCAACATTCACATTGAGAATGATAGAGATGGATGCGCGTGCTAGAATGGGAGATCCCACAGCAGCCTCCTCTCTCCATGGCCATGCGCACGGACTGTGCTCTCTACCTTCTCGTCGTCTGAAGGGCTCTCGTTTCTGTATTTGGCGCCCGTCCGGGCACAGCTCTTACGACTGGGCACAATGGACCGGGGGTGGGAGATATGTGTACATAATGATCGGTGCTGGCGCTCTGGTGTCTGCGTCTATTGTCTATACAGAATGCATACCGGGTTTTGAAGAAAGCTTAGATTCCACTTTTGAGATGGAGAAGATGTGCCTTTTCCTGTACGGATGCAATCAACCTAGGGCGTTAAGTTATACAGTGATGTCTACGTGAAGGCCCCACCATATCTAGCCTATAGATAGATTTCTGGTTACAGACAGATCTTACTTACAGCTATATACAGTAAGATTGTCTAGCTAGGACTTGTACTCCCCGCAGGCAAGTACTGTGTAAATTTATGTAGCTCCGAAGAAGGCCATTGCTTGTTTCCTTCATCCGAGTCTCGATAGGCATGTAATGTAATGTCTTCAGCTATGGATTGGCTTATTGAATGGCAAATTGATCATTGCAATGGCAACACTTTAATCTGCGTTGGCTCCAGAAGACGCTGCGCCAAAGACATGGTAAGCAATTCGATATCCCTCCCGTGCTTGTGTAATGCTGTACCGCAGAGCCGCACGAGCAGCTGCCCGAACACTTGTTTTCGCAGGCAGGGGCACGATCACGGAATGCTTGCCTTGCAGGGGTGTCGAATATCTCGGCTTGCAGTACTTTACAAAGGTATTTACAATATCTTTCTCCCTCCCACTTTGTTTCCCTTGGCTTCGTTTTCTGACCGTCGACGCGCAGCTATTGTTGCCTCCTTGCGAAACAGAGTGCATGATCACATCATTTGCCTTACAGCTACTGAGCTGGCTCTCCCACGTCCCATGAATCCAGCATTCCTCGCTTTAAGACCTCCTTGACGGAACCACCACGATAATTACCAACGCCCCTCGACCCGGCTGACGTCTTCGAGGCAACAACAGTCGTTGGGAACATCATGAGTGCTCAAGAGCCTCCCATACCGGCCGCTGTGGTTGCCGAGGTGCTAGCAGTGCAAGACCGAGACCGATCGCTGGAATTTCAAGACAGGCAGTCAGCGGCTTCCGCGACGCCGAAGCCAAAGGGATTCCAAGCAGGTGTCGGGTTGAACATTGCCCGCCGGACGCTGGGAATCTTCCTGTTAATGGTGACGGTCGTGCTGTGGACCACTTCCAACTTCTTGGCCAGCGTAAGCCATCTCTCCGGCCTTCCGGCTCTCGCGTCGTGAAGCATCACTGACCTCGTCCAGTACATATTTGCCGACGACACCTACTCCAAACCCTACTTCGTTACCTACGTCAATACCTCATTCTTCGCCATCTCGTTGCTCCCAAGATTCGTTCAAATCACCTACGAACATGGCTTCTCCCACATCAAGAACTCAATGGCGGAGTTCTGGGAAAGCAAGGGAAATTACATGCCGATTGGAAGCAAGTCGAGGGAGGAGGACGACGCAGAAGACCTCACGGCTTCGCACACCCAACTGTTGATGGATACGAATTCCGGCCCAGCTCTGACCTTCGCGAGAGATTCCGAGCCTGCGGACGAGGTGCTCAGTGGACCAGAGACGGCGTGGCTCAGCTTGGAATTCTGCCTTCTTTGGTTTGGAGCCAACTACTTAGTCGCTGCGTGCTTGGAATACACCAGCGTTGCCAGTTCTACTATATTGACGTCGACGAGCAGTATATGGACACTGGTTTTCGGTGCTTTGTTCGGCGTTGAGCACTTCTCGTACAAGAAACTCATTGGTGTTTTGGCCTCGCTAGCTGGTATCATCTTGATTTCAACGGTGGACCTTGCTGGTAAAAACAATGATGACAATCGTGGGAATTTTCCCCACAAGTCTCAAGGCGAGATCGCGATCGGGGACGCCATGGCGTTTGGTAGTGCTATCATGTATGGTATCTACACGGTGGTCATGAAAAAGAGGATTGGGAACGAAGACCGGGTGAGCATGCCACTATTCTTCGGGCTGGTTGGGCTGTTCAATGTTCTCTTCATGTGGCCGGGCTTCATCATACTCCATTTTACTGGCGTCGAAAGGTTTGCTCTGCCACCCACAGGGAAGATTTGGCTCATTGTATTGGTAACCAACCCCCAACTTGCTCGTGGCCCAAAGACGTAGCTGACATCTGCTCCAGCTGAACTCTGCATCGTCCTTCATCAGCGACTATGCTTGGGCGTACGCCATGCTTCTCACCACTCCATTGGTCGTGACAGTCGGGCTTTCCATGACCATCCCACTGTCGTTAATTGGTCAGATAGTCCTCAACACCCAGTACTCCAGCGCTCTGTACTGGGTAGGTGCTCTCATCGTCCTGCTCTCATTCTTATTCGTCAACCATGAGAGCAAGGAGGAGGATGAGCCGCACGCTGCCCGTGAAGGGGCTGACCAAATTGCCTGAGCAATCGACCTGTGGAACATCGGACTCGCAAAAACGCTTCTGGGTCTCAATCTCCGCTAGAGATCTAAGTGAAGTGATAGAGGACAAACACTTTAAGCTGCATGAGGGTGGAAGGCAGCATGTCTGGGAATCTCGAATCCAATACGATGCGACCACGGTGATTGTCGTGTGCTGGAACGTAGATACTCTAGGGACCTTGCCGTAAGTGCTTTTTCTTAGACCAGCTACGCTGAGGTTGCTCAAGAGACAGAAAGAGAACATTTCCCGACTGAGGAGGGCACGTCGTCATAATTGTAATGCAGGCCAACCAAATCATTCTCCATGGCGTAACTTTGATCTTCGTTGATGCTTTGGTTTCGTCGATCTTGTCAGTCTTACAAGCTCTCCTTGCCATTCTCTCGCGAAAGCTGCAACGCCTATCACCTGGCCTGCAGACATGAATGTCAACATGGAAGTAAACACTGGCCGGGGACTTGCCCACAGAGCTCTTCGCCTCGTATTTTGCCAGTTCTTTGGACTTTCAAGACTGGCACGCTCTGCCTGATACGCAGTTGTCTTCTTGCAAGCAGTGCGAGAAAGTGAGCGCGGCCAAGTGGTCGCTTTTCACTTCACCTTTCTCTTGCTGACTCAACTTTTCGCTCCTTCCTCCCACGTGGGAAATAGACGAAGCGCGACATCGTACTGCAACTTTTTTTCTCCTCCCAATATCATATCGTCGTCGCCTCTTTTCTCCCACAACCTCGACCGTACCCCCGAATCGTTCTTCTCGTCGCCGTCCGCTCGGCAACACTCGTTTGTGCTTCACATAGTACGCACAGCATACCTTCGTCCGCGCTGGGAATCCGCTCCGCGGCCACAGCACAGCATCGCATCTCTCCGTTTCGATCTCTCGTCGCGCCGCGCCGCGGCCTCTCGCACGCACACGATGGCTTCGGCGTTGACCGACGGTACACCATTCGAAGACCTCTTCAAATTCACTCCGAAGCAGCTGTCGAATCACCGCTCGCTGTCTGGTCCTCTGATATGGACCTCTTCCTTTTTAATGATCCTGGTTACTGTGTTTGCCACGGCTCGTCTCGCTGTACGCTTCTTCATGAAGCTTCCTTCTAACCGCCAGAACAAGACCACCGCATTTGGATCGGACGACTGTAAGGCCTCTTCTCCTACCGAACTCCGTTCTGGGGGGTTTTCCCCCCCCTTTTTTTGACTGCGCTTTCTGCTTTCTTGGCTGGCTGCCATGGCGTTTCGATCTCGACCAGTGCTGATTCCATGTTTTCTAGACCTCATACTTGCAGCAACCCTCGCCACCCTCCTGTTTGCCGGCTTGATGATCGTAGGTGCGAAGAGAGGGCTGGGAAATCATATCTGGGGGATTGTGCTTGCGCCAGATTACGATTTTCAAGCAGCTGAGCGCATAATCAAGCTGAACTACGGCGCCTACACCGCATACGCAGTGGCAACCGCTCTCACAAAACTGTCGATTATCGCCTCCTACCTTCGTATCTTCCCCGGACGGTACTTTTGCAACGCCATGCTTATTTTGGCTGGCGCCGTCATCTTACAAGGGATCATTGGCTGTTTCGTCGTCGTCTTCGCATGCTCTCCCCCCGAAGGCTCGTGGAATTGGGCGGTACCTCGCCGAAAATGCCTCAATATCATGATGTTCTTCTACGTTAGTGGGGGCATCAACGTCGCTACCGATTTCCTGCTGTGGGGAGCACCTATCCCGTTGCTCTGGAAGACCTCGATGACTGTACGACAAAGAGTTGGACTCTGTGGTTTATACGCGGCTGGATTGGTGTAGGTCGGGACACCTACTTTGATATGAACTCACACTGACTCTGTTGGAAACAGTGGCTGTTTGGCAGGTCTCTTCCGTCTCGGTAACCTCAAAGGCTTATCGTCGCTTGACATCACTTGTAAGCTTGACTTCTTCTCTGGTTCGAATCTTTCTTATGTAACCAAATATAGATCAAGGTGCTGCGCCGCTCAATTGCTCCATGATGGAAGTAAGTTTCGGAATCATCTGTGCTTGCATTCCTCCTTTGCGACCGGCTATGCGACTCCTCATCAGAAATCTTCGATCTTGTCTCGGGATTGTCGAGCCACCAAAGCCTGCTCGGAGCCCAATGCCAACGTCGAGCAATGATTTCTCTCCAGAACCAAAACGCGGAGGAGGGAGACTAGAAAATGGCGTGCTTGAGATGGGTATTTTCGAGCGCAGAAATCTAGGCTCAACGTCAAACCTCAGCTCCCCAGCACCATGCTACTCGCCCCATGGCTCCTCAGTACAAAGTTTCTCGCCCCAAAGCTCTACATACGTTCCGAGCTCGTTAAGTCGAGCTTCGTCTGGTCAAAGTTCAGCAGACAACAGCTCACGAGACCCCTTCTCGTCAAGGCAAGACTCGGACGCTCCTTCTATGCGCCACACGGTCACTGATTCCGAGGGGAGTGTAAGGGATGCAGGATTATGGGATTGGATCTGAAGACACTCTTCTCGCCGTTCTAGGCGGCTTTCGTATGTGGAGACAATTTTCGGTGAGACATGGAATTTTTCAGTCCATTTCGTCAGCGCAAATCCTGATAATTACAATGGGGTGATCTCTGGGGGAAAGAAAATGGCTTTGAATTGATTCTGGATTGTAAGCTCGATACAGTTTGGCTGAGAAATGATGGGCGACAGCACTGACTGCGGCCACACTGCAGTGGCAATGATGAGTTCGGGCTCTCTGCTCTGTCTCTAATCAAATCAATACAATACATTGCATCCCACGAGCATATCACAATCTCCCGTCTGCGGTTGTACGGCTCCTCTGACCGAACGCGAGGCACCAAACCCTCGCTCGTACTGTATGTAGCAGACTCCCAACCCGGCCCTACCGCTACGGTCCTTACTCCAGAGACAACATTGCCTAGGTACGTACCCATCCGGATGCCCACCGTCGATGTCTCCTCGTCTCCAGCCCCTCTGACGCGTGTCGAGACCGGCTTGAATATCGGCCGTGACATGACATGATCTCGTGGTTGCCCCGTCCCTTTCCTTTCCTACCCTACGCTTCAACGCGCTGCAGTCATCAGTCACCGCGGCCGTGAAATGTCGCTTGTACTTACCTACCTACCTACTTACCGTACCATACTTAACATTCATTATTCCACCGGTGCTTAGCGGGAACCCCAGTCAAACCAGAATGCTCCTCTCTCGCCCGGAGAGAAGAAGCACGCAGGGAGGGGTCGGGTTGTGAGTGGTCTGCATCCTCGCCCTTACATTACTGTACTGTATGTACAGGACTGGACTGGATTAGATTGGATTGGATTAGATTAGATTAGATGGCTTTTCTGACGCGCTCGCTCGATGCCCGGGATTGGCAGAGGTCGATGTTGAGGTTATGTGTGTATGTGTGGATGTGTGTATGTGTGTATGTATATAGTAGCAGGTCGAGCCGAAAGGTAGGTCGTAAAAGGAAATGAAATGGAAATGGAAAAAAAAAAAAAGAGGAAGAAGAAGAGAGAGAGAGAGAGAGAGAGAGAGAGAGAGAGAGAGAGAGAGAGAGAGAGAGAGAGAGAGAGAGAGAGAGAGATGAGAGAGAGAGATGAGGAGAGAGAGAGAGAGAGAGAGAGAGAGAGGAGAGAGAGATGAGACTTGCTCCCCATCAGCACCGAGAGTATCAAAGACAGCAGGTACAATATACTATACTGTATATACTGTATATACCCTACCCTACCCTACCCTACTATACCCTTACAGAACCGTGCCGTACCGAACCGAGACCTCCAAACCAATCAAAACCAATCAAAACAAACCAAACAAACACACGCTCGCTTACAAGGTCGCACGAGAAGCTTGGTACTCTGTACAGTGCTACTTGTCTTTTGCCTCCTCGGGCACTGTTGACGGGGACAGGAACTAGAGGTGAGGTGCGTGAAGGCTGATCCTATGTAACAAGACATGGTTGAATTCACATCGGAGGGACCGGCCAAAGGCCAGTCATCATCAATATACTACATCGTCCGACGAAGGCCCTCCCCTCCACAACGCGCTGTGGGACAGCACCTTCTTCCCACGATCCTAGAACGCCACCCATGCATGTTCGCTTTCCGAGAATGTATCTATCCTACAGCCTCTGACTCGCGGCTTCTCGAACGCCATGTTCGCGGGAGCCACCCCACGCAAAATAATGTACAAAAGAACTGCAATCTTATGTTCAGTGGTCGCTGGCTAGACCGCCCAGGATCTTCTTGAAGCCCTTTCTCTTCTTCGTGCCCTCGTCGTGCTCCTCGGTCTGGCTACCGTTCAAGCTCGGGGAGCTCTCTTTCTCCTTCTTCTTGAGCCGACCCAGCGTCGACGCAACCAACCCCGAGTCCAAGTTGTTATTCTTCACGCTCTTCAGGCCAGACTTCGTACTGGCGGCCTCTGTCCGGTTGAGCTGGTGCGCAGGAGTCATCACCAACGAGGCTGGGAAGTTCTGCGAGCGTGAGTGCATCGAGACGACGCTGCTGGAGTTGCTCGGCGTCCGATCTAATTGATTGATGCCATAGCTGGATGTGAACGATCGGCGGGGACTTCTGGAACCATCGGATCGAGTAGCGCTTGGGCTCGTGCCAAACAGGCTACTGCTGGCGTCGCTGTTGTCATGCGAGTTATCATGGCTTGGAGGAGTCAGCAACATGCTACTTGTGGCAAGCTCTCGGAGGCGATGCTGCTGAGCCGTTGTAGGCCGATGCTTGAATTTGTTCTTGATGATAGCACCCGTGTGCGATATCAAGGCTCGAATGACATCTTTCTTGAGGGCGAGCGCAAGGTCCAGGTTCGACCAAGTCTTGTTGCGATACTCGATCTGAGGCAGACGGAAGACGAAATCGTGGAGATCTTCCAGGCTGCGTTCTCCGTTGCCTTTATAGCTCAGACAGAGCACGACACTGGTGATCTTGACATGTGCGAGAGTCATGTACTCCGATGCGCGAGACATCATCTTCGTCAGATCATCGGAAGGCTCTTTCTTTTTGCCCGAATTCCGATGCATGCCGAACCGTTTCTTGGAGTCGCCGCTGGTTGAAGCAGTCGAGTTGGCATCATTGTTGGGCGCCGTGGTCAACGCTCTACCTAGATTGGGCCGTGAAGTTGCACTGGGTTGTAGGCTTTCTATCGACAGTCCTTTCGTCGAGTTCGTTGCCGACAACCCTCGAGAACTTGAGGAGTTCTTGTTGATTGATTGGAAGAGTCGGAAATGATGCCCCTCGTGGTCCCGTGGGTGCAAACTAAAGGGTTTTGATTTGCCGCTTACAGCTGTGCTGGGACGAGCCTCCGAGTTCATCGTCGGCCGCAGGCGAAGTTCCAGGGATCCTGCTCGCGTGCTAGGCTCGATGTCAAGCTTGTCTCCAGCGGTCTTAGGACGCCTATCCAAAGTTGGGGTGTCGTCTTCTTCCCCATCCTCGTCCTCGTCTTCCACGGGTTGCATGTGTTTCACCAAGAACGGCGACTTGGACTTCGTCTCGTTCGTACTGGGAAACATGTAGTCGAAGAGCCGTTTTCCAACCTCCCTTTCAAGCTGGATTCTCATGGGGAAGAGGTTGACCTCGAAACGATCCACCACAGGAATTCCTGCAATCGCCTCCAGCATGTTCCAACGAACGTTCAACATCTGATGATTGTCTCCTTCGTTGAACACTCCACGCTCGGGATCGGAGTACGGAGCAAACATTTCAGGATAAATAGCATCCGGGAGCAGGTTGAGGCCTATAATCTTGCCGATCGACATCTCATTCATGTGAGATCCGTCTGAGTTGTCCACTCGATCGTACTCGGCGTGCTGAAGTTGAAATTCCATGAGTGGTTCGTTGTTATCGCGGATTAGATGCCAGACGATTTGGCTCGACGAGATGATCCACCTAAGCAATCCACTGCTCTGTGTAGCGTCGTACTTTCTCTGCGAAGAGGTTATGGCTTTCATCATGAAGAAGAGTTCATCCTCACAGCTGGTCAAGTCCATGTCGAGAGCAAGCCTGTCTGCCCAGCCTTTCTTGTCCAGGAACTGCGAGTTGATCTGGAACTGAGTTTTGATCTCGTCTAGCTGTCGGATTCTCTCTTGCAGACGAATGACCATCTCGGGAGCACCTCGCAGGTCGCTGAAGTCTGATGCCAGCATTATCTTTTCCAGTCGCTCATTTCTCGTTTTCTCCAGAGGCTCGCTGTACAAGAGCAGGTCCAAGACAATGATGTACATCGCATAAAACTGGGCAGAGTTGCAAATGGCGAAGATTTGAGGGAACTCTACATAGAGATGATCCATGCGATTCTCAACGTTGTTTGCAGGTCCTGCATGAGTGCCTTCGCTGCTAAGTTCGTCGTTGTACTTGAGTCGTAGGGTGTTGTATTTGTCGTATCTCAGAGTGGCCGAGGTCTTTTGTACAATGCGCTTAAAGCCGAATGGGTCAACCTTGAAGTCGAACATGACTTCCATAGGCACCCAAGGCGGCCAGACAGACCCAACTGGAACGCCATAATGATTTCCAGTGTACATGGACAAGAGCTGTGTTGAGAGCCATTTTTGGTGTGTGACGAAGAATTGCGTGCTGTCCATCTCCACGGAGAAGCGGCGCTGCACCAGGCCACTCACATCATCAGAGATGCGATGTTTGTCCATGACCTCGACCACTTTCAGTTCCATACCTTTGGCGGTGACCAGAACCACAGCTTTGGGATTCTTCTCGCTTTGAAGCTGAATTTGAGGAGCGATGAGTCGCACGAGAAAGCTGTTCTGTGGGGTGAACTCGCGGCCGATGCCAGAGTGAAGGTCTTCAGAGGAAACCTTCTCGCTCGGTTCGGAGGCCGGATCCTGGTTTGTGGGATCTCCAGCGTTGACAAAGTCCCTGCCGTCAGCGAGAAGCTCGTTGATTCGATCCTCTACCTCCTGAGGCTCAAAATCATCGGGCGCTGGCTGAGGCACCGAACCTCTGCGGGAAGCATCTGTTTCCGGCGTCGGGTTTTGCTTCGGTGCCTTTGCCTTGTTCTGTTCGTCAACAATATCGAGGATGATTTTGACGGCTCGTCTGGAAAGGTAGTAGACAAACCCACGCCTCTGGCCGACTTGGTGTATGTATCGAAGGATAATATTCCTCAACAGGTTGTTCCACTTCAATTGCATGTTGTGGATGACGAAACGGTTGTCAAAGTCACTGGTGAAATCTGAGCCTGGGTTCGTATCCATTCCTTCGGCTGCTTCATCGTAATCCTTGGGGTAAGGTGTTTCACCATCGCTGTCGACATCGGCATCCCCATCTGGCACTGCACGCTTCTTGTTTGTGTGGATACGTATGGCCATGCGGTGAAGCATCGACTCCAAGAAGAGCTTTTTGTCCCGCAAGAAGGCGCCTTGTTTGCTCAGCTGCTCGAAATCAGCTCTCAAGGAGGGGTTGGTGTCGTCTCTGATGCACGCAAGTTCGGCGTCTTCGACAGCCTGATTATGAGTCATCATCTGCTGTTGAAGCTGCGCAAGACGACTCTTGATTAGCTGACTCGCCGAGGATCGTCATCTTTGCTCATGATGCAGAAATGGGTCTGCTCGTTACCAAATGGGCTCGTTCTATCAGGGTCGCCCGAGATGGTATCGCCGTGGTCGGTCTGACGGAAGTACGTGAAACGGGGCGTGTACGCAAGCGGCATAATCTTCGTGTCTGGGTTTGCCTCGGATGGTAAGATCCAGTCTAACTCGACAAAATCGTCCATGTCAATCCAACTAAAGTCGTTGTCCGGGATTTGAAGTGTGACAGATCGGTGGCTGGCATCTCGCTCTGAGATACGAGGGTGGAGGCGGAGGCCTTCCGCAGATCGTCTGGCGTTGTACCCGCGATGCTTGCAGTTACAGCCCGGATATCGGCTGCCAACAGATCCAATTGAGCTTGGTGCAGCTTCATACCGGTGGTTTTCCCTTGCGTTTTGCGGCCCTTGTCGTGAGTCGGAAACTCTTCGCGTCGTTGGTGCATATCAAGCATGAAGCTATCGAGTCTCATCTTCAAGCCAGTAGCAGAGACGACGTTCTCTAGATGGTCTTCGGCGTCCTTGTGCTTGTAGATGTGACTGATGAACAGTGGCGCCAGAAGGAGGTTGTACTTTATAGTGGCTAGGTGCCGGCCAAATTTCTTGCTCGATTTTTCGAGGCCTGGCCACAGCGCACCTTGGCGAATGGGCAGCGACATGGTGCCATTAAACATCAACCACCAGGCAAAAAAGTGCGAGAAGAACCTAGGCGTCATGTGCACCGTGTTGTAACTGTTGGTTTTCTTCGAGTTCGACACAGACCATTCTCGGTCTGCGGGTGCTCGGACGGCAATAGACATGTGAATGTGATGGCTTCGGAACCCTCTGAAAGCGTCGTACTCATGGCCGGGCAATCCTTTGGCAAATTTGGGCTCCTTGAGAATGACGTTGTAGTGGGGTTCGAAATCGAAAGACCGTTTGCCGTTTTGCTGCAAATTTCTCTCGAACATCAAGCCAACTTGCCACTGTACATTCCCAGAAAGCTTCATGACAACTTTCTTGAAGGCCGCGCCACGTCTGAAGCTCTCTGCGCTGTAAATGCTCTCGGTATCTCGAACGTGCCGGGACATGTTGCGGGCTTGATGGCTGAAGTCTGGGATGGCCAGGATGTATTCGCCACTTTCCACAGTCATAAATTTTCTCGGGTCTTCCTCGCGATAGATGTTCCATCGAACGTCGTTACGCCAGCACATGAGGAACCCTGCACCATTGCCAGTGATCAAGTACGGATCACGTGTTCCCTTGAGCATAAGATGGACATCGCCATCCCCCTTCCATGCGACGCTGACGCGAGAGTGGAAACTCAGTCGTATCTTGTCCCAGAATCCAGTGCGGTCCGATGGGTCAACCTGGGGCTTGGCGAATGTTTCGATGATCATCATCATGTCCTGTATGGCAGGCTGGTACGAAGCGCCCCAGGTAATGCGGGTGGGAAAGCCAGTATTGATATCGACCTTGATGTCGGAATACGTCTTGACTGGCGAAACTGTTCTTCGAACATCAATGGCGAATCCACCCAGATTTGAAGCTCCAGGCTCGCCAATCTTGGGGGGGACTATATCGACTTTGACATGCCGCGTCGATTCGAGTCCTCGGAATTCTTCAGCGATGACGAAATCCGACTTGAGCGACCAGGCCGGCTGTCGAGTAGACTGGCCAGGTCTGATGGACGGAACGTGCAAGAGAGGAAGAGGATAATCCCGCAGGATTATGCGTGCCTCGCCCATGTCTATCTGGACGTGCATTGGGACCAGGAGGGAGTATTGCATGTCGTAGGGCATCCCTTTTCCAATGTGGTGGATGAAATCGGGTAGCTGGTGCATCGGGAAAGACGGCTTCTCGATGGTGATGTGGAGATCATTGATCAGAGTTGTCATCAGGGCCGGGCGTTGGGGCACCTCAAGTATGTTTTCGGTCTCCTCGAGATCATCGGGTAGCTGATCGGGACCCCAAAACACGCCACGGATGTCCTTCATGCCATTCTTTGCCATCTCATAGATGCGGTCGATTCTCCGCTTCCAGCTCTCGGAGTTGTGCTTTTTCAACTTTTCGTGGGCGTCTCGGACAGAGATTTTGGCTGAGCTTGTCATTCCACTTGTACCCTCAGGGTCGTAGCGCATATTCCGACCACGGTGACCATCTGTGGCGTGGTGTCTGTCAGTAGCATCATCCTCGCTCCGGCTCCGCTTCGGAGCTTGGGCATCCTGATTAGTGCTACGACCCCTCGGGTGTGCAGATTTATTGCGAAACCGAGAGAAACCCTTGCGCAATTCCTCATCCTCAATCTTCTTCGCCTTGACTTTGAACGCTGCTTCACGTGCAAGACGCTGTGACTGTTCCACGAGTCCAGTGCGAAATATTGCGCCCAGCTTCCATTCGAATGCGCCATCTTCGAGTTCGAACAAAAGAGCTTTGCTTCGAACCGATATTTTGGGAAGATGCTTGGGACCTTCCGGGCGCTTATCGAGGATGTACTCGTTTGTACCCGTGCTAAAACGATGGTGGATTTGCTGAACGGCTTTGAGCGTGTTGATCAAGTTGTCGAACACTTTGTGAAGCACAAGCTGGTGTGGGATAGCAAGCCTGATTGCGTCGGAGTTCACATCAATGAGTCTCTCATTCTCCATCTGGCCATTACTGCGCTTCCGACGGCTTTCGCGTAAGTCTAATCGTAGAACTCGGACACTCACGAGCCTTGCCCAAACATGCTTGATTCTTGGCGCTTCTGCATAGAGTCTTGCAAGTTTGGCGTGCAAGAAGGGCGACGACCACCTATGTCGGCCAGCCTCCATACCGTATATCTGAAGCATCACCGCCGGATCGGCGGGCATCTGTGCCTTGACCTGGACTAGCGTTGCTCGGAGGTCGATAGTGACTAGCTCTTCCACCATGAACGGATATTCCGGCGCATCGCGAGTATAGAAATCTTTGGGAGATCTCACCGGCGACAGCAACTCGGAATCGCGCTTCGCTGTGGTTGACGCTCGCGCTTGCTCCTCATCCCAGTCTGCTTTGGTTCGGACAAATGCCTTCTTCAGCACTGTGGTAGCAACTCCGACCGCATAGTGGCGATAGAGAGAGTACTGGACGAGGAGCTGCTTCACATGCGAGTTTACGTGAAAACCGGCCCTTGGGCATCGCTAGAAGTTGAAAGTGCGACCTCGAATCGCGGCATCGCAACGAAAGGCCCGGATTCCCATTTCTCGGTCGATTCGATGATGAAAGCCTCGAGACCGCGGATGTGAACAGCCATGCGTCGACCGTCCGTCGGATGTTGCTGCTGCTGCTGCTGCTTGCTTTTGCGTGGCTGGGTAGGCATGCTCAAGAATATTTCGGGGTCTGGTGTCAAGGAACGACTTCCAGCTCGTTGACGTGAGACTTTTGGTTCCACCGGAATCTTCTGTGCCTTGTACTCTGCGGTCCATGATTGGAATTGCAGAGCAACGCCTTTCGTATCGTCTGAAATGTCGGGATCTAAGCCAGCGACTTGGGCGCTGAAGCCTGAACCCTGAATCTGAAAGTGTATGAGCCAAGGTGGCAACGCTCTGATAAAATTCGGACCGCGAGTGGTTTTGGAGTGCACTTTCTTGGTCGGTTCCACGTTGAATCGCAGCTGGCGGACGATTTGGCGGACGCCGTCACTGATCTCGGGACGAACCAGGTGGATTGAAAAGGTCTGCAGATTTCCAGTTACGACCACATGGACCTCCGGGTTTGCACTGAGCTGGGTTTTCAGCTCCAACGATTCTGTTTGAAGCAGGTCAAAATGCGCTCCGGATGAAGTTTGGTAATACAGATCATGAGATTGTACTCGAAGGGTCGAGCCTAGACTGTAGTGAAGCTCGCCCACCGCAGAGTAAGAAGACTCAATGTCCAATGACACTGAAGAGATTGACGAAATGATCAAATCGAAATCGTCTTCAGCCGCATCCTTCTCGACAGGTGGCAGAGAAATCCGAACGACTGGTTCGTGCATGGAGAACTTGACATTGGACTTCGGCAGTAGTCGTGAGATGACCGCGTGCCTCTGCGGCCGCATGGCTTTGGCTTGCTTGGGATTGGATTGCAAAAGTGCCAAGAGCAGGGGTAAATGCTTTGGGTCCAGGTCAATAGAGGGCGAGGTGATAACAACATTCGAGTACAGAATGTTGGCATTCCGCTCATCAGCACTGCTGTCCCCGGCGAATTCGACCGTCTTTGATGGAAGAGTGGTCCGCACTGTGGTGGTTGCCATCGGTATGTAGGCTAGCCTATCGGGCTTCCCATTGCCATCGTCGACACCAACAGAAATAGCCAGTGCGGCCACGAGAGCTTGATGGGCAACATCCCTGGACGAGAAATACATTCGATGCGCCGGCGATTTCTGATCGAGGCGGTGCAGATCCACACCGACCTCTTTCATGGACGCGTTGAGGTAGATTGGAGAGCCACGGGGCTGGACAGCGCTGAACTTTTTCGTGAATCCCACAAAGCTGACTGCAAATTGAACCTCTTTGATTCCACGCAGGATAGAGGTCACGAGTTCTTTAGAGTCGGAGACAGTCTGGACGAGGTTCTGTTCACGGGCACTGGGTCCGTCAAACTCTTCGACCAGATCTGTAACGGAAAGATGGTCGGAATCCAGCTTGTCGTCCAGATACAGGGTTCGGCAGCACTTGTAGCGATTCATGCAGGTTTGTATATCATCGTATGGAATGTGAACCCTTCCCAGCTTCAGGGAAATCGCAGCATCTCGGAGACCGTCCAGCTCTTTGTGAAGCAGTCCGTGGATATTGAGGGTGGCGTGGTCCAGGACTTCGAGGGAGTCCCTCCCCTCGGGAGTAAAGAGCACGCTCCGAATCGTCAGCACCCACTCCGCCGGCCGTTGTTCCTTTTGGGGCATCTTCACGTGTGAGAAGATCCTCCCTCGGTCAACCATCTTGCGCCGCGTATCCACTGCCATGGTGAAGCTCCCCACTTGAACCTGTCCCACGTCCACCACCGTCACGGATGTATTGGTAGCGACCAGGTCGACCATGCGAATCCAGTTGATGTTTCGGTGGAGACGCTTGATCCGTTCCTTGACCTCGGTGAGCCTTTCCCAGCTCCTACTTCGCTGCGGCCCCGAAGCGGCCCTCCTGGCACAGGGCGTGCTCTTGGGCGAGGATTCGCGAGCCGAGTCATCGAGTCCCTGTGCCACGCCAACACGGCCATGTCTGGCTTTGGACACGCTGCCATTCTCGCCGTCTGCGGCTTTCAAGTCCAGCGTCACGGCCAGCTCCGTGAGGACCACACTGACCCATGTGGGCTGTGCGAAGGTAGGCCGGTGCAAGTTCAACCCCAAGCCCCGGACCTCGATTTTGATGCCATCCTTGGGGGTGTATGCGAGTCGCCTCAAGGAGAAGTAGCCGATGCGCTGGATCGAGATGCCCGTGAGGATTCGGAGGACAGCGAAGATGATAAAGGAGGAGAGGTAGGCGAGCACTATCACCCCAAAGATGAAGGTCGGATTCAGGAGCGCCATGAATTCGGTCAGTCGCGGGGCGCCATTCGCAGGGCGTGGTAGTCGTCCGCCGTGCCAGCTTCTCTCTGGTATTCTCCGCGGCAGAATGCGACTGGCCAGGACACGGTCGAGCTACGGTTGTTGCCCTTGAGACGCATGCCATCCGAAGGAGTCGAGGTTCGTTGTGCTCCCCCCGCAAGGCGCGAGTGCCGGGCTCGACTCACGCGCGATGCAACGACAACAGTTCTCGTGCTCTACCGCCGACTGGAAGAACGGACGTCCGGGATGAGCATTCTTTCATCAGAGGCTCCGGTGATGCGCAGGCGCTCGGGGCGGCTAGTCGCTGAGCAGGATCGTGTTGGGAGGATGTGGCGTGAAGGTCGAGGTCGGGCTGTTCCTTAGCTCATTCGTCGGCCGACTCTGGACTCGAGATGCCCACCGGACGGTAATGACGGCGCAACCGCCGACAGGAGGATGGGCGGCGAGGAAGATGGTGACTCGGCGAAGCTCGAAGGCCGTGGTGTAATCGCAAGAGTACACGCGGCACGACGAGTGACATTCTTCAGCCGAGAGCCTGGGCTTTCGACGAACAAGGCGAACAAGGCTGAATGCGACCGATGCCGTGCCCCTGCTTTCCTTATCTGCATGCTGACCTACATAGTGAGGAACTCGGTACGGTGTGTACGGTGTTTATTTACTATGTACAGTATGTATATACAGTACACACAACATCACGAGTCGAGTATGTGCGATTCCATAGCGAGCCTGTGTCCATCTAAGGGCACTGCCTTCGTGGGGACTACAGTACGAGTCCACATCGCCAGCACCGCAACTAAACTCAAGGCAGCGCCGGCGTAGATCTCACGATCGAAACCGCAGAGGTGACACTGTACTGGAAGTAGTTGTTCATTGGGTGATTGAAATGCTTGTCTCTTGAGCAACTGCTGAGAAAGGGACCGTGGTGATGCCCAGTTGGCGGTTTCTGAAGCCCGACCTTCTACCAAGTGAGCAAAGTCAACAAACAATCTCGAATGCGCACCGGTCGACGCTTACGGTATCATCTCTTCGAATCTAGACATACCCATGACGTTACTCGATTACACTTGGTTCTGTAGATATATCTGTAGATATATATGTATATCTACATATATATGTATATCTACAGATGGATTTGTACATATTTACAATTGCATATAACCGGGTCGCACATCGAGCAGCTATTACCGAGATGGAAATAAAGAGAAATTTTTTTTAAATATAATTTCACAGACAATCACCATACCAAAACAGTCAGTCGAACCGCGCTCAACATACATCATACATTTTCGCTCCTCCGTCGCTATCTACCTTACCTAGGTACCTATACGCAACGCTTGCTCTACAATACATGCTATTAAAAAAATGAAAAACATAAAAAGCTTTAATTTCATAAACAATCACCATACCAAAACAGTCAGTCGAACCGCGCTCAACATACATATCATACATTTTCGCTCCTCCGTCGCTATTTACCTACCTTACCTACAGTAGGTACGCAAAGCTTGCTCTACAGTATATCCCATTAAAAAAAAACTCACCCCAAATATATATAAATACCTAAAATTTCATGAACGATCATCACACCAAAACAGTCGAACCGCGCTCAACATATAATACATCCATTTTCGCTCCTCCGTCGCTATTTACTAAGGTAGGTACCTAGGTACGCAATGCTTGCTCTACAGTACATGCCATAAAGAAAAAAAATGATAAACATAGGTAGGTATATAAATATAATTTCACAAACAATCATCACACCAAAACAGCCGAACCGCGCTCAACACATACTATACATTTTCGCTTCCCCGTCGCTATCTACATACGCAATGCTTGCTCTACATGCCACAGAAAAAAAAAACAAAAAAAACAAAAAAAAAAGATGGCCATCTTCGCGCATGCAAGGGAAAGAAAGGAGGTGGCAGCGCAGTCCTCGTGATCGATGTTCGAGGATGTTCTGAGGTGGTGTACGAATCGTGCGGAAGTCACGGAGCTCTCGTCGCAGAATGGAGAATCGGTTGCATTCCTCACTCTCAATCCCCGCATTCGAGAGAACGAACGCGATATCTTTAGTATTGTACAGAGCACACCGACCAGCCCTTCCAAGGAGCAGAAGTGGTAAATTATCTCCCCCAACCTCGTCATGAGGCACGGGATACCCCCCTCCCATCCCCCACCTCAAAACGAGGGTATCCCAGCAGCCTACCGACCAGAAAAGCCGCAACATCGTTGGTATCATAAGATAAGCTTCGCAGCTCGGTCCCCCGTCTGTCTTCCCGCCTGGACAGTGTCCCATGTGTCAGACTCGATCTATTGGTGTGTGTGCCGCGCGCTCGCCCCGGAGCGAGAAAAAGCAAGGAAGAAAACGACATAAGAAATCATGGTCAGCCTGATTTTGGAAGAGTACTGTAGACCTGATGTGGAAACCGCATTGCCCCGGTGAACTCCGACAGGAAGACGAAACGCGATGGTGGATATGTGGAAGGGTACAGGGTATCGCAAAGTTTTTCGAAGACAGTTAAGGAACAGATCGAGAGGACGCCCATGCGCCCAAAGCGTGTGAAGTCGCCCAGCCCAGACCAGCCGATGGTCGATCGTTGACCCGTCATTGAGCGGTGGTCCACATCTCTTGATTGACCCGTGGCTTGACCTGGTAGTCGGGCTCCGTGCTTTGTGGTCGTCGTAGGTTGGAGTTTTGGTAATACATTTGCTGGCCCATGCCCGATCCGTACGGGTCGGGGTCGGGGTACACGTAGCCGTTGCTGGCCGAGGGCGAAGCCATCCCGTGGTGAGATTGCGACGGCGACGCCCATCCCGCGGTCCCCATGTGAGGACTGCTGCCGTTGACGCTTCGCTCGGGATTGGTAGGGGGCTCCATGATCGAAGGAGGTCCGTATCCAGTCGGGTGGGATGTGGGTCGCATCCCATTGGCGAAGGGGGCGGTGGTAGGAGCCTGCGGGGCATGCATGTGGTACTCCCCTCGGATGTGCGTGGGCAGGTGCTGGTTGTTCATGTATTGGTATTCGCCTGGGTGGCGGTGCATGTTGTTGAGAGGCGCAAGCTCAGAGTTGGGTGAGGCAGACAGGTCGCGATGGCCGGGGGACGGGGTCGACATGGGCGATCCATGGTTCGAGTACTGCTCCCCATCCGATCGGGGACGACCGCCCCGTTGGCTGCCGGCGCGGGTCGCCAGCGCCGCGGCCGTCGCGGCGGCCGCTTCCTCGACGGTTCCCGTGTGGTGGTTCTGGTGGCGGGTCAAGGTGGTGCGGCGGGTGAAGGTCTTTTGGCAGTCGGCGTAGGGACATTTGTATGGTCTCTTCCCCGAATGGATGCGACGATGCCGTGCGAGAGAGGAAGAATCACTGAAAGGCTACAGCAGGTCAGAGGCGAAGACGCGGATGGGGACGTCGATCTTACCTTGCCACATCGTTCACACATGTGAGGCTTCTCGCCGGTATGGACTCGCATGTGCACAGTCAAAGCCGAACGTTGAATGAATTGCTTGCCGCAATTGGGATGCTCACAGATGTGCGGTCGTATGCCACTGTGGATGCGTTCTGGGAAAGGGGATCAGCAGGGTCCACTCAAACCGAAGATCGAGCCATACCGTGACGCGCAAGATCGCTTCTGCGGGCGAAGCCCTTGCCACACGAGCTACACGGAAACGCCTTGGTCGCATTTCCGTTGCCGGCCGGGGGGGGAGGGGGGACGTTGTCAGGCTGCATCATGGCAGCCTCGAATCGAGGATCGGGTTGATATGGTGGTTGTTGCATCATCGGGAGAGGAGTCTGCATGGCGGTGGGTGATGGGTATCGCATGTTGGCCGCGCCATTCATCCCGTTGAGCGGTCCGTAGCGCGAACCCGAACCCGAGTACCGCGAGTGCTCGGAGTCATGGGGCGAGTTTCCACGTTCGGACCCGGTGTCGGACATGGGCTGCATGCCGTTGACCTGCGAGATCGACTGGAGCAGATGGAGATCGTGAGCGGAGCCGTTGGCGGCAGCGGCGGCGGCGGCGGCGGCCTTGGGGCCCTTGGAATTGACAATCTGCTTGATATCCATCGCGGTCTGGGACGTGGGTGGTGGTGTGGAAGAGGGTGCGGTGTGGCACGGAGCGGGTTATAGGGAGCGGGCGACGCTTGGATCAGGCGTTCGTCCCACAATCCAGTTTAGGTTCGGGAATCTCTGGTGCTGTCTCGAATCTGAGGCTTTGTCTCGGGGACGCGCCTGCGGAACGACGTTGGCCGTGGGAAGCGTGGCCGGCTCGACGCAAGCGATGTGATATCAGCCCTCGGCAAGCAGACTGCGAGCGTGGCAGCGGGATGCCACAACCCAGCGACGGGACTCGGCGTGATGGTGTGTGGAGGAATCGGGGGGTGGTGGTGGTGGTGGTGGTGGTGGTGGTGGTGGTGGTGGTGGTTGTTGTTGTTATTTTCGGTTCGCAACTAGGGGTTGACGATGTTAGTGGTCTGCAGCGGGACAGGCAAAGCCAAAAGGAAAACGCGCGCGGGATCGACGAGTGCACTACGCTCGCCGCCACACCGCCCTCGCGCGGGCGGGACCAGGGCGCTCGGGTGGTGAGGAGAAGGCAAAGCGAAGAGAGGCGCGTGTGTGAAGCTGCATCAATCCGCAGGAGCTCGCTCACCTAGGCCACTCTGATGGAACCCAGCCCCAGGAGGCGTTCGACCGCACTCGGCCGCAACGAAGCAGCTTCCACCCGATCCGCCAACGCGGGTGCTGGGACGCGGGAATGTCAAAAAGCACAGGCACCGAGCGGCCGGTCAATCTCGGCTGCAGGCTCCTCTGCTGGTGCGAGCGGGCGTGCGAGTCGCAGGCGGGCCGCGAGGCAGATGCGCGCCACGCTCGAGGTCGGGGCCGGGCAGCTTGGTCGTCGCCGTGACCCGAGTCTCCCGGACGGACAGGGGCGACCGGTCTCGGAGCCGGGCGGTGCGGTGCGGTGCGGTGGGCGCGGCGATGCTGGCGGCCGGGCGATGGGGGGATGAGGGAGGGCGCGGCGCGCTTGTCTGGGCCCCGGGACCACACCAGGCGGATTCCGTGTGCGCGTGGGCTCTCGCCTGGGCCGGTGTCTCTGCTGCCCCGACAAAGGCTCCCGCTCTCCGGCAATGTCTGAGGCACGCGCCCGCGCTTCGTCCGACCCGGTTGTCGTCGTCGTCAACGTCGTCGGGCCCGGCACGACGAGCAGGCGATGACGGTCGTCGTGGCCGTGTGCCGCCCCAGGGGTCGCCGACGGTTTCCCGGCTGTCTGCTGCCGCGCACGAGGGCGTCGCGTTCCGAGGATCAAGGGCCACGAAGGGCGCGCGGTCGTGCTCACACCGCGGGCGGGGGTCCCAGAGGGCGCGGCGAGCGCTCCACGCCTCCGCCGCAGAGGGGGCCACGAGGCGTCGCGGCGTTCACGGATGCGCGTCTGACGGGCGCTCCGCGCACCGGGGCCGACGGCGGCGAGGGTGAGGGCCGTCGTGGCGCACTCGAGGCTCGTCGAGGGGGAGGGGACAGGCTAACTCGCTACTCACAGTCAGCCATCGTCACTCGAGCAGCGCGGTCTCGGGGAGGTCGAAGGCGGACTTGCAATGAATGGCACGAGGTCAGGGAGCAGGCCGAGCTGGAGGCGGGAGGCGGGCGGTTCGAGGATGGCGGTTGGAATTTGGCGTGACACGGGGGGTTGAGGGTTGAAGGGAGAGTGAGGTTGAGCCTTGAGGCGTGAGGCGTGAGGCTTGAGTGAGGGTCGAGGGCTGAGGCCTGAGGCCGGCGGGCTGAGATGCCTCCGAGGGACGGCGCAGGGGCACGGAAGAAGCGGTCTGGGCAGCGTTCGCGCCAGGCATGCGACGAGTGCAATTCGACGAGGGCCGCGGACCGTGACGAGCGTGACGGGGGGGGGGGAGGGGGGGGGGAGGAGGAGGGGTGACAATGAAAGGGGAGGGAAGGTCTCGGTCAGAGCTTCGGCGGCGTAGGTACGGTATTTCTGTTCTGTTCGGTCCCGTCCCGTATGTACACATGTACTGTGTACAGGATGTCCTGTCCTGCTGGCGGCCCTGTACGGTAGGATTCGAGTGGAGCTGGGCGGCGATGGTGGCACGTCTGGATGGCTGGATGGCGCGACGGCGGTACCGACGACGCGGAGTGCAGGGCAGGGGCCGTGGCCGGGGCCAGGAGGACGAGCCCACTTGTGGTCGTTCTTGTTCTTGTTCTTGTTCGTGTTCTTGTTCTTGTTCTTCTTGTTCTTCTTCCGCTTCTTGTTCTTCTTGTTCTCCGAGTCGGCGCATAGGGGGCTGTCTGTCCTGTACAGGACTGTGTACTGTGTACACATACTGTACACATACATACTGTGTACACACACACACAGGGGCCGGTGCGCGCGCTGGGGCCTGCAGGCTGAAGATCTTCCGGTCCCTTCGCCGCGCCAAACGTGCCGACGACGCGCTGAGACGCATCGCCCGACCTGGACCCCCCGACCCGCACCGCCAGCCCGGCCACGCGCACACGGGAACGCCCAAACGCGAACCCGCCCGTGCCGGGGAGCGCAGCGGCCCCGGTCCTGGCAGATACACCGTAAATGAGAAACGCTGCTCGACGCGAGACGGGGCCCTGCGCCTGGACGTCCTGGTGGTTTCGGTGGAATGTTCGTCGTGGGCAAGCCGGATAGACAGGAAGACAGGATAGACAGGATATACGGGGTATATAGGATGTACAGGATATAGGATGTACAGGATGTACAGGATATACGGGGTATATAGGATGTACAGGATATATGTACAGGATATACAGATGTGCAGTATATATGTACAGGATATACAGGATATACAGATGTACAGTATATATGTACAGGATATACAGTATAAATGTACAGGATATACAGCATATACAGTAAATATGTACAGCATATACAGCATATACAGTATATATGTACAGGATTTTACAGTATATGTGTCCAGGATTTCTCAGCAGATACAGTATATACATATACAGTATATACAAACACAGTGCATACACACAATACATACACACAATACATACACACACAGTACATACAATCCATACATACACAATCCATACACAGTACATACTGTACTGTACAATCCATACACACAATCCATACACACAATCCATACACACAATCCATACACACAATCCATACCCACAATCCATACACACAATCCATACACACAATCCATACCCACAATCCATACCCACAATCCATACCCACACAATACACACCGTCCCCTACCGAGCAAGTCACGACTCTCGCATCCCCTTCCCGGCCGACCTCGCACGGAGACCGGCCAGCGTGGCCGTGCGGCAGAGGCATGGATGGATCGATTCATGCTCGGCCCCAATCTGTGTCCAGGGATGGCCGCCGCGTTCGAAGCTTCATGCCCTGTCGCACTGTACACATTACAGTACTGTGTACTGCACACGACATCCAGGATCGAACTGTGCTTGTTTCCCGCATCCAGGAGCGCACAGGGTAGGAGATACAGCCCAGTATGGGCAGTATGTATGTACAGTATGTAATACAGTACTGTGTACAGTATCTACAGTCACTACACGTACGGTACATCAGTCTGCTCGTGCTCGAGCTCAGGCCTGCTCAAGGCCGCGGTGCAGTGTCACGTGTTCACAAGGTCACGTGTCAGTCCTGGTCCGCTGGCGTCGGTCTGGTCTGCGGTCTGTCGACGCGAATCGTCAGTTCGACCTTTCGAATTCCATCTCTCACCCTCTCACCTCTCTCCTCTTCTCTCCTCTCCCCTCCCCTCTCACCAAGTTCTCGTGAGATCTTCATCCGCCACGACCACCGCCACCTCGGCCACCGCCACGGCCACGCTGGGGCCGCATCACAGTCCTCCTTTGCAAACGTCCTGCTTCTCTGGACCGCCGCATCCTTCTTCCTTGCCCACGCCTGCGGCGCTCGCCACGCTCCACGCTCCACACTCAACACCACACGTCTTCATTAACCCCCCGTCTGCCGCCGCCCCTGTTCACCATGAATGACTCGAGCGCTTCGCGACAAGGCGACCACCCACCACGACTTCGGCTTCTCGAACTCCTGGCCAAGCCGACATGGTTGCGGCCTCGGGTCCCGCCCATCCTGGTCGGCTGCACCCGAACAGCATCCTCGCTCGCTCGCCCGACCGGGGGCGCCAGCGAGCATGAATCGTGGCGTGCTGCCCCTTCTGTCGATCTCTTTGCCTCGTGCGCAGGATGGGGAAGCTGGTCCATGCGTGGGCGTATCAGATTCGGATTCAGAATCAGAATAGAAGCACCTTCGCTGCAAACGGCCGAGGCGTGCGAACGGCCGAGGCGCGCCACCTCGAGAGGTCGTGAGGTCGTGAGGTCGGCCCGCTGGCCAAACCCGAGATACGGTGGTGCTGTACTGTACCGTACTGTACGGTATGGACATACCATCCGGTTCGCCAGATCCAAGCACGCTCGCTACACCTGCGGCCGTTCGTGAGTTGGTTCCCCCAGGCGACTTCTCTCACCCATCCATTCAACCGAACGGCTCCGGAGAGCCTTGACATCACGGAGACTTGGCATTGCTTCACGACCTGCCGGATTCTGGATGCGGAAATACCACATCCGTGATAGGAAAAGCCTTGCAATTTAGAGGCTGGAGATGGTTTCGCATCCTTGGCTGAAATATTAAGCACGGACACGGCGTTTCGACCACGTCCACAGAATACCCCTTCCCTCCTGGACTGGACTGTACGGCTGTACTTTACACAGTACTGTATGATATCTGGACCATGCCAGTGCAGAGTACCTGGGCCCACGGACGATCGATCGCAACGCACGAGATTGAGCAGAAACAACCGTGAGCGGAAAGCCTAGCCACGCTGAATGACCAAGTCACGCGTCACCAAAGGACCGGTAGGCATGCCTACCGACGCATCCAATCTGACAGCTGCTTGGGGACCGTTCGGACCGTGCTAGTCTCAGCCGAGTCCGCAATGCACCCGAATAACAGCAGACTCTTGCCGACAAACTGTACTGTATGTACAGTTTGTCGTACAGTACAGTTTGTCGGCTCGAGACTCGAGAAGGTGTTTGACTTTGGCCGCCCCACCAGGCAGCACAAAGTGGTAGCGACGGTATCTACCTGGAACATGAGCCTCCTTTCCTTGTGTCCAGTGGAGTCCATCGATCGACTAACTCGTTGAATGGCGATCTTGTCGGCTTTGTCGGGTCATGAGTCGGCCCATGCGAGTTCAGGGTTCATGCGAGCCTTCAGGGTTCATCCTCTGGCCTCCTCGATTGTACTGTAGAGCGAGGGCGACCGACGTCAGCCTGTGCTTTTCCCGCTTCGACGGGTGCGGCCAGAAGATCTCACGGAACACGTCTGAATCCATGCGCGCCAGGCCGTCTTCGAGGCTGACCGTGCCGTCCTCCCCTCCCATCTCCTCCGCCTTCTCTCCATCTGGCCTTTTCTCGCCAGCGTCTGGCCACGGCCCAAAGGTCATGGTACGTTCCGGAGCCTACTCCTAAGCTCCGTACGATGAAGTAAGTACAGGTAGATCAAACTCTACCACACGTCCTTCCTTACTCACGCCTCGCATTGAACCTTCAAGATTAGCTTTGCTCCAGAAATAGACCCTTTCTCACATACCCAGTTAGGGAAAGTTCCGTGCTCTCATTTTTCTTTGCGAAGCTTCTGTGCTCAGGGTTTCCAAGAAGTCTCACTGCAGAGATTCCGCTACAATCCCCTCACCCCTCCACCCCCAAGAAAGCAAATGTAAAAGCCCTAGTCAGGTCACGGGAGGTTGCGCGCCTCAACTGCGTTCGTTGCCTGAAGCTTGCAGATTACTTCTATGTTCCATCGCGCTTCCCGTCGTGATCACCGTCATCTTCTTATCCTTTCTCTCGTTCTCTCCTCTGTTTCCACCGTCCTCTTCTTTTATGCTTTGGATTGTAATCACTTCTCCTCCTTGGCTGACGATGCATCGCACAGAGTATGCTGTACTGTAGTACTGTAAGCATCATCACTTGCTCCGTACTCGCAAACACGTAGATCATACGCGCACCAAATGATTTCGAATACTCCAATCAGGGGTACGAATACCTGTCAACAGAGCCCCAATCTTTGAAGGCTGCTTATCTCAAGACGGCTTTGAGCATTCAAGTGTCGGTTTCGTCGTCCTCTCCCCCCCCACATATCGCAGAGAGATTGTTTGTGAGTGGGGTTTAGTTTGAAAGTGTAAGAAACTTGAAGAGGTATTTTTAGTAGTGTGACGACGAGGTTTCACTGTGCTTCCACTCCATGGCTACTCGTTTCCTGAGAACCGGTCGACGCTCACATTTATAGATGGATCACTCCCGTTCGTTGTTTCAAGAGTCGTGCAAGTGATCTGGATTTTGACCAGCCAAACGACGCTTTCAATTCGGGTACCTCACCCGGCCAGGGCGCGAACATCCTTCCCGGCTGGGAAATGAGCGACGGGGCAGCGTGGTGATCCGTCCCAAATTCCAACCCAAGCATCCAGTTCCTGGGATCCCGGGAATGACTTCTTGTCTGCACACTTCAGCCCCAGAACACCGATTGTACAGTCTTAGCTTGCCAAGCTGACTGACTAGGCGTAATCTGACGGACTCCACTTTCATCGCAGGCGATACGCAGCCAAGAGATCTTCAGGCCACGCCGAAGGACTCTCGAACTCTCGCGTTTGCTTGCTTCTGAAGTGGTACAGTACAGTACTGTGTACTGTATCTACACACACATACACACTTCCAGCCTCCCCTTTGTGTGACGACGGAGCCATGAGCAATGAACCTTGTTCCCAAAGAGGTAGGCAGGAACTTTACGTCTACGTCTGATTGGTCTACAGCGGTAGACTCTCTTCGTATCATCCGCCTACTTGGCATTATCCTCGAGCTCGAAGTACTTAGTACATCAGAACAAGAAATGACTATCGGCGACCAAAATTTTCGGGCCAGGATCTCTTGCTGACTTTGCAAGACTCTCTTGGGCTACGGAGAAGTGACTATGGATTCTTCGTGGACTTTACTTCGAATGCATGCCCCCCGTAGTCACGGACAAATCCCTCTTTCCTTGAACCCCCAAGGGTTTCCCCGTCGCCGTACACAGAGACCATGACGACCGTTGCGTCGTCGACCGCTGGCACCAACCTAAACCAAAACCCGCGAAAAGGCTTGCTGCTCTCCGGGGAGTGCGCGCATGGTTCTCATGCTGGATCGGCATCTGCGGGCGGGGGACGACTGGAGTCATCTGGTGACGTGTGCGTAGGTTGTGTGCGCGAGTGGCGGCCCGTGGAGACGATCTCCGAGGGTTGGATTTCTCAGAAGGGCCTCGATGTTGCTGGTGCCCTGAGGCGAGGGAGGGTTCATGTGCGCGGTGCTGAGCTCGGAGGGCAGATGTTCCTGACACGGAATGATGGACGCGTGATAAGCAAGTACGGAGGTTTACTCTTTATGGCAGATCTTAACCTCTGTTCGCGGTGCAGCTTGACTGAGTCATGACGAGCTGGTACTGTACAGCACAGGATGTATGTGTAGGTACTGTGCAGTACAGGATGTATGTGTAGGTACTGAACAGTACTGTAAGTATCCAGGAGATGGTATCTTTCTGGACCGGGATTGTCACTTTCCGACCATGGCTGTTCCGTGCCTCCTGTCCGGGACATGGTATCTTGCAGTGGATGGAGCCGAAGGAGATCTCCTTCGTGTCACTTCTGGCGATTTCTCTACGCCGATGCACTTTTGCTCCCGCGCAACGGATGTAAGCTGGTGAGCTAGTGCACATCAACCATCACAGTACCGTATACACGACTGAGGCGTTGAATCTTTACAGTACTGTGCGCATTCGAATCCCATCGGTCTGGGGTTGTTGGATCTCCAACATGAGTTGCGCCGAATCAGGTGGAGTTTGCGTTCCTGTCTGTCGCTGTGTGGGTGGGTGAGTGTTCGCACCACTTCGACATTCTCTGCGGCATGGGCTGGCTATAACAGGCTTCTCGGGGTGACTCTGCTGATCTGGAAGATGTAGCCCTTTGATAAGAACAAGCCATTTACCAGTCCTTCCTTCCGCTCCGCTGACTCTGGTGTTGCCGAGAAGACTTGATCTCTGTCTTATTCGTTCCATTCTGCTTTCGTGCCTCCTCCGAACGAACACGGTACTCGTAGCCTACCTTCCTACCTACCTATTGCACTGCGTTTTTTTTGGAGACTCTGCTCGTTGGCGGATCCCTTCCTTTTTTTCATGTACAGTACAGTACCTCCCGGCGTCTTTTTCCTGCTAGAAGCTCAACGCTTTCTGTGGTCACTCACTGCGCGTGCGTGCGTACGATCAATCGTCTCTGAGCTAGGAGGGTTTCTGGGAAAGAAGGTGTTGATTGATTTCCTTGCTCGGGACACGATCGTGCGCACTCTGGTGCGAAAGTGCGGTGGGGAAATCTGCCTCCAGTGAACGACGATCTTTGTGCAGACGACGGACGGTATGTAGGTAGGTACCTATGTATTCAAGGATCCGAATCTGCTTTTCACTCGGTTGCAATTCTTCGAGAGTGGGCGCTATCGATCATGTCTGGACGTAGTGGTCCAAGAGCGTTGCATAGCTGTGATACGGTGCATGTATAAGTACCTACCTTCTACCTAGATAAAGTAGGTAAAAGATAAATAAGTACACGCTGGACCTCTTTCGAGTCTGTTAGATCCCCTTCAAGCTGACGTCTACACGTCCTTGCCTGCTCGTCGTGCACTGGGGCCATCAGGTGTTTCCGAATCTACAGTACTGTATGTCCTCGCCGTCGCTGAGGCAGTGAGTGGTGACTCGTGCTCTGCATTCACGGGTGTGTTTGATGGCGAATCCTGGAGCAGGAGTGGATGTACTGTACTGTACTGTACTTCACATCTCGACACTCGTCCCTCGTCTACTGTACAGCCCAGCCCAGCCCAGCCCAGCAGAGGTTCAAAAGGGCTTTCTCGTGACTCGAAACTCCCATTCACGACTACCTCGCACCAGTCGCGGAACTGTTCCATGTCAAGCTTCTCTGCCATCCACTCGTGCTGCTCCTCCTCCTCCTCCTCCTCCTCCTCCTCCTCTCTTCAACAGCAGCAGCAGCAGCAGTAGCCGCATCCAAAGAGCAGACGCACACCCAGCAAGCCCCCAAGCCAAACAAACATGCTACTACACCTCCGACAACCGGGCATCGCTAGGCGACCAAATCCGCACCTTCACACTTCTCCTCCCCAGCACCCTCTCCGCCGACCATTCAACAGACACCTCCGACGCGCCAATGTGCCAGCCGCTCCTCGCTCACCTGTTCGTCTCGCACCGCAGCTGCGAGAGACCCGCTTGCCTGGCACCTGTTTGAGCCCGGCACCACGCCCCGGGGGCTCAGAAGCCGTTCCGTGAACACGTACGTACCTACCCGAGTGGCCGCGGCCGTGCAGTAGTAGCAGGAAGGCACATTCCGGGAAAAGGCCGCGATGGATCTGCCCAGCTCGGGTTTAGGAGGTGTGATGCGCTGTGCGCTCGCGAGGTCTCTCGGGTAGCGTGTGACGGGTGGGAGGCACTGCGTCCGTAGGGAGGGCTGTGTGTGTATCCTGTCTCTTGTTTGCGAGACGGGCGGGGGTGCTCGTGCTGGATGTTGTGGGATTTTGCGTCGCGATTTCATGGTGTGTGGTCGGTGTCGTCGGCGGGGGTCTGTCACCAGAGGGAGTTTAGTCGAGAGGAAAATCGTGGGACGGGTTGCGATGAGCTTGGCCGTGGAAGGTGGGTATGCGAGATCAGGTTTCTCTTGTGAGTGGGTGTGGGCACTAGACAAGTTTCTCTTGTGAGTGAGCGTGGGCACTAGATTCCGGTAAAGGTCTATTCAGTCGGTGGAAAGGGAGTAAGTGAGTTTCGGCTTGGAATTGGGGGGGGGGGGGGGGACAAATGGTCAACAACAGAGAACAGTGGACGAGGCTTTCGTGATGGGAACGGATAGATAGAGTTGCTACCGGAAAGATTAGGCACTGAGCGTAGTTTGAGAGAATAACAAGATGGGTTTTTGCTGGCGTGGTGTCAAGATGTGTCAATTTGAGACTTTACGAGTGCCTTCCATCTTGGGCTTGACGTGGACGGCGGGACGGAACTTGACTTATAGCGACTTTTGAAGAGATCCCAAGACCAGAGAACTACTCTGAAGAGTAGACAGGAAACTAAAGATCAGATCAGCATGCTTTGGCAACACTGGAGTACATGTAGGGATGAGAGTATGAAGAAGTCTGGGACCACACCTCCGAAGACAACAGACTAGGCACCAGAGCCCTCTCCTTTACGGCCCAAGGCCCTCACGCTTTCGCGCCCTCCTCCTGCGCCTTGATCTTTTCAAACAATCTCAGAAAGACAGCGGCTTGCTGGGCACCCCCAACCTCATACTTGCCCTGCACCGTAAAATTCGGCACCCCGCTTATCTGGTTCCTCCTCGCCTGCTCCACCTCCTGGTCCACGGCAGGTCCCCCCTTACCACTTTCGAGCCACTCCCTCGTCTCGCTCTCGTCGAGACCAGCTCTGACAGCCGCAGCTAGCAAGACATCGTGGCTCGTGATGTCCTCTTCGTTCTCAAAATACGCGGCAAACAGCTCTTCCACGACCCGGGTCTGGAGAGCGGGCGACTTGGACTTCCCGAGCTGGATCAGGCGATGCGAGTCCCGCGTGTTGCCCGTCTTGCCCCCGTACTTGAAACCGATGCCGACTTCTCGGCCGGTTTGCGAGAGGCGCTCAAACATCATAGAAGCGCGCTCCTCGCCGAACTTGGCTTGGTAGAAGCCGGTTTTGTCGACGGCTGGCTTCCTCGTGTTTGATTAGTCTTCCATCCTCGAGAGCAGGGACGGAAGCGAGATAACCCACCGGTCTTGGGAGCATCAGGATTCAGATAGAAAGGCATCCAGCTCGTCGAGAACGTATCTCCCGAGTTGGGATGCAGCTGCTTGTACGTCTCAATTGCCTTTTCCAGCTTCTTTTTGCCCACATAGCACCAGGGACAGACCGTGTCGCTAACGATATCGATGTTGAACTGTGTCATTCTGCGCAACGTGGGTCCAAACATTCAAGGAATAATGTTGGTAGTCGTGCTGATCGTACTGTAGCTGTAATAGAGACACTTCACTCAGGGGGATGTCGCATATAAATAGAGGAATGGGGTTTGAGATGTGGCGAGAGAAGATTATAAATCATTCAACAACCCTAGTCGACCAGGAAGAAAGACCGCTCCGAAGCGGACATGTCGGCTGTGAAGAGCCGCATTCGAAGACTATAGCCAAGTGCAACGATTCTCTATCCTAGAACATCGAGAATGCCGAATCCCCAAACCAATTGATTTCCCCTCGCCGGTTCTATCTCGTGAGCTGATAGAAAAGATCCCCGGCGTGAGATGTCAAGAGACCAAAGCCATTGACCCCCCTAGCGGGTGGAAAATTAAGTGACCGACCACGCGTGCCTTTGCCAACCGAACAGCCTCGAAGTGAAGACCGATTCAATCTCTTCACACGCAATGGAACTGCAAAAGAGATCACTTCCAGTTCCGTCGCGGAAGTTTGAAGCCTATGCCTTGTTTCAATGTCGAGTTGAACAATTGACTACGAACCGAGATGGAGGTGCTTTGTACGTGATTTAAATCTTCGCCCGATAGCCTTCTTCTCGAGCACTTGATAGAATGCTCTGTAGAAATCGGTATTTCATAGTAGCAAATTCTTAATTTCATTAACTGCCTCTTCTTGCTTGAGACCGCACTTACCGTCTGCTCTGCTCACGAATTCCAAACTCACAGCCGGATACCTTTCAGTTGGAATATGAAAGGCTCTTACCAGCATAACCATCATACAACTCTTAGAATCACAGTGATAGCACCTCTTGCACTGAAACGCTCAGAAATTGAAGGTGTCTGATTCCCAAGCTGCCATACTTTTCTCAGTACCGTCAACCTCCAACCAAGGTGAACCCAACGCCGTCGCTAATGAAAATGCAATGCTCGCCCTCAACACGCTATGCAATGCTTCTGAAACCCATCGAAACTCTTCGGACCCTTTGGTGACCTTGGACGGGAAAATCACCGCTTCATGTGAGAGTAATCTTTGAGAAGATGCGACATATGGAGGTTAGTAGTTTTTCCAGCACGCGCGGCTCTCTTCTTCTTCTCCTTCAGCTTAGGGGGTGCCTTGATGCGCTTGGCAGGATCTTCGCTCGCAGGCTTCTGGCCGGCCTCTTGGAGCTTCCGGACCAGCTCATCAACGGAGGGAAGTTCGATCTTACGCCACATCGTTATGAAGTCGGGCTCGATCTTGTGAACCAAGGTAGGGTCGTCGCCCCAAACCATTCTGGCATGATTGTCCTTCTTGGTTCGCGTGACCAAGACCTTGTGCTCCTTCTCCAATTCGTCGATAGCATCCTCACAGTCTGTCCAACCATCTTTGAGATCCTTAACAGACACTCCACGCGCGTCGGCCTTACACTGAAGATATGCGATGAGATCGGCTTTGGAGCGAACGTTGATGACAGGTCGATGAACGAACGTGCCCGAGCACCAAGTCTGAGTCTTCAGGTTCGGGTCTGGGAACCATTGAACGCGGTCGTGCTTCTTCAGAACCCTCGCAATCGTCATCTTGGTTCCTTCACTTGCATGCACCTGGCTCAGGTACTCCAGGATCTCCTTGAACGTCTTCGGCTCATCCTTCTTCTTCAAGAACTCGATCACATAAGTGACCTGGGTGAAAGCATCTTGTCCGTAGCCCGTTGCTGCAGGTTGAGAATAGACCACATTGGTTGCCTCCTTCTTCTTCGAGGCCTTGTTATCGGGCTTCGAGGAAGTTGAAGTGCTCGACGGTGCGGGAGAAGGCGCCGATTCTGGAGTAGGTGGCGCGAGTTTGCGTTTCTTCGTAGCAATCTGGGGAGCCGCAGACATAGCACTGCTCTTGAACTGAGCCTGCTGCTTCTGGAGATAGGAAGACATGACGGCTATGGTGTTGGGTGCACAGCGGAGGGTTCGCCCTTGTCGAGGAAGGGTGAGAAGGAGACGGTTCCAGTGTGTCAAGATGGCCACGGTAGGTCAGTCTGCGGGTCGCGTTCGCCAGAGCCGATGGCTAGATCGGACGTGGGTTACTCATAGAGTCAGTCACCGGTGCTCAGCCGTGCTTGGGCGTGTACGAACGTGTTTGATGAGGGCGAGAAAGAAAAGTGAAAGAGAGAGGAGTCGGAGAAGGAGAATAGAGAATCGAGAATAGACCAGAATAGAAGTCTGGCAAATCGCGCCCAAGCTTCGAGGCGAGGCTAAGATCTTGGCACTCGACTTGAATTTCGCGCTAAGGCTGCCTGCTGTTTGCGTGCCAGAGCTTCAGAGGACCACAACCCAACCTCCCATCAACAACTTCTTCCACTTCCACTTCTACACTCGCTGGAACAGCGTCGCCGGTACAGAACCCGCGAGATATGTACTGATCCGAGGCAGCCGGTTTCCACATCTCAACCCCTCCCCAGCAGCGGCGCCCAAGCGCATCGACATACCAGACGCGCTTCCTTCCACCCCACAAGGACCACCTTTGTCTCTATGGGATCCAGCCCAAGTTCATGAAGCCCTTTCCGTAGGCATGGCTACAGCTGTACTGGATGTCGGCTACCTGTCGGCCTATCTCAGTGTGCCCCAACAGACTCTCAGCTCAGTCATCGACTCACCGACCGCCGAGCTTGTTCGATCGGTCCTTGAAGCTGTCACTGCTAAGGCACGCGAGCACGATGAACTGGCCGCAGACAAACTCCGGGTGGATATTGAGTTGGAGAACTCGGTGAGGAGCACAGAGACTCGCATTGAAGGTCTGCGCGCAAACCTCGAGAAGGCACAGAAGACCGTTGAAGAAGTCCGCACCAAGTTGCAGGAAGAAGGTACGACCACCCGATCGATGATCTGTGACGACGCAGAATACTAAGAAGCATGTTTGCGCAACAGAGAACGCAAGATCGTCTCTCGAAGGTGAACTGCAAACCTTGAAATCTTCGTCGACCACGTCAACATCAGAAGCGGAAACATTACGAGCGCGAATCGCATCTCTCGAGGCAGCAAACCGAGACACGGTTGCAGTACTCGAATCAAAGACAAGCGCGAATGACAACCTTTCTCAAGATCTACAGAAGCAACACCAGAAGGGCCTAGAGCTGAGTCAACAACTCACAGCCCTCCAGCAGCAGGTTCAGAGCGCTAATGCTGCTGCGTCGAGTGCCAAGTTCCGCGAGCAGTCCCTCAGGCAGGAGATCGAGCTAGCGAAGCGTAACAATGAGTGGTTTGAGAACGAGCTGAAGACCAAGAGCGCAGAGGCACTGAAGTACCGGAAGGAAAAGGGAGCACGAATTGCTGAGCTTCAACGCCTGAACGAAGACACAAACTCGAACTTGGAGACTCTAAAGAAGACCGAACAGGCTTTGAGGAACCGCGTTGAAGAGCTCCAAAAGAAGGTGGAAGAATCCCTCAGCAAGGTGCAACAGCTTCAAGAAGCAGCTGCCAAGTCCGAGGAGGGCTACCGCCAGGAGCTAGAGAGTGCCAACCGACTTGCTGAACTTCAAGCTCAACAAGCAGAAACCCACAAGAACAGACTGAAGGAAGTCGAGGCCAGTCTGGAGAACATCAAAGATGATGCAGCCGAGGAAGTTGGGCGATGCCAATCGGAGATGGAAGCAGAGAGACAGGAGCGGGTAGTTTTGGAGCATCGCATATCTGAGTTGGAAGCCGACAATGACCGCCTCGAAGCCATTATTGCTACCCGCCCGGGATCTGTCCCAGGAACCCCTCGCCAAAGCCTTAACGGAAGAGCAGGATCGCCTGCTCAATTCGGAACACCCGGTTCTGTACGGAAAACAAATGCTATGACCGCGACCCAATTTGCCGAGGAGAATTTCAAGCTTCGCAACTTATACCAAGCCGAAAAGCGACGAGGCGACCGCCTTGCAGCAGAAGTAGATGAAATGATGCAAGGTCTGGAGGCGAAGCAGCCGGAGATTGAGGAAGCCCAGGCTGAGAATGGCCGCCTTCAACAAGAAGTCATCGAGATGTCAAAGTTCGTCGACCAAACCGGAAAGGAGAGAGATCGTGCGAAGAAGGATGCTAGAAGAGCAGAGAGTGAAGCTTCGACCGCGAAGGCAGAGGCCAACATACTACAGCAACAGCTCCGCGATCTTAGTGCTCAAGTCAAGATGCTACTTAGCGAGTTGGATGCCCGAGAACGCGGACTTGGTGCGTTGAGCCCTGAGGAACAGGCACAGCTTGAGCGCTTAGCTCGCGGCGAAGTCAGCGAGGATGCCTTTGAAGGACTCACTGATACCGATCGATTTATCAGCCAAAGATTGACGGTTTTCCGCAGTGTGAGCGAATTGCAAGAAAAAAACCAAGAACTTCTCAAGATCACGCGACAACTCGGTGCACAAATGGAGAGCGAAGAAGCACTTGCTGCGAAGCATCAAGCCGCCAAAGACCATGAAGAAGTACGTAATCTGCAAGCAAAGATCGAGAATTATAAGGATGAGCTACAATCCATGATTACTCGCTCGGAGAGCTACATCAAGGAGAGAGACATGTTCCGTCGCATGCTTCAGCATCGTGGCCAACTTCCAGCCAACGCAGATCTTGCCTCTCTCTTCGGCCAATCAGTCGATGGAAACCAAAATGGCTTGATGCAATCAACTGAGCAGACTCCGGGCACTCGGGACAGCGCAATTTTGCTGCGCGAACTTCAGTCTCATTTTGACCAGTATAGAGAAGAGCAGTCAACAGATCGTCGCACGATGAAGGAGCAAATCGAGAGACTGTCTCAGGAAAAAGGATCCCTGCAGGCTGAGATTGCTAAGATAAACAGCCAACTCACACTGACCAGCGAACGATACGATCTACTCAACTCTAACTACACCATGTTGCAAAATGAAAACTCGGAATTGCAGAAGCGGTCACGAATCCTCTCAGATTCAGCCGCAAAGCAAGACCTACGTACACAGCAGGTCGCTGAAGATCTCGTTGAAGCCAAGGGTCTTGTCGAGAGTATGCGAAATGAAAATGCGAACCTCAAGGCTGAGAAGACACTCTGGAAAGACATCCAGGAGCGTCTGAGTCAAGACACTGAGGAATTGATGAATGAACGCACTCGATTGAACGCGTTGGTTGCTAATCAGCAAACACTCCACAACGAGCGCGAACTATCTGATGCCGAAACCAGACGTCGACTGACAGCACAAGTGGAAAGCTTGGAGACAGAATTGAGCGCGACCAAACGCAAACTCAATGACGAGGTTGAGGATAGCAAGAAAGCTCAACTTCGCAAGGAATACGATTCTCAACAAAACCAGAAGCGCATTGATGATCTTGCGTCGAGTCTCAGCCAGGCACGAGAAGAGTTGGTAGCTGCCAAGACAACCCGTGATCATCTACAATCACGGGTGGATGAGCTTACAATTGAGCTGAAGAGCGCAGAGGAACGCGTGGAGCTTCTCCAGCCCAGACTTACGTCACGATCAGGTGCTACTGCCGAGACTGGCGGTACAAACGAGGATGTTCCTGACGGAGATCTTAACAGAGAGCAGGAACTCGCACTTGAGGTGTCAGAGTTAAAGAGGGATTTAGAACTCGCAAAAGCCGAGCTCGAAAACACCAAGAGCCAAATGGAGCAATACAAGTCCATCAGCCAGTCGTCCGAGGAAGAGTTAGCCAGCTTCAATGCCACTCAGGATCAATACCGCGAGGAGATGGATAGCATCATCGAGGAGAAAGATACCAAGATCCGCGAGCTCCAACAAAGAGTCGATGACATCTCATCCGAATTGACCAATACTAACAACGAATTGACTTCTCTGCGAAATGGTCAGTCCGAAGTTGCTCGTCAAGCGGAGGAGGAGAAGGCGACTCTTCAAGCAGAGATATCTCGTCTCAAGGACGAGGACGAGAAGCATGCGACTGCGGCACAGTTTCACCAGCAAGACCTTCGAGCACAGGCGGCCATCGCAACCAAGGCCCAGCAAGATTACGAAAACGAGTTGGTCAAACATGCCGAAGCTACGAAGCTACTTCTAGCTCTGCGAACCGAGCACAACAAACTCAAGAGTGAATCGTCTACTCTCAAAGCGGAGGCTGAATCTGCCAAGGTAGCTCTGAGCCAAAGCCAAAGCTCCTGGGAAGATCGCCGAGAGCAATTCGAGAAGGAGCTGAAGGAGCTGAGGACTAGACGTGATGATCTAAATTCTCAGAACAAGCTGCTCCATCAGCAACTGGAGGACGTAGGTACTCAAATTACCGGTTTGCAGCAAAGTCGCGCAGTGGAAGCTGGGTCCCCTGCAGTGGAGTCCACTGGTGATCGAAATGTAGATGGCCTTCGGGAGCTTAATGTCTTCCTGAGAAGAGAGAAAGAAATTGTGGAAGTCCAGTATGAGATGAAGGTTCAGGAAGCCAAACGTTTGCAACAGCAGCTCGATTACGCACAGTCTCAACTCGACGAGGCCCGACTTAAACTCGACCAAGAGCGCCGACAAAATGCCGATGGTAGCCGAAGCTCTGTTGCTCACAAGGACCTCATGGAGAAGCTCAGCGAGCTAAATCTATTCCGTGAAAGTAGTATCACTCTTCGTAACGAAGCTCGCCAAGCACAGAGTCAGTTAGCTGAGAAAACTAGGCGGGTCGAAGAACTTCTGGAGCAAATTCAGCCATTGGAAACCAGAATACGAGAGCTCGAGCAAGGAAAGGAGACCACGGGTGAAGAGATGCGATTATTGCAAGAGGACCGAGATAGATGGCAGAAGCGTACTCAAGACATTATCTCAAAATATGACCGAATCGACCCAGCTGAGATGGAACAGCTTAAAGAGACCATCGAGTCATTACGTGCTGAGCGCGATACTTTGCTCGAGGAACAACAACCTTTGCAGGAGAAAATCCAGGGTTTGGAAGCTGACAAGACTTTATGGCAACAATCACGAACAAAACTGATTGATCAAGCTAAGGAGCGTAATCGCATCAACTTGAACCAAAACAAGGAGCGTACAGCGGAGAGAGATGCTGCAATTCAGGAGAAGGAGAGTCTCGAACAAAAACTCAGTGGCCTCCAGCACGAACTTGAAACAGCCATCCAGGAGAAGGAGTCAACTGAGCAACAACTCACATCCCTAGGCCAAGAGCTAGAAACAGCTAGATCAGAGCGCGATCAAGCCCTACAAAACGCCTTTACAGTTCCTCAGCACGCACCGACTCCTGCGGCTGCACCGCAAGATAACTCGGCATTTGTGCAGCAAATCGCAGAATTGCGTAGTGAGCTTGAACAGGTCAAGCAAGAAAAGTTATCACTGGAAGCTCAGGTCAAGGAACTGGGAGAACAACTCGAGAAATCCAATGCCGAACGAGACAACGCCATTGCAGAACTTGCAGAAGCACGGTTGAAGACAACCCCCCCGACTTCTGATGACACCTCACAAAATGGAACGGAAGAAGGACAAATCGAAGAGACGCCTAGCTCAGGGCTCGGAGACGAGCAAAGAAAGGCTTTAGAAGATCGCGTTGCTGCTGCAGAGTCCAGAGTCAAGGAGGCGGAAGCAAAGGTCAGTAAAATGGAGGAGGACATGGATACTAAGTTGCGTGAACGTTCCGAGAAGATGAAGACGGCATTGAACAAGAAGCTTGTTGAGTCCAGAGAATCTCAAAAGGCCGAAATTGCAGCCGAATTCGATTTGCGTTTGGAACAGGAGAAGCAAATCTGGCTAGCAGAGAACAAGGTCGCTCAGAATCCCCAGCCTTCTGCCACGCCATCAAAGGTGACCACGGACTCTAAGTCTGCCGCCGAGATAGCACCCGGCACACCGGCAACTCCAAGTCAACAGCCGCAAACAAGCCCGGCATTCCCTAGCATGTCCGAGAAGGAAGTAAAGGATTTTCTAGCTAGCAACCCTACCGCCAAAGACATCTTGAAAAACAACATTCAAAGATTAGCCGCGATCCAAACGCAAAAGGTTAAAGATGAGCATGCCAAAGAGACCCAGAAGCTCATGGATGAACACGCACGATCATTGGCCGATATCTCCCAAAAGGCCGAAGCTGCAAAGGCAAATGCAGTCACAATGGAGTCCAAGAAGTCTGCATTGAGAATCAATATGACGGAGAACAAGGCCCGGAACGCGACCGGGAAGTTGGAAATTGTTGAGAAAGCTGCTCACGAAACCCCAGAGCGACCTGTTGGAGAGGTCTGGGAGGATGTCAAGGCTTGGAAGCCATCAGTGCCTGCTCCGGCGGCCACTGGCGCTCCTGCCGCACCTACAACTGCTCCTGGTATGATACTTGCCCATTTCCAAGATTTTCCATGACTAACATAGTAAAGTACAAGCCCAGAATGCTGCACAATCAAGTAGCTCAATTGCCACAAATTCTACGCCGAGTGAGGTCAAAAATGAAGCCGCAGCTTCGTTGTCGCTGCTTATTCCGCCACCTCAACAGCCACCTCCGCCGCGTCGAGCATCACAGGCATTGAACAACGGTCCAGAGCAAAATGGCGCGATGGCCATCCCTCCTAGCAATATTCCCAACGTAAGTTCGCAGTACCTTACAAGCAGAATAGAAGCTAACTATCCCCTAGGCCCCTGTTAACAACCAGCAGCGTGTGTCGTCGATCCCAACAATGCGGGGAGGTGCAGCAGTTCGAGCTCGTGGGGGAGCGTCTCAGATTAACCAGGCACGTGGAGGTGCAGGCGGACAAGGAGCACACAGTGGCAGAGGAGGTCGAGGTAGAGGCGGTCCACCGGCTGGTGGAATGAATGCTCATGCACCTCCTTACAGCCCAACCGGCCAAGCAGGCATCAAGCGGGGTAGGGAAGATGGATTGGTCGGCGGCGGTGGTCAACAACACGGTGCGAAGCGACCTCGAGGTGGTTAATTCTAAAAGAGAATATAGGGAGTTCCGCTTTTGCCTGTATGATACCTGCTCATTGCATAGCCATCGGATGGTTTTATTTGATCAGGAGGAAAATCGGCGTTTATCAGGCGTTGGGATATTGTGGCATATTGTCATTGTACAACAGAGAACATGGCTATATGGAAAAAATCACATGATAACACAGCCCTGGACTGAACTGTTCATAATAGTTCTATCCAGCTGTGGTGGGCCTTCATTGCCCTTTTCCCATACAGAGTACCACATCTCCATCTCACGTACCGATCTAACATTTACAATAGATAATTTCCGCAAAGGATCTGGTAGCTTAGACTCCTGTTTGCTTGATTTGCGGATGGGCGAGAGAGGGCTTGTGAATTGGATTCTGGAGTTTGGCTTCTTGGGGGCTGACTGCCCTCACCTGAGGTTTTAGCGAGATGTGTTAGCGAGATCATTGTAAATAGAGTTGACAATAGTGATTTGAGAGCTGTTGATAGCCGAGATGGACTTTTTGGGGGGAATGGAAAGATCAAGATCGTAGCTTGTAGATGGGTCATAGCACGTCTTTGGCTTGACCAATAGTAAGGTAGTAAACAGGAGGCTTTAGTGAAAAGATGGTTCAATGAGATGAGCCCATCGCATCCACATCTTCGTGGGTACAGCATCAGGTCATGATCGTCCTGGAATTCTACAACCAGGTCTTACCTAAGCTCTACATAAAGCTCCTCTGCTGCCAGTCCTACGCCCCGTTTCCGCCCTCGGACTGCTCACAAATCCCTCCGTATCGCGAAAAAGTAATTGCCCAACTTTTCGCTTCCAGGAGCCTCTTTCCACCCCACACCAGGTATATAAACCACCCCCCTGACCATCGGGCTGTTCCAGCCTCCCGCTTTTAAGAAATACCCTCTCAACTCCTCTTCATTGATAAACTTCTCCCAGTCGTGCGTCCCGCGGGGCACAATCCTGGCCAAGTCCTCCGCAATCAGCTTCGTCGTCACCCAGCTCGCCCACGTTCGCGCAATAGTGCTCATCACTATCCAGCCCCCCGGCTTCACAAACGGCGTGCACAGGTCGAGGAACTCAGCCGGGTGCGTAATATGCTCGATGACTTCAAACAGGGACAGGACGTCGTATTTATGCTCCGCTGATGCCGGCTGCGGCAGTTCTTCGATGGACGTATGGATATATGTCAGTCTCCCCTGCAAGCTTGGATCCTGCCGCGCGTGGCCCTTCGCCACAGCCAGCACCTCAGGACTCGGATCAATAGCCGTCACGCTCCTAGTGCTGCCCAGTCGCGCGGCGCTCTCCGCGAATATGCCCCCTCCGCACCCAACATCCAGGTATCGGATCCCGTGAGCAGGCGGCGGATCGGGCTGCACGGCGTGGCAGCTCTTGATGAAGTCGTGGCGGAGAGGGTTCATGAGATGCAGCAGACGCGAAGATCCGTGCGGGTCCCACCATGTTGAGGCCAGAGCATTGAAGTGCGAGACTTCTTCTGGGTTGACGGACGAGGAGGTGCTGTGATGCCGGAACTGGTCTCGCACGAATCGGGGCGCGGTGCGGAGGAGGAGGTTGAGGTTGCGGAGAGAGGTTTGTTTGATTAGGGGGGTTGCCATCATCGTCGCTTCTAGTCTGACGGTGCTCAATTGAATCTCCAGATGATGTTTGTTGACAGGCAATTAGTTGACCTGTGTAGAGCGAACTGGTGATGGTGATGGCGTTGTTGATCGAGAAAGTATTTTGGCGTGGAGAACAAGACAACGTCCAAGCTCCCGCCCCGGCATTTCCTCGGTTCAACCTCGCTGACAGGAGCTCAGGTATTTCGGTCTTCGTAAGCCGTTTGCAACTTGTGATCCATTCAAAAGACCTCACACTCTACAGAGTATCCTTCGTTCTTCCGACAAACTTGTATATTTATATTCTCATCTTTTTCACAGCACATTTCCCTGGGCGACCAAGCATCGAAAGTGCAGTTTCAACAGCGGAGCAGCGGGGTAATTCCAACGTCTCAGTCCCCCTCACACCACTCGCAGCATAGCAGCAGCAATGCCTTCCTCGGCCATTGCCCAGCAGTTCGACAGCATAGAAGACACAATTGAAGCCTACAGTTCGTCAATTCCTCCCCTCCTGTTCCTCCAAATTTCAAACCTCCTCTCTCCCGGCTCGAGCAAACAGTTTTAACATCTCTCCATAGAAAATGGAGAGTTCATAGTCGTTCTTGACGACCTCTCCCGCGAGAACGAAGGCGACCTGATCATCGCCGCGGAAGACACCACGCCCGAGAAGATTGCCTTCATGGTCCGCTACACCTCGGGCCTCATCTGCGCGCCCATGACGCCCGCCCTGACGACGCATTTCGACCTCCCGCAGATGGTCGCCGCGAACGAGGACCCGAACCGCACCGCCTACACCGTGTCCATCGACGCCGAGTCGCCCGAGACCACCACGGGCATCTCGGCGCACAATCGCGCCCTGACGTGCCGGACGCTGGCGAGCAAGGACGCGACGAAGGCGAGCTTTCGCCGGCCGGGCCATGTGTTCCCGCTGCGGGCGCGCGAGGGCGGCGTGCGGGAGAGAGCGGGACACACGGAGGCGGCGGTGGAGTTCTGCAGGTTAGCCGGGAAGAGGGAGGTCGGTGTGATTTGCGAGTTGGTGGAGGATGGCGAGGAGGTGGAGGGGCGGGCGCTGAGAAGGGGGCCGGAGATGATGAGGAGGGATGGCTGCTTGGCTTTTGGGAAGAAGTGGGGGCTCAAGGTGTGCACGATTGAGGATCTGGTCGAGTATGTCGAGAGGACCGAGGGGAAGCTGGCGAAGAAGGCGAATGGAACGTCATGAGGTCGTGGATGCGAGTGCATTGAGTAAGGCGTTTGATCTGTGCCACTCCAAAAGAATCCGTGTTATTACAAACCGAGATCCTCACGGTCTGGTAAGTGCTTCACGTCGGACTTATAATGAGCGATTTTCGGTGACTGTTTTCGCTTCTTTCTCTTACTGACAATTGAAAAATTTGATGCCTTCCTTTTCACCCGCGGGTCTGATATTCTTGGCACTGGTTCATTCGCAGCACTGAGAGCTAATGTTTTCTTGCAGAACCTACAGTTGGCTATCAGTATCTGGCCCAAAAGGCATTGATTAAGAGCCTCGATGACCGATATGTGGACAGTCAGCCTTTTCCACATGTCGGCAAAGACTCGAGCAAAATTTTAGATGGCTGTCACTAATAGAAGAAAATTGAGACTGGTTGACCATTGACAGTTGACTTAAATTCGGCACAGCCTTACGTTGAAGTATTGCATGATATTATCTGAGGCCAAACAATGCCAGTTCCAATCAGACCCGACTCATTGCCCGTAGCCACCTACTTGTGGAACGACTTGACTTTCTCCATCTCGTCATAACTACCCATGAAGATACCAGATCTGTCATGGATGGTCATCGGCATAACCTCCATCATACGGTTCATCTTGCTGTTCAAAGCTTGTCCGCCAGCTACAAGGGTTAGCTTTCATACTTCTCGGAAGTGAAAGATCTTGACCTACCATTCTCAAATACCATTGCCATGGGAGCACACTCATATAAAATCCTCAGCTTCCCCTTCGGACTCTTCTTGTCCGCAGGATAGGCAAAAATACCACCATACAACAGCGTACGATACGCATCAGCAACCATACTGCCAATATATCTTGCCGAATACGGCTTTCCACCCTCTTGAGTAGGATATTTGAGCGAGTTGAAGTAGTCCTTGACAGGGTCCTCCCAATACAGAGAGTTACCCTCGTTGACCGAGTAGATGGATCTTGTTTTCGGGATCCTCATATCGGGATGCGTAAGGATAAACTCGCCGAGCGCCGAATCCATCGTAAAGCCGTTGACAGTGCTGTTCTTCATGGTAATAACCAATTGCGTGGAAGCGCCGTACATGGTGAAGCCGGCAGCCACCAGCTCCGTTCCAGGCTTCAGCAGATCCTCCTTCGTGCCTGTCGAGCCCTCTTCCAGCTTGTGGATGCCGAATATCGTACCAACGGACACACCAGCGTCCAAATTGGAAGAGCCATCGATAGGGTCGCATGCCACTGCATACCGGGCACCTTTGTGTTCGGGAAAGAAGATGGCCTCCTCCTCCTCTTCGGAGACGAGCACCGCGCACTTTCCGGACGAGCGCATGGCGGCTATGAAGAGGTCGTTGCCGATCACATCGAGCTTCTTCTGGTCATCACCGGTGGTATTGCTGGAGCCAGCGAGACCGGTGAGGTTGATGAGAGTTGCACGGCGGATATAGTAAGCTATCGACTTGAAGGAGAACTGGAGGGCGTGGCAGAGGAGGCTGGAAGGCAGTCAGTCTTGTTGCACCTTGCTCATGGGCTTGAGAGAGCATGGGAAAGCATACGTGAAGTCTCCGGTGGCTTCTTTGTGTTTCGCCTGCTCTTCTGTCAGAAAGCGAGTGAGCGTGACAATGTCCGTGTTGATCTTCTCCTCCTGCTGCGTGGTGTTGGAAGCCATGATGGGTCACTGAAGTTGAGGAGAGTCGATAGATGCTGAGGCTTGTAGGATCGTGAGGTACTGTACAGTAGAGCAACTGAGACGAATCGATGGGTTGGTGATATCTGGCATCTGGGTAAAGATGGAGGGTGAGGGTGTAGGGTGAGGGTGAAGGGTGGACCTCGGGTCGAGCAGGGTGGGTGCAGTGCGGCCGTCATTCTCGTGATGGAAGTGCTGATACTTTGGAGCTCCTGGTTGTTCCTGCCAACCGACCCGTTCGGCCCATCTTCACCTTGCCCCGCTTCGCTCGCTCGGCACAACCGCGGGAGCCCGGAGCCGGGAGCTTGGAACCCGGAGCTGGGAGCTTGGACACGGGGCGGGAGATTCCGGAGACGGGCGGGCGCGATGCTCGAAGTCTCGTGACTCGGTACGGCCTCGGGGAAGGTCACGTGAAACTAGCGCCGTCTCCCCACTGCAAAAAAAAATTCTTGGAGCGAGAGCTTCGTCCTTCGTCTGTCCTCCTTCAACACACCCGCGGCATCTCAACAACCACAACTGTGCTTGCGCACAGTCACTCAGCACCTGGCAATGGTAAGCAGCAGCAGCTCTTCTTCCTCTTCTTCCCCTTCTCCTCCTTTCTCTTCTCTTCAAAGTGATGACACACATACAACCGCAAACTAGAGTCTTTGATCCCCAGGGACATGAAACTTTTGTAACACGTCAGTCTGAAATGGAAGCAACATTGCTCAAGCACAGGTACCGTCGACGTTGGTAACATTGCTAATCTTGTTCCAGGTGCCATGGTGCGCCTCTGAACGCGAGCAACGCTGGCCGGCCAGCAGTCCCGGATTCTGTGGTAAGCACATCTTCTTCCCACTGTATCCCTTGTCTGCCCTGCTTTGATGAACATTCGTGCTTTGCACGCTGGAAATTACCGACTGAAAAATCTTGTCGAAAATAAATGGCTATTTCTGAGCACCTTACTTTTCCCTACGCATGTTATCTTCCACTACTTTACAAGCATGGCACTGACAAGCATCAAGCTAAAGGTTCCTGATCAATATCAGCTCCCAAGGTACGATTCTACCTCCCTCTTTCCCATATATTCTACGATCAAATGATGAATGGCACTGGGCTCCGACAGTCGACAAGATCGTGCTAGTTGTGACGGACAAGCCCCTTGTGGCAGGCCTAGAAAACCTCGCCCACTGATAACAGTCGGACACAAACCAGGATTCGGGATGGCGTGGCAAAACAATCGCTGATTCAACTACAGCTCTTCTGAAAGAACGATCATGATTCGTTACACCGGAGGGCTTAGTGTATCTTGGTAGGTCATTAGTTTTTTGTTTCAGTCTCAACTTCCATTTCTATGATGAGCATTTTAGATGACGAGTCTGATCCGGTTTACCGATGTTGACACAAATCAAATTATACCATTCATGCCAACTGATTTATCTTGGAAAAATCCCCACTAGCATTGTTTAATTTCTTGGCCTTTACTTACAAAATTTCTAGGCAGACTTTATCTCGCATCTTTCACTCTGCTTAGCGCCTCTGCTCTACAACATCTTGCAGAGAGTCACGACCCGCCTGCACTCAATTGCGACATGTTCATACTAGGTAAGCTCGTTCTCTCGTTCCAGACGAACCTCGAGCTTAATGATGACCTCGACCGACAATGACAAGCATATGTCCAAGCCTCTGGGCGGTGACGAGTCTGTCTTAACTGAAAATGCTCAGATCGTCTCAAGACTTATTACACACAATGTGGACCTAGCTGACAGTTTTCGTAGCAATCTACCTTTACTTTGAGACAACAGATCCGGCCCTATGAAGTCCATTTGCGACTTCGTTCGGGCAGTGAGCTTCGTGTCAGTCAGGTATTCTCGGGTATGCTTTTTACCTCTCCTTACCTGTTTCTCCAACCTTTACATGATGATCAATAATCACGACGGTCAACATAAAGCCACACGTTGGTAGTGATGAGAATGCCTGTGACAGGGCTGTAGATCTGATAGATTTCCCTTGTCCAATATTTAATGAATCGCAAGAATCTAAAAGGTTCATCACTGATGACTCTTCTCAAGCAGCTTCATGTTCAGGTAGAGTGCTCCAACAAGTCTCATCACCGCCTTTGTTGTGGACGAGACGAAACATTTTCATTGAAATCTGAGCTTAGTGCTTAGGCTTGAAGAAGATCGGTGTGCAGACTTGCGTCGAGCATCTTTTATCCGGCAGGTCGTTCTCTTATCAAGTCTTCCACTCGTCAACCTCGCTACTCCTCGTTCTTCCTTCTCATAGCGAGCAGCACAACTCATTCCCAAAAGACAGCATTGGAGACGGAAGATTCTACACATGTCCCGTGGCTCATTAGCTTCGCTTTGAATGTACTATTCTGCAAGTTTTACTTCGTTCACTTGCGCCAACGCCATCCATCCATTACCGTACTCGACGTTTGATCCCGTACCAGGCATGTATCAATCCATCCAAATTCTACAAAAAGACCCCAAGCCATCCCTGCGCAATCACTATGTCCTGCATCGCCAGTAGGCGGGGTATCATCTGCCAACCTTCATCCAACCGGGCAGCTGGTCCGCCTTTCCGAATTGCAAAGTGTCCTGCCTAACCGTACGCCTCCAACGTGTATTTTACCTACTCTCCGAAACCTCCCAAACAAAACACCCTCATCCAGAAAGCAAAGAAACCAGCATGCTGAAGGGTGGCACTGCCAATACCCAGTAATTGACACGCAAGTTCGCAACCCCGAGTCCCTTCTTGGATCCCGGCGTCGCAGTCGCCGTAAAGAAGCCCGTCAGCGTCTGCGTCGCCGTCGTCACCTCCACCGATGAGCTCCCAGACGCCTTCGAAGTCGTCGACAGGCTGACTGAGCGCCAGTCATCAGTCTCCTCGTACAAGATCCCGTTGATAATCACACCTTCGCCATTGATGATCTTCTGCTTCTGGTCGTCTGCACATGTTTGCGGGATGTTGCGCTGGTAGCAGGTTGGGGAAGGCGACGAAGGAAGATCGTTAGTATGCGTGGCGTTCATGGGACCGGTCGTGTTGTACGCCGAGTGATTTATGACTTCCCCGGTGGAGATTGAGGTACCGCTCATGATGCGCGCGAAGACCTGGAACGCTGTTTCGGGCTGGTAGGCTGGCACGCTGTGCCCAGCGTCGTAGATGCGGGAGAACGAAAGGTTCCCGTATTGCCGGACAACACCCCCGATGTAGGATGTATTGACGATGATAGGCGCGTAGCCTGCGTTGGGGAAGATGTAGGCATATGCGGGAGATGTTGCTTCGGCTACAGCCAGCGAGATGGCTTCCCCGCCGAGCCAGTTGCAGATGTAGTCGCGATCGCCGTACATGAAGCCTACACGGATACCAGAGTTCAGGAGAGCGGCGATGTCGGGGATGAGAGACATGCGCTCGTAGTCGCCTGTGGCTGTAAACGCCGAGACGACTTGTAGATTTGTCTGCGTGAAGTTGACGGGGGAGCCGATAGCTGCTAGTACGGAGGCCGTATTAAGGTACTCCAGGTATGTGCTTGGAGGGAAGGAATCGGGCGTGAAGTGTCCGATGTCGTAGACGCTTCTTTCGGAATCGTAGTAAGGTTCTAATACGTTGGCGGAACAGCTCTTGTATGCACTGGAGCAGATCGTGTTGACGACGTTGACATCGCCTTCGTTGTCCGGATCTTGACTACTGACCGCCTCTCGACATTGCTTTATAAGATCTCGACATCCTCCTGCCGAGTAGAAGCTGGCCTTTGCAAGTTTCGCTCGAGTTGGATTGATGGCTTGTAAGTCAAACGTGTTGTTGACAGCCATTGCTGGATAGAATGGTGCTTGTATCAAGTCATCCACGCAACCATTGACTATCCCCAAAGAAACGAGCTTAATCTCGACGCTTCCACTTCCGGAGATGGTCCCGTTCGAACGGCGCTTGTTCTGTTGTTCCCAGATGCTAGCAAATGCAGGCCCGTATTTCCCACCGTAACTCTCTGCAAACAAGTGGATGCCCATTGTCGTACTGCTGCTCGGTCCGTACTCAGGGAAAGCTCCCAAGAAGCCTTGAAGCATATGCCATATAGCCATTCCAGCCAATTCAGTAGTGTTCGGGGTGTTGTCGACATGCAGGGAGCTGAAAGTCCCGTTCAAGAAGGTAGCTGCCGGCTGCGAGTTTGGTAAGACTTGAGGCGGGCTATATAAGTCGGACGTCAAAAGGTCGATGGAGCCATTGGTAGGCGTGTCATAGGAGAAGCCGACTTGATTTGGCTGCGTTCGTGTTAGCTACTGAATGGCAGATGAATGTAAATCCAAGCGCGTATCCCAACCACGTATCATGCATCCTACATGCTTGGAAAACTGTATTCCCAAGGCTCGCCGAACTCTTGCTGTGCAAAAGACATGTCCGTCGTACCTGATCGATAAAGAGCAGATTCGACCCGCGGTCCCATCCCCAATCTCTGACCTGTGTCCCCAGCTGGCCGAATCCCTTCTCAACGACTTCACAGGGGCCGTTCTCGGTGAAAAGGCCAAGCATGGAACTCGACCCAGGTCCTCCGTTCAACCATATGGTGAGCTGATCGGTCGGATCTCTAGCTCCTATAAACCAAAAGAACGTGTTCGTCGGGTAGTTCCCCGGTATATGAACCCATCCCGTATACTGCTGCTGCGTCTCGAAGGCAGTCTCGCAAGTGCCTGCAGGCGGCGACTTGTAGGAAATTGTAATGTTGCCGTCGACCGGGCTTTTGATGGTTGTCAGGTTCAACGCGGCGGGCGGGTATTGAGCGAGCGAGGTTGCCACGAGGGAGAGGAAGAAGAGGTGATACATGATTCTTTACGCATGGTTCGTCGATGCAGAAGGAAAAAACGAGCGCAATGAATGAGTGTGGGTAGAGAGGGAAAGGCAACGAGCTCGCGTTGAGGTGGACGACATGTCGTTAGGAAGGGTGCCAAGCGATGCGATTATCCCGTCGTGCTGTACGCATGTAGGTAGGTAATCCTGTCCGTTTCTCAACCTCCTCAAAAACAATACGATTTACATACAGTACAGTACAGTATAGTGAAGTTGTCACATCCTCGGCCAAGAGCTGCAACAGATCTCGGCAAAGGCTTACAGACCGTGGTGACAGTGGCAGCAACCGCTCTGAGCAGCTCGTTTACGCTTCTTCTGAAAGGCAATTCCCAAATCCCTAAGTACACGCAAAACATGAATTCCGTGTCTTTCGAAATCCAACAACAGCTTTTAAGCAATGGTTTCTTGTCTTCCTATATGCTTTGCGTGGAGCAAGAGGCCCCAACAAACCTCACACTGCCTGGCACCCGCCTCTGCCGTCTTTCATGGGGTATCTGGTGGTAACGTCTCATTCACACATTCCGAACCTCTGGCCTTCCCTTTGGTCTTTACAGTTCCCCCACCTACAAACTTCAATACCCATTCCCTAACCCTCCTCGTCTTATCAACTTGCGAATGAACGCCGCCGCCACCCACCAAATCAGCTGCACTGTAGCAGCCACCCACGTCCGTCCTGTCCACCCGATTTCTGTACAGCAAATGAACCCTCGTCATCTCCTTCCTCAAGCTTTGCCCATAAACTCTGCCCTTGAAGCTGTTCAATGCTACGTTCCGCATTAGCACGATATCCTGCGGTCTCAAATCTTCTAGAGCACTCTTCATCTCTCCTCCCACAGGCTTAGCGACAGACAACCAGAAATTGACTCCAAAGCCGGACTTGGTTTCGTCCCCAACGAGCACCTCCACGACGGAAACGCGGTCGCCTCGCCTCGTCTTGACCAGCTTCGGTTGGGGCATGGATATAATGCCGACAATCAGGTTGACAGTCATCGTTTGCGGGTGGATGGAATCGATGTATTCTGCTCTCGGGACATCGATGATATTCGTCAGACGTCCAGCGATGGGAACATCTTTCTTCGGCCCTGTGACATCGAATGAGGACTCGAAGGAAGCGCTGGTGAGCGATAATTCGTCACTGATAAATGAAGCTGAGAGATCTGACACAGGGGCGATCTGGGAAGAAGGGACGTCCTTATGCCGAGCGTAGGATTCTTCGTAAAACTGAGAAAGGACCTGTGAGAGCTGCGCTTGGGCCGAAGCGAACGAGTCACTCGGTAATTGGGACTCGGATATTTCAGTTTCGAGTTGGGAGGTTGTGAAAAAAGAGGTCCCTTTATCACCACAATGCTGTGAATAGCCGTTGAAGAGTTTGTGTCGATCGAAGTCTTGTGTGAAGCCTGTAGTCAGGTGTTGCCGGTCTAAGGGCAGAGATCTCCAGTGTGGATTTGATGAGAAGGCGGAGCTGCAGTTGTTTTCTCTGCTATCGATTCCAAGGAGTTGGGCGATGGGATCAACGAAGGTATCTAGGAGATCCTCTTCGTTCCACTTGAGAGATCGTGCGGAGGGCGCTCCTGTGAACAGAATCAAACCTGGAGCCATCTCGAAGCTGGCCAATAAGGCTGATTATGTTCCGTATAGATGTTTTCGGGTCTGACGGAATATTCGCATTTAAACAACATACAAGTCCCTGTGACTAATAAGCCGTGATATCTTCAGACACGCTCGGCGTCGCCTCGAGCGTCCGTGGCAAAGAGTCTTTCTTCAGCGGATGTTGTTGTTCATTGTTGTTTGCCTCTTTGGGAATTTGCCAGGCGAGATCCGTACAGTAATAGTTTCATCTGATAAGATTCACAAGGCGGATCAGATAAAGCCCGGTAGCTTAATCTCGCATTATCGTACGGAGCTCGGATCTTACCGTGGACCCCATCGTCAATAAAGTAAGTAGTTTAAACACAATTTATCGCACTCGAACTCGAACTCGAACTCTTCTTTTTTTGATTGACGCAAGATTGCCATGGCGGGTTCATTCAGATCAATCCTAAACTCTGCGAAGAAGTCGTTCTCCGGCACCACAACTCCCGGAGACACCCTTGCAAGCCCTCCAGCTTGCGACGAGCTATTCCCGAAGGTAGACCCCGCTGTCGACGGCGAGGACTGCGATCATGATTGCACCTCCTGTGTGGTAAAATTACCAAAGGGATTCAAGATCGATGAGGAGGACAAGCTGTATGGACATGTGAAAGAGTGGAATACGCATGTTCTGGTTGCCACTGGAAAGACGGATTGGGTGAGGGATGTCGCCGACGAAGAAGGCAGTTTAATGGAGGCTATAGAGAAGAAGGCAGAGGCAAAGATCAGCAACGGTGTAAGATCTGTTCTCGTGAAAAGGTTCTTTTTACTGACTTCTCTGGCAGAGATTAATGCTCTCCGCATCAAACATGCCCACACCAAACCATTCATCTAGCTACGCAGAAGCAACCACAGTCCTCCTCCTGCCTGCACTTATGGTCATTGAAAACGTGTATCCAAAGAACGTCGACATCTTGATCTCGGAATACATCAACAAAGCCCCGACAAATACTACGCTGCTTGGTCCAGTTTCCCTACCTGCCTCGCTCCCAAACCCGCTTTCTACGGTCGAGCAAATCACATCCAGGCCATCCCCACACCGAGCTCTTATTCTTCTCTGCTCACAAAAGACCCGGGACGCAAGATGTGGACAATCAGCACCTCTATTGCGGAAAGAGTTGGAGAGACATCTTCGAGTTTGCGGTTTGTACAGAGATCTGGATGACGAGCGACCTGGTGGGGTTGGCATCTACTTCATCTCGCACGTTGGTGGTCATAAGTACTCGGCCAATGTCATGGTGTACCGTAAAGCAAATGCCTTTGGGCTGGACACGGTTGAACGTGGGAAGCTGGATGGAGAAGTGTGCCCACCCCCTTCGAAGCCTTTAATGGATGAGGTACAGGAGGGAGCTGCTCAATGTATGTGGATTGCTAGGGTGCGACCGGAGGATTGTGAAGGCATTGTTAAGTACACGGTGCTCCAGGGTAAGTTGATCAAGCCCGAGAGCCAGTTGAGGGGCGGGTTTGACAGAGAGCGGCAAGTGTACAGTTGGTAAATGTTCAAAAGATGATGAGACGATGGGACGGAACGATTTCTATAGACCAGGGAGGATGGTTATTGGGAGAGTATCTTGTTTATTTACATAGTTTCTCTAGACATCCTGCCTAAAAAGGCCAAAAGTGATGGATCTTGAATATTCTTAATAACTGCAGTAGCAGTCACAGTTCCCGTGAGGGGTCCTATTAAAATCGTAAGTTTAACATAAGTTTAACAAGTAAGAGGAAAGCTTTTATGACTAAATGATTAAAAAGGGGTAGGCAGTGTTCTTACCCATAAGGGTCTGCATAATTCCACTCATCGCCAGGGCACTGTACAGTATTTTGTCAGATTGTTCCTGAAAAGCAGTGTTGTAAAGGTTAAGAGATCGGAGCATCTCGACGCTGGAGTACTTACATGATTGGCACAACCACGTTGTCTTCGGCATTCATCCGTATCGGCTTGTACGAGACATGGAAGAGCCTGGTTTTGTATTAGCACGCTTTTTGAAATAATCAAAGACTAAAGGCGAAGCTGAGATTTTGTACATACTGCGGCTTCCGGTTCTTGCACATTGCATTTCCAATTTACTTTTGCGAAAGAAAAAAGAAAAAAGATAGCTCATGACGATAACGGAAGCTTTCATTTTGCAGGAGTTTGTTTTAGATAAAATAAAAGTTGAGTGTTGATAAGAATATTCTGAGTTGTAGTACAGAATGTATTCATCGAAGGAATAGGCTGTCGTTTTGTAGCCTTTCTTGATCCAGAAGTAACAGAGAAAAAACACGTATTGATTAATCTGTTTCAGTTGTTTTTTTTAACGATATTTCTTTTGCCTCGGCCTGTTTTGAAACCAATTAGAAACTGACAAGAACTTACGCTTTTGCTGCGCTATAGGCCAGGTAAGCTGTTTTCGAACTTGAAATTATAATTGATCTTGAGTACATAAGTATAAGTACAGCTGTGATTATACCGCTATGGCGACTGGGGTCTACTGCCCGTAATAAGATTTTTAAATAAGTATTCACAATTCCCTGGTACCATGATATGCTGTAGAAGCTCCAAGCTCCAAAGAACAATTAACTAACACTTTGCATGATTATCCGGAAACCTTTCACCAATTGATTTTTTCGATTTTCAATAAAACAGAAGGGCTGAGGAAAAGATTAATAAATGGTCTGGGATCGTGCCAGAATTTTTCTCATCAAAGTCTGATCGACGTCTCCAGATCGTGCCAGATTTTTTCTCATCAAAGTCTGATCGACGTTTTAAGAAGTTAAACGTTTCACCAATATTACTTACGTCTCAACGGTTCGCAACGCTGTAGCGAATAAATTGCTCGTCATAGCATATAGCCCTTTAACAGAAACAGACCGTATATACGATGTAAGTGCATTATACAATATGTATTGGAATATAAGGCACGTGGTGCCAAAAAGTGGTGCCAAGGCTCCTTTTGCATACAACCAGCGTTTGCTATCTAGAATATCTCGCTCCCTAGACGGAATGGAGCAGTAGTGCAGAAGAATTGCAAGAGACTCGCGTCATCCAACTCGAACACCTGCTTAGCTTTATACATTTGAGCAACGAGGAGAGTTTCTGCCGAGAAATGATGTTTTATACAAGGGCATTCAGCAACAATTTGAAATTGAGAAGCTGAATGCTTTGGGCACTACGTCTATGCACCGCGTGATAATCTGTGTGACCTACGAACAATGGCCGTTGCAGTCGAATGGACTTGAGACATTCTACTTGATAGAATTGCGATCTCCAGGCTTCCATTGGGTTTTAGCAGAAGCATAATTTCAATATGAGTAAATTTCTGAAATGTACAGTACAGTACAGATACATAGGAATGATAGGAATGATAGGAACGATAGGAATGATAAGCCTTCCCACCAACCCTACCCACCCATCCATGTTTGGTCCAAGCTTGCGTTGCCGGGCAACGACATTTGGTCAATATTGATCTTCATCAGGAAGCTGAACTTCTACTCAAAACCCTCGACATGGAGCCCAGTGTTCGCCACAATTCAGCATAATTCGCAGTAAGACGGCCATTGTAGCATCGATTATTGCCCATTATGGCTTCGCTATATCCTCAGTCGGATTCCAACCACCACAAGCGCGCTAAATCTGCCGTCTTGTCCTTCATACACAAGAGGAACCCGTCCGCTGGAGCATGCTTACCGTCAACTGCCTCCTGCGATTTTATTGCTTCCCCGGGCTATGCCGCCATGCCATTCCTGCCACAGGACCATCCTCATGCGAGAGCGCTGGGAGAAATCCAGCAGAATTCCCAATGCCAACCGCCGCTGCCACAGAATAAGCCGAGGGATGGAAAGCGACCCATCAACACCGAAGAGAGACCAAAATCACTACACAAGAAGACCTTGAGCTCCATCTCGTTGAAGTCGCTGGCTGGAAAAGACTCGGAGAAAGGTACAAAGTCCAAGGAGTCCAAGAAGACCAAATCCTCAGCCAACCTAGCCTCCCTTCTCACGCGGCCCAAGTCCTCGAGGAGTTTACACAAGGAGGCCCAGGCCGAAGCTACTCGCAACAAAAGCGACAAGGAGAACAGAAGCCCCATCGTGGCAGAGTCTGCGGGACCGCCACCAATATACGCACAATTCTCCAGTGAGCAGTTTGCGAAGCAGCCTCTGGGAGGGAAGTTTCTCGAAGATCAGATCGACCTCTACACACCTGCGAACTATTCTCCGGGCAAGCAGCGCAACTTCTACCAAGGCCCGGGCCAACAACCTACCCTCGCAACCCGCGACGAACAACCCCAGCGCCCGAAGAAGCCGTATCTGCCTAGCAGCTTCAGCGTCCAAGACATTAGTCGGAAGGTTAGCAGTGGATCTAGGAAGAGCGCCGAGCTGATGCGTCGGGTTTCTGGCGCAAGCCGAACCAGCGTTGACAGGAAGACGACGGGTTCTTCGGCTCGATCTGAGGTGACTGACAAGGCAGGCCCAAGCAAGGGCCAGCGAGTACTGGCAGCTGTGTCGGCATTCGGCGTCGCGAAGTCACAGAAGTCGGAGACTAAATCAGAGCCACAGCTCCGGGATAAGGATGTTGATCGGGAATTCGAGGCGATGCTAGACAGACGAAACATTCCCGAGCATCAACGTGGGAAGATGCGAAGCCTTGCTATGGCGATGAAGAAGGATTTCATAAAACAAGACTGGGCTGAGCAAGCTGCTGCGAAGAACGCCAGACCTGGGACAAATGGTAGCGATTCAAGTGCTGATGCTGCCAACGTCCCTCAGGCTGTGCCCGAGGCAAAAGCTAAGAGGCCTAGGAGTCGAACATTTACTCTCTCTCGTGGAAGCAGCAAGGAGCCATTGTCACCGACCAAGAAGGGCAAGTCTGAAGCGAACAATGGCTTTGTCGGAGCAAAGCTCTTGACGGCTACGGGCGTTGCTGCGGCGCAATCCATGATTGCCAAAGCAAAAGGTCAAAGTCCAGATGACTATGTGTCATACTTGAGGAAGGTACAGAAGCCGGAGCTGGCGGAAGTTGGTCGACTGCACAAATTGAGACTTCTACTCCGTAACGAGACGGTTGCATGGACAGATGAGTTCATTGGACAGGGTGGAATGGAAGAGATCGTTGCTCTGCTGCACCGAACTATGGAGGTTGAGTGGAGGTTTGTGTCCCCGTCCCCTGGCAGTCTACTATTGCTCATACGTGAACAGAGAGGAACACGAAGATGCCTTGTTGCACGAGGTTCTCCTCTGCCTGAAGGCACTTTCCACCACAGCCCTGGCTCTCCATCACCTCGATAAGATCCAAAGCACACTCTTCCCTGCTCTCCTCCACATGATCTTCGACGAGGAAAAGAAGGGTCCAAGCGAGTTCACGACCAGAAACATCGTGACCTCTCTCTTGTTTACCTACCTCAAGTCGGCCCCAATCTCGGAGCGAACTTGCCGCGCCAGAACCATTCTCTCTTACCTCAAAGACCCAGAACCAACAGAGTCGCAGCGACCCGTCGGCTTCGTCCTCGAAATGCGACGCCCACGTCCTTACCGAGTCTGGTGCAAGGAAGTGGTCAACGTCACGAAGGAGGTCTTTTGGATATTCCTCCACAACTTGAACGTCGTTGCTCTTCCAGGAGCCAGACACCATGATAGCGAGACGGTGTACGAAACGAGTAACTCTACCGTCGCCTCTCTGATGTCGAACACTCCCTTCGATATCACCAACCCACACCACATTTATATGGCCCGTCACTTCCCGCAAGAACTCCCCCCTGTGCCAGCCGCTCCCTATGTTGGTGGAGTCGAATGGGACGCAACCAATTACCTCGCATCCCACCTCGATCTCGTCAACGGCATCATCTCCTGCCTCCCGACACGGGAAGAGCGCAACAGCCTCCGCGAGCAAATGCTCGTATCTGGCTGGGAGAAGTGCTTTGGTGGTACCCTCCGTCTTTGCAAGGAGAAGTTCTACGGGGGCGTCCACGCCGGCTTGAGATGCTGGGTTGCTGCCGCTGTGGAAGACAGCTGGGATACCCGGGATGTGCGAAATGGCCCTGCTGTCGAACCTCGCAGTCCGGCGAAGAGCCCCAAGAAAGTCGCTGCTCCTGCGCAGCCGGCACCGAAGATCGATATGCCGCTGGATTTTGCCGGGGTTAAGGAGAAGAGGCCTCATAATGATGATGTGTGGCTGTGATCCTAGGTGCGCTTGGTTATCGATCCAGTACTGAGTCAGGTCGTCTTTCCTAGTCCTTTGTTAGCGACCTGTCTATTCGAGTCTCTTTGGGCCATGGTCGTTTAACCGCGGCGTTGGGGGCTTGGAGTTCTTTTGCATTTTCGTGATTGTCTCATGACCAGTATGAGTAACGATAAATATATGAGCGAGTGATGCCTAAATTGAATATCACGAATAAAGTCTCGTTCTTGACCACAAGTTCCGCTGGTAGATTGTGTTTTCCTTGAGGGTCAAGTCGAGCGCCTGCTAGGCTGTTCCATCACGCAGGCTGCCCTTTAATTGTTTGCTTCTAGCCGGAGCAGAGTAACACTTAGACCGAGAGTTCTCTAGAGGATTGGAGCCAGCTCTTACCTCTTGTGGTAATGTCAACTTCAGGATTGAAAGGGTTCACCGATTCCAAAAGAGCTGGTCTTACCACTTACGTCCACCACTTCCTTTTCATTATTGGCCCAAAAAACAAGCCGCCGCGAACACATTGCGAGGGATAAGCGTGACCTACACATAGCATTGGGGGGCCTGCTTTAATTGCATTCAATAGATCCACTACGATAATTCTCCCTGCGTCTTACAAATAGATCATAACGTCGCTGTGCATACTGTGAACATTGCAGTTTGAGATGGCTTCTTCTCCTCGCGGAAGCAGGCGTGGTCCCGATTAGCCTCTGTGCCTTTTGAACGCCTCCGCAACTGACACGCCTCTCTCCACATCTTCCTTGACTCGGTTGTCTGCTTCAGCAAGAACAGGCAAGAGTGTCAGAAGGTCTTCGACTTTGTCCTGCGGTATCACTACCACGCCGTTGACGTAGTCACTGAACACCCAATCCCCGGGCTTGACAATGGTGCCGTCGATGTCTAGTGGTACCTGAACGGCATGTGGTTTTGCCTCTAAGCCGGAGCCAACCACCGACGGAGCTTTCGCCCAAATCTGCGAGCACTCAGCACTCTCTCTATTGCCAAAAAAGCGAAGGGGGGGTAATGCAGGATGAGAGGTGTCTTGTGATCTGGACGAAAGTACTTCCCACGACGAACCAGCGACACGTGTGAAATGCAGAGGTTCCCAAACGTATGTCGAGAGCTTACAGGAAGATGTGTTGCTCTTAGCTCCTGAACATCCCTCACTCTGCCATGTACAACGATGCCTTTGGCATCCAGAACCTTCATACGAAGCGCCATGATGCCACCAAGAACAGCGCATCTCTGGCCCTGAGGCTGTTGCATCACCACGATCGTTCCAGCTTGGGTGAGATCCACGAAGTGTTGTCCGGCCGCGAGATTCGCAGGCTGGGAGCTTGCAGTCGCTCCGGTCTTGGGCACAAACAGAACAGTCGAAGCAGGTGCTATCAGCACGTCCGGACCCACGCTCCCCTCGCTGCTCTCAGCTGGAGGCGTGGGACGAGCAAACAGTCTCAGGTCGGGGAGAAAGCCGGCATTGGGAACCTCGAGCCGGAGCAGAGCGTCTGCGATGTCGCAGGCCGTGTATGATTTCAGCTCACGGAGCGGGTATGAGGCTGCCATGGCTCGGAGCGGGACCAGCAGGTCGACGTCGGCCAGGGCGGTGCTTTGCGTGCTGGACGATGGGGGAGAACGGCTTTCGCTGACTGGCATCGACGGCAGACGGGGATCTGCACAGTCTCAACATCGACATCTGTTCGTGTTGTTGACATCGGCACGAAAGTCAGGAAGCGAGGCGAGGACCACGATGAAAGCTCGGTTAAGTGCATGGAGCCGATCCCGTGATGTTGACTTTCCGGCCACCCACCCACTCGGACGACTACGGCGCCTCTGGTCGAAATGTGAAAAGAGGCGCCAAGGGTGAGCGTGCTCTCGGAACATGTTTCGAAGATCAGATTTCTGTGGGAACAACTGTGCGGGTCACGTGTGAGTCAAGTGATCTTATCTCACGTGATAACGCACATCAGCGTGCGTGCACCACCACCACCATATTCTTGCACGGCGCATTCCAAGTAGAATGCATACAGATTACAAGCCGTGATTTACGACTAGTCTTTTCACCGTATCACCAACCTGTGATCACAACAATTTCGGTGATGTGACTTCTACTGTACAGTACTGTACTGTATGAACAGCAAAACTGTGTTGTACTGTAGGTCCGTTCTTGGCGGTGGCCAGATGACGAAGCCACAGAACCACAGAAAGCTTCGCAGTCACTGGCCATCCGTTCATTCCTTCTATCGACCTTCCTCCGTTCTCCCGGTTCTACCGTAACGGTATCATCATCCTTCCTACGACTTCTCTCGTCGCCGTGACATTTGTTTCCCTGGCAATCTGCTCTCTCATGAGCCGCCGTCGCGCTCAGCACCTCTTGTGTCGAGCTTCGTTCGATCCCTTCTTTTCTTTGGAGCCTCTCCATCACCACAACACCTTGGGACGGTAACGAAAGTGCTGTGTCTACACGCCATCTCAGCACCCCCAAGGCTCATCCAGAGTGGCACGTCCTCTGCCTGTCTCTCCTTGTCCGCCGCACGCTCTCTTCTGCGCATCGTATTCCGCTGAAGCAGCGAAGAAAGTTTCGAGCACCGATTTCGCACGGCTCGACCGCGCTCCTCTGCGTCCACAGTGGTGCGATTGCATCTGCCTGGGTGGCAGAGTCAGCCAAGCGCAAGATGTCAATCAAGTAAGTCCTGTACATGATCCAGCCTCCTTTGCACGTCTCCAGGCCCTCTCTGGCTCTTGGGAGCTGGTCTCGTCCTGTGTCACTCCCACCCAGAGCCCCATTCCTCTGCCTTACAGCTGGCTCATGACCATTTGCTAAAGCGAAAGCGAACCCCCCACAGCTGGGTCATGACATCGCCCAATGACACAGGTTTTGTCAAACTGCCGAACGAGCGGATCCTGTACACATCTCCTCCTCGGACGAGTCTACAACTCTCCACGCCAAACACGTTCCCCGGAGCCCAACCCTTCGCCGCCCAAAGCGATTCTGGGATCGTCTATCTTACCAACCAAAGAGTCTGCAGACACTTGCCAATCGTCTTGTTTCCACTAACACATGCGTAGATTGTTTACCTTCCTTCCACTCCCACGCCCGAGCTCCAATCTTTCTCGGCACCCATCCTCAACCTTCAAGATACCCATGTGCGAGCACCCTTCTTTGGAGCGAACTACTGGGTTGCGCTGTGCAAGCCCGTTGCCGGAGGAAACATCCCAGCCACGCACGCCGCAGTCGAGTTGCGACTTACGTTCAAGGATGGCGGGACGTTTGACTTTCACACCTTGTTCGAGCAGATTAAGGATCGCCTACATCAGGCATACACGGTGGCCCAGGAGACATCGAATTCAGATGCCGTGGGAAACATAGACCTAGCAAACGTGCACCTAGAACAACTACCGGCATACGAAGCCCCTAGACAGGTCCCAGAGGATGATGGGCCTACGATCTTGAGCCCGGTGCCTCTCCGACCCGGAAGAGAGAGTGAGCTTGAGGGAGTGACCAGTCCTCTGACAAGCTCAGCTAATCCCGAACCTCCTATTGCTCCCGACGCCTCCTCCAGGATACGAAGAAGTGCAAGCCCAGGCTGTAAGGCTTGACCTGGACCAAAGGCTCGGACAGGAAGCGCAGAGGTCAGGGAAACAGGAGTAGACTCCCGCCTCATTCAGTGTGATAGGATTGCTCGGTGAATTTTTGAGGCAGGTAAGAGAGAAGAGGCGTGTTTCTCACATGGACTGGCGTTGCTTCCCATGATTCATGCAAGGCGTTCCGGAATCGTGGCTGGACGACGAGGTAGACTGAGTTGATGAAAACATCACATCGATCTTGATGTGTCCTGTGAATGCCTATGTTCGATCTTGTCGAGTGCGTTGTTGACTGTTTAGACTGTCAAGTCGGTGATGTACAGTGACACAGGTCTCACCTGTCCGCTGTGTAAGATATGATATGACTCTTGATTTGCAAGAAATGGCCAATTTTCATGCTTGTTTGGAAGCAGATGTAAACAAACTCTTTTAACCTGGCCATCTAGTCCCATCCACGACACGAGGCACGATCCAAGGACTCGCCATGTCACGTGACGTACATAGGCTCAGCTCAGCCAATCAACACCGCCCAATTCAAAGCTCATCCGGGTTAGGATTCTCTCCAGGGAACCTCATTTGATCTGAACCACCCGCAACACGCGCCAACAACTCGCCCCATTGAGCCATTTGATATCGTGCGCTGCGATAACCTGCCGAGATGGGATTCTTTGATAGTTTCAGCGACCTGCTGGAGGCGGCGCTGCCATGGAGCTCAGCCGAGGCGGAGGCCCAGAAGGAAGAGGAGACCGAGGATGTAAAGGTATGTTTTGGCCCTCAACTTTCCTTTCGGCAGAGCAGATGAGCGACGGCGGCGGACAGGCAGATGGAGGGTTGATGGTAGAATTGGGGGGGTATGGGCGCCATTGGGTTGGGCTGGATGGCGAGGAGGCAGATCTTGTGGGCTGTGGCCGATGGAGCTGCTCGATTCTCTTCAGGAAGGGGACAGGAAACATGCTGATGTGTTCTCAAAAACAGGAAGAATCATCCGAGAAGGCCGAAGCACAAGCGGAAGAGGCTGATGAGGAAGAAGAGGAAGAGGAAGAGGAAGAGATGGTCGATCCCAAGGACCAGTTCGAGCAGGGTGAGTACCATCTTTCTTCAGGGCCATCTAGGTATCTAGGTGGATCGTGTTGGACGCCAAACAGTCGAAGAGAGAAACGATTTGGGGCCGGACCGAGGTGTGAAGGTTGCGACAAGAGTACACCGTTGCCTGCGTTAAAGCGCCCAACACCACAAGAAACCCGCCTACATCTCATTAGCAGCTTTGCCTTGAACAAACCGGGAAACATGTTTGATTCAAGGTTTCGGCCGGGCCAGATCTTCTAAATGATGCCGCCTTATGAGAGTCTCCGTCGTCAAATTCTTCGAGACCAAGGCCGTTTCCTGTAGGCCGGGGGCGACACACATGCGGAATCCGGTCGTCTCAGACAATGCAGGAAAAAGGCCAGAGAAAAAACAACCGCGCACATCATGCTGACCTCTGCAGAATGCAAAGAATCCAAGCAATGCTCCGCCCCAAAGCACCACTTTGATGAGTGCGTCGAGCGTGTTACCGGTGCTACGCACAGTACCGACAAGAAGCACCCAGACGAGGATTGCGTCGAGGAATGTAAGTGATGAGTTGGAGACATTGCTTCAGAATGTACGTTGACATTGCTTAGTCTTCCACCTCGCTCACTGCGCCAGCTCCTGCGCCGCACCAAAGCTCTGGGCTGCTCTCAAGTAGAAGATTGCCCTTTTTCATACGACAACACTGCATCCAATATGCCCAGACGACTCATTAGATGACGGGGGACGATTGGTGGTACTGTAAGGCGAGCCTGTACAAACGCATAACACACACCTTTTTTGAGCGAGGGTTCTGCATGTACACTAGTAGGAAAAAGCTATAGACGGAGCCTGGATTCCTCTGCAACGTGTAAAACCCGAGGAGGGAGTGATTCTTGCCCCGATGTACGTTGCGGTGCTTCCCAGTGGTGGCTTTGTCCTTCGAGTGTTGGACCGTGGCATCTTCTACCAATCTTTCACTTCCTACAGTACATGCTTCTTTGTCGAGTCCACCATGGGTTGATATCAAGCCAGCTTGGTTGCCACCAGAAACCAATCTCGACTTGAAGAGTAGAGCTCGTCTTGCTCCAAGGTTCGAGACCCTGAACCTGGACTGATAGATCCGGAGGTTCGGGATCCAATCCTGGTCGCTACCAGTTCATCGTGCATCTTATGGGATCATGATATGACTGTTTACATTCCTATGATAGAGCCCTTCCTGTGCAGACTCGAAACACAAGATAAGGATTGATTACAATAACGCTAACAAGAACTTCTGGAGGTCGGCTCTCTTTAGGCCCAGGGGTGCTACAGTACTTCGAGGTCTTCGCCCGGAGCCGGCCCGAGACCTCATCATTTCTACCAAGAGCTCTTCCGCCTCCCATCTCACGGCTGTGCAAAGCCAAGTAAGTAGCTGTCGAATCTCACGATCCTCAATATATTTACAGTACAGTACCAAAGCCAGTGTGAAAGCTTAGCAAAGCTCGGATCGCCGCTTACACCACTAATCCGGGGTAGAGATGATCCCCAAGAGGCTGGGGCCAGACCCAGGAAACAATGTCGAAGCTCCGAAGAAAGCAGAGCCTCAAGAGCCAGTAGCCCCGAAGGCAGACCATACCGGCGTCGCCGTCCACCAGAAAGAGACTCTGGGAGAGATCTTGCCGGGCTGGACGATAACGCGACCGACGAGAACGCGAGGCTTGAAAGCCAAGGGCAAGGGCAAAGGCAAGGGCAGCTTCACGAAGCCAGACCTGGGCATGGACGAATCGACCGTGGATCGCAGCCATGACAAGAACATTGGCGGCTTCAAGGAATCGACAGAGATCACTGGGCGTGGTGATGGGCTTGACGGATTACATGATATCCGCAGCGACGACGAGCTCTTGGGCTCCGACGACGAAGGCGACGCAGCGCGACGCGCTCCCGCGCATCTGGGGAGCGAGGGGACAGCTGGGGACGAAGGGACGATAGCCGGCGGCGACACGACATTCAAGGTCTACAAGAGGAGGTGGTTCGGATTAGTTCAGCTGGTTCTCTTGAACATCATCGTCTCGTGGAATGTAAGTTCACTCGTGGTCCAGCCAACCGCATCTCAGCCTCGCTAACACAACACAGTGGCTCTCGTTCTCGGCGAATTCGACGACAGCCGCTGAGTACTACAATGTAACATCGTCCAGCATCAACTGGCTCAGCACGGGCTTTCTCTTCGCGTTCGTCGTGGCATCTCCGTTTGTGGTTTACACACTTCACCGTGGAGGCCCGAAGTGGTCCATTATCATCGCTTCTGTGCTTCTCCTGGTGGGGAATTGGATCAGATATGGAGCTACCCGATCAGGGACGCATGGTAGTTTCGGGGGTCTTATGTTTGGACAGGTTTTGACAGGACTGGCGCAACCGTTTGTCTTGGCTGCTCCGACGAGATACTCGGACCTGTGGTTCACAAATCGTGGAAGAGTTGCTGCTACCGCAGTGATGAGTCTTGCTAATCCACTGGGTGGTGCTTTGGCTCAACTAATCGGCCCGGCGTGGGTACACAAGCCTTCTGACATTCCCAACCTGGTCTTGTATATATCTATCATCGTATGTACCTCCTCCGTAGTGCGGATGAGGCTGACATGCAATTCAAGGCAACTGTTGCTACACTTCCCTCATTTTTCCTTACGGCGAAGCCTCCGACACCCAGCTCTTACTCTGGGACCCAACCAAAGCTTCGACTCACCACGTCAATCAGGTCACTCTGCTTGTCTCCGGAATTTTGGATGATCATGATCCCTTTTGCAATTTATGTGGGACTGTTCAATAGTATCTCGTCCTTGCTCAACCAGATCCTCCAACCTTACTCCTTCACGGAGGACGAAGCTGGTATTTCCGGAGCTCTCTTGATTGCGGTAGGTCTGGTGGCTTCAGCCATCACGTCACCCATCATCGACAAAACTAAATCCTATCTTCTGGCCTGCAAAGTTTTGGTACCTGTCATTGCCGTCTGCTATCTAGCATTCACTTGGGCACCGCAGACGCGAACCATAGTTGCGCCATATGCCATTCTATCTCTCCTCGGCGCCGCGTCGTTCAGTCTTGTGCCCATTGTTCTGGAATACCTGATAGAAATCAGCCACCCTGTTGCGCCTGAGGTTAGCAGTACCATTTCCTGGACCAGTGGCCAATTCCTGGGAGGGATATTCATTCTCATCTCCGACGCTCTTCGTGCTCCGGGCCCCAATGACGGCACGGCTGACGACCACACTGATCGGCCGCCGGGAAACATGTTCAGGACGTTGATCTTTCAAACTGTTCTCGCGCTAGTGGTTGTTCCGCTTCCGCTTGCACTGGGCTGCTGTGGCAGACACGGAGGGGCGAGGATGAGGAGAGTAGATGCCGATAAAGAAGCTGCGGGAAGAGGAAATATTGCGGACGGTGGATAGGTTTCGGTTTGATCTAGAACCTTTGTTTATTTAGATGTATCTACCGTGATGGGAAAATCCTGATTGGATGTATCACGACTGCTTCAACTCTGATTCTCTCGAGGTCTCCAATGGGAGTGACGTCTCTCTTCGTCTTTCAGACCTGTGCCATATGGCAAGCGAGTACAGCTTACTCTCAAGTGAATTTGGGGTTGTTTGGTACAACTCACAGCATCGAATGAGGTTCAAGGCCTGGGTTTGGGTTTGGTCGTTAATTCATGACTAGATACCTTTTGCAAGGGGAAAAAAGCAAGCCAGCATCACGAGCAGTACTGGCCTTGCAAGCTTATTCCATACCCACATTTGCGCCGAGCTGAAGCTTTACCGTGGAAGAAGCCTGCTGCTGCCGCTGCTGCTGCTGCTCCTTCTCCTTCTCCATCTCCACCCTACTACGATCGCGTTCAGCGCGCCTCTTGAGCTCCTTTTTCACCCTTCGCTCCACCTTAGGCTCCTCACAGCCCGTGACCATCTTGGCCGTGGGTTCCGCCGTCATGGACATGGCATCCAGCTTGCGCATTGCGCCCTGGAGATTCCCTGGAATGGTCGACGTCAGCGATTGCCACCGTGAGGTCGTTTGACGAGGTAGATAGAGAACGAGCCCTGCCCGCGAGCGGCTGGAGAAATGCAAGACGAGATTTCCAGAAGAGAAAGATGCTGGCTCTTACAGTAGGCGTCCAGATCGAAGCCTTCGTAGCCGTTCGCCTACATCGAGCCCAGCACCAGTCAGTCCATGCCCCCATTCCCAAACCACCCACCAGAAACAGGAGCTGCCTTGTACTCACCTGAGCCAGCGCCTCCGCCAGCAACTTGCTCCCCAGATCCGCCCTCCCGGCCCCAGGCCCCTTGTAATCCCTCGCCCAGCGGTGATGGGCCATGCGTACGGTGCTCTCCCACGACTGCCGCATCTGCTCGCGCGTGACGAAGCGCGAGCTGTTGCTGTTGAGACGATGCACATCCCGCGCAAACTGGCCGTACTTGACATCGTGGACGAGCTGGTCGAAAGGCACCTCGGCCGGCTTCTTGATCTTCGTCGTCGCTCCGCGCCCCTTCTTCCTTCTTTCTTCGGCGGTGCTGCGAGCCACGACCTTTGCATTTCCATGGCCTCCGCGCTGACGTCCCCAGGCGGCGCAGCTGGCGGGAGGGAGAAATCCATGGCGGCGGCGGGTGTCGCCATGTTGCGGGCGACGTTTCGTGCTGGCGTGGCCGCGAATAGTTGTAGGACGTTGCGTTCTCTTGGACCCTCATCCACCGACTCAAAAAAAGACTCGAAGGCGATCGTCTCCCAAGCCGAATTTCTTTTTTGTTCCAGGAAAGCTTATTAGTGGATACCTTTGCTTTACAGCAGCAAAAGAAAGCATGTCGGGTATGTTGTGGTCGATGCTGTTGTGAGTGGAGCTGTACAGTAGGTACGTAGGAGGTACATAATAGTCCTGCAGATATCCCCAGGTCCGTAGACTGCGCGCTACACAACGACTGAGGCTACATGCTACATGTGCTTTGCCTCTCGGAAGCCTCCTTAGGTGTTGACCAGTGCTGCATTATTGACATTCGACATGAGATCTTGAACCATATTTAAACCCCGGTTTCTTTGCTTCTTTGTGGTGCGTTGTTTAAATACAGTGTATACCTACCTACCTACGCGTATATCTGGCTGTTCTTCTATCCTTCCTCTCGCCTCTAGTCCACTCGCTCGAACTTCAAGACTAGCCTGTTGCTCTGCGGCCCCACGGTATATCCATCCTCTTGCTCGATCCCCTCATCGTCCACGATAAACGTGCGGAAGTTGGAGTAAACGGCTGCGAGCACAAGTTTGATTTCTGATATCTCATTAGCCACGCTTCAGTCGCTCTGCGCCCAAACACGGCCGCAGAAAGGAGTCAAGTACCGTGAACAGCGAAGTGGTTCCCAACACACATCCGCCCGCCACTGCTGAAAGCCCAGAACCAACGGTCTCGCTCTCTGTTCTGCTCCTCAGTACGTCCATTCTCGTCGTCCAGCCATCTTCGGTAATCGAACTTCTCCGGCTCTGGATACACTTGTTCGTTTCGGTGTAGGCTGTGTGCTTGAGCTCCAACTCGTACACCCCCAGGGATGCCCGAGAACTTGCCCAACGTGCATGATGGGAATGGTGTTTGGCGAGGCTGGCTTCCTGGGATTGCAGCGTCGAGACGCAATGATTCCATCATGATTGCGTGCAAGACTGGAAGATTGTCTAGGTCCCTTGAGCTAGGCAGCTCCTTCTTGTTGTTGGAGAGAAGCATGTTGGGCGAGAGTGCGAGAAGCTCGGCCCGGAGTCTGTCCTGCAACTGGGTATCTTGCGAGAGGTGCCATGAGATGTAAGTGAGCATGATCCCGGATGTTTCGTGTCCTGCAGCCAGATGGTCTATCATCTCACTCGCGATGCTAAGCTCCGGGTGCTGGAGCGCGTCTGTGATTAGAACGGACTTGTCTCCCTTGGAATCACGTTCCTTTTGCATACCGTTCAGCATGGCGCGGAACACGACAGGTTCATTTCCAGGATCCGCATCTTCGGCGGCGTGACCGTTTGTGATATAAGCCAAAGTAGCATCGCAGCGCTCCTGAGTCCAAGCTTCAAGCTCATTGTTGTGGTCATCGACCCATCTCGGAACTAGAAAGATTCCAATCTTTCTGAGAAAACGATTCAGTCTAGGGAGCTCTTGGGACCAAAATGTGTGTCCCTTTCGACTGTAGTAGAGAGATAGCCAATGCTTTCGATACGCCTGGTCATCAAGGAATCTACTGCTGTTCTTCAGACCAAATTGGTAGGCCGTAATGAAGTCGAGGGTCGTTGCGTTCCAGATCTCGTGGATTTCAATGCCATCCGTGGACATCTGTGGTGTCGAAGCAGCCGTAAGAATGGGGAGAAGGCGATCGTAAAGTATGGACTGCGCCTGTCTATGGAGAGCGGGGGAATTGTGGATGTTAGATTTGGAGTAGACATTGGAAATCATACGCTTCTTCGCCGAGTGAGGCTTGGAGTGCCAAGCCGAGAACATGCATGGAACACTTGAGAGTATGTCAGAGTGTTTGCTTGACATTCAGACACGGGAAACATCTTACCCATAGTTGTCGAATACCGAGTACCATTCTCCCTTCTCAAAGCCTCCCGCATAGACCGTTCTCAAGCTAGCAAGATCGTTGACGCTGAGCTCGTTCGGCGCTAGTCGGATCACTGGGCCAAGCTTTTGGTGAGCAGCGTGAGTCTCACGGTTTTCACGGTTTTGTAGCCTGGTCCAAAAGATCCAAAGTGGTGATATGGGTGCCGACCAGTGAGCGTTGGTAATTTCAGATAGCGGTGAAAGGAAGACTGGATAGATGGCGAATTTGTAGATGGCGAGGAGGGAAAGGGTCAGGAACCCCAGGATGGGAATGCTGAAGATCGGCATTGAAAAAGCCTTTCCTTGAGATAATGTCCAGAAGTATGCTATTGATTACTTCGTAGGGTTTGGCAGATCTGTAATGCCAAGTATAACGGTGTGGTCTTTTCTGCACACGTATTTATATCACCTGACCCTCGCTTATGCGAATGCACCGTGACCTACAGTAGTGTGGTAGCCTCATGGCATAAGGCCACTCTGGCGCACAAGCCAGCTCGCACACACCTTATTCTTTTCTTTTTTTTAGAATTCGTTTTAGAGAATAAAAGCATATTTCGAAAAGTAATTATTTTATTTCAATTAGTATTTCAGCGCAGGGCTTTCGTACAAGCTTTTGTTCGCAGTTAAATTATTGCATAAAGGCCAGAAAAAATCAGATCGGCACCCGGAAAAAAAAGATCGGAATATTCAAAATAGCTTTTATACAAAAGTATTATTGAGTTTTATTTTAAAAACGATTACGTAACGAATTAAAAAAAATTATAAAAAAAATTGTGACGGTTCACTGTTTTTGTGACGATTTAATCAGTCGGAGGGCTGGGAAATCAATCAACTGGTCGCCACGTTCATAAGGTATAAAAAACGAGCCTTTGGTTTTGTAACAAAAATATTCATTTGAAATTAATAATTGCCAAAAGTAAAAGTTACTTAATAAAAAAAGCTTTATATATATAAATAATTTCTATAGTTAATAAAAAACCTATCAGAAAACCAGGAAGCTTGCAATTATACGTAATTGCTGAAATAATACGAAAAAGAACAAAAAAAATAAATCGTTATATTATTTTTGTGACGATCTAATCAGTCGGAGGGCTGGGAGATCAGTCAACTGGTCGCCGTGTTCATATGGTATAAGAAACGAGCCTTTGGTTCTGTAACAAAGATATTTATTTAAAATCAACAATTGCAAAAAGCAAAGGTTGTTAAGAAAAAAGAGTCTTATATATATAAATAGTTTCCATAATTGATAAGAAGACCTATCAGAAGACCAGGAAGCTTGCAGCTACACGTAGTTGCTGGGGTAATACGAAAGGTGGCAAAAAAGTGAATCGTTACAAAAAAGTAAATCGTTATACTACCTTTTGTGACGATCTAATCAGTCGGAGGGCTGGGAGATCAGTCAACTGGTCGCCGTGTTCACATGGTATAAGAAACGAGCCTTTGGTTCTGTAACAAAGATATTCACTTAGAATCAACAACTGCAGAAAGCAGAGGTTGCTAAAAGAAGAGAGCCTTATATACATAAATAGTCTCCACAGTTGATGGGAAGACCCACCAGAAGACCAGAGGGCTTGCAGCTACACGTAGTTGCTGGGGTGACACGAGAGGTGGCAAAAGAGTGAATCGTCACACTACCCCCCCGTCCGAAAAATAATGTGACGATCTAATCAATCGGAGGGCTGGAAGATCAGTCAACTGGTCGCCGTATTCATATAATATAAAAAACGAGCCTTTGGTTTTGTAACAAAAATATTCATTTAGAATTAACAACTGCAAAAAGCAAAAGTTGCTAAAAAGAAAAAGCCTTATATATATAAATAATTTTCATAATTAATAGAAAAACCCACCAAAAGACCAAAGGGCTTGCAGCTACACGTAGTTGCTGGAATAACACGAAAGATAATAAAAAAATAAGTCGTTATACTATTTTCCCGTCCGAAAAAAGCGCGCTTTCGAGCTTTTATTTATTAGTACGTCGCTATTTAAATAATCGTACGAATCCAAACTTTCGGAATACGCTTTCAGCAAATTTACAAGTTTTGCAAAAAAACCGGAAAGCTTTTTATGCGCCAAATAAAAATCGCGCATCTTTAGAAAAGCGTATATAAAATCAAACGCGGAATACCACGTGAAATCTTTATTTAAGCCTATTTAAAAAGTTTTATACTAAAAGATCTTCCGCTGCATTCGATAAGCGATTAATTCTTCGATTTCGTATTTAAGCTTATCAGTTATATTAATAAATTTAAAAGCTAGGTTAACCTGATTTAAAAGCGCGTCGTCAGCTGCTTTACGCAATCGATTAGCGTGAAAACTGGATATACGTTTATTGTAAGGATTGAAAGGCAGGAAAACACTAGTTCAGACAATAGAACTCAGATAAGATTGGGTTGATAGTCAGACTGATTTTTATTTTTTATATTTTTAGTAGAAGGCGCGTATAAATACAAAAGAAAAGATGGAGCCCTCGAAAAGAATAATTCCCAGGAAACCAAGCGAATCCCATTTAGTATGCTTTTTCAGCTTTTATTCCGATTTTTTTTTAATTTTTTTTAATATAACCTTAATAACTGGTTTTTTAATAATTACTTTTATAAAATATTTTATTTAAATATTATTTTCAGTTTTTATAATATTATCCGGCTTTTACGGCTTATCCGCAGAAAGTATTATTCGAAAGTTGGTAAAAAGCAAAAGGTTTTGGCGAATTATTTGATTTATATACGTAATATTGGTTTTTAATAATTTTTTTTTTTAGGCTTTTGGTTTTTAAAAGCGATTAATTTTTTTATACGTATGCTTTCGTATATGGCGTGCGTTACGCTTTCGAAATAACGTGCGGTTTTTTCCGTTTTCGATCGTAAATTTATAGCTGTTTCTTTCGCTTTCGGTCGTGAATTATGGCTGTTTTGCTGTTTTGTTTTTTTTGTTTTCGATAGCGCTCGCATTTTCGTTTGAAAAAGCCTTTGTTTTTAAAATGGCCGCAATTTTTTTATTTAAATTTTTTTTTTATTAGTTTTTTTTATTTTAATTAACTGTTTTTCGCCGCGTCCGCCGCGAACTTTTAAAATGCTTTTGATTTTTATTTGCTTTCGGTATGCACGCCTGATTTTACGCGAAAATATTATAGCGGCTTTTTTGCTTTTTTGCGTTTTCGAACTTTTTAGCGTAAAATGCAACCGCTGCAAAGCTTCGTATATTTAATACTTTTCTGTAAATTTTTTAAATTTTTATTCGAATTCGTTTTTAATTAGCTATAGATTTTTATCGTACGCGCCGTTAAAACGTAAATTTTTTTTTCGAGCCTTAACGATTTTATAAATCGTTTCGATGCTGTTACCGCCGCTGCCGCTTTTTTTTTTTTTGCTACCGAAGCTAAAGCTTTTGTTAAAACTTTTATCGATTTTATTATTTACGACGCTTATATAAATCGTTTAAAAAAAATAACGCTTCGGCTTTTATAATAATCGGAAATCGTGCGAATCGCGCCGCGGCTCGAATTGCCGTTGCTATTGCTGCGTCCGCTTTTGCCGGTTTAGCGACTGCTGTTATTTTAAAAGCTTTGGCTGCGCCGGCTTTTTTATTTAACGACGCTAATATAAAACGTATTTTTCGACGTTTCGAAAACGTCGCTCGGATTTATTTTAACTAATTAAATTAAATTCTGAATTTTTACGAAAATATTATAATTGTAATTCAGAATTCGATTACGGCTATCGTAAAAGCTTTGATTAAAATAAATCGAATATTTTGCGAATTCGTTTAATATTAATTTTTTTTAGCTTGCCGCTGCTTTTGAATTTGAAAAAAATAGCGATAAAAAAAAAAAAATAACGATAATAATACGAATAATAAATAGTTTTAGCGGCGATTCTGAAGTTTTTTAAATGTTTTTTTTTTGTTTTTAAACGCGTATTTATTATTATTCCGTTGCTATTATTTGTCGTATTTTTCAAATATTTTTTTATAATTTTTTTTACGTTCGTAAAATAGTTTTTTGGCTTTTACGAGTTTTCGCTTAGTAAATAACTTTTTTATCGTATTAAATAATATCGGCTTTTTTTTGTATTTTTATAAGCTTGTATTAATTTAATTTTGTATTTTTCGGATTTTTAAAATTTTATTATATTATTTTTCGGCTCGGTATCGTTCCGATCCTGCCAAAGTTTTAATAAAAAAACGTAAAAAGTATCGTAAATACGATATTAAAAAAAAAGTTCGAATTAATAAGCTTGGCCGTGTTCGTATATAATTCGCTTGATTTTAAAAAGCTTTAAATATTTATTTAAAAGCTTTCGAAAAAGTCGCAGCTATCGAAGGTTTTTAATCGATAATAATACTTTATCGTTTATTTAAAATTTAGTTTTTTTATATTTAGCGTCGTAAAACCTTTTGTAATTCGCGTTGCCTTTTTTGAACTTTTTAATTAAATAAATTTTTTTTTTTGCAATATTTTAATTCGTTTTTCCGCTAACGATATTCTTTTTTTTACGACGTCGCTTTCGACGTTACTGCCAAATTTTAAATAAAAGCCGTATAATATGCGAAAAAAAATAAAATCCGTAAAAGCGTATATCGAATTATTATACGTAAACTCGGCTAAAACAAGCTTCGTAGCCTAATCGTTTTATCGATAATCGTAATACGTACGAAAATAAAATTCTAAAATTTAATTTTAACGTTTCGTTTAATTATCGGTTTAAAAATAAAAAGCGATATTTAATCGACGTCGTATTTGTAAATAAAATATTATTAAAAACCAAAATTTATTAATAAAAACTAACTTTTTATTTATAATAGTTTTTTTAAAAACAGCCAAAATCTTTATAAATATATTATATAAATATTTTAATCAAATTTAAAACTGAAATCGTTTTTTATATCGGTATATATTTCGACAGCTTCGTATATCGGTTTATTATAACGAATATCGAATCGTAAATACGATTTCGCTTTTTATTAAAAAATAAACTCGTAATAAAATTTATAATTAATTTTTTTTAAAATTTCGTAAAAATCGAAAAAAAAGCTAATTCGCTATAAGATCGGTGTTTTTTAAATTTGCTTTTTTAGTATTTTTTATACGTATTAACGTAACGCTTTACGTCGCTTCGTAAACCAGGCCAGAAATACTTTTTTTTAATCAGTTTTAGCGTTCGCCGAAAACTTTAACAGCCGGCGGTCGAATCGTCGTAATTAATTTTTAATATTTCGCTTTTAATAACGCTTTTATTCGAAATATACGTACGTTTTTTATAACGTAGTAATTTATTTTAACTTATACGCTAATATTTTTCGGATCCGGTTCGATTGTTTTACAAAGCCGATTCGTACGTTTTTTGTAATATAAAAAAATCAGATTTTTACAATTTAAAAATAATTTTATAAATCGGTTTTGCTAGCTCGTTATTAGCCGTTTCGGATTATAGCAATACAACGGCTACGTTCCGTAATATATATTATTTATAATTAATAATATTAGCAAAAAATTATTCGGCGAAAAAGCTTTTTATTTGGCTTTTTTCCGCTTGCTTTTTATTTTTTAATTTCGTTAACAAAAGCTTCGAATATTTATCGGCGCGAAATAATTTATACTTCGATTTTAAGCGTATTTCTATTACGAAAAACATTTTAAAATTTCTTAAATAAATTAATTTCAGCTTACGATATAACGTAAGCAGCTGCTCGTTATTTTTTTTTTTAAATTTTTTTTTAAATTTGGCCGGCGGAAAAAACTATCCGCCGAATTAAAAACTTTTGTTTTATATTCGATTACAAAATCGTATTCAGCTAATTCGTCGGTTTATTTCGTTTAGCGTCCGTTTAAACGTTTTTTCGTAAAAAAGTATTTTAAATTATAATAATTTATACGTATAATAATAACGTCGAAAGCGCTACGTAAATATTAGCTTATTTATATATATAAAACTCTTTTTTCTTAGCAACCTCTGCTTTTTGCAATTGTTAATTCTAAGTAAATATTTTTGTTACAAAACCAAAAGCTCGTTTTTTATATTATATAAACACGGCGATCAATTGATTAATTTTCCAGCCCTTCGATTAATTAAATCGTTATATTATTAACAATTCTTTTTCTTCGCTAGCGACGGCGTAAACTATTTTTCTTTTCGAATTTTTCACAAGTTATATTAAAATAATCGACCGGTCGTAAAAAAGCTTATTTCCGCATTTTGCGAAAAATAACTTTTGTTTAACGATTCCTTTTCTAGCAAAGCTTTTCAGCTTTTGCTACTACATTTTAACCTTTTTTTTAATCAGCGAAAAAGCAGCTTTCCCCAAAAGCTTTTTCTTTCAAAAAACAGTTTTTTTCTCGAGAAAAAAAAAACAAAAAAAAAAGCAAAGCGCCAACCATTTCGCTTGCCATCTTTTTTTTGCAGCTTAGCGCTAAAAGCGTTTAGTTAAAACTTTTGCAAAATCAATTGAAAAAAGCGTAAAAGCGTAAACGATAATTTTTAGAAATTATACGATTGCGACAGAATTTTTCAATTAAAACGTTTAATAAAATTTATCGAACGTGCTTTTGCTAATCGCGAATCTGCTGCTTTTTTTCGCAACGTTTTATTTCAACTAACAAACGTCGCAAATCAATTTCTACGCTTTTCGCGAATTTTTTTTGAATTTTTTCCTAACGGCCAAAACTTTAGCGCGCTTTTTTAAACGCTATAATTTTTATTTATTTGCTAATTTTCGATTAGTTCGTATAAAACGTGTTTCGAATCTTAAGTTTAAGCTAAATAATGGTAAAGATTATAAAGCACGCTATTAAAAAAAAACTAAATTTTCGATAATTTCGAATTTTATTATAATTATTTCGCTGGCGATCGATTTCGCAAAAATTATATATTCGATTAAACCGAAAGCGTAGCAAAAGAGTTTTTTACTCCGCGTATTTTAAACCGTTCCGATTTTACGCTTTTCGAGAAATTCATAAAAAAAATCGCCGATTTTCTGGCCGATTTTTTAAACGTTTTAAAAAGCGAAAAACGAATTTAAAATGCTTGCAATAAATACGCACGACGACCTTTGGCGTTTTTATCTGCGATTTTTTATTTTCGCAGCGAACGTTTAAATACGAATTAATAAACAGCTTCGAAACGTTTTTCGCGATAAAAAAATATTAAAGCGTTTACGAAAAGAATTGTATTTAAAATAAACGCGTATAACGATTTTTAAGAATTGCTATTTCTCGTATTAGCCACCTTTCGTATCATCCCAGCAACTACGTATAGCTGGAAGCTTCCTAGTCTTTTGGTAAGTCTTTTTATTAACTATGGAAACTATTTATATATATAAGGCTTTTTTTCCTTAGCAATCTTTGCTTTTTGCAATTGTTAATTTTAAATAAATATTTTTGTTATAAAATCAAAAGCTCGTTTTTTATATTATATAAATACGGCGATTAGTTAATTAATTTTCCAGCCTTCCGATTAATTAAATCGTTATATTATTAATAATTCTTTTTCTACGCTAGCGACGGCGTAAACTATTTTTTTCTTCGAATTTTTTACGGGTTATATTAAAATGATCGACCGGTCGTAAAAAAGTTTATTTCCGTATTTTGCGAAAAATAACTTTTGTTTAACGATTTTTTTTTAGCAAAGCTTTTCAGCTTTTGTTACTATATCTTAACCTTTTTTTTAATCAGCGAAAAAGCAGTTTTTTCCAAAGGTTTTTTTTTTTAAAAAACAGTTTTTCCTTCGAAAAATAAAAAATAAAAAAAAAAGCAAAGCGCTAATTATTTCGCCTGCTATTTTTTTTTTTATAATTTAGCGCTGAAAGCGTTTAGTTAAGACTTTTGCAAAATCAACTGAAAAAAGCGCAAAAGCGTAAACGATAATTTTTAGAAAATATACAATTGCGACAGACTTTTTAATTAAAGCGTTTAATAAAATTTATCGAACGTATTTCTGCTAATCGCGAATCTGCTTCTTTTTTTTTTTTTCGCAACGTTTTATTTTAATTAATAAACGCTGCAAATTAATTTTTACGCTTTTCGCGAATTTTTTTTAAATTTCTTTTTAACGGCCAAAATTTTAGCGCGTTTTTTAAACGCTATGATTTTTATTTATTTGCTGATTTTGTAAAACGGTGATACCTTGTATTGATAGGAGTTGGTAGTTTTAGCTATGGTCGAGGCATGGACCTTTCCGAGATCTTCTGCCATTGACTACCTTCAACAGATATAAGAGCAAAGCACTCTCTTAGATAGTATTATAAGCACGCAGTTTAATTCATATATTTATTTATTCTTTTTTCCTTTTTTTCAGTTTTTTTTAGAAATTCCTTAAATTATTTTACTTACCGATATATGGCCGTATTAATCTGGTTTTCTTATTTATTTTTATATTTGGTAATTTACGCAGGGATTTAAACTTCGGTGTTTTGTTTTTATATATTCGCCGATGCATTTTTCAAATTTATAATTAAAGTCGATTTCGATATTTCGCTATTACGGCTTAAAAAACTTTTTATATAATGTTGTTCGCAGCTGTATTATATAAAAGATTTTTAATAGCTTTTTTTATTTTGCGTATAATTATTAAATTACAAAAATGCAATATATTTTAAAAACGTTTGAAATTACGGTCAGGCAATCCTAAACCGTGCGAAATTTAAAATTCGAAAGTCGCTTTTTTGTTTAAAAATAACAAATCGAATATTGGTTCGTACGCTTCGACCGCTGCGCTCGGCCTTTCTGAATTAAATCTTTTTTGGTTAAACGCTTAGCGAAAACTTAACTTTTTGATTTTACGCTTTGTGATTATAACAATTACAATTTGCGGCTTTTTATTAAAAGTAGTAAAAAAATGGCTGTACGTGTATTGGCTTAAGCTACGGAATATCGAAACCGTGGATTATATAATAATATTATATTAATCCAGTTAATTTACTAAAAAACAAATTTTTAATATATTACTTAAATATCTGAACGCAATTTTATTTTATTTAATTTTTTCAGAAAATACAAAAATCTTTTTAATAGCTCTTTTATTAAAAACGATTTTTTTTATACTAAAGACTTTTAATCTGCAATTCTAGAAAACATTTATTCGTTTAATTCAAATCCTACTAATATTTTCGCTAATACTATAAACAACGACGCTTTTCGTTTTTTTATGCGAGGCCGCATGCCTTTTTCTGGCTCTTTTGATGCACCTTTATTTAATGGCGCCAATATTACCGATTTTATCGAAAAATATAAAAAAATTTATAAGGATTTCGAAGTTTCTAAGATTAAAATGTTCGATAAACTTTTTCGCTATTATAATTTAATTATTAAAAATATTATTAAATCGATAAATAAATAAAAGGTTATTAGGGCTCGAAACTGGCGTAAGTTAATTAAAGCTTTGAAATCGGAATTCCGAGACTACGATCGCTAGCAAATTCGTAATACTATCGCTTTTCTTAAACAGTTTATTATAATAATTCGCTAAATCAAAAAACTCAAAGCTTATTATCGTATTTATACGAAAGTTTTTAACGTTTTCGTTAACAAAAAGGTTTTAAACGAGGTAAAGCAAAAAAGATTGTTTTTATTTAGCTTTTCAATTAGCATTCGCAACAAAATTATTAAGCATTTTAAAATTAATAAACAAGATTTTGAAACCTTCGATTAATATTTCAAATTTGTGGAATTCGTTTTTAAACAAAACTAAAGCGAACGTATTATTAAAGCTATAAACTAAAAGAAATCTCTTTTTCTTATTTATAAAAAAGACGTGGAAGCTTTAATACAAAAATATGCTCAATTATTAAAAGTCACCGAAATCGCTAAAAAACAACTAGTTATTATATTATTTAATCGTTTCGCAAAACTTATAAGCTTGGAAAAGCTTAATAAAAATATCGAAACTTTCGTATTAAAATTTACCGATATTAAAATTCAAAGATTTTAAAGCAAAATCGAAAGTTTTATATAATAATAAAAGAAATTTTTTTACGTCAATTCGAATAATAAAAACGATTAAAATGGCTTTTACAATAATTATTCCTTTTAAAATGCGCGAAATAATTAGCCTCGCCAAGCCATCGTAAAAGTAATAGCTACCCAGTGGCAACCTTCTCGTGCTAGCGATCAAAATCAGCGAAACACTAATTATAATAACGATTATTAAAGAAAAAAAAAAAACCAACGCGGAAATCAGAATCGCGGCTATTAAAATAATAAAAGTAATTATTAAAACAAATCTCGTAGCTTTAAATGTGAATTTTATAATAATAAAGAAATTTATTGCGAAGAATTTTATATTCGTTTTAAATGCAAAGCATTTAATTTTTATATAAATAATAATATCTGTTATATTAATAAATACGGAACGATTTGCTTCGGACCGACGGAAACAGAAATGAGCCTTTTTAATAAAGCTGAAAATCAAAACTGGTTAAATACTATTCGCTTAAAAGTAAAAAGTACGAAATAGAACGATTGCTTAAAAAACAGAAAAAATGCAAAAACGATTTTTATTAGTAAAAGAAAAAACATTTCCGAAAGCGTATTAATCAAAGAAAAAACTTTTATTTTAAATATAAATAAAATTCAAATGTATAAATAAAAAACAAATATATATATTGCTAATACAAGTATCGCATCTGCAAATATTATAATTATATAATTAAGCCAGCGAATTATAAAAAAACAAAATGCTTTTGTTTTATTCGCCAAATCGATTAATATAAAAAAAAACGTTAAAATCGAAAAAAAAAAAGATTTTAAAATTCGAAAAAAAACCGATAAAACCATCAGAAAAACATTTACAATAAAAAAAATTAACGACGATATAAAAAATATCGATATCGATACTCCGGTTTAAATTATTCAGAAAGTACCAGCTTTTAAACGCTTATTATTAATACGAAGCGAAAAATAAATCGACAAATATATTAGCTCCGAAGCCGTCGACGAAGCTATTAAAAAGATTATAAAACAAAAAATTAAATTGAAATTCAGCGATTTATTTAGCATAAAAAAAAATTCGACAAAGTTATTAATAAATAAATTCTTATATTAAAAAAAAACGAAAAAGTTGAAATTATCCGAAAAAAAAAACGATTTTAAATTAAAAAAAAATCAGAAAAAAATTTATAATATCGCAATTAATTTAGCCGATAAAAAGGAATTCTCGGAAAAAATCAGCTTTTTGATTTTCGCTATAAAAATTTAAAAATCAAAACGACGAAACTGCTTTTATACGGTTATAAAAGCGCTAAAAATAAAAATAATATTTAAAAAAAATACGACCGCTTTCGTTTTATTCGATAATAGAGCCGAAATTAATTACATAAATCAGGAAATAGCCGAAATTAATAATGTTTCGATTATCATCGATAAACGAATGATTTATATTATCGTTAATAAAAACATAATTGAATTTAATAAAATTATACGAAATATAAAAATCGACGTTGAAAATATTATTATTTATAAAAACTTTTTAATAATAAAAAAATGCTTTTATTTTATTATTTTTGAAATACTTTGGATTTTGGAAAGTTTCGTCAGTTTTAAATACACCGAGAACGGCCAAATAAAAGCTTTTTTTTAAAACTGAAACCGATTTTTTTAAAATCAAATCATCGTCGCCGGCGATAAAGTTTTTTTAATCGACGTTTTATCGGAAAACGAATAGCCGGCTTTAATTTTAAAATAAACGCTGAGCTGCAACAAAACTTGGAAAATACTTAGCTAAAAGCATTCGCGTTATTAATCGAAATAGCACCGCGAATAAAATTGGCTAATATTAATATTTTCGGCTATTAACTCGGAAATAAAAATTCCGAAGATTTCGTTTTTATATTAAACAAACTCGATTTATACATTTTATTTTTTTATATTAATATCAGCATTTTTTATAAGCGTAAAGCTGATAAAATACGATTTATAAATTTTGGCGAATCCGGTAGAAATATTTCCGAAAAAATAAACGATTGGTTCGAAAAATAAAACAATAAAACTATTTCAATTAATTACTAGCGAATTCGAAGAATTTATCACCGGCCGATTTTTCAATTTATTATTTAGCAGCCGATTTACAAAAAAACGATTTAATAATTTAGCAATCGGAACCTAACTTTTGCCAAAAAAAAAAAAAGTTTTGTACGAAGTTTTACGCAACCGGAAAAAAGCTATAGCTTTCGATTTTACCGAAATAAATCAATTCAGTTTTGACGTTACGTTTTATATCGATATTAAAATCGTATTTTACGAAGCTTAATAAAAAAAAATCTTTTTAATTTCTAAAGCTTTTTAAAATAAAATAGTCGAAATACTAAAAAAGCGAATTAAGCAAAAGATTTTCGAATTCTGCTACGACCTATATAAAAATAAATAGTTTATCGTTGCGAAGAAAAAAAAAAGCATTTACAAATTTACTATCGCAGTCGTCGAAATAAACAAAATAACGATACGAAACGCTAACGTATTATTTAACGTCGACCAATTTTCAAACGAATTCGCAGAATTAACGATCGCTTTTTTTCTCGATTTGTTTTCCGGCTACGATTATTTAATATTTAACTTACGATTTCGAAATATAACGGCAATTTAAATTCCAATCGGTTTATTGCGTATAATCAGAGTATTTATAGGAGCCATTAATTCAGTCGCTTAATTCGTAAAAGTCGTATACAAAATCCTTATAATTTGCATTTTTAATATTGCTTTTTTTTACGTTGACGACGTCGGAATAAAAAGCTTTAAATTATATTATAATAATAAAAAGATTTTTTCTGGAATTCGATATTATATAATAAAATATATTTAAAATATCGATAAAATTATAATTTGTTTCGAAAAAGTTAAAATTATTATTAGCTTTCGATTAAAATTTTGCATGCTCGAAATAAATATCGTCGGTATATAACTGACAGCGCTGGCCGCCATTTTTAACGAAAAAAAATTGAAAAAATTTGCGAATAAAAAAAATGTAAAAATATTACCGAAGCTAGAATTTTTATTAGCGTTATGATTTACTACCGTAATTAAATCAAGAATTTCTTTTAAAAAGCTACATTTATTTACGCTACGATAAAAAAAAAAGTCGATTTCGTTTGGGAAAAAAAACAAAGCAAAATTATAAAAGTTTTTAAAAACGACTTTTTATCGGCTTTATTATTTATGCGAATCGATTACAGCCCAGACGTAAAAAAAATTATTTTAATTATCGACGCTAGTATTTTCGATTAAGAAGCTGTATTATAATAAATCGACGAAAACAAAAAACGGCATTTTTTACGATTCGAAAGCGATTTATAATTTTTCGCGAAAATACGCTACGATGCTATTAAACGAAAATATCGAAGCGTTTTTAAATAATAAAAAAAATAAAAAACGAATTGTACGGCGTATATTTTATTTTGAAAACAAACGCAAAAGTTTTTGTCGATTAATTAAATAAAAAAGCTAATAATCTGCCAAAAGTATTCGTTATTAATTAAATAGCTTAAATGCGATTTATAAACTTCGAAATCAAATATATTAAAAAGATAATTAATATAGCGGCAGACGGCTTTTTCAAACGAAAACGCTTTTATCCGTTTAATTTCGCTAAATAAAACGAATAAAATATTAACGAATAAATTGCTAACGAAATCGGCTGTTTTGCTATCTGCGCTTTGGGTTTTACAAAGCCAAAACCATTCGCGTTATTATTTCGGCTAGCACCGCGAATAAAAAATATTAATTTTCGGACCGAAAAAGTATTCGCGTTATTATTTCGGTTGGCACCGCGAATAGATTTGACCGAAAACGATCGGAATAAGCCGATTAGCGACGAAAATAAATTTTTAATCGATAATTACGAAATTAAAAACTTTTATTTAATCGTATATTATTTAATTATTTTGTTTAAATTATTTAGCGTATTAAATTATTAATTTAAATTATTTAAAAATCAGATTTTCGATTATATTTTAGCTGATAGAAAGCTGTATAAAATAAAAAATAATATATATTAAAAACGCTTAATAATAAATAATAAAGCCGATAAGTTTTAAGTTATAAAAAAAGCTTACGAAAAAGTTTTTTATAAAAAAGCTAAAATTATTTATTACCGAATTAAAAACGATTTCTGATAAAAAAAATGCTTCGAAGATTGTAAAGCTTTTGTTAAAAACTGCGTTTTTTGCTAAAAACGAAAGCCTGGCCGAAAAAAAAATTTATTATATCCGATATGATTTTTTAAAATATAAAAAAAAATCAATTTCGATATTATACGCGTATTAATTACCGATCGCGGTTATATATGCTTCGTATTCGCTATCGACGATTTGTTTGGATAGCTTAAAAAGCGATTTTTCCGAAACGCTATTTCCGAAGCTATAGCGATTTTTTTTTGAAAAAACATTATATATCGATACGGTTTGTTTAGCAAATTAAACGTCGATAATAAATCCGAAAACAAAAGCGTTGTCGAGACCTTTATAAAAAAATACGGTATTTAACGTATTTAAATTTTAGCCTATAATTCGAAAAATAATAAATTCGTTAAACGAAATTATAAAAATATTTTTGACGGCTTTTTAAAAGCTATTCGAAAAAGCTATAAGCGTTAATCGCGGAAATTTTCGGAAATGCTTTTTATTATACGTATATATATATACGTTTTTATTGGAATGATTTTATTTTTTATTTAATACGGCAAAAACGCTCGACTATCCCTAGAAACAAAATAGCTTGTATAAAAGCTTTATAACATAATTAAAATAAAAACGAAAGTTAATTTATTAATAATAAAATTTAAGCAGTTCGATTACCGCGATATAAATATAAAAAAAATAATTTTAAAAAAAAAAAAGTATAAGAAAATAATTAAGAAAGTTTGAAATAAAACCAAGATTTTAAAAAAAACGCTAATTAAAAAAGAAGATTTGGTTTTAGTTTACGACGTTCAGCGCGCTATCGATAAATCGGCTGATATTAAGCTTGATTATAAATGGCTCGGATCCTACGAAATATACGAGGCCGAATTAAATAAAAGCTATTATAAGCTTACGGAATTCGATGGAATAAAACTAAAAAACGTTCGCCGCTAACCGATTAAAACGATTTTACAAAAAAAACCAGCGAATTTACTTTTTGGATTTTAAATCAGAAAACGATTTCGATTCCAGCGATTCCGACGATTCCGACCAAAGCGATTATACTTCTGAAAAAAAAAAAACCTTTGAAAAGGTTTGAAAACGACCGGACGATAACTCCGCTGCTAAAAGCATAATTTAAGTCGTAATTCCATTTATAACCGAAAAAAAAAAAGATACATACAAAATTATTCACTAATTGTTTTATTGTTTTTATTATTTATTGTTTTTCTTTTTATTATATACTGTTTTATTATTTTTGGCTTGCTTTGCTTGTATATAATATAATTCTGTTTTATATATACTGTTTATTTTTAAGATCTTTTTTTATATTATTTGGGATATTTACTGTATTTTTTTTTGTTTGACTGTACTTTTGTTTATTAAAACAAAAGCTTTATATATGTTTGAGCCGTATATCTGATATATTTATACCGTTCGCATATTTTACGAAAACTATTTTTTATGCATTTTATTATTTATTATTTTCTGTATTGTTTATTTTTTTCGTTGTTCTGAACGAATGCTTATTTAAATAGTTATAATTTATTAAAAAAACAGTATGCGGATTCCCGTGGCTTTTGAATACAAATATTTTATAATTTTCGTATTTTTTTCTAATTATTTTTTAACAAATATAATACACTTTTTTAATCGATAAATTTATCGATATTATATCGTTTTTTAAGCAAGACGTTGCTAAACTTGGCAAATTTATTTTTAATTTATTTTAAAACGGAATTATTATACGTAATTTCTTCGAATTTAAGCAAGCATATAATGCCGCTATTTTAAATTAATAAATTGCTTTCGTAAAAACGTTTATAAAACAATTCGATATAATAACTAAAAACGTTAACGAATTTTTATTCGATTATAAAAGTTTCGTTAAAACTAAATTCGTTCGCAAAAGTTTTGATTACGATAAATTTTTGCTAAATTACGATAACGCTTTAAAAGCTTTCGCCGGAGTAAAAAAAGCTCGAAACAACAAAAAAAAAGTAATAGACCGAGTTTTGCGTTTTTTGCTAAATCAACGAAAAAAAAATATTTAAAAATACGTTTTTAGCAAAATTACCGGTATTATTTTATTTCGGCATTTCGCTCGCTTTTTCGAAACTATTATTTTTATTAAAAAAAGAGTTTGGATATTAAACGCTTATATTTTTAAAACGCAAATCCTAAAAGTTAATAATTCAAAAGCCCGCAGATTCACAGGTTTTTTTATAATTATTTGCAAATTGGTCGACGACGTTATATAATCGCTAAAAAAAGTTTTAATCGGCTGCGAAATCCTAAGTTTAACTTTTTTTCAAAGCAAAAGATTAAACGTCGCTAAATGCGGTATTTTTATACCGAACGAAAAAAACGACGCTATTCCGATATTTTAAATTTACGAAAACGAAAGAAACGAAAAAGCTAATATTATTTTCGTTTAATTCGAAAAGATATACGCAGTAGCAATTAATATTTTTAAAACAGCTAAAATAACTCGGCGATTTTTATTTTTAATTATCGAAAACGAATTCGAAAACGAAACCAAAAGCGTAATAGCAAACAACCGCTTATTCGAATACAAAAAATCTATTATACCGGTAAAAACGATTCCGGAAAAAATAAAAACAAAAAACGTAAAAAAACGCGCCGATATTTTCGAAATACTTTTTGTTCGGAAAAAAAAACTATTCGCGTCGTTAGCAAAAAAAGCACCGCGAGTAAAAATAGCCGGAAATCGACGCCGAATTATAAGTTTTAAGCTAATTAACAGAAAACGCGACGATTTTACGAAATCAAATTTAAAAAACGCCGGCATTTCGAAAAGGAAAAATCTAAACGATTTTAAATTTAATTTTTCGAAACTAAATACGCAAATATCAAAAACGCTTGCTGCGTTTAAAAACGTCGAACCGCTAATATTTCAGATTTTAATAAAAGCATTTAAGATTTCGATTATTATACGATTCGATCGAAAAAGCTTGGAAAAAAATATCGAAGTTATCGCGGAAAAAATTATATAAAAAGCATAAAATTAAATTATTTTGCTTAAAACTTTCGCTTTCGACGACGAAACGATTCAAAAGTTTTATTTCGACATTTTTATATAAAAGCCAAATAAATCCGTTAGTTTTTTTTTTTTTATTTCGAACGAAAACTAAATTAAGCTTTTTTCGGAAAACTGTAAATATAATACGCTAAAGCAAATAAAAAAGACTTTTAAAAACGATGACCCGTTTTTACTCGAGCTTTTTTTCGCTGAAAAACTCCGATTTTTTAATTTCGTTTTTACAAATAACGTTAACGCTAAAAAAAACGACAAGTTTTATTATTTTTACGTACGCTGTTACGCGGCGTATTGCGATTTGATTATAAAAAAAATTAACGTTATCGGCTTCGCTAATCGATTCGCTGCTATTAAAAATTCGAATTACGATATATTCGAAATTAATTTTAATAATTAATTTATATTCCGACGAAAAATTGCGAAAATTATTCAAGCGTATGCTAAAGCTTATTTAAGCTACGCAAATTTCAAAGCAGATTTTAAAATTTTCAGCGCGATTAAAAAATTCGATTAAAACGTAAAAAAATGGAAACAACGAATATTTCCAAAAGTCGATTTTTTTGGCTTTTCGACCGAAAGTATATTTTAAAATTTATTTAAATTAAGCTGCGAATTCGTTAACCACGTAAGGTTTCATAACGGAGAAAACAAATTATTATTGCATTTTATAAAAAAAAAGATAGTTATATATAAGCATTATTTCCGATTAATTAAAACCTAAAAAGCGCTTATAGCTTTTTTCGCTAATATATTTTATAATTTTATTTAATAAATTTTTAAAATACATTTCGGCTTTTATTTCGCTGTTTTGATTACCCGGAATCTTAGAAACTGCCGCCTTATAATATATTTTAACGTTTCGATCGCTTTAAGTTTCGCTAGCTCCGACCGTATTATAATTACAAAATTCGATATCGCCGATTTTTAAAAAAAGAAAAAAATCGAAGATTTTACCGACGCTATTTTCGATTACTACGTTTTGTTTGCATTCGCATATAATTCGGAAATAATCGAAGTTTATTTGCGATTATATTACGACGCCAAACTAATTAAAACTATTTAAAAAAGCTTAGTTTTTTTGTATTTCAGCGCGTTAAAGCAGTGGCTTCGGCTATTTTATCGGATTACGAAACCGAAAATTACGGAATAAAAAATAAAATAATTTTTGTCAGCTTTTCGATTAAGCAAAAGGTTTTCGTTAAATTCAAAACCCAAAAAACCGACGGCGCGATACTAATTTATTCGAATAATTATACGGCGCAGAAATACAAAAACTATTTCGAAAACGATAATCCGATAAATAATCTGATATTGTTTATATTGCGACGAAAGCAATTATAGCATTTTCGGTAATTTCGATTGCAAACGATTATTTCCGAATTATTTCGTAAAATAGTCTTTTTTATAAATTTCGAAGCTTTTTTAAAAGCATTCGTCGGTAAACAATCGTAATCCGATCTATTAGTTTTACGCAAAGCAAAAGCGTTAATCGGTTTTAATTACGACGAATTAATCGATTATTTTTACGATTTTAATACAAAACTTTTTAACGCTTTTTACAAAGCGGAGAACCACGTTAAAAGCTAAAATTTATTATTTACGCAGAAAAGTCGTGGAAAGCATTCGTAGCGGCGATATTTAATAATATTATCGACGAAAAAGTTATTAAAACATTCGTAAGTTTAAACGATACTTCGATTGACATTTTATCGAATTATTTTTTAAAAAAGCAGAATAAATAAAATAATTTAAACAATAAGCGAAACGCTATTTTTTCGCAGAAACTAATAGCAAAAAGGCCAAAAACGAATTAAAAAACCGAAAAAATATAAAGCTAAAAAGTTCGGCTTTTAATTAATTAGTTTTTAAATTATATAAAATAAACTAAATTGTATTTATTAAAATTATGTTTTTTTTTGGTCGTAATCAAAAACGATTACGTATATTATTTAGGACAGAATATAAAACGGTAATATTTTGTATTAATAAGAATTGGTAGTTTTAGCTATGGTCGAAGCATAGATTTTTCCGAAACCCCCTGCCACTGACTACTTTTAACAAGTATAAAAGCAAGGCATCCCCTTAAATAGTATTATAAGTACGCAGTTTAATTCATATATTTACTTATTTTTCTTTCCCTTTTTTCAGTTTCTTCTAGGGATTTCCTAGATTATTTTACCTACCGACATGTGGCCGTATCAGTCTGGTTTTCCTACCTACTTTTACAATTTTCGATTAGCTCGTATAAAACGCGTTTCGAATTTTAAATTTAAATTAAATAATAGTAAAAATTACAAAACACGCTTTTAAAAAATTAAAGTTTTCGATAATCTCGAATTTTATTACGATTATTTTGCTAGCGATCGATTTCGCAAAAATCATATATTCGATCAGACCGAAAGCGTAGCAAAAAAGTTTTTTATTCCGCGTATTTTAAACCGTTCCGATTTTACGCTTTTCGAAAAATTTATAAAAAAAGTCGCCGATTTTCTGGCCGATTTTTTAAACGTTTAAAAAGCGAAAAACGAATTTAAAATGCTTGCAATAAATACGCACGACGACTTTTGGCGTTTTTATCTGCGATTTTTTATTTTCGCAGCGAACGTTTAAATACGAATTAATAAACAGCTTCGGAACGTTTTTCGCGATAAATATTAAAGCGTTTACGAAAAAAATTGTGACGATCTAATCAGTCGGAGGGCTGGGAGATCAGTCAACTGGTCGCCGTGTTCATATGGTATAAGAAACGAGCCTTTGGTTCTGTAACAAAAATATTTATTTAAAATCAATAATTGCAGAAAGCAGAGGTTGCTAAAAAGAAAAAGCCTTATATATATAAATAATCTCCATAATTAATAAGGAAACCCACCAAAAGACCAGAAAGCTTGCAAATTATACGTAATTGCTGGGGTAACACGAAAAGCAAACGAATAAATCGTTATACTACCCCTCCGTTCGAAAAAAGCGCGCCCTCGAGCTTTTATCCATTAATACGTCGCTATTCAAATAATCGTACGAATCCAAACCTTCGGAATACGCCTTCAGCCAGTTTATAAGTTTTGCAAAAGGACCGGAAAGCTTTTTATGCGTCAAATAAAAATCGCGCATTTTTAAAAAAGCATATATAAAATCAAACGCGAAATACCACGTGAAATTTTTATTTAAGCCTATCTAAAAAGCTTTATACTAAAAAGTTTTCCGTTGCATTCGATAAGCGATTAATTTTTCGATTTCGTATTTAAATTTATTAATTATATTAATAAATTCAGAAGCTGGATTAATTTAATTTGAAAGCGCGTCGTCAATTGTTTTACGCAGTCGATTAGCGTGAAAAACTGGGTATACGTTTATAATATTAAAAAGGTTTAATTTAAAAGCGTTATCGAAAATTTTGGCTATAATTTTAAAAAGGCCGTTTATAAAATTGTCGAACTTACGGAAAAGCCGGAAGGTCGGAAATAAACGCATATCGAGCCATATATAATCGCTAACGTTAAAATCGATCGCGCGGCGAAACTTATTCGCATTTTTTTTTATTTTATCGTAGGCTTATTAAAGGTGCGATTTGGCGAAATTTCAGACGTCGTAATAGCGGCGAGCGTACGCACGAGCTTCGTTTGCGTTTAATTTATATAAAAAATTGAAAAAAAAAAAAGTATCGAATTTTCAGTTTTAATTAATATAAAAAATATAACCGTATACAATTTCAAAAAATAAAAGGCCATTTAAACTTTCGTAAAAAAAAATTATTTGAGCGAAATTTATTATTAAAAAAAATTCGTTTTAATCGTTTTAATAAAAATTTACGAAAGGTCGAAAGCGTTTTTGCAGATATTAATTATAAATTTCGGTTTAATTATCGGTTTCGAAATAAGCGGCTATCGAAAGCTTTAATTTGCGTACCGAATATTTTGTTTAATTCAGACCAAAAAGTAAACTAATATTAAAAGCCACGATCGCTAATAATACTTTTTGAAAAGCCAAAATACCTGTATACGTAAAATATATATAATTTGGCGAGGCTTCGAACGTCGATATTTTTATAATAAAAAATCGAAATAGCCTGCTTGGAAAAGCGATTTATTATTACGAATACGTTATCGTAACCGTGTTTGTTTTTATTAAAGCTGTAAAAGTTTATTATAACATATTTTTAAAAATGGTTAAAAACAAAAAAAAACTGAAAAAAGCCGGAGCGTTTATTTTTTAAAATAAAACTTTTTCGATAAGCGTAGCAATTGCGATAATATTATTTTACGAAAGCTGTTATACTTCGCTAATAATATTAATTCGAAAGCAATTGCGTAGTTTTGCGAACGCTGAAATAAACGGTAGAAATTTGGTCGTGCATTTTTCGTACAAAAGCCAAACGAAAATAATCGACGTTTAATATTATTAAGCGATCGTAATATAGCAGCAGATCGCGTTTAAATATATACGAAATATTATTAGCGTCGTTTTTTTTCGTAGCGTTTCGTATAGCTTTTTTTCGAAGGGCCATCAGACTGCTAGCTGTGCGATTAACGTGAAAAAGCTGGTTAACGATACGAAATGCGAAAGAAAAATCAGCTATTTTAATAATAAAAACAGTTGTTTCGAAGGCTGTGGAAAATCGAAGTTTTTTAATTAAAAAACGATAATCGATTTGATCGGCTCGAAAAAAGGTTTGCAAACGCTAAATGCGTTTAAGCTGTTTTGGCGGTCGAGTTCGCTCGTACGACGTGTTAATACGTTAGCCAAAAGGTTATATTTATTTGGTTTGTACGTAATAAAAAAATTATAATCGGCGAAAAGCTCGGCCCAGCGTGCTTATCGAACGTTTAAAAGTTTGGAAATTATAAACTATTCTAAAGTTTTGTAATTAGTAATTATTTTGATTTAATAAACTGAGCTAATTAATTTTATACGAAAATTACCTAAAAATCTTACGATTGCGAATATTTTTTTATCGTATATAACGTAGTTCAGCTTTGCGAAAATTATAATTTTGCTAAAATAAGCGACTGGAAGCTAATCGTTATTATGGAATTGCGAAAGCACAAAAGCTATTACGCCGTCGGAAGCGTTAGTTTTTAATATATAAAAAAAGTTTTGCCTGTAATATTATAAAACTGATGCAATAATAAAAGCTAATATAAAAAGGTCGAAATTTTTCTGATATTTAGAAATGAAATTATAAAAAACGTTAGCCTTAATTAAATGGACCAAAGGCTTTGCAATTATACCGTAGTTTCGAATAAAACGTCGGTAAAAATTACAAAAACCAAAAAAGCTTTATACACCTTTTATAATAATAGAAGGCTTTTAATAAGCGATTACGAAGACTTTTTCTAAGTTTATTTCTAGGCTTTTAATCGAAATAATAAAGCCTAAGTAACGGATCCGAATAATATTAAATTTAAATTTCCGAATATCGGCCTGTAATTCAGCGTCAGCGAGCTTTTGAAATACTTTGCGAACGTATATAGCGTATTTCAAAAAATCGAACGAATAAATAAAAATATTATTTAAATATATAATGCAAAAATCGTTTAAATAATCGAAAAAAACGTCGTTTATATAGCGTTAGTAAATTGCGGATTTATTAATAAAGCCAAAAAATAACATTTTGTATTTATAAACGCCGTAACGCGTACGAAACGTTATCAGTTTTTTATTAGCGGAGTTATTCGAATTTTATAAAAAGCTTAACGAATATCGAACTTCGTAAAAATTCGTGTTTTCGAAAGACGAGCAAAAGTCTTATCGATAAAAAAAAGAAAATAGCGATTTTTACGAATAATATTATTAAAAGTTCGATAATCGATACAAAAACGCAGTAAACCGTCGGGTTTTTTGGCGAAAAGCATTGAAACAGCGAAAAAAGCGGTAAAAAATTCGATAAAACTTTTGTTAAAATTATTTTACAAATAAATTTTGATAATTTCGAGCTTCGGAATCGATATTTTATATAAAAAAATATATTTTAGCTTTTTTTTATTTATAATAAATTCGATTTTATGATCGTAGGGCCGGTAAAAAGCTAGTTCGTTATTGGCGGCCTTAAAAAACACGTATTCGAAATTTTTGTATTTCGGAGAAAAAGATTCGAAAAAAAGTTTATTCGAAATTAGCTTTGCTAAGTTAATTAAAAAAGTCGAAATCGATATTTTATTAGTTTTGAAACGTTCGAAAAGATTATGAAATTAGATTTTAAAAAAAATATTATACGTAAAATCGTCTAGTATTTTGTCGATTTCGTATAAAAAAATTGAAAATATTTTAACTGCTTTTTTTTGAAAATCAGCTTAAAAGCGTATATAATAATTTGGCAAATAGAAATTAAATAAACAGTAGATTAAAGGATTCGTTTTCGAATTGGTCGTTTGGAAGGTTCAAAAGGTGGCTTGTCCGAACTATCGATTATATTAAGCTGAAAGGCTATCGCGGCGAAGACTTTTCTTCGGTTTTTAATATAACTGTTTTTCGTAGAACGAGAAAGCTGTTTTGACGAAAGGAGAAAAAAAAAAAAAAAAAAAGAAATAATAAAAAAGGAATCGTTAGCCTGGGAAAATAATGGTATGATTTTTTGTATTATTCCATTGGCGTCGCCATCGAAATTAGTACCGCGAGTGAAATTCGACTTTTTCGCGTTCCGCATAGCGTCGTAGGTTTGCCATAATTAATCAAGATTTTTGTCACGTTTTATAACGTCGTTTTGATAGCGAGATTAAATCTTTCGGAAATGCAAATAAAAAACTTTAATATAACGAGCGTAAAAGGCTGTGGGAAGGTAAAACTTCGGCCAATAAAGCTTGCGTTTATTACAGTTTAATAGAACTTAGTGTTCGGCCAACCAAGCTTTTTTTAAAATTATATTATGATTTCCGAAATTAATAATTAAAAAAAAAATAAACGATTGTATTCGATTATTAATAATAAAATTAAAAAGCGTAAAATATATAATTAAATGGCCACGAGCTTTATTATACCCTTTTACAAAAAAAAAAGCCGAAAGAAATTAAATCAAAAGTTTAAAAAAAAAAAAAAAAACTTAATCAGCGCCGAATCGATCAACGCATAACCGTTCGCTTTAAAATCGGCGAGCGTTTTCATTTTGTACGAAAAGCTATTTTTAATAAATACAACGGAAATTATTAATAAATCGCTATTAAAAAGCTTTCGAACGTTAAAATAACGCATATCGCGTAATACGTTTAAAAAAAAAGCTTTGCTTAGGCCTGAGCGTTTTTCCGATTAGCGGAAAAGCTTTTAATTTCCTCGTATGCGTTTTGAAAATCGTTTGGAAAAAGGTTTTCGTTTTTATTATTATTATTAAAAAGCGAATTTTCGGCCGGCTCGACCTCGTTTATATTTACCAGCCTGGAAAAGCCTTTGGGTGGAACCGAGGGTCGGTTCGTAAAAGGTTTTGCAAATTGGCCTTTTTAAATTTTCTGATATGAAATAAAAAACGAGCGTTATCGTTAATTCGATCGAAAAGAAAAAACGCCAAAAAAAGCGTTTTGGCGTAAAAAAAAAAAAAAAAAACAAAAGGCTAAAAAAAAGCCTATAAAATATTTAAACGACTTTCGTACGTACGATTTGATTTATAATACGCTTTGGTTAAAAACCTACCATTTTAATAAATAATAGACTTGGTTAAAAAGCGATTCGCGTATAAAATTCGTTTAGTTAATTGATTTTGTTTTTTTTGTCGAACGGCGATAAACCAATTTTTAAAAGTCGTTGTACGCGCTTATTCCAAATGCAACTTTTTTCGTAAACGCTTTAGTATTTTATCGCGAAAAGCGTTTCGAAGCTGTTTATTAATTCGTATTTAAGCGTTCGCTGCGAAAATGGAAAATCGCAAATAAAATCGCTAAAAGTCGTCGTACGTATTTATTACAAGCATTTTAAATTCGTTTTCGGCCTTTTAAACGTCGGAAAAATCGGCCAAAAAATCGGCGACTTTTTTAACTAATTTTTCGGAAAAAATACGGTCGGAACGGTTTAAAATACGCGAAGTAAAAAACTCTTTTATTACGCCTTCGGTCTAATCGAATATATAATTTTTGCGAAATCGATCGCCAACGAAATAATCGTAATAAAATTCGAAGTTATCGAAAATTTTAGTTTTCTAGTGGCGTGCTTTGTAATTTTTACTATTATTTAGCTTAAATTTAAAATTCGAAACGCGTTTTATACGAGCTAGTCGAAAATTAGCAAATAAATAAAAACCATAGCGTTTAAAAAGCGCGCTAAAATCTTGGCCGTTATAAAAAAATTCAAAAAAAATTCGCGAAAAGCGTAGAGATTGGTCTGCAGCGTTTATTAATTAAAATAAAACGTTGCGAAAAAATGGAGCAGCAGATTCGCGACTAGCAGAAGCACGTTCGATAAATTTTATTAAACGTTTTAATTAAAAAGTTTGTCGCAATCGTATAATTTCCAAAAGTTATCGTTTACGTTTTTACGCTTTTTTCAGTTGATTTTGCAAAAGTCTCAATTAAACGCTTTTAGCGCTAAGCTGCAAAAAAAAAAATGGCAGGCGAAATGGTTGGCGCTCTGCCCTTTTTTTTGTTTTTTTTTTTTCGGAGGAAGGATTGTTTTTTAGAAAAAAAAGCTTTTGGGAAAGGCTGCTTTTTCGCTGATTAAAAGAAAAAAGATTGAGATATAATAGCAGAAGCTAAAAAGCTTTGTTAAAAAAAGAATCGTTAAACAAAAGCCATTTTTCGCGAAATGCGGAAATAAACCTTTTTACGACCGGTCGATCATTTTGGTATAATTCGTAAGAAATTCGAAAAGAAAGATAATTTACGCCGTCGCTAGCGTAGAAAAAAAATTATTAATAATATAACGATTTAATTAATCGAAAAGCTAGGAAATCAGTTAATTGATCGCCGTGTTTATATAATATAAAAAACGAGCCTTTGGTTTTATAACAAAAATATTCATTTAAAATCAACAATTGCAAAGGGCAGAGGTTGCTAAAAGGAAAAAGCTTTATATATATAAATAATTTCCATAATTAATGGGGAGACCCACCAGGAGACCAGGGAGCTTGCAACTATACGTAGTTGCTGCAATAACACGAGGGGCAAACGAGTGAATCGTCACAAAAATGTATTTAAAATAAACGCGTATAACGATTTTTAAGAATTGGCTTATCGCCGTCCGTTAAAAATAACAAAATTAATTAGCTAAACGAATTTTATACGCGAATCGTTATTTAATTAAATTTATTATTTATTAAAATAGTAATTTTTTAACCAAAGCGTATTACGAATTAAATCGTACGTACGAAAGTCGTTTAAGTGTTTTATAAACTTTTTTTTAGCTTTTTGTTTTTTCTTTTTTTTTACGCCAAAACGCTTTTTTTAGCGTTTTTTTTTCGATCGGATCAACGATAACGTTCGTTTTTTATTTTATATTAGAGAATTTAAAAAAGCTAATTTGCACGACTTTTAACGGGCCGATCTTCGGTTTTATTTAAAAGCTTTTTTAGACTAGTAGATATAAACGAAATCGAGCCGGCCGAAAATTCGCTTTTTAATAATAATAATAAAAACGAAAACCTTTTTTAAACGATTTTTAAAACGCATACGAAAAAGTTGAAAACTTTTCTGTTAATCGAAGAAACGCTTAGGTCTAAGCAAAGCTTTTTTTTTTAAGCGTATTGCGCGATATATATTATTTTAACGTTCGAAAGCTTTTTAATAACGATTTATTAATAATTTCCGTTATATTTATTAAAAATGGTTTTTCGTATAAAATGAAAGCGCTCGCCGATTTTAAAGCGAACAATTATACGTTAATCGATTCGGCGTTAATCAAATCTTTTTTTTTTTTTTTTTTTTTTTTAATTTAATTTTTTCCGGCTTTCTTTTTTGTAAAAAAATATAATAAAGCTCGTGGCTATTTAATTATATATTTTACGCTTTTTAATTTTATTATTAATAATCGAATATAATCGTTTTTTTTTTAATTATTAATTTCGGAAATTATAATATGATTTTAAAAAAAGCTTGGTTAGCCGAATATTAAGTTTTATTAAACTGTAATAAACGCAAGTTTTATTAGCCGAAGTTTTATTTTTTTATAGCTTTTTACGTTCGTTGTATTAAAGTTTTTTATTTGCATTTCCGAAAGATTTAATTTCGCTATTAAAACGACGTTGTAAAACGTAACAAAAACCTTAATTAATTATAGCAGATTTACGACGCTGTGCGAAGCGCGAAAAAATCGAATTTTATTCGCGGTGTTAATTTCGATAGCGACGCTAATAAAATAATACAAAAAATTATATTATTTTTCCAGGCTGCCGATTTTTTTATTATTATTTTTTTTTTTTTTTTTTTTTTCGTCAGAACAGCTTTTTCGTTCTACGAAAAACAATTATATTAAAAACCGAAAAAAAGCTTTTGCCGCGATAGCTTTTCAGTTTAATATAATCGATAATTTAAACAAGCTATTTTCTGAACTTTTTAAACGACCAGTTCGAAAACGAGTCTTTTAATCTATTGCTTATATGATTTTTATCTGCCAGATTATTACACACGCTTTTAAATCAATTTTCAGAAAAAAAGCAGTTAAAATGTTTTTAATTTTTTTATACGAAATCGATAAAATATTAAACGATTTTACGTACAACATTTTTTTTAAAACTTAATTTTACAGTTTTTTCGAACGTTTCAGAATTAATAAAATATCGATTTCAACCTTTTTAATTAGCTTAGCAAAGCTAATTTCGAATAAACTTTTTTTCGAATTTTTTCTTCCGGAATACAAAAACTTCGAATACGTATTTTTTAAAACCGTTAATAACGAACTAGTTTTTTACCGGCCCTACGACCATAAGATCGAGCTTATTATAAATAAAAAAAAGCTGAAATATATTTTTTTATATAAAATATCGATTTTAAAACTCGAGATTATTAAAATTTATTTGCAAAATAATTTTAACAAAAGTTTTATCGAATTTTTTACCGCTTTTTTCGCTGCTTTAATGCTTTTCGCTAAAAATCCCGACGATTTATTACGTTTTTATATCGATTATCGAGTTTTTAATAACGTTATTCGTAAAAATCGCTATTTTTTTTTTTATCGATAAGATTTTTATTCGTTTTTCGAAAGCACGAATTTTTACGAAGCTCGATATTCGTTAAGCTTTTTATAAAATTCGAATAAATTCCGCCAGTAAAAAACTAACGAAGTTTCGTACGCGTTACGGCGCTTATAAATATAAAATGCTATTTTTTGATTTTATTAATAAATCCGTAATTTATTAACGCTATATAAACGACGTTTTTTTCGATTATTTAAACGATTTTTATATTGCATATCTAAATAATATTTTTATTTATTCGTCCGATTTTATAAAACACGTTATATACGTTCGCAAAATATTTTAAAAGCTCGCTAACGCTAAATTATAGGCCGATATTCGAAAATTTAAATTTAACGTTATTCGAATCCGTTACTTAAGCTTTATTATTTTTACTAAAAGCTTAAAAGTAAATTTAGAAAAAGTTTTTATAATCGCTTATTAAAAGCTTTTTACTATTGTAAAAAATATATAATGCTTTTTTGATTTTTGTAATTTTTACCGACGTTTTATTCGAAACTACGATATAATTTCAAAGCTTTTGGTTTATTTGACTAAAGCTAACGTTTTTTACAATTTCATTTTTAAATATTAAAAAAGTTTCGACTTTTTTATATTAGCTTTTATTATTGCATCAGTTTTATAATATTACAGGCAAAACCTTTTTCGCATATTAAAAACTGATGCTTTAAACGGCGTAATAGCTTTTGTTTTTTCGCAATTTCATAACGACGATTGGCTTTTAATCGCTTATTTCAGCAAAACCATAGTTTTCGCAAAGCTAAACTACGTTGTATACGATAAAAAGATATTCGCAATCGTAAGATTTTTAAGCAATTTTCGTATTAAATTAATTAGCTCAGTTTATTAAATTAAAATTATTACTAATTATAAAGTTTTAAAATATTTTATGATTTTCAAATTTTTAAACGCTCGATAAGCACGCTAAGCCGAGCTTTTCGCCGATTATAATTTTTTTATTACGTATAAACCAAATAAATATAATTTTTTGGCTAACGCATTAATACGTCGTATAAGCGAATTCGACCGCTAAAACTTTTTTAAACGCATTTAGCGCCTGCAAACTTTTTTTCAAGCAAATCAAATCGATTATCGCTTTTTAATTAAAAAACTTCGATTTTTTACGACTTTCGAAACAGCTGTTTTTATCGTTAAAATAGCTGATTTTTTTTTCGCATTTCGTATCGTTAATTAAATTTTTTACGTTAATCGTACAGCTAGTAGTTTAATAGCTTTTCGAAAAAAAGCTATACGAAACATTACGAAAAAAAACGACGATAATAATATTTTGTATATATTTAAACGCGATCTGCTGTTATATTACGGTCGCTTAATAATTTTAAACGTCGATTATTTTCGTTTGGCTTTCGTACGAAAAATGCACAATCAGATTTCCATCGCTTATTTTAGCGTTCGCAAAACTACGCAATTGCTTTCGGATTAATATTATTAGCGAAGTATAACAGCTTTTGTAAAATAATATTATCGCAATTGCTACGTTTATCGAAAAAGTTTTGTTTTAAAAAATAAGCGCTCCGGCTTTTTTCAGCTTTTTTTTTGTTTTTGATTATTTTTAAAAGCACGTTATAATAAACTTTTGCAATTTTAACAAAAATAAATACGATTACGATAACGTGTTCGTAATAATAAATCGCTTTTCTAAACAGGCTATTTCGATTTTTTGCTATAAAAATATCGACGCTCGAAATTTCGCTAAATTATATATAGTTTACGTATACTGAAAAAGTAGGTAGGAAAACCAGACTGATACGGCCATATGTCGGTGGGTAAGATAATCTAGGGAATCCCTAGAAAAGACTGAAGAAAGGAAAAAAAAAACAAATGAAGGTATAAAATTGGGCTGCGTGCTTATAATACTATTTAAAAAAATGTTTTGCTTTTATATTTGTTAAAAGTAGTCAATGGCAAAAAGTCTCGAAAAAGTCTATATTTCAATTATAATTAAATCTATTAATTTTTATTTATACAAAATATCACCGTTTTATATTCTGTCCCAAATAATATACGTAGTCGTTTTTAATTACGACCAAAAAAAAACATAATTTTAATAAATGCAATTTAATTTATTTTATATAATTTAAAAACCAATTAATCAAAAACCGAACTTTTTAATTTTATATTTTTTTTATTTTTTAACCCGTTTTTGATTTTTTTGCTGTTGGCTTTTGCGAAAAAATAGCGTTTCGCTTGTCGTTTGAATTATTTTGTTTATTCTGCTTTTTTAAAAAATAGCTTAATAAAATATCGGTCGAAGTATTGTTTTAATTTACAAACGTTTTAATAGTTTTTTCGTCGATAATATTATTAAACGTCGCGGCGACGAATGCTTTTTACGACTTTTTTTCGTAAATAACAGATTTTAGCTTTTAAACGTGGTTTTACGCTTTGCAAAAAGCGTTGAAAAGTTTTATATTAAAATCGTAAAAGTAATCGATTAATTCGTTGTAATTAAAACCGATTAACGCTTTTGCTTCGCGTAAAACTAATAGGTCGGATTACGATTATTTACCGACGAATGCTTCTGAAAAAGCTCCGAAGCCTGTAAAAAAAATTATTTTACGAAATAGTTCGGAAATAATCGTTTGCAATCGAAATTATCGAAAATGCTATAATTGCTTTCGTCGCAAAACAAATAATATTAAATTATTTATCGAAGCGTCGTTTTCGAAATGATTTTTATATTTTTGCGCCGTATAATTATTCGAATAAATTAGCATCGCGCCGTCGGTTTTTTGAGTTTTGAATCTAACGAAAATCTTTTGTTTAATCGAAAAGCTAACAAAAGTTATTTTATTTTTTATTTCGTAGTTTTCGTTTTCGTAATCCGATAAAATAATTAAAACCACTGTTTTAAACGCGCTGAAATACGAAAAAACTGGGCTTTTCTAAATGATTTTAATTAGCTTAGCGTCGTAGTATAATTGCAAATAAGCTTCGATTATTTCCGAATTATATACGAATACAAATAAAACGTAATAATCGAAAATAACGTCGGTAAAGTTTTCGATTTTTCTTTTTTTTTAAAAATCGGCGATATCGAATTTTATAATTATAATACGATCGAAATCAGCAAAACTTAAAGCGATCGGAACGTTAAAATAAACCACGAGGCAGCAGTTTCCGAAGTTTCGAATAATTAAAACAGCGAAATAAAAGCCGAAATGCATTTTAAAAGCTTGCTAAATAAAACTGTATAATATATTAGCGAAAAAAATTGTAAACGCTTTTTAAGTTTTGATTAATCGAAAATAATATTTATATATAGCTATTTTTTTTTTATAAAATGCAGCAATAATTTGTTTTTTCCGTTATAAAATCTTACGTAATTAACGAATTCGCAGCTTAATTCAAATAGATTTTAAAATATACTTTCGGTCGAAAAGCTAAAAAAGTCGGCTTTTGAAAATACTCGTTGCTTTTATTTTTTTTTGTTTTAATCGAATTTTATAATCGCGTTAAAAGCTTTGGGATTTATTTTGAAATTTGCGTAGCTTAAATAAGTTTTAATATGCGTTTTAATAATTTTCGCAATTTTTCGTCGAAATATAAATTAATTATTAAAATTAATTTCGAATACGTCGTAATCCGAATTTTTAATAGCAGCGAATCGATTAGCGAAACTAATAATATCGATTTTTTTTGTAATTAAATCGCAATACGCCGCGTAATAACGCATATAAAAATAGCAAAACTTGCCGTTTTTTTTAGCGTTAACGTTATTCATAAAAACGAAATTAAAAAATCGGAATTTCTTAGCGAAAAAAAACTTAAGCAAAAACGAATTACCGTTTTTAAAAGTTTTTTTTATTTGCTTTAACGTATTATATTTGTAATTTTCCGAAAAAAGCTTAATTTAAATTTCGTTCGAAACAAAAAAAAAAAGCTAACGGATTTATTTGATTTTTATATAAAAGTATCGAAATAAAACTTTTAAATCGTAACGTCGTCGAAAGCGAAAGTTTTAAATAAAATAATTTGATTTTATGCTTTTTATATAATTTTTTTCGCGATAATTTCGATTTTTTTTTTTAAACTTTTTCGGTCGAATCGTATAATAATCGAAATTTTAAATGTTTTTATTAAAATCTGAAATATTAGCGATAATAATACGACGTTTTTAAACGCAGCAAGCGTTTTTAATATTTGCGTATTTAATTTCGAAAAATCAGATTTAAAATCGTTTGGATTTTTTTTTTCGGAATGCCGAAATTTTTTAAATTTAATTTTATAAAATCGTCGCGTTTTTTATTAATTAGCTTAAAAGTTATAACTCGGCGTTGTCACAGCTAGCTTGAGGGTGATCAGAAGGGTGATATGGACCAAAAGGTACGCATATAAATTAAAAGAAAGACACCGAGCTAGAATGCTCGGAGTCGCGAACTTTATATACAATAGGTTGCGCTTATAAATTACGTGATTTAGCGCGAGGCCTAGTGGCCGAAGTGGTCCGTGCCCAAACTTTAATCCAATACCACCAGCATTTATACCACTGGCAATTATACCATTGGCAGCCATACCACTAGCAGCTATACCATTAGCAGCTATTACTAGCCAGGATCGTAACACTACCCCCCCCCTCCGAAGAACTGCGTTTTCGCAGTTGCAATTATAAGTTTATCGTTTTTTAATTTAATATAATCTTTTTTGCTTTCGTTGTAAGTTTGCAACCATGCGGAAAACGCTCGTAAAAAACTTTTAGCGGTAAAATATAATCGATAAAATACTTAAAAAATATAAAAAGCCGTTATAGCGTTAAAACAAAAATATTATTCGAGATTTTTATCAGCGCTTTTTTAATTAACTTGGTATTACAATATTTTTTTATGCAATTTCGAATCTATTATTTTTTCGATTTTTTATTTCGTTTGTTCGAAAAGTAATTAAATAAAAGCTGGTTCGAAGCGGCGTTGGCTGTGACGATTCACTCTGTTGCCACCTCTCGTGTCACCCCAGCAACTACGTATAGCTGCAAGCTTCCCAGCAACTACGTATAGCTGCAAGCTCCCTGGTCTTCTGGTGGGTCTTTCTATTAATTGTAGAGATTATTCATATATATAAGGCTTTTTCCTTTTAGCAACTTCTGCCTTTTGCAGTTGTTGATTTTAAATGAATATTTTTGTTACAAAATTAAAGGCTCGTTTTTTATATTATATGAATTCGGCGACTAATTAACTGATTTTTTAATTTTTCGATTGATTAAATCGTTATATTATCAATAATTTTTTTTCTACGCTGGCGACGGCGTAAACTATCTTTTTCTTCGAATTTTTTACGAGTTACACCAAAATGATCGACCGGTCGTAAAAAGGTTTATTTCCGCATTTCGCGAAAAATGGCTTCTGTTTAACGATTTTTTTTTCAGCAGAGTTTTTCAGCTCCTGCCACTACACTTTAACCTCTCTTTTAATCAGCGAAGAAATAGTTTTTTTCAGAAGCTTTTTCTTTTGAAAAATAGTCCTTTCTTCGAGGAAAGAAGAACAAAGGAAAGGGCAGAGCGCCAACCATTTCGCCTGCCATTTTTTTTTTGCAGCCTAGCGCTGAAAGCGTTTAATTAAGACTTTTGCAAAATCAATTAAAAAAAGCGCAAAAGCGTAAACGACAATTTTTGGAAATTATACGACTGCGACAAACTTTTTAATTAAAACGTTTGGTAGAATTTATCGAATATGCTTTTGCCAATCGCGAATTTGCTGCTTTTTTTTTTCGCAACGTTTTATTTTAATTAACAAACGTTGCAAATTAATTTCCACGCTTTTCGCGAACTCTTTTTGAATTTTTTTATAACGGCCAAGATTTTAGCGCGCTTTTTAAACGCTATAGTTTTTATTTATTTGCTAATTTTCGATTAGCTCGTATAAAACGCGTTCCGAACCTTAAGTTTAAATTAAATAATAATGAAAATTACAAAGCACGCTATTAAAAAATTAAAGTTTTCGACAATTTCGAATTTTATTACGATTATTTCGCTAGCGATCGATTTCGCAAAAATTATATATTCGATTAAACCGAAGGCGTAGCAAAAAAGTTTCTGACCCCGCGTATTTTAAACCGCTCCGATTTTATATTTTCCGAAAAATTAATCAAAAAGGTCGCCGATTTTCTGGCCGATTTTTTAAATATTTAAAAGGCCGAAAACGAATTCAAAATGCTTGCAATAAGTACGCACGACGACTTTTGGCGGTTTTATTTGCGATTTTTTATTTTCGCAGCGAACGCTTAAATACGAATTAACAAACAGCTTCGAAACGCTTTTCGCGATAAAATACTAAAGCGTTTACGAAAAAAGCTGCATTTAAAATAGACGCGTATAACGATCTTTAAAAATTGACTTACCGCCGTCCGACAAAAAAAACAAAATCAGTTAGCTAAACGAATTTTATACGCCAGTCGCTTTTCAACCAAATCTATTATTTATTAAAATGATAGGTTCTTAACCAAAGCGTATTACGAATTAAATCGTATATACGAAAATCGTTCAAATATTTTACAGGCTTTTTCTTAGCCTTTTGTTTTTCCTCTTTTTTTACGCCAAAACGCTTTTTCTGGCGTTTTTCTTTTTCGATCGGATCAACGACAACGTTCGTTTTTTATTTTATATTAAAAGATTCGAAGCTAATCTGCACGACTTTTTACGGGCCGACCTTCGGTTCTATTTAAAAGCTTTCTCAGGCTGGTAGATATAAACAAAATCGAGCCGGCCGAAAATTCGTTTTTTAATAATAATAATAAAAACGAAAACCCTTTTTCAAACGACTTTTAAAACGCATATAAAAAAATTAAAAGCTTTTTCGCTAGTCGGGAAAACGCTTAGGCTTAAGCAAAGCCTTTTTTTTAAACGTATTGCGCGATATGCGTTATTTTAACGTTCGAAAGCTTTTTGATAGCGATTTATTAATAATTCTCGTTATATTTATTAAAAATAGCTTTTCGTATAAAATAAAAGCGCTCGCCGACTTTAAAACGAACGGTTATGCGTTGATCGATTCGGCGCTGATTAAGTTTTTTTTTTTTTTTTTAAAACTTTTGATTTAATCTTTCCCGGCTTTTTTTTTTATAAAAGGGTATAATAAAACTCGTGGCTATTTAATTATATATTTTACGTTTTTTAATTTTATTATTAATAATCGAATACAATCGTTTACTTTTTTTTTAATTATTAACTTCGGAAATTATAATATGATTTTAAAAAAAGCTTGGTTGGCCGAACATTAAGTTTTACTAAACTGTAATAAACGCAAGCTTTATTAGCCGAAATCTTATCTTTTTATAATTTTTTACGCTCGTTGTATTAAAATCTTTTATTTGCACTTCCGAAAAATTTAATCTCGCTATTAAAACGACGCTGTAAAACGTGATAAAAATCTTAATTAATTATGGCAAATTTACGACGCTATGCGAAGCGCGAAAAGGTCGAATTTCACTCGCGGTGCTAATTTCGATAGCGACGCTAATGGGATAATACAAAAAATCACACTATTATTTTTTTAAATTAACGATTTCTTTTTTATTATTTCTTTTTTTTTTTTTTTTTTTTTCGTCAAAACAGCTTTTTTATTTTACGAAGAACAGTTATACTAAAAACCGAAAAAAAGCCTTCGCCGCGATAGCTTTTTAATTTAATATAATCGATAGTTTAAATAAGCTATTTTTTAAACTTTTTAAATAACCAATTCGAAAACGAATTTTTTAATTTACTGCTTATTTAATTTCCATTTGCCAGATTATTACATACGCTTTTAAGCTGATTTTCAAAAAAAAAGCAATTGAAATGTTTTTAATTTTTTTGTATAAAATCGACAGAATATTAAACGATCTCACGTATAACACTTTTTTTAAAACTCAATTTTATAGTTTTTTCGAACGTTTTAAAACTAATAAAATATCGATTTCGATTTTTTTAATTAATTTAGCAGAGCTAATTTCGAATAAATTTTTTTTCGAATTTTTTTCCTCGGAATACAAAAACCTCGAACACGTGTTTTCTAAGGCCGCTAGTAATAAGCTAGCCTTTTATCGGTTTTACGATTATAAAATCGAGCTTATTGTAAATAAAAAAAAGCTGAAATACATTTTTTTGTATAAAATATCGATTCCGGAGCTCGAAATTATTAAGATTTATTTGTAAAATAATTTTAATAAAGGTTTTATCGAACTTTTTATCGCTTTTTTCGCTGCTCTAATGCTTTTCGCTAAAAAACCCGACGGTTTATTACGTTTTTGTATCGATTATCGAGCTTTTAATAATATAATTCGTAAAAATCGCTATTTTCTTTTTTTTATCGATAAAACTTTCGTTCGTTTTTCGAAAGCACGAATTTTTACGAAGTTCGATATTCGTTAAATTTTTTATAAAATTCGAATGGACTTCGCCAGTAAAAAACTGACGACGTTTCGTACGCGTTACGACGCCTATAAATACAAAGTGCTATTTTTTGGCTTTATTAATAAATCCGCAATTTATTAACGTTATATAAACGACGTTTTCTTCGATTATTTAAACGATTTTTGCATTATATATTTAAATAATATTTTTATTTATTCGTCCGACCTTTTGAAATACGTTATATACGTTCGCAAAATATTTTAAAAGTTCGCTGACGCTGGATTACAGGCCGATATTCGGAAGTCTGAGTTTAACGTTATACGGATTCGTTATTTAAATTTTATTATTTCGACTGAAAACTTAAAAATAAACTTAAAAAAGGTTTCCGTGGTCGCCCACTGGAAGCCTTTTATTATTATAAAAAGTGTACAAAGCTTTTTTGGTTTTTATAACTTTTACCGACGTTTTATTCGAAACTACGGTATAATTGCAAAGCTTTTGGTTTATTTAACCAAAGCTAACGTTTTTTAATTTTATTTTTAAATATCAAAAGAATTTCGATCTTTTTATATTAGCTTTTATTATTGCATCAGTTTTATAATATTACAGGCAAAACTTTTTTTGCATATTAAAAACTGACGCTTCCGACGGCGTAATAGCTTTTATGTTTTTTTAATTTTATAACGACGATTGGCTTCCAGTCGCTTATTTTAGCAAAACCATAGCTTTCGCAAAGCTGAATTACGTCGTATACGATAAAAAAATGCTCGTAATCGTAAGATTTTTAAGCAATTTTCGTACTAAATTAATTAGCTTAATTTATCAGATTAAAATAATTATTAATTATAAAACCTTGAAATACTTTATAACTTTTAAATCTTTAAACGCTCGATAAGTACGCTGGGCCGAGCTTCTCGCCGACTATAACTTTTTTATTATATACAAACTAAATAAACATAACTTTTTAGCTGACGCATTAACACGTCGTACGAGCGAATTCGACCGCCAAAACTTTTTTAAACGCACCCAGCGTTTGCAAACCTTTTTTCGAGCCGATCAGATCGATCACCGCTTTTAACTGAAAAACTTCGATCTTCCACGGCTTTCGAAACAGCTGTTTTTATTATTGAAATAGTTGATTTTTTTTCCGCATTTCGTATCGTTGACCAGCTTCTTTACGCTAATCGCATAATTAGCAGCTTGATAGCCTTTCGAAAAGAAGCTGTACGAAACGCTGCGAAAAGGAACGATAACAATATTTTGTATATATTTAAACGCGATCTGCTATTATATTACGGTCGTCTGATAATATCAAACGTCGATTATTTTCGTCTGGCCTTTATACGAAAAATACACGATCAGATTTTTACCGCTTATTTTAGCGTTCGCAAAACTACGCAATTGTTTTCGGACCAATATTATTAGCGAGGTATAACAGCTTTCGTAAAATAATACTATCGCAATTGCTACGCTTATCGAAAAAGTTCTGTTTTAAAAAATAAGCGCCCCGGCCTTTTTCAGTTTTTTTTTATTTCTGATTATTTTTGGAAGTACGTTACAATGGATTTTTACAGCTTTAACAAAAACAAATACGATTACGATAACGTATTCGTAATGATAAATCGCTTTTTCAAGCAAGCTATTTCGATTTTTTATTATAAAAATATCGACGCTCGAGATTTCGCCAAATTATATATATTTTACGTATACAGGTATTTTAGCCTTTTAAAAAATATTATTAGCGATCGTGGCCTTTAGTATTAGTTTACTTTCTGGTCTGAATTAAATAAAATATTCGGTACGCAATTAAAGTTTTCGATAGCCGTTTATTTTAAAACCGATGGTTAAACCGAAATTTACAATTAATATTTGCAAAAACGCTTTCGATTTTTCGTAAACTTTTATTAAAACGATTAGAGCGAATTTTTCCTAATAATAGATTTCGCTCAAATAGTCCTTTTTTACGAAAGTCTAGATGGCCTTTTACCTTTTGAAATTATATATAATTATATTTTTTATATTAATTAAAATTAAAAGCTCGATACTTTTCTTTTCTCCAACTTTTTATATAAATTAAACGCAAACGAAGCTCGTACGTACGCTCGCCGCTATTACGACGCTTGAAACCTCGCTAAATCGCACTTCTAACAAACCTACGACAAAATAAAAAAAAATACGAATAGATTTCGCCGCGCGATCGATTTTAACGTTAGCGACTACGTATAGTTCGATATGCGTTCATTTCCGACCTTCCGGCCCTTTCGCAAGCTCGACAATTCTATAAACGGCCTTTTTAAAATCGTAGCCAAAATTTTCGATAACGCTTTTAAATTAAACCTTTTTAATATTATAAACGTACACCCAGTTTTTTACGCTAATCGACTGCGTAAAGCAGCTAACGACGCGCTTTTAGGTCAGATTAACCTAGCTTCTGAACTTATTAATATAATTGGTAAGCTTAAATACGAAATCGAAAAATTAATCGCTTATCGAATGCAGCGGAAAACCTTTTAGTATAAAGCTTTTTGGATAGGCTTAAATAAAAATCTTACGTGGTATTTCGCGTTTGATTTTATATATGCTTTTTTGAAAATGCGCGACTTTTATTTAGCGTATAAAAAGCTCCCCGGTTTTTTTGCAAAACTTGTAAATTGGCTGAAAACGTATTTCGAAAGTTTGGATTCGTACGATTATTTAGATAGCGACGTACTAATAAATAAAAGCTCGAGAGCGCGCTTTTTTCGGACGGGAAAATAGTATAACGATTTATTTTATTGCCACTTTTCGTATTATTCCAGCAACTACGTATAGCTGCAAGCTTTCTAGCAACTACGTATAGCTGCAAACTCTTTGGTTTCCTGATAGGTCTTTTTATTAACTGTGGAAACTATTTATATATATAAAGCTTTTTTCTTTTAGCAACTTCTGCTTTTTGCAGTTGTTAATTCTAAATGAATATCTTTGTTACAAAATCAAAGGCTCGTTTCTTATATCATATGAACTCGGCGACCAGTTGACTGATCTCCCAGCCCTTCGACTGATTAGATCGTCATATTGGCCGGATAAAAAATTGCTAATATGCTTTCGGAGCGAATATAAATAAAAAATTAAATAAATTAATTAATTTGCGGAAAAATTAAGCTTTTAATTTTTTTTTATTTTATCGACAATTTTAATTAAGCCGTATTATTTATTCGAAAGCTTTTGGAAAAATCGGTCGAGCTTTTAATTTTTAGTATTTATTAATATTTCGTCGTTTATATTTTAATTTACCGGTCGTTTGTGCAAATTAGCGAAGCGCTTTATTTTGGCTTATTATTACGCAATAAACGATTATGCGTATTTTATAATCTTTTTAATTCGGAAAACCAAATGCAAAGCTTCGTTGCGATTAAGCTTTTCGATGGCCGAGCGAAAGGAACGGAGATTATTTATATTTCAGAATATACGAGTTTTATATTTATTTAAAATTTTAAAAAAAAAAACGTTGCCGAAAAATTCGTACGGCAAAATCAGCTGTGCAATATTTATTAAAAATAAAAAGCGTTTTTAATTATTTTAGTAATAAAAGCAAAAAAAGCGAAAGCGTTGTTTAATATATTAGTTTATTATTTCGGTTTGCCTATCGATATTAAAATTATACGCAATAATCAATTTGATTTTGGTTTTTAATATACGGCAGAGTTTTTGCTAGAAAACCGAAACAAACTAAGCTTTTCGGTCCGAAATAATTAAATCCGGCATGCCGAAATAGCGCATTTAATAAACTAAAAACAAAGCTGCCAATTTTTTCGCTATAATAGTTTTGTAACAAAAAACTGATAAAAGCTATTTGAATAAGCGATTTATTATTACGAAAACAAAATCGTAATTATTTTCGTTTAATAAAAGCTTCGTAAAATTTATCGTTAAATATTAATAAAATTTATTAAATATAAGCAAAAGCTTTAAAAAGCCCGGGGTTTTGTCGCGCCTAGCTTTTATTCGTATACAACGACAATTCGAAACGTATTGCTATATATCTGTTTTTATAGCTTTTTAATAATATTTGCGACCGATTAAAAACTTTATTTTTTTTTATTTCAGCGTATGCTACGTAAAGCTATTCGTAGATATATCGGATTAAAAAAATTCGCAGTTCGGAAAGTTTTAAAAATATTATTAATTTGTTTTAAAAAAACAATTTGTTTTATCGCAATTAATAATTAAAGCTATAATTGCGAGCTTACGCTTATTGCGTTTCGAAAAAAAAAGAGTTTTTATTAGCTTGCAGCAAGTTATTTATAATTGTATAATTATGCATATCGTACGCGATTACGAAAATTAAATTTGCGGGTTTTTTTGTAAGCATTTTATTTTTTTCGTTTTTGCTGTTTTTTTCGAAGGAAATGCTATCGTTATCGCGCTTATCGAGCGCTATTTTCATAGGCGCCAGCGTAATTATGCTTTTAGCAGCCATTTTTTTTAAAATCTAAAAATTTAATTTATCGTTTAAAAGCATTTGCTATTTTTGTGACGATTCACTCTGTTGCCACCTCTCGTGTCACCCCAGCAACTACGTATAGCTGCAAGCTTCCCAGCAACTACGTATAGCTGCAAGCTCTCTGGTCTCCTGATGGGTCTCCTATCAACTGTGAAAATTATTCATGTATATAAGGCTTTCTCCTTTTAGCAACTTCTGCTTTCTGCAATTGTTAATTTTAAATAAATATTTTTATTATAAAACCAAAAGCTCGTTTTTTATATTATATAAACTCGGCGATCAATTAATTAATCTTTCAGCTTTTCGACTAATTAAATCGTTATATTATTAACAACTCTTTTTCTACGCTAGCGACGGCGTAAATTATTTTTCCTTTCGAATTCTTTACGAATTATATCAAAATGATCGACCGGTCGTAAAAAAACCTATTTCCGCATTTCGCGAAAAATAGCTTTTGTTCAACGATCCTTTTTCTAGCAAAGCTTTTCAGCTTTTATTATTATATTATAATCTTTTTTTTTTTAATCAGCGAAAAAACAGCTTTTCCCAAAAGCTTTTTTTTTTAAAAAACAATCCTTTCTTCGAAGAAAAAAAAACAAAAAAAAAGGCAGAGCGCCAACTATTTCGCCTGCCATCTTTTTCTTGCAGCCTAGCGCTAAAAGCGTTTAATTAAAACTTTTGCAAAATCAACTAAAAAAAGCGCAAAAGCGTAAACGACAATTTTTAGAAATTATACGATTGCGATAAACCTTTTAATCAAAGCGTTTGATAGAATTTATCGAACGTGCTTCTGCCAATCGCGAATCTGCTGCTTCTTCTTTTTTTCGCAACGTTTTATTTTAATTAACAAACGCTGCAAATTAATCTCCACGCTTTTCGCGAATTTTTTTTAAATCTTCCTATAACGGCCAAAACTCTAGCGCGCTTTTTAAACGCTATGGTTTTTATTTATTTGCTAATTTTCGATTAGCTCGTATAAAACGCGTTCCGAATTTTAAATTTAAATTAAATAATAGTAAAAATTACAAAACACGCTATTAAAAAACTAAAATTTTCGACAACTTCGAACTTTATTACGATTACTTCGCTAACGATCGATTTCGCAAAAATTATATATTCGATCAAACCGAAAACATAGCAAAAAAGTTTCTAACTCCGCGTATTTTAGACCGTTCCGATTTTACACTTTTCGAAAAATTAATAAAAAAGGTCGCCGATTTTCTAGCCGATTTTTCCGACGTTTAAAAAATCGAAAACGAATTTAAAATGCTTGCAATAAATACGCACGACGACTTTTGGCGGTTTTATCTGCGATTTTTTATTTTCGCAACGAACGTTTAAATACGAACTGACAAACAGCTTCGAAACGCTTTTCGAAACAAAATACCAAAGCGTTTACAAAAAAAGCTGCATTTGAAATAAGCGCGTACAACGACTTTTAAAGATTGGCTTACCGCCGTCCGACAAAAAAAACAAAATCAATTAATTAAACGAATTTATACGCGAATCGCTTTTCAACCAAGTTTATTATTTATTAAAATAATAAATTCTTAACCAAAGCGTACTACGAGTTAAATCGTACGTACGAAAATCGTTCAAATGCTTTACAGGCTCTTTTTTAGCCCTTTGCTGCTTTTTCTTTTTCTTCACGCCAAAACGCCCTTTCTAGCGTTTTTTTTTTTCGATCGAATCAACGATAACGCTCGTCCTTTATTTTATATCAAAAAGTTCGAAGCCAATTTGCACGATTTTTTACGGGCCGATTTTCGGTTTTATCCAAAAACCTTTTCAGGCTGATAAATGTAAACGAGGTCGAACCGGCCGAAGATTCGCCTTTTGATAATAATAATAAAAACGAAAATCCTTTTTCAAACGATTTCCAAAACGCATATAAAAAAGTTAAAAACTTTTCCGCCAGTCGGAAAAACGCCCAGGCCTAAACAAAGCTTTCTTTTTAAACGTGTTACGCGATATGCGTTATTTTAACGTTCGGAAGCTTTTTAATAGCGATTTATTAATAATTTTCGTTACACTTATTAAAAATAACCTTTCGTACAAAATAAAAGCGCTCGCCGATTTTGGAGCGAACGGTTATGCGTTGATCGATTCGGCGCTAATCAAATCTTTTTTTTTTTTTTTTAAATTTTTAATTCAACTTTTCCCGGCTTTTTTTTTTATAAAAAGATATAATAAAGCTCGTGGCTATTTAATTATATATTTTACGCTTTTCAATCTTATTATTAACAATCGAATACAATCGTTTACTTTTTTTTTAATTATTAATCTCGGAAATTATAATATAATTTTAAAAAAAGCTTAATTGGCCGAATACCAAATTTTATTAAATTATAATAAACGCAAGCTTTATTAGCCGAAGTCTTACCCTCTTATAGCCTTTTACGCTCGTTGTATTAAAGTTTCTTATTTGCATTTCCGAAAAATTCAATTTCGCTATTAAAACGACGCTGTGAAACGTAATAAAAACTTTGATCAATTATAGCAGATCTACGACGTTATGCGAAGCGCGAAAAGGTCGAATTTTATTCGCGGTGCCAATTTCGATAGCGACGCTAATAAAATACAAGAAATTACACTATTTTTTCAGACTGACGATTTTTTTTTTATTATTTCTTTTTTCTTCTTTTTCTTTTCTTTTTCTTTTGTCAAAACAGCTTTTTCGTTTTACAAAAAACAGTTATACTAAAAACCGAAGAAAAGCCTTCGTCGCGATAGCCTTTCAGCTTAATATAATCGATAATTTAAATAAGCCATCTTTTGAACCTTTCAAACGATTAGTTCGAAAACGAATTTCTTAATTTACTGCTTATTCAATTTTTATTTGTCAAATTATTACATACGCTTTTAAGCTGATTTTCAGAAAAAAAGCAGTTAAAATGTTTCTCAACCTTTTTGTACGAAATCGACAAAATATTAAACGATTTTATATATAACACTTTTTTCAAAACTTAATTTCATAATTTTTTTCGAACGTTTCAAAACTAACGAAATATCGATTTCGATTTTTTTAATCAGCTTAGCAAAGCTAACTTCGAATAAACCTTTTTTCGAATCTTTTTTTCCGAAGTACAAAAACTTCGAATACGTATTTTTTAAGGCCGCCAGTAACGAGCTAGCCTTTTACCGACTTTACGACTATAAAATCGAGCTTATTATAAATAAGAAAAAGTTGAAATACATTTTTTTATATAAAATATCGATTCCAAAGCTCGAGATTGTCAAAACTTATTTGCAAAATAATTTTAATAAAAATTTTATCGAATTTTTTACCGCTTTTTTCGCTGCTTTAATGCTTTTCGCTAAAAAACCCGACGGTTTACTACGTTTTTATATCGATTATCGAGCTTTTAATAACGTTACTCGTAAGAATCGCTATCTTTTCCTTTTTATCGATAAAATTTTTGCTCGTTTTTCGGAAGCGCGAATTTTTACGAAATTCGATATTCGTCAAGCTTTTTATAAAATTCGAATAAACCCCGCTAATAAAAAACTAACGACGTTTCGTACGCGTTACGGCGCTTATAAATGCAAAATGCTACCTTTTGGCTTTATTAATAAACCCGCAATTTACTAACGTTATATAAACGACGTTTTTTTCGATTATTTGAACGATTTTTATATTGCATATTTAAATAATATTTTTATTTATTCGTCCGACTTTTTAAAATACGTTACATACGTTCGCAAAATGCTTTAAAAGCTCGCTGACGCTGAATTACAGGCCGATATTCGGAAGTCTGAATTCAACGTTATTCGGACCCGTTACTTAAATTTTATTATTTCGATTAAAGGCCTAAAAATAGATTTAAAAAAAGTTTCCGTGGTCGCTTATTAGAAGCCTTTTATTACTGTAAAAAATATACAAAGCTTTTTTGGTTTTTATAACTTTTACCGACGTTTTATTCGAAACTACGGTATAATTGCAAAGCCTTTGGTTTATTTAATCAAAATTAACGTTTCTTTTAATTTTATTTTTAAATATTAGAAAAGTTTCGACCTTTTTATATTAGCTTTTATATTTGCATCAGTTTTATAATATTACAAGCAAGACTTTTTTTACATATTAAAAACTGACGCTTTCGACGGCGTAATAGCTTTTATGCTTTCGCAATTCTATAACGACGATTGGCTTCCAATCGCCTATTTTAGCAAAATCATAATTTTCGCAAAATTGAATTACGTCGTATACGATAAAAAAATGCTCGCAATTATGAAATCTTTAAGTAATTTTCGTACTAAACTAATTGGCTTAGTTTATTAAATCAAAATTATTACTAATTATAAAGCCTTAGAATATTTTATAATCTTTAAACTTTTAAACGCTCGATAAGCACGCTGAACCGAGCTTTTCGCCGATTACAACTTTTTTATTACGTACAAACCAAATAAACACAACCCTTTGGCTAACGCATTAATACGTCGTACGAGCGAACTCGACCGCCAAAACTTTTTTAAACGCATTTAGCGCTTGCAACCTTTTTTCGAGCAAATCAAATCGATTATCGCTTTTTAATTAAAAAACTTCGACTTTTTACGGCTTTCGAAACAGCTGTTTTTATCGTTGAAATAGCTGATTTTTTTTTCGTATTCCGTATCGTTGACCAGCTTTTCCACGCTAATCGTATAATTAGCAGTCTAATAGCTTTCCGAAAAAAAGCTGTACGAAACGCTACAAAAAAAAACGACGCCAATAATACTTCGTATACATTTGAACGCGACCTGCTGTTATATTACGGTCGCTTAATAATATCAAACGTCGATTATTTTCGTTTGGCCTTTATACGAAAAATATACGACCAAATTTCTACCGCTTATTCCAGCGCTCGCAAAATTACGCAATTGCTTTCGAACCAATATTATTAGCGAAATATAATAGCGTTCGTAAAACAATACTATCGCAATTGCTACGCTTATCGAAAAAGTTTTGTTTTAAAAAATAAGCGTTTCGGCCTTTTTTAGCTTTTTTCTGTTTTTAATCATTTTTGGAAGCACGTTACGATAAACTTTTGCAATTTTAACAAAAACAAATACGATTACGATAACGTATTCGTAATAATAAATCGCTTTTTTAAGCAAACTATTTCGATTTTTTATTATAAAAATATCGACGCTCGAAACCTCGCCAAATTATATATATTTCACGTATATAAGTATTTTGGCCTTTTAAAAAATATTATTAGCGATCGTGGCCTTTAGTATTGGTTTATTTTCTGGTCTGAATTAAACAAAATATTCGATACGCAATTAAAGTTTTCGATAGCCGCTTATTTTAAAACCGACGGTTAGACCGAAATTTACAATTAATATCTGCAAAAACGCTTTCGATTTTTTGTAAATTTTTACTAAAACGATTAGAACGAATTTTTTTTAATAATAGATTTCGCTTAAATAATTTTTTTTTACGAAAATCTAAATAGTCTTTTACTTTTTGAAATTATATACGGTTATATTTTTTATATTAATTAAAACTAAAAGCTCGATACTTTCTTTTTCCTTAATCTTTTATATAAACTAAACGCAAACGAAATTCGTACGTACGCTCGCCGCCATTACAACGCCTGGAACCTCGCCAAATCGTATTTTTAACAAGCCTACGATAAAATAAAAAAAAGCGCGAATAAATTTCGCCGCGCGATCGATTTTAACGTTGGCGATTACGTATGGCTCGATATACGTTTATTTTCGATTTTCCGGCTTTTTCGCAAACTCGATAATTTTACAAACGGCCTTTTCAAAATTGTAACCAAAATTTTCGATAACGCTTTTAAGCTAAATCTTTTTAGTATTATAAACGTACACTTAGTTTTTTACGCTAATCGACTACGTAAAGCAGCTGACGACGCGCTTTTAAATCAGATTAACTCAATTTTTAAATTTATTAATATAATTAATAAACTTGAATACGAAATCGAAAAATTAATCGCCTGTCGAGTGCAGCGAAAAACTTTTTAGTACAAAGCTTTTTAAATAAGCTTAAATAAAAATCTTACGTAGTATTCCGCGTTTGATTTTATATATGCTTTTTTGAAAATGCGCGACTTTTATTTAACGTATAAAAAGCTTCCCGGTCCTTCTGCAAAACTTATAAATTGGCTGAAAACGTATTCCGAAGGTTTAGATTCGTACGATTATTTGGATAGCGACGTATTAATAAATAAAAGCTCGAAGACGCGCTTTTTTCGGACGGGGGGATAATATAACGATTCATTCTATTACTATTTCTCGTATTACCCCAGCAACTACGTATAGCTGCAAGCTTTTTAGCAACTACGTATAACTGCAAGCTTTCTGGTCTTCTGGTGGGTTTTTTATTAATTGTAGAAATTATTCATATATATAAAACTCTTTTTTTTTAGCAACTTCTGCTTTTTGTAGTTGTTGATTCTAAATGAATATTTTTGTTACAAAACTAAAGGCTCGTTTCTTATATTATATAAACTCGGCGACCAGTTGACTGATCTCCCAGCCCTCCGACTGATTAAATCGTCACAATTTTCGAGCTGCTCGCTATCGTATTTTTAATAAAAAAATATTTTGGTTTTTGCGAAAAAGAATATTAGCGAGCGTATTAATAATTTCCGACCGGTATATAATTGTAAAATAAAAATCGGCGAAAAACTCGGCCTATCGGGCTTATCGGGCCGAAAAATCTTTGATTGTTATAAAATATTTTAAAGCGCGGTGATCGGTATATATATATACGTTTTTTTAAGCGTTTAATAATTCCGGCTTATAATTTTTGAAAAAGCGAAAAATAGCGAAAAGCTTTTTATTATAAATCGGATAATTAAATTCGGCGTCGATTATAATTTTGGAAAAAAAACCGACCGAATAATAAAAATTATTTTTTTGCAATTGCGATAATACGCCAATTATTATCTTATCAGAAAAATCGGTTTTCAAGCGCGTTTGCTTATAAAAGTCGTAATAGCACAAAATAAAAGCATTTAGCAAAGCTTTGCGCAATGTTTTTTATACGTTTTTCTGCTTTTTTTCGAATATAAAAAAAACGTTTTTGCTTATAAAAATAATAAAAAAGCGGCAAATACGGCTATAGCCGGCTATAAAGCGTTTGTAAAAATTATAAAAGCTTAAAAAGTTTTGCACGCTTCGCATATTCGCTGTATATTATCAGTTTTTAATAATAACGATTTTTTCCGGGTTTATTTTAATATTTTAAATGCTAATAACGAAGCTTAAAAATTTGGTTTTCGTAATATTAAATTCGCATTTTTTAATATCAGTCAGGCCGTGTTTTTTCAGAATCGACAAAATCTTTTTAACGTAAATTTTATGTTTTAAGTTATTCGCGGAGTAAATAAAAATATCGTTAAAATACGCCGAGCAAAAATTATCCAAATGTTTTATAAAAATATTATTAATAAAGCGTTAAAATATAACGGGCTTATTAATAAAACCGAACAAAAAAACTCTATATTTGTATATATCGTATCGGATACGAAAACTGATTAGTTTTTCAAATTTTTCGAATATCCGGATTCGATTAAATATTTATTAAATATTAATTTTCGTAAACATTTTGATTTTAATAATTCGCGTTAGTATTTCGTTAATTAAAAACAAAAAATAAAAATTCTTTTTCGTAAAATCGTTAAATTTGCGATAATCGATATATAAGCGTATAAAGCCGTCTGACTTTTTAGTAAATAAAATCGGAGCGGCGAAAAAAATATTAAAAAGTTTAATAAAACTTTTATACAAATTATCGAAAATATAACTTTTGATTTTTGTAAATTGTTTATTCGTAAAACGTTTGAATAATTTTATAAAAAGCGTATTTTTCGTAATAAAATATATTTTGTGATTTATACCGAAGCGGCGAAAAGCGAACTTGTCGCTTTTTTATTTATAAAACAGTTTTTCGAATTTTAAATACTGAATTAAAAAAAGCTTTTTTATAAAAATTACGTTGTCGTTATATTTGGCTTGCAAAGCGTCGAAAACGAAAATGCTTTTTATTGCCGCGAATTATATAACTTTTTTAAATTCGGCGATTTTCGCACGGCGGAAACGTTTTTTATTTATATTATATATAAAAGTAATAAACGTATAATCGTTGGATAATAATAATTTTTTTTTTTTTGCGATTCGTATTCGCTTTTCGTAACGTATTTGCAAAACGCTAAATGCAAAAGCGGAAATACAACTAATATTACAATTAAAAGTAAAAAAGGTAGCAACTGGCCCGGTTAAAAAAACCGGCTTGGTCGGTTCAAAGCTGCTAACGAAAAACTTTTTTATTTTATGCAAATTGCTTTTAAAATTTCGCATAAATATAAAAAGTTTATTAGCTTCAAAGCTTAAATAAGCTTTTTTAATTATTATAAAAATATTAGCAGAAATATATAAAGCTTTTATTGCGCTGTTTCGTTTATTTGTATTTTTTTAATATATATGCGATTGAGTATTTTAAGTTTTATTCGCTAATTAAAATCGACGAACAATTGCTCGTTAAAATAAAAAATAACAAATATATCGAATAGCTATTTTATTTTGTTTTTTTCTTGGCTATACGCTTGCTTTAAATCGTAATACTATAAAAATTTGCGATTAATAAAAACGTCGATAAAGCCCAGGTTTATAATTAAAAAAAAAAATTTATACAACGTCGATTAATCGTAAAAAAAAAAAGAGCAAAAAAAATAAGCTTTTCCGGCTCGCTATTATAACCGGTAAATATAATAAGCTTATGCAACCGAATAAAATTTATTCCGAAACGTTAAAAAAATTAATACGTTAAAAAAGTTTTAATCGCATCGAAAATATTAGTTTTGCTATCGATATATGCAAATGTTTTAATATATAATTTATTGCGTGTTAATTTTATAAAAATTAAAAACTGTCGCTTTTTTATTTAAAAGCGCTGATGAAATTTCAAATCTTTTTATAAATCGAATTTTTTGCTATAATAAAAATCTTTGCTACGGCTTAAAAGTTTTTTAACAGATCGTTTTGCTTTTCGTTAATAATTATTTCGGCGATTTTGCGATTAAGCTTGGCGTCGGAGCAAACGTTTGCGAAATAACCGGGCTTGCCGCAATTATAATAAGCGCTAAAAAAACGCGCAGCTAAGCGGAAAAAACCGAAAATAGCAAAAATAGCAGTTATACGCTCGTAAAAATCTTTGTTAAAAAAAAAAAAAACTGTGCGAGCAAAAAAAGCTGAAAAAATAAAACGTTATAAAGCTTTGAAAATACCGAAAATACGTCTAAAATTCTAATTAGCAAAAGCTATAGCAAAGGAAAAATAGCTTATGCGACGAACAAAAGCTATTTTTTTAATTCGGATATTACGTAATTTCTTATTCGCAACGGTCAAAAACTCGTTAAAACAGTATAATTATTATTTATTTTATACTTTTTTATTCGGAAATCGTATTTAAAAATAAAAATGATTTTTTCGTATATGTTTTTAAATTAACGGTTTTTAGCAATTTTGCTAATAACTGCGTAGCGGATAAATAAAAAACGAAAGTTATTATAAATTTAACCGTTGTTTATATAAAACTTATTATATTGCAATTTAATAAATTAAACGCGGTTATAATTAAAAAAGCGTTGATTAAAAATGCGAAAAACGTTTCGAGCCGATTAGGCTTGGTTATAAAACTCGAGGTTCAAGTATTTTAAAATAATAGTTTTTGCTTTTTTAATAATGCATTTAAAATATGTTTTGGCTTAGTTTATACTTTGTATAAAATTCCTTAAGTATTTTTTAATAAACAATTTTATATTTATTTTTTATATATTATATTTAATTTTTTTTTAATAATCGTTAAAAGCGTAGCGAAAGTATTTAACCTTAGATAATTCGATTCGAAAAATAACTGGGTCGAAAACGAAAAGATAATATTCGGGAATTAATTAAAAGTTTGCGGTAAAAGCGCGCGAAGCTCGAAGTAAAAAAAAGGCGTCGCGAGCGATATTAGCGAAAAAGGCTGGAAAACGAGCGGCGGCGATAATTTAAGCGATTTTGGGCGATCTGAAGCTGCTGGGCCGCAGTAAATTTTTCAGCGTTGGCAGATATACTGGATAGTCGATTTAGAAATATTAAAATGTCAGCGTCGTACAACTCGACTTTAAATTCGATAATAAAACGAAAAAATCCAGCAAATAATTATGGTTCGGTAAAAAAATCGTAAAATAAAAATTCGCTGTCAAAATCGTCGAAAAAGCCTGAAACGAATAAAAATTCGAAAGCGCTAAAAGCGGAAGCAAAAGATAAAAATGCTGATTCTAAGCCGAATCGTACGAATTGCGTTTGTTTTCGGATGCCGCGTCGACTTATAAAAAAAGCCTAAAATGTTGTAATATTAAAAAAAAGCGATTCGAATTGCAAAAATAAATCGAATTAATAAAAAAGAAAAATTCCAGCTTTTTTTAAAAACAAAATTAATAAAAAAAAATTCTGATTAAAGCACCGATAAATAAACGTCGGTACGAGCGGCTTAAAAAAAGTTCGAATTGCAAAAGCAAATCGAGTTTTTAATCGTAGATATAAAACTTTTTAGCGAAAGTTGTTTGGTTTTTTTTTATATCACAGCTAGCTTAAGAATAATTAAAAAAATAATATAAATCAAAAAGTACGCATATAAATTAAAAGAAAAACACCGAGCTAGAATACTCAAGATCGCGAACTTTATATATAATAGATTGCGCTTATAAATCACGTAACTTAGCGCGAGGCCTAATGGCCGAGGTGGTCCGTGCCCAAACCTTAATCCAACATCATCAGCATTCATACCACTGGCAACCATACCACTGGCAGCCATACCACTGGCAGCCATACCACTGGCAGCTACCACTAGCCAGGATCGTAACAGACGTCGATTTCCGGCTGTTTTTATTCGCGGTGCTTTTTTTGCTAACGACGCGAATAGTTTTTTTTCCGAATAAAAAGAGTTTCGAAAATATCGGCGCGCTTTTTTGCGTTTTTTGTTTTTATTTTTTCCGGAATCGTTTTTATAAATATAATAGATTTTTTATATTTAAATAATCGGTTATTTATTATTACGCTTTTGGTTTCGTTTTCGGATTCGTTTTCGATAATTAAAAATAAAAATCGTCGAATTATTTTAACTGTTTTAAAAATATTAATTGCTACCGCGTATATTTTTTCGAATTAAACGAAAATAATATTAGCTTTTTCGTTTTTTTCGTCGTCGTAAATTTAAAATATCGAAATAACGTCGTTTTTTTTTTCGGTATAAAAATATCGTATTTAGCGACGTTTAGTTTTTTATTTTAAAAAAAAAATCAGATTTAAAATTTCGCAACCGATTAAAACTTTTTTTAATAATTATATAATATCGTCGACCAATTTGCAAACGGCTATAAAAAAACCTGTAAATCTGCGAGCTTTTAAGTTATTAATTTTTAAAGCTTACGTTTTAAAAATATAAGCGTTTAATACCCAGACTTTTTTTTTCGTAAAAATAATAGTTTCGAAAAAGCAAGCGAAATGCCGAAATAAAATAACACCGATGATTTTGCTAAAACGTATTTTTGAATATTTTTTTCTCGTTCATTTAGCAAAAAGCGCAAAATTCGGTTTGTTATTTTTTTTTTGTTATTTCGAACTTTTTTTGCTCCGGCGAAAGCTTTTAAAGCGTTATCGTAATTCAGCAGAAATTTATCGTAATTAAGGTTTTTGCGAATAAATTTAATTTTAACAAAGCTTTCGTAATCGAATAAAAATTCGTTAACGTTTTTAATTATTATATCGAATTGTTTTATAAATGTTTTTACAAAAGCTGCTTATTAATTTAAAATAACGGTATTATATATTTATTTAAATTCGAAAAAATTGCGTATAATAATTCCGTTCCAAAGTAAATTAAAAATAAATTTATTAAGTTTAACAACGCTTTGCTTAAAAAACGATATAATATCGATAAATTTATTAATTAAAAAAATATATTATATTTATTAAAAAATAATTAAAAAAAAGTACGGAAATTATAAAGTATTTATATTTAAAAATTACGGGAATCCGTATGCTGTTTTTTTAATAAATTATAACTGTTTAGGCAGGCACCCGTTTAAAATAACGAAAAAGTAAATAATACAAAAAATAGCAAATAATAAAATGCATAAAAAATAATTTTCGTAAAATATGCGAGCAATATAAATATATTAAATATACGGCTTAAACATATACAAAGCTTTTGTTTTAATAAATAAAAGTATAATTAAACAAAAAAAATATAATAAATATTTTAAATAATATAAAAAAAAGTTTTAAAAATAAATAATATATATAAAACAAAATAATTAAATTGTATATAAGCAAAGCAAAACAAAAACAATAAAATAATATATAATAAAAAGGAAAACAATAAATAACAAAAATAATAAAACAGTTAATAAACAATTTCATAATTTTTTTTTTTTCGGTTATAAATAAAATCACGATTTAAATTATGCTTTTAGCAGCGGAATTATCGTTCGGTTGTTTTCAGATCTTTTCAAAAGGTTTTTCTTTTTTAAAAATATAATCGCTTTAATCGGAATCGTCGTCGGATTCGTGTTGCGCTATATTTACATTCCTTTATTTCCTTTTATTTCTTTTGTTCCAGATTTATTTTTCCTGTACGCTTTCAGTAGTTAGATGTTCCTGGAGCTCGGAAAGGCTCGTAGTCACGTAATAACGAGCCTTTTCGGAAACTAGTTTTTCCGAGCGAATAACTAAGCGAGCCCGAACCTTTCGTTTTCTGCGAAAAGCTCGCCAGTCAGATTTAAAATAATACAAGTAATATTTTACTGCATACAATTCATCCGTCCCAGCCTCCGGTAAAGGTTTCTACCGATTATTCGGTTATATACGACAGTTATAAGCCCCGGAGCCAATTAATAAGCTTTTTTTGCAATGCATACGCTAAAAGACTCGTTAGAAGCTTTTACCGGTCAATCTATTCGAATTATCAAAAGATTTCGTAAGAAATTATATTTTGCAAAGTTTTTCTTATTTAGCAAAAGGCTACGAATCGATAAAAGGCTATTAAAAGTGCGGAAAGTATTAATTTTTCGATTTTTTTAATTTATAAATCTTATTTTTATTTTTCTACTTTTTTCAATCCAGTTAATCGACTTTTTATAACGAAAATAATATATCGGCTTTTACGAAAAAGAAAGTTTTTTTTTACGATTTAAAATCGTAAATCTTTTAGTTGAAAGCGTATAAATTTCATCGATTAAGAATTTTTTTTTTCGATTACACCGATTTTAACCTTTCATTTCGCTTTTTTATTAATAAACGATCACAAAAACAATTTTTATATTAATTTATCGATCAAAAAAATAAAAAGCGCTAAGTAAACTACGATCGAAAATGCGCCGAATACAACGGCATAACCGAAGCAGAAAAAGCCGCCGTTACGATTGATAATCTTTTCGACAGACTTCGACCAGCCAATTTGATTTTCGACGATTTAAAAAATAAAATCGATTATTTTTCGAAAAACTATTTAAAAAAGTTTAAAAAATGACAAAAGTACGTTATTGCTTATTAAAAGTTGCTCGACTAAGTTTTTTTAATTATAAAAATCAGTTTAATAAACTTTGCAATTGCTTAATCGGAAATTAACGTTATTAATAATAAAAAAGCGTACGCCATTTTTTATATTAATTTGCAAAAAGATTTTTTAATAAATAGAAATATGCGTAAAATCAAAAATTTATATTATAAAAGAAAATAAAAGTTATTTTAAGCATTCGTTCGTATTTTGAAAAAAAATATTATTTTTGTATATTTTTCCGTGGTTAGTTTCGTCAAATCTAATTATAAAAATATTTTTCGTAAAGCGTACAGCGAAAAAGTAAATATAACCGAATAAATAAAAAAATAACAAACCGCTTATAAAACAGCTGTCGAATATAAGATTTTTAATATAAATAGCCGCTACGCTGCCATCGATTTTCTCGACGCAATCGCCGCATATATTAATCCATAATAAACGAACGGCAAAAAGACTAAGTATTTGAAAAACGAATTTGCTGGCTTTTTTATAAAAAAAACCTTAATAAAATTGAATTTTATAATTTTTTCTTTTAAAAATAATCGAGAATTCGATAATTCAGGCCGAAAAGTCGGAGTTTTCGCCATTTTCTTTTTCGATTTTGAAAACAACGATACTTCGAAAAATCGTAAAAAAAAAAAAAAAAAAAAAAGCAAAAAAAAAAAAAAAAAAAAAAAAAGAGTATAACTGCTTATGCGATATTTCCAAAAAGCGCTATTTTTATTTTTCAATCGATTATAAAAAGCTTTTGTACGCAATAAATAATCGTCGTAAAAAAAAACTTTTTTTTCAATTTTTTAAATAGGCAGAAAATCGCTGAAATGCGAAAAAAGCTGTTTTTCAATTACAAAAAGGCTTTGAAAGCTTTGAATAAAAAAAGTATTTAAATGGTTGCAATTAATAAAATTTTTAAAATCTTAATAACTAAGCCAAAACAGATTTCAAAATTAATTTTTAAAAACGATCAAAAGGAGTTTTTTACCGTAACTTTCTGTTTTTTTTGCTTTAATGCGATTAAAAAGCATTTCGGAATTAACGTTTTAGTTTTGAAATTTGATTAATATTATTTTTTAAACAAAAATATATTTTTTAATAATTGTTCTGAAATTTATTTAATAAACGACAAAAACCTTTTTATCGAAGGATTTTATAAAAAGATTAATAATCTTATTAATAGCGTTTATACAAGTATATAAAGTTTTTTAATCGTCGGAAAAAAAAGTCGTTTGATAAAAAAGGTTTTTCGTAAAAAAAATAAAAAGCTTTGAAATATAATTTTTAATAACGTGGCGTTCGTTTCAGATTTTACTACTAATATTATTTCCGCTAGTTTTTTGGCTAAAAAAGGTTATTAGTTTCAAAAGTTAAATAATATTTTTTGTTTTGAAAGTTTTAAAAGCTTTATTTTAAAACGTTAATATTAAACGATCGCCGATTTTTGTATATTTAAATATATCAAAATTAATTGCTTTTTTTGTTCGCATTTTCCACGTAATAATTTAAACTTTTTAAAACGTAATTCGCCCGGCTTAATAATTTATACAATTCCGAAACTTTATACGCGTTATAAATTTAAAAAAAACAGCGTGTTTACGTACGATCGGAATAATAATGCGCGCTTATAATATTTTCGTTCGGGCTATTTAAATAAAAACGCGTTCGAAAAGCTGGTCGAAAATATTCGTAAAGTAAAAATCAAAAGCTTAATCAGAATAAAATGCGAAAAATATACTATTACGTATTTAAAGCAAATGATTTTAAAAGCAATATCAGAAAACAAATTTTTTAAGCTTTTTTTTTGCATCGGCTAAAACTTTTACGATTATTTCAAAAATCGTAAAAAAGCTTATAACGGTTCGACGTAAATGTTTTTAATAAAAAACGAATATAATAAAAAGATTTAAATTTTCGTTATTAAAACGAAAAAATATAAAAATCGTTTTAAACCGTTTTCAAACGTTCGACGCATAAATAAAACGCTAATATAATTTTTTCATTTGCAAAATTCGATAAAATAACGAATCGTCGGTAATTTCAAAACAAGAAAATATTATTTCGAAGTATTAAAAATAAACGAAGCGCGAAAGTATCGATCTGGAATTGATTTTATTTTACGTATATTAGCTAAATAGCTCGATCGAACGAGCAAAAAAGAAGATAATTAAACGTTCGATAAAAATAAAAATTAAAGCGGGATTTTCAATTTTTTTTTGGTCCGAAACGATAAAAACAGCAGCGTATTTATATAATATATCGCCGTTTGCGAAAAAACAATTTAAGTTTTTAAATAAAGTTTTGCACAGCTGGTTTAAGCAATATTTCCGGTATTACGACCCTGCTATTATAAAAGCGCGTACGGCCGATTTTTAAACCAAATTAAAATAAAATTTATATATACGAAGCTCGTACGTATCCAATAATAAAAAATCGGAAGGCTATAAAATATAAAAAAAAATTTAAAATTTTTTCGAAAAAATATATCGGATATTTAATTAAATATAACGCTTTTAATATTTACAAAATCTAAATGTTTTAGCTAATGCGTATAATTACGAGCCGAAACGTAGTATTTAACGAATCCAAGTTTTATTTTTCGAAAGCTGAAAATCCAAGTTTTATAACTAAACTAAAGTTTTAAAAACCCGTAGAGTTTATCGAAAACGCGGAAAACGAAAAAGCTTAAAACGCTAAGTATTAAATATTAGCGGGCGGTTTTAATAGCGGCGCAAACCAGCAAAATTCGGTATATTAAAAAAAAATAATACAAAAAAAAACTATTATTATAAAACGAGCAATTTCCAAATTTTATAAAAGAAAATAAAAGTTTTTTTTTCATCGGAGCCGCTATTAAAATCAAGACCGATTTCAGGCCTTTTTAATAAACTTCTAAAGCTTACGAAAAAAAAAAAGGATATTTTAATACTAATAGATTTAAATATTTTAAAAAATAAAGCCAAATTTTCGGAAATAAAAGATTTAATAAAAATCGAAATAATCGAGCCTTTTTTTACGATCGATTCAAACGTTTAAAGCTCGGGGATAATAGTTTTTTATAAAAGCCTTTTCGATAAAGCTATTACCGATCAGTTTTAATTTTCAAAATTAATTATTAGTCGGAAATATGCAAAGCATATTTGAAATATTTTAACCGACGCGATAAAAGCGTTAAAAAGTTATAAAAATTTAAAAAAAAATAACAGATTAGTAAAGTTTATTATTGCAAAATAAAATAAAACAGAGCAAAGCTTTAGAAGGTTTTTCGGCGCGGATATAAAAATGGCTTTATACGAAAAAACGCGCAATTTAATTTTTTAAATTATAATTAAAAGCTATCGTCCGGCAAATTAAACGCCAGATCGATTTAAAATAAAACAGCTATCTGAACGCTTGCTTTTGAAAGCTTTTTCAAAGCTGATTACTAAAAAAAAGGCACTATTTAAAAAAAATAAAAAAAACAAATCGAAGTTTCCGATAAGCGATAAAAAGCAGCTGATTTTAAAAACTGCTAAACGAAATCGTACAAATTTTATTTTACACTGGCCGGATAAACCGGAAATATACGCCACGGTATGCGAAATTTTTTAATCAATAGCTTTATTTACTAAACAACAGATCGACGAATTTGTTTATACGTTTTAAACAAACGAGCCGATTTAAATAAATAAAAAAAACTTTTAAATTGTCTACGCAATAATAGCGGCTTTAATAAAAAGAAAATCGGTAAAAAATATTTAATTTTCCGATTAAAAACAATATCGAAACAATCTGCCGAAAGCTTTAAAAAACTAGAACGAATTAAAAAACCATTAAATAAAAAAGCAGTTCAGAAAAAAAGCAAAAACCGAAATTAAAAATTTAAAAATTAAAAAATGCTAAAAAATTATTAAAAAAAATGAAATTATAAAATTTATTTTATTTAAATAAGTTTTCATATATAAAACAAATAGCTCAGGCGAATTGCAACGGTGTAAATCGAAATTAATTGTAAAAAATTTTTTTCAAAACGAAGCTTTAATTTTTTTTATATACGCAGCTATATTCGCAGCCCGTTTTTTCCGAACGGTTATAACGCTAGCGGCTTATTTCGATTTGGAAATTAAGCAATTCGATATAATTAATATATTTGTTAATATAAAACGAAATTTTAAAAATAAATTAATTACGTACTATTTGCCTAATGGATTTAAATAATCAAATATAATAATACAGCTAGACCGAGCTTTATATAAATTGAAAGACTTTTTAGTTTTATAATACGGCGAATTCGCTAATATTTTGAAAAAGCTAAAGCTCGAATTAATAAGCGAAAAGCTTTGTATATTCGTTAACGAAATGCGAAACGTATACGTAGCGTTTTACGTCGACGATATTTAAATTTTATATCACGCTTTTTATTCGTTAAAAGCCGACGAAATTATTTTCGGTTTAAAAAAAGCTTACGAGCTTATAAGTATAAAAAATCTGAATTATTTTTTCGAAATCCGTATTTTACGAAACAAATAAAAAAAAAAGTTTTTTTGCTTTACGACTCGTATATCGAAAAAATCGCTACGAAATTTAATATATGTAAAAAGCGTTTTTCAAATACGCTTTTTTTAATTTGCGAATTTGTTAAAAACCCAGGCGTAGCCACGCTTTCGCAAATTAAAAAATATTAAAAAAAGGTCGGTTTAATTTTATACACGGCCATTATGCTTCGATCCGACGTAGCTTTCGCAATCTTTCAGCTTTTTTACTTTTTTATTAATTTAAATTTCTAATATTTCGAAACAGTTAATTAAACGCTTCGATATTTTTATAAAACGAGGTTTTTAAAAATCGTTTATAATCGAAAAAAGCGAAAAAACCAATTAATAATTTCCACCGACGCTTTTTTCGCCGACGATTTAAAAATTCGGAAATTTTTTTAAGGTTATATTTTTTTTCTTTTCGAAAATGCTATTTTATAAAAAGCTGTACGATAAAATACAATTATTTTTTTTTTATTAAAACGGAATTATTTGCTTATATAACGACCGTAAAAAAGATAATAATATTTCAACGTTTTTTTAAAAAGCTTCGATTCGATATTATTTTTAAATAAAACGTATATTACGATAATTAGCAAACGATTAAATTAATCGTAAAAAACAAAATTTTTTTTTTTACGAAGCTTCGCTACGTCGATATAAGCAATATATGAATTCGCTAAAAATATTAAAATAAAAAGTTTAAAATTATATATTTTTTAATAAATAAAATATACGCAGACGGTTTTATTAAAAATTTGATCCGATAAAAGTACGAAAGTTTCGTTAAACTTTTTAATTTACGGGATTTTCGAAGCTTTATCGAAAAGCTCGATTAATCGAATTAAAAAGCTTGTATTTTGCAAGCGTATATTTATTCAAAACAGATTTTTATTAAAATTTAAAACGCAATAAAAATTATTTTCTAAGCAAAAGAAATCCGAAATTTTCGCAAATTTAAAAATTTAAAACCAAACCGCTTAGTTTTGCAAAAAATTAAAAATATAATCCGCTAAAACAATAATCCGCGTCCGACGCTCCGCGATAATTAAGTTTGAAATAAATTCCGCGAAAAACCTTTTAAGTATAGCTGCCGCCGGCTATATAGCCGGAATATTTTTTTTTTTTTGCGAAGTTTTACCAAGCTAAAAATTAAAAACGTTCGGCAGAAAAATCGCCACGAAATTTTTTTTTGAATTTTCAAAAACGAAAGTATTTTTTAGTAAATCGTGGCCAGATTTTATTTCGTTAGCACGTAAAACAAGCGTAAGAGTTTTTTATTCGAAAAACAAAAAGCTGAAAAATCCTACGAGCCGCGGCGAATTTCGCGTTAATAATATGCTTTATATTTATTAGTTTTGTTTTTAAATTACGATCGATTTAAAAACTTATTTTTTTGCATTTTTAAAACCGTTTTAATCGTAAAATAAAAAATAACCGTTATATTTTAGAAATTAATTAATTAGCAGAAACGACAAAGTTTTTCGATATAATTGACCGCGTTAATAATTTTATTAATTCGAGTTTTGAAAACGAAAAATTACGCAGCCATAATATTCGCGTCGGCCGAAATGCACGACGTATTAATTGCGTAGCATCGATAGCAACGAGCTTTAGCTAAGTTCGATAAGTAATCGTAGTTTAAGTTTTCAATTGCTTCGCGAATAATATAAGTTATATAAAAAATAAAATTAAAAAGCTTAAAAATAACAGGCTTTTTTTGGCTTTAATACGAGCGCGTTTTAAAAAACGATTATCGTTATTATTTTTATTTTTATTTTTTCCGTTTTAATAATTTCCGGCCGTTTTTTTTTTTAAAAGCGCTAGCGTTTTGCTTTTTTTTTCCGGAAATACTATTAGAACCGAAACTACCGCTAATAGCTTTTTTACCGCCAGCAGCGTTTCCGCCATTTTTTCCAGGCGCTATATCGGCATTTTCGAAGCCAGGCAAATATAAATCTCCGAAAAAACCGTTTAAAAACGAAATATCGAAAAAATCGCTTTTTTCGAAAAAATTAAAAAAAAACGAATTGGCCGAAAAAACCGACTGATTGCGTAAAATAGACTTCGCAAAACTTCGATTACGCAAGCGCCGAAAATTAAAAATCCGAAAAGCTGGGCCAACTGATCGCGTAAAATTATGCGAACGATTTTTTTTGAATATAAAAAAAGCTATATCGATGTTTTTAATTAAAATAATAAAACTTAAATTTATTAAAAAATTAATAAAAAAATAAAAAAGTTAAAATTTTCAAAAGCGACGAAACGTTTATTTAAGCTGAATTGGTTTATTTACGCTTCGCAACGATAAAAAATGTAAATAAGCCATATAAATATTGCAATATCGCGTTACGGCCGTATTCGGACGATAAAAGGATTTTCTCGCGCTTTAAAAATAGCTAATTACCGGATTAGCAATCAGCTAAAAAATGTATTACGTTATATTTATATTTTTTTATTTTCTTTTATTTTTTTTATTTCAGATATATTTTTTTTGTACGTTTTTAATAATTAAATGTTTCTGAAGCTCGAAAAGGCTCGTAGTTACGTAATAACGAGCCTTTTCGAAAACTAGTTTTTTCGAGCGAATAATTAAACGAGCCCGAACCTTCCGTCTTCTGCGGAAAGCTCGCCAGTCAGATTTAAAACAATATAAATAACATTTTACTGCATACAATTCATCCGTCCCAGCCTCCGGTGAGGGTTCCTACCGATTATTCGGCTATGCACGACAATTCGCTAAAATCGAAATCGCTGTTTAAATCAGAATTTAAAAAATAAATTCGCTGGTTTTTTTTGTAAAATCGTTTTGATCGATTGGCGGCGAACGTTTTTTTCAGTTTTGTTTTATCGAATTTCGTAAGCTTATAATAGCTTTTATTTAACTCGGCCTCGTATACTTCGTAAAATCCGAACCATTTATAATTAAGTTTAATATCGGCCGATTTATTAATAGCGCGCTGAACGTCGTAAATCAAAACCAGATTTTTTTTTTAATTAGCGTTTTTTTTAAAACCTTAGTTTTATTTCAAACTTTTTTAGCCGTTTTTTTATACTTTTTTTTAAAAAATTTTTTTTTTTTATATTTATATCGCGGTAATTTAGCTGTTTAAATCTTATTACTAATAAATTTGTTTTCGTTTTTATTTTAATTATATTATAAAATTTTTATATAAGCCATTTTGTTTTTAAAAGCAATCGAGCGTTTTTGCCGTATTAAATAAAAAATAAAATTATTTTAATAAAAGCGTATACGTATATACGTATAACAAAAAGCATTTTCGAAAATTTCCGCGACCAACGCTTATAACCCTTTCGAATAGCTTTTAAAAAGCCGTTAAAAATATTTTTATAGCTTCGTTTTACAAATCCGTTGCTTTTCGAATTATAAGCTAAGATTTAAATACGCTGGATGCCGTATTATTTTATAAAAGTTTCGACAACGCTTTTATTTTCGGATTTATTATCGACGTTTAATTTATTAAACAAATCGTATCGATATATAACGTTTTTTTTTAAAAAAAAATCGCTATCGTTTCGGAAATAGCGTTTCGAAAAAGTCTTTTTTCAGATTATTTAAAAAAATCGTCGATAGCGAATATAAAGCTTATATATCCGCGGTCGATAATCGGTACGCGTATAACGTCGAAATTAATTTTTTTTTAAATTTCAAAAAACTACGTCGAATATAATAAATTTTTTTTTCGACCAGGCTTTCGTTTTTAATAAAAAATGCAATTTTTAACGAAAGCTTTGCAATTTTCGAAATATTTTTTTTATTAAAAGTCGTTTTTGGTTCGGTGATAAATAGTTTTAGCTTTTTTATAAAACACTTTTTCGTAAGCTTTTTTTATAATTTAAAATTTATCAGTTTTATTATTTATTATTAAACGTTTTTAATATATATTATTTTTTATTTTATACAGCTTTCTATCGGCTAAAATATAATCGAAAGCTTGGTTTTCAAATAATTTAAATTAATAATTTAATACGTTAAATAATTTCAAAATAATTAAATAATATACGATTAAATAAAAGTCTTCGGTTTCGTAATTATCGATTAAAAGTTTATTTTCGTTGTTAATCGGCTTATCCCGATTGTTTTCGATTAAATTTATTCGCGGTGCTAATCGAAATAATAACGCGAATGCTTTTTCGGACCGAAAATTAATATTTTTTATTTGCGATGCCAGCCGAAATAGCAACGCGAATAATTTCGGCTTTGTGAAATTTAAAACGTAAATAACAAAACAGCCGATTTCGTCAGCGATTTATTTATCGATATTTTATTCGTTTTGTTTAGCGAAATTAAACGGATAAAAACGTTTTCGTTTGAAAAAGCCGTTTGCCGTTGTATTAATTATTTTTTTAATATATTTAATATTAAAATTTATAAATCGCATTTAGGCTATTTAATTAATAACGAGCGCTTTTAATAAATTATTAGCTTTTTTATTTATTTGATCGATAAAAACTTTTGCGTTTGTTTTTAAAATAAAATATACGTTGTATAATTCGCTTTTTATTTTTTTTTATTATTTTAAAAGCGCTTCGATATTTCCGTTTAATAATATCGTAGCGTGTTTTCGCGGAAAATCATAAGCCGCTTTCGAATCGTAAAAAATGCCGTTTTTTGTTTTCGTCGATTTATTATAATACAGCTTTTTAACCGAAAATGCTAGCGTCGATAATTAAAATGATTTTTTTTACGTTTAAGTTATAATCGATCCGCATAAACGATAAAGCCGATAAAAAATCGTTTAAAAACTTTTATAATTTTGCTTTGCTTTTTTTCCCAAACGAAATCGATTTTTTTTTTTATCGTAACGTAAATAAATACAGCTTTTTAAAAAAAGTTTTTAATTTAATTACGATAGTAAATTATAACGCTAATAAAAACTTTGGCTTCGGTAATATTTTTATATTTTTTTTATTTGTAAATTTTTTTAATTTTTTTTCGTTAAAAATAGCGGCCAGCGCTGTTAGTTATATAACCGACGATATTTATTTCGGATATGCAAAATTTTAATCGAAGGCTAATAATAGCTTTGGTTTTTTCGAAGCAAATTATAATTTCATCGATGTTTTAAATATATTTTATTATATAGCGTCGAATTTCAAAAAGAATTTTTTTATTATTATAATATAATTTAAAGTTTTTTATTTCGACGTCGTTAACGTAAAACAAAGCAATATCGGAAATGCAAATTATAAAAATCTTATATACGATTTTTACGAATTATACGATTAAATTAATAACTTTTATAAATATTTTCGTTATACGCAATAAACCGATCGGAATTTAAATTGCCGTTATATTTCGAAATCGTAGATTAAGTATTAAATGGTCGTAGTTTAAAAACAAATCGAAAAAAAAAAACGATCGTTAATTTTGCGAATTCGTTTGAAAATTAATCGACGTTAAATAGTATATTAGCGTTTCGTATTATTATTTTGTTTATTTCGACGATTGCGATAATAAATTTATAAATACTTTTTTTTTTTTCGCAACGATAAATTATTTGTTTTTGTATGGGCCGTAGCAAAATTCGAAAATCCTTTGCTTAATTCGCTTTTTCAGCATTTCGACTATTTTATTTTGAAAAGTTCTAGAAATTAAAAAGGTTTTTTTTTGCCAGGCTTTGTAAAATACGATTTTGATATCGATATAAAACGTAACGTTAAAACTAAATTGATTTATTTCGGTAAAATCGAAAGCTATAATTTTTTTTTAATTGCGTAAAACTTCGTATAAAACCTTTTTTTAGCAGAAATTAAATTCCGATTGCTAAATTATTAAATCGTTTTTTTATAAATCGGCTGTTAAATAATAAGCTGGAAAATCGGCCGGTAATAAATCTTTCGAATTCGCTAATAATTAATTAAAATAATTTTATAATTTTATCTTTTTTAAATTAATCGTTTATTTTTCCGGAAATATTTCCAACGGATTTATTGAGATTTACGAATCGTATTTTATTAGCTTTGCGTTTGTAAAAAATACTTATATTAACACAAAAAAATAAAATATATAAATCGGATTTGTTTAATACGAAAACGAAATCTTCGAAACTTTTATTTCCGAATTAATAATCAAAAATGTTAATATTAGCTAATTTTATTCGCGGTGCCATTTCGATTAACGACGTAAATACTTTTAGCCGAATATTTTTCAGGTTTTATTATAGCTTAGCGTTTATCCTGAAGCTAACGCCGGCTATTTGTTTTTCGATAAAACGTCGATTAAAAAGATTTTATCGCCGGCGACGATAATTTAATTTTAAAAAAATCGGTTTTAATTTCAGAAAAAGGCTTTTATCTGGCCGTTTTCGATGTATTTAAAACTGACGAAACTTTCCAGAATCCAAAACATTTTAAAAATAATAAAATAAAAACCTTTTTTTATTATTAAAATTTTTTTATAAATAACAATATTTTAACGTCGATTTTTATATTTCGTATAATTTTATTAAATTTAATAATATTTTTATTAACGGTCGTATAAATTATTCGTTTGTCGGTAATAATCGAAATATTATTAGCTTCGGCTGTTTTCTGATTTATATAATTAATTTTAGCTTTATTATCGAATAAAACAAAGGCGGTCGTATTTTTTTTAAATATTGTTTTTATTTTTAGCGCTTTTATAGCCGTATAAAAGCAGTTTCGTCGTTTTAATTTTTAAGTTTTTATAGCGAAAACTAAAAAACTGATTTTTTTCGAAAATTCTTTTTTATCGGCTAAATTAATTGCGATATTGTAAATTTCTTTCTAATCTTTTTTTAATTTAAAATCGTTTTTTTTTCGGATAATTTTAACTTTTTCGTTTCTTTTTAATATAAAAATTTATTTATTAATAATTGTGTCGAATTTTTCTTTTATATTAAATAAATCGCTAAATTTCAACTCGATCTTTTGTTTTATAATCTTTTTAATAGCTTCGTCGACGGCTTCGGAGCTGATATATTTATCGATTTATTTCTCGCTTCGCATTGATAATAGGCGTTTAAAAGCTGGTATTTTTTAAATAATTTGAACCGAAATATCGGTATCGATATCTTTTATATCGTCGTTAATTTCTTTTATTATAAGCGTTTTTTTAATAATTTTATCGGTTTTTTTTCGAATTTTAAAATCTTTTTTTTTTTTCGATTCTGACGTTTTTTTTCATACCAATTAGTTTGGCGAATAAAACAGAAGTATTTTGCTTTCTTATGATTCGCTGGCTTAATTATACAATTATAATATTTGCAAATGCGATAATTATATTAGTAATATATATATTTGTTTTTTATTTATATATTTATATTTTACTTATATTTAAAATAAATTTTTTTTTTTAATTAATACGCTTTCGGAAATGTTTTTTTTTTATTAGTAAAAATCGTTTTCGCATTTTTTCTGTTTTTCAAGCAATCGTTTTATTTCGTACTTTTCATTTTCAAGCGAATAATATTCAACCAGCTTTAATTTTCAGCTTTATTAAAAAGGCCCATTTCTGCTTCTACCGGTCCGAAGCAAATCGTTCCGTATTTGTTAATATAACAAATATTATTATTTATACAGAAATTAAATGTTTTACATTTTAAACGAATATAAGATTTTTCGCAGTAAATTTTTTCATTATTACAAAACCCGCATTTAAAGCCACGGAGTCTGTTTTAATAATTACTTTTACTATTTTAATAGCCGCGATTTTAATTTCCGCGTTGATTTTTTTTTTTTTTAATAATCGTTATTATAATTAATATTTCGCTGATTCTGATCGCTAGCACGAAGAAGTTGCTATTAGGCAGCTATTATTCCTACGATGGCTTAGCGAAATTAATCGCTTCGCGCATTTTAAAAAAAATAGTTGTTATAAAAGTTATTTTAATCGTTTTTATTATTCGAATTAACGTAAAAAAGTTTTTTTTATTATTATATAAAATCTTCGATTTTGCTTTAAAATCTTTAAATTTTAATATCGGTAAATTTTAATATAAAAGTTTTAATATTTTTATTAAGCTTTTCCAAGCTAATAAGCTTTGCAAAACGATTAAATAATATAATAACTAATTGTTTTTTAGCGATTTCGGTAACTTTTAATAATTGAATATATTTTTGTATTAAAGCTTCTACGTTTTTTTTATAAATAAAAAAAAAGATTTTTTTTAATTTATAGCTTCGATAATACGTTCGCTTTGATTTTATTTAAAAACGAATTTTACAAATTTAAAATATTAATCGAAGGTTTTAGAATTTTATTTATTAATTTTAAAATATTTAATGGTTTTGTTACGAATGCTGGTTGGAAGGCTAAGTAAAAACAATTTTTCCTGCTTAACCTCGCTTAAAACTTTTTTGTTAACGAAAACGTTAGAAACTTTCGTATAAATACGATAATAAGCCTTGAGTTTTTTAGCTTAGCGAATTATTATAACAAATTGTTTAAAAAAAGCGATAGTATCGCGAATTTGCTAACGATCGTAGTTTCGAAATTCCGATTTTAAAGCTTTAACTAGCTTACGCCAGTTTCGAGCCTTAATAACCTTTTATTTATTTATCGATTTAATAATATTTTTAATAATTAAATTAAAATAGCGAAAAAGTTTATCGAACATTTCAGTTTTAAAAATTCCGAAATTTTTATAAGTTTTTTTATATTTTTCGATAAAGTCGGTAACGTTGGCGCCACTAAATAAAAGTGCACCAAAGGAGCCAGAAAAGAGCATGCGGCCTCGTATAAAAAAACGAAAAGCGTCGTTGTCCATAATATTAATAAAAGTGTTGGTAGAATTTAAATTAAATAAATAAATGTTTTCTGAAGTTGCAGGTTAAAGTTTTTAATATAAGAAAAATCGTTTTTTATAAAAGAATTATTAAAAAAGTTTTTGTATTTTCTGAAAAAATTAAATAAAATAAAATTGCGTCCAAATATTTAAATAGCGTATTAAAAAACTTGTTTTTTAGTAAATTAATTAAATTAATATAATATTGTTATATAATCCACGGTTTCGATATTCCGTAACTTAAATTAATATACGTATAACCATTTCTTTATTACTTTTAATAAAAAGCCGCAAATTATAATTGCTATAATTACAAAGCGTAAAATCAGAAGATTAAGTTTTCGCTAAGCGTTTGACCAAAAGAGATTTAGTTCAAAAAGGCCGAGCGCAGCGGTCGAAGCGTACGAACCAATATTCGATTTATTATTTTTAAACAAAAAAGCGATTTCCGAATTTTGAATTTCGCACGATTCAAAATTGCCTAATCGTAATTTCAAACGTTTCTGAAATATATTGCATTTTTGTAATTTAATAATTGTGCGCAAAATAAAAAAAGCTATTAAAAATCTTTTATATAATACAGCTGCGAACAACACTATATGAAAAGTTTTTCAAACCGTAGTAGCGAAATATCGAAATCGATTTTAATTGCGAATTTAAAAAATGTATCGGCGAATATATAAAAACGAAACACCGAAGTTTTAAATTCTTGCGTAAATCATCAAATATAAAAGTAAATAAGAAGACCAAATTAATACGGCCATATATCGGTGGATAAAATAATCTAAGGAATTTTTAAAAAAGACTGAAGAAAAAAAAAGAAAAATAAGTAAAAATGTGAAATTAGGCTGCGTGCCTATGATATTATTTAAGGGGGTGCCTTGCTCTTATATCTGTTAAAGGTAGTCAATGGCAGAGGGTCTCGGAAGGATCCATGCCTCAACCATAGCTAAAACTACCAACTCCCATTTATACAGAGTATCACCGTTTTACAATACAGTACGTGGATATATGAATATGCGCGTCGGCCCCCGACCGCGACTTTTCGCGTTTACACCAAAACACATCTTTTTTTCGCAATTATATTATTATGCCACGAACACCCGGAACGTTTCGCCAACCTTTTGAGAACCTTTTTTCAAGGGCTAAAAATCGTATTATTAGCGGTAGAAAATTTAAAGTTTTTTATATCTGGCTTGCGGAATCGGAAAAATGCAGCCCATCCGCCGCGCGTTATACGGTCAAAAACGCGTTTTTATAACCCGACGGTAAATTATAATCTCGAAGACGCCCGCTTTTTTTTATTACGAAACGCGATAAAAAAGCTATTTTCAGAGCAATTGCTCGTACGCCAAAGATTACAACGGCCCAATTACGCTTTTCTACCGTTTCGTACGTTTCAAAGAAAACGATATATCGATTTTTAAAAAAATCCGGTATACAAAAATAGCGCTGTCGAAAACGACTTGTTTTAACCGACGAACGCGCTGCCGCGCGATTGCAATAAGCACTTTTTTACGATAATAAACCTTTTTCTTATTAGCGTCGCTGGCGCTGATTTGACGAATGTTTAATTAAACGTAGAAAAAAAGGTCGTTAAAAACTTGTTTATCGAACGAAAAGTTAATATTTTTATCGATTTATATTTTTTATTATTAACGCAATTTAATAAATAAAAGCTTACAACCTTGGGCAGTTTAAAAAAAAGCTTATTAAAAATCGAACGATTATGTTTTAAGCTGTATTCGGCTAAAAAAATTCGAACAAATTTGGTCGTAATACGCGGAGATTCAAATGCGATTCGTAAAAGCGTTACAGCCGCTAAATATCTCGAAGTTTTCGAAAAACACTTTTTTACGATTTTTTACGACAATAATATTTTTATATAAAATAACGCTCCGATTTATAAAACGCGTTTTTTTATTTAAAAATGGTTTCGTAATATAAATATCGAATTGATAAATTAGCCTTTTTATTCGCCGGATTTTAATCCGATTGAAAATTTATAGAAAATATTAAAAGCTAAGATTATTAAATTAAAACCTGAATTAATCGTTATAAAAAATAACGATATAATTCAGCGTTTATTAATTAGCACTGCACAAAAGGCGTGGAAGCTTTTGGAAAATCAGTTATTAAATAAACTGGCGGAAAAGATGCAGAAAAGAGTAAACTCTGTTAAAGCTGCAAATGGATAGTATACTAAATACTAATTGAAATCGAATATTCTTTCGATTTTCAGCTTTTATTTAAGCTATTTGTATTTAAAATCGATTAATTAATAGTGGAGTTATAAAGTTGTAAAGGTAGAAGAATTTTGTTAAGGTAACGATTATTTACTGACGCGCACATTCATATGTCCACCCACTGTATAAGTATTTTGGCTTTTCAAAAAGTATTATTAGCGATCGTAGCTTTTAGTATTAATTTATTTTCTGATCTGAATTAAATAAAATACTCGGTACGCAATTAAAGCTTTCGACAGCCGTTTATTTTAAAACCGACGGTCAGACCGAAATTTATAATTAATATTTGCAAAAACGCTTTCGATTTTTCGTAAATTTTTATTAAAACGATTGGAACGAATTTTTTTTAATAATAAATTTCGCTTAAATGGTTTTTTTTTACGAAAATCTAAATGGCTTTTCATTTTTTAAAATATATACGATTATATTTTTTATATTAATTGAAATTAAAAGCTCGATATTTTTTTTATTTTTTTTATATAAGCTAAACGCAAACGAAGCTCGTGCGTACGCTCGCCGCTATTACGACGCTTAGAATTTCGCTAAATCGCATTTTTAATAAATTTACGATAAAATAAAAAAAAATGCGAATAGGTCGCCGCGCGATCGATTTTAACGTTAGCGATTACGTATAGCTCGATATGCGTTTATTTCCGATTTTCCGGCCTTTTCGCAAGCTCGACAATTTTATAAACGGCTTTTTTAAAATTATAGCCAAAATTTTCGATAAAGCTTTTAAGCTAAACTTTTTTAGTATTATAAACGTATATTTAGTTTTTCACGTTAATCGATTGCGTAAAGCAGCTAACGACGCGTTTTCAAATTAAATTAATTTAGCCTCTGAATTTATTAATATAATTAATAAATTTAAATACGAAATCGAAAAATTAATCGTTTATCGAATGTAGCGAAAAACTTTTTAATACAAAGCTTTTTAAATAGGCTAAAATAAAAATCTTACGTAATATTCCGCGTTTGATTTTATATATGCTTTTTTGAAAATGCGCGATTTTCATTTGGCGTATAAAAAGCTTTCCGGTCCTTTTGCAAAACTTATAAATTGGCTGAAAGCGTATTCCGAAAGTTTGGATTCGTATAATTATTTGGATAGCGACGTATTAATAAATAAAAGCTCGAAAGCGCGCTTTTTCCGAACGAAAAAATAATATAACGATTTATTCTTTTGCTATTTTTCGTATCATTCCAGCAATTACGTATAGCTGCAAGCTTTCTGGTTTTCTGATGGGTCTTTTTATCAATTGTAAAAATTATTTATATATATAAATTTTTTTCTTTTAGCAACTTCTGCTTTTTGCAGTTGTTGATTTTAAATAAATATTTTTGTTACAGAACCAAAGGCTCGTTTCTTATACTATGTGAACACGGCGACCAGTTGACTGATCTCCCAGCCCTCCGACTGATTAGATCGTCACAAAGGTAACCGCGGCGGTATCGTTAAAAACGTCGGCGTAATCGTCGTATTTAAAAAATAATTAATACTGTTTTTTAATAGTTTTTTTTGAAACGATATAAAACGCTTGCTTTTTTTGGATTTTTTTTTTAAAACGTTTAATTGTAACGAAATTAAATAATAAGCGTTCGATTAAATATCGCTACGATTTAGCTCGAAAACTTATAATAGAATCGATATTTCGTAATTAAAAAAAACTTAAAATAAATAAAACTTTAAAATATTTATATCGTAAGCTACGAAATCGCTTTGTATTTTTTTTAATTATTTTATAATTATTTATAGCACGAATAAATTACGTATACGTGTCGTAAATAATTAATTTTTTTTAACCGTAAATAAATTAATACGTTTTTAAATTGATTTTCATTTATATTTAATTAATAACTTTTGGATTACGCAGTTTTTTTCCGCGCCGCAATCGATAAAAGCTCGTTTCGTACGAGTTTCGCTTTTGGCTTTTTTAATTTCGATTGAAATTATTATTTTCTGCCGTTTTTTTTCGCTCGATTTTATGAATAGCGACGAAATTAAAATCGAGCGAAAGCTTTTTCCGAATTCTTAGATTTATTAATTTCGAAGCAGTTTAAAATCATATATTTTTTTCTATTGCATTTATAATATTCGATTTTTAAATAATTAGCTATTAGATATTTTGTTTTTTAACAGCGTTTATATTTCGAAAAAAAAATTGTTAGAAATTCTAGAACTTTAAGAAATTTTATTAAAATTATCGTTTTCTCGTTTCTTTTTTTATTTATATTATATTTTCGAATCGAAAACGATATATATTTGTTTTGGTTTTTAAGGTTTAATCGTAAGTATGAATTTTTTCTTTTTTTTTACGTTCGTTTCGTCGTTTATTATTTTTCTTTTCGTCGCTGATAATTTTATTAGCATTTTCGATACGACGAGCGATTAATATTAATTTTTCGTAAAAACTTGTAGCCGCAGTATTGCTTCGATTAATAATTTTTTTTCGAAAAGTAAATCGGAGCTTTGCGAAAAGCATTTTTTTTTAAAAGTATCGTTTGTTATTTGCAATTGCTATTCGAAATTATTTAAATAAACAACGAAATCGTCAACCGATTTATGCTTTTTTTGCTTCGCTTTATCGTATTAATTCCAGACGGCGATTTCTCGGTTTTTCGCGTTTATTAAAAAGTTTAATATTTATTTTTTAAAATCGTTTTTATAGTTCGAATATTCGTAGAACGTCGTTCGTATCCGGTCCACTTCTTTTTTTATCGAAAACTAGAATACAAGCGTTAATTTTCTTTTAATTAATATAAAATATTACTTTTTTATTTTGGCGGAAATTTCGCTTTGCACGCCGAATAAAAAATTAAGCTTTTTTTAATATTTTTCCTTCGATATATTAAAAAAAAATATTTTTAATGCTTTTCGGCTCGAATTCGCTGTATTTTTTTACAAAAAATATAATATGCTCGAAAAATATGCTAAATCGTTTTTAATAAATATAATAATAGTTATGCTTCGAAAATATTTTATAAAAATCGCTGTGACGACGTGGCCCGTCCGGCTCGGCCCTTCGGCTTCCCGGCCTTGGCCCCTTGGCCCCTTGGCCCCTTCGGCCCTTCGGCCCTTCGGCCCCTGCCGAACCTTAAACCCATATGTATATAGCTTTTTCCAGCAGAACCTCTTCCAGGTTCTGCACCTTGATATTCTAAGCCCTTTGCTTACCTGTTCTCCAGTCTACGTGTCGTCATATTATATTAAGGTCAAACACCCTCTTTTTCAGCCTCGAAGCTACACCTTTATTTTTCAGATTACTTCGGCGTTTGTAACCTTTCTACTGCGACGCCGCCATACTGTTATGGCCTAAGGCTTTTAAGCGAGACTAAAGGCACGGATCCGCATAATTTGTACTTAAACTTTTCTGAGACTTCTATTTTTTTAGAATAATATATCCCCGATCTTAAGAACTACCTTGTTCTATTTTTCTGGCGATTAACGCAGAGATTCGAATACAAAGCTTTTGACTTTTTTTTTTATTGCAAAAAAACAATTATCTTTTTTTGCATATACATTCGACTATTAATATGATATTAAAAACTCAATAAAAAGAAAAACAAAAATCTTATTAAAACTCTTTTGAAATTGTATAAGTAAGCATTTGATTCACTTATATAAAAAGAAAAAAAAAAACTTGTTAAACGCAATTTAAAAGGAAAAAGCTTTTTATTTAAAGATTTCAAAAAAAAAAGAAATTATAATATAAAAATTATCATCCGAAACACTCGCGAAAATATCGACTTTTAAAAGCAAAAAGAAAAATACGAAAAAACTCGTATTAGCAATAATAATACATTTGAAAAAAAAATTATTAATTACAAAAAAAAAAAAATTTAATAAAAAAAAAAACTTATCGTTATTATATATATTATTTTAATATTTGTTAACGATATATTAAAAAAAACATTATTAATTAGCATTACATTTATTTCAGTTTTTAATATGCTATCAATTATATCGGCACTATTTTTATTTAGATTTAATAAATCAAATAATTTTACGAGCGATATATTTGCTAAAAAATAGTTTAACCGTTTGAATTATAATTTTAAAATCTTCGGGTTTCTCAATTCCGAATCTGCTTTATACTTACGTGCAATTGCTATTTTATTTAAAAGTAAATTATTAAAGCTGTTTAAATTTAATTATAAAATAAAAAGCATTTTAGCGAACAAATCGAATTGCTTTAAAATAAAAAAAATAAAAGGTTATTAATTAATTAGTAACCCAATACTTAGCTAATTAAAACCCGGTAGGAAAAATTAATATTAATAATAAAATCGGAGAATTAGCTTAAAAAAAAGATAAAACAATAATACAATACTACTTTCGAACAATTATATTATTAAAAATTATTAAGCGCGAAAAACATAAAAGAATTCATATTAAATAATACTTTTTTATCAGATTTTTATTAAACGGATATAAATCGGCATTTTTTTAAAATCGTTATTAAAGCTTTTATAATCGGTATTAAAAATAAAAAACTACGATTATATGTATTTAATATCAACGTTCTTTTATACCTATGCTTATAAAAAGTATATAAAATATTATTATTTTCCGAAACTGTATTAAAAACCAAAAATCAAATTCTTTTATTTATTAAACAAAAGCGCTACGTTAAAAACTTAAAAAAAATAATTGAAAAGAAATCCGGAATGCCTGCTTTTATTGCATTAATATTATATATAAATAAAAATTATATTATTTATTTCTTAAATCAATTAATAATTCTTTCTTAAATCGTACGACTAATACAAATCGTTTTTTCTTACAAATTGCTCGCTAACAAAACATATAATACTAAACAACCAATCTTTAATAACAGTTTTATAATAATAATCTAATAATTAAAAAAATCGACGTTTCGGAAATTATAATAATAATAATAATCAAAACACTCGAAATCTTTAATTATTTTAACAACGTTTAATCGTATCTTTGAAGCTTGCATTTAAATTCAAAAACCTTTTTGTTAACAAATCACGCTAATACGACAAAAACAAAAATAAACTCTTTTGTATCGGATATAATTAATATAAATATATCAAATTAAAATGCATTAATATTTGGCTGATAAATTAGAAAAAAGCTTATTTTATCGCTATTTTCTATTCAAATCGATTTGTTTTTGTTAATATACTTAAAATTATAAATAAATTTTAAATAAAAAAAATTAATTTACACTAAGATTTACTATTGCTATTATCAGACCAAGCAACACTTATTATATTATTTTATCAAAATCAAAAAAAACATTTATATAAGCTTTTCCTAATACGCAAATAGCCGAAATGCTTTAATTGAAAACGAAATTTGTTTTAATTAAAATTTTAACCTTAAAATATTAAAAATGAAAAATAATCTGATATACCGAATAAAAAATAACAAAAACTTATTTTTTTTCAAAAAGCATTTATTTGAACGTTTTTATAGCTATTCGATCAAAAAAAAAAAAGAAAATAATTGTATTTTTAAAAAATATAAATGCTATTAAACAAATTCCCGTTGCTAAAAAAATTAATAATACTTTTATTGCTTTCGTAGCCTTTGCTGCGAAAAAGCTTCGAAAGCTACGAAATATTATAAATCGAGCAGGAAAAAGTTTTATTAATTATAAGAACTTGGCAATTAAATTTAAAATCATAATCAATCTTTTTGAATTGTTTCAATTATTATTAAAAGTTTTAAAACAATTCCGAAAGCTTAGTATTAAACGAAATAATCGAAAAACCCAAAAAAATATTAATATTATTTCAATTATTATTATTATATTAGTTATATTATTTGCAACACGACCAATTGCAATTAAATCTTTTATTTAAATTATATCTTATCAAATAAGCATAAAGTTAAAAGCAATAGCTTTTAGAATTTATTTAAACGACAAAGCTTGGAAAAATCCAAGCTATTATTCGCATTAAAAAACAAATGAAATAATCGACGTCAGTTTGTTTAAAAGCATAGCTTTTATTAATCAGAGTTTAATATTGTTTTGATTTCGATAAATCTAATAAAAAAGTTGAAATTGAAACTTATTATTCTGAAGTTCTAAAGTATTAAAAAATGTTATTTATAAAATTGCAAACGGAAAAGTTTATAATTTATTAAAATATATTATTTTGTATATAAATATAAAAAGCATTTGGCGATATATAAATGCTTTTATTCGGGAATTATTAAAACTTAAAAACAATATTTTACAGCTTTTTTTGGAATTGCTATAGCTTTATATAATAAATGCTTATTTTGATATTGTCAAAAGCAGGATTTCAATTAATAGCAATATAAAAGAAAAAAAAAGGATTATATTGCAAAAACCAATTTTCCAAATGCTTACCACGGAAATTAATTTGGTTTTTCATTTTAATTTTAAATCGAAAAAATCTTTCGAAAATTTTATAATTAAATTCGGTTTTTTACCAAGCTCGAAAAAAACCGATAATAATAATATTAATATAATTAATAAGAAGGATTTTATATTAAATAATTCGAATAATATTTATTTTTCGGAAAACTAAAACTTAAGCATCGTTTTGAAAATAGCGGAAAAAACTAATTAATAATAATAAAAAAAAGCTAGCTTTATTTTTTTTTAAAAAAAAAAAAACATTTCCAGTTTTTAATTCGCAAAGCCTAAATCACTTATATTTATATCCAAATACTTTTTGCTAAAATACATATCAGAATCTTACTTATTGATTTTCTATTATAATTATACAATTTACAAAACGTATTATATTAAAACAATTATTAATAGCATTACTCCTAGTGCAATTAAATTGCAAATTTACCAAAACTCTATTTAAGAAAAAAAAAAGCTATTTTTTTTTCCGATAATAAAAAAAGTGGTACGACTATTATTAAAAAAAGTTTCCGACGATATTTTTCACGAATAAGCAATCTTTTATAAACTGACGTTTAAAAATAAAATCTTCGCAAACAAATTGAAAAACGTACAAAAACTAATATATACTTATCGAAAAATTAATAGCACCGGTTTTAATAAGTTTTCGTATACAAATTTGTATATATATCGACACAAAATTCTTTCAAACGCATTATTAATAGCCGATAATACATTTCGAAAATACATTTCCGTCAAATTAGCTTAGCTGAATAAAACGCTGAATAAAAAGATTCGTTATAATATTTTCGAATTTATTTATATAAACCAACGGCAGGCTATTTAATTAAAATAATTATTTTTATTTTATAAACATTTTTGTTAAATCCCGATTTAAAAAAAAAGAATAATATCGAATTATATTCGATTATTTTAAAATCAAAAAGAAAATACTTAATTGCATATTAATCGGATTTAATAATTATGCAGCGTATTTTAATAATCCGTTTTATAAAATTTTTAATTAATTTTATTTAAAACACGGTTATTAAAATATTTAAATCTATTTAGAAAACAAACATATATATGCTTTTTCAGCTTCCGGTTATTTATAAATGCAATTTATTAAAATGCTTAAAAAAAAAAGCTTCCAGCGCTTTTTTCTTATATCTAACTAATTAAAATTATGCTCGGAAATATATCGAAATCTCAACGGACAATTAATAAAAAATATAATAATTCGAAACCGTTATTATTTTTTTTTTTATTTTATAAAAAAGAATTTTGAATTGCAAAAACTAAACTTTTATATAAATAACATTTTCAACGGAAATGCTAATTTTAAAAAAGCTTTTGCATTTTTAAAAAACCATTTGTTATTTCGTTTGTTATAAAATTAATTCAAACTTTTTTTTTTAAAAAATGCATTCTGTTTAATAGCAAAATTATAACTTTAGGCCTCCGTTAAAAAGCCGGAAAATCATATATTAAAGCTAAAAAATCGAAAGCATTGAAAATCTGGGCAGTATTTATTAATATAACAAAAATACGAAAATTCTTAAATGCAATTTAGATTATTAAAAACTAAATAAATAAAAAACTTCGCAGAAATTGCTAAATTATTAAATCGTTTTATTGAAAACGTGTTTTAGAAATAAAAAGCTTTTAAAATAGTTTTTTTTTTATTAAACAATTATTATAATCGAATAGTAAAAAAGGCCGGTTATATACTATTAGTGTCGGTTTTAATATATACGGACGCATTTGCATTTACCGATAAATATTATATATTTCAACGGCAAAAAAAAAAGTTTGCATCAGTTCTATTATTATATAACAGTTTTTTATTTATCAAAACCTAACAAAACTACGAAATATACAAAAAAAAGCTATTAATTATAATCGAATATTGCAAAAAATACTTTTATATAATACGCTGCGACGAACCTTTTATTTTATATATTAATTATATTTTTTTAAACATTTTTTTTTTTTTATTTAAATCCATCCACGAAAGAATTTATGCCCGATAAGCAGCTGAAATAAAAGTTTTAAATATAGCAATTTATTATATTAAAAATCCTAGAAATAAAATAGCTGATATTTTATTAAAAACTATTTTTCTTGGTCAAAACTGCTCGAAAGCAGATTTAAATAAATTTAAAATATTAAATAACAAAAAAAAAGTATGGATTTGAAAAAACGAAATTAATAATTATAAAAAATTATAAAAAAAAATTGCAAATTTTTTAATGCAATTAAAAAAAATAAAAATTAAATGTATCCGAAAAATAATCCAATTACTAATAATTTAAAAACTAGCAAAAACCTTTTTAGCCGATATTAATTTAATATTATTTTTTTAAAAAAAAAAAAAAAAAAACTATATGCTAAAATTAAAGCCCGAAGTTTTATTTGCAAAAGTGTTATTATTGCCAAAAAATAAAAGTATTGCAAAATCAATACCTGCTATTATTATAAATTTAAAACAAGCGTACGAAAATTACTTTTGGTATTTAAAAGTTTTTAAATACTTTTACCGATAAAAATATTCGATAAATTACGACAAAATCCGAAAAACATAATTATAACGCAAAACATTTAAATACAAATAGAAAAACAACGCCTTTTGATATAAATGGAAAAATGTTTACAAAAAATATTTAATCCCCGGCCAAATAGTTAAAGCCTTAGTAGCTGCATATAATTAAAAAAATCATTTTGCAGCAACGATTATTACGAAAAAAACTAAAAAATATTTAATAATTAAATATTATTCAGAATATATATTTTTATATTAAAAAATGCTTATAATATGCAAAGTTTAGAGTTGCTAATAAACCCTAACTATTGTTAAGTATAATAGTTTTAGGTTTTATAAAATTATTAAAAGCTGATTTTTTGTGGCCTTTTTCCTAAAGTTTTATCAAAATGCAAATTTCTACTATTTATAATCGATTATTTTTCGAAGTTTTTCTGGATTTACCTATGCTTTTTACTAAATTCAAAATAAATAATCAAAAGCTTTATTTTATTATTTCAATTAAATAAATATCCGATTGGATTTTACGTTAATTTAAAAAGTCATTTCGGTAATATAATCAAAAGGTTTATAAGAAAAAAAAGGGTTTTATAAACTAACTTTTTTATTGCATCGAAAAAATCGATTAGTATAGCCGAAAAAGCTATAGAAATAATACAAAAGGCTTTGGAAAAAACTGGTGAAAAGTTTAAAAAGAAAATTAAAATTATAATTTTCGAAATTAATATAAAAGAAATTCCTTTTCTCGGATACTTACTATTTAATATTTAAAAAGGATATTAATCAAAAGCGGCTATAAATATAACTTTTTCGGGATACCACGCTAAAATTGTTTATCGAACCCTTATTAATTAAGGTTTTCTTGATATATGTTAAAACGCAGATTCAGCAAATTATAAAAAATAAAATAATACAATTTTAAAATATATTATTACAAAGCAAAAAATCATTTAAAATATATTTTAAATTACAAAACAACGATAAAATAATGCATTTAAAAAAATGCTTAAATTAAAAACCTTAATGCCAAAGTTATTAATTATATTATATAACCATATAATTGCAAAGTAAAAACTGAAACTATTTTAAAAAAAACCTTTCCGCGTTTTTTGGTTTCGGAAAAAAATATATAAAATCTTATACGTTAAAACAATTAAACCGGAAATCTATTTCAAAACGATTTTATATCGATTAATTAAAACCTTTTTACTTACGCACTGCTTATTTTATTACAAAATCAAAAAAAAAAATACTTGCGTATTTAAACCTTTGTATAAAAATATCGCAATATTTAATTCCGCTAAATCTTCGTGCAGAATTTAAAAAAAGAAAAATAAACCATGAAATTATATTTTTTGTGACGATCTAATCAGTCGGAGGGCTGGAAGATCAGTCAACTGGTCGCCGTGTTTATATGATATGCGAAACGAGCCTTTGGTTTTGTAACAAAAATATTTATTTAGTATTAACAACTGCAAAAGGCAGAAATTACTAAAAAAAGAAAGTTTTATATATATAAATAATTTTTATAATTGATGGGAAACCTACCAAAAAATCAGAAAGTTTGCAATTATACGTAGTTGCTGGAATAATACGAAAGATAGCAAAAAAGTAAATCGTTATATTATTTCTTCGTCCGAAAAAAGCGCGCTTTCGAGCTTTTATTTATTAGTACGTCGCTATTTAAATAATCGTACGAATTCAAATCTTCGGAATACGCTTTTAATTAGTTTATAAGTTTTGCAAAAAAACCGGGGAGCTTTTTATACGCTAAATAAAAATCGCGCATTTTTAAAAAAGCGTATATAAAATCAAACGCGGAATACTACGTTAGATTTTTATTTAAGCTTATTTAAAAAGCTTTGTATTAAAAGGTTTTCCGCTGCATTCGACAAGCGATTAATTTTTCGATTTCGTATTTAAGTTTATTAATTATATTAATAAGTTCAAGAGTTGGGTTAATCTGATTTGAAAACGCGTCGTTAGCTGTTTTACGCAATCGATTAGCGTAAAAAACTGGATGTACGTTTATAATATTAAAAAAGTTTAGCTTGAAAGCGTTATCGAAAATTTTAACTACAATTTTGAAAGGGCCGTTTGGAAAATTGTCGAGCTTGCGAAAGGGCCGGAAAATCGGAAATAAACGCATATCGAGCTATACGTAATCGCTAACGTTAAAATCGATCGCGCGGCGAAATTCATTCGCGCTTTTTTTTATTTTATCGTAAGTTTATTAAAAATGCGATTTGGCGAAGTTTCAGGCGTCGTAGTAGCGGCGAGCGTACGTACGAGCTTCGTTTGCGTTTAGCTTATATAAAAAATTGAAAAAAAAAGAAAATATCGAGCTTTCAGTTTTAATTAATATAAAAAGTATAATCCTATATAATTTTAAAAAGTGAAAAGCTATTTAGATTTTCGTATAAAAAAATTATTTAAGCGAAATTTATTGTTAAAAAAAATTCGTTTTAATCGTTTAATAAAAATTTACGAAAAGTCGAAAGCGTTTTTGCAGATATTAATTGTAAATTTCGGTTTAACCGTCGGTTTTAAAATAAACGGCTATCGAAAGTTTTAATTGCGTATCGAATATTTTATTTAATTTAAATTAAAAAATAAATTAATACTAAAAGCTACGATCGCTAATAATACTTTTTAAAAGGCCAAAATACTTGTATACGTGGAATACATACAATTTGGCGAAGCTTCGAGCGTCGATATTTTTATAGCAAAAAATCGAAATAGCTTGCTTAGAAAAGCGATTTATTATTACGAATACGTTATCGTAATCGTATTTGTTTTTATTAAAATTGCAAAGGTTTATTATAATATGCTTTTAAAAATGGTCAGAAATAAAAAAAAACTGAAAAAAGCCGGGGCGTTTATTTTTTAAAACAGAATTCTTTCGATAAGCGTAATAATTGCGATAATATTGTTTACGAAAGCTGTTATATTTCGCTAATAATATTAGTCCGAAAGCAATTGCGTAGTTTTGCGAGCGCTGAAATAAACGGTGGAAATTTGGTCGTGCATTTTTTATATAAAAGCTAAACGAAAATAATCGACGTTTGATATTATTAAGCGACCGTAATATAGCAGCAGATCGCGTTTAAATATATACAAAATATTATTATCGTCGTTTTTTTTCGTAGCGTTTCGTATAGTTTTTTTTCGGAAAGCTATTAAACTGCTAATTATGCGATTAGCGTAAAAAATTTAATTAACGATACGAAATGCGAAAAAGAAATTAGCTATTTTAACGATAAAAACAGCTGTTTCGAAAGCCGTGGAAAATCGAAGTTTTTTAATTAAAAAGCGGTGATCGATTTAATTTGCTCGAAAAAAGGTTTGCAAACGCTAAATGCGTTTAAAAAAGTTTTGGCGGTCGAATTCGTTCGTACGACGTATTAATACGTTAGCTAAAAAGTTGTTTTTATTTGGCTTATACGTAATAAAAAAGTTGTAATCGGCGAAAAGCTCGGCCCAGCGTGCTTATCGAGCGTTTAAAAATTCAAAAATCATAAAGTATTTTAAAGCTTTGTAATTAATAATAATTTTAATTTAATAAATTAAATTAATTAATTTAATACGAAAATTGCTTAGAAATCTTACGATTACGAATATTTTTTTATCGTATACGATATAGTTTAGCTTTGCGAAAGCTATAGTTTTGCTAAATAAGCGATTGAAAGCCAATCGTCGCTATGAAATTGCGAAAAAACAAAAGCTATTACGCCGTCGGAAGCGTTAGTTTTTAATATGCAAAAAAGTTTTTGCCTGTAATATTATAGAACTGATGCAATAATAAAAGCTAATATAAAAAAATCGAAATTTATTTAATATTTAAAAATGAAATTGTAAAAAACGTTAGCTTTAGTTAAATAAATTAAAAGCTTTGCAATTACACGTAGTTTCGAATAAAACGTCGGTAGAAGTTACAAAAACCAAAAAAGTTTTGTATATTTTTTATAATAATAAAAGGCTTTTAGTAAACGATTACGAAAACTTTTTTTAGGTTTACTTTTAAGCTTTTAATAAAAATAATAAAGCCTAAGTAACGGGTTCGGATAACGTGGAATTCAGATTTTCGAATATCGGCCTGCAATTCAGCGTTAGCGAGCTTTTGAAATATTTTACGAACGTATATAACGTATTTTAAAAAGTCGGACGAATAAATAAAAATATCGTTTAGATATATAATACAAAAATCGTTTAAATAATCGAAAAAAACGTCGTTTATATAACGTTGATAAATTGCGAGTTTATTAATAAGGCCAAAAGATAGCATTTTGCATTTATAAGCGCCGTAACGCATACGAAACGTCGTTAGTTTTTTACTAGCGGGATTTATTTGAATTTTATAAAAGGTTTAACGAATATCGAGCTTCGTAAAAATTCGTGCTTTCGAGAAACGAGCAAAAGTTTTATCGATAAAAAGAAAAGGATAGCGATTTTTACGAATAACGTTATTAAAAGCTCGATAATCGATACAAAAACGTAATAAATCGTCGGGTTTTTTAGCGAAAAGCATTAAAGCAGCGAAAAAAGCGGTGGAAGATTCGATAAAATTTTTATTAAAATTATTTTACAAATAGATTTTAATAATTTCGAGCTTTAAAATCGATATTTTATATAAAAAAATATATTTTAGCTTTTTTTTATTTATAATAAGCTCGATCTTATAATCGTAAGGCCGGTAAAAGGCTAGCTCGTTATTAGCGGCCTTAAAAAACACGTGTTCGAAGTTTTTGTATTTCGGGGAAAAAGATTCGAAAAAAGGTTTATTCGAAATTAGTTTTGCTAAATTAATTAAAAAGATCGAAATCGATATTTCGTTAATTCTGAAACGTTCGAAAAAATTATAAAATTAGGTTTTAAGAAAAATATTATATATAAGGTCGTTTAGTATTTTGTCGATTTCGTACAAAAAGATTAAAAACATTTTAACTGCTTTTTCTGAAAATTAATTTAAAAGCGTATATAATAATTTGGCAATTAAAAATTGGATAAGTAATAGATTAAAGGATTCGTTTTCGAATTAATCGTTTGAAAAGTTTAGAAAATAGCTTATTTAAATTATCGATTATATTAAGCTGAAAAGCTATCGCGGCGAAAGCTTTTTTTCGGTTTTTAATATAATTGTTTTTCGTAAAACGAAAAAGCTGTTTTGACGAAGAAAAAAAAAAAAAAAATAATAAAAAAAGAATCGGCAGCCTGAAAAAATAATGTAATTTTTTGCATTATTTTATTGGCGTCGCTATCGAAATTAGCATCGCGAATAAAATTCGATTTTTTCGCGCTTCGCATAGCGTCGTAGATCTGCCATAATTAATTAAGATTTTTGTTACGTTTTACAGCGTCGTTTTAATGGCGAAATTAAATTTTTCGGAAATGTAAATAAAAGATTTTAATATAACGAGCGTAAAAAACTATAAAAGAATAAGATTTCGGCTAATAAAACTTGCGTTTATTATAATTTAATAAAACTTAATATTCGGCCAATTAAGCTTTTTTTAAAATTATATTATAATTTCCGAAGTTAATAATTAAAAAAAGTAAACGATTGTATTCGATTGTTAATAATAAGATTAAAAAGCGTAAAATATATAATTAAATAGCTACGACTTTTATTATGTTTTTTTACAGGAAAAAAAGCCGGAAGAAATTGAATTAAAAGTTAAAAAAAAAAAAAAGGATTTAATCAGCGCCGAATCGATTAACGTATAACCGTTCGCTTTAAAATAGGCGAGCGCTTTTATTTTATACGAAAAGCTATTTTTAATAAATATAACGGGGATTGTTAATAAATCGCTATTAAAAAATTTCCGAACGTTAAAATAACGTATATCGCGTAATACGCTTAAAAAAAAGGCTTTGCTTAGGCTTGAGCGTTTTTTCGATTGGCGGGAAAGCTTTTAACTTTTTCGTATGCGTTTTGAAAATCAATTAAAAAAAGTTTTCGTTTTTATTATTATTATCGAAAAGCGAATTTTCGGCCAGCTCGATTTTATTTATATTTATCAGCTTGGAAAAGCTTTTGAATAAAACCGAGGGTCGGCCCGTAAAAGGTCGTGCAAATTGGCTTTTTTAAACTTTTTGATATAAAATAAAAAACGAGCGTTGTTATTAGTCCGATCGAAAAAAAATAACGCTAAAAGAGGCGTTTTGGCGTGAAAAAAAAAAAAAAAAAAAAACAGAAGGCTAAAAAGAAAAAGCTTATAAAAAATTTGAACGATTTTCGTACGTACGATTTGACTCGTAATACGCTTTGGTTAAAAACTTATTATTTTAATAAATGGTAGATTTGGTTGAAAAGCGATTCGCGTATAAAGTTTGTTTAGCTAATTGATTTTGTTTTTTTTGACGGACGGCGATAAGCCAATTTTTGAAAATTATTATACGCGTTTATTTTAAATGCAGCTTTTTTCGTAGGCGCTTTAGTATTTTATCGCGAAAAGCGTTTCGAAGCTGTTTATTAATTCGTATTTAAGCGTTTGCTGCGAAAATGGAAAATCGCAGATAAAATCGCTAAAAGTCGTCGTACGTATTTATTATAAGTATTTTAAATTCGTTTTCGGCTTTTTAAACGTTTAAAAAATCGGCCAGGAAATTGTAAGGGAATGGGACATCAGTTCGTTGGTCACGTGATCCGAAAGTCACGTTGTCGTCACGTGATATCGGGACCACGTAATTATCCGCATATATTGTATCTTAGAATTCGCGTCATTTTTAATTTAAAAACCTCGTAGTTAATACAAATCACCTACGAATCTTCTGCTCGTTCGTTTCTTTTACATATTAACTATCAAATCCCTTTAACATTTTTATTTCAGCTTTCGAGCTGAAAAAGCCTGCCAATTTTGTTTTGCTTTTGCGCATACAAAAAATTAATTTTATCGCGATAACAATTTTACGATTTTTACGACTTTTTATACGAAACTACGAAACGATAACTCTTTTTAATATAAAATTTACATTTAAAACTCTGTTTTGCTTTTGCTTATATTTCGGAACAAAATATATTTTACGCTTTTTTTTTAACGGGCACTAATACCGAAAATATCGAAACTTCCCAAATTATCGAAATCTTTTAATTATTTTATTTTAAAGCATTTTAAATACTCCGACCAAATCGTCGCCGTTTTAATCGCTAATACGAAAGCCTGCTTTTAAAAAATCCTCGATATTTTCTTTTACGCGGTAAAGCAAAATAATATAATAATATTATTTAAAACCAAATTAAATAATTTCGCTTAAAAGCTAAATATTCAAACGATATAATACAAAAAAAAAAGGCTTTTTAAAAAAAAAAATTCAAAACCGCGAAGCCGAATTTGCTAACTTTCGAAAACAAGCTTTTATCAATTAAAATATACCGAATATTTTAAACGCAAAAAAAAAACATTTGCTTTTTCCGATTCCGATAAATTTATAAATTCGGATAACACCGGCAACGTTACGAAACATTTTATTATTTTTTTTTAAAATATAATTTTAAAACTCCGTTTTAATTAAAATTAATATACGACCGAACAAAATCGCATAAATTATTTCTTTTCCCGCTTTTCCGATATAATCAAAAGCGCTTTATAAAAAGATTTACGTACGAACGGCATTTTTTCCTATTTAATTATTACAAAAATAATTTAAATTTTTTAATAATCGTTCGGTGTTTTTAACTAACAAATAAATGCATTTAAAAAAAATTATTTTTAAGCAAAGCAATTAACTTCTGTTTATTTTTCTTTTTATTTAGCTGAAAATTGAAAATTATATTAAATTTAACAACGAAGCCGCTATCGCTATTCTGCGTAAAGCTTTTTATTTTAATATAATTATCCGCCTGTTTTATATTAATTTTTCCGATTTAAAAACCGATTTTATTAGTTTTTACGCTTAAATACGCGAAACCGATATCGTTTTTCGATAATTAAATTTTAATTATTATAAAACCGAAAACCGTAATACGAAAATCAATTTTTTTGCTTTTATATTTAAAACTGCTATTACGATTATTATTTAAAAAGATTTTATAAACCTTAGCGCTATTCAAACCAAAGCAATTATATAAACCGCAGCCGATATAGTCAAAAACAAACGCTTAATAAATAATATCGAAAAATTAGCGCGCCGAATCTATCTTTTTGCTAATAATTTTTGCTTATAATATGCCAGCGATAAATACCGCGCTGCTGATTGCTCCGACTTTTTTTAAATTAAAAAAGCTAAAGCCGAAACAAAAAAATCGGAAAACTAATTGTTTTTAATAATTATTACTATTAAAAACCTTTAAAAAATAAATTGGAATTATTTACTTTAAACGGCGTTCCGAAATTATATTTAATATTGTTTTATATTATAACTACTAATAATATATATATTAAAACCTACTTTTTAAATGATTTCGAAGCTATCGATAATTTTATTAATTATTTTTTCGTATAATACTACGAATTAACTTTTATTTTACTTATTAATTTACGTAAACTTACCGTAATTAACGAACGCTTTTCTATTTACGGCGATATTACTTATTAAATTTCTTTTTAAATTAATACCGCCGGCCATACCGAACTAATTACAGCTTTTATTACAATACTAGAAAAATACGATCTTATTTTAAAAAAGCTTTGGCTTCGGACACACAACTTTTATATTAACTAAACTACGAATACTTTTTGTTTTAATTTAAACTTTTGCCGTACGAATTATTTATCTTAACGCATTTATTAATTGGCCGTTTCAGGCCTAGTTCAAAAACGCTATTTTTACAAAACCGTCGTTTTACTAATTATACTTCGTCGTACGAAAGCAGCTATATTTACCACTTTGGCTTTTCAATCAAAAATCGAGGTATTTTCAGCCTTTTTATACGAAATTAATTAACAATTATACAAACTAAACGCTTTAACCGACGAATCTTTTTTTATTATATTATTTAAAATCGGTTAATTGCAAAAAATAAGCTTTTTCAAATTGCACGACAACAACTTTCAGCCGAATTTTATTTCGCTAAAGCTTTATTAAAAAATATTCGTTTAATTTTTTAAACTAAACCGCTAATCGATTTTCGAATAAAACTCTTTTTTTATTATTATTATTTATTTAGCCGCTTTTGATTTTATCGAAGTTAATAAATTTGCATTTTATAAAAAAAGCGTTAATTATACGATAAAACTTCGATTTAAAATAATACTTTTATACGGCCTTTTGTATAATATATTAATCGACTAAGTTTAAATCTTACGCAAATTTTCAAAAAAAAAACTTCGAAAAAAGCTGAATCCGAGCGAGCTTTTTCCTCGCAGTTTTTTTAATTTTATTCGCGAAAAAACCAAAAAAAAAAAACTACGATTTTGCGTCGATTACAAAATTTTTAACGCTATTACAATTAAAAACCGATATTTTTTATTATTAATTCAAAAAAAAACGCTTTGACAATTAAATAAAACCAAATTTTATATTAAACTCGATGTTTTCGCCGCTTTTAATAAAATTCGAATAAAAAAAAACCATAAATAGCTTATTATATTTAATACGAAATATAATTTGTTCGAATTTTTAATTATATTTTTCGAAATTATACAACGTTTTCGCCACGTTTCAATTCCGTATAAACGATATTTTACGATTTTATTTAAATATTTTTTATACAGCTTATATAAACGATATTTTAATTTATTTAAACGACTTTTAAAAAACACAAAAAACACGTTAACTTCGTTTTTTTAAGCTTTTTTCTGACGCTGGCTTATAATTAAATATAAAAAAATACGAATTCGAAATTTAAAAAATCGTTTATTTTAAAATAATTATTTTTATTACTAAAATCAAAATAAACCTTAAAAAGCTCGAAGCGATTACGGGCTGAAATCTTTCTTTTAATATCAAAAACGTATAAACGTTTTTAGATTTTGCGAATTTTTATTAACGATTTATTAAAAGTTTTTTTAAAATCGTTATTTTTTTAATAAATTTAACGAAAAAAAATATTAAATAAAACTTTAATAACGATTATATAAAAGCTTTCGAATTTTTTAAATCAGCTTTTACGATTGCATTTACGTTGTTTTATTTTAATTATAACAAAAAAATATTCGTTAAAACTAACGCTTTTAATTACGTTTTTTTAAAAAAAGATTTTAAAAAAAACGATGCAAAAGTATTTTATCCAATCGCTTTTATATCGAAAAAGTTCGATTTTGCCGAATATAATTATAAAATTTATAATAAAAAACTTTTCGCTATTATACGTTATTTCGTAAATTAACGAGCCGAATTACAAAAAGCTGTTTATTTAATTCGAATATTTACAAATCACCGAAATTCAAAATATTTTATAATAATTAAACAATTTAATAAGCGTTAAATACGCTAAAGCGAGTTTTTAGCTGGTTTTAATTTTATAATTATATTTAAACCTAAAAACAAAATAGCAAATTTGATTTTTTAATTCGACGCTTTTAAAATCTTTCTTAAAACTTTTTAAACGAAAAAATTCAGTTTTAAAATCAAGCTCTTTTTAAAAAACATTATCTGATCGAAGTTTTAACCGCTTTTCCGGCTTCGTTAAAACAATCCGAAGCAAACGACGAAAAGCTTTTACGACTTTTAAATAAATATTATTTTATTAACAAATTATAAATCGCTATTAAAAAAAAATGCTTAAACCAAAAAATATTTCGAAATCCAAAACGTTACAACTTTTTAAATACGTTATACGCAATAATAAATTGTATTTTCGAAACCGATTTTACGTTTTCGATATACCGAATTTAAACGTTTTTATTCGTACTTGGCTTTTACAAATAGCTTATAATTTAATAAAAACAAGCTATTTTAATAAAAACAAACTTTACGAAATTATTAATAAAAATTACTATTGGCTATTGGTTTCCGAAAATTGCAAAAGATTTGTTCGCAATTACAACGGCTGCTTTCGCAATACAAGCATTAATCAACGCTATCAAAAACTTTTTAAACTTTTATTTATTTTTTTACGCCGTTGAAACTATATATTAATCGATTTTATAAACTTTTTTCTAATAAAAAAGCATAAAAATCGAAACAATCTGATTATAATAATAATTCATCGCTTTATCAAAAAACGATATTATACAATTTGCTATATAGCTATAAAAGCGATAAACTTAGCTAAATTGTTTTACAAAATATCTAACGTTTATATAATTTCTCCGATTTTATAATTTCAGACCGAAGTTTCTTATTTGTTTTACAATTTTAAAAAGCTATTAATCACCGTTTCGAAACCAATATTACGCTATCTACCAGCTTTTATTCCGAAACAAACGGCCAAACCGAAAACGCGAACGCCTATTTATTTTTCTATTTAAAACAATTCGTCGAATACGCTTAAAAAAATTAGGAAAACTGGCTTTTTTTTAGCTAAATTCGCAGCGAATAACGCTGTAAACGTTTCCACCGGAGTTTTCCTTTTTTACGCTAACAAAAACTTTTATTTCCGAATAAATTTTTTTTACCTAAGCTTATTCTAGATTTTATTTTACGAATTTTGCGAATAACAAATACGAAAAAAAACGATTCGCCGACAAAATAAAAAAATTAAAACTACTTTTACGTACAAATCTGATTTTAGCGTTAGCCGACCAAAAATATTATTTTAATTAACAACGCCAACCAGCTTTTGCTTATAAAATAAAAAATAACGTATTTTTTAACAAACGCAATATAACTTTTATCAAATTAATTAAAAAACTAAATAATAAATTTTACGGTTTTTATAAAATCGCCGAAGTTTTAAGCTTTTATAATTACAAGCTGAAATTATTTTTCGAGCAAAAACTATTACATTTTGTTTTTCATATCAATTTGCTCAAATCTGCTTACAACGACCTTTTTCTAAAGCAGAAAAACCTTTTTTTTTTATTTGTTTTTATCGACGCAAACGAAAGCTTGCTATAAGCTATAAACGCTATTTTCGATTTTAAACGAAATCTTAATTTCTTTTATTTAATACAATAGCGTGGCTATAACCCCGAAAACTGTGACGATCTAATCAGTCGAAGGGCTGGAAGATCAGTCAACTGGTCGCCGTATTCATATAGTATAAAAAACGAGCCTTTGGTTTTGTAACAAAAATATTCACTTAAAATTAATAACTGCGAAAAGCAGAAGTTGCTAAAAAGAAAAAGCCTTATATATATAATAATTTCCACAGTTGATAAAAAACCTACCAGAATACCAAAAAGCTTGCAGCTACACGTGGTTGCTGAAATAATACGAAAGGTGGCAACAAAATAAATCGTCATACTATCCCTCCGTCCGAAAAAAACGCGCTCTCGAGCTTTTATCTATTAGTACGTCGCTATCCAAATGATCGTACGAATCCAAACCTTCGAAATACGCCTTCAGCCAATCTACAAGTTTTGCAGAAAAACCGAAAAGCTTTTTATGCGTTAAATAAAAATCGCGCATTTTTAAAAAAGTATATATAAAGTCAAACGCGGAGTACCACGTAAAATCTTTATTTAAGCTTATTTAAAAAGCTTTGTATTAAAAAGTCTTCCGCTGCATTCGATAAGCGATTAATTTTTCGACTTCGTATTTAAATTCATCAGTTATATTAATAAATTCAAAAGCTAAATTAATCTGATTTAAAAGCGCGTCGTCAGCTGTTTTACGCAATCGATTAGCGTAAAAAACTAAAAATACGTTTATAATACTAGAAAAATCTAGCTTAAAAGCGTTATCGAAAATTTTAGCTACAATTTTAAAAAGGCCGTTTGTAAAATTATCGAATTTGCGAAAAAGCCGGGAAATCGAAAATAAACGTATATCGAGCTATACGTAATCGCTAACGTTAAAATCGATCGCGCGGCGAAATTTATTCGCATTTTTTTTTATTTTGTCGTAAACTTATTAAAAATACGATTTAGCGAAATTCCAAGCGTCGTAATAACGGCGAGCGTACGTACAAGCTTCGTTTGCGTTTAATTTGTATAAAAAATTAAGAAAAAAGAAAATATCGAGTTTCCAATTCCAATTAATATAAAAAATATAATCGTATACAATTTTAAAAAGTAAAAAGCTATTTAAATTTTCGTAAAAAAAAACCATTTAAGCGAAATTTATTATTAAAAGAAATTCGCTCCAATCGTTTTAATAAAAATTTACGAAAAATCGAAAGCGTTTTTGCAAATATTAATTATAAATTTCGGTTTATTTATCGATTTCGAAATAAGCGGCTATCGAAAGCTTTAATTGCGTACCGAGTATTTTATTTAATTCAAACCAAAAAATAAACCAATATTAAAGGCCACGATCGTTAATAATACTTTTTAAAAAGCCAAAATATCTGTATACGTGAAATATATACAATTTGGCGAAACTTCGAGCGTCGATATTTTTATAACAAAAAATCGAAATAGCTTGCTTAAAAAAGCGATTTATTACTACGAACACGTTATCGTAACCGTGTTTATTTTTATTAAAACTGCAAAAATCTATTATAATATACTTTTAAAAATAATCAAAAACTAAAAAAAACTAAAAAAAGCCGGAGCGCTTATTTTTTAAAACAAAACTTTTTCGATAAGCGTGGCAATTGCGATAATATTATATTACGAAAGCTGTTATACCTCGTTAATAATATTAGTCCGAAAGCAATTGCGTAATTTTGCGAGCGTTAAAATAAACGGTGAAAATCTAGTCGTATATTTTTCGTATAAAAGCCAAACGAAAATAATCGACGTTTAATATTATTAAACGACCGTAATATAATAACAGGTCGCGTTCAAATATATACGAAATATTATTATCGTCGTTCTTTTTCGTAGCGTTTCGTATAATTTCTTTTCGGAAAGCTATCAGGCTGTTAATTATGCGATTAACGTAAAGAATTTGATTAATAATACGAAATGCGAAAAAAAAATCAATTATTTCAACGATAAAAACAGCTGTTTCGAAAGCCGTGAAAAATCGAAGTTTTTTAGTTAAAAAGCGATAATCGATCTGATCGGCTCGAAAAAAAGTTTATAAACGCTAAATCCGTTTAAAAAAGTTTTAGCGATCGAATTCGCTCGTACGACGTATTAATGCGTTAGCCAAAAAGTTGTGTTTACTTGGTTTATACGTAATAAAAAAGTTATAATCGGCGAAAAGCTCGGCTTAGCGTACCTGTCGAACGTTTAAAAGTTTAAAAATTATAAAATACTTTAAAGCTTTATAATTAATAATTATTTTAATTTAATAAACTAAATTAATTAATTTAATACGAAAATTGCTTAGAAATCTTACGATTACGAGCATTTTTTTGTCGTATACGACGTAGTTCAACTTTGCGGAAATTATAATTTTGCTAAAATAAGCGATTAAAAACTAATCGTTATTATAAAATTACGAAAACACAAAAGCTACTACGCCGTCGAAAACGTTAATTTTTAATATACAAGAAAAGTCTTGCTTATAATATTATAAAACTGATGCAATAATAAAAGCTAATATAAAAAAGTCGAAACTCTTTTAATATTCAGAAGTAAAATTAAAAAAAACGTTAGCCTTAATTAAATAAACCAAAAGCTTTGCAATTATACCGTAATTTCGAATAAAACGTCGGTAAAAATTATAAAAACCAAAAAAGCTTTGTATATTTTTTACAATAATAAAAAACTTTTAATAAGCGATTACGGAAATCTTTTCTGAATCTATCTTTAAACTTTTAATAAAAATAATAAAATCTAAATAACGGATCCGAATAACGTTAAATTTAAATTTCCGAATATCGGCCTGTAATCCAGCGTCAGCGAGCTTTTAAAGTATTTTGCGAACGTATATAACGTATTCCGAAGAATCGGACGAATAAATAAAAATATTATTTAAATATATAATATAGAAATCGTTTAAATAATCGAAAAAAACGTCGTTTATATAACGTTAGTAAATTGCGGATTTATTAATAAAGCTAAAAAGTAACATTTTGCATTTATAAGCGCCGTAACGCGTACGAAACGTCGTTAGTTTTTTATTAACGGAATTTATTGTGACGATTTACTTTTTTGCCACCTCGTATATCACCCCAGCAACTACGTATAGCTGCAAGCTCCCTGGTCTTCTGATAGGTCTCCTATCAACTATGAAAATTATCATATATATAAAGCTTTCTTCCCTTAGCAACCTCTGTCTTTTGCAATTGTTAATTCTAAGTGAATATTTTTGTTACAAAACCAAAAGCTCGTTTTTCATATTATATAAACACGGCGATCAATTGATTAATCTCCTAGCTTTTCGATTGATTAAATCGTTATATTATTAATAACTTTTTTTTTACGCTGGCGACGGCGTAAATTATTTTTCTTTTCGAATTCCTTACGGGTTATACCAAAATGATCGACCGGTCGTAAAAAAGCTTATTTCCGCATTTCGCGAAAAATGGCTCCTGTTTAACAATTCCTTTTTTAGCAGAGTTTTTTAGCTTCTGCTATTACATTTCAACTTTTCTTCTTTTTTTAATCAGCGAAAAAGCAGCCTTTTCCAAAAGCTTCTTTTTCTGAAAAACAGTTCTCCTTCCGAAGAAAAAAGAATAAAAGAAAAGGCAGAGCGCCAACCATTTCGCTTGCCACCTTTTTTTTGCAGCTTAGCGCTAAAAGCGTTTAGTTGAGATTTTTGCAAAATCAATTGAAAAAAGCGCAAAAGCGTAAACGACAACTTTTAGAAATTATACGACTGCGACAGACTTTTTAATCAAAGCGTTTGATAGAATTTATCGAACGTGCTTTTGCCAGTCGCGAATTTGCTACTTCTTTTTTTTTTCGCAACGTTTTATTTTAATTAATAAACGCTGCAAACCAGCTTCCACGCTTTTCGCGAACTTTTTTTAGATTTTTTTATAACGGCCAAGATTTTAGCGCGCTTTTTAAACGCTATGATTTTTATTTATTTGCTAATTTTCGATTAGCTCGTATAAAACGCGTTTCGAATTTTAAATTTAAATTAAATAATGGTAAAGATTATAAAGCACGCTATTAAGAAATTAAAATTTTCGATAATCTCGAATTTTATTACGATTATTTCGCTAGCGATCGATTTCGCAAAAATTATATATTCGATTAAACCGAAAGCGTAGCAAAAAAAATTTTTATTCCGCGTATCTTAAACCGTTTCGATTTTACATTTTTCGAAAAATTAATTAAAAAGGTCGCCGATTTCCTGGCCGACTTTTCAAACGTTCAGAAAGCCGAAAACGAATTCAAAATGCTTGCAATAAATACGCACGACGATTTTTAGCGATTTTATTTGCGATTTTTCATTTTCGTAGCGAACGCTTAAATACAAATTAATAAACAGCTTCGAAACGCTTTTTGCGATAAAATACTAAAGCGTCTACGAAAAAAGCTGCATTTGAAATAAGCGCGTATAATAACTTTTAAAAATTGGCTTATCGCCGTTCGATAAAAAAAATAAAATTAATTAGCTAAACGAACTTTATACGCAAATCGCTTTTTAACCAAGTTTATCATTTATTAAAATAATAAGTTTTTAACCAAAGCGTACTACGAGTCAAATCGTATATACGAAAGTCGTTCAAATGCTTTACAAACTTCTTTTCAGCCTTTTGTTCTTTTTCTTTTTTCACGCCAAAACGCCCCTTTTGGCGTTTTTCCTTTTCGATCGAACCAACGACAACGCTCGTCTTTTATTTTATATCAGAAAATTCGAAGCTAATTTGCACGATTTTTTACGAGCCGATTTTCGGTTTTATTTAAAAACCTTTCCAGGCTAATAAATATAAACGAGGTCGAGCCGGCCGAAGATTCGCTTTTTAATAATAATAATAAAAACGAAAACCTTTCTTCAAACGATTTCTAAAACGTATACGAAAAAATTAAAAGCTTTTCCGTCAGTCGGAAAAACGCCCAGGCCTAAGCAAAACCTTTTTTTTAAGCGTATTACGCGATATGCGTTATTTTAACGTTCGAAAGCTTTTTAATAGCGATTTATTAATAATTTTCGTTATATTTATTAAAAATAGTTTTTCGTACAAAATAAAAGCGTTCGCCGATTCTGAAACGAACAGTTATGCGTTGATCGATTCGGCGCTGATTAAGTTTTTTTCTTTTTTTTTAAAATCTTTAATTTAATTTCTCCCGGCTTTTTTTCTTATAAAAAGGTATAATAAAGCTCGTAGCTATTTAATTACATATTTTACGCTTTTTAACTTTATTATTAATAATCGAATAAAATCGTTTACTTTTTTTTTAATTATTAACCTCGGAAATTATGGTATAATTTTAAAAAAAGCTTGATTGGCCGAACACTAAGTTTTATTAAATTGTAATAAACGCAAGCTTTATTAGCCAAAGTCTTACCCCCCTATAGCTTTTTACGCTCGTTGTATTAAAGTTTTTTATTTGCATTTTCGAAAAATTTAATTTCGCTATTAAAACGACGCTATAAAACGTGACAAAAACCTTAATTAATTATGGCAGACTTACGACGCTATGCGAAGCGCGAAAAGGTCGAATTTTATTCGCGATGCCAATTTCGATAGCGACGCTAGTAGAATATAAAAAGTTATACCATTTTTTCAGGCTACCGATCCTTTTTTTATTATTTTTTTTTTTTTTTTTTTTTCTTTCGTTGTCGTGCATAGCCGAATAGTCGGTAGGAACCCTCACCGGAGGCTGGGACGGATGAATTGTATACAGTAAGTTGTTACTTGTATTGTTCTAAGTCTGACTGGCGAGCTCTCCGCAAAAAACGGAAAGTTCGGGCTCGCTTAGTTAATCGCTCGGAAAAATTAGTTTCCGAAAAGGCTCGTTATCACGTGACTACGAGCTTTTTAAACTCCAGGAATATTTAACTATTAAAAGCGTATAAAAAAAATAAATCTGGAACAAAAAAAATAAAAAAAAATAAAAAAATATAAATATAGCGCAACATACTTTCTAACTGATTGCTAATCCGGCGATCAGCTACTTTTAAAGCGCGGGAAAATCCTTTTGTCGTTCGAATACGGCCGTAACGCGATATTGCAATATTTATATAGCTTATTTATATTTTTTGTCGTTGCGAAGCGTAAATAAGGCCAATTCAGCTTAAATAAGCGTTTCGTCGCTTTTGAAAACCTTAACTTTTTTATTTTCTTATCAATCTTTTAATAAATTCAGGTTTTATTATCTTGATCAGAAACATCGATATAGCTTTTTCTATATTTAAAAAAGATCGTCCGCGTGATTTCACGCGATAAATTAATCCAGCTTTTCGGATTCCTAATTCTCGGCGCTTACGCAATCGGAGTTTTGCGAAGTTTATTTTGCGCAATTAATCGGCTTTTTCGGCCAATTCGTTTTTTTTTAACTTTTTCGAAAAGAGCGATCTTTTCGATATTTCGTTTTAAACGGTTTTTTCGGAGATTTATATTTGCCCGGCTTCGAAAATGCCGATATGGCGCCTAAAAATAAAAGAAACGCTGCTAGCGGTAGAAAAGTTATTAGCGTTGATTTCGGTTCTAATAGCATTTCCGGAAAGGAAGGGCAAAACATTGGCGCTTTTGAAAAGAGAGCGGCCGAAGATTATTAAAACGAAGAAACTGAAAATGGAAATAACGACGATAATCGTTTTTTAAAACGCGCTCGCACCGGAGTCAAAAAGCCTGCTATTCCTGGGCCTTCCAATTTTACTTTTTATATAACTTGTATTATTCGCGAAGCAATTGGAAACTTAAATTACGACTGCTTGTCGAATTTGGCTAAAGCTCGTTGCTGTCGATGCTACGTAATTAGCACGTCGTGTATTCCGGCCGACGCGAACGTTTTGGCTGCGTAATCTTTCGTTTTCAAAACTCGGATTAATAAAATTATTAAAACGGTTAGTTTTATCGAAAAACTTTATCGTTTTTGCTAATCGATTCTTAGGATATAACGGTTATTTTTTATTCTACGATTAAAACGGTTTTAAAGATGCAAAAAAATAAGCTTTTAAATCGGTCGTAATTTAAAAGCAAAATTAATAAATATAAAACGTATTATTAACGCGAAGCTCGCCGCGGCTCGTAGAATTTTTCAGATTTCTGCTTTTCGAATGGAAATTCTTACGCCTGCTTCACGTGCTGGCGAAATAAGGCCTGGCCACGATTTATCAGAAAATACTTTCGTTTCTAAAGGTCCAGAAGGGAATCTCGCGGCGACCCTTTTGCTAAACGTCCTTGGTTTTCAGCTTGGTAAAGCTTCGCAAAAAAAAGGAAATGTTCCGGTTGCATAGCCGGCGGCAGCTGTTTCTGGAAGGGCTATCGGAGGGTTTATCCCAGGTTTAATTGTCGCGGAACGTCGTGCGCGGATTATTATTTTGGCGGGTTATATTTTTAACTTTTTGCAAAACTGAGCGGTTTGGTTTTTAGATTTTTGGGTTTGCTTAGAAAATAGTTTTTGCTATATTTTAAATTTTAATAAAAATCTGTTTAAATAAATATACGTCTGCAAAATGCAAGCTTTTCAGCTCGATTAGTCGAGCTTTTCGATAAAGCTTCGAAAATCCCGTAGATTAAAAAGTTTAACGAAACTCTCGTGCTTTTGTCGGATCAGATTTTTAATAAAACCGTTTGCGTATATCTTATTTATTAAAAAGTATATGATTTTGAATTTCCTATTTTAATACTTCTAGCGAATTTATATATTGCTTATATCGACGTGGCGAAGCTTCGTAGAAATTCTTTTTTTATTTCTTACGATCAATCTGATCGTTTGCTAATTATCGCAATATACGTTTTATTTAAAAATAACGTCGAATCGAAGCTTTTTAAAAAAACGTTAGAATACTATTATTTTTTTTACGGTCGTTATATAAGCAAATAGCTTCGCTTTAATAGAAAAAATAATGACTGTGTTCTGTCGTATAGCCTTTTACAAAATAACACTTTCGAAAAAAAAAAAAATATATTTCTGAAATAATTTCCGAGTTTTTGGATCGTCGGCGAAAAAAGCGTCGGTTAAAATTATTAATTAGTTTTTCCGCTTTTCCCGATTATAAACGATCTTTAGGAACTTCGTTTTATAAAAATATCGAAGCGTTTAATTGGCTGCTTCGAAATATTAGAAACTTAAATTGATAAAAAAGTAAAAAAGCTGAAAGGCTGCGAAGGCCACGTCGGGTCGAAGTATAATAGCCGTATACAAAATTAAACCGACCTTTTTTTAATACTTTTTAATCTGCGAAAGCGTAATTACGCCTGGGTTTTTAACAAATTCGCAGATTAAAAAAAGCGTGCTTGGAAAGCGCCTTTTATATGCATCAAACTTCGTAGCAATTTTTTCGATATACGAATCGTAAAACAGAAAGACTTTCTTTTTTTGTTTGTTTCGTAGAATACGGATTTCGAAAAAAATAATTCAAATCTTTTATGCTTATAAATTCGTAAGCTTTTTTCAGACCGAAAATGATTTCGTCGGCTTTTAACGAATAAAAGGCGTAGTATAAAACTTAAATATCGTCGACGTAAAACGCTACGTATACGCTTCGCATTTCGTTAGCGAATATACAAAATTTTTCGCCTATTAATTCGAGCTTTAGCTTTTTTTAAAATATTGGCAAATTCGCCGTATTATAAAATTAAAAAGTTTTTCAATTTATACAAAGTTCGGTTTAGCTGTATTATTATACTTGGTTGTTTAAATCCATTAAGCAAATGGCACGTAACTGGCTTATTTCTGGAGTTTTGTTTTGTATTAACGAAAGCATTAATTATATCGAATTATTTGATTTCCAGATCGAAATAGGCCGCCAGCGCTATAACCGTTCGGAAAAAACGGGCTGCGAATATAACTGCGTATATAAAAAAAATTAAAGTTTCGTCTTGGAAGTTTCTCTTTACGATTAATTTCGATTTGCACCGTTGCAATTCGCTTAACTATTCGTTTTATATATAAAAACTTATTTAAATAAAATAGGCTTTATGGTTTTATCCTTTTTGATAATTCTTCAGCATTTTTTAATTTTTAAGTTTTTAATTTCGGTTTTTGCTTTTTTTTTAAACTGCTTTTCTATCTAATGGTTTTTTAATTCGTTTCAGTTTTTTAAAGCCTTCGAAAAGTTGTTTCGATATTGTTTTTGATCGGAAAATTAAATATTTTTTACCGATTCTTTTTTTATCGAAGCCGCTATTATTACGTAAACAGCCTGGAAATCTTTTCCATTTATTTGAATCGGCTCGTTTGTTTAAAACGTATAAACGAATTCGTCGATTTGTTATTTGGTGGATAGAGCCATTAATTAAAAGATTTCGCATATTATGGCGTATATTTTCGATTTATCCGGCCAGTGTAAAATAAAATCTATACGATTTCGTTTGGCAATTTCTGGAATCAGCTGCTTTTTATCGCTTATCGGAAACTTCGATTTGTTTTTTTTACTTTTTCTGAATAATGTCTTTTTTTTAATAGTTAGCTTTGGAAAAGCTTTCAAAAGCAATCGTTCAGATGGCTGTTTTATTTTAAATCGATTTGGCGCTTGATTTGCCGGGCGATAGCTTTTAATTATAATTTGAAGGGTTAAATTGCGCGCTCCCTCGTATAGAGCCATTTTTATGCCCGCGCCGAAAAATCTCTTGAAACTTTGCTCCGCTTTATCCTGTTTTGCAGTAATAAGCTTTGCTAGTCTGTTATTTTTTTTTAAATTTTTATGATTTTCTGACGCTTTTATCGCGTCGGTTAAAATATTTCGGATATGCTTTGCATACTTCCGACTGATAATTAGTTTTAAAAATTAAAACTGGTCGATAATAGTTTTGTCGAAAAGACTTTTATAAAAGACTATTATCCTCGAATTCTGGACGTTTAAATCGACCGTAAAAAAAAAGCTCGATCATTTCGATTTTTATTAGGTTTTTCACTTTCGAAAATTTAACTTTATCTTTTGAAATATTTAAATCCATTAGTATTAAAATATCTTTTTTTTTTATCGTAAACCTTGAAGGTCCATCAGAAAAGCCTGAAATAAGTTTTGGTCCTGATAGCGGCTTCGATAAAAAAAAAAAACCTTTATTTTCTTTTGAAAAATCTGAAGGTTGCTCGTTTTATAATAATAGCTTTTTCTTTGTATTATTTCTTTTTTAGCATATCGAGTTTTGCTGGTCTGCGCCGCTACTAAAACCGCCCGCTAATATTTAATATTTAGCGTTTTAAGCTTTTTCGTTTTTCGCGTTTTCGATAAATTCCACGGTTTTTTGAAATTTTAGTCTAGTTATGGGACTTGGACTTTTACGCTCCGAGGAATAAAACTTAGACTCGTCAAATATTACGTTTCGGCTCGTAATCACACGCATTAATTAAAATACTTAGATTTTGTAAATATTAAAGGCGCTATATTTAATCAAATATCCGATATATCTTTTCGGAAGGATTTTAAATTTTCTTTTGTATTTTATGGCCTTCCGATTTTTTATTATTAAATACGCACGAGCTTCGTACGTATAAACTTTGCTTCAGTCTGGTTTAAAATCGGCCGTACGCGCTTTTATAATAGCAGGGTCGTAATACCGGAAGTATTACCTGAACCAGCTGTGTAAAACTTTATTTAAAAACTTAAATTGTCTTTTCGTAAGCGGCGATATATTATACAAATGCGCTGTTGTTTTTATCGTTTCGGGCTAAAAAAAGGTTGGAAGGCCCGTTTTAATTTTTATTTTTATCGAACGCTTAATTACTTTCCTTTTTGTTCGTTCGATCGAGCCGTTTAGCTAGTGCACGTAAAATAAAGTTAATTCCAAATCGATACTTTCGCGCTTCGTCCATTTTTAATATTTCGAAATAATGTTTTTTTGCTTTAAAATTACCGACGATTCGTTATCTTATCGAATTTTACAAATAGAAAAATTATATTAACGTTTTATTTATGCGTCGAACGTTTGAAAACGGTTCAAAACGATTTTTATATTTTTCGTTTTGATAACGAAGGCTTAAATCTTCCTATTATATTCGTTTTTTATTAAAAACATTTACGTCGAGCCGTTATAAGTTTCTCTACGATCTTTGAAATAATCGTAAAAGTCCCAGCCGATGCGAAAAAAAGGCTTAGAAGATTTGTTTTTTAATATTGCTTTTGAAATCATTTGTTTTAAATACGTAACAGCATACTTTTCGCATTCCATTTTAATTAAGCCTTTGATTTTTATTCTACGAATGTTTTCGACTAGCTTTTCGAACGCGTTTTTACTTAAATGGCCCGAACGAAAATGCTATAAGCGCGCATCGTTATCCCGATCGTACGTAAATACGCTGTTTTTCTTAAATTTATGGCGCGTATAACGTTTCGAAATTATATAAATTATTAGGCCGGACGAATTACGTTTTAAAAAGTTTAAATTATCACGTAAAAAATGCGAATAAAAAAAGCAATTGACTTTGATATATTTAAACATATAAAAATCGGCGATCGTTTGATATTGACGTTTTAAAATAAAATTTTTAAAACTTTCAGAACGAAAAGTATTATCCGACTTTTAGAATTAATAATCTTTTTTAATTAAAAAACTAGCGGAAATAATATTGGTAGTAAAATCTGGAACGAACGCCACGTTGTTAAAAATCATATTTTAAAGCTTTTTATTTTTCTTGCGAAAAGCCCCTTTTATTAGACGATTTTTTTTTCCGACGATTAAAAAACTTTGTATGCTTGCATAAACGCTGTTAATAAAATTATTAATCTTTTTATAAGACTTTTCGATAAAAAAGTTTTTGTCGTTTATCAAATGGATTCTAAAGCAATTGTTAAAAAAAATACTTTTATTTAAAAAATAATACTAACCAGGCTTTAAAGCTAGAACGTTGATTCCGAAATGCTTTTTAATCGTATCAAAGCAAAAAAAACAGAAAATTGCGATAAAAAACTTTTTCTGATCGTTTTTAAAAATTGATTTTGGAATCTGTTTTGGCTTATTTATTAGAATTTCAAAAATTTTGTTAATTGCGATTATTTAAATACTTTTTTTATTTAAAGTTTTTAAAACCTTTTTATAATTAAAAAACAGCTTTTTTCGCATTTCAGCGATTTTCTGCCTATCTGAAAAGTTAGAAAAAGTCTTTTTTTCACGACGATTATTTATTGCGTACAAAAGCTTTTTATAATCGGTTAAGAAATAAAAATAGCGCTTTTTTGGAAATGTCGCATAAGCAGTTTATATTCTTTTTTTTTTTTTTTTTTTTTTTTTTTTTTTTTTTTTTTTTTCCTTTTTTTTTTTCTACGATTTTTCGAAGTATCGTTGTTTTCAGAATCGAAAAAAGAAATAGCGAAAACTCCGACTTTTCGGCTTAAATTATCGAATCCTCGGTTGTTTTTAAAAGAAAAAATTATAAAGCTTAATTCGATTAAAATCTTTTTTATAAGAAGGCCGGCAAGTTCGTTTTTCAGATACTTAGTTTTTTTGCCGTTCGCCTATTATAAATTAATATATACGGCGACTGCGTCGAAAAAATCGGTAGCAGCGTAGCGGCCATTTACATCAGAAATCTTATACTCGACAGCTGCTTTGTAAACGATCTGCCATTCTTTCATTTACTCGGTGATATTCATTTTCTCGCTGTACGTTTTTACGAAAAATGTTTCTGTAATTAAATCTGACGGAGTTAACTACGGAAAAATATGCAGGGGCAATATCCTTTTTCAGAATACGAACGAGGGCCTAAAATAACTTTTGTTTTTTTTTATAATGTGGATTCTTAATTTTACGCATACTTCTATTTATTAAAAAATTTCTTTGCAGGTTAATATGGAAAGTGGCGTACGCTTTTTTATTATTAATAGCGTTAATCTTCGATTAAGCAATTGCAAAGTTTATCAAACTAGTTTTTATAATTGAAAAGATCCAGTCGAGCAATTTCTGATAGGCAATAACGTACTTTTGCTATTTTTTAAGCTTTTTTAAATGGTTTTTAAAAAAATAATCGATTTCATTTTTCAAATCGTCGAAAATTAAATTGGCTGGTCGAGGCTTGTCGGAAAAGTTGCTAGTCGTAACGGCGGCTTTTTTTACCTCGGTTATACTATTATATTCGGCGCATTTTCGATCGTAGTCTGTTTGGCGCTTTCTGTTCCTTTGATCGATAAACTAATAAAAAGACTGTTTTTATGGTCGTTTATTAATAAAAAAGCGAAATGAAAGATTAAAATCGGTGTAATCGAAAAGAAAAATTCCTGATCGGTGAAATTTGTACGCTTTCAATTAAAAAATCCACGATTTTGAATCGTGGAAAAAAACCTTTTTTTTCGTAGGGGCCGATATATTGTTTTCGTTATAAAAGGTCGATTGATTTGGTTGAAAAAAATAAAAAAATAAAAATAAAATTTATAAGTTAAAAAAATCGAAAAATTAATGCTTTCCGCATTTTTAATAGCTTTTTATCGATTCGTAGCCTTTTGCTAAATAAAGAAAACTTTGCAAAATATAACCTCTTACGAATATTTCTTAACAATTCGAATAGATTGACCGGTAAAAGCTTCCAACGAGTCTTCTAGCGTATGCATTGCAGAAAAAAGCTTATTAATTGGCTCCGAGGCTTATAATTGTCGTGCATAACCGAATAATCGGTAAAAACCCTTACCGAAAGCTGGAACGAATAAATTGTATGCAGTAAATTATTATTTATATTATTCTAAATCTGACTGGCGAGCTCTCCGCAAAAAACGGAAGGTTCGGGCTCGCTTAGTCAGTCGCTCGGAAAAACTAGTCTCCGAGGAGGCTCGTTATCACGTGACTACGAGCCTTTCTGAGCTCCAGGAACATCTAACTACTAAAAGCGTACAGAAAGAATGAATCTGGAACAAAAGAAATGAAAGGAAATAAAGGAATGTAAATATAACGCAACATTCGTTAAAACAGCTTTTTCGTTTTACGAAAAACAATTATATTAAAAACCGAAGAAAAGCTTTCGCCGCGATGGCCTTTCAGTTTAATATAATCGATAATTTAGAAAAGCCATTTTTTGAATTTTTTAAACGACCAATTCGAAAACGAGTTTCTTAATCTACTGCTTATTCAATTTTTATTTGCCAAATTATTATATACGCTTTTAAGCTGATTTTCAGAAAAGAAACAGTTAAAATGTTTTTAATTTTTTTATACGAGATCGACAGAATATTAAACGACCTTACGTATAATACTTTTTTTAAAACCCAATTTTACAGTTTTTTCGAACGTTTCAAAACTAATAAAATATCGATTTCGATCTTTTTAATCAGCTTAATAAAACTAACTTCGAATGAATTTTTTTTCGAATTTTTTCTTTCGAAATACAAAAACCTCGAATACGTGTTTTTTAAAGCCGCCAATAACGAGCTAGCCTTTTACCGGCCTTACGATTATAAAATCGAGCTTATTATAAATAAAAAAAAATTAAAATACATTTTTTTGTATAAAATATCGATTTTAAAATTCGAAATTGTTAAGATTTATTTCTAAAATAACTTTGATAAAAGCTTTATCGAACTTTTTACCGCTTTTTTTGCTGCTCCAATGCTTTTCGCTAAAAAACCCGACGGTTTATTACGTTTTTGTATCGATTATCGAGCTTTTAATAATATTATTCGCAAAAATCGCTATTTCCTTCTTTTTATCGATAAGATTTTTGCTCGTTTCTCGGGAATACGAATCTTTACGAAGCTCGATATTCGTTAAGCTTTTTACAGAATTCGAATGGATTCCGCCAATAAAAAACTAACGACGTTTCGTACGCGTTACGGCGCTTATAAATGCAAAATGTTACCTTTTGGCCTTATTAATAAATTCGTAATTTACCAACGTTATATAAACGACGTTTTTTCGATTATTTAAACGATTTTTGTATTATATATCTGAATAATATTTTTATTTATTCGTTCGATTTTTTAAAATACGCTATATACGTTCGTAAAATGTTTTAAAAGCTCGCTAACGTTGGATTACAGGCCGATATTCGGAAGTCTGAATTCAACGTTATTCGGACCCGTTATTTAGGCTTTATTATTTCGATTAAAAGTTTAAAAGTAGATTTAAAAAAGGTTTTCGTAATCGCTTATTAAAAGCCTTTTATTATTGTAAAAAATGTATAAAGCTTTTTTGATTTTTGTAATTTTTACCGACGTTTTATTCGAAACTACGGTATAATTGCAAAGCTTTTAATTTATTTAACTAAAGCTAACGTTTTTTTCAATTTCACTTTTAAGTGTTAAAAAAGTTTCGACCTTTTTATATTAGCTTTTATTATTACACCAGTTCTATAATATTACAAATAAGACTTTTTTTGCATATTAAAAATTAACGCTTTCGACGGCGTAATAGCTTTTGTGCTTTCACAATTTTATAATAACGATTAGCTTCCAGTCGTTTATTTTAGCAAAATTATAGCTTTCGCAAAGCTAAACTACGTCGTACACGATAAAAAGATGCTTGCAATCGTAAGATTTTTAGACAACTTTCGTGCTAAATTAACTAGTTCAGTTTATTAAATTAAAATTATTACTAATTATAAAATTTTGGAATATTTTATAATTTTCAAACTTTTGAACGCTCGATAAGCACGCTGGGCCGAGCTTTTCGCCGATTACAACTTTTTTATTACGTACAAATCAGATAAACACAATTTTCTGGCTGACGTATTAACACGTCGTATAAGCGAATTCGATCGCTAAAACTTTTTTAAACGCATTTAACGCCTGCAAATCCTTTTTCGAGCAAATCAGATCGATTACCGACTTTTGACTAAAAAACTTCGATTTCTTACGGCCTTCGAAACAGTTGTTTTTATCGTTGAAATAATTGATTTTTTTTTCGCATTTCGTATCGTTAACCAAATTTTCTACGCTAATCGCACAGCTAGCAGTTTAATAGCCTTCCGAAAAAAAGCTGTACGAAACGCTACGAAAAACGACGCTAACAACATTTCGTTTTCGTATACATTTAAACGCGACTTGTTATTATATTACGGTCGCTTAATAATATTAGACGTCGATCATTTTCGTTTGGCTTTTATACGAAAAATATACGACCAGATTTTTACCGTTTATTTTAGCGCTCGCAAAACTACGCAATTGCTTTCGAATTAATATTATTAGCGAAATATAACAGCTTTTGTAAAATAATACTATCGCAATTGCCACGCTTATCGAAAAAGTTTTGTTTCAAAAAATAAGCGTTCCGGCTTTTTTCAGCTTTTTTTTGTTTTTAACCATTTTTGAAAGCACGTTATAATAGACTTTTGCAGCTTTAACAAAAACAAATACGATTACGATAACGTATTCGTAATAATAAATCGCTTTTCCAAGCAAGCTATTTCGATTTTCTGCTATAAAAATATCGATGCTCGAGGCCTCGCTAAATTGTATATATTTTATATATATAAGTATTTTGGCCTTTCGAAAAATATTATTAGCGATCGTAGCTTTTAGTATTAGTTTATTTTCTGGTTTAAATTAAATAAAATATTCGGTACGCAATTGAAGCTTTCGATAGCCGTTTATTTTAAAATCGACGGTCAGACCGAAATTTACAATTAATACCTGTAAAAACGCTTTCGATTTTTCGTGAATTTTTATTAAAACGATTGGAACGAATTTCTTTTAATAATAAATTTCGCCCAAATGATTTTTTTTTACGAAAGTTTAAATGGCCTTTCATTTTTTAAAATTATATACGATTACACTTTTCATATCAATTGGAACTGAAAGCTCGATATTTTCTTTTTTCCTAATTTTTTATATAAACTAAACGCAAACGAAGCTCGTGCGTACGCTCGCTGCTATTACGACGCCTGAAACTTTGTCAAATCGCATTTTAATAAATCTACGACAAAATAAAAAGAAATGCGAATAAGTTTCGCCGCGCGATCGATTTTGATATTAGCGATTACGTTTAGCTCGATATACGTTTATTTCCGACCTTCCGGCTTTTTCGCAAACTCGACAATTTTATAAACAGCCTTTTTAAAATTATAATTAAAATTTTCGACAACGCTTTTAAGCTAGATTTTCCTAGTATAATAAACGTACATCCAGTTTTTCACGCTAATCGATTGCGTAAAACAGCTGACGACGCGCTTTTAAATCAGGTTAATCTAGCCTTTAAACTTATTAATATAATTAGTAAGCTTAAATACGAAGTCGAAAAATTAATCGCCTGTCGAATGCAGCGGAAGACTTTTTAATACAAAGCTTTTTAAATAAGCTTAGATAAAGATTTCACGTAGTATTCCGCGTTTGATTTTATATACGTTTTTTTGAAAATGCGCGACTTTTATTTAGCGCATAAAAAGCTTTCCGGTTTTTTTGCAAAACTTGTAAACTGGCTAAAAACGTATTCCGAAGATTTGGATTTATACGATTATTTGGATAGCGACGTATTAATAAATAAAAGCTCGAAAGCGCGTTTTTTTCGGACGGAGGAATAGTATAACGATTTACTCTTTTGCTATTTCGTATATTATCCCAGCAATTACGTATAGCTGCAAGCTTTTTGGTCTTTTAATGGGTCTCTTATTAATTGTGGAGACTATTATATATATAAAGCTTTTTTTCCTTAGCAACCTCTGCCTTCTGTAATTATTGATTTTAAGTAAATATTTTGGTTACAAAACCAAAGGCTCGTTTTTTATATCATATGAACACGGCGACCAATTGACTGATCTCCCAGCCCTTCGACTGATTAGATCGTTACATTTATTCGAATTTTATAAAAAGTTTAACGAATATCGAATTTCGTAAAAATTCGCGCTTTCGAAAAACGAACAAAAGTCTTATCGATAAAAAAAAAGAAATAGCGATTTTTACGAGTAATATTATTAAAAATTCGATAATCGATATAAAAACGTAATAAACCGTCGGATTTTTTTTAGCGAAAAGCATTGAAATAGCGAAAAAAGCGGTGAAAAGTTCGATAAAACTTTTATTAAAATTATTTTACAAATAAGTTTTGATAATTTCGAGTTTTAGAATCGATATTTTATATAAAAAAGTGTATTTCAGTTTTTTATTTATTTATAATAAATTCGATTTTATAATCGTAGGGCCGGTAAGAGGCTAGCTCGTTACTAGCGGCCTTAAAAAACACGTATTCGAGGTTTTTGTACTTCGGAAAAAAAAATTCGAAAAAAGGTTTAATCGAAATTAGCTTTGCTAAACTGATTAAAAAGATCGAAATCGATATTTCGTTGGTTTTGAAACGTTCGAAAAAATTATAAAATTGGGTTTTAAAAAAAATATTATACGTAAAATCGTTTAATATTTTGTCGATTTCGTACAAAAAGGTTAAAAACATTTTAATTGCTTTTTTTCTGAAAATCAGCTTAAAAGCATATATAATAATTTGATAAATAAAAATTAAATAAGCAGTAGGTTAAAGGATTCGTTTTCGAACTGGTCGTTTAAAAAATTCAGAAAATGGCTTATTTAAATTATCGATTATATTAAGCTGAAAAGCTATCGCGGCGAAAGTTTTCCTTCGGTTTTTAATATAACTGTTTTTCGTAAAACGAAAAAGCTGTTTTAACGAAAAAAAAAAAAAAAAAAAAAATTAATAAAAAAAAAATCGGCAACCTGGGAAAATAATATAATTTTTTGTATTATTTCACTAGCGTCGCTATTGAAATTAGCACCGCGAATGAAATTCGACTTTTTCGCGTTTCGCACAGCGTCGTAAATCTGCCATAATTGATCAAAGTTTTTGTCACGTTTTATAACGTCGTTTTAATAGCGAAATTAAATCTTTCGGAAATGCAAATAAAAAACTTTAATATAACGAGCGTAAAAAGCTATGGAAAAGTAAAATTTTGGCTAATAAAGCTTGCGTTTATTACAATTTAATAAAACTTAATATTCGGCCAGCCAAGCTTTTTTTAAAATTATATTATAATTTCCGAAATTAATAATTAAAAAAAAATAAACGATTATATTCGGTTATTAATAATAAAATTAAAAAGCGTAAAATATATAATTAAATGGCTACGAGCTTTATTATACTTTTTTACAAGCCGGAAAAGATTAAATCAAAAGTTTAAAAAAAAAAAAAAGATTTGATCAGCGCCGAATCGATCAACGTATAACCGTTCGCTTTAAAATCGGCGAACGCCTTTATTTTGTACGAAAAACTATTTTTGGTAAATGTAACGGGAATTATTAATAAATCGCCATCAAAAAGCTTCCGAACGTTAAAATAACGCATATCGCGTAATACGCCCAAAAAAAAAGCTTTGCTTAAATCTGAACGTTTTTCCGATTGGCGGAAAAGCTTTTAATTTCTTCGTATACGTTTTGAAAATCGTTTAGAAAAAGGTTTTCGTTTTTATTATTATTATCAAAAGGCGAATCTTCGGCCGGTTCGATTTCGTTTATATTTATTAGTTTGAAAAAGCTTTTAAATAAAACCGAGGATCGGCCCGTAAAAAATCGTGCAAATTGGCTTTTTTAAACTTTTTAATATAAAATAAAAAACGAGCGTTGTCGTTAGTCCGATCGAAAAAAAAAACGCTAAAAGGGGCGTTTTGGCGTAGAAAAAAAGGAAAAATAGCAGGGGGCTGAAAAAAGCTTATAAAGTATTTGAACGACTTTCGTACGTACGATTTGATTCGTAATACGCTTTGGTTAAGGATTTACTATTTTAATAAATAATAAATTTAATTAAAAAGCGATTCGCGTATAAAATTCGTTTAGTTAACTGATTTTGTTTTTTTTGTCGGACGGCGGTAAGCTAATTTTTAAAAGTCGTTGTACGCGCTTATTTCAAATGCAGCTTTTTTCGTAAACGCCTTGGTATTTTATCGCAAAAAGCGTTTCGAAGCTGTTTATTAGTTCGTATTTAAACGTTCGCTGCGAAAATAGAAAATCGCAGATAAAATCGCTAAAAATCGTCGTGCGTATTTATTGCAAGCATTTTGAATTCGTTTTCGGCTTTTTAAACGTTTGAAAAATCGGCCAGAAAATCGGCGACCTTTTTTATTAATTTTTCGAAAAGTGTAAAATCGAAACGGTTTAAAATACGCGGAATAAAAAACTCTTTTGCTACGCTTTCGATTTAATCGAATATATAATTTTTGCGAAATCGATCGCTAGCGAAATAGTCGTAGTAAAATTCGAGATTATCGAGAATTTTAGTTTTTAATAGCGTGTTTTATAATTTTTATTATTATTTAGCTTAAATTTAAAATTCGGAACGCGCTTTATACGAGCTAATCGAAAATCAGCAGATAAATAAAAACTATAGCGTTTAAAAAGCGCGCTAAGGTTTTGGCCGTCAAAAAAAAATTTAAAAAAAGTTCGCGAAAAGCGTGGAAATTGATTTGCAACGTTTATTAATTGAAATAAAACGTTGCGAAAAAAAAAACAGCAGATTCGCGATTAGCAGAAGTACGTTCGATAAATTCTACCAAACGTTTTAATTAAAAAGTTTGTCGCAGTCGTATAATTTCCAAAAATTATCGTTTACGCTTTTGCGCTTTTTTCAATTGATTTTGCAAAAGTTTTAACTAAACGCTTTTAGCGCTAGGTTGTAAAAAAAAGATGGCAAGCGAAATGGTTAGCGTTCTGCCTTTTTTTTTGTTTTTTTTTTTTCGGAGAAAAGATTGTTTTTCAAAAAAAAAAGCTTCTGAAGGAGGCTGTTTTTTCGCTGATTAAAAAAAAGGTTAAAATATGATAGCAGAAGCTGAAAAGCTTTGCTAAAAAGGGAATTGTTAAACAAAAGCTATTTTTCGCGAAATGCGGAAATAAGCTTTTTTACGACCGGTCGATCACTTTGGTATAATCCGTAAAAAATTCGAAGAAAAAAATAATACGCCGTCGCCAGCGTAAAAAAAAAGTTGTTGATAATATAACGATTTAATTAATCGAAGGGCTAAAAGATTAATTAATTGATCGCCGTATTTATATAATATAAAAAACGAGCTTTTGGTTTTGTAACAAAAATATTCATTTAAAATTAACAACTGCGGAAAGCAGAGGTTGCTAAAAGAAAAAAGCTTTATATATATAATAGTTTCTACAGTTGATGGGAAATCCATCAGAAGACCAGGGAGCTTGCAGCTACACGTGGTTGCTGGAGTGACACGAAAGGTGGCAACAGAGTGAATCGTCACAAAAACCAATCTTAAAAATTATTAAAAAACGTTGTCAACGTATACAATTTTATAATAAAATTCGCTATCCGTTTTTTTTAGAAACTTTACCCGACCAAATTAAAATTAATTAAAACCAAAATTGCTAATAAAAAACATATTAAATCGATAAATAACGAAAATAAGCTTTTACTATCGAAAAAAACTTTTACAACTGTTATCAAACACAAAACGATTACTACCAATTCTTTTCCTATTGCAAAAACACCAATCGTTCTGCTTCCGAAACTAAAAAAGCCTGCTTTTTCTTTTTTTTTTTTTATTCCAGCCGAACCTCGCACTCGTTTACAAACACGCTTTGCGAACGAAGTTCGATTTATAAAAATAAATTCCGACGACGAAAAAATAAAAAAAAAATAAAAAAAAACTATATATAAAAGGATAAAATATTAGTTCGTTGATTACGTGATCCGAAAATCACGTTGTTATTACGTAACATCGGGACCACGTGATTATTCGCATACACTGTATCTTAGAGTTCGCGGCACCTTTAATTTAGAAACCTCGTAGTCAATGCAAATCACCTACGAACCTTCTGCTCGTTCGCTCCCCTTACAGAAATCGGCGATTTTTTTTGTTAATTTTTCGAAAAATATAAAATCGAAACGGTTCAAAATACGCGGAGTAAGAAACTTTTTTGCTACGCTTTCGGTCTGATCGAATATGTAATTTTTGCGAAATCGATCGCTAGCGAAATAATCGTAGTAAAATTCGAAATTATCGAAAACTTTAGCTTTTTAATAATATGCTTTGTAATTTTTATTATTATTTAATTTAAACTTAAAGTTCGGAACGCGTTTTATACGAGCTAGTCGAAAGTCAGCAGATAAATGGGAATTATAACGTTTAAAAGGCGCGCTAAGGTTTTGGCCGTTAAAAAAAGATTTAAAAAAAATTCGCGAAAAGCGTAGAAATTGGTTTGCAGCGTTTATTAATTAAAATAAAACGTTGCGAAAAAAAAAAGCAGCAGATTCGCGATTGGCAGAAGCACGTTCGATAGATTTTATTAAACGTTTTAATTAAAAAGTTTGTCGCAATCGTATTATTTTCAAAAATTGTCGTTTACGCTTTTGCGCTTTTTTTTAATTGATTTTGTAAAAGTTTTAACTAAACGCTTTTAGCGTTAGGCTGCAAGGAAAAGGTGGCAAGCGAAATGGTTAGCGCTCTGCTTTTTCTTTTGTTTTTTTTTTTCGGAAGGAACATTGTTTTTTAAAAGAAAAAGCTTTTGAGAAAAGCTGTTTTTTCGCTGATTGAAAAAAGAAAGGTTAAGATATAATAGCAGAAGCTAAAAAGCTTTGCTAAAAAAAAAATCGTTAAACGGAAGCTATTTTTCGCGAAATGCGGAAATAAGCCTTTTTACGACCGGTCGATTATTTTGGTATGATTCGTAAGAAATTCGAGGAAAGAAATAGTTTACGCCGTCGCTAGCGTAAAAAAAGAATTATTAATAATATGACGATTTAATTAATCGAAAAGCTGGGAAATTGGTTAATTAGTCGCCGTATTTATATAATATGAAAAACGAGCTTTTAGTTTTGTAACAAAGATATTTATTTAAAATTAATAATTGCAGAAGGCAAAGATTGTTAAAAAAAAAGCCTTATATATATAAATAGTTTCTATAGTTGATAGGAGACCCATCAGGAGACCAGAGAGCTTGCAGCTACACGTAGTTGCTGGAATGACACGAGAGGTGGCAAAAAAGTGAGTCGTCACATTTTTAGTTTTAAAATATACTTTTGATTACGAAAAACATAGTTTTTTATTAAAAGAAATCTTTTTAAATAATAAAAGAAAATAAAAAGCCAATTTAACGAATTGACTGAGAATCAGAAGGATATTACAATTCAATGTTTTTTTTAAAAAAAAATTTGCTTTTGCAAATTTTAGCTTTTCAAGCATGATTTTTGCATTTGAAAGCTTTCGGAACGAAAACTTTTTAAAAAAAAACTTGTTATGGCCTGAAGCTTTAAGCGAAACTAAAAGCACAGACCCGCACAATCTATACTTAAACTTTTCTAAGACCTCCACTCTTTTAGAACAATATATCCCCGATTTCAAGAACTATCTTGTCCCATTCTTCTCACACCGCTTTTCGCTGTAGCCAGCTTTTGCAGCAAACGTTACACCACTTTTGAAGCTTTTATCGATCAAAACTCCTTCGAGCCTATCAAATTCAGCCAATTTTCCTCGCCCGAGCACGCTGCGGTAAAAACTCCGCGAGAAGGCCGACGATTTTTCCGGCAATTTCCCCCTTTTTGCACTATTTCCGCTGAACACCGAGATACTGTTTAAAAAACCGGCAAATTCGGACCTTTTCATTAAGCGTTCCGACCCGAGCCAGCTACTCGACGTATTTTCTTCGGATAACCGACGTGCCTTTCTTTTCGGTAATTCGACGTTTATTTTCTTCGAGCCAGCTAGCTGTTTTGATAGAGCCTGCCGTTATTCGACTAGCCTTTTAGCTGCAAAACCTTATAAACGCGAAACATTAATATACGCGCAGCCTCGATACGTGTACGCGGAATTTGGTTAAGGCTATTACTAGTCGATATAAGGCTTCTGCCACCCCTTTCACTTTTGTTTTTACTTTGGCCGACTATCAAGCCAGATTAATTCGACTTTCGGTATTAATATACGACAAATTGGCTGCAAAGCTTTCTCCACCGCCAGCGCCAGCGCCGGAACGCGATTACACCCCTTTTTTACAGGAAATTATCGACGTATCGCGTAATATAGAAGGCCTGATATTAAACCAAGCCGAACAAATGGATTTTGTTGTCGATAAAATTAATTAAAAAAGTGAAAATAGCGACTTATATGCAAGATGGCTTGCAAAAGGACGTATGCGAAGGCTGTATTACAATTGGGTTGATTTCTACGTTCGAGGGCGAACGTTCACTGCGTTACAATACTTGTATAACTCCGTTCTTTTTCGGACGGGGGGGTAGTGTGACGACGTGGCCCGTTCGGCTCGGCCCTTCGGCTTCCCGGCCTTGGCCCCTTGGCCCCTTGGCCCTTTCGGCCCTTCGGCCCTTCGGCCTTCCGGCCCCTGCCGAACCTTAAACCTATATGTATATAGTCCTTCTAGCAGAACCTCTTCCAGGTTCTGCACCTTGATATTCTAAGCCCTTCGCCTACCTGTTCTCCAGCATACGTGTCGTCACAGGTGACGTTAAAAAAACGATAATACGGGGTTTTCTTAAGCAGCCAAAGGCGCTGAATCTTTTTAAATAGCTGGAAATGCTTATTCGCTGCGAATATGAAAAGCTATAATATCGATAATAACGATATAAATATTGTAAACGGTGATACCTTGTATTGATGGGAGTTGGTAGTTTTAGCTATGGTCGAGGCATGGACCCCTCCGAGACCCCCTGCCATTAACTACCTTCAACAGGTATAAGAGCAAAGCATCCCCTTAGATAATACCATAAGCACGCAGTCCAATTCATACTTTCATTTATTTTTCTTTTCCTTTTTTTAATCTTTTCTAAAGATTTTTTAAACTATTTTACCTACCGATATATGGCCGTATTAATTTAGTTTTTTTATTTATTTTTACATTTAATAACCTACGCAAAGATTCAAATTTCGGTGCTTCGTTTTTATATACTCGCCGATGCATCTTTTAAATTTTTAATTAAAATCGATTTCGATATTTCGCTATTACGGCTTAAAAAACCCCTTATATAGTATTGTTCGCAGCTGCATTATATAAAAGACTTTTAATAGCTTTTCCTATTTTACGCATAATTATTAAATTACAAAAGTGCAACATATTTTAGAAACGTTTGAAATTACGGTCAGGCAATCTTAAATCGTATAAAGTTTAAAACTCGAAAGTCGCCTTTTTATTTAAAAATAACAAATCGAATATTGATTCGTACGCTTCGACCGCTGCGCTCGGCCTCTCTAAACTAGATTTCTTTTGGTCAAACGCCTGGCGAAAATTCAATCTTCTGATTTTACGCTTTATGATTATAGCAATTATAATTTGCGGCTTTTTATTAAAAATAGTAAAAAAATGGCTGTACGTGCATTGGCCTGAGCCACGGAATATCGAAACCGTAAATTATATAGCAATATCATATCAATCTAATCAACTTATTAAAAAACAAGTTTTTTAATATACTATTTAAATGTCTGAACGCAATCTTATTTTATTTAATTTTTTTAAAAAACACAAAGATCTTTTTAATAGCTTTTCTATTAAAAACGATTTTTTTCATATTAAAAACCTTTAATTTGCAACTTCAGAAAACACTTATTTATTTAATTCAAATCTTACTAACATTTTCGTTAATATTATAGATAACGACGCTTTTCGTTTTCTTATGCGAAGCCGCATGCCTTTTCCTGGCTCCCTTGATGTATTTTCATTTAATGGCGCCAACGTTACCGATTTCATTAAAAAATATAAAAAAATCTGCGAGGATTTCGGAATTTTTAAAATTGAAATATTCGATAAACTTTTTCGCTATTATAATCTAACTACCAAGAATATTATTAAATCGATAAATAAATAAAAGGCTATTAAAGCTCGAAATTAGCGTAAATTAATTAAAGCTTTGAAATCGGAATTCCGAAATCATAATCGCTAACAGATTCGCAATACTATCGCTTTTCTTAAGCAATTTATTATAATAATTCGCTAAGCTAAAAAACTCAAAGCTTATTATCGTACTTATACAAAAGTTTCTAACGTTTTCGTTAACAAAAAAGTCTTAAGCGAGGTTAAACAAAAAAGATTGTTTTTATTTAGCTTTTTAATTAGCATTTGCAACAAAACCATTAAATATCTTAAGATTAATAAATAAAACTTTGAAACCTTCGATTAATATTTCAAATTTGTGAAATTCGTTTTTAAACAAAACCAAAGCGAACGTACTATTAAAGCTATAAACCAAAAGAAATCTCCTTTCCTTATTTATAAAAAAAACGTGAAAGCTTTAATGCAAAAACATGCCCAGCTATTAAAAATTACCGAAATCGCTAAGAAACAACCAGTTATTATATTATTTAATCGTTTTGCAAAACTTATTAGCTTGGAAAAGCTTAATAAAGATATCGAAACTTTCGTATTAAAATTTACCGATATTAAAATTTAAAAATTTCAAAGCAAAGTCGAAGGTTTTATGCAGCAGCAAAAGAAACTTTTTTACGTTAATTCGAATAATAAAAACGATTAAAATAACTTTTACAATAATTATTTTTTTTAAAATACGCGAAGCGATTAATTTCGCCAAGCTATCGTAAAAGTAATAGCTGCCTAATGGCAATTTTTTCGTGCTAGCGATTAAAATCAGCGAAATATTAACTATAATAACGATTATCAAAGAAAAAAAGAAAACCAACGCGGAAACCAAAATCGCGGCTATTAAAATGGCAAAGGTAATTATTAAAACAGATTTCGTAGCCTTAAGTGTAAATTTTGTAATAATAGAAAAATTCATTGCGAAAAACCCTATATTCGCTCAGAATGCAAAGTATTTAATTTTTATATAAATAATAATATTTGTTATATTAACAAATATAAAGCGATTTGCTTCGGACCGACGAAAGCAGGAATAGGTCCTCTTAACAAAGCTGAAAATCAAAGCTGATTAAATACCATTCGCTTAAAAATAAAAAGTACGAAATAAAACGACTGTTTGAAAAACAGAAAGAATGCAAAAACGATTTTTATTAATAAAAAAAAAAATATTTCTAAAAACGTATTAATCAAAAAGAAAACTTTTATTCCAAATGTAAATAAAATTCAAATGTATAAATGGAAAACAAATATATATATCGCTAATGCAAATATCGCATTTGCAGATATTATAGCTGTATAATCAAACCAACGAATCACAAAAAAGCAAAATGCATCTGTTTTATTCGCTAAATCAATTGATATAAAAAAAAACGTTAAAATCGAAAAGAAAAAGGATTTTGAAATTCGAAAAAAAACCGATAAAACTATTAAAAAAACGCTTATAATAAAAAAAATTAACGACGATATAAACGATATCGATACCGATACTTCGGTTTAAATTATTCAGAAAATACCAGCTTTTAAGCGCCTATTATTAATAAAAAGCGAAAAATAAATCGACAAATATATCAGTCCCGAAGCAATCGACGAAACTATTAAAAAAATTATAAAACAGAAAATTAAATTGAAATTCAGCGATTTATTTAATACAAAAAAGAAATTCGACAAAATTATTAATAAACAAATTTCTGTATTAAAACGAAACGAAAAAATTGAAATTACTCGAAAAAAAAACGATTTTGAATTAAAAAAAAATCAGAAAGAAATTTACAATATCGCAGTTAATTTAGCCGATAGGAAAAAATCTTCGGAAAAAATTAGTTTTTTGGCTTTCGCTATAAAAACCTAAAAATCAAAACGACGAAACTGCTTTTATACGGCTATAAAAACGCTAAAAATAAAAATTATGCTTAAGAAAAGTACGACCGCTTTTGCTTTATTCGATAATAGAGCCGAAATCAATTGCATAAATCAAAAAACAGCCGAAACTAATAATATTCCGATTATTACCGATAAACGAATAATTTATACTACCGTTAATAAAAACACGATTGAATTTAATAAAATTGTACGAAATATAAAAATCGACGTTGAAAGTATTATTACTTATAAAGATTTTTTAATAATAAAAAAATGCTTTTACCTTATTATTTTTAAAATGTTCTGAATTTTAAAAAATCTCGTTAGCTTTAAATACACCGAAAACGGCCAGATAAAAGCCTTTTTTTGAAACTGAAACCGATTTTTTTAAAATCAAATTATCGTCGCCGGCGACAAAATCTTTTTAATCGACGTTTTATCGGGAAACGAATAGCCGGTTTTAGTTTCAGAACAAACGCTAAGCTATAACAAAATCTGGAAAATACTCGGCTAAAAGCATTTACGTTATTAATCGAAATAGCATCGCGAATAAAATTAATTAATATTAATATTTTTGATTATTAATTCGAAAATAAAAATTCCGAAAATTTCGTTTTCGTATTAAACAAACCCGATTTATATATCCTATCATTTTATATTAATATTAGCACTTTTTACAAACGCAAAGCTAATAAAATACGATTCGTGAATCTTAGCGAATCCGATAGGAATATCTTCGAAAAGATAAACGATTGATTTAAAAAGAACGAAGTAACAAAACCATTTTAATTAATTATTAGCGAACTCGAAAGATTTATTACCGGCCGATTTTTCAATTTATCATCTGGCAGCCGATTTACAAAAAAACGATTTAATAATTTAGTAATCGGAATTTAATTTTTGCCAAAAGAAAAAAAAATTTTATACGAAATCCTACGCAACCGGGAAAAAGCTATAGCTTTCGATTTTACCGAAATAAGCTAATTTAGCTTTAACGTTACGCCTTATATCGATATTAAAACCGTGTTTTATAAAGTCTGGCAAAAAAAACCTTTTTAGTTTTTAAAGCCTTTTAAAATAAAATAATCGAAATGCTAAAAAAACGAATTAAATAAAAAATTTTCGAATTCTGCCACGGCCTATATAAAAACAAATAGTTTATTGTTGCGAAAAAAAAGAAAAGCATTTACAGATTTATTATCGCAATCGTCGAAATAAATAAAATAACGATACGAAACGCTAACGTGCCATTTAACGTCGATTAATTTTCAAACGAATTCGCGAAATTAATAATCGTTTTTTTTTTCGATTTGTTTTCCGGTTATAATTATTTAATTTTTAATTTACGATTTCGAAACATAACGGCTATTTAAATCTTAATCGGTTTACTGCGTATAACGAAAGTATTTATAAAAGCTATTAATTTAATCGCCTAATTCGTAAAAATCGTATACAAAATCCTTATGATTTGCATTTCCGATATTGTTTTGCTTTACGTTAACGACGTCGAAGTAAAAAGCTTCAGATTATATTATAATAATAAAAAGATCTTTTTTAAAATTCGACGCTATATAATAATATATTTAAAATATCGACAAAATTATGGTTTGCTTCGAAAAAGCCAAAGCTATTATTGGCCTTCGATTAAAATTTTGCATGCCCGAAATAAATATCGTTGGTTATATAACTGATAGCGCTAGCCGCTATTTTTAATAAAAAAAAATCGAAAAAATCTGCGAATAAAAAAAGTATAAAAATATTACCGAAGCTAAAGCTTTTATTAACGTTATAATTTATTACCGCAATTAAATTAAAAACTTTTCTTAAAAAGCCGCATTTATTTACGTCACGATAAAAAAAAAAATCGATTTCGTTTAAAAAAAAAAACAAAGTAAAGTTATAAAAGTTTTTAAAAACGATCTTTTATCAGCTTTATCGCTTATGCGAATCGATTATAGCCCAAACGCAAAAAAATTATTTTAACGGTCGACGCTAATATTTTCGGTTAAAAAGCTGTATTATAATAAATCGACGAAAACAAAAAACGGCATTTTTTACGATTCGAAAGCGGCTTATAATTTTCCGCTAAAACACGCTACGATGTTATTAAACGGAAATATCGAAGCGCTTTTAAAGTAATAAAAAAAATAAAAAGCGAATTGTACGGCGTATATTTTATTTTGAAAATAAACGCAAAAGTTTTTATCGATTAATTGAATAAAAAAGCTAATAACCTATTAAAAGCGCTTATTATTAATTAAATAGCTTGGATGCGATTTATAGATTTCGAAATCAAATATATTAAAAAAACAATTAATATAGCGGCAAACGGCTTTTCCAAACGAAAACGTTTTTATTCGTTTAATTTCGCTAAATAAAACGAATAAAATATCGACGAATGAATCGCTAACGAAATCGGCTGTTTCGCTATTTACGCTTTAGGTTTTACAAAATCAAAATTATTCGCGTTGCCATTTCGATTAGCATCGCGAATAAAAAACATTAATTTTCGGGCCGAAAAAGCATTCGCGTTATTATTTCGGTTAGCACCGCGAATGGATTTAATCGAAAGCGATCGGAATAAGCCGATTAACGACGAAAAAAACTTTTTGATCGATAATTACGAAACCGAAAACTTTTATTTAATCGCATATTATTTAATTATTTTATTTAAATTATTTAACGTGCTAAATTATCAGTTTAAATTATTCAAAAACCAGGCTTTCGATTATACTTTAGCCGATAAAAAGCTATATAAAATAAAAAACAATATATATTAAAAACGCTTAGTAGTAAATAATAAAGCCGACAAGTTTTAAGTTATAAAAAAAGCCTACGAAAAAATGTTTTATAGAAAAACTAAAGCCATTTATTACCGAATCAAAAACGATTTTTAATAAAAAGAATATTTCGAAAATTGCAAAACCTTCGTCAAAAGCTGTATTTTTTGCTAAAAACGAAAGCTTGGCCGAGAAAAGAATTTATTATATCCGACGTAATCTTTTGAAATCTGAGAAAAAGTCAATTTCGACGTTATACGCGTATTAATTACCGATCGCGATTATATATGCTTCGTATTCGTTATTAACGATTTATCCGAATGGCTTAAAAAGCGATTTTTCCGAAACGCTATTTTCGAAGTTATAGCGATTTTTTTTTGAAAAAACGTTATATATCGATACGATTTATTTAATAAATTAAATATTAATAATAGGCCCGAAAACAAAAGCGTTGTCGAGACTTTTACAAAAAAATACGGCATTCAACGTATTCAAATTTTAGCCTATAATTCGAAAAGCAACGGATCCGTTAAACGAAGCTATAAGAATATTTTTGACGGCTTTTTAAAAGCTATTCGAAAAGGTTATAAGCGTTGGTCGCGGAAATTCTCGGAAATATTTTTTGCTATGCGTATATGCATATACGCCTCTACTGAAATAATCTTATTTTTTATTTAATACGGCAAAAACGCTCGACTGCTTTTGGAAATAAAATGGCTTGTGTAAAAGTTTTATAACGTAATTAAAATAAAAACGAAAGCAAATCTATTAGCAATAAAATCTAAGCAATTCGATTACCGCGATATAAATATGAAAAAAATAATTTTAAAAAAAAAAAAATATAAAAAAGCAGCTAAAAAAATCTGAAATAAAACCAAGGTTTTAAAAAAAACGCTAATCAAAAAGAAAAATTTGATTTTAATTTACGACGTCCAACGCGTTATTAACAAATCGGCCGATATTAAATTTAATTATAAATGGCTCGAACCCTACGAAATATGCGAAGCCGAGTTAAATAAAAGTTATTATAAGCTTACGGAATTCGATAAAACAAAATTAAAAAAAACGTTCGCCGCCAACCGGTTAAAGCGATTTTACAAAAAAAACCAGTAAATCTATTCTTTGGATTTTGATTTAAATAGCGATTTCGATTTCAGCGATTCCGACGACGACTCCGATCAAAGCGATTATACTCCTAAGAAAAAAAAACTTTTTGGAAAGATCTAAAAACAGCCGAACGACGATTCCGCTGCTGAAAGCATAATTCAAATCGTGATTTTACTTATAACCGAAAAAAAAAAAATGCATACAAAATTATTTATTAATTATTCTATTATTTTTGTTATTTATTATTTTTCTTTTTATTATATATCGTTTTATTATTTTTTGTTTTAATATATATTATTTATTTTTAGGACCTTTTTTTATATTATTTAAAACATTTATTATACTTTTCTTTATTTAACTATACTTTTTTGTTTACCAAAACAAAAGCTTTATATATATTTAAGCCGTATATCTGATATATTTATATTGCTTACACATTTTACGAAAACTATTTTTTATATATTTTATTATTTGCTACTTTTTGCATTATTTATTTTTTTCGTTGTTTTAAACGAATGCTTGCCTAAACAATTATAATTTATTAAAAAAACAATATACGGATTTCCGTAATTTTTAAATACAAATATTCTATAATTCCCGTACTTTTTTCTAATTATTTTTTAACAAATACAACATATTTTTTTTAATTAATAAACCTATCGATATTATATCGTTTTTTAAGCAAAGCGTTGCCAAACCTAGCAAATTTATTTTTAACTTACTTTAAAACGGAATTATTATACGTAATTTTTCCGAATTTAAGCAAGTATATAATGCCGCTATTTTAAATTAACAAACAGCTTTCGTAAAAACATTTATAAAATAATTCGATATAATAATTAAAAACGTTAACGAATTTTTATTCGATTACAAAAGCTTCGTTAAAACTGAATTCGTTCGCAAAAGCCTTAATTACGACAAATTTCTGCTAAACTACGACAACGCTTTAAAAGCTTTCGCCGAAGCAAAAAAAGCTCGAGACAATAAAAAAAAAATAATAAACCGAATATTACGCTTTTTGCTAAATCAACGAAAAAAAAATATTTAAAAATACGTTTTTAGCAAAATCACCGGTGTTATTTCACTTCGGCATTTCGCTCGCTTTTTCGAAACCATTACTTTTACGAAGAAAAAAGTTTGGGTATTAAACGCTTATATTTTCAAAACGCAAGTCCTGAAAGCTAATAATCCAAAAGCTCGCAGATTTATAAGCTTTTTTACAGCTGTTTATAAATTGATCGACGACGTTATACAATCGCCAAAAAGAATTTTAATCGGCTGCGAAACTTTAAGTCTGATTTTTTTTCAAAATAAAAAACTAAGCGTCGCTAAATACGGCATTTTTATATCGAAAAAAAAAAACGACGCTATTTCGACATTTAAACTTACGACGACGAAGAAAACGAAAAAGCTAATATTATTTTCGTTCAGTTCGAAAAAACATACGCGATAGCAATTAATACTTTTAAAGCAGCTAAAATAATTCGGCGATTTTTATTTTCAATTATCGAAAACGAATCCGAAAACGAAATCAAAAGCGTAATAATAAACAACCGCTTATTCGAATATAAAAAACTTATTATATTTGTAAAAATAATTTCGGAAAAAGTAAAAACAAAAAACGTAGAAAAGCGCGCCGATACTTCCGAAATTCTTTTTGTTCGGAAAAAAAAATCATTCACGTCGCTAGCAAAAAAGACACCGCGAGTAAAAACAGCCGAAAATCGACGCCGAACTACAGGTTTTAAATTAATTAACAAAAAACGCGACGATTCTACGGAATCAGACTTAGAAAACACCGGCATTCCGAAAGAAAAGGACTTAAACGACCCGGAATCTGACTTTTCGAAACTGAATATATAAATACCAAAAACGCTTATTACGTTTAAAAACGTCGTACCGCTACCGCTAATATTTTAAATTTTAATAAAAGCATTTAAGATTTCGATTATTACACGTTTCGACCGAAAAGGTTTAAAAAGAAATATCGAAGTTATCGCGGAGGAAATTATACAAAAAGCACAAAATCAAATTACTTTGCTTAAAACTTTCGCTTTCGACGACGAAACGATTCAAAAGTTTTACTTCGATACGTTTATATAAAAATCAAATGAATTCGTCAGCTTTTTTTTTTTTGCTTCGAACGAAAACTAAACTAAGCTTTTTTCGGAAAATTGCAAATATAATACGCCGAAACAAATAAAAAAGATTTTTAAAAACGGTGATCCGTTTTTATTCGAGCTTTTTTTCGCTGAGAAACTCCGATTTTTTAATTTCGTTTTTACGAATAACGTTAACGCTAAAAAAGACGGCAAATTCTGCTATTTCTACGTACGCTGTTACGCGGCGTATTGCGATTTAATTATAAAAAAAGTCGACGTTATCGGCTTCGCTGATCGATTCGCTATTATTAAAAATTCGAATTACGACGTATTCGAAATTAATTTTAATAATTAATTTATATTCCGACGAAAAACTGCGAAAACTATTTAAGCACGTGCTAAAGCTTATCTGAAATACGCAAATTTTAAAGCAGATTTTAAAGTATTTAGCACGATTATAAAACTCGATTAAAATTTAAAAAAGTAAAAGCAACGAATATTTTCAAAAGCCGATTTTTTTAGCTTTGCGACCGAAGATATATTTTAAAATCTATTTGAATTAAGCTGCGAATTCGTTAATTACGTAAGATTTTATAACGGAGAAAACAAGCCATTGCTGCATTTTATAAAAGAAAAAATAGCTATATATAAGCATTATTTTCGATTAGTCAAAACCTAAGAAGCGCTTATAGCTTTCTTCGCCAATATGTTTTATAATTTTATTTAATAAGCTTTTAAAATGCACCCCGGCTTTTATCTCGCTGTTTTAATTATCCGGAATTTTGAAAACTGCCGCCTTGTAGCATATTCTGACGTTCCGATCGCTTTAGGTTTCGCTGGTCCCGACCGTATTATAATTATAAAATTCGATATCGCCGATTTTTAAAAGAAAAAAAGAATCGAAAATCTTATCGACGCTATTTTCGATTATTACGTTCTGCTTGTATTCGCATACAATTCGGAAATAATCGAAACTTATTTGCAATTATATCACGACGCCAAGCTAATTAAAACTATTCAGAAAAGCCCAGCTTTTTCGTACTTCAGCGCGTTTAAAATAATAGTCTCGGCTATTTTATCGGATTACAAAACCGAAAACTACGGAATAAAAAATAAAATAATTTTTATCAGCTTTTCGACTAAGCAAAAAGTTTTCGTTAAATTCAGAACCTAAAAAATCGACGGCGCGATGCTAATCTGCTCGAATAATTATACGGCGCAGAAATATAAGAATTATTTCGAAAACGACAATTCGATAAGCAATCTAATATTATTTATATTGCGGCGAAAGCAACTATAGCATTTTCGGTAATTTCGATTGCAAACGACTACTTCCGAACCATTTCGTAGAATAATTTTTTTTACAGGCCTCGAAGCCTTTTCAAAAGCATTCGTCGATAAACAACCGTAGTCCGACACCTTCAACTATTTTTCCAGAAGCACTTTTTGGAAATAAACATTTAATCACGCCCTTTGGGCACACTTTCTGTATCAAAATCTTTATTTCAGACCTTATTCTGAGCTCTCCCGTGCTTTTTACGCGCGATTTGGGCCAGAATGGAGCCTGCTACTTTCAACCGTCCTCTCGATGGCCTCGAGACCTTAATCCACGCGAATTTCACTCGCGACCAAAAGCTATCCTCCCCTACCAACTTCAACCAACGCCCGAAAAAGCAGCAGCAGCGAGTTAATTATACGATTCCTCCTCCTTTGCGTCTTAATGATCGGGCGCCCGCAAGCCACGCCGCATCGAACGCTATTAATAGCCGTTTGGATGCGATCGAACGAACAATTTACATTCGATACGCCGTTGTACGCGACTTCAGCAAGTTAATCGACGACTTCGTCTCCTCCTACTAGCAAAAAAACCAAAAGGACTTCGCCCACGACATTGGAAACAAATTTATCCACTTCCTGTCCGCGTCCGTTTTCGCAAAGACCAGCAACTTCGTCCCTTTTCGCTTTACAAGTCAGAAAGCCTCTTTTGGCGACGACTCCCTCCTTCCCGCTCCGGCTCCTATCACTTACGCGAGCATAGCTAAAACCCTGAAAAACTCGAAAGCAGACTTCGATACGGCCAAAAACAGAAAGAAATCTACTACGAACGGCGGCGCTTCGATTAAATCCATATCTAATCAAACTGCGAGCGCCGCTCTCAATTCAACCCGGGAAAACAAGCGCATCCTAGCCACTCTTCAGCGAAAAGCCGCGAGGATCGAACCCTTCGTAGCGAGGCAAGCTCTCGTAGCCAAAATCAACGGCCTCACTCTTAAAAAGATTCCTTCCATAACCCCAATCAAAACAAGTTGAGCCATCAACCCATCAGATCTTACGGTCCGCGATCTGCTTATATCATAGGAAAACAAAAAGATCGTAATACGAATGCTTAGCTGCGAGCATATGCGCCTGCCGAAAGTATAATACAACTACGCTGTCCCAAGTGTCCCTACAACACTCCGCTCGCATATAAACGGCGAGATTCTGAACATCTCTGAGCTGATCGTCGAAAAGGTCATTGCTTAAACGAAAAAACGCCCCATCAGCTGCCGATCGTCCCGACACGGGGCTAATCCAGCTAACGGCAAAATCACGTGGATCGTTTCGTTCACTAAGCCGGTTCGAGCCTTCCGGCTCTTCAACGTCAGCGACGCCTCCAAAGCCATTGAAAAGAAATTTCCCATTGCGATTCACAGCCCCGGCTGCCAAAGCTATTGCAACCCTTTCAAATGCACCCGCTATTACCGCTGTTAAAATTGCGAGCAACGAAACGATTACCACGACGGGCCGACTAGCCTTAACTGCACTTACAAAATTAAATGCGCCAACTGCCATAGACCCTTCGTCGCGGGGCATATAAACTGCCCAGCGGCGCCCAAACGATTAAACGGAAAAGTCCAAAGAAAAACAAAAAAAAAGATCGACGCGATCCGCAGACACGAACAACGAGCGTACGCAGCGGCTATTGCCGTCGCCAATGCGCAAGCTCAAAGCCAGGCGGTAAAGCCTCTCACACCGGCCCTTAAAACAGCGCCAACTCGCAAGCGCAAAGCCTCCTACGCTAAAGCGGCTGTTACAGCCCACGAAAATGCGAGCATCGTAATCAGCTTCTCTGCCTTCTTTTGCTCGTCGTCCCAAAGATCGGCGGATTCCGGCGGAGCGGCTATCCCAGGCCCATTTATTCCCCTTTCGCAGGCCTTCTTTCAGGCCACCTCGTCTAAAGACGAAACCCCTAGGCCGATCAAGCCTCGCTTTTCGCGACGGGCTGCGTCCAGCCCGATTTATAATAAAATCGAACTCTCGCAGCAGTTCGATATCGACGACGAAATAAACGTATGCGTTTCCGAACTTCGATGTTAAAACATAAACAACGCATACGCAACCGCGGCCGTAGCCGCGATCGACACAAGCCCGATACGCTTACCGTAGCGTAAGCAAACGTAAGCAAGCAACACTCTGCCTATATTATCATTCTCGAACTATGCTTTTCTAAACAAATTGACGTTGTTTGCATATAAGAATCTGCTATCTACTTTAACACTACCATTCAAAACCACCCAAAGTACGATTTTTACGCCTTAATACCGGTCTAAAGCATCGGAAATAAAAAAAAGCGCGAGGCCCAGCGCTCTCGAATGCTAACGTATATCCGAAAAAGCAAAGATATAATTACGAAGCAACGACAATCTATTTCGCGCGATCTGCTATAAATCGTAGTTAATAACAAGCCTATTCTTAACGTATACCGTCAGCCTACCATCTATAAAATCATCGACTATATTAAAAACTTAATCCTTTTAAGGAACTGTTTGATAAAAAGCGACTTTAACGTCAGCTACGATATATTCGATCCGGGCGTCGCTTCTAGCCACAGCGGACCCGCCATCGCAAAATAAGCTTCCGAAAGCGGCATGAACTTTATTAAAAACCCAAGAGTAGCGACACACCGTTTGAGCAATATCCTCGATCTGACTTTCTCCAATCTATCCTTCGCCAAAACGATTATTCGAAGCGATTTTTATTTTATTTCCGACCACCAAACTCAGATTACTACGATCAAAGGAAAAAAACGGGTTCTTTTAAAACAGGTGCATCACAAAGTCCCGGATTCAGCACTTCCGACCTTTTCGGCGCTCGTGCACACGGGAGTCGCTCGCTTGCCTGACCCTAGAACGCTGACCACGCTAAAGCAAATAGACATTTATATGATACAATTCGCAGCAATAATGGACTCGGCCATTTAAACAGCCGGGAAAAGAGACACAGGACAAAGCCACGGTGCCTATTAGTAAACGCCGGAGTGCAAAGCCGCGCACCGGGCGTATAAGCTTTCCAACATTGCTAATAATCCGATCGCATCGCTCGAATATCGGAATTTTAAAACAGCCGTAGTTAAGGCCAAGCAGGACTATTAACGTAACCGAATTAACGGATGTAAATCGGACAGGAACTTCTACCTGCTGATTAGCTAGCATAAATTTATTACGAACCTTAAATCGCCACCTTTCGAAATCAACGGCCGACTAATCGAAGGTTCGAAGGAAAAAGCTAAGGCGTTATACACGGAAATGCTTCAACGGTTCAATACGGCGGACGATTTGTTCGACGACCTTCTTTTAAAGGATAACGATCGAAAACAGACTCTTTTTTAAAATCAAATTATCTTTTTAAAAAAGATCGAGCGCTTTATAATTAAAATATTTAGCATATCGCCGAGCGTCGACCGCGTTACGGTTCGGCTGCTCAAAGCCTGCTGAAAGCATATCAAATATATTATGCACGGCATTTTTAATAAGTGCTTCGCTTTTAGCCACTTTTCGCAGCCATAAAAGCTGGCGGAGGTAGCGATAATGCTTAAGATAAGCAAGCAAAAGCAGATGCATTCGGTGCGATTTTGGCGGCCGATTGCTTTGCTATTTTATATTTCCAAAGGCCTCGAACGAATCATAGCGAAAAGACTGGCCTGAACAGCTTTTACCTACGGCATTCTTAGCCCGCAATACGGTGGCGCGCTTCCTAAGCGCTTAGGGATGGATTTGATAGCTTCGTTTATACACGACGTAAAGCGAGCATTATCAGCGAGCAAAAAAATCACCATGATTACGATAAACGTTTAAAAAGCGTTCGACGCTTTTCTAATGCGAAGATTGCTTCAACGAATAATTTCGCAAAGCTGGCCCAGACCACTTTTAAAGCTGGTACAAAGGTTTCTTTCCGACCGCAAATGCGTATGAGACTGGAACAGGCCACTATACAGTTTTACGACGTCAAGTATAAAACCTTTCAAGGCTCGCCTTTCTCGCCAGTTCTGTATATGCTCTATTTCGCAGAGCTGATAGCACAGGACCCGAAACTTCGATTCGGATACGCTAATAATATCTGCTTTTATCGGGTATCTGATTCGCTGGACACAAACGTACAACTACTGTCCGAAAACGTCAAGTCGATTTTGCAATAAAGCAATAATAACAAAGTTTTCTTTGCGCCAGAAAAACAAAAAATAATCCATATTACTAAAAAAAAATACGATCACGCCTTTTCCTGCGTTATAAACGAAGACAACACGATCGAATCAATTACAACCTCGGAGAAAAAAGAAAAACAGCCGGCTTTACGATGGCTAAAGGTCTGGTTTGATCGCAAACTGTCGTTTAAAAGATACGTATCTGAACGGGCCACCAAAGCTCGAAAGCTCGCTTTTCATATACGAGGGCTAGCGAAAACGATACGGGGCCCTCCGGCTTATTTACTCCGAAAAGCTATAATCATCTGCGTTTTCCCGTTTATTTTGTACGAAGCTAAGACGTAGTATAATGGTCGCATCAAAACGGTCCGGAACAAAAAAGTTAACACAAGGATGGGCTGGCATCTGGACATAGTGGAAAGCACGATCACGCTGACCGCCAAAAGCGTTTTGCCAGTATGAAAGACCACTCCGAATATTATACTTTTTCGAAACGCAGGTCTTTCATCAGCGAAAGCGGCTCTGAAAAAAGCCAGACTGAGATTCGCGCTACGCTTACGAATAATAGATAAAAATCATCCTTTGGTCAAACGAATACTTTTATCAATAATTATCCGAAGCCGCGGCAAAAGCATTCGACAGGCTGCAAAAACGAAGGTCGAGCGCGCGGCGACCTGGTTTTCGCCAGTCCTCCGACCCCAACTCCGACCATTTTATTTCTTTTTTAAGTGCCGAACGGATCCCACCCTAGAAGTAAACAAAAAGAAGGCCGCGAAAGCTTTTAATAAATAATAGGACGAACTGCCCCCCGATGATATTACGATTTTTTTTAATAGTACGAAACGATACCTAAATGAAAACAAATTAATTAACTACGGTTATATAGCCTACCAAAATAAAAGAATAATCGGCTCGAACTGTAGAGCGATTAATACGAAGTCCTACGTTTTCGACGCGGAAATGATAAAGGCTCGCACAGGACTGGCCAGAACGCTACGCGCGCAGCCTGCTTATACGTTCGGCCGCATTTGGCTTTGCATCGATTCGATTTCGATGATTTAATGCATACGAAAGGACGCGTCATCGATATTATAATAAGCGTTCTACGAGATACAAAATATAATGCTTATATACGACGTCGAAGTCCGGTGGACCCTAAGACATATGAATATAATCGGCAACGAAGCAGCGGATAAACTCGCTATTTAAAAAAGCAATTAACTCTGGGACCCGAGCATGCCCTCCGAACCGACGATCTATAGAATACGTTTCTATTATAAATCGATAAGAAACGACGCCAGAATCAAATAGTGGTCTGGATACAAAAACTCTCTTTTTCGGAATTATCAGCGGTAGCAACTCGAGTACCGCATCAAAGACCTCTCAGAATTGCATTTATTTCGCTCGGTGTTTCATCGACTTCTGGCGCTTCGCTTTTTATACGGCGATTTCCATTGGTATTATACTAAATTTAAATACGCAAACGCGAATCTGAAATGCTTCTGCGGCAAACGCAAAGCTTTATTGCATATCGTAAAGTGCAAAAAGTTCCGAAAACGATTTCGTCACTGGCCGCAAAAGCCGGATTATTCATCTATTTCGAACACCGAAGTACTGCGATATCTTAGGAAGCTAAACGCGAAGCAATTCGCGAAACTTTTTTATATTATTAAGTTTTACTCTTTTACCTGCCCTAAGTAGATTTTAGGGCAGCGTATTGCCGTCCTAAAGGAAAAGTTTCTGATATTGTATTATTAACGTTTAAGAGTTTGAATTAAAAAGTTTTGGATTTCTCGCGCTTTTGCTTTGTATAATCTCGCCGATTGGCTTGACTATTGGTTTTACGACTAATAAAAACATTCAGCGGTTTTTACGTTTTGATTTTTTTCGAAGTTTATTTCACAAACACAATAAAAAACCATTCCGCCTGTAAGAAAAAGGCTCAAATAGCGGACTTTTGTTACACATTTTTTTTATATAACTGCTTTTTCGAGAGTCTTTTGTATATAAAAATCCCCAGCTTAGTACGTTTCCAATGCCCTTCGGGAGGCTTGAGGTAGCGCAGTTTCACTGCCCCCTCCAGACGTTAAACAATATCATTATCATTATTATCACCGTAGTCCGATTTATTAGTCTTACGCGAAACAAAAGCGTTAATCGGTTTTAATTACGACGAATTAATCGATTATTTTTACGATTTTAATACAAAATTTTTCAGCGCTTTTTGCAAAGCGTAGGACTACGTTCAAAAACTGAAATTTATTATTTACGCAGAAAAGTCGTAAAAAGCATTCGTAGCGGCGATATTTAATAATATTATCGACGAAAAAGCTATCAAAACGTTCGTAAATTTAAACGATACCTCGATTAATATTTTATCGAATTATTTTTCAAAAAAGCAAAATAAACAAAATAATTCAAACGATAAGCGAAACGCTATTCCTTCGCAAAAGCTAATAGCAAAAAGGCTAAAAACGGATTAAAAAACCGAAAAAGTATAAAATTAAAAAGTTCGGCTTTTGGTTAATTAGTTTTTAAATTATATAAAATAAATTAAATTGCATTTATTAAAATTATATTTTTTTTTAATCGTAATTAAAAACGATTACGTATATTATTTGGGACAGGATATAAAACGGTAATACTTTATATTAATAAAAATTAATAATTTTAGCTATAATCGAAGCATGGACCTTTCCGAAACCCTTTGCCATTGACTACTTTTAACAAGTATAAAAGCAAAGCACCCTTTTAAATAATACTATAAGCACGCAATTTAATTCATATCTTCACTTATTTTTTTTTTCCTTTTTTTAGTCTCTTCTAGGAATTCCCTAGACTATTTTACCCACCGACATATGGCCGTATCAGTCTGGTTTTCCTACCTACTTTTACAATATCATAATATAATAAAAAATTGTTTTAATAATATCGAACTGCCGTTCCGGTAAATAAAAAAATTTAAATATAAAAATTGAAAAGCAGAAAAATATTAGTTTAAATAATAAAGCTCAAATAAAATAAAATCAATAATCAAATTAGTTTTCACCTTTTACTTTTTTAATAAAAAGCGTTTATATATAGAAAAAAAAAGGTGGAGCTTTCGACAAAAGTATTTTCCAGAAAACCAGTCGAATTTTATTTAATATACTTTTTGTTACGATCCTGGCCTGGCTAGTGGTAGTTGCCAGTGGTATAGTTGCCAGTGGTATAGTTGCCAGTGGTATGGTTGCCAGTGGTGAATGCTGGTGGTGTTGGATTAAGGTTTGGGCACGGACCACCTCGGCCATTAGGTCTCGCGCTAAGTCACGTGACCCATAAGCGCAACTTATTATACATAAAGTTCGCGACCCCGAACATTTTAGCTCGGTGTTTTTCTTTAATTTATATGCGTACCTTTTGGTTTATATCATCACTTTTTTAATCACTTTTAAGCTAGCTATAATATAAAAAAAGACCAAATAACTTTCGCTGAAAAGCTTTGTATTTACGGTTAAGGATTCGATCTGCTTTTGCAACTCGAACTCTTTTCAGGCCGTCCGTACCGACGTTTATTTATCGATGCTTTAATCAAAACTTTTTTTTACTAATTTTGTTTTCAGAAAAAGCTGGAATCTTTTTTTTTTATTAATTCGATTTGCTTTTGCAATTCGAATTATTCTTTTTTAATATTACAATATCCTATGTTTTTTTTATAAATCGACGTGGCATTCGAAAACGAACGCAATCCGTACGATTCGGCTTCGAATCAACACTTCCATCTTTTGCTTCTGCTTTTGTCGCTTTCGAATTTTTATTCGTTTTAGGCTTTTTCGACGATTTTGGCAGCGAATTTTTATTTTACGATTTTTTTATTAAACCACAGTTATTTGCTGAATCCCTTCGCTTTATTATCGAATCTAAAATCGAATTATACGACGCTGACATTTTAGTATTTTTAAACCGACGAATGCTTTTACGACTATTTAATATATCTGCCAACGCTAAAGAATTTACTGCGGCCCAGCAGCTTTAAATCGCTTAAATAATCGCTTAAGCTATTACCGTCGTTCGCTTTTTAGCTTTTTTCGCTAATATCGCCCGCGACGCTTCCTTTTTATTCCGAGCTTCGCGCGCTTTTACCGCAGATTTTTAATTAATTTCCGAATATTATTTTTCCGTCTTCGATCTAGCCATTTTTCGAATCGAATTATCCAAAATCAAATATTTTCGCTACGCTTTTAGCGACTATTAAGAAAAGATTAAATATAACGTATAGAAAATAAATATAAAACTATTTATTAAAAAGTATTTAAAAAATTTCATACAAAATATAAATTAAGCTAAAGTATATTTTAAATATATTATTAGAAAAGCAAAAACTATTATTTTAAAACATTTGAATTTCGAATTTTATAATTAAGCTTAATCGGTCCGAAACGTTTTTCGCATTTTTGATCAGCGCTTTTTTAATTACAATCGCGTTTAGTTTGCTAAATTGTAATATAATAAGTTTTATATAAACAACGGTCAGATTTATAATAACTTTCGTTTTTTGTTTATTCGTTACGCAATTATTAGTAAAATTGCTAAAAACCGTTAGTTTGAAAATATATACGAAAAGGTTATTTTTATTTTCAAATACGACTTCCGAATAAAAAAGTACAAAATAAATAGTAATTATATTGTTTTAGACGAGTTTTTAGCCGTTGCGAATAAAAAATTACGTAATATCCGAGCTAAAAAAATAGTTTTTATTCGTCGCATAAATTATTATTTTTTTGTTATAACTTTTGCTAATCAGAATTTTAAGCGTATTTTCGGTATTTTTAAAATTTTATAGCGTTTTACTTTTTTAGTTTTTTTTGCTCGCACCGCTTTTTTTTTTTTGGCAGAAATTCTTACGAGCGTATAGCTGCTACTTCTGCCACTTCCGGTTTTTTCCGCTTGGCTGCGCGTTTTTTTAGCGCTTATTATAACTGCGGCAAACCCGGCCATTTCGTAAACGTTTGCTTCGACGCTAAGCTTAATCGCAAAATCGCCGAAATAGCTATCGACGAAAAGCAAAACGATTTATTAAAAAACTTTTAAATCGTAGCAAAAACTTTTATTATAGCAAAAAATTCGATTTATAAAAGGATTTGAAATTTAACCAGCGCTTTTTAATAAAAAAGCGATAGTTTTTAATTTTTATAAAATTAATACGTAATAAATTATATATTAAAACATTTGCATATATCGATAGCGGAGCTAATATTTTCGGTGCGATTAAAACTCTTTTAATATATTAATTTTCTTAACGTTTCGGAATAAGTTTTATTCGGCTGCATAAACCCATTATATTTATCGGTTATAATAGCGAGCCGGAAAAGCTTATTTTTTTTGCTATTTTTCTTTTTTTTACGATTAACCGACGTTGTGTAAAATTTTTTTTTTTAATTATAAACCTAGGTTTTACCGACGTTTTTATTAATCGTAAATTTTTATAGTATTACGATTTAAAATAAGCGTATAACCAAAGAAAAAACAAAATAAAATAGCTATTTGATATGCCCGTTATTTTTTATTTTAATAAACAGTTGTTCGTCGATTTTAATCAGCGAACAAAGCTTAAAATGCTTAGTCGCATATATTAAAAGAATATAAACAAACGAAACAGCGTAATAAAAGCTTTATATACTTTTGCTAGCATTTTTACAACGATTAAAAAGGCTTATTTAGGTTTTGAAGCTAGACCTTTTACGTTTATGCGAGATTTTAAAAGCAATTTAAATAAAATAAAAAAGTTTTTTATTAGCAGCTCTGAACCGACCAAGCCGGTTTTTTTAATCGGGCCAATTGCTATTTTTTTTATTTTTAATTGTAATATCAGCTGTATTTCCGCTTTTGCATTTAATGTTTTACAAATACGTTACGAAAAGCGAATGCGGGCCGTAAAAAAAAAAAGATTATTATTATTTAACGATTATACGTTTATTGCTTTTATATATAATATAAATAGAAAACGTTTTCGCCGTGCGAAAATCGCCGAATTTGCAAAAATTATATAATTCGCGGTAATAAAAAGCATTTCCGTTTTCGACGCTTTATAAGCTAAATATAACAATAACGTGGTTTTTGTAAAAAAGCTTTTTTCAATTTAGTATTCGGAATTCGAAAAACTGTTTTATAAGTAAAAAAGCGATAAGCTCGCTTTCCGCCGTTTCGGTGTAAATTATAAAATACATCTGGCCACGGAAAATACGCTTTTTATAAAATTATTTAAACGCTTTACGAATAAACAATTTACAAAAATTAAAAGCTATATTTTCGACAATTTGCATAAAAGTTTTATTAAACTTTTTAATATTTTTTTCGCCGCTCCGATTTTATTTATTAAAAAATTAAACGGCTTTATACGTTTATATATCGATTATCGTAAGCTTAACGATTTTACGAAAAAGAATTTCTATCTTTTGCTTTTGATCGACGAAATGCTGGCGCGAATTATTAAAGCTAAAATGTTTACGAAAATCAATATTTAATAAGTATTTAATCGAATCCGAATATCCGAAAAATCTGAAAAATTAATCAGTTTTCGTATCCGATACGGCATATATAAATATAAAATCTTTTCGTTCGGCTTTATTAATAAGCCCGTTATATTTCAACGCTTTATTAATAATATTTTTATAAAACATTTAAATAATTTTTGCTCGGCGTATTTTAACGATATTTTTATTTATTTTGCGAATAATTTAAAATATAAAATTTACGTAAAAAAAATTCTGTCGATTTTAAAAAAATACGGCTTTGGAAACTGATATTAAAAAATGCGAATTTAATATTACGAAAATCAAATTTTTAAGTTTTATTATTAGCATTTAAAATATTAAAATAAATCCGGAAAAAATCGTTATTATTATAAAAACTGGCAATATGCAGCGAATATACGAAGCGTATAAAATTTTCTAGGTTTTTGCAATTTTTACAAACGCTTTATAGCCGGCTACAGCCGTATTTGCCGCTTTTTTACTGCTTTTATAAATAAAAACGTTTTTTTTCGTATTCGAGAAAAAGCAGAAAAAACGTATGGAAAGCATTGCGCAAAGTTTTGCTAAATGCTTTTATTTTGTGTTATTACGACTTTTACAAACAAACGCGCCTAAAAACCGACTTTTTTGATAGGATAATAGCTGGCGTATTATCGTAATTGCAAAAAAATGATTTTTATTATTCGGTCGGTTTTTTTTTTAAAATTATAATCGACGCCGAATTTAATTATCCGATTTACGATAAAAAGCTTTTCGCCATTTTTCGCTTTTTTAAAAATTATAAGCCGGAATTGTTAAACGCTTAAAAAAACGTATATATATATACCGATTATCGCGTTTTAAAATATTTTATAATAACCAAGGATTTTCGGCTCGATAAGCCCGATAGGCCGAGTTTTTCGCCGATTTTCATTTTACAATTATATACCGGTCGGGAATTATTAATACGTTCGCTAATACTTTTTTTCGCAGAAACTAAAATATTTTTTTATTAAAAGCGCGATAGCGAACAGCTCGAAAGCAGCAGATGCTTTTAAACGATAAATTAAATTTTTAAATTTTAAAAGAAATAGCTGTTAAAAGCATAATCACGCTAGCGCTTATGGAAATAGCGTCCGATAAGCGCGATAACGATAGTATTTTTTTCGAAAAAAACAGCGAAAACGAAAAAAATAAAATATTTACAAAAAAATCCGCAGATTTAATTTTCGTAATTGCATACGATATATATAGCTATATAATTATAAACGATTTGCTACAAGCCAATAAAAACTTTTTTTCTTTCGAAGCGCAGCGAACGCAGGCTCGTAATTATAATTTTGATTATTAATTGCAATAAAACAAATTGTTTTTCTAAAACAGATTGATAATACTTTTGAAATCTCCCGAATTGCGAACCTTTTTAATCCGATATATTTACGAATAATTTTGCGTAGTATACGCTGAAATAAAAAAAATAAAGCTTTTAATCGGTCGCAAATATTATTAAAAGGCTATAAAAGCAGATATACAGCAATACGTTTCGAATTGTCGTTGCATACGAATAAAAACTAGGCGCGATAAAACTCCGGGCTTTTTAAAGCTTTTGCTTATATCTAACAGATTTTATTAATATTTAACGATAGATTTTACGAAGCTTTTATTAAACGAAAATAGTTACGATTTCGCTTTCGTAATAATAAATCGCTTGTTTAAAAAGCTTTTGTCAGTTTTCTGCCATAAAACTATTATAGCGAAAAAGCTGGCAGCTTTGTTTTTGATTTATTAAATACGCTATTTCGGCATGCCGGATTTAATTGTTTCGGACCGAAAAGTTTAGTTTGTTTCGGTTTTTTAGCAAAAACTTTGCCGCATATTAAAAACCAAAATCAAATTGATTATTACGTATAATTTTAATATCGATAGGCAGATCGAAGTAATAAATCAGTATATTAAGCAACGCTTCCGTTCTTTTTGCTTTTATTATTAAAATAATTAAAAACGCTTTTTACTTTTGATAAATATTATACAATTGATTTTGTCGCACGAGTTTTTCGGCAACGTTTTTTCTTTTTAAGTTTTAAATAAATACAAGGCTCGTATATTTTAGGATATAAATAATTTTCGTTTTTTTCGCTCGGTTACCGAAAAGCTTAACCGCGACGAAGCTTTGCATTTGGCTTTTCGAGCTAAAAAAGTTATAAAATACGCGCAATCGTTTATTGCGTAATAATAAGCTAAAATGGAACGCTTCGCTAATTTGCACAAACGACCGATGGATTGAAATATAGGCGACGAAATATTAATAAATATTAAAAATTGAAAGCTCGACCGATTTTTTCGAAAGCTTTCGGATAAATAATACGGCCCAGTAAAATCGTCGATAAAATAAAAAAGAATTGAAAGCTTAACTTTTCCGCAGACTGATTAATTTATTTAATTTTTTATTTATATTCGCTTCGAAAGCATATTAACAACTTTTTATTTGGCTAACGCCGCTCCGAACCAGCTTTTATTTAGCTATTTTCCGAACAAACGGAATGGAAAATCGAAGAAATAATAAGTTCGAGGTTGCATAAAAAAATATTATAATATTAAATTAATTAAAAAAGCGCTAATAAAAATCTCGAATAATATTTTTATTTTAACGCTATAACGGTTTTTTATATTTTTTAAGTATTTCATCGATTATATCTTATCGTTAAAGGTTTTTTACGAGCGCTTTTCGCATGGTTACAAACTTACAACGAAAGCAGGGAAAATTACACTGAGTTGGAAAACGATAGACCTATGATTGCAATTGCGAGGACGCAGTTTTTCGGAAGGGGGGGGTAGTGTTACGATCCTGGCCTGGCTAGTGGTAATTGCTAGTGATATAGTTGCTAATAGTATAGTTGCTAATAATAAATGCTGGTGGTATTGGATTAAGATTTGGGCACGGACCACTTCGGCCATTAGGTCTCGCGCTAAGTCACGTGACCCACAAGCGCAACCCATTGTATATAAAGTTCGCGACCCCGAGCATTTTAGCTCGGTGTTTTTCTTTTAATTTACATGCGTACCTTTTGGTTTACATCACCACCCTTCTGATCATCCTCAAGCTAGCTGTGACACTTTTCCAGCCTTTATCCCGACCTTTTTTTCTTCGTACAAATCCTTTTTAATATAATTTTAATAACTAGTTTTTTAACAATTATTTTTATAAAATGTTTTACTTAAATGTTATTTCCAGCTTTTATAATATTATCCGGCCTTCACGGCCTATCCGTAGAAAGTATTATTCGAGGGTTAGTAGAAGGCAGAGGGTTCTGGCTGATCACCTGACTCAGACACGTGATGTTGGTTCCTGACAAAAATAATATATATAATAATAATGAGTTTTTCTTTTTTGTTAAATCTTTTTTTTTATTAAATCTTTTTTCTTTCGTATAATTAACAACTTTTCTTTCAGATGCGTTGCTATTGCTGACACGAGTTTTCTCGTATTCTTTTCTTTTCTTTTTAACGTCGGGATCTTCGCGAGTATTTAAAATAATAACTTTTATATCGTGAGTTTTTTTTTTAAAAGGTTTTAAATGGAAAGCCTTTTTCCTCCAGGTTGCGTTTGGCTGGGGGTTTTTTTTTGTGTAAGTGAATCAGATGCTTATTTACACGGTTTCAAAAGGGTTTTAATAAGCTTTTTTATTCGGTTTTATATCGTATTTTTAATTTTATATTGCTAGTCGAATGTTTGTGTAAAAAAAGCAATTGAATTTTTGCAATAAACGAAGGGGTCAAAAGCCTTGTATTCGCTCTCTGCGTAGGTCACCAGAAGAATGAGTCAAATTGGTTCTTAAGATCGGGGATGTATTCTTCTAAAAAGGTGAAGGCCTCGGAAAAGTTTAAATACAGATTAGGCTGGTCCGTGCCCTTAGTGTGGCTTGGAGCCTCAGGCCATAACAGTCCTGGCCTGGGAGGACTGAGCAGGTCGCTGTGAGTCGGCCCATCACGACGGACCACTTGGATGTTCAGCCTGTTGACGAGATGAGACGAAGGTGACCGTCGCTCCACCGCGGTGATTCTTGTGCCGAGTCTCTTGCAGGGCCCCCAAACGATAGACATCGATCCAAATGCAAGATGAAAAACTGGCCGTCTCTCCGTCGCGCAGGCTTGCACCGGCCCTCGCTCGGACTGGCACGACCCCGGAGCTCGTGATCGCGCCGTCTAGACGGCCCGCGGCCTTCCGTCTGTCAACTCACGGCGGTGCACCACGCCAGCGCCGTTGCTCCTCCACACAAACACGATGTTGGCCCTCCCTCTGCGCCCGTCCCTGGCGACCATCAAGAGAAGGCGTTGACAAGGCCAGAACACTCTCGCGACCTGTGCCTACAGTACAGTACAGTACAGTACAGTACTGTACTGAACCTGGCACCAAGCCTCGGCGCGTTCGTGGGCCAGCACCGAAAGTCAATCGACGGCGGAAGGGCTTGGCGACACGCAGGAGCTGGCCTGGATGACGAGAGATCCTAAAATAAGCCGATTTCGACCAGAATGGCGCATCGTGGGGATGGGGCAGACGAGGTGCCGCAGGGACCTGGGAGCACCAGAGCTGCGGCTGAGGATGCGGATTCTGGAGCGGTCGCATGGGATGGCGCCTCAACCTCGAATCCAACAGCTCGTCGATTAAACTTCGCCTGGGACGGGGGCAGACCAACTGCAGGGGCGCCGGATCTTTCGAATAGCATGTCGGGAGCAGACAACCCTGCGAACGCTCCACCTTCTCTGACCTCGCCTCGCCCTCGAGACCGCGGGTACTCCCTGCGCAGATCGCTGTTCGCCCGGCGCGTGGAAGGGAGTGATGATATCGCAGGTGGAATCCAGCTCGCGGAGGCTGCCGCCGTTCGAGGAGGCCAGCGACGAGGCCAAGCACCCGATGGAGGCGGGAGAGATGGGACGAGGCCGCAGTGCGGCCTCACTGCTGCTCCTGTCCCAGCGAGCGAGAGAGACCTGTCCATCTCTACAGTTCCAGCTGCCGCGGAGGGACGCTATCCACACGAGACTGCGAGACGAGGCGAGGATGGGAAGGGCACAGCGGACTCGACTACGCGGGAGACGTACGAGATCTGGGCCCGGAAACTGGCACGAGAGAGTCACAGGCTGCAGAAGGCCAGGGCGTGGAGAGAACGCATGCTCACGATCATTCTTCGCCCGATGCCTCTGCTGCCGTCCCCGGATGGCCGCCATCTCGATCTCGATGCGGGGAGAGCAGGGCCGGTCGTCGACGAGCGCACCGGCAAAGCACACATCGGAAACTCGATTCGATCGTCCCGGTACACGGTGTGGAATTTCGTGCCCCGGCAACTGTGGTTTCAGTTCTCCAAACTCGCCAATGCTTATTTTCTCCTGATCTCCATCTTCCAGATGATACCGGGCCTGAGCACGACGGGCACCTACACTACGATCGCTCCGCTGCTGGTGTTCGTGTCGATCAGCATCGCGAAGGAGGGCTGGGATGATGTGCGGAGGTACACGTTGGACAAGATTGAGAACAACCGGGAGACGCTCGTGCTGCGGCCGTTCGGACCAGAGCCGGAGGCGTCTTCGGCAGATCTTGGACGGACCTTGAGAGATCTGGTGCCGAAGAAGGGACGTGTCAAGCTGGAGAGTGATGATTACGACGAAGGAGGGGGGGAGGGCAGGCACTGGAAGACTTTGAAGTGGCATGCGGTCAAAGTGGGCGACATCGTCAAGCTCCAGCGCGATGACCCCGTCCCAGCAGATATCGTGCTCCTCTCGGCATCCGGCCCCAACGGCGTCGCGTACATCGAAACGATGGCCCTCGACGGCGAAACGAACCTCAAGTCCAAACAAGCACCTTCCCCTCTGGCTGAACGCTGTGTTTCGGACGACACGATCGCAGCTTGCCGAGCACATATCGTGGTCGAAGATCCGAACCTGGATCTTTATCATTTCGACGGTAGGGTGACGGTTGGCCACGAGACCTTGCCACTGACGACTAACGAGGTGATCTTCCGCGGCAGCACATTGCGGAACACCAGCCATGCCGTCGGTATCGTAGTCAACACGGGCGAGGAGTGTAAGATCCGGATGAACGCCAACAAGAACCCTCGCACGAAAGCGCCCGCGATCCAGTTCATGACGAACAAGATCGTTCTCATGCTTGTCATCTTCGTCGTTCTCCTCGCTCTCTTTTGCACCATCGCCTACCAAGTCTGGGGCCATACGACGGAGGACGAGGCGTGGTATCTTGAGGGACTGAGTGTTCCGTTTGAGCAAATCATCTTTGGGTTCGTGATTCTGTACAACACGCTGATTCCGTTGTCGCTGTATGTCAGTTTGGAAATCGTCAAGATTGGACAGGTGTATCTGATGGGGGATGTGGAGATGTATGATCCGGTGTCTGATACCCCAATGGTTTGCAATGTGGGTATCACTGAGCGTCGTTGAGAGCGTGCACTGATTCTTGATAGACCACTACGATCCTCGAGAACCTGGGTCAGGTCAATTACATCTTCTCCGACAAGACGGGCACTTTGACGGACAACATCATGAAGTTCCGAAAACTGAGTGTCGCTGGCTACGCCTGGCTCCACGACTTCGACTTGCAGGAGGAAGCGGCTAAGCTCGAAGACGCTCACGACGCAGCTGCGCAAAGCAGGAGGAAGAAGAAGGGGAAAGGCATCGTGAAGCGCATCGCCAAGATCACCGTACCCGCTCGGCAAGCAAGTCACTGGAGGATGTCATCACTGTCAACTTCTACAGTCAGCCCATCAGCGTCGATTCGCAGATCGGGATCGGTCAACTTATGGAAGTCCACTGCTCGCCCCTCGAAAGCTCAGCCGGAGATGCGCACGGAAGACTTGCTCAAGTTCATGCAGAACAAGCCGCACAGCATTTTCACCAGAAAAGCGAAGCTCTTACTGCTCTCGCTGGCGCTGTGCCATACTTGTCTCCCCGAGGTGAAGGAAAATGGCGATATTGAGTTCCAAGCTGCTTCTCCGGATGAGCTGGCTCTTGTCAAGGCCGCTCAGGAATTAGGATATCTTGTCCTTGATAGATCTTCGCGATCCATCACCTTGACGCATCCTGGCGGGCCAGACTCGTCTGAGCAAGTCACCGAAACCTACGAGATCCTCGACGTCATTGAGTTCTCGAGCAAGCGTAAACGTATGTCCATCATCGTACGATTCCCCGATGGTCGGATATGTATCTTCTGCAAAGGTGCCGATTCGGCAATCATGCCGCGCCTCAAGCTTGCGCCGACGGCCATGCAAAAGAAGGCAGAAGTCTCGAGGCGATCGAGCGTGAGAAAGAGCCTGGAAGCCGAGGAAGCACTGAGGAGAAAGAGCATGGGCGAGAGCAGCCCTCGTGCTAGCTTCAACAGAAACAGCATGGGCCTCTCTCGCGGTCCCAGCATGAGCGCAAACCGCAAGAGCACCGGATACGGGCGCAACAGCATGGCAATCGCGAAACTCGAGCCCACGACTACGAGCGCGTCTGCATTAACGGGCCGCCTGGATGAGATGATCGACGAGGGACTTGTGTTGGACGAGGCGATGGTTTTTGAGAGATGCTTTCAGCACATTGATGATTTTGCCTCCGAGGGACTGCGGACTTTGCTCTTTGGGTACAGGTTGTTAGACGAGGAGGAGTACGAAAGTAAGCAGCAGCATCACTTGCTCGCGCCGCGAACTCGGAGTATCCATACTAACAGACTCCAGGTTGGAGGAAAGTCTACTTGGACGCCACGACCAGCCTCGTCGATCGCCAGCACTTGATAGAAAATGCCGGAGAGCTAATCGAGCAGAACTTCGACCTAGCAGGCGCTACTGCTATTGAAGATAAGCTGCAGAAAGGCGTTCCTGAGACCATCGACAAGTTGCGGCGGGCCAATATCAAAATCTGGATGCTCACGGGAGACAAGCGCGAGACTGCTATTAATATCGGGCACAGTGCTCGTATCTGCAAGAACTACTCAACGATGGTGATTTTGGATCACACGACCGGCAAACTCGAGCAAACCATGGCCGCGACGCTGTTGGACATCAGCCAGGGATCTGTTGCCCACTCGGTCGTCGTGGTTGATGGACAGACGCTTGCCGAGATTGATGGGAATGAGACCCTGGCTCTGCTGTTCTTCGACCTCGTCGTTCTCGTCGACTCGGTTATCTGCTGTCGAGCGAGTCCAAGTCAAAAGGCTTCACTGGTCAAGAGGGTCCGGACCAAGGTCAAAAAGTCACTTACTCTGGCCATTGGAGACGGTGCCAATGACATTGCCATGATCACGGACGCTCACGTTGGTGTCGGTATCAGTGGAAAGGAGGGCCTGCAAGCTGCTCGTATCGCGGATTACTCGATCGCGCAGTTCCGTTTCCTGCAGCGCCTGCTCTTCGTCCATGGACGGTGGAACTACGTACGCACCGCCAAGTACATTCTAGCGACTTTCTGGAAAGAGTTACTGTTCTACCTGCTGCAAGCTCTGTACCAGCAATGGAATGGCTACACCGGCACTTCGCTGTTCGAGTCGACATCCTTAACGGTCTTCAACACGTTGTTCACCTCGCTCTGTGTCATCTTCCTCGGCATGTTCGAGCAAGATCTGAACGCGAGCACCTTGCTAGCCGTGCCAGAACTCTACATCAGCGGACAGAACAACGCGGCATTTAATTTCAAGGTGTACGCTGGATGGATGTTCATGGCCGCATCGGAATCTGTCATCATCTACTTCATCATGTTCGGCCTCTTCGGCGAAGCGATCTTCACCCGCGACGACGACCTCATGGCCATGGGCACCCTCGCGTTTTCCGCAGCGGTGATCTTCATCAACACCAAACTCCTGTGCCTCTCCACCCCGTTCCGTCTCCTCGAGCATCATGCTAACGCGCGGAACAGTCTCATCGAAATGCACAACAAGACCATCATCCCTTTCCTGGGCTGGGCCACCACGGTCGTCGGCTGGTTCTTCTGGACCCTCCTCCTCGCCGCCGTGTTCAAGCCCAACAAGACCTACGTCCTCTACGCCATCAAAGACGGCTTCCTGAAGAGCTACGGCCGTGACCTCCTCTGGTGGCTCGTCCTACTGCTCACCCTCGCTGCCCTTGTCCTGCTGGAGCTGGGCGTCAGCAGCGTGCGCAAGGCGTTCTGGCCGACGGACGTCGATCTTTTCCAAGAGCTGCAGCGCGATCCGGGCGTGCGGAGGCGGTTCGAGGAGGCCCTCGCCCGGGACGCTGGTGTTGAGCCCGCGCCCGGTCGTGGTCATCCGGATCCCACTCTCACCGCAAAGACGAGTGCGGAGGCGGAGGCGTGGAGGGAGGGCGAGATCCAGGAGCTGCTTGATAGACCGCGCGTTATGCACGGCAGGGGAGAAGAGGCGGAGGCCGCGACGGAGGTTGTGAAGAGCCCTGTTGCGACGGGGGTCGGGGGCAGCGGGCACGTCAAGAGCGGGAGTGAGAGCGGCAGCGGCCATCTGACGCGGAGGAAGATGTCCGTGGATCGGGTCGTGGATAGCGGCGAGGGCATGAAGACGAAGGCTCGGGGTAAGGCGAGAGCCAGCGTCGATCTTGTCGGGGGGGGAGAGGAATTCGATTGATCCGGTGCGTGTGGGCGTAGGCGTGGGCGTGACTGACTGACTGAGTTGGTGTTGAACGAAGCCTACCGAATTGACGAAGTCACGAAGAGCTAGCTAACTGTACAATCCGACCCTGCTGACGGCCTGCTTTCCTTTTCTCTCGTCGGCACGCACGGCGTGGGGAGGTGGCGCGCGATGGGAGCCTTGGTTCGGCGACGCGTAGGATAGCAGCAGATGTGCATCCATATATATACGTACAGTAGAATACCAAACAATCGATCGACCGATCGATCCATTCATTCATCCATTTATTCATTCACCCATCGTACAAGACGCTTCTGGGCTTTCTAGACCTCTGTTTGATCTGATCAGTTCTGATCTGTGTTATTCTGATCTGATCTGATCTGATCTGATCTGATCTGATCTGATCTGATCTGATCTTATCTGATCTGATTTGTTCTGTTCTGATCTGATTTGTGTTAATCTGATCTGATCACACATACGGTGCTCGCTCGCTCACTGTGGAGGAGCGGTGATGGGCGATAACCACGCCAGCAAGCAGGCCTCTTCGTGGACTCGAATAGACCCTGTATGTCTCTCTCTCTCTCTCTGCAGAACCGGAGTCCACACAAAGGCCAGAAGCACGCACTGAAACCGTACCATACCGTGCCGTGTATGGCGCGGTATAGGTGAGCGTTGGTTGCAACACCTCGCACCCATCGCACCTGTGGCGGGATCGCGTCCGGTCGTGATGCACGGTCTTCATCCCGCCGGCCGCGCTTTCGTCTGCTGTGCTGGGGGGCTTTGCTATAGTACCTGCCTGCCCTCTCTTATGGATCGTGGATCTCGGTGCTGTGCTGTGCTGTGTTGTGCCAAACCAAAAGGCGAGGAGAGACAGCTGCCTCCGTGGCGGAGGCGGAGGCGGCGGCGGCGGCGCCGGCCAGGGACAGTCGCGTGTTGATTGGTACTGTACTGACTGTACTTTACCGGGGAGGGGGCGCGCCAATGGACGGCCATGACCCGTTTGGGAGAGCCTGGATGGCGTCTGAGAACGTCGGCGATGGTAGGGATGCGAGCTGGGCGAGAGGAGTGATTGATGTGTGGTGTGTGGTATGTGGTGTGTGGCATGTGGTATGTGGTATATGGTATGTGGTTAATGGTACGTGGTGTGTAGTTGATGTAAGGTATGCGTGGGAACATGCCGTTGGACTGGGTGTGGCATCAGTGGTCGTGTGGGCGACTGCTGGGTGGCTATTGGGGGCTTTTGGACACCAACAGTTAACCGCGATGTGCTAGAGAAGCAAGCCGGCCTTATATGTCTTCTACAATGGGTTCAGAGTCGCGAGCTGGTCCTGTATCTCCTACTGCATCACATGTTCCTCGAGGATTCTGTACAGTCGTTGGGGGGTGGTTGCTGGTCGGATCCAAACGGTGATGGTACTCCCTTCCTAAGCCGACTATTCTCTAGAAGAGTAGCGAAAGTGGTAAGACGAAATTCAAGCTGTAGCTGGAAGATGGTGATCGAGGTGTGGTGTTGTTGTTCAACATTGTCGATTTTCGCTTAGCTGTAATCATCACATGCACCAACCCCGGCCCCTCTCTGGGAATGGAAAGGGAGCGCCAAACATGCTACAGTACATGCAAGCCTACCGCTCGCCGTCCTCTTCAACGAGGAAACGCAATAGCAAACACGTCTTTTTTCATCGACGCCGAATGGACTCGAGCGTGCGTTAGTGCTCCTCGGAACCACCGCACCCATCTTTGAGAAAAGCATTCGGCAAGCGACGGTTCAATCACGACCATCTACTGTATGTACTGTACTGTAATGTACAGTACGAGCGATCACAGTTCTGGCACATCTCCAACTCAGAAAAGTTCTCTGTGCGACGGTCCTTCCAAGTCTTCTACCCGCTAGTGCGCTAAGTCCAGCCGCCCATTTGCAGAATACTGAGAAACGCATAGTGAGAAACCTAGTTGTATCCTTGACTTTCCATCTCTCGTCACCTATTCGCGAGGTACTGTACTGGATGCAATGCTTTCTGGTGGTACAGAACAATGTGTGGTACTGCTATGTACCGTACGGTAGAAGCAAGGGTGCATACCCACACTGGGTTTATGCCGTCTTCCTCAACACCAGGATTATCGTGGGCTGGGTGTCAAGTCCAAGAAAGGAATTTTGCTACGTTGCAAAGGAGCACTACCCCTCGAGCATCAACTGCAAAGCAACCACAAGAGACTGTACATGCTGTCTCCCCATGACTTACACAGACATGTCCACGTGACTCGTGCTTCCGATCATCGCCTCCTCCTGTACTGACAGTCAGTACAGTGCAGTACTGTACAGTACTCCACAGTCACAAACACCCTTCTCCGGAGACATATCCGTACCACCCGCCCCCAGAACCCGGATCCCACTCTTGGGACTTACACTCCGTACACAGGATGCGGTATGTATGCTGCAGTATGTACTGTACTGTACTATGTACCGTAGCCTACTCCTCTGGCCCACCGAGCATGAATCGGCTGCACATACTTTCATGGCAGAGTAGCCTGCGGTCTGGAACGCTGTGAGGCATGAACTCAAACGGTCCCCTCCACCCAGAACACATCAAGGAGAACGTCAAAAGTACGGTACGTGATTCGTGTCTAGACCCCAGCGATGCGGGCGGGCATGGTTGTACCCAGCTCGGGGGGTCCGTCGTCGAACACGCCTTTTCTGATCGTCGGCTTCGTAAAAGGCAAAGGAGCCAAAGGCAAAGTACTGTACTGTACTGTGTTCGGGATTTCCAGAGAAAGGACAAGCCTGAAAGAGCCACGGGAACGAAAGATGCTCGCCTTCTCGTGGGAGCACCCGAACGGTTCGAATTGCCCATGTCGTCCTCCTGGGACAAGACCGTCGTCGACTGTCGACAGGTACTGACTGTATGTAGGTACATACATACTATGTACATAGGTGTCAGTACCTACATACAGTATATACAGTACAGTACAGTACAGTACCTACTTATGTACTGTACTGTATGTACAATACAGTACCTACGGTACGCATAGTACAGTACAGTACCCACCATGTACTACACACAGTGTTGTTTACTTACGTACCCACTCTCCATCTCCGACTTCATCCCCCTCCCTGCCTGTCTGTCTGGCTGCCAGGCCCGAGAAACATCTACATCTCGGGTAAAAAACCGGAAAACAAACAACATCAACAACAACAACACAACCAAAGGAAAAACCAAACAGATTGCCCCATCTCTACAGTACTCCGTGTTGCATATCACTTTATGTACATACACAGACCCCCCCACACCGGACCCCATCCCCGTCCCCATCCCCTACCCCGGCCTTCACGCCCAACTCCACCTCCACCTCCACCTCCACCTCCACAACCCCTCACCCCTTACCCCTCAACTTCCCCCCCACCCCCCCACCGAAAGAACCCTTCCTGCATCCCCGAACTCTAATGGGAAGTACCTTCCCAATACAGACAACAGCTCTCGCGCACTGTGCACATACACATACTTCGAAGTACACAGTACACATACATACAGTATGATCCATGATCCATGACCCATGACCCTGATCCATGATCCGTGAGCCAGGAGCCGCGCAGGACGGTACCGCACCCTAGCGGAACCGTTGGACTATCGGTCCTCGAACCCAAGCAAGGAAGGCAAGGGCTTGCTTGGTTGCTTGCTTGCTTTCGATGAGAGGAGAGGAGAAGAGAGAAGAGGGAAGAGAGGAGAAGAGAGAAGAGGGAAGAGAGGAGAAGAGAGAAAAGAAGAGAGAAGAGAGAAAAGAGAAGAAGAAAAGAGAGATGATGAGAAGAGGAGAGGAAGAGCAAGAGAAGCAAGAAAAGCAAAAAGAGAAATGCCACGAGATCAACACCTACCGACCTCGAGCCGTCTGCTTCTTTCTTGTATACAGAGTTTTCGAGACCTGCAAACGATGAAAGGCGTCCACAACACCGCTAGACGAGACACGTGGGCCCGGGCAAACACAGATGAGACAGCATGCGATGTTCATCGACTTCATTTTCTAAAGCCAGACCACGTCCGTGGAGGCACGTAGCGCCACCCCAGCAAGCCACCTGAGGCCGGCACATGCACCTTCATTTAGAGCACCATCCGGGAATCATGAGTGAAGCAACCATCCCACCCAGCCTGTGGCACCATCCAAGCCAAACTGCAAACCCTCTACGCCGTTCTTTTGTATGCAAATGACCCGCGCAAGCAAAAGGCACCTAGCAAGCAGAGCAGACCCCGAGGCCCGGCATCTTTTGCCTGACCTCTTCGGGAAGAATGAAGACACCAGATGGAAAGAAAAGGAGAAAAGAAGAGAGATGTAAGTCGCTGAGCCCGCCCCGTTCATGCACCGTGTAATGCCGTGTTCGTAAAGCCGTAATCTTTCCTGTCGTCTCAAATTACCAACACCCACATTGTGTGGTGCTGCAGGGGGAAAAAAACACATGAAGTGAAAGGTGAGAAAAGCATCGCAACGTGTATGGGTGTACGGGTAGGCATCGTCAAAGCAGGCCAATGTGGCGAATGAGTCGTGGCTCATTGAAACGCGCAGTGGGTATTGGGTATCGTTTGGTCAACTGGCTTATGCATGGCGTGAAGAGCTCGAAAAAAATCGAATGTCGTTCAAGGATTCGGTAGCGTGTAAGCTGGGTCTCCTTCGCGGGGCTGCTCCTGTTCGGCCTGACACGCGTCATCTTGAGCATCTCGAGCCTCAGCCTCGGCCAAGGTCGCCACCGCAGTTCCGCTGTCGTGAGATGTGTCGTCGCCGTCAGGTTTGTGGTCGTTGTTAACACTTCCGTCTCCAAACGTAGACCCTGAGCTAGAGGAACTGTTTGTCCTATATGCTTCAGGCTTTTGAGCAAGAGCTTTGGAAGCAAGTGTGGCCAACGTGGTACTGTGGCTGTCGCCGCCGCCCTCGTTCTCACTGACATCTTCGCTGGGACTTCCCTCATTTCCAGAACTGGTAGGTCGGGTCATGATGGCGTCCTTCAGAGCCTTAGCCTTGGCCATCATCTGCGTAGCTTGCTGCTCGGCACGCTCAGCCTTGATTTGCTTTCGCCACATGTTGTAGTAGCGGCCCTTCTTCTCTAGCAGTTCTTTGTGAGTGCCAGCTTCGTCGACTCGGCCAGCATGGAGAACGACAATCTGATCGGCACTGGTGATCGTTGACAAACGATGACTGAGAGGCGGTTAGTGATTTGGCTTGAAAGTAATGACGTAGCAACTTACGCAATGACGAGCATAGTCCTACCCTGAGACAAGGTTCTCAATGCCTCTTGGATGTTCTGTTCGGTGTCTGAATCCAGAGCTGCCGTAGCCTCATCTAGCATGATGATGCGAGGGTTCTTGATGATAGTTCGAGCAATGGCCACACGTTGCTTTTCTCCACCGCTGAGTCGAAGACCACGCTCTCCAACTTTAGTATCGTACTGGTCCGGGAAGGCCATGATCTTATCGTGAATAGAAGCTGCGCGACAAGCTGCGTAGACTTCCTCGTCCGTAGCCTTCTGATTGGCGTACTTCAGATTGTACATCAGCGTCTCATTGAACAGAATGGTGTCCTGTGGAACTACGCCAATGTGTCGTCGCAGAGAGTCAATGGTGATATCCCGGACATCGGTGCCATCGACTTGAATGCTTCCATCTTGAGTATTGTAGAATCGGAAGAGGAGTCTGAACACGGTCGACTTCCCGCCTCCGGATTCCCCAACAAATGCAGTTGTAGTACCGGGGTTGCAGTTGAAGCTGAGGTTTTCCAGGGCAGGCTTGCGTTGATCGTAAGAGAACTTGACATTCTGGAAGCTGATCTGGCCTTCGCAGGTCGGCATAGCCTTAGCTTCTGGTTCATCAATTACCGTTGGTTGTTCCTTGAAGAGCTCGAGGAGTCGTTCTCCGCTGATCATCGCGCTCTGCACACTTCGATAAAACGAGCCAAAGAAATTGAGGGGCTGTTGAAGTTGCGCCATGTACGTCAACAGAGTCACGAAATCTCCAGCCTTGCGGGTACCAGTGGTGACCTGGTATGCTGAAATGAAAGATGTGACCAGTAGACCGGTCATGAACACCATGTTCTGTGAGATGTTGAGAATGTTGAGGGAGATAGTGACCTGATACTCCATTGCCTGAAAGGCAATGACTGCGTTGCGATATCTCTTGAACTCATATTCCTCGGCATTGAAGTACTTGACGGTCTCATAGGAAGTGAGAGAGTCGTTCTTGACCGCATCTTCCTCTCGGCTCAGGTTTGTCATTGCTCGTCTCTGAGTAGATCGCCATCTGGCCATCCGGATTGTGAGGTAGAGGTAGGCGAACGTGATGATGGCGACCACCAAAGCATAGTACGCATCTAACGCAAGACCAAAGTACACGATGGCAACGCCCAAGTCAACGATCATGGGGAGAACCTGAAACGTGATTTGTTCGAGGAAATTGTTGATGGCGTTGCCTTTGCTCAGAGCGGACAAGACTTCTCCTGTTCGCTTGCCCAGGTGAAAGTCAAGACTGAGACTGTGTACATGCTCGAAAGACGCTGTAGTCAATGCTCGATACGAGTATTGAGAGATGGGAATCCACAGGACAGATCTGATGGCTCCCAGGATACCGCCGGTCCCTTGAAGGAACTTGAACCCAATGAGTATGGAGATTGAGAGCCAAGGCATGCCGTTATTCTGCCCTTCTCGGCTGGCGAGTTGATTGGTGAGACGACCCAGCTGTATAGGCACAGCAATGTTGACCACCCGTTGGAGGACAACCAGTAGGAAGCATATCAACACCACAATTTGAAGCCGCGCAGATCTGCTGGGCCACAGGTAGGGGAAGAAGAGAGAATAACCTCTGAGGTATTCGTACCAAGTCTTGTTTGGCTGGACGGTCGGCTTGTAGAACGCGGGCTCCTCTGTGCTCTTGCGCGCGCTCGGCGTAACGGACCCAGCAGCAGGTTCGCCATTGCCAATAGACCCGTTATCAAGAACATGGCCATTTCCATTCGCTAGGCCGTTGATCAGGAGGGGGGATTGTTCGTCGGGAGTGCCTCGTGACTCGCTCCGTCGACTGTAGCTGCGTTCGAGGGAGAAGACAATGTAGAACCCAAAGAGGGCCAAGAGAATGATGACACGGGCGATGTCGATGGTTAATTGGACAGCCTCCCAATCGGTGGGCGACTTGTAGACCTTCTCCCTGTTGGCCTTCTTCAGGGAATTGATCTCCTTGTGTGGACTGGTATATAGTGCAATGTCTCCTCCAAGTAGCAGGAGCTCCACGACGGTCGAACCCCCCACGTAATCTGGTGGGCAAGATTGGGAGAAGGGGTTGTATCGACCAGGGAGATCAGGACGATACTATAGAAGAACGCCGATGCACAAATGTATATCTGTTGTCGAAAATTAGCCAATGCTTGACCAGGTGAAAATGGGAGTGATTTGTTGCTTACCGCGGTAGCCTCTCCACACCACCAGCCATTCACGCTCTTCGCAAGGGCATGAGCTATGACATTGACCGCGTTGGCCACAAAGGTCGCAAGAAGTGCAGCCGAAAGGTAGAAGAAGAGCAGCTTCTTTCCACGACTGAAATCCTTGTCCTTCTTTCTCTTTTCTCGCTCCTCTTGGTTCTTCCGAGCGGTGCCACGGGGCAAAGGCTTTCCACCAGGACCAAGTTGCACTGGACCCAAAGCCTCTGTGGCGCTCTCGGCGGAGAGAATGGAATTTGTAACGAATGCCACTAAGAAGACGACGAAGAGGGCGGGTGCCGAGTAGAAATGGACGAAGTCGAGAAGGCCGGTCGAATTCGAAATTCCATCTTGGACTCCCAGCGGCGAGCTCAGCTCCAACGTTTCTCCTGCCATTACAATTATGATATAGGCCCGTTTTTTTTTTTTCTTCTTCTCCTCCGCCCGCTTCAGAAATCCGGTTCGCTCGAGGGTCGTGAACAGCTCATGGCACCTTCAATTGAACGAAGCTTCAATTGAGATGTTTCGAGAGAGACGCGAAGCAGTTGCAGCCTCGGTACGGGGATTGCCACCTGCAAGATCACACGATAAGGTCAGCAAGCGCGGTTTTTTGCTCAGGCCCGCATCGAATGCACAGGTGGGGTGGCTGGTGGCAAGGTGGCACAGAGCTGAGGTGGTAGAGGCGACCGCCCATACGTACAGTGGAAGTGGTATTATCGAGTGGCGTCGTCCCTCTTGGATTGACAAGGAATGGAGGAAGAGGAAGAGAGAAAGCCAGTCCAAGATGGGGGGGGGAGACGCGTAAGTAAAGGAGGTAAGGCGAAGGTTGCAGGCGTCAGCACGAGAATACCTAGGAGGTAAATAGTCCCCCTCCGAGGCGGCTGGAGATCGACGGACGACCCCTCTAGGTGCTGATCTCAAGCACTGGACCTGACCTGCCCTGCCCCTCTGCCCTGTACTGTGTACCGTGCTAGGGTGAAATCGACCTGTGCTATCGAGACCAGGGTTGGGCGCGTGCAGCTGCGGGAGACGACTGACACCAACCAGCGAGAGGCCGCACGGGAATCTGCTGCTGTCAGGGTGCGTGCGTGTCGGCGGGCGTTCGTGCAGGGGAAGCTGGAGGGAGGGAGAGGGAAAGGGAAAAAAGGAAGAAGGCCAATGAAGAGAAGAAAGAGGGAAGACAAGGAGGAGAGGAGGAGAGGGGCGATATCGCGGTGGAGAAGGGGGGTGAAGCTGAGGGGGGGAGGGGGAGGGGGGAGGTTGAGGTCGAGGTCGAGGTCGAGGTGGAGGTTGAGATCGAGGTCGAGGTCGAAGTCGAAGTCGAGGTTGGAGTGGTGTGCATAGGAAGTCCTGTCGGTCGTCGCGTGTTCTCCACCCAAGCTTCTAGATCGAGAGCGGTGGGTCGGTCGGTGTACAGTAAAGTACTGCACATCGTCCTGTAGCGTTCGCTTCTCTGGTACCTCCAGGACATCCAGTTTGGACCGTCGGTTGGAGCAGTCACCGCCCCAGGCTAGACCACTCCCGGCTTCACGAGACGACCGACTCCAGGACGAATAAGCAATCTACATAAGAACCCAAGACTCGGATGCCCAGCAAGTGGAGACCGTATCTGTCAGAGACGAGACTCGGGGTCCCGGTCGACGCTGAATTGCCGCAGCGTGTCTCTCGGTCGAAGCTTGCGGAGCAAGGCCCGGGAGTCCAAGATTCTGATCCCCCAAACTCTGGATCCTTCGGCCATGTTTGGGGACCATGCTCCGTATAGACACACATACAGGACAGACACACATACAGGACAGACACACAGACAGACATACAGGCATACAGGCATACAGACACACAGGCATACAGACATACAGACATACAGGACAGGCATACAGGACAGGCATACAGGCATACAGGCATACTACATACAGACATACATACACGCATACAAACAGACACACATGCAGACAGACATACATACATACCTACACATAAACACATAGATGGGTCGTGCAATATCTCCCCTACATACTCTCCCCTTCCTGCTCACCTCGTGCATTCCACTCGACGCTGAATCTCTGGTCCGGAAGGGCTCTCGATCATGCCGGCTTGACCTCCTCTCTGCTCGTTTCGGCACATCCTGAACAAGGTTCAATCGCGGCGATAGAGTTCGAGACGGCTTGGTCTCCCTTCCGCCTCGGCCTCTGCCTGCTAAAGAAACGATGTCGTCTTCCATCTCCATAAAGGCATGCGAGGCGCGGTCTTGCGCGTCGCCATCATGCGCGGTCCATTGGCCGACTGGCCTCCGGATACAATCAAGCTTCCTAGATGTCCTGGACCTATGTATATCTCTGGATCTCCCCATCCCCCCATCCCCCCGCAAGTGGACACTTTCCCTCGATCCTTTGTGCGCGCTGGGCCTTCCGACGGGACGCTCCCACTCAGGTGTCCCAACGCAACCCTTCCCGGTCGCTGGCGAGGAACGAGTCGCTGCGTCAGGATCTGGATGCCCTTTCAGGACATCCCGAGAGATGGACGGGGAAGAGAGCGCCGATCCAGACGAGTATGTGTACTGTGTGTGTAGTTGTGATTTCGATGCATGTGCGGGGATACAGGACATACGAGATGGAGACAGGCATTTGCATGCCTGAAGAAGTATGTGTATACTTTTTCTAAAGGCACACTCTCCCGGCACTCATGCCCTCGCACAGTGCTTGCTCCTGTACGTGTACTGTGTACAGTATTCCGAACTGTACTGTACTGTACTACTCGTCATTCTCCTTCTAGTCCATCGATGCCGCCCACACCCATTTCGCGGTTGTCCACACCACCTTGGGGGCCGCAGCGCAGACACGGTTTGCTACTCTAGCCCAAGCTGTGTGTAGTCGCCAGGTCCAATCATCTCGCGACGCCATCGGACGCCCAAGTCTCCCTTCTGACCTCCAGACTTGCGGTGCAGGACCGATCACCTCCTTTTCTGTGCGCACACTACCACACTACCACACCACCACACTACCACACCACAACACCACCACACCACCACCACCGCCCCGTCCCAGGCTCGAACATGATATGACCTCTCTGTCGTGTCGGTCTCGCTCTCGCTCTCATGCGATCGTGGGCCAGCCGGGAAACGCCCCAGGTCACACCGCCCGCCTTCCCACCCCACCATCCAATCCACTCAGTCATCGCTGCAGCCAGTTCCTTAGCTCCCCTTCTCCCCTTCTCCCTTCTCCCTTCTCCCCTTCTCCCCGCCATCGTGTCTTTCGCATGCAACGAACGACGCTGCTCTGCCGCCGCCGCCGCCGCCGCCGCCCCCGAGCAGATCTCACGAACGACCGCGTCCCGGCTCGCAGAAGGCGGTCCCTGCTCCGCTCACCTCACCCAGCGCCGTATCGAAATCGCAGCGGGCGAGGCCTTCGAGGATTCGTCGCCGTGGTCCTGCGTGTCGGACCGCAGCCTCCCCCCGAAATGTGACTCCATCCAGCATGTCCCCCAATCGACCGAGCTGACACACGTGGTTGGGCGCCTTGCGCGCTCGAGGATCGACCCAGCCGGTACGGTACAGTACAGTACTAGACGAGGCTTCAGAGGCTTGACTGCCTGCGACGGTCTGCCGCATCTTGGGGACCTCGGGACGGCTAGCTCTGCGAGCTGCTCACTATGACAGTACTGCCGCTCTGCAGTGCTGCACGCAGCTTTCCGGAAGCCGAAAGGCTCTCCCCGTCCCCATCCCTGCCCAGGCGATTCTGGCAAACCACTGACTGTCCCGTGAGGTCGGCGGCTTAGATGGCGGCGGCTTGACGCTAGCAGCGGCAGCAGCGGCAGCAGCATGTTTTCCGTTGCGCTCAGGACACGGCTCTTGCTTGCTCTTAAAGATCTTGCCTATGGTTCTCGTCACCCTTCTCATCCGCTATCGTCCCCGCGCTCCCATCCAGCTGTACAATACTGGACTGGACTGGACTGGACTGGAATGGAATGGACTGTACTGTACTGTACTGTACTGCACTGTACGTAAATACCACCTCTGTGCAGCCAGTGCCCTGCGTCATGCACTGCCGTCCCTCGATGCAGTTCGTGGCCGCGTCGGCCGGCCTAAGCGAAGACTCCTCCCAACCTTAATTGGACACCCGCAATACCAACGCAGCTCACGAATTCCCCCCCCCCCCCCCCCCCCCCCCCCCCAAATCCGATTTTGCCAGGCGGTCTGTCCTGCATGAGGCCTCGAGATCCATATGTCCGTGCTTCGCGGCTCTGTGTGACGGACGTTGCTTACATATTTAGCCCTTGACGACGAGCTCGATTCATGCTTGGACTTACTGTATGTACTGTACTGTACTGTACTGTACTGTACGTGCCCCGGCTTCAAAGTGCAGCGAGCGGTGAGGGAATTAAGTTGTCGATGGACCAGGCAGGCAAGCAAGATCCCTAGCAAGCGGAAGCAGTCGATCCAGCAAGCAGGAACCCTCAAACGCTCAAGCGCTCAAGCGCTCAAGAGACGCCCTGTCCTCTCTTGCACCGCCACTGCTACGGAGCATACAGTACAGTACTGTTGACGGCCCAAAGTCTACGCAAACGATGCAGCAGCCCGTCATTCCAGGTTGCTCGGAAAGAAAGGCTTGAAAGCGCGGTTCCGACGTTGGCTCTGGCAGCGGCATGTACAGTACAGTACAGTGCGGTTTTGGCTTTGGCAGGAATTGCACCTCTCTGCAACGCATGTCGTGCCTGAGATCCATACAGTACTGTACCTCTCGCTCGAAGGGACCACAGCAAGTGCAAGCGACTCATGTTTGCGGTCACTACAGTACTAACACTCCACTGCAGGAAAATGGCCCCAGGCTAAGCTCCACGAGTCTGAAGCCGTGGACGATCGATGCGCTGCTATCTCTCGAAGTGATCACGTCCCGATACACATGGCACCGCATCGCACTACATTGCGTTCTCCGTCTCTAGATTGTTCTTTGCACTTCGGCTTGCATCTCTTCCTTTCCTGTTCCGCTCTCGCTCGACACGTGGGTCCAGCAGAATGGACCTGCAGAGGGCTACATGCTTGCCCAGATCAACCACGCGACGCATTACCAGTTCCAGCTCACACTTTCCCCTAAAATGCTAGCGAGTTCTCCCCCCATATCCCCAGACCCCCGTCAAGATCACGGTTTCTTCCCCCGCCATTTCGCAGACTACACATAGAGGTTGGGGTCTGCACCTCTGAACCCACCTCTGAACCCACCTCATCGACCATCTCTCCCTCCCGTACGTGCTGCCCAGCCATTGGCGGCCCCCCTTGCCCCGGCCATTCAGCCAGCCGCGAGAGTTCATGTTTCCCGAACGGGCGCTAGGTAGAACAGTCTCCGAAGTAGCGGTATGGTCCCTAGGGGGGCCCGGGAGTCTGGTTGCTTGCATACGGGATCTCGCCGTGCTAACCCTAGTGGCCGAGGACGCGAAACCTGCATGGGGCCCATGGGAAAGAAAGTCCGGGTCGCGGGAGAGATCTGACAGTGACGACGTATGCGGTACGGTACTGTACAGTACTTACTTGCTGTACTTTACTGTACTGTACATACAGTACATTGGCGATGGGAGATATAGAGTTTCGCATCCTCGCCCACACTGATTGCTTCGGGGGACTCGACAACGAGACCAGGTGAACGGTCATGTGATGTCCGTATCTGTCAATTGGCTTCAATGACCGGACCACATTGGCGTGGCCGGCCTGTTTGATGTTGCCAGTCGGGCGAGCGAGGACTTTGAATCATTAGAGATCATCACCGCGCGGGCGCACCGTCAATGAGAAGGCGTGGCACGTAATATCTTGCTGAGCTCCCAGATACATCATCCATCATGATACCTGGTACATGCAAGAGTCCGAGCGCATCAGAGACATGCTGCCGCCTCTCTGCTGCTCCGGGACCCGGTCTCGGTGACCCCAGGAAGTTGCCGATTCTGACAGCATGCACCACCAACCATTTTGGGCGGTTAGCGAGATGTCCAACTCGGCAACTTCCTGGGGCCACCGAGAGCTTGGGTAAAAGCAAACACACGATCAACAGCAGAACGCTCTCGATCGTCAGGAAGAAGGGGAAAAAGAAATACACATGCTGCTTGCTTCCAGCATGACACAGTCATAGACTCCGGGTGAACACTTTGAATTACGCATGCACACGATCCCAAAAGAAAAGAAGCACAAGCACCCAAAGCTAGGTTTCAGACAATACACAACCACGCTCGCTCGACCCCACACACATACACCATTCAAGACATTGGGGCCTCCGTCATGCAAGCAGGCCGTTGCGGGGAAGCCGGAAGGAAGGATGAAGAAAAGGAAATGCCAGGTTCCCAGAAAGAAACATGCAAACACTCGCTCTCCAAGACCCTCTTCCTCAGACTTACCCAGATGGCCACACCACCCACACCACCCACCCCACCGGTCTCTCTCTCTCTCTCTCTCTCTCCTCTCCTCCCCAGCAAGGCCCGGCAAAAGAGGAAAGGGAGGCACGGGACGAGGAACGAGCAACGAGCACTGAACTAGCCCTTACAACCCCTCCCAGGCTCCCCAGCATCTGTACACCGTTGAACCCGCGGGCTGCGTTCGCTGGCTTGGGGCCTGGCCCGCGACCGAGGGGGAAAGAAGAGAGCGAGAGAGGGCAAAGACGGGAGGAAACAGGAGCCGGACCGAACGTAGGCCAAAAATAATTTTGGCAGGAAAAGACAGTGTGAGAGAGAGAGGTGAAGAACAGGAGAAGCAGAGCCGAGACCGACACTCCCCCACCCATGTGGAAAAGAAAGACGGAGGATCCGCGCGTGACTTGCCACCACTCCATAGCGGGTGATACAGTACAGTACAGTGCAGTACAGTACAGTACAGTACGAGCGGGCTCCGCAGCAAGGATGCAGATGAAAACGACCATCAGCGGTGGATTTCCGGCTTTCCTTGAAGCCGGCGCTGATCTTCGTTCCAAGTCCTACAGTTTATGGCGCGTTGAACGTGCGAGAGGGTTTGAAGGTATCAACATCGTATGAAAGTTCGCTGCGAAGAGGAAGAAGAACGGCAGTGGTGCAGTAGGGGTGAACATGAAGCTGAACATGGAGCCTAAGAGAAAGACAAAAAAAAAAAAAAAAAAAAAAAAAAAAAAAAAAACCCCCAATGAAAAGGACAACGAAGTTTGATTCATCTCATTAAATTAAAGCCAGCGCGCGCGTATTGTACAATCAACCAATCAATCAGTCGCACCCATTAGAAACACTTTGTACGGGGTGATATCAATACAAGAAGCGAAAATCCGGTCGTCTCAACACCATCTTCCTCCTCTTCCTCTTGCGCCTGCATCCTGTGCCTGCTCGTCTCGACAAGCATGACGTGAGCTGGATAAGGCTGGTGACGGATCTCCACGGGACGCGTCCGGGATCGGGCAGCTAGGCCAGTCCCTACACCATTGTGAGACTGTCTCTCCCCTTTCAGGGTCTCAGTGGCACCCCCGCCGCGTGCGTGGCCCAACACAGGCTTGCGTGCCGTGTGTGTGGGCGCGTGTGGCCGCCGGATCAAGCTTTCCTCCTGGGAGGAGCATTCTCTTTCCGATTCGCAGATCCGTTGGACGGTGGCTTGACCCCGCTGCTCTTCGCACTCGCGTACGCATCGTTGCCGTCCATAGGCTGTCCGTTCAGGAGCATGACCGCCGGGCTTGCGGTGCCCTCCTTCAGGGCTCGCCTCTCTCGGTCCTCTGCTTCCATCCTCTGCTCCTCCTCAAACTCATTCTCGTCGTTGTCGCTCCTGTCGTCTTCCGCGGTGCCTACAAACACGAAGCGGTATGCAATGCGCAGGATGTAGAATAGCCAGAAGAGGTTCAGACCTTGGAGGGCGGCGAGCAGGGTGGTGGAGATGACGTGCGAGAGCGGGCACTTGTACTGCTCGGCGGCCCAATCCAGTTCATAGGGGCCGACGGTTTTGAATTCGTTGAACTCGGAGTAGAGGATGCGCAGGTTCAGGTAGTGGCGCAGGTAGATCCAGGAGACAACGAAGAAGCCGAAGTAGGGCCCGACAAGGGGATGATCGAGGTAGTTGAGGGTTTTTGAGCTCTGAACCAGCACTAGTCAGCATAGCCGCGTGGCAGGATTCAGCATGAGAACTCACAGCGAGGAAGAAATCGCTGATGTCGTGGGTGATGAAGACCCCCAGGCCCATGTAGGTGAAGTGAAAATGGTAGCTCATGAAGATGAGGGCCAGAGACACAACGTGGTGTCCAACCAGCTCCCTGAAATCCTTCCTGGGCTTCTCCATTCCCAGCATAAGGACAATGGCTTGCTGGGCCCAGTATGCCGCCTGGAAAAGGTAATAGCCCTTGAAGCAAGCCTCTAGAGTCTTGTGGGGAAAATTCTCGTACATTGCCCGAGTTTGGAAGTACCACACGGGTGTCCGACTCATGACATACAGTCCGCAGGGTCCTAGCAGTCCAAAATATATAGCCGTGTACATCTGCTCCATGAAGCGGGATTGCTTTGCCCTACTCTTGAGCCCACTGCGCTTCGCCAAGGGCCGTAAGAATCTCTGCATGATGAACTCTCTGGTGAAGGAGAGCACAATGACATAGAATGTAACAAAAGCCAGGTCCCACGGTCCCTTTCCATAATGGGTCGGCTTTCCCGGCGGATCGTCCGGACTCGAGGGGACAGCGTACGAGAGGAAAATGAAGTGGTGGATGGGGTTCGAGGGAGTTGGATTGATCGCAAAGAGAGCGAGGAACACCGACAACAGTGCTAACGGCGTAGCCCATGTGTGTTTGAGCGCATACCGTTTCCACTGCTGGAAGAGTGTTTTTGCTTTCCTGCGCTTTGAGAATGGCTTCTTCCGGTCCCGTTCGTTCTGCGCCTGGTTGATGTCAAAAGTGCCGATGGGGCAGAAAGGGGCATCGCTCATACTTTGATTGCGCCGGGAGACGGCGGTCTCACGTCCAGTGTTGCCAGTGCTGGCGAACCTGTGTCTCCTGCTCTGATCTCTCCCCCGAGGCCGCTGGAGCGTCTTCGAATGAGCGGTTTCTGTGTATTCGGGCCCCTCATGGGCGCCAACTTGTCGCCGGACAACATCGGAAAGGCTTCGGTGGCAGGCATAGTTGCCTTGAGCTGTTAAGTCGTGCAGAAAAGCAATCAAGCAGCGCGTAGTATCATGGAAGGAGATATTCGATGCCGTTGCAGGATATGAGGGATGGGGATTTTCGAGATTTTGGGTTCTAGCATGTACTGTAATTTGAGGTTGGCGAGGTTGGGTGCAAGCGCATCAAAAGCTTAGCTCCCAAATGCGTCTGACGTCCGACAGCCCAAATCCACTCTCTACTGTACTGTAGAAAAATCCCCCACTTCGATCCCATCTATGAGACTGCGAAAGTAGCCATCGTCATCGCAATCTTCTGATTATGCATTTTGAAGGGAGGCATGCTCTGGCAAACTCTGCTTCTCAGCGAGTTGAGATGTGTCGGTTGTACTGTAGGTTGTTTTGTAGACAGACAGTACTAGGCACAGTCCATCAATCAATGAACGGACCCCAAATCTGCGGGGACTGGAAATTCAAAATGCCTAAGTTTCTTCGGACGTAGGCAGCCATTTGAGATGTGATCCTAGGGCGTTTGCTAATCACTACATCTGTAAGAGCGAGTTGAGTGTCTTGTGAATTCGGACGTGGGGTGCAGTAGAGCCGCGAGTGAGTGTGTTTACTTTCTGCTCCAAAGCATCACATCCTAACCGAGCGGTCTCGGGAGAGCTATTTTTATTACCCGAGTACTTGATGAATTTCCTTTGTTGTGCTGCTCGGCTCCGGCTATTCTTACGATGATCGGCTGATGTGTTTCGTATACTCTGTTTTGGGGGTCGGCAGGATTGGTTTCCTTGCAATAGAACGGTCCTCATGGCAGGTGGCTTCCCAGAAGGCGTAGATGCTTGTTGAGTTCAGTAGCTATGTCCTTTAAATTCCTTAAATCTAGGATCAATGAGAGGTTGGATAGTGTCGAAATCATGCTCCGCAGAGGCGTGAATTACTCTTTTGGGGAACTGGGCACAGTGATGTACATTTGTACTGGATGGAAACGTTTAGCAAACAGGAGCAGAGATACACGAGCAAGCTTGACCGACTGTGATATTTTCTATCATGAGAAGCACATGGGGCTAGAGTATCGTCTCAAGTGCTTTTCCATAATTCTCAATATCGACCGATTGAACAGCAAAGCAAGTAGTTGATCATCCAGAGTCTCTTTACTTAACGGCTTCCTGAGTATGTATGTACTGTGTGTGTAACTAGACGCCGAAGCCGATGGAAGAAAAGGCGTATCACGTGTCTCGGCTGAGTTTCGGCTGAAAGGTGCTGAGATTCTCGATCATTCCGCCGAACTTTTCGGGACTCTTCTTAAGCCTCACACCTTGAGCCACGGGGACTACTTGGAAGCTCCCTCGCCACATACATGGGAATCTCCGCTTTCAATACAGTCGAGGACATTCAGCGCCGCCGATATTGAAACCTCAGCTGCCCCCGCTGGCCAGCTAGAAACGAAAGGTACGCAGATGTTCGCATGTTCCGTCCCCTCACGCAGTTTCCATGATGATGTACAAGCTGGCACCAGTCCTACGAACGATTTTGTACTCAGTTCTTGAGGAAAATGCTATGACTCTGGTCTCATTCTGACAGGAAATTTCAACCTCTTTACTGTCCTGGAAAACTCAATTGAATATTCTGGCACTAACAAACGACTCGAACAGGAACAACTTCCCACAAGATCATCACATCGCCCCCCATGCTGCACAATCCGAACAACTGGCACTGGGTCAACAAGGACGCTAGTGTCTGGACCAAGGCCTACCTGGAAAAGAACATCAAGGGTCTCAGCGCCGAGGAGAATGGAGTGACCGCTCAATTGGACAAGCTAGTCAGCATGGACGGCGATGTTGATGTGAACCAGCGCAAGGGCAAGGTCATAACCATATTTGACGTCAAGCTTGTCCTCGAGTACTCTGGTATGTTGCAATGCCGGTCATATGGGGCCGATGCTGACCTGCTCAGGCAAGACCAAGGATGGTGAAGATGTTAGTGGCACAATCACAGTACCTGAGATTGCACACGATACTGCAGAACATGAGTACGTTGTATGTCTCTCTGTCACCGTGGACGCCTTATTTGGCCAAGCTAACCGGGAACAGTTCGAGCTAGATATCTATTCGGATGCAAACTCGAAAGCCCCCGTCAAGGACCTAGTCCGATCCAATATCCTCCCACAATTGCGGAAGGAATTTGTGAAGCTCGGCCCCGCCTTGATTGCTGAGCACGGGAAAGACATCCAACACGCCCCCGGATCAAATCCGTCCATGAGTGGTAGTTCAACTCCCAAGCTGCACGTTCCGTCGGCGCCAGCTGCTACCTCAACCGAGAAGACCAAGGCCAACACCACGGTCAACACCACCACTGTCACCGACACCGAGGAGTTCCGTGCCCCAGCGTCTGAGCTCTACCAAACCTTCACCGACCCTCAACGCATCTCCGCCTTCACCCGTGCTGCACCCAAGCTGTTTGAGGGCGCGAAGAAGGGCGGAAAGTTTGAGTTGTTTGGCGGCAACGTCTCCGGAGAGTATATCAAGCTTGTTGAACCGACTAAAATCGTTCAAACATGGAGACTCGATCAATGGCCAAAGGATCATCATTCCCGTCTCGAGATCAACTTTGATCAAAACGATGTGGATAACGTTACCGTTATGCGAGTCAGCTGGAGTGGTGTCCCGATTGGTCAAGAAGAGGTAACGAAGAGAAACTGGAAGGAGTATTACGTACGCAGCATCAAGCAGACTTTCGGGTGAGTCATCTTCTCCATCTATCTACGCTTCATGTGTCACGAGACTAATTTTTATAGCTTCGGTACGATTCTGTGAGCTGCTGTGAAGCCGTAGGGGAATGAGTTGATGGAAATGAGATCATGACACGAACTGAAAGACTCAGTGACTTGATTGCGGGTCGGTTCCGGGTGGTAAGTTTGCGATCTAGTTGAGAGCAATCAATGGAGAGCATTTGCAACCTTTTTTTTGTCGCATGGCAGTGGATTATGATTTCCTTCCTCGTAGTGTCGATTTATAGATCGGAGTGGATTCTTTGTGGAAACGTCGGGACTTTTACCTGCACAAGCCGCCCTTCGGAATGCGAGTGTAACGATCTAATCAGTCGGAGGGCTGGGAGATCAGTCCATTGGTCGCCGTGTTTATATAATATAAGAAACGAGCCTTTGGTTTTGTAATAGAAATTTTCATTTAGAATTATGTAAGGATTGAAAGGCAGGGAAACACTAGTTCAAACAATAAAGCTCAGATAAGGTTGGGTTGATAGTCAGACTGATTTCTGCCTTTTATATTTCTAGTAAAAAGCGCCTATAAATACAGAAACATAAATGGAATCTTCGAGAAAAGTATTTTCAAAAAGCCAGGCGAATTTTATTTAATATGCTTTTCCAGCTTTTATTCCGATCTTTTTTTTTCGTATAAATTTTTCTAATATAATTTTAATGACTGGTTTTTTAATAACCATTTTTATAAAATGTTTTATTTAAATATTATTTTCAGCTTTTATAATATTATCCGGCTTTTACGGCCTATCCGTAAAAAGTATTATTCGAAGATTGATAAAAGGCTGAAAGTTTTGGCTGATTATCTGATTTATATAACGATCTAATCAGTCGGAGGGCTGGGAGATCAGTCAACTGGTCGCCGTGTTCATATGGTATAAAACGAGCCTTTGGTTCTGTAATAAAGATATTCACTTAGAATTAACAACTGCAAAAGGCAGAGGTTGCTAAAGGAAAAAAGCCTTATATATATAATAATCTCTATAATTGATAGAGAGACCTACCAGGAGACCAGAGAGCTTGCAGCTATACGTAGTTGCTGGAAAGCTTGCAGTTATACGTAGTTGCTGGAATAATACGAAAGGTGGCAACAGAATAAATCGTTATACTATCCTCCCGTCCGAAAAAAGCGCGCCCTCGAGCTTTTATCCATTAGTATATCATTATCCAAATAATCGTACGAGTCCAAACCTTCGAAATATGCCTTCAACCAGTTTACAAGTTTTGCAAAAAGACCGGAGAGTTTTTTATGCGCCAAATAAAAGTCGCGCATTTTCAAAAAAGCGTATATAAAATCAGACGCGGGATACCACGTAAGATTTTCATTTAAACCTATTTAAAAAGCTCTGTACTAAAGGGTTTTTCGCTGCATTCGACAAGCGATCAATTTTTCGATTTCGTATTCAAGCTTATTAATTATATTAATAAGTTCAAAGGTTAAATTAACCTGACCTAAAAGCGCGTCGTTAGCTGCTTTACGCAATCGATTAACGTGAAAAACTAAATATACGTTTATAATATTAAAAAGGTCTAGCTTAAAAGCGTTGTCGAAAATTTTGGCTACAATCTTAAAAGGGCCGTTTGTAGAATTGTCGAGCTTACGGAAGGGCCGAAAGGTCGGAAATAAGCGTATATCGAGCTATACGTAGTCGCTAACGTTAAAATCGTTCGCGCGGCGAAACTTATTCGCATTTTTTTTTATTTTGTCGTAAGTTTGTTAAAAGTGCGATTTGGCGAAATTCCAGGCGTCGTAATGGCGGCGAACGTACGCACGAGCTTCGTCTGCGTTTAACTTATATAAAAGGTTGGGAAAAAAGGAAGTATCGAGCTTTTAATTCCAATTGATATAAAAAATATAATCGTATACAATTTCAAAAAGTAAAAGGCTATTTAAACTTTCGTAAAAAAAGACTATTTGAGCGAAATCTATTATTAAAAAAAATTCGTTCTAATCGTTTTAATAAAAATTTACGAAAGGTCGAAAGCGTTTTTGCAAATATTAATTGTAAATTTCGGTCTGACCGTCGGTTTCAGAATAAGCGGCTATCGAAAGCTTTAATTGCGTACCGAATATTTTGTTTAATTCAAACCAGAAGATAAACTAATATTAAGGGCCACGATCGCTAATAATATTTTTTAAAAGGCCAAAATACTTATATACGTGGAATATATACAATTTGGCGAAACTTCGAGCGTCGATATTTTTATAACAAAAGATCGAAATAACTTGCTTGGAAAAGCGATTTATTATTACGAATACGTTATCGTAACCGTATTTGTTTTTGTTAAAACTGCAAAAATCCATTGTAACGTATTCTTAAAAATGGTCAGAAACAGAAAAAAGCTGAAAAAAACCGGAGCGCTTATTTTTTGGAACAAAACTCTTTCGATAAGCGTAGCAGTTGCGATAATATTATTTTACGAAAGCTGTTATATTTCGCTAATAATATTGGTCCGAAAGCAATTGCGTAATTTTGCGAACGCTAGAATAAGCGATAAAAATCTGGTCGTGTATTTTTCGTATAAAAGCCAAACGAAAATAATCGACGTTTGGTATTATTAAGCGACCGTAATATAACAGCAAATCGCGTTTAAATATATACGAAATATTATTATCGTTCTTTTTCGTAGCGTTTCGTACAGCTTTCTTTCGGAGGGCTATCAGGCTGCTAGCTGTGCGATTAGCGTAGAAAAGCTAGTCAACGACACGGAATGCGAATAAAAAATCAGCTATTTTAACGATAAAAACAATTGTTTCGAAAGCCGTGGACGGTCGAAGTTTTTTAATCAAAAAGCGATAATCGATCTGATCGGCTCGAAAAAATATTTGCAAACGCTAAATGCGTTTAAAAGAATTTTAACGGTCGAATTCGCTCGTACGACGTATTAATGCGTTAGCCAAAGAATTGTGTTTACCTGGTTTATACGTAATAAAAAAATTATAATCGGCGAAAAGTTCGGCCCAGCGTGTCTGTCGAGCGTTAAAAATTTGGAGGTTATAAAATACTCCAAAATCTTATAATTAATAATTATTTTAATTTAATAAACTGAGCTAGCCAATTTAGCACGAAAATTGCTTAGAAATCTTACGATTACGAATATCTTTTTGTCGTATACGACGTAATTTAGCTTTGCGAAAATTATAGTTTTGCTGAAGTAGGCGACTGGAAGCCAGTCGTCGCTATGAAATTGCGAAAGCACAAAAGCTACTACGCCGTCGAAAGCGTCAGTTTTTAATATGCAAAAAAAGTTTTATTTATAATATTATAAAATTGGTGTAATAATAAAAGCTAGTATAAAAAGGTCGAAATTCTTCTGACATTTAGAAATAAAATTAAAAAAAACGTTAACCTTGGTCAAATAAACCAAAAGCTTTGCAATTATACCGTAGTTTCGAATAAAACGTCGGTAAAAATTATAAAAACCAAAAAAGCTTTGTATATTTTTTATAATAATAAAAAGCTTTCAGTAAGCGACCACGGAGATTTTCTTTAAATCTACCTTTAAACTTTTAATCGAAATAATAAAATTTAAATAACGGGTCCGTATAACGTTGAATTTAAACTTCCGAATATCGGCCTGTAATTTAACGTCAGCGAACTTTTAGAATATCTTGCGAACGTATATAACGTATTTCAAAGGGTCGGACGAATAAATAAAAATATTATTCAGATATGCAATATAAAAATCGTTTAAATAATCGAAAAAAACGTCGTTTATATAACGTTAATAAATTGCGGATTTATTAATAAGACCAAAAAGTAGCATCTTATATTTATAAGCGCTGTAACGCGTACGAAACGTCGTTAGTTTTTTATTGGCGGAATTTATTCGAATTTTGTAAAAAGTTTGACGAATATCGAATTTCGTAAAAATTCGCGCTTCCGAAAAACGAGCAAGGATTTTATCGATAAAAAGGAAAAAGTAGCGATTTTTACGAATAATATTATTAAAAATTCGATAATCGATACAAAAACGCAGTAAACCGTCGGGTTTTTTAACGAAAAATATTAAAGCAGCGAAAAAAGCGGTAAAAGATTCGATAAAACCTTTGTTAAAATTGTTTTGCAAATAAGTTTTAATAATTTCGAGCTTTAAAATCGACATCTTATACAAAAAAGTGTATTTCAATTCTTTTTTACTTATAATAAACTCGATCTTATGGTCGTAAGGCCGGTAAAAAGCTAGCTCGTTACTGGCGGCCTTAAAAAACACGTGTTCGAAGTTTTTGTATTCCGGAAAAAAAGATTCGAAGAAAAGTTTATTCGAAATTAGCTTTGCTAAGCTAATTAAAAGGGTCGAAATCGATATTTTATTAGTTTTGAAACGTTCGAAAAAACTGTGAAATTAAATCTTAAAGGAAATGTTATACGTAAAGTCGTCTAGTATTTTGTCGATTTCGTATAAAAAAATTAAAAACACTTCAATTGCTTTTTTTTTAAAAATCAGCTTAAAAGCGTATGCAATAATCTGGCAGATGGAAATTAAGTAAATAATAAATTAAAAAACTCGTTTTCGAACTGGTCGTTTGAAAGGTTTAAAAGATGGCTTGTCTGAATTATCGATTATATTAAACTAAAAAGCTATCGCGGCGAAAGCTTTCTTTCGGTTTTTAATATAACTGTTTTTCGTAAAACGAAAAAGCTGTTTTGACGAAGAAAAAAAAAAAAAAAAAAAAAAATAATAAAAAAAGAATCGGCAGCTTGGGAAAATAATATAATTTTTTATATTATTCTATTGGCGTCGCTATCGAAATTGGCACCGCGAATAAAATTCGACCTTTTCGCGCTTCGCACAGCGTCGTAGGTCTGCCATAATTAATCAAAGTTTTTGTTACGTTTTACAGCGTCGTTTTAATGGCGAAATTGAATTTTTCGAAAATGCAAATAAAAAACTTTAATACAACGAACGTAAAAAGCTGTGGGAAGGTAAAACTTCGGCCAATAAAGCTTGCGTTTATTACAGTTTAATAGAATTTGGTGTTCGGCCAGCCAAGCTCTTTCTAAAATCACACTATAATTTCCGAAGTTGATAATCAAAAAAAAAATAAACGATTATATTCGATTATTAATAATAAAATTAAAAAGCGTAAAATATGTAATTAAATGGCTACGAATTCTATTATACTCTTTTATAAGAAAAAAAGCCGGAAAAAATTAAATTAAAAATTTTAAAAAAAAAAAAAAAAATTTGATCAGCGCCGAATCGATCAACGCATAACCGTTCGCTTTAGAGTCGGCGAACGCTTTCATTTTATACGAAAAGCTATTTTTAGTAAATATAACGGGAATTATTAATAAATCGCTATCAAAAAGCTTTCGAACGTTAAAATAACGCATATCGCATAATACGCCCAAAAAAAAAGCTTTGCTTAAGCCTGGGCGTTTTTTCGATTAGCGGAAAAGCCTTCGACTTCTTCGTATGCGTTTTAAAAGTCGTTTGAAAAAGAGTTTTCGTTTTTATTACCATTATTAAAAGGCGAATCTTCGGCCGGTTCGACCTCGTTTACATTTATCAGCCTGAAAAGGTTTTTAAATAAAACCGAAAATCGGCCCGTAAAAAGTCGTGTAAATTGGCCTCGAACCTTTTAATATAAAATAAAAAACGAGCGTTATCGTTAATCCGATCGAAAAGAAAAAACGCCAAAAGGAGCGTTTTGGCGTGGAAAAAAAAGAAAAACAAAAAGCTAAAAAAAAACCTATAAAGCATTTGAACGATTTTCGTACGTACGATTTAATTCGTAGTACGCTTTGATTAAAAACCTACCATTTTAATAAATAATAAATTTGATTAAAAAGCGATTCGCGTATAAAATTCGTTTAGCTAACTAATTTTGTTTTTTTTAACGGACGGCGGTAAGCCAATTTTTAAAAATCGTTGTACGCGCCTATTCCAAATGCAGCTTTTTTCGTAAACGCTTTGATATTTTATCGCGAAAAGCGTTTCGAAGCTATTTGTTAGTTCGTATTTGGGCGTTCGCTGCGAAAATAAAAAATCGCAAATAAAATCGCCAAAAATCGTCGTGCGTATTTATTGCAAGCATCTTATTCGTCTTCCGCTTTTTAAACGTTTGAAAAGTCGGCCAGGAAATCGGCGATCTTTTTTATTAATTCTTCGGAAAATATAAGATCGGAACGGTCTAAAATACGCGGAGTCAGAAACTCTTTTGCTACGCCTTCGGTCTGATCGAATATATAATTTTTGCGAAATCGATCGCTAGCGAAATAATCGTAATAAAATTCGAGATTGTCGAAAATTCTAATTTTTCAATAGCGTGCTTTGTAATTTTTATTATTATCTAGCTTAAACTCAAAGTTCGAAACGCGTTTTATACGAGCTAGTCGAAAGTTAGCAAATAAATAGGAATTATAGCGTTCAAAAGGCGCGCTAGAATCTTGGCCGTCAGAAGAAAATCCAAAAAAAATTCGCGAAAAACGTAAAAGTTAGTTTGCAACGTTTGTTAGTTAAAATAAAACGTTGCGAGAAAAAGAAAAAGCAGCAGATTCGCGACTAACAAAAGCACGTTCGATAGATTCTATCAAACGCTTTAATTAAAAAGTTTATCGCAATCGCATAGCTTCCAAAAATTGTTATTTACGCTTTTACGCTTTTTTCAATTGATTTTGCAAAAGTCTTAACTAAACGCTTTCAGCGCTAAGCTGGGAAATAGCAGGCGAAATAGTTGGCGCTCTGCCTTTTCCTTTGTTTTTTTTTCCTCGGAGAAAAGACTGTTTTTCAAAAGAAAAAGCTTTTGGAAGAAGTTGCTTTTTCGCTGATTAAAAAAAAAAGGAAGGTTGAAATGTAGTAGCAGAAGCTGAAAAGCTCTGCTGAAAAAAGGATCGTTAAACAAAAGCCATTTTTCGCGAAATGCGAAAATAAGCCTTCTTACGACCGATCGATCATTTTGGTATAATCCGTGAGGAATTCGAGGGGAAAAATAGTTTACGCCGTCGCTAGCGTAGAAAAAAAGTTGTTAATAATATAACGATTTAATCAGTCGAAAGGCTGGGAGATTAGTCAACTGGTCGCCGTATTCATATGGTATAAAACGAGCCTTTGGTTTTGTAACAAAAATATTCACTTAGAATCAATAACTGCAAAAGGCAGAGGTTGCTAAGAAGAAAAAGCCTTATATACATGATAGTCTCCATAATTAATAGAAAGACCCATCAAAAGACCAGGAAGCTTGCAGCTATACGTAGTTGCTGGGGAGCTTGCAGCTATACGTAGTTGCTGGGGTGACACGAGAGGTGGCAACAGAGTGAATCGTCACAATTTAAATACGTAACATGAGTTTCTGATATTTTTTTTTTGAGTTTTTGGTTTTCAAAAGCGATTGATTTTTTTATGCGTATGCTTTCGTATATTACGTGCGTTACGCTTTCGAAATAACGTTGTGACGAACCTCATATATTTCCCTTAAGATACAGACAGAGAGCTGAAAGAAAGGAAGCTCGGGGCGAACTATATACACTGTAGAACCCCCTGCCCTTGGCGCTACGCCAGAACTGTAACGAAAAACTGAACAGCCGAAAGCCGAACAGCCGAATGGCCGGGCCGTTACACTACCCCCCCCTCCGAAAAAAGCTGGCCTCCAGCTGACTGTACAGAAAATACCGAAGGTTCGGCATACCGAAATAAAATAAACGAACGACTGCAATTGCAATCAAAAAATAAAAGAGTGTAAAAATGAAAGAAAACCACTACTAAAAACCCTATTCCGAACCGTCCGAAAACTCTTCTGCCAGTGCAGCCTGAATTTCAACCTTATTTTTATCGCCGTACAAACCGATTGCAACTATTTGCTTTCGTTTCAAAACGTCGCGAAGTATGGCGGGTCTGAATTTGCAGCCCGCAATCCAATGATTTGTACCGCCGCATTTAGTACAGCAGTTTGCACGGCGCCAAACCTTTTTTTTAAGCTATCGATGAATTGGAAGCCTTAGGTAAAACTGGGTATTTTTGATCCAGGGTCAAAGTTTCGTTTTTATTGATTGCATCTGAAACTTCGATTACATCTAATTTATTAATACGTTCGAGCTTTTTTCGTTTCTTTCGTTTTTGCTTTTCGATTTGCGTAATATCTATCGGGTCGTCAGCGTCGTATGTCAGCCGGCGGGTCGGCGTATTCGTACGCATACCGACCATCCTAGAAAGGGGGGTTGCGAAAGATGTTGCGAAGGGTGCTGAGGCCGGGCTGGCCCGAAAAAAAAAAAAAAAAAAAAAAAAGGCCGAAATTGACTGATCGGAAACCCGAACCAACTAAACGTTGTAAAAATGCAACGTATGCGATCCAAGTAGTAAGGAGGTTTATATGGCCCCGGAGTAGTCTTTTCATCGGATCGGCTAAATCATTCCGAAATACGACGATTTTGGCTATATTATCCCAATTAATACGACTTTCGTACAGCAAACGCTAAAAAGTTGCAATATAAAACTGCAAAAAGCTGGAATCTTGTTTGCACGCTAATAGTCGGTTTTTTGCTTTTTGAATCTTATTCGGATTATCGTACATTCGGCGCAATTCTTCGAGTAAAATATAATAATTCCAAGATTAATATGATTCGGCCGAAAAAAGCATATATAAAATCAGACGCGAAATACTACGTAAGATTTTTATTTAAATTTATTTAAAAAGCTTTGTATTAAAAGGTTTTCCGTTGCATTCGATAAGCGATTAATTTTTCGATTTCGTATTTAAGCTTATTAGTTATATTAATAAACTTAAAAGCTAAATTAATTTGTTTTAAAAGCGCGTCGTTAGCTGTTTTACGCAATCGATTAGCGTAAAAAACTAAATGTACGTTTATAATATTAAAAAAGTTTAATTTAAAAGCATTGTCGAAAATTTTGGCTATAATTTTAAAAAGGCCGTTGTAAGGGGAGCGAACGAGCAGAAGGTTCGTAGGTGATTTGTATTGATTACGAGGTTTCTAAGTTAGAAATGCCGCGAATTCTAAGATATAATATGTGCGGATGATCACGTGGTTCCGATGTTACGTGATAACAACGTGACTTTCGGATCACGTAACCAACGAACTGATATTTTATCTTTTTATATATGATTTTTTTTTTTTTTTTTTTAATTTCTTCGTCGTCGGAATTTATTTCTATAAATCGAGCTTCGTTCGCAAGGCGTGTTTATAAACGAGTGCGAAGTTCGGCTGGAATAATAAAAGAAAAAAAAGAAACAGGCTTTTTTAGTTTCGGAAGCAGAACAATTGGTGTTTTTGCAATAAGAAAAAAATTAATAATAATCGTTTTGTATTTAATAACAATTGTAAAAGCTTTTTTCGATAGTAAAAGCTTATTTTCGTTATTTATCGATTTAATATGTTTTTTGTTAGCAATTTTGGCTTTAGTCAGTTTTGATTTGGTCGGATAAAGTTTTTAAAGAAAACGGATAGCGAATTCTGTTATAAAATTATATGCGTTAATAACGTTTTTTAATAGTTTTTAAAATTGATTTTCGGCGTTGTAACCACGCTATTATATCAAATAAAAAAAATTAAAGTTTCGTTTAAAATCGAAAATAACGTTTATAATTTATAGCAAGCTTTCGTTTACGTCGATAAAAACAAATGGGAGAGAAAGGTTTTTCTGCTTTGGGAAAGGGTCGTTGTAAGCAAATTTAAGCAAATTAATATAAAAAACAGGATATAATAATTTTTGCTCGAAAGGTAATTTCAGCTTGTAATTATAAAAGCCTAAAATTTCGGCGATTTTGTAAAAACCGTAAAATTTATTATTTAGTTTTTTAATTAATTTAATAGAAATTATATTGCGTTTGTTAAAAAACACGTTATTCTTTATTTTATAAGCAGAAGCTGATTGGCGTTATTAATTAAAGTAATGTTTTTGGTCGGCCAACGCTAAAATCAGATTTGTACGTAAAAATAGTTTTAACTTTTTTATTTTGTCGGCGAAATCGTTTTTTTTCGTATTTGCTATTCGCAAAATGCGTGAAATAAAACTTAAAATAAGCTTAAATAAAGAAAAGTTTATTCGGAAATAAAAGCTTTTATTAGCGTAAAAAAAGGAAACTCCGATGGAAGCGTTTACAGCGTTATTCGTTGCGAATTCGGCTAAAAAAAGCCAGTTTTTCTAATTTTTTTGGACGTATTCGACGAATTGTTTTTAAATAAAAAAGTAGATAAGCGTTCGCGTTTTCGATTTGGCCGTTTTGTTTCGAAGTAAAAGCTGATGAATAGCGTAATATTGGTTTCAAAACGGTAATTAATAGCTTTTCAGAATTATAAAACAAATAGAAAACTTCGGTCTGAAATTATAAAATCGAAAAAATTATATAAACGTTAAATATTTTTGCAAAACAATTTAGCTAAATCTGTCGCTTTTTTAATTGTATAACAAGCTATATAATATCGTTTAATTATAAAGCGATAAATTATTATTATAATTAGATTATTTCGATTTTTTTTATGCTTTTTTATTAAAAAAAAAGCTTATAAAATCGATTAATATATAGTTTAAAACAGCGTAAAAAAATAGCTAGGGGTTTGAAAAGTTTTTTAATAGCGTTGATTAATGCTTGTATTTACGAAAACAGCCGTTGCAATTGCGAACAAATCTTTTGCAATCCTCGGAAATTAATAGCTAATAATAATTTTTATTAATAATTTCGTAAAGCTTGTTTTTGCCAAAATAGCTTGTTTTTATTAAATTATAAGCCATTTGTAAAAGTTAAATACGAATAAAAACGTTTAAATTCGGTATATCGAAAACGTAAAATCGGTTTCGAAAATACAATTTGTTATTACGTATAACGTATTTAAAAAATTGTAACGTTTTGGATTTCGGAATATTTTTTAGTTTAAGCATTTTTTTTTGATAGCGATTTACAGCTTATTAATAAAATAATATTTATTTAAAAATCGTAAAAGCTTTTCGTCGTTTGCTTCGGATTGTTTTAGCGAAGCCGAAAAAACGGTCAAAACTTCGGTCAGATAATATTTTTTAAAAAAGGCTTGGTTTTGAAATTGAATTTTTTCGTTTGAAAAGTTTTAAAAAAAGTTTTAAAAGCGTCGGGTTAAAAAATCAGATTTGCTATTTTGTTTTTCAAATTTAAATATAATTACAAAGTTAAAATCAGCTAAAAACTCGCTTTAGCGTATTTAACGTTTGTTAAATTGCTTAATCGTTATAAAATATTTTAAGTTTCGGTGGTTTATAAATATTCGAATTAAATAAGCAGTTTTTTGTAATTCGGCTCGCTAATTTTCGAAGTAACGTATAATAGCGAAAAGTTTTTTGTTATAAATTTTGTAATTGCATTCGGCAAAATCGAATTTTTTCGATATAAAAGCGATTGAATAAAATACTTTTACATCGTTTTTTTTAAGAAAAAATCTTTAAAAAAACGTAAATTAAAAACGTTAATTTCAACGAATATTTTTTTTGTTAAAATTGAAATAAAACAACGTAGATGCAATCGTAAAAATTGATTTAAAAAACTCGAAGGCTTTTATACAATTATTATTAAAATTTTATTTAATATTTTTTTTTCGTTAAATTTATTAAAAAAATAACGATTTTAAAAAAACTTTTGATAAATCGTCGATAAGAATTCGCAAAACTTAAAAACGTTTGTACGTTTTTAACGTTGGAAAAAAGATTCCAGCCCGTAATCGCTTCGAGCTTTTTAAAATTTATTTTAATTTTAGTAATAAAAATAATTATTTTAAAATAAACGACTTTTTAAATTTCGAACTCGTACTTTTTTATATTTAATTACAGACCCGCGTTAAAAAAAGTTTAAAAAACAAAATTAATATGTTTTTTGTGTTTTTAAAAATCGTTTAAATAAATTAAAATATCGTTTATATAAGCTATGCAAAAGATATTTAAATAAAATCGTAAAATATCGTTTATGCGAAATTAAAACGTGGCGAAAGCGTTGTATAATCCGAAAAATATAATTAAAAATTCGAACAAATTATATTTCGTATTAAATATAATAAGTTATTTATAGCTTTTTTTTATTCGAATTTTATTAAAAGCGGCGAAAACGTCGAATTTAATATAAAATTTGACTTTGCTTAATCGTAAAAGCGTTTTTTAAACCAATAATAAAAGATATCGGTTTTTGATTGTAATAGCGTTAAGAGTTTTGTAATCGACGTAAAATCGTAGTTTTTTTTTTGGTTTTTTCGCGAATAAAACTGAAAAAACTGCGGAGAAAAAGTTCGCTCGGATTTAGCTTTTTTCGAGGTTTTTTTTAAGAAATTTGCGTAAAATTTAAAATTCGTCGATTAATATATTATATAAAAGGCCGTGTAAAAATACTGTTTCAAATCGAAGTTTTATCGTATAATCAACGCTTTTTTTATAAAATGTAAATTTATTAACTTCGATAAAATTAAAAGCGGCTAAATAATAATAATAATAAAAAGAAAGTTTTATTCGAAAATCGATTGACGGTTTGATTTGAAAAGTTAAACGAATATTTTTCAGTAAAGCTTTAGCGAAATAAAATTCGGCTGAAAATTGTTATTATACAATTTGAAAAAGCTTATTTTATTGCAATTAATCGATTTCAAATGATTTATTAAAAAAGTTTCGTCGGTTAAAGCGTTTAATTTATATAATTATTAATTAATTTCGTACAAAAAAGTTAAAAATACCTCGACTTTTGAATTAAAAAGCCAAAATAATAAACACAGCTGCTTTTATACGACGAGGTGTAGCTGGTAAAACGACTGTTTTGTAAAAGTAGCGTTTTTAGACTAGGCCTGAAACGGCCAATTAATAAATGCGTTGAAATAAGCAATTCGTACGGCAGAAATCTGAATTAAAACAAAAAATATTCGTAGTCCATTTAATATAAAAGTTATATATCCGAAGCCAAAGCTTTTTTAAAATAAGATCGTATTTTCCTAATATTATAATAAAAGTTGTAATTAATTCGGTATAGCTAGCGGTATTAACTTAAAAAAAGATTTAATAAATAATATCGCCGTAAGTAAAAAAGCGTTCGTTAACTACGGTAAATTTACGTGGATTAATAAATAAAACAAAAGTTAATTCGTAGTATTATACGAAAAAAAAATTAATAAAATTATCGGTAGCTTCGGAATCGTTTAAAAAGTAGATTTTAATATATATATTATTAATAGTTATAATATAAAATAATATCAAATGTAATTCCGGAACGCCGTTTAAAGCAAATAATTTTAATTTATTTTTCAAAAATTTTTAATAATAACAATTATTAAAAACAATTAGTTTCCCGACTTTTTTGCCTCGGCTTTAGTTTTTTTTTGATTTTAAAAAAAGTCGGGGCAATTAGCAGCGCGGTGTTTACGTGTAGTTAGTGAAAGGGGGGGGGGGGGGGGGGGGGGGGGGGGGGGAGAGGGTGGGGGGGGGGTGTTTTTGTGTTTGGTGGTGTTTGTTGTTGTTTATCGCTGGCATATTATAAGCAAAAGTTATTAGCAAAAAAATAAATTCGGCGCGTTAATTTTTCGGTATTATTTATTAAGCGTTTGTTTTTGGTTATATCGGCTGCGGTTTATATAATTGCTTTGGTTTGAATAACGCTGAAGTTTATAAAATCGTTTTAAATAATAGTCGTAATAGCAGTTTTAAATATAAAAGCAAAAAAAGTGATTTTCGTATTGCGACTTTCGGTTTTGTAATAATTAAAATTCAATTATCGAAAAACGGTATCGGTTTCGCGTATTTAAACGCAAAAACTAATAAAATCGGTTTTTAAATCGAAAGGATTGGTGTAAAACAAGCGGATAATTATATTAAAATAAAAAGCTTCGCGCAAAATAGCGATAGCGGCTTTGTTATTAAACTTAATATAATTTTTAATTTTCAGCTAAATAAAAAAAAAATAAATAAAAGTTAATTGCTTTGCTTAAAAAATAAAATTTTCTTAAATGCATCTGCTTATTAGTTAAAAACACCGAACGATTATTAAAGAATTTGAATTATTTTTATAATAGTCAGATAGGAAAAAGTGCCGTTCGTACGTAAACTTTTTTGTAAAGCGCTTTTGGCTGTATCGGAAAAGCGGAAAAAAAAGTAATTTATACGATTTTGTTCGGTCGTATATCAGTTTTAATTAAAACGAAATTTTAAAATTATATTTTAAAAAAAGGTAGTAAAATGCTTCGTAACGTTGCCGATGCTATTCGAATTTATGAATTTATCGGGATCGGGAAAAACAAGTGTTTTTCTTTTTGCGTTTAAGATGTTCGGTGTATTTTAACTGATAAAAGCTTGTTTTCGAAAGTTGGCAAATTCGGCTTCGCGGTTTTGAATTTTTTTTATTTAAAAAGCTTTTTTTAATATTATACCGTTTAAATATTCAGTTTTTAAGCGAAATTATTTAATTTGGTTTTGACTAATATTATTATATCGTTTTGCTTTATCGCGTAAGCGAAAATATTAAGAATTTTTTGAAAATAGATTTTCGTATTAGCGATCAGAGCGGCGACGATTTGGTCGGAGTATTTAAAATATTTTAAAATAAAGCAATTAAAAAGTTTCGATAATTTGAGAAGTTCCGATATTTTCGATATTAATGCCCGTTAAAAAAAGAGCGTGAAATATGTTTTGTTTCGGAATATAAGCAAAAGCAGAACAGGGTTTTTTAAATATAAGTTTTGTGTTAAAAAAGGTTGTCGTTTCGTAGTTTCGTATAAAAGGTCGTAAAAATCGTAAAATTGTTGTCGCGATAAAATTGATTTTTTGTATACGCAAAAGCAGAACAGAATTGGCAAGCTTTTTTAGCTCGAGGGCTGAAATAGAAGTGTTAAAGGAGTTTGGTAATTAATATGTAAAAGAAGCGAACGAGCAGAAGATTCGTAGGTGATTTGCATTAATTATAAGGTTTTTAAGTTAAAGGTGCCGCGAATTCTAAAATACAGTGTATGCGGATGATTACGTGGTCCCGATGTTACGTGACAACAACGTGACTTTCGGATCACGTGACCAACGAACTGATGTTTTATCCCCTCACAGCCGTTTGTAAAATTGTCGAGCTTGCGAAAAGGCCGAAAAATCGGAAATAAACGCATATCGAGCTATACGTAATCGCTAACGTTAAAATCGATCGCGCGGCGAAATTTATTCGCATTTTTTTTTATTTTTTCGTAAGTTTATTAAAAATGCGATTTGGCGAGGTTTTAAGCGTCGTAATAGCGGCGAGCGTACGTACGAGCTTCGTTTGCGTTTAATTTGTGTAAAAAATTAAAAGAAAAAAAATATCGAGCTTTCAGTTTTAATTAATATAAAAAGTATAACCGTATATAATTTTAAAAAATAAAAAACTATTTAGATTTTCGTAAAAAAGAATTATTTAAGCGAAATCTATTATTAAAAGAAATTCGCTTTAATCGTTTCAATAAAAGTTTACAAAAAATCGAAAGCGTTTTTGCAAATATTGGTTGTAAATTTCGATCTGACCGTCGGTTTTAAAATAAACGGCTTTCGAAAGTTTTAATTGCGTACCGAGTATTTTGTTTAATTTAAACCAGAAAATAAATTAATACTAAAAGGTACGATCGCTAATAATACTTTTTAAAAGGTCAAAATATTTGTATATATAAAATATATATAATTTGGCGAAACTTCGAACGTCGATATTTTTATAATAAAAAATCGAAATAGCTTGCTTGGAAAAGCGATTTATTATTACAAATACGTTATCGTAATCGTGTTTATTTTTATTAAAACTGCAAAAGTCTATTATAACGTGCTTTTAAAAATGGTTAAAAAAAAAAAGCTAAAAAAAGCCGGGGCGCTTATTTTTTAAAACAAATTTTTTTCGATAAGCGTAATAATTGCGATAATATTATTTTACGAAAGCTATTATATTTCGCTAATAATATTAGTCCGAAAGCAATTGCGTAGTTTTGCGAGCGTTAGAATAAGCGGTGGAAATCTGGTCGTGTATTTTTCGTACGAAAGCCAAACGTAAATAATCGATGTTTAAAATTATTAAACGACCGTAATATAACAGCAGGTCGCGTTTAAATATATACGAAATATTATTATCGTCGTTTTTTTTCGCAGCGTTTTATATAGCTTTTTTTCGAAAAGCTATTAAGCTGCTAATTATGCGATTAACGTAGAAAATTTAATTAACGACGCGAAGTACGGAAAAAAAATCAGCTATTTTAACGATAAAAACAGCTGTTTCGAAAGCCGTAAAAAGTCGAAGTTTTTTAATTAAAAAGCGGTAATCGATCTGATTTGCTCGAAAAAAAGTTTGCAGGCGCTAAATGCGTTTAAAAAAGTTTTAGCGGTCGAATTCGTTAGTACGACGTATTAATACGTTAGCTAAAAAATTATGTTTATTTAATTTGTACGTAATAAAAAAGTTGTAATCGGCGAAAAGCTCGGCTTAGCGTGTTTATCGAACGTTTAAAAGTTTGAAAATCATAAAATATTTTAAAGCTTTGTAATTAATAATAATTTTAATTTAATAAACTAAATTAGCTAATTTAATACGAAAATTGCTTAGAAATTTTACAATTGCGAGCACTTTTTTTATCGTATACGACGTAATTCATCTTTGCGAAAGCTATGGTTTTGCTGAAATAAGCGATTAAAAGCTAATCGTTATTATAAAATTGCGAAAATACAAAAGCTATTACGCCGTCGAAAGCGTTCATTTTTAATATGCAAAAAAGGTTTTGCTTATAATATTATAAAACTAATGCAATAATAAAAGCTAATATAAAAAAATCGAAACTTTTTGGATATTTAAAAATAAAATTATAAAAAACGTTAGCTTTAATTAAATAAACTAAAGGTTTTGTAATTATATCGTAGTTTCGAATAAAACGTCGGTAAAAATTACAAAAACCAAAAAAACTTTGTATACTTTCTATAATAATAAAAAGCTTTTAATAAACGATTACGAAAACTTTTTCTGGATTTACTTTTAGATTTTTAATCGAAATAATAAAACCTAAATAACGGGTCCGAATAACGTTGAATTCAAACTTTCGAATATCGGCTTGTAATTTAGTATTAGCGAGCTTTTGAAGCATTTTGCGAACGTATATAGCGTGATTTAAAAAGTCGGACGAATAAATAAAAATATTTTTTAAATATATAATATAAAAATCGTTTAAATAATCGAAAAAAACGTCGTTTATATAACGTTGATAAATTGCGAATTTATTAATAAAATCAAAAGGTAGCATTTGTGACGATCTAATCAGTCGGAGGGCTGGGAGATCAGTCAACTGGTCGCCGTGTTTATATAATATGAAAAACGAGCCTTTGGTTTTGTAACAAAAATATTTATTTAGAATTAACAATTGCAAAAGGCAGAAATGCTAAAAGGAAAGTGTTTTATATATATAAATAGTTTCCATAATTAATAGAAAGATCTATTAGGAGATCAGGGAGCTTGCAGCTACACGTAGTTGCTGGGGTGATACGAGAGGTGGCAAAAGAATAAGTCGTTATATTATTCCTCCGTCCGAAAAAAGCGCGCTCTCGAACTTTTATTTATTAATACGTCGTTATTTAAATAATTATACGAATTTAAACTTTCGGAATACGCTTTCAGCTAATTTATAAGTTTTGCAAAAGGACCGGGAAGCTTTTTATGCGTTAAATAAAAGTCGCGCATTTTCAAAAAAGCATATATAAAATTAAACGCGGAGTATTACGTAAAATTTTCATTTAAATTTATTTAAAAAGCTTTGTATTAAAGGGTTTTCCGCTGTATTCGATAGGCGATTAATTTTTTAATTTCGTATTTAAGCTTACTAATTATATTAATAAATTCAAAAGCTAAATTAATTTGATCTAAAAGCGCGTCGTTAGCTATTTTACGCAGTCGATTAGCGTAAAAAACTAGGTGTACGTTTATAATATTAGAAAAGTTTAGCTTAAAAGCGTTGTCGAAAATTTTGGTTATAATTTTAAAAGGGCCGTTTGTAAAATTGTCGAGCTTGCGAAAAGACCGGAAGATCGGAAATAAACGCATGTCGAATTACACGTAATTATTAACGTTAAAATCGATCGCGCGGCGAAATTTATTCGCATTTTTTTTTATTTTATCGTAGGCTTATTAAAAATGCGATTTGGCGAGGTTTTAAGCGTCGTAATAGCGGCGAGCGTACGTACGAGCTTCGTTTGCGTTTAGCTTATATAAAAGATTAAAAAAAAGAAAAGTATCGAGCTTCCAGTTTTAATTAATATAAAAAGTATAATCGTATATAGTTTCAAAAAATAAAAAGCTATTTAGATTTTCGTAAAAAAGAATTATTTAAGCGAAATCTATTATTAAAAAAAATTCGTTTAATCGTTTTAATAAAAATTTACAAAGGGTCGAAAACGTTTTTATAAGTATTGGTTGTAAATTTCGGTCTGACCGTCGGTTTCAAAATAAGCGGCTGTCGAAAGTTTTAATTGCGTATCGAATATTTTATTTAATTCAAATTAAAAAATAAATTAATACTAAAAGTTACGATCGCTAATAATACTTTTTAAAAAGCTAAAATACCTGTATATATAAAATATATACAATTTAGCGAAGTTTCGAGCGTCGATATTTTTATAATAGAAAATCGAAATAGCGTATTTGGAAAAGCGATTTATTACTACGAATACGTTATCGTAATCGTATTTGTTTTTATTAAAGCTGCAAAAGTTTATTATAACGTATTTTTAAAAATGGTCAGAAACAAAAAAAAATTAAAAAAAGCCGAAGCGTTTATTTTTTAAAATAAAACTTTTTCGATAAGCGTAATAATTGCGACAGTATTGTTTTACGAAAGCTGTTATTTTTCGCTAATAATATTGGTTCGAAAGCAATTGCGTAGTTTTGCGAGCGCTGAAATAAACGGTAGAAATTTAATTATATATTTTTCGTATAAAAGCCAAACGAAAATAATCGACGTTTAAAATTATTAAGCGATCGTAATATAACAGCAAATCGCTTTTAAATATATACGAAATATTATTATCGTTGTTTTTTTTCGTAGCGTTTCGTATAGCTTTTTTTCGGAAAGCTATTAAATTGCTAATTGTACGATTAGCGTGAAAAAACTGGTTAACGATACGAAATACGAAAAAAAAATCAGTTATTTCAACGATAAAAACAATTGTTTCGAAAGCCGTGGAAAATCGCAGTTTTTTAATTAAAAAGCGATAATCGATTTAATTAGTTCGAAAAAATGTTTGCAAGCGTTAAATACGTTTAAAAAAGTTTTAGCGGTCGAATTTGCTTATACGACGTATTAATACGTTAGCCAAAAGATTGTGTTTATTTGGTTTATACGTAATAAAAAAGTTGTAATCGGCGAAAAGCTCGGTTTAGCGTGTTTATCGAGCGTTTAAAAATTTAAAAGTTATAAAATACTTTAAAGTTTTATAATTAATAATAATTTTAATTTAATAAATTAAGCTAATTAATTTAATACGAAAGTTGCTTAAAAATTTCACGATTGCGAGCATTTTTTTATCGTATACGACGTAGTTTAGCTTTGCGAAAGCTATGGTTTTGCTGAAGTAAACGATTAAAAGCCAATCGTCGTTATAAAATTGCGAAAGCATAAAAGTTATTACGCCGTCGGAAGCGTTAGCTTTTAATATGCAGAAAAGGTTTTGCCTGTAATATTATAAAACTGGTATAATAATAAAAGCTAATATAAAAAGGTCGAAACTTTTTTAATATTTAAAAATGAAATTGTAAAAAACGTTAGCTTTGGTTAAATAGACCAAAAGCTTTGCAATTATACCGTAGTTTCGAATAAAACGTCGGTAAAAATTACAAAAACCAAAAAAGCTTTATATATTTTTTATAATAATAGAAGGCTTTTAATAAGCGATTACGAAGATTTTTTTTGGATTTATTTTTAAGCTTTTAATAAAAATAATAAAACTTAAATAACGGGTCCGAGTAACGTTGAATTCAGATTTTCGAATATCGGCTTGTAATTCAGCGTTAGCGAGTTTTTAAAATATTTTGCGAACGTATATAACGTGTTTTAAAAAATCGAACGAATAAATAAAAATATTATTTAGATATATAATACAAAAATCGTTTAAATAATCGAAAAAAACGTCGTTTATATAACGTTGATAAGTTGCGGATTTATTAATAAAATTAAAAAATAGTATTTTGCATTTATAAGCGCCGTAACGCGTACGAAACGTCGTTAGTTTTTTATTAGCGGGGTTTATTCGAATTTTATAAAAAGCTTGACGAATATTAAGCTTCGTAAAAATTCGTGCTTTCGAAAAACGAGCAAAGGTTTTATCGATAAAAAGAAAAAAATAGCGATTTTTACGAATTATATTATTAAAAATTCGATAATCGATATAAAAACGTAATAAACCGTCGGGTTTTTTAACGAAAAATATTAAAACAGCGAAAAGGGCGGTGAAAAGTTCGATAAAACTTTTGTTAAAATTATTTTACAAATAAATTTTAATAATTTCGAATTTTAAAATCGATATTTTATATAAAAAAGTGTATTTTAGCTTTTTTTTATTTATAATAAGCTCGATTTTATAATCGTAAGGCCGGTAAAAAGCTAGCTCGTTATTAGCGGCCTTAGAAAACACGTATTCGAGGTTTTTATATTTCGAAGGAAAAAATTCGAAAAAAGGTTTATTCGAAGTTAGCTTTGCTAAGCTGGTTAAAAAAGTCGAAATCGATATTTTATTGGTTTTAAAACGTTCGAAAAAACTGTAAAATTAGGATTTAAAAAAAGTATTATACGTAAAGTCGTTTAATATTTTGTCGATTTCGTATAAAAAGATTGAAAATATTTTAACTGCTTTTTTTTTGAAAATCAGCTTAAAAACGTATATAATAATTTGGCAAATGGAAATTAAATAAATAATAGGTTAAAAGATTCGTTTTCGAATTGGTCGTTTAAAAAGTTTAAAAAATGGCTTGTTTAAATTATCGATTATATTAAGCTAAAAGGCTATCGCGGCGAAAGCTTTTTTTCGGTTTTTAATATAATTGTTTTTCGTAAAACGAAAAAGCTGTTTTAACGAAAAAAAAAAAAAAAAAAAAAAAAAAAAAAAATAATAAAAGAAAAATCGGCAGCCTGGAAAAATAATATAATTTTTTATATTATTTCATTAGCGTCGCTATCGAAATTGATACCGCGAATGAAATTCGATTTTTTCGCGCTTCGCATAACGTCGTAGATTTGTTATAATTGGTTAAGATTTTTGTTACGTTTTACAGCGTCGTTTTAATAGCGAAATTAAATTTTTCGGAAATGCAAATAAAAAACTTTAATATAACGAGCGTAAAAGGCTGTGGAAGGATAAAACTTCGGCTAATAAAACTTGCGTTTATTATAATTTAGTAAAATTTGATATTCGGCCAACCAAGCTTTTTCTAAAATTATATTATGATTTCCGAAATTGATAATTAAAAAAAAGTAAACGTGTCAGGAACCAACATCACGTGTATAAGTCAGGTGATCCGCCAAAACCCTCTGCCTCCTACCAACCCTCGAATAATACTTTCTGCGGATAGGCCGTAAAGGCCGGATAATATTATAAGGGCTGAAAATAATATTTAGATAAAACATTCTATAGAAGTGATTGCTAAAAAACCAGTTATTAAAATTATATTAAAAAAGATAAAAAAAGATCGGAATAAGGGCTGGAAAAGCATATTAAATAAAACTCGCCTGATTTCCTGGGAAATATTCTTCTCGAAAGCTCCACCCCTCCTTTTGTACTTATACACGTTTTTTATTAGAAATGTAAAAAGTAAAAATCAGTCTGACTATTAATCCAATCTTACCTGAGCTTTATTATTTAAATTAATATTTCCCTGCTTTTTTAATTTTTATATTTTAATCTTTTTATCTACCGGAACGGCAGTTCGATATTATTAAAACAATCTTTTATTATATTATTATATTTACATCGTTATTATCGATATTATAGCTTTTCGCACTCGCAAAAAACAGACATTTCCAGCTATTTAAAAAAACCCAGCATTTTCGGCTGCTTAAAAAAACCCCGTACTATCGTTTCTTCTGACGTTATCAGCTTTATTAAAAATCGAAAATACCCTACCATTAAAGCGCGACGACTTCCCAACTTTTTTTATCGAAAAAATTATTAAAAAAAGCCACGCTTAAAACGATTCGGAAAAACCTTCCACCGAAACTCTGATTTATTTAGCTAATAAACGAATCCGCGCCGAACAAAAAAAAAACGATAAACGTAAAAAAATAAAAAAAATACAAATTAAAATAAAACAGAAAAAAACTAAAAAAAAAAGCTACGAAACAATTAAAAAACTCGAAAAAACTAAAAAACGCCGAAACGAATTCCGAAAAAAAATTAAACAATTCCAACGAAAACTCGACGCTTTCGAAAATATCGAAAAAAAGGTTTTTATATTTTTTAACACCGTCCTAATTAAAAAAAAACAAAAAATAATTTAAGCCGGCGATTATTATAAAATATTTTCGAAGCATTACGATAACAATACTTATTAAAAACGATCTAGCATTTTTTTTAAGCATATTATATCTTTTGTAAAAAACATAACGAATTCGAGCCGAAAAGCATTAAAAATAAAAAACTTTTTAATATATCGAAGAAAAAATATTAAAAAAGCTTAATTTTTTATTCGGCGTGTAAAGCGAAGTTTCCGCCAAAATAAAAAAGTAATATTCTATATTAATTAAAAGAAAATTAACGCTTGTATTTTAGCTTTCGACGATAAAATAAAAAAAAAATAAACCGGATATAAACGACGTTTTACGAATATTCGAATTATATAAAACGATTTCAAAAAATAAATATTAAACTTTTTAATAAATGCGGAAAATCGAAAAATCGCGGCTTCGAATTTATACGATAAAACGAAACAAAAAAAATATAAATTAATTAACGATTTCGTTGTTTATTTAAATAACTTCGAATAACAATTGCAAATAACAAACGATGCGATTAAAAAAAAAATGTTTTTCGCAAAACTCCGATTTATTTTTCGAAAAAAAATTATTAAACGAAGCAATATTGCAATTACAAATTCGTACGAAAAATTAATATTAATCGCTCGTCGTATCGAAAATGCTAATAAAATCATTAGCGACGAAACGAAAAACAATAAACGACGAAACGAACGCAAAAAAAAAAAAAAAAAAAAAAAAAAATTATATTTACGATTAAAACTCAAAAGCTAAAATAAATATATATCGTTCTCGATTCGAAAATACGTTATAAAAAAAAAAACGAAAGCGAGAAAACGACAATTCTAACAAAATCTTTTAAAATCTTAAAACTTCTAACGACTTTTTTTACTTTTCGAAATGCAATCGCTGTCAAAAAAAAAAGCATCGTATAATTAATTATTTAAAAATCGAATATTATAAATGCAACAAAAAAAAATATATAATTTTAAATTGTTTCGAAGCTAATAAATTTAAAAATTCGGAAAAAGCTTCCGCTCGATTTTAATTTCGTCGCTGCTAATAAAATCGAACGAAAAAAAAAAGTAAAAAATAATAATTTTAATCGAAATTAAAAAAGCCAAAAGCGAAATTCGTACGAAACGAACTTTTATCGATTGCGGCGCGGAAAAAAACTGCGTAACTTAAAAGTTATTAGTTAAATATAAATAAAAACCAATTTAAAAACGTATTAATTTATTTACGATTAAAAAAAAAAAAATAATTATTTACGATACGCATACGCAATTTATTCGCGCTATTAATAATTATAAAACAATTAAAAAAATACAAAACGATTTCGTAGCTTGCGATATAAATATTTTAAAAGTTTTATTTATTTTAAAAATTTTTTAATTGCGAAATATCGACCCTGTTATAAATTTCCGAGCTAAATCGTAGCGATATCTAATCGAACGCTTATAACTTAATCTCGTTATAATTAAACGTTTTAAAAAAAAATCTAAGAAAAAGCAAGCGTTTTGTATCGTTTTAAAAAAAGCTATTAAAAAACAATATTAATTACTTTTTAAATACGACGACTACGCCGACGTATTCGACGATACCGCCGCGGTTACTCTAGCTTTTTATTATTTTATAAAACATCGAATAAATCTCGCGGAAAAAAAAAACCCTTTTTAAAAACCAATTTACTTTTTGTCGAAATCTAAACTCACCGAATTACGCGAATATTTCGATTCGAACTTAAAAAAAAGCTGAATAAAAAAGTTTATTAGCCCTGCCGGCGCACCGGTAATATTTATACCGAAAAAAAACGAAAATTTATAATTATACGTCGATTATAAGAGTCTAAACGCAATTACGGTTAAAAATCGAACTTTCTTATCTTTTATAAGCGAAACTTTGAATCGTTTAAAAAAAGCTAAAATATTTACTAAGCTAAATCTTATTTAAGCGTACCACCGCTTTCGAATAAAAAAAAAAAATAAATAAAAAACTGCGTTTCGCATTCGTTACGAACACTTCGAATATTACGTATTACTCTTCGGCTTTTCGAACGCACTAGCAATTTTTTAAGCGTATATTAATCAAGCTTTAATCGGTTTAATAAATATTACGTATATAATTTACTTCGACGATATTTTAATATTTTTCGAAAACCCCGACGATTATATAAACGCGATAAAAAAAGTTTTCGAAAAACTTTGTATTAACAAACTTTACGAAAATCTGAAAAAATATATTTTCGATACGAATACGATTAAATTTCTAAGCTTCGTCGTTACTTTTACGAGAATTAAAATAAACTTAAGAAAAATAAATAATATTCGAAAATGGCTTTTTTTTATTACGTAGCGAAATATTTAAATGTTTTTAAGTTTTATCAACTTTTATAAACGTTTTATTAAAAACTACGTTAAATTTTGCCGATTTATTACAAATCTTTTAAAAAAAATGCAACGAAAAAAAATATCGGACCTTTTTCGTTTTTTATTCGAAGCGAAGCTCGCTTTTTTATTTTTAAAAAAAAAGTTTTGCTAAGCATCGATTTTACGTTATTTCGACCCTCGATTAAAAATCCAAATCGAAACAAACGCTTCGAAATTCGTTATAAACGGAATATTATTTTAATTATTCGAAAAAAATACGAAAGCACGTTAGCATTTTATCGTATATTATTCGAAAAAGCTTTTTTTTATAAAACAAAAATACGAAGTTCACGACGCTAAGCTAATAGCTATAATTTACGCTTTCAAATAATAAAACTAATATTTACGTAGCGCTTCCGACGTTATTATTATGCGTACAAATTATTATAATCTGAAATACTTTTTTACGAAAAAACGTTTAAACGGACGCTAAGCGAGATGGGCCGACGAGCTAGCTAAATACGATTTTACAATCGAATATAAAACAAAAGTTTTTAACCCGACGAATAGTCTTTTCCGCCGGCCAAATTTAAAAAAAGATTTAAAAAAAAATAACGAGCAGCTGTTTACGCTGCATCGTAAGCTAAAACTAATTTATTTAAAAAATTTTAAAGTATTTTCCGTAATAAAAATACGCTTAAAATCGAGGCATAAATCATTTCGCGCCGATAAATATTCGAAGCTTTTATTAACGGAATTAAAAAATAAAAAGCAAGCGAAAAAAAGCCAAATAAAAAGCTTTTTCGCCGGATTATTTTTTGCTAATATTATTAATTGCAAATAATATATATTACGAAACGTAGCCGTTATATTGCTATAATCCGAAACGGTTAATAACGAATTAGCAAAACCGATTTATAAGACTATTTTTAAATTGCAAAAATCTGATTTTTTTGTATTACAAAAAACGTACGAATCGGCTTCGCAAAACAATCGAGCCGGGTCCGAAAAATATTGGCGTATAAGCTAAAATAAATTACTACGTTATAAAAAACGTACGTATATTTCGAATAAAAGCGCTATTAAAAGCGAAATATTAAAAATTAATTACGACGATCCGACCGCCGGCTATTAAAGCTTTCGGCGAACGCTAAAACTGGTCGAAAAAAAGTATTTCTGGCCTGATTTACGAAGCGACGTAAAGCGTTACGTTAATACGTATAGAAAATGCTAAAAAAGCAAATCTAGAAAGCACCGATTTTATAACGAATTAACTTTTTTTTCGATTTTTACGAAACTTTAGAAAAAAATAACTATAAACTTTATTACAGGTTTATTTTTTAGCAAAAAACGAAATCGTATTTACGATTCGATATTTGTTATAATAAACCGATATACGAAGCTATCGAAATATATACCGATATAAAAAACGATTTTAATTTTAAATTTGGCTAAAATATTTATACAACACGTTTATAAAGATTTTGGCTGTTTTAAAAAGATTATTACAAACAAAAGGTCAGTTTTTATTAATAAATTCTGGTTTTTAATAATATTTTATTTATAAATACGACGTCGATTAAATACCGCTTTCCATTTTTAAACCGATAGCCAAACGAAAGTTAAAATCAAATTTTAAAATTTTATTTTCGCACGTACTGCGATTATCGACAAAACGATTAGGCTACGAAGCTTGCTTTAGCCGAGTTTACGTATAATAATTCGATATACGCTTTTACGGGTTTTATTTTTTTTCGCATATTATACGGCTTTTATTTAAAACTTGGCAGCAACGTCGAAAGCGACGTTGTAAAAAAAAAGATACCGTTAGCGGAAAAGCGAATTAAAATATTATAAAAAAAAAAAAAATATTTAATAAAAAGCTAAAAAAAGCCAACGCGAATTATAAAAGATTTTACAACGCTAAATACAAAAAGATTAGATTTTAAATAAGCGATAAAATATTATTATCGATTAAAAATCTTCGATAGCTGCGATTTTTTCGAAAGCTTTCAGATAAATATCTAAAACTTTTCAAAATCAAATAAATTATATATAAGCACGGCCAAGCTTATTAATTCGAGCTTTTTTTTTAATATCGTATTTACGATATTTTCCACGTTTTTTTATTAAAATCTTGGCAAAATCGGAACGATACCGAACCGAAAAATAATATAATAAAATTTTAAAAACCCGAAAAATACGAAATTAAATTAATACAAATTCACAAAAATATAAAAAAAGGCCGATATTATTTAATATAATAAAAAAATTATTTATTAAGCGAAGATTCGTAAAAGCCAGAAAACCATTTTACAAACGCAAAAAAAATTGTAAAAAAATATTTAAAAAATACGATAAATAATAGCAACGAAGCAATAACGAATACGCGCCGTAAAAGCAAAAAAAAAGAAATAAAAACATTTAAAAAATCTTAAAACCGCCGTTAAATCAATTTATTTTTATCGTTATTTTTTTTTTTATTATTATCGCTATTTTTTTCAAACTTAAAAGCAGCAGCAAGCTAAAAAAAATTAATATCAGACGAATTCGCAAAATATTCGATTTATTTTAGTTAAAGCTTTTACGATAGCCGTAATCGAATGCTAAATTGCAATTACGATATTTCGTAGAAATTCAAAATTTAATTTAATTAGTCAGAATAAATCCGAGCGACGTTTTCGAAACGTCGAAAAATACGTTTTATATTAGCGTCGTTAAAAAAAAAAGCCGGCGCAGCTAAAGCTTTCAAAACAGCAGCAGCCGCCAAACCGGCAAAAACGGACGTAATAACAACGGCGGCAGTTCGAGCCGCGGCGCGATTCGCACGATCTCCGACTATTATAAAAACCGAAGCGTTATTTTTTTTTAAACGATTTATATAAGCGTCGTAAATAATAAAATCGATAAAAGTTTTAGCAAAAGTTTTGGCTTCGGCAGCAAAAAAAAAAAAAGCGGCAACGGCGATAATAATATCGAAACGATTTATAAAATCGTTAAGACCCGCGAAAAATATTTGCGCTTCGGTAGCGCGTGCGATAAAAACTTATAGCTAATTAAAAGCGAATTCGAATAAAAATTTAAAAGATTTACAAAAAAACATTAAATATGCGAAACTTTGCAGCGGTTGCATTTTACGCTAAAAAATTCGAAAACGCAAAAAAGCAAAAAGTCCGCTGTAATACTTTCGCGTAAAATCAGGCGAGCGCATCGAAAGCAAATAAAAATCAAAAGCATTTTAAAAATTCGCGGCGAACGCGGCGAAAAACAATCGATTAAAATAAAAAAAAGCTGACGAAAAAATAAAAATAAAAAAAATAAAAAAAAAATTAAACAGAAAAATAGCGGCCATTTTAAAAAAAAAGACTTTTTCAAACGAAAATGCGAACGCTACCGAAAACAAAAAAAACAAAACAGCAAAACAATTATAATTCACGACCAAAAGCGGACGAAACAGCTATAATTCACAACCGAAAACGAAAAAAACCGTACGTTATTTCGAAAGCGTAACGCACGCCATATACGAAAGCATACGCACAAAAAAATCAATCGCTTTTAAAAACCAAAAACCTAGAAAAAAAAATAATATTAAAAACCAATATTACGTATATAAGTTAAATAATCCGCCAAAATCCTTTGTTTTTTATCAACTTTCGAATAATACTTTCTGCGGATAGGCCGTAGGGGCCGGATAATATTATAAAAGCTGAAAATAATATTTAAGTAAAATATTTTATAAAAATAATTGCTAAAAAACCAGTTATTAAAATTATATTAAAAAAAATAAAAAAAGATCGGAATAAGGGCTGGAAAAGCATACTAAATGGGGCTCGCCTAGTTTCCTGAGAAATACTTTTCTCGAGGGCTCCACCCCTCCTTTTGTACTTATACACGCCTTCTACTAGAGATATAAAAGGTAGAAATCAGTCTGACTATCAACCCAACCTTATCTAAGCTCTATTATCTGAACTAGTGTTTCCCTGCCTTTTCAATCCTTACAAAACGATTATATTCGATTGTTAATAATAAAATTAAAAAGCGTAAAATATATAATTAAATGGCTACGAGCTTTATTATATTTTTTTATAAAAAAAAATTCGGAAGAAATTAAATTAAAAGTTAAAAAAAAAAAAAAAATTTAATTAGAGCCGAATCGATTAACGCATAACCGTTCGTTTTAAAATCGGCGAGCGTTTTTATTTTATACGAGAAATTATTTTTAATGAATATAACGGAAATTATTAATAAATCGCTATTAAAAAGCTTTCGAACGTTAAAATAACGCATATCGCGTAATATATTTAAAAAAAAAGCTTTATTTAAACCTAAGCGTTTTTCCGATTAGCGGAAAAGCTTTTAATTTTTTTATATGCGTTTTAAAAATCGTTTGGAAAAAGTTTTCGTTTTTATTATTATTATTAAAAAGCGAATTTTCGGCCGGTTCGACTTCGTTTATATTTATTAGCCTAGAAAAGCTTTTGGGTAGAACCGAAGGTCGGCTCGTAAAAAATCGTGCAGATTGGCTTTTTTAAATTTTCTGATATAAAATAAAAAACGAGCGTTATCGTTGGTCCGATCGAAAAAAAAAAACGCTAAAAAAAGCGTTTTGGCGTAAAAAAAAAAAAATAGCAAAAGGCTAAAAAAAAACTTATAAAGCATTTAAACGATTTTCGTACGTACGATTTGATTCGTAATACGCTTTGGTTAAGAATCTATTATTTTAATTAATAATAGATTTGGTTAAAAAGCGATTCGCGTATAAAATTCGTTTAGCCAATTGATTTTGTTTTTTTTAACGGACGGCGATAAATTAATTTTTAAAAATCGTTGTACGCGTTTATTCCAAATGCAGTTTTTCTCGTAAACGTTTTAGTATTTTATCGCAAAAAGCGTTTCGAAGCTGTTTATCAGTTCGTATTTAAGCGTTCGCTGCGAAAATAAAAAATCGCAAATAAAATCGCCAAAAGTCGTCGTGCGTATTTATTACAAGCATTTTAAATTCGTTTTCGGCTTTTTAAACGTTTAAAAAATCGGCCAGAAAATCGGCGACTTTTTTTATTAATTTTTCGGAAAATATAAAATCGGAACGGTTTAAAATACGCGAAATAAAAAACTCTTTTGCTACGCTTTCGGTCTGATCGAATATATAATTTTTGCGAAATCGATCGTTAGCGAAATAATCGTGGTAAAATTCGAAATTATCGAGAATTTTAGTTTTTTAATAACGTGTTTTATAATTTTTATTATTATTTAGCTTAAACTTAAAATTTAAAACGCGTTTTATACGAGCTAATCGAAAGTTAGCAGATAAATAAGAATTATAGCGTTTAAAAAGCGCGCTAAGATTTTAGCCGTTAAAAAAAAATTTAAAAAAAGTTCGCGAAAAGCGTGAAAATTGATTTGCAACATTTATTAATTAAAATAAAACGTTGCGAAAAAAAAAAAAGCATATTCGTGACTGGCAGAAATACGTTCGATAAATTTTATTAAACGCTTTGATTAAAAGATTTGTCGCAGTCGTATAATTTCCAGAAATTATCGTTTACGCTTTTGCGCTTTTTTCAATTAATTTTGCAGAAGTTTCAATTAAAAAAAAAAAAAAAAACGCTAGGCTGTAAAAAAAAGATGGCAAGCGAAATAATCAACGCTTTGTTTTTTTTTTTCGTTTTTTTTTTTTTCTTCGAAGAAAGGATTGTTTTTCAAAAGAAAAAGCTTTTAGAAAAAGGCTGCTTTTTCGCTGATTAAAAGAAAAAAGGTTAAAATATAATAGCAGAAGCTGAAAAGCATTGCTAAAAATAAAATCGTCAAACAAAAGCCAATCGAAAAAAAAAAAAAAAAAACGCTAAAAGAGGCGTTTTAGCGTGAAAAAGAAGAAAAAACAGGGGGCTGAAAAGAAGCTTGTGGAACATTTTTAAACGATTTTCGTACGCACGATTTGATTCGTAATACGTTTTGATTAAAGATTTATTATTTTAATAAATAATAGATTTGGTTAAAAAGCGATTCGCGTATAAAATTCGTTCAGCTAATTGATTTTGTTTTTTTTAATAGACGGCGGTAAGCTAATTTTTAAAAGTCGTTGTACGCGCTTATTTCAAATACAGCTTTTTTCGTAAATACTTTAATATTTTATTGCGGAAAGCGTTTCGAAATTGTTTATTAATTCGTATTTAAACGTTTGCTGCGAAAATAAAAAATCGCAAATAAAATCGTTAAAAATCGTCGTGCGTATTTATTATAAATATTTTAAATTTGTTTTCGGCTTTTTAAACGTCGGAAAAATCAGCCAGAAAATCGGCGATTTGTTTTATTAATTTTTCGGAAAGTATAAAATTAAAACGGTTTAAAATACGCGGAATAAAAAACTTTTTTGCTACGCTTTCGGTTTAATCGAATATATAATTATTGCGAAATCGATCGCTAGCGAAATAATCGTAATAAAATTCGAAATTATCGAAAACTTTAGTTTTTTAATAGCGTGCTTTGTAATTTTTACTATTATTTAGCTTAAACTTAAGATTCGGAACGCTTTTTATACGAGCTAATCGAAAATTAGCAAATAAATAAAAATCATAGCGTTTAAAAAGCGCGCTAAGATTTTGGCCGTTAAAAGAAAATCCAAAAAAAATTCGCGAAAAGCGTGGAAATTAATTTGCAACGATTATTGGTTAAAATAAAACGTTGCGAAAAAAGAAAAAGCAGCAGATTCTCGGCTAGCAAAAGCACGTTCGATAAATTTTATTAAACGCTTTGATTAAAAGATTTGTCGCAGTCGTATAATTTCCAGAAATTATCGTTTACGCTTTTGCGCTTTTTTCAATTAATTTTGCAGAAGTTTCAATTAAACGCTTTAAAGCGCTAGGCTGTAAAAAAAAGATGGCAAGCGAAATAATTAACGCTTTGTTTTTTTTTTCGTTTTTTTTTCTTCGAAAAAAGGATTGTTTTTCAAAAGAAAAAGCTTTTAGAAAAGGCTGCTTTTTCGCTGATTAAAAGAAAAAAGGTTAAAATATAATAGCAGAAGCTGAAAAGCATTGCTAAAAATATAATCGTTAAACAAAAGCCATTTTTCGCGAAATGCGGAAATAAGCCTTTTTACGACCGGTCGATCATTTTAGTATAATTCGTAAAAAACTCGAGGAAAAAAATAGTTTACGCCGTCGCCAGCGTAAAAAAAAAGTTATTAATAATATAACGATTTAATTAATCGAAAAGCTAAGAAATCAATTAATTAGTCGCCGTATTTATATTAAATAAGAAACGAGCTTTTAATTTTATAATAAAAATATTTATTTAAAATTAATAACTGCAAAAGGCAGAGGTTGCTAAAAAAAAGCTTTATATATATAAATAGTTTCTACAGTTGATAGGAGACCCATCAGGAGACTAGGGAGCTTGCAGCTACACGTAGTTGCTGGGGTGACACAAAAGGTGGCAAAAGAGTGAGGCGTCATATCGCGCATTTTTAAGAAAGCGTATATAAAATCAACCGCGGAATACCACGTAAAATCTTTATTTAAGCCTACCTAAAAAACTTTGTACTAAAAAGTCTTTCGTTGTATTCGATAAGCGATTAATTTTTCGATTTCGTATTTAAACTTATCAATTATATTAATAAATTCAAAAGCTAAATTAATCTAATTTAAAAACGCGTCGTTAGCTGTTTTACGCAATTGATTAGCGTAAAAAATTAAATATACGTTTATAATATTAAAAAAGTTTAGCTTAAAAGCGTTATCGAAAATTTTGGCTATAATTTTGAAAAAGCCGTTTGTAAAATTATCGAGCTTACGAAAACGCCGGAAAATCGGAAATAAACGCATATCGAGCTATACGTAATCGCTAACGTTAAAATCGATCGCGCGGCGAAACTTATTCGCATTTTATTTTATTTTATCGTAAGCTTATTAAAATGCGATTTAGCGAAATTCCAAGCGTCGTAATAACGACGAGCGTACGCATAAGCTTCATTTGCGTTTAATTTATATAAAAAATTGAAAAAAAAAAAGTATCGAGCTTTTAATTTCAATTAATATAAAATATATAATCGTATATAATTTCAAAAAATAAAAAGCTATTTAAACTTTCGTAAAAAAAAACCATTTGGACGAAATCTATCATTAAAAAAAAATTCGCTTTAATCGTTTTAATAAAAGTTTACGAAAAGTCGAAAGCGTTTTTGCAAATATTAATTATAAATTTCGGTCTGACCGTCGGTTTCGAATTAAGCGGCTGTCGAAAGCTTTAATTGCGTATCGAAAATCTTATTTAATTTAAACCAAAAAGTAAATTAATATTAAAAGCCACGATCGCTAATAATATTTTTTAAAAAGCCAAAATACTTATACACGTGAAATATATACAATTTAGCGAAATTTCGAACGTCGATATTTTTGTAATAAAAAATCGAAATAGCTTATTTAAAAAAGCGATTTATTATTACGAATACGTTATTATAATCGTATTTGTTTTTATCAAAATTGCAAAAGTCTATTATAATATACTTTTCAAAATAATTAGAAACAGGAAAAAGCTGAAAAAGCCGGAGCGCTTATTTTTTAAAATAAAACTTTTTCGATAAGCGTAGCAATTGCGATATTATTATTTTAAAAAAGCTGTTATATTTCGCTAATAATATTGGTCCGAAAGCAATTGCGTAATTTTGCGAGCGCTAAAATAAGCGGTGAAAATCTGATCGTGCATTTTTCGTATAAAAGCCAAACGTAAATAATCGACGTTTAAAATTATTAAGCGATCGTAATATAACAGCAAATCGCGTTTAAATATATACGAAGTATTGTAAAAGTAGATAGGAAAACCAGACTGATACGGCCACATGTCGGTGGGTAAGATAGTCTAGGGAATCCCTAGAAAAGACTGGAGAAAGGAAAAGAAGAATGAGTGAAGGTATGAATTGGACTGCGTGCCTATGGTATTATCTAAGGGGGTGCTTTGCTCTTATATTTTACAAAAATAGTCAGTGGCAGGGGGTCTCGGAGGGGTCCATGCCTCGACCATAGCTAAAACTACCAACTTCCATCAATACAAAGTATCACCGTTTTACAGTATTATTATCGTCGTTTTTTTTCGTAACGTTTCGTATAACTTTTTTTCGAAAAGCCATCAGGCTGCTAATTATGCGATTAGCGTAAAAAATTTAATCAACGATACGAAATACGAAAAAAAAATCAGCTATTTCAACGATAAAAACAACTGTTTCGAAAGCCGTAAAAAATCGAAGTTTTTTAATTAAAAAGCGGTAATCGATCTGATCTGTTCGAAAAAGAGTTTGCAGGCGCTGAATACGTTTAAAAAAGTTTTGGCGGTCGAATTCGCTCGTTCGACGTATTAATACGTCAGCCAAAAGGTTATGTTTATTTGATTTATACGTAATAAAAAAGTTATAATCGGCGAAAAATTCGGCCCAGCGTACTTATCGAGCGTTTAAGGGTTTGGAAATTATAAAATACTTCAAAATCTTATAATTAATAATAATTTTAATTTAATAAACCGAATTAATTAATTTAGCACGAAAATTATTTAAAAATTTTACGATTACTATAAAAGTAGATAGGAAAACCAGACTGATACGGCCATATATCGGTGGGTAAGATAGTCTAGGAAATCCCTAGAAAAGGCTGAAAAAAGGAAAAAAAAAATGAGTAAAGATATAAATTGGACTGCGTGCTTATATTGCTATTTAAAAAAGTGCTTTGCTTTTATACCTGTCGAAAGTAGTTAATAACAAAGGGTTTCGGAGGGGTCTATGCTTCGATTATAACTAAAACTATTAAATTTTATTAATATAAAATATTACCGTTTTATATTTTATTTTAAATAATATACGTAGTCGTTTTTAATTACAACCAAAAAAAACGTAATTTTAATAAATGCAATTTAATTTATCTTATATAATTTAAAAACCAATTAATTAAAAACCGAACTTTTTAGTTTCAAACTCTTTTAATTTTTTAATCCGTTTTTGGCCTTTTTGCTCTTGGCTTTTATGGAAAAATAGCGTTTCGCTTATCGTATAAATTATTTTATTTATTTTGCTTTTTTAAAAAATAATTTAATAAAACGTTAATCGAAATATCGTTTTAATTAACAAACGTTTTGATAGCTTTTTCGTCGATAATATTATTAAGCGTCGCAGCGACGAAAGCTTTCCACGACTTTTTTTCGTAAATAATAAATATCAGCTTTTAAACATGGTTTTACGCTATGCAAAAGGCGCTAAAAAATTTTGTATTAAAATCGTAAAAATAATCGATTAGCTCGTCGTAATTAAAACCGATTAACGCTTTTGCTTCGCGTAAAATTAATAAATCGGACCACGGTTATTTACCGATAAATACTTTTGAAAAAGCTTCGAAACTTATAAAAAAAATTATTTTACGAAATGATTCGGAAATAATCGTTTGCAGCCGAAATCACCGCGAATATTACGATTGTTTTCGTCGCAATATAAACAATATCAAATTGTTTATCGAAACGTCGTTTTCGAAATAGTTTTTGTATTTTTGCGCCGTATAATTATTCGAGCAAATTAGCATCGCGCCGTCGGTTTTTTAAATTTTGAATTTAACGAACATTTTTTACTTAATCGAAATACTGACAAAAATTATTACGTTTTTTATTTTATAACTTTCGGTTTCGTAATTTAATAAAATAGCTAAAGCTATTGCTTTAAACGCGTTGTAATACGAAAAAGCTAATTTTTTATAAATAGTTTTAATTAGCTTGGCGTCGTAGTATAATTGCAAATAAGCTTCGATTATTTTCGAATTGTATGCGAATACAAGCAGAACGTAATAATCGAAAATAGCGTCGGTAAGATTTTCGATTTTTCTTTTTTTTAAAAATCGGCGATATCGAATTTTGTAATTATAATACGGTCGGGGCCAGCGAGATCTAAAACGGTCGGAACGTCAGAATATGCTATAAAACAGCAGTTTCTGAAGTTTCGAATAATTAAAATAACGAGGTAAAAGCCGGGGTGCATTTTAAAAGTTTGCTGAATAAAACTGTAAAGCATATTAGCGAAAAAAGCTATAAACGCTTTTTAAGTTTTAACCAATCGAAAATAATATTTATATAAATTTTTTTTTTATAAGATATAATAATAATTTGTTTTTTCCGTTATAAAATTTTACGTAATTAACGAATTCGCAGCTTAATTTGAATAAATTTTAAAACATATTTTCGGTCGAAAAGCTAAAAAAATCGGCTTTTAAAAATATTCGTTGCTTTTATTTTTTTTTGTTTTAATCGAGTTTTATAATCGCGTTAAAAACCTTAAAGTTTGTTTTGAAATTTGCGTAGCCTAAATAAGCTTTAGTTCGCGCTTTAATAATTCTCGCAGTTTTTCGTCGGAATATAAATTAATTATTAAAATTAATTTCGAATACGTCGTAATTCGAGTTTTTAATAGCAGCGAATCGGCCAGCGAAGCCGATTATATCGATTTTTTTTGTAATCAAATCGCAGTACGCCGCGTAATAACGCATATAAAAATAGCAAAATTTTCCGTTTTTTTCAACGTTAATATTATTCGTAAAAACGAAATTAAAAAATCGGAGTTTTTCAACGAAAAAAAGCTCGAGTAAAAACGGGTCATCGTTTTTAAAAGTTTTTTTTATTTATTTTAACGTATTATATTTGCAATTTTCCGAAAAAAGTTTGATTTAATTTTCGTTCGAAACAAAAAAAAAAAGCTGACGGATTTATTTGATTTTTACGTAAAAGTATCGAAATAAAACTTTTAAATCGTAACGTCGTCGAAAGCGAAAATTTTAAATAAAATAATTTAATCTTATGCTTTTTGTGTAATTTTTTCCGCGATAATTTCGATATTTTTTTCCAAGCTTTTTCGATCGAATCGTATAATAATCGAAATTTTAAATACTTTTATTAAAATCTAAAATATTAGCGAAAATAGTACGATATTTTTAAACGCAGTAAGCGTTTTTGGCGTTTGCGTATTTAATTTCGAAAAATCAAAATCAAAATCGTTTGGAATTTTTCTTTTCGAAATGCCGGAGTTTTTTAAATTTGATTTTATAAAATCGTCGCGTTTTTTATTAATTAGCTTAAAAGCTATAGCTCGGCGTCGATTTCCGGCTGTTTTTATTCGCGGTGCTTTTTTTATTAATAACGCGAATAGTTTTTTTTTTCGAACAAAAAAAGTTTCGGAAATATCGGCCCGTTTTTTTACGTTTTCCGTTTTTATTTTTTTCGAAATCGTTTTTATTGTAAAACGGTGATACTTTGTATTAATGGGGTTTGATAGTTTTAGCTATGGTCGAGGCATGGACCCCTCCGAAACCCCCTGCCATTAACTACCTTTAACAGATATAAAAGCAAAGCATTCTCTTAAATAGTATTATAGGCACGCGGTTCAATTCATACTTTCATTTATTTTTCTTTTCCTTTTTTTAATTTTTTCTAGAAATTTCTTAAATTATTTTACCTACCGATATATGGCCGTATCAGTTTGATTTTCCTATTTACTTTTATATTTAATAACTTACGCAAAAATTCAAACTTCGGTGATTCGTTTTTATATATTCGCCGATATATTTTTTAAATTCGCAATTAAAATCGATTTCGATATTTCGCTATTACGGCTTAAAAAACCTTTCATATAATATTATTCGCAGCTGCATTATATAAAAGACTTCTAATAGCTTTTCTTATTTTACGCACAATTATTAAATTACAAAAATGCAATATATTTTAAAAACGTTTGAAATTACGGTCAGGCAATTCTGAATCGTACGAAATACAAAGCTCGAAAATCGCTTTTTTATTTAAAAATAATAAATCGAATATTAATTCGTAAGTTTCGACCGCTGCGCTCGGCCCTTTTAAACTAAATCTTTTTTAATCAAACGCTTGGCGAAAACTCAACCTCCTGATTTTACGCTTTAGAATTGTAACAATTACAATTTGCGGCTTTTTATTAAAAATAGTAAAAAAATAGCTGTACGTGCATTAGCCTAAACTACGAAATATCGAAACCGTAGATTATATAATAATATTATATCAATTCAATTAATCTATTAAAAAACAAATTTTTTAATATACTATCCAAATATTTAAACGCAATCTTATTTTATTTAATTCTTTCAAAAAACACAAAAACCTGTTTAATAGCTCTTTTATTAAAAACAATTTCTTTTATATTAAAAACCTTTAATTTGCAATTCTAAAAAACATTTATTTATTTAATTCAAATCCTACTAAAACTTTCGCTAATATTATAAACAACGACGCTTTTCGTTTTCTTATACGAAGCCGCATGCTTTTCCCTGGCTTTTTTAATATACTTTCGTTTAATAGCGCCAACGTTACCGATTTTATCGAAAAATATAAAAAAACTTGTAAAAATTTCGGAATTTTTAAAACTAAAATATTCGATAAACTCCCTCGCTATTATAACCTAACTATCAAAAATATTATTAAATCGATAAATAAACAAAAAGCTATTAAAGCTCGAAACTGGCGTAAGCTAATTAAAGCTTTAAATCGGAATTCCGAAACCACGATCGCTAGCAAATTCGCGATACTATCGCTTTTCTTAAACAGTTTGTTATAATAACTCGTTAAGCAAAAAACTCAAAGCTTATTATCGTATTTATACGAAAGTTTTAAACGTTTTCGTTAATAAAAAAGTCTTAAACGAAATTAAACAAAAAAAATTGTTTTTATTTAACCTTTCAACCAGCATTCGCAATAAAACTATTAAGCATTTTAAAATGAATAAACAAAATTCTAAAACTTTCGATTAATATTCTAAATTTGTAAAATTTGTTTTTAAACAAAACCAAAGCAAACGTATTATTAAAACTATAAACCAAAAGAAATCTCCTTCTTTTATTTACAAAAAAAACGTAAAAGCTTTAATGCAAAAGCATGCCCAGTTATTAAAAATTACCGAAATCGCTAAAAAACAATTAATTATTATATTATTTAATCGTTTTGCAAAGCTTATTAATTTAAAAAAGCTTAACAAAAATATCGAAACTTTCGTATTAAAATTTACCGATATTAAAATTTAAAAACTGCAAAGCAAAATCGAAAATCTTATGCAATAGTAAAAAAAACTTTTTTACGTTAACTCGAATAATAAAAACGATTAAAATAGCTTTTACAATAATTATTCTTTTTAAAATACGCGAAGCGATTAACTTCGCCAAGTCACCGTAAAAATAATAACTGCTTAATAATAATCTCTTCGTGCTAACGATTAAAATCAGCGAAATATTAATTATAATAACGATTATTAAAAAAAAAAAAAAAACCAACGCGAAAACTAAAATCGCAATTATTAAAATAATAAAAATAATTATTAAAACAAATTTGGAGCTTTAATTACGGGATTTATAATAACAAAAAAATTCACTGCGAAAAACCTTATATTCGTTTAAAATGCAAAGCATTTAATTTTTATATAAATAATAAAATCTATTATATTAACAAATATAAAATAATCTTTTTCGAACCGATAAAAGCAAAAATAAACCTTTTTGATAAAACTGAAAATCAAAGCTAATCAAATATTATTCGCTTAAAAATAAAAAATACAAAATAAAACGATTGTTTAAAAAACAGAAAAAACACGAAAACGATTTTTATTAATAAAAAAAAACATTTCCGAAAACGTATTAATCAGAAAAAAAACTTTTATCCTAAGTATAAATAAAATTCAAATATATAAATAAAAAATAAATATATATATTATTAATACAATTATCGCATTTGCAAAGATTATAATTGCATAATTAAGCCGGCTGTGACGATTCACTCTTTTGCCACCTCGTGTGTCACCCCAGCAACTACGTATAGCTGCAAGCTCTCTGGTCTCCTGGTGGGTTTTCTATTAACTGTGGAAACTATCATATATATAAGGCTTTTTCCTTTTAGTAATCTCTGCCTTTTGCAATTGTTAATTCTAAGTGAATATTTTTGTTATAAAACCAAAAGCTCGTTTTTTATATTATATAAGCACGGCGACCAGCTGACTGATCTTTCAGCCTTTCGATTAATTAGATCGTTATATTATTAACAACTTTTTTTTTACGCTGGCGACGGCGTAAACTATTTTTTTTTTCGAATTTTTTACGGGTTATACCAAGATGATCGACCGGTCGTAAAAAGGCTTATTTTCGTATTTTGCGAAAAATGGCTTTTGTCCAACGATCCTTTTCTTAGCAGAGCTTTTCAGCTCTTGCTATTACATTTTAATTTCCTTTTTTTTAATCAGCGAAGAAGCAGCCTCTTCTAAAAGCTTTTTCTTCTGAAAAACAGTCTTCTTTCCGAGGAAAAAAAAACAAAAGAAAGGGCAGAGCGTTAATTATTTCGCCTGCCATCTTTTTCTTGCAGCCTAGCGCTGAAAGCGTTTAGTTAAGACTTTTGCAAAATCAACTGAAAAAAGCGCAAAAACGTGAACGATAATTTCTGGAAATTATACGACTGCGATAAATCTTTTAATTAAAGCGTTTAATAAAATTTATCGAACGTGCTTTTGCTAGTCGCGAATCTGCTGCTTTTTTTTTTCGCAACGTTTTATTTTAATTAATAAACGCTGCAGACCAATTTCCACGTTTTTCGCGAACTTTTTTCAAATTTTTTCTTAACGGCCAAAACTTTAGCGCGTTTTTTGAACGCTATAATTTTTATTTATTTGTTGATTTTCGACTAGCTCGTATAAAACGCGTTTCGAATTTTAAGTTTAAATTAAATAATAATAAAAATTACAAAGCACGCTATTAAAAAATTAAAGTTTTCGATAATTTCGAATTTTATTACGATTATTTCGCTAGCGATCGATTTCGCAAAAATTATATATTCGATTAAACCGAAGGCGTAGCAAAAGAGTTTTTGACCCCGCGTATTTTAGACCGCTCCGATTTTACTTTTTCCGAAAAATTAATAAAAAAGGTCGCCGATTTTTTGGCCGATTTTTTCGCCGATTTTTCCGACGTTTAAAAGGTCGAAAACGAGTTTAAAATACTTATAATAAATACGCACGACGACTTTTAGCGATTTTATCTGCGATTTTTTATTTTCGTAGCGAACGCTTAAATACGAACTGATAAATAGCTTCGGAACGCTTTCCGCGATAAAATACCAAAGCGTTTACGAAAAAAGCTGTATTTGGAATAAGCGCGTATAACGATTTTTAAAAATTAGCTCACCGCCGTCCGTCAAAAAAAACAAAATTAATTGGCTGAACGAATTTTATACGCGAATCGCTTTATCAAATCTATTATTTATTAAAATGATAGATTTTTAACCAAAGCGTATTACGAGTCAAATCGTACGTATAAAAATCGTTTAAATGCTTTACAAGCTTTTTCTCAGCTTTTTTTTTTTTTTTTTTTTTCTACGCCAAAACGCCTCTTCTGGCGTTTTTCTTTTTCGATCGGACTAACGATAACGTTCGTTTTTTATTTTATATCAGAAAATTTAAAAAAGTCAATTTGCACGATTTTTTACGGGCCGACTTTCGGTTTTATTTAAAAGCTTTTTCAAACTGATAAATATAAACGAAATCGAGCCGGCCGAAAATTCGTTTTTTAATAATAATAATAAAAACGAAAACCTTTTTTCAAACGATTTCCAAAACGCATACGAGAAAATTAAAAGCTTTTCCGCTAATCGGAACGCTTAGGCTTAAGCAAAGCCTTTTTTTTAAGCGTATTGCGCGATATACGTTATTTTAACGTTCGAAAGCTTTTTAATAGCGATTTATTAACAATTTCCGTTATATTTATCAAAAATAGCTTTTCGTACAAAATAAAAGCGCTCGCCGATTTTAAAGCGAACGGTTATACGTTGATCGATTCGGCGCTAATTAAATTTTTTTTTTTTTTTAAAACTTTTGATTTAATTTTTCCCGGCTTTTTTTTTTGTAAAAAAGTATAATAAAGCTCGTGGCTATTTAATTATATATTTTACGCTTTTCAATTTTATTATTAATAATCGAATATAATCGTTTATTTTTTTTTTAATTATTAATCTCGGAAATTATAATATGATTTTAAAAAGAGCCTGGTTGGCCGAATATTAAATTTTACTAAATTATAATAAACGCAAGTTTTATTAGCCGAAGTTTTATTTTTTTATAGCTTTTTACGCTCGTTGTATTAAAATCTTTTATTTGCACTTTAGAAAAATTTAATTTCGCTATCAAAACGACGCTGTAAAACGTAACAAAAACTTTGATTAATTATGGCAGACTTACGATGCTGCGAAACGCGAAAAAGTCGAATTTTATTCGCGGTGCCAATTTCGATAGCGACGCCAATAAAATAATACAAAAAATTATATTACCGCTTTTTTAGGCTGACGATCTTTTTTTTATTATTTTTTTTTCTTTTTTTTTTTTTTCGTTAAAACAGCTTTTTCGTTTTACGAAAAACAATTATATTAAAAACCGAAAAAAGGCTTTCGCCGCGATGGCCTTTTAATTTAATATAATCGATAATTCAGATAAGCCACCTTTTAAACTTTTTAAACGATCAATTCGAAAACGAATTTTTTAACTTATTATTTATTTAATTTCCATTTGCCAGATTATTATATACGCTTTTAAACTGATTTTCAGAAAAAAAATAATTAAAATGTTTTCAACCTTTTTATACGAAATCGACAGAATACTAGACGATTTTACGTATAATATTTTTTTTAAAACCCAATTTTATAATTTTTTCGAACGTTTCAAAACCAACGAAATATCGATTTCGACTTTTTTAATCAGTTTAACAAAGCTAATTTCGAATAAACTTTCTTTCGAATTTTTTTCTTCGGAATACAAAAACTTCGAATACGTGTTTTCTAAAGCCGTTAATAACAAGCTAGCTTTTCACCGGCTTTACGATTATAAAATCGAGCTTATTATAAATAAAAAAAAGCTGAAATATACTTTTTTATATAAGATATCGATTCTAAAACTCGAAATTATTAAAATTTATTTGTAAAATAATTTTAACAAAAGCTTTATCGAACTTTCCACCGCTTTTTTCGCTGTTCTAATGCTTTTCGCTAAAAAACCCGACGATTTATTACGTTTTTGTATCGATTATCGAACTTTTAATAATATTATTCGTAAAAATCGCTATCTTTTTCTTTTTATCGATAAAACTTTTGCTCGTTTTTCGAAAGCGCGAATTTTTACGAAGTTCGATATTCGTTAAGCTTTTTATAAAATTCGAATAAATTCCGCTAATAAAAAACTAACGACGTTTCGTACGCGTTACGGCGCTTATAAATGCAAAATGCTATTTTTTGGCTTTATTAATAAATCCGCAATTTATTAACGTTATATAAACGACGTTTTTTCGATTATTTAAACGATTTTTGCATTACAAATTTAAATAATATTTTTATTTATTCGTCCGACTTTTTAAAATACGTTATATACGTTCGCAAAATATTTCAAAAGTTCGCTAACGCTAAATTACAGGCCGATATTCGAAAGTTTAAATTTAACGTTATACGGACCCGTTACCTAAGCTTTATTATTTCGATTAAAAGCTTAAAAGTAGATTTAGAAAAAGTTTCCGTGGTCGCTTATTAAAAGCTTTTTATTATTATAAAAGATGTACAAAGCTTTTTTGGTTTTTGTAATTTTTATCGACGTTTTATTCGAGATTACGGTATAATTGCAAAGCTTTTGATCCATTTGACTAAGGCTAACGTTTCTTTTAATTTTATTTTTAAATATCAAAAGAGTTTCGACCTTTTTACACTAGCTTTTATTATTGTATCAGTTTTATAATATTACAAATAAAACCTTTTTTGCATATTGGAAATTAACGCTTCCGACGGCGTAGTAGCTTATATGCTTTCGCAATTTTATAATAACGATTAGCTTCCAATCGCTTATTTTAGCAAAATTATAACTTTCGCAAAGCTAAACTACGTCGTATACGATAAAAAAATATTCGCAATCGTAAGATTTTTAGGCAATTTTCGTATTAAATTAATTAGCTTAGTTTATTAAATTAAAATTATTATTAATTATAAAATTTTAAAATATTTTATGACTTTTAAATTTTTAAACGCTCGATAAACACGCTAGGCCGAGCTTTTCGCCGATTACAATTTTTTTATTACGTATAAACCAGGTAAACACAATCTTTTGGCTAACGTATTAATATATCGTACGAGCGAATTCGATCGTTAAAACTTTTTAAACGCATTCAGCGCTTGCAAACACTTTTTCGAGCCGATCAGATCGATTACCGCTTTTTAACTGAAAAACTTCGATTTTCCACGGCTTTCGAAACAGCTGTTTTTATCGTTAAAATAGCTGATTTTTTTCCCGCATTCCGTATCGTTAATCAAATTCTTTACGCTAATCGCACAGCTAGCAGCCTGATGGCCCTTCGAAAAGAAACTGTACGAAACGCTGCGAAAAAAAACGACGATAATAACACTCCGTTTCCGTATATACTTAAACGCGACCTGCTGTTATATTACGGTCGCCTGATAATACCAGACGTCGATTATTTTCGTTTGGCTTTTATACGAAAAATACACGACCAAATTTCCACCGCTTACTTTAACGCTCGCAAAACTACGCAATTGCTTTCGAATTAATATTATTAGCGAGGTATAACAGCTTTTGTAAAACAATATTATCGCAACTGCCACGCTTATCGAAAAAGTTTTATTTTAAAAAATAAGCGCTTCGGCCTTTTTCAGTTTTTTTTTGTTTTTGACCATTTTTGAAAGCACGTTATAATAGATTTTTACAATTTTAACAAAAACAAATACGATTACGACAACGTATTCGTAATAATAAATCGCTTTTTCAAACAAATTATTTCGATTTTTTGTTATAAAAATATCGACGTTCGAAGTTTCGCCAAATTATATATATTTTACGTATACAGGTATTTTGGCCTTTTAAAAAATATTATTAGCGATCGTAGCTTTTAGTATTAATTTATTTTCTGGTTTAAATTAAACAAAATATTCGGTACGCAATTAAAGCTTTCGACAGCCGTTTATTTCGAAACCGACGGTCAGACCGAAATTTACAATTAATATCTGCAAAAACGCTTTCGATTTTTCGTGAATTTTTATTAAAACGATTGGAACGAATTTCTTTTAATAATAGATTTCGCCTAAATAATTTTTTTTTACGAGAGTTTAGATAGCCTTTTACCTTTTGAAATTATATACGATTATACTTTTTATATTAATTAAAATTAAAAACTCGATATTTCCTTTTTTTTTAATTTCTTATACAAGCTAAACGCAAACGAAGCTCGTGCGTACGTTTGCCGCTATTACAACGCTTAGAACCTCGCCAAATCGCATTTTTAATAAGCTTACGACAAAATAAAAAAAAGTACGAATAAATTTCGCCGCGCGATCGATTTTAACGTTGGCGACTACGTATGGCTCGATATACGTTTATTTCCGACCTTCCGGCCCTTTCGTAAGCTCGATAACTTTACAAACGGTCTTTTTAAAATTTTAACCAAAATTTTCGACAACGCTTTTAAGCTAAATTTTTTTAATATTATAAACGTATATTTAGTTTTTCACGCTAATCGACTGCGTAAAACAGCTAACGACGCGCTTTTAAATCAGATTAATTTAGCTTTTAAATTTATTAATATAATTAGTAAGCTTAAATACGAAATCGAAAAATTAATCGCCTGTCGAATGCAGCGGAAACCTTTTAATACAAAGCTTTTTAAATAAGCTTAAATAAAAATCTTACGTAATATTCCGCGTCTGATTTTATATATATTTTTCTAAAAGTGCGCGACTTTTATTTGGCGCATAAAAAGCTTTTCGGTTTTCCTGCAAAACTTATAAACTGGCTGAAAGCGTATTTCGAAGATTTGAATTCGTACGATTATTTGAATAGCGACGTATTAATAAATAAAAGCTCGAGGGCGCGCTTTTTTCGGACGGAAAAGTAATATAACGATTTATTTTTTTGCCATTTCGTATATTATCTCAGTAATTACGTATAGCTGCAAGCTCCCTGGTTTTCTGGTGGATCTTCCATCAATTGTGGAAATTATTATATATATAAGACTTTTTCTCTTTAGCAACCTCTGCTTTTTGCAGTTGTTGATTTTAAATGAATATTTTTGTTACAGAACCAAAGGCTCGTTTTTTATACTATGTGAGTACGGCGACCAGCTGACTGATCTCCCAGCCTTTCGACTGATTAGATCGTCACACCGGCGAATTATAAAAAAGCAAAATGCTTTTATTTTATTCGCCAAACCGACTGATATAAAAAAAAACGTTAAAATCGAAAAAAAAAAAATTTAAAATTCGAAAAAAAGCTGATAAAATTATTAAAAAAACGCTTATAATAAAAAAAATTAATAATGATATAAAAAATATCGACACCGATATTCCGGTTTAAATTATTTAAAAAATACCAGCTTTTAAACGCTTATTACTAATACAAAGCGAAAAATAAATCGACAAATATATTAGCTCCGAAGCCGTCGACGAAACTATTAAAAAAATCATAAAACAAAAAATTAAATTAAAATTTAACGATTTATTTAATATAAAAAAAAAATTCGACAAAATTATTAACAAACAAATCCTTGCATTAAAAAAAAACGATTTTAAATTAAAAAAAAAATAAAAAAAAATTTATAATACCGCGGTTAATTTAGCCGATAACAAAGAATCTTCGGAAAAAATCAGCTTTTTAGCTTTTATTATAAAAACCCAAAAATCAAAACGACGAAACTGCTTTTACACGGCTATAAAAGCGCTAAAAATACAAACAATATTTAAAAAAAATACGACCGCTTTCGCTTTATTCGATAATAAAACCGAAATCAATTGCATAAACTAAAAAACAGCCGAAGCTAATAATATCCCGATTATTACCGATAAATAAATAATTTATACGACCGTTAATAAAAATATTATTAAATTTAATAAAATTATACAAAACGTTGAAATCGACGTTAAAAATATTATTATTTATAAAAACTTTTTAATAATAAAAAAATGCTTTTATTTTATTATTTTTAAAATGTTTTAAATTCTAAAAAATCTCGTCAGTTTTAAATATATCGAAAACGGCCAAATAAAAGCTTTTTTCTAAAACTGAAACCGATTTTTTTAAAATCAAATTACCGTCGCCGGCGATAAAATCTTTTTAATCGACGTTTTATCGGAAAACGAATAGCCGGCTTTAGCTTTAAAACAAACGCTAAGCTATAACAAAACCTAAAAAATACTCGGCTAAAAATATTCACGTCGCTAACCGATATAGCACCGCGAATAAAAATAATTAATATTAATATTTTTAATTATTAATTCGAAAATAAAAATTCCGAAAATTTCGTTTTTGTATTAAATAAATCCGATTTATATATTTTAAATTTTTGTATTAATATCAGCACTTTTTACAAGCGCAAAACTAATAAAAATCGATTCGTAAATTTTAATAAATCCGTTAAAAATATCTTCGGAAAAATAAACGATTAATTCGAAAAAAACGAAGAAATAAAATTATTTTAATTAATTATTAACAAATTCGAAAAACTTATTACCGGCCGATTTTCCAATTTATTATTTAACAGCCGATTTATAAAAAAACGATTTGATAATTTAATAATCGAAACTCAACTTTTGCTAAAAAAAAAAAAGTTTTATACGAAATTTTACGCAACCGAAAAAAAGCTATAATTTTTGATTTTATCGAAATAAATTAATTCAGCTTTAACGTTACGCTTTATATCGATATTAAAACCTTATTTTACGAAACTTAGCAAAAAAAACCTTTTTAATTTCCAAAGCTTTTTAAAATAAAATAATCGAAATACTAAAAAAACAAATCAAGCAAAAAATCTTCGAATTCTGCCACGGCTTATATAAAAACAAATAATTTATCGTTACGAAAAAAAAAAAAAAAAACCTACAGATTTATTATTGCAATCGTCGAAATAAATAAAATAATAATACGAAACGCTAACGTACCATTTAACGTCGATTAATTTTCAAACGAATTCGCAAAATTAATAATCGCTTTTTTTTTCGATTTGTTTTCCGGCTACGATTATTTAATACTTAATCTACGATTTCGAAATATAACGGCAATTTAAATATTAATCGGTTTGCTGCGTATAACGAAAATATTTATAAAGGTTATTAATTTAATCGTTTAATTTGTAAAAATCGTATATAAAGTTTTTATAATTTATATTTTTGATATTGTTTTTTTTTACGTTAACGACGTCGAAATAAAAAGCTTTAAATTATATTATAATAATAAAAAAATTCTTTTTAAAATTCGACGTTATATAATAAAACATATTTAAAATATCGACAAAATTATAATCTGCTTCGAAAAAGCCAAAATTATTATTAGCCTTCGATTAAAATTTTATATGCTCGAAATAAATATCGTTAATTATATAATTAACAGCGCTAGCCGCTATTTTTAATAAAAAAAAATTAAAAAAATCTGCGATTAAAAAAAATATAAAAATATTACCGAAGCCAAAACTTTTATTAGCGTTATAATTTATTACCGTAATTAAATTAAATTTTTTTTTTAAAAAGCTGTATTTATTTACGCTACGATAAAAAAAAAATCGATTTCGTTTAGAAAAAAAAGCAAAGCAAAGCTATAATAATTTTTAAAAACGATTTTTTATCGGCCTTATCGCTTATGCGAATCGATTATAATTTAAACGCAAAAAAAATTATTTTAATTATCGACGCTAATATTTTCGGTTAGAAAACTGTATTATAACAAATCGACGAAAACAAAAAACAGTATTTTTTACGATTCGAAAGCGATTTATAATCTTTCGCAAAAACACGCTACGATACTATTAAACGAAAATATCGAAGCGTTTTCAAAATAATAAAAAAAATAAAAAGCGAATTGTACGGCGTATATTTTATTTTAAAAACAAACGCAAAAGTTCTTATCGATTAATTAAATAAAAAAGCTAATAATTTATTAAAAGCGCTCGTTATTAATTAAATAATTTAAATACGATTTTTAAATTTCGAAATCAAATATATTAAAAAAATAATTAATACAGCGGCAAACGGCTTTTCCAAACGAAAACGTTTTTATCCGTTTGATTTTACTAAATAAAACGAACAAAATATCGACGAATAAATCGCTAACGAAATCGGCTGTTTCGCTATCTGCGTTTTAGGTTTTATAAAGCCGAAACCATTCGCGTTGCTATTTCGGCTGGCACCGCGAATAAAAAACATTAATTTTCGGGCCGAAAAAATATTCGCGTTATTATTTCGGCTAGCACCGCGAATAAATTTAATCGAAAACAATCGAAATAAGCCGATTAACGACGAAAATAAACCTTTGATCGATAATTAAAAAATCGAAAACTTTTATTTAATCGCATATTATTTAATTATTTTATTTAAATTATTTAGCGTATCAAACTATTAATTTAAATTATTTAAAAACCAAGCTTTCGATTATATTTTAGCCGACAAAAAACTATATAAATTAAAAAATAATATATATTAAAAACGCTTAATAATAAATAGTAAAGCCGATAAGTGTGACGATTCACTTTTTTGCCACCTCTCGTGTCACTCCAGCAACTACGTGTAGCTGCAAGCTTCCTGGTCTCCTGATGGATCTTCCTATCAATTATGGAAACTATTCATATATATAAGGCTTTTTCCTTTTAGCAATTTCTGCCTTTTGCAGTTATTGATTTTAAATAAATATTTTTGTTACAAAACTAAAAGCTCGGTTTTTATATTATATAAATACGGCGACCAATTAATTAATTTCTTAGCTTTCCGATTAATTAAATCGTTATATTATTAACAATTTTTTTTTACGTTAGCGACGGCGTAAACTATTTTCTTAACGGCCAAAACTTTAGCGCGCTTTTTAAACGCTATAATTTTTATTTATCTGCTAACTTTCGACTAACTCGTATAAAACGCGTTCCGAACCTTAAGCTTAAGCTAGATAATAGTAAAAATTACAAAATACGTTATTAAAAAATTAAAGTTTTCGATAATTTCGAATTTTACCACGACTATTTCGCTGGCGATCGATTTCGCAAAAATTATATATTGAATCAAACCGAAAGCGTAGCAAAAAAGTTTTTTACTTCGCGTATTTTGAACCGTTCCGATCTTATATTTTTCGAAAAATTAATTAAAAAGGTCGCCGATTTCCTAGCCGATTTTTCAGACGTTTAAAAGGCCGAAGACGAATTCAAAATGCTTGCAATAAATACGCACGACGATTTCTAGCGATTTTATCTGCGATTTTCTATTTTCGCAGCGAACGCTTAAATACGAATTGACAAACAGCTTCGGAACGCTTTTCGCGATAAAATACCAAAGCGTTTACGAAAAAGCTGCATTTGGAATAAGCGCGTATAACGACTTTTAATAATTAGCTTACCGCCGTTTATTAAAAAAAACAAAATCAATTGGCTGAACGAATTTTATACGCGAATCGCTTTTTAATTAAATTTATTATTTATTAAAATAATAAATTCTTAATTAAAGCGTATTACGAGTTAAATCGTACATACGAAAATCCATTAAATGCTTTACAGGCTTTTTTTCAGCCCTTTGTTTTTCTTTTTCTTTACGCTAAAACGCTTTTTTTGGCGTTTTTTTTTTTTCGATCGGACCAACGATAACGTTCGTTTTTTATTTTATACTAGAAAATTTAGAAAAGCCAATTTGCACGACCTTTGACGGGCCGACCTTCGGTTTTATTTAAAAGCTTTTTTAAGCTGGTAGACGTAAACGAGGTCGAGCCGGCCGAAAATTCGCTTTTTGATAATAGTAATAAAAACGAAAACTTTTTTTTAAACGATTTCCAAAACGCATACGAAAAAGTTAAAAGCTTTTCCGCTAGTCGAAAAAACGCCTAAGCCTAAGCAAAACTTTTTTTTTAAACGTATTGCGCGATATGCGTTATTTTAACGTTCGGAAGCTTTTTAATAGCGATTTATTAATAATTTCCGTTATATTTATTAAAAATAGCTTTTCGTACAAAATAAAAGCGCTCGCCGATTTTAAAGCGAACGGTTATGCGTTAATCGATTCGGCGCTAATCAAATTCCTTTTTTTTTTAAACTTTTGATTTAATTTTTTCCGGCTTTTTTTTTGGTAAAAAAGTATAATAGAGCTTATGGCTATTTAATTATATATTTTACGCTTTTTAATTTTATTATTAATAATCGAATACAATCGTTTACTTTTTTTTTGATTATTAATCTCGGAAATCATAATATGATTTTAAAAAAAGCTTGGTTGGCCGAATATCAAATTCTATTAGATTGTAATAAGCGCAAGCTTTACTGGCCGAAGTTTTATTTTTTTACAGCTTTTTACGTTTATTATATTAAAGTTTTTTATTTGCATTTCCGAAAAATTTAATTTCGCTACTAAAACGACGCTGTAAAACGTGACAAAAACCTTGACTAATTATGGCAGATTTACGACGCTGTGCGAAGCGCGAAAAGATCGAATTTTATTCGCGGTGCCAATTTCGATAGCGACGCTAGTGGGATAATGCAAAAAATTACATTATTTTTCTAAGCTGCCGATCCTTTTTCTATTATTTCTTTTCTTTTTTTTTTTTCTTCGTCAAAACAACTTTTTTGTTTTACGAAAAACAATTATATTAAAAACCGAAAAAAAGCTTTCGCTGCGATAACCTCTCAGCTTAATATAATCGATAATTTAAATAAGCAGCCATTTTTTAAATCTTTTAAACGATTAGTTCGAAAACGAATCTTTCAATCTACTGCTTATCCAATTTCTATCTGTCAGATTATTGCATACGCTTTTAAGCTGATTTAAAAAAAAAAAGTAATTAAAATGTTAATCTTTTTGTACGAAATCGACAGAATATTAGACGATCTTACGTATAATATTTCTTTTAAAACCCAATCTTATAGTTTTTTCGAACGTTTCAGAACTAACGAAATATCGATTTCGATCTTTTCAATTAACTTAGCAGAGCTAACTTCGAATAAATTTTTTTTCGAATTTTTTCTTTCGAAATACAAAAACTTCGAATACGTGTTTTCTAAAACCGTTAATAACGAGCTAGCTTTTTACCGGCCTTACGATTATAAAATCGAGCTTATTATAAATAAAAAAAAGCTGAAATATATTCTTTTATATAAAATATCGATTTTAAAGCTCGAAATTGTCAAGACTTATTTGCAAAATAATTTTAATAAAAACTTTATCGAACCTTTTACCGCTTTTTTCGCTGTTTTAATACTTTTCGCTAAAAAACCCGACGATTTATTACGTTTTTGTATCGATTATCGAGCTTTTAATAACCTTATTCGTAAAGATCGCTACTTTTTTTTTTATCGATAAGACTTTTGCTCGTTTTTCGAAAGCGCGAATTTTTACGAAGCTCGATATTCGTTAAGCTTTTTATAGAATTCGAATAAATTCCGTTAATAAAAAACTAACGACGTTTCGTACGCGTTACGACGCTTATATATGCAAGATGTTATTTTTTGGCTTTATTAATAAATTCGTAATTTATCAACGCTATATAAACGACGTTTTTTTCGATTATTTAAACGATTTTTGCATTGCATATTTAAATAATATTTTTATTTATTCGTCCGACTTTTTAAAACACGCTATATACGTTCGCAAAATACTTTAAAAGCTCGCTGACGCTGAATTATAGGCCGATAATCGGAAGTTTGAATTTAACGTTATTCGGATCCGTTACTTAAGTTTTATTATTTTTATTAAAAGCCTAAAAATAAACTTAGAGAAAGTCTTCGTAGTCGCTTATTAAAAGCTTTTTATTATTATAAAAGATATATAAAGCTTTTTTGGTTTTTGTAATTTTTACCGACGTTTTATTCGAAACTACGATATAATCGCAAAGCTTTTAATTTATTTAACTAAAGCTAACGTTTTTTATAATTTCACTTTTAAATATAAGAAAAGTTTCGACCTTTTTATACTAGCTTTTACTACTGCATCAGCTTTATAATATTACAGATAAAATTTTTTTTGCATATTAGAAACTGACGTTTCCGACGGCGTAATAGCTTTTGTTTTTTCGCAATTTTATAGCGACGATTAGCTTCCAGTCGCTTATTTTAGCAAAACCATAGCTTTTGGAAAATTAAACTACGTCGTATACGATAAAAAGATGCTCGCAATCGTAAAATTTTTAAGCAATTTTCGTATTGAATTAGCTGGCTTAATTTATTAAATCAAAATTATTACTGATTATAAGGCTTTGGAATACTTTATAACCTCCAAACTTTTAAACGCTCGATAAACACGCTGGGCCGAGCTTTTCGCTAATTACAATTTTTTTATTACGTACAAACCAAATAAATATAACTTTTTGGCTAACGTATTAATACGTCGTACGAGCGAATTCGATCGCCAAAACTTTTTTAAACGCACTCAGCGTTTGCAAACCTTTTTTCGAATAAATCAGATCGATTATCGTTTTTTAACTAAAAAACTTCGATTTCTTACGGCTTTCGAAACAGCTGTTTTTATCGTTGAAATAACTAATTTTTTTTTCGCATTTCGTATCGTTAATCAACTTTTTTATTTTAATCGCACAGCTAGCAGCCTGATAGCTTTCCGAAAAAAAATTATACGAAACGCTATAAAAAAAAACGACGATAATAATACTTCGTATATATTTAAACGCGATTTGCTGCTATATCACGGTCGCTTAATAATACCAAACGTCGATTATTTTCGTTTGGCTTTCGTACGAAAAATATACGATCAGATTTTTACCGTTTATTTTAACGCTCGCAAAACTACGTAATTGCTTTCGGATTAATATTATTAGCGAGGTATAATAGTTTTCGTAAAACAATATTATCGTAATTGCTACGCTTATCGAAAAAGTTTTGTTTTAAAAAATAAGCGCCCCGGCCTTTTTCAGCTTTTTTCTGTTTTTAACTATTTTTAAAAATACGTTATAATAAATTTTTGCAACTTTAATAAAAACAAATACGATTACGATAACGTGTTTATAATAATAAATCGCTTTTCAAAGCAAATTATTTCGATTTTTTGTTATAAAAATATCGACGCTCGAAGCCTCGTCAAATTATATATATTTCACGTATATAAGTATTTTGGCTTTTTAAAAAATATTATTAGCGATCGTAGCTTTTAGTATTGGTTTATTTTTTATTTTGAATTAAATAAAATACTCGGTACGCAATTAAAATTTTCGACAGCCGCTTATTCTGAAACCGACAATCAGACCGAAATTTACAATTAATATTTGTAAAAACGCTTTCGACTTTTCGTAAATTTTTATTAAAACGATTAAAGCGAATTTTTTTTAATAATAAATTTCGCTTAAATAATTTTTTTTTACGAAAGTTTAAATAGCTTTTTATTTTTTGAAATTATATACGATTATACTTTTTATATTAATTGGAATTAAAAGCTTGATATTTTCTTTTTTTTTAATTTTTTATATAATCTAAATACAGACGAAGCTCGTGCGTACGCTCGCCGCTATTACGACGCTTGAAATCTCGCCAAATCGCATTTTTAATTAGTTTACGATAAAATAAAAAAAAATGCGAATAAATTTCGCCGCGCGATCGATTTTAACGTTGGCGATTACGTATAGCTCGATATGCGTTTATTTCCGATTTTCCGGCGTTTTCGTAAGCTCGAAAATTTTACAAACGGCTTTTTTAAAATTGTAACTAAAATTTTCGATAACGTTTTTAAATTAAACCTTTTTAGTATTATAAACGTATATTTTGTTTTTTACGCTAATCGATTGCGTAAAGCAGCTGACGACGCGCTTTCAAATTAAATTAATTCAATTTTAAAATTTATTAATATAACTGATAAATTTAAATACGAAGTCGAAAAATTAATCGCTTATCGAATGCAACGGAAAACTTTTTAATATAAAGCTTTTTAAATAGGCTTAAATAAAATTTTTACGTAGTATTCCGCGTTTGATTTTATATACGCTTTTTTAAAAATGCGCGATTTTCATTTAGCGCATAAAAAACTTTTCGGTTTTTCTGCAAAACTTATAAACTGGCTAAAAACGTATTCCGAAGATTTAAATTCGTACGATTATTTAAATAGCGACGTATTAATAAATAAAAGCTTTAAGGCGCGCTTTTTTCGGACGGGGAAATAATATAACGATTCACTTTTTTGCTATCTTTCGTATTACTCTAGCAATTACGTATAGCTGCAAGCTTTCTGGTTTTTTAATAGGTTTTTTTATCAATTGTAAAAACTATTTATATATATAAGACTTTTTTTTTTAGCAACTTCTGCTTTTTGCAATTGTTAATTTTAAATAAATTTTTTTGTTACAAAACCAAAGGCTCGTTTTTTATATTATATAAACACGGCGACCAGTTGACTGATCTCCCAGCCCTCCGACTGATTAAATCGTTATAACAAGTTTTAAATTATAAAAAAAACCTACGAAAAAGTATTTTATAAAAAAGCTAAAACCATTTATTAACGAATCAAAAACGATTTTTAATAAAAAAAATGCTTCGAAAATTACAAAGCTTTCGTTAAAAACTGCATTTTTTATTAAAAACGAAAGCTTAGCCGAAAAAAAAACCCGTTAAATTCGACGTAATCTTTTAAAATTTAAAAAAAAATCAATTTCGACGTTATACGCGTACCGATTACCGACCGCGAATATATAAACTTCGTATTCGCTATCGACGATCTATTTAAATAGCTTAAAAAGCGACTTTTCCGAAACGCTATTTTCGAAGCTATAACGATTTTTTTTTAAAAAAACGTTATATATCGATACGGTTTATTTAGCAAATTAAACGTCGATAATAAATCCGAAAACAAAAGCGTTATCGAAACTTTTATAAAAAAATACGATATTTAACGTATTTAAATCTTAGCTTATAATTCGAAAAACAACGGATCCGTTAAACGAAATTATAAAAATATTTTCGACGGCTTTTTAAAAGCTATTCGAAAAAGCTATAAGCGTTAATCGCGGAAATTCTCGAAAATGCTTTTTATTATACGCATATGCATATACGCTTTTATTAAAATAATTTTATTTTTCATTTAATACGGCAAAACGCTCGATTATTTTTAAAAACAAAATGGCTTATATAAAAGCTTTATAACGTAATTAAAATAAAAACGAAAGCAAATTTATTAGCAATAAAATTTAAATAATTAAACTATCGCGATATAAATATAAAAAAAAATTTTTTTTTAAAAAAAAGTATAAAAAAACAGCTAAAAGAATCTAGAATAAAACCAAAATTAAAAAAAAAAACGCTAATTAAAAACGAAAATCTGATTTTCATTTACGACGTCCAGCGCGCTATTAATAAATCGGCCGATACTAAACTTAATTATAAATGGCTCGGATTTTACGAAATATACGAGGCCGAATTAAATAAAAGCTATTACAAACTTACGAAACTCGATAAAACAAAACTAAAAAAAACATTCGCCGCCAACCGATTAAAACGATTTTATAAAAAAAAACCAGCAAATTTACTTTTTAAACTCTGATTAAAATAATAATTCCGATTTCAGCGATTTCGACGACGACTCCGACCAAAGCGATTATATTTCTAAAAAAAAAAACTTTTTGGAAAAATCTGGCATCAACAAAATAATAACGCTGCTATTAAAAATACGATTCAAATCGTAATTTTACTTATAACCGAAAAAAAAAATATATATATATATATAAAATTATTTATTAATTATTTTACTATTTTTGTTTTGCTTTGCTTGTATACAATTTAATCATTTTGTTTTATATATACTATTTATTTTTAAAACCTTTTTTTATATTATTTAAAACACCTATTATACTTTTCTTTATTTAATTATATTTTTGTTTACCAAAACAAAAGCTTTGTATATATTTAAGCCATATATTTAATACATTTATATTATTCGCATATTTCACGAAAACTATTTTTTATGCATTTTATTATTTGCCATTTTCTGTATTATTTATTTTTTTCGTTGTTTTAAACGAATATTTGCCTAAACAATTATAATTTATTAAAAAAACAATATGCGGATTTCCGTAACTTTTGGATACAAATACTTTACAATTTCCGAATTTTTTTCTAATCATTTTTTAATAAATATAATATACTTTTTTAATTAATAAACCTATCGATATCATATCGTTTTTTAAGCAAAACCTTGCTAAACTTAGCAAACTTATTTTTAATTTATTTTAAAACGAAATTATTATACGCAACTTTTCCGAATTTAAACAAATATATAATACTATTATTTCAAATTAATAAATAACGCTCGTAAAAGTAACTATAAAACAATTCGATATAATAATTAAAAACGTTAACAAATTTTTATCGTATACGTAATTTAGCTTTGCGAAAGTTATAATTTTGCTAAAATAAGCGACTGAAAGTTAATCGTCGCTATGAAATTACGAAAGCACAAAAGCTATTACGCCGTCGGAAGCGTCAGTTTTTAAAATACAAAAAAGGTTTTGCTTGTAATATTATAAAATTAATACAATAATAAAAGTTAATATAAAAAAATCGAAACTCTTTTAATATTTAAAAATAAAATTGTAAAAAACGTTAGCTTTAATTAAATAAATTAAAAGCTTTGCGATTATACCGTAGTTTCGAATAAAACGTCGGTAAAAATTACAAAAACCAAAAAAGTTTTATATACTTTTTACAATAGTAAAAAGCTTTTAATAAGCGATTACGAAAACCTTTTTTAAATTTACTTCTAAACTTTTAATAAAAATAATAAAACTTAAATAACGGGTCTAAATAACGTTGAATTTAAACTTTCGAATATCGGCTTGTAATTCAGCGTTAGCGAACTTTTAAAACATTTTGCGAACGTATATAGCGTGTTTTAAAAAGTCGAACGAATAAATAAAAATATTATTTAAATATGCAATACAAAAATCGTTTAAATAATCGAAAAAAACGTCGTTTATATAACGTTAGTAAATTGCGGATTTATTAATAAAGCCAAAAGGTAATATCTTGCATTTATAAGCGCCGTAACGCGTACGAAACGTTATCAGTTTTTTATTAACGGAATTTATTCGAATTTTGTAAAAAGCTTAACGAATATCGAATTTCGTAAAAATTCGTGCTTTCGAAAAACAAGCAAAAGTTTTATCGATAAAAAAAAAAATAGCGATTGTTACGAATAACGTTATTAAAAGCTCGATAATCGATATAAAAACGTAATAAACCGTCGGTGTGACGATTTAATCAGTCGGAGGGCTGGGAGATCAGTCAACTGGTCGCCGTGTTCATATAGTATAAAAAACGAGCCTTTGGTTCTGTAATAAAAATATTCATTTAAAATCAACAATTGCAAAAGGCAAAAATTGCTAAGAAAAAAAAGCCTTATATATATGATAGTTTCCACAATTAATAAAAAGACTTATTAAAAGACCAGAAAACTTGCAGCTATATGTAATTGCTAGAGTAATACGAGAAGTGGCAACAGAATAAATCGTTATACTATCCCTCCGTCCGAAAAAAGCGCGCTTTCGAGCTTTTATTTATTAATACGTTACTATTTAAATAATCGTACGAATCCAAACCTTCGGAATACGCCTTCAGCCAATTTACAAGTTTTGTAAAAGAACCGGAAAGCTTTTTATACGCCAAATGAAAATCGCGCATTTTCAAAAAAGCATATATAAAATTAAACGCGGAATACCACGTAAAATTTTTATTTAAGCTTATTCAAAAAGTTTTATATTAAAAGATTTTCCGTTGCATTCGATAAGCGATTAATTTTTCGATTTCGTATTTAAGCTTACCAATTATATTAATAAATTCAAAAATTAAATTAATTTGATTTAAAAGCGCGTCGTTAGCTGTTTTACGCAATCGATTAGCGTAAAAAACTAAATGTACGTTTATAATATTAAAAAGGTCTAGCTTAAAAGCGTTATCGAAAATTTTAGCTATAATTTTGAAAAAGCCGTTTATAAAATTGTCGAACTTGCGAAAAAGCCGGAAAATCGGAAATAAACGCATATCGAATTATACGTAATCGCTAACGTTAAAATCGATCGCGCGGCGAAATTTATTCGCATTTTTTTTTATTTTATCGTAAGCTTATTAAAAGTGCGATTTAGCGAAATTCCAGGCGTCGTAATAGCGGCGAACGTACGCACGAGTTTCGTTTGCGTTTAGCTTATATAAAAAGTTAAAAAAAAAAAAAGTATCGAGCTTTTAATTTTAATTAGTATAAAAAATATAACCGTATACAATTTCAAAAAGTAAAAAACCATTTAAATTTTCGTAAAAAAAAACTATTTAAGCGAAATCTATTATTTAAAAAAATTCGTTTTAATCGTTTTAATAAAAATTCACGAAAGGTCGAAAGCGTTTTTGCAAATATTAGTTGTAAATTTCGGTCTGACCGTCGGTTTCAGAATAAGCGGCTATCGAAAACTTTAGTTGCGTACCGAATATTTTGTTTAATTCAAACCAGAAAATAAATTAATATTAAAAGCCACGATCGCTAATAATACTTTTTGAAAGACCAAAATACTTATACACGTGGAATATATACAATTTGGCGAAGCTTCGAGCGTCGATATTTTATAATAAAAAATTAAAATAATTTGTTTAAAAAAGCGATTTATTACTACGAATACGTTATCGTAATCGTATTTATTTTTATTAAAACTGCAAAAATCTATTGTAACGTATTTCCAAAAATAATTAAAAATAAAAAAAAGCTAAAAAAAGCCGGAGCGCTTATTTTTTAAAATAAAACTTTTTCGATAAGCGTAGCAGTTGCGATAATATTATTTTACGAAAGCTGTTATACCTCGCTAATAATATTAATTCGAAAGCAATTGCGTAATTTTGCGAACGCTAAAATAAACGATGAAAATCTGGTCGTGCATTTTTCGTATAAAAGCCAAACGAAAGTAATCGACGTTTGGAATTATTAAGCGACCGTAATATAACAGCAGATCGCGTTTAAATATATACGAAGTGTTATTAGCGTCGTTCCTTTTCGTAGCGTTTCGTACAGCTTTTTTTCGAAAGGCTATTAGGCTGCTAGCTATGCGATTAGCGTAAAAAATTTGGTTAACGATACGAAATGCGAAAAAAAAATCAGTTATTTCAACGATAAAAACAGCTGTTTCGAAAACCGTAGGAAATCGAAGTTTTTCAGTTAAAAAGCGGTGATCGATCTGATCGGTTCGAAAAAAAATTTGTAGGCGCTAAATGCGTTTAAAAAAATTTTAGCGATCGAATTCGCTCGTACGACGTATTAATGCGTCAGCCAAAAAATTGTGTTTATTTAATTTGTACGTAATAAAAAAATTATAATCGGCGAAAAGCTCGGCCCAACGTGTTTATCGAGCGTTTAAAAATTTAAAAGTTATAAAATATTTTAAAATTTTATAATTAATAATAATTTTAATTTAATAAATTAAGCTAGCTAATTCAGCACGAAAATTGCCTAGAAATCTTACGATTGCGAACATTTTTTTATCGTATACGACGTAATTTAATTTTGCGAAAGCTATAGTTTTGCTAAAATAAGCGATTAAAAATCAGTCGTTATTATGAAATTGCGAAAGTATAAAAGCTACTACGCCGTCGAAAGCGTCAGTTTTTAATATATAAAAAAAGTTTTGCCTATAATATTATAGAATTAATGCAATAATAAAAGCTAGTATAAAAAGGTCGAAGCTTTTCTGATATTTAAAAATAAAATTATAAAAAACGTTAGCCTTAGTCAAATAAACCAGAAGTTTTGCAATTATACCGTAGTATCGAATAAAACGTCGGTAAAAATTACAAAAACCAAAAAAGCTTTATACACTTTTTATAATAATAGAAAACTTTCAGTAAACGATTACGAAAACTTTTTTTAAATTTATTTTTAAACTTTTAATCGAAATAATAAAGTTTAAATAACGAATCCGAATAACGTTGAATTTAGATTTTCGAATATCGGCCTATAATTCAGCGTTAGCGAGCTTTTGAAACATTTTGCGAACGTATATAACGTATTTTAAAAAGTCGAACGAATAAATAAAAATATTATTTAAATATGCAATACAAAAATCGTTTAAATAATCAAAAAAAACGTCGTTTATATAGCGTTGATAAGTTGCGGGTTTATTAGTAAAGCCAAAAAGTAGCATTTTGTATTTATAAGCGCCGTAACGCGTACGAAACGTCGTCAGTTTTTTATTAGCGAAGTCTATTCGAATTTTATAAAAAGCTTAACGAATATCGAGCTTCGTAAAAATTCGCGCTTTCGAAAAACAAGCAAAAGTTTTATCGATAAAAAAAAAAAAATAGCGATTTTTACGAATAACGTTATTAAAAGCTCGATAATCGATATAAAAACGTAATAAACCGTCGGGTTTTTTAGCGAAAAATATTAAAGCAGCGAAAAAAGCGGTAAAAGATTCGATAAAGCTTTTGTTAAAATTATTTTGCAAATAGGTTTTAATAATCTCGAGCTTTGAAATCGATATTTTATACAAAAAAGTGTATTTCAGCTTTTTTTTACTTATAATAAACTCGATTTTATAATCGTAGAGCCGGTAAAAGGCTAGCTCGTTGCTAGCGGTTTTAGAAAACACGTGTTCGAAATCTTTGTATTTCGAAGAAAAAAATTCGAAAGAAAGTTTATTCGAAATTAGCTTTGCTAAACTAATTAAAAAGGTCGAAATCGATATTTCGTTCGTTTTAAAACGTTCGAAAAAACTATAAGATTAAATTTTAAAAAAAATGTTATACGTAAAATCGTTTAATATTTTATCGATTTCGTACAAAAAGATTAAAAACATTTTAACTGTTTTTTTTCTGAAAATCAGCTTAAAAGCGTATATAATAATTTGGCAAATAAAAATTAAATAAGCAGTGGGTTAAAAAATTCGTTTTCGAACTGATCGTTTAAAAGATTTAAAAAATGGCTTGTTTAAACTGTCGATTATATTAAACTAAAAAGCCATCGCGGCGAAAGCTTTTCTTCGGTCTTTAATATAATTATTTTTCGTAAAACGAAAAAAGCTGTTTTAACGAAAAAAAAAAAAAAAAAAAAAAAAAAAAAAATAATAAAAAAAAAGATCGTCAATCTGGAAAAATGGTGGTGGTGTGATTTTTTATATTATTCTACTGGCGTCGCTATCGAAATTAGCACCGCGAATAAAATTCGACCTTTTCGCGCTTCGCATAGCGTCGTAAATCTATCACAATTAATTAAGATTTTTGTTACGTTTTACAGCGTCGTTTTAATAGCGAAATTAAATTTTTCGGAAATATAAATAAAAAATTTTAATATAACGAGCGTAAAAAGCTATAGGAGAGTAAGACTTCGGCTAATAAAGCTTGCGTTTATTACAATCTAGTAGAATTTGATATTCGGCCAATCAAGCTTTTTTTAAAATCATATTATAATTTCCGAAATTAATAATTAAAAAAAAAGTAAACGATTGTATTCGGTTGTTAATAATAAAATTAAAAAGCGTAAAATATGTAATTAAATAGCCACGAGCTTTATTATACTTTTTTACAAAAAAAAAAGCCGAAAAAAATTGAATCAAAAGTTTTAAAAAAAAAAAAAAAAACTTAATTAGCGCCGAATCGATTAACGCATAACCGTTCGTTTTAAAATCGGCGAGCGCTTTTATTTTATACGAAAAGCTATTTTTAGTAAATATAACGGAAATTATTAATAAATCGCTATTAAAAAGCTTTCGAACGTTAAAATAACGCATATCGCGTAATACGCCTAAAAAAAAAACTTTGCTTAGGCTTAAGCGTTTTCCCGATTAGCGAAAAAGCTTTCGATTTTTTTGTATGCGTTTTGAAAATCGTTTAAAAAAAGGTTTTCGTTTTTATTATTATTATTAAAAGGCGAATTTTCGGCCGGTTCGACTTCGTTTACGCCTACTAGCTTGGAAAGGCTTTTGGGTAAAACCGAGGATCGGCCCGTAGAAAATCGTGCAAATTAGCTTTTTTAAACTTTTTGATATAAAATAAAAGACGAGCGTTGTCGTTAGTTCGATCGAAAAAAAAAAACGCCAAAAAAGGCGTTTTGGCGTGAAAAAAAAGAAAAAACAAAAGGCTGAGAAAAAGCCTGTGAAGCATTTGAACGATTCTCGTACGTACGATTTGATTCGTAGTACGCTTTAATTAAAAACCTATTATTTTAATAAATAATAAATTTAATTAAAAAGCGATTCGCGTATAAAATTCGTTTAGCTAATTGATTTTGTTTTTTTTATCGAACGGCGGTAAGCCAATTTTTAAAGGTCGTTGTACGCGCCTATTCCAAATATAGCTTTTTTCGTAAACGCTTTAGTATTTTATCGCGAAAAGCGTTTCGAAGCTGTTTATTAATTCGTATTTAAGCGTTCGCTGCGAAAATGGAAAATCGCAGATAAAATCGCTAAAAATCGTCGTGCGTATTTATTGCAAGTATTTTAAATTCGTTTTCGGCCTTTTAAACGTCGGAAAAATCGGCCAGGAAATCGGCGACCTTTTTTATTAATTTTTCGGAAAGTATAAAATCGGAACGGTTTAAGATACGCGAAGTAAAAAAACTTTTTTGCTACGCTTTCGGTCTGATCAAGTATATAATTTTTGCGAAATCGATCGTTAGCGAAATAATCGTAGTAAAATTCGAGGTTATCGAAAACTTTAGTTTTTTAATAGCATATTTTATAATTTTTACTATTATTTAATTTAAACTTAAAATTCGAAACGCGTTTTATACGAGCTAATCGAAGATTAGCAAATAAATGGAAATTATAGCGTTTAAAAAGCGCGCTAAAATCTTGGCCGTTATAAAAAAATTCAAAAAAAGTTCGCGAAAAGCGTGGAAATTAATTTGCAACGTTTGTTGATTAAAATAAAACGTTGCGAAAAAAAAAAAAAGCAGCAGATTCGCGATTAATAAAAGCACGTTCGATAAATTTTATCAAACGCTTTAATTAAAAGGTTTATCGCAATCGTATAGTTTTCAAAAGTTGTCGTTTACGCTTTTGCGCTTTTTTTAATTAATTTTGCAAAAGTTTCAACTGAACGCTTTCAGCGCTAAGCTGTAAAAAAATGGCAAGCGAAATGGTTAATGCTCTGCCTTTTCCTTTGTTTTTTTTTCCTCGGAGAAAGGACTGTTTTTCAAAAAAAAAAGCTTTTGAGGGAGGCTGCTTTTTCGCTGATTAAAAAAAGGAAAATTAAAATATAATAGCAGAAGCTGAAAAACTTTGCTAAAAAGGGAATCGTTAAACAGAAGCTATTTTTCGCGAAATGCGGAAATAAGCTTTTTCACGACCGGTCGATTATTTTGATGTGATTCGTAAGAAATTCGAAAAGAAAAATAATTTACGCCGTCGCTAACGTAAAAAAAGAATTATTAATAATATAACGATTTAATCAATCGGAAAGCTGGAAAATCAGTCAATTAATCGCCGTATTTATATGATATAAAAAACGAGCCTTTAATTTTGTAACAAAAATATTCATTTAGAATCAATAACTGCAAAAGGCAAAAATTGCTAAAAGAAAAAAGCCTTATATACATAATAGTTTCTATAGTTGATGGAGAGACCCACCAGGAGACCAGGGAGCTTGCAGCTATATATAGTTGCTGGGGTGACACGAGAGGTGGCAACAGAGTGAATCGTTACAGTCGGGTTTTTTGGCGAAAAATATTAAAACAGCGAAAAAAAGCGGTAGAAAATTCGATAAAACTTTTATTAAAATTATTTTGCAAATAGGTTTTAACAATTTCGAGCTTTGAAATCGATATTTTATACAAAAAAATATATTTCAGCTTTTTCTTATTTATAATAAGCTCGATTTTATAATCGTAAGGCCGGTGAAAAGCTAGCTCGTTACTGACGGCTTTAAAAAACATATATTCGAGGTTTTTGTATTTCGGAAGAAAAGATTCGAAGAAAAGTTTATTCGAAATTAGCTTTGCTAAGCTAATTAAAAGAATCGAAATCGATATTTCGTTGGTTTTAAAACGTTCGAAAAAATTATAAAATTAGATTTTTAAAAAAAGTGTTATACGTAAAATCGTTTAATATTTTATCGATTTTGTACAAAAAGATTGAAAATATTTCAATTGCTTTTTTTTTTAAAACTCAGCTTAAAAGCGTATATTAAATTCTGAATTTAATAAAAACTTTTTGCTTAGTCGAAAAACTAATAAAAATTATTTTATTTTTTATTTCGTAACTTTCGGTTTCGTAATCCGATAAAATAGCTAAGGCCATTGTTTTAAACGCGCTGAAATACGAAAAAGCTAAATTTTTCTAAATGATTTTAATCAGCTTGGCGTCGTAATATAATTGTAAATAAGCTTCGATTATTTCCGAATTATATGCGAATATAAATAAAACGTAATAGTCGAAAATGGCGTCGGTAAAATTTTCGATTTTTTTTTTTTTTTGCGAATCGACGATATCGAATTTCGTAATTGTAATACGATCGGAATCAGCGAAATCTAAAACGATCGGAACGTTAAAATATGCTACGAAGCAGCAGTTTCTAAGTTTCCGAATAATTAAAACAGCGAAATAAAAGCCGAAATGCATTTTGAAAACTTATTAAATAAAACTGTAAAATATATTAGCGAAAAAAACTATAGGCGCTTTTTAGGTTTTAATCAGTCGAAAATAATACTTATATATAACTACTTTTTTTTTATAAAATGCAGTAATAATTTGTTTTTTCCGTTGTACGATTCTACGTAATTAACGAATTCGCAGCTTAGTTTAGATAGATTTTAAAATATATTTTCGGTCGAAAGGCCAGAAAAGTCGGCTTTTAAAAATATTCGTTGCTTTTATTTTTTTTTGTTTTAATCGAATTTTATAATCGCGCTGAAAACCTTACGATTTGTTTTAAATTTTGCGTAGCCCAAATAAGTTTTAGCACGGGCTTTAATAATTTTCGCAGTTTTTCGTCGGCATATAAATTAATTATTAAAATCAATTTCGAATACGTCGTAATTCGAATTTTTAATCATAGCGAATCGATTAGCGAAACCGATAACGTCGATTTTTTTTATAATTAAATCGCAATACGCCGCGTAATAGCGTATATAAAAATAATAAAATTTACCGTTTTTTTTAACGTTAACGTTATTTATAAAAATAAAATTAAAAAATCGGAGTTTTTTAGCGAAAAAAAACTCGAGTAAAAACGGATTACCGTTTTCAAAAGTTTTTTTTATTTGCTTTAGCGTATTATACTTATAATCTTTCGAAAAAAGTTTGATTTAGTTTTCGTTCGAAGCAAAAAAAAAAAACTGACGGATTTATTTAATTTTTAAATAAAAGTATCGAAATAAAAATTTTAAATCGTAACGTCGTCGAAAGCGAAAGTTTTAAATAAAATAATTTGATTTTATGCTTTTTATATGATTTTTTCCGCGATAATTTTAATATTTTTTTTTAAACTTTTTCGATCGAATCGTATAATAATCGAAATCTTAAATGCTTTTATTAAAATTTAAAATATTAGCGGTAATAATACGACGTTTTTAAACGCAGCAAGCGTTTTTGATATTTGCGTATTTAGTTTCGAAAAGTCAAATTCAGAATCGTTTAAAAATTTTTTTTTTCGAAATGCCGAAGTTTTTTAAATTTTATTTTGTAAAATCGTCGCGTCTTTTATTAATTAATTTAAAAATTATAATTCGCGTCGATTTCCGGCTGTTTTTATTCGCGATGCTTTTTTTGCTAGCAATACGAATAGTTTTTTTTTCGAACAGAAAAAGTTTCGGAAATGTCGGCGCGCTTTTTTGCGTTTTTTATTTTTATTTTTTTCGGAATCGTTTTTATAAATACAATAGATTTTTTATATTCGAATAATCGATTATTTGCTATTACGTTTCTGATTTTGTTTTCGAATTCGTTTTCGATAATTAAAAGCGAAAATCGTCGAATTGTTTTAGTTATCTTAGAAGTATTAATTGCTACCGCGTATGTTTTTTCGAACTAAACGAAAATAATATTAGTTTTTCGTTTTTTTTATCGTCGTAAATTTAAAATATCGGAATGGCGTCGTTTTTTTTTTTTCGGTATAAAAATACCGCATTTAGCGACGCTTAATTTTTTGCTTTAAAAAAAAATCAGATTTAAGATTTCGCAACCGATTAAAATTTCTTCTGATAACTGCATAGCGTCGTCGACCAGTTTGCAAACGGCTGTAAAAAGGCTTGTAAACTTGCGGGCTTTTGAATTGTTGGCTTTCAGAATTTACGCTTTAAAAATATAAGCGTTTAATATCCAGATTTCTTTTTTCGTAAAAATAATAGTTTCGAAAAAGCGAGCGAAATGCCGAAATAAAATAATATCGGTAATTTTGCTAAAAACGTATTTTTAAATTTTTTTTTTTTGTTGATTTAGCAAAAAGCGTAAGATTCGGTCTATCACTTTTTTTTTATTATTTCGAGCTTTTTTTGCTTCGGCGAAAGCTTTTAAAACGTTATCGTAGTTTAGCAGAAACTTATCGTAATTAAAGTTTTTGCGAACGAATTTAATTTTAATAAAACTTTTATAATCGAATAGAAATTCGTTAACGTTTTTGATTATTATATCGAATTGTTTTATAAATGTTTTTATAAAAGCAGCTTATTAATTTAAAATAACGGCATTATACGCTTATTTAAATTCGGAAAAATTACGTATAATAATTCCGTTTTAAAATAAATTAAAAATAAGTTTGCTAGGTTTAACAACGCTTTGCTTAAAAAACGATATAATATCGATAGGTTTGTTAATTAGAAAAATATATTATATTTATTAAAAAGTAATTAAAAAAAATTACGAAAACTATAAAGTATTTGTATTAAAAGTTACGAGAATCCGCATATTGTTTTTCTAATAAATTATAACCGTTTAGGCAAGCATCCGTTTACAACGAAAAAAGTAAATAATGCAAAAAATAGCGAATAATAAAATGTATAAAAAATAATTTTCGTAAAATATGCGAGCAATATAAATATATTAAATATACGGCTTAAATATATACAAAGCTTTTGTTTTAATAAACAAAAATACAATTAAACAAAAAAAAGTATAATAAATGATTTAAATAATATAAAAAAAAGTCTTAAAAATAAACAGTATATATAAAACAAAGTAATTAAATTGTATATAAATAAAGCAAAACAAAAATAGTAAAATAATATATAATAAAAAGGAAAAACAATAAATAACAAAAATAATAAAACAGTTAGTAAACAATTTTGTCTACACTTTTTTTTTTCGGTTATAAATAGAATCACGATTTAAATTATGCTTTTAGCAGCGGGATTATCGTTCGATTATTTTTAAATCTTTTCAAAAGGTTTTTTTTTTAAAAATATAATCGCTTTAATCGGAATCGTCGTCGGAATCGCTGAAATCGAAATCGCTGTTTGATTTAAAATTTAAAAAATAAATTTATTAGTTTTTTTTGTAAAATCGCTTTAATCGATTGGCGGCAAACGTTTTTTTTAATTTTGTTTTATCGAATTCCGTAAATTTATAATAACTTTTATTTAATTCGGCTTCGCATATTTCGTAGGATCCGAGCTATTTATAATTAAATTTAATATCGGCCGATTTATTAATAGCGCGCTAAACGTCGTAAACTAAAACCAGATCTTTTTTTTTAATTAACGTTTTTTTTAAACCTTTGGTTTTATTTCAGACTTTTTTAGCCGCTTTTTTATATTTTTTTTTTTAAATTATTTTTTTTATATTTATATCGCGGTAATTTAGCTGTTTAAATTTTATTATTAATAAATCTGCTTTCGTTTTTATTTTAATTACGTTATAAAACTTTTATATAAGCTATTTTATTTCCAAAAGTAATCGAGCGTTTTTATCGTATTAAATGAAAAATAAAATTATTTTAGTAAAAGCGTATATATATATACGTATAACAAAAAGCATTTCCGAGAATTTCCGCGATTAACGCTTATAATCTTTTCGAATAGCTTTTAAAAAGCCGTCGAAAATATTTTTATAGCTTCGTTTAACGGATCCGTTGCTTTTCGAATTATAAACTGAAATTTAAATGCGTTGAATGCCGTATTTTTTTATAAAAGTTTCGATAACGCTTTTGTTTTCGAATTTATTATCGACGTTTAATTTGCTAAACAAATCGTATCGATATATAACGTTTTTTTAAAAAAAGATCGCTATAATTTCGGAAATAGCGTTTCGGAAAAATCTTTTTTTAAACTATTTAAAAAAGTCGTCGATAGCGAATACAAAATTTATATATTCGCGATCGGTGATCGGTACGCGTATAACGTCGAGATTGATTTTTTTTTTAAATTTTAAAAAACTACGTCGGATATTGTGACGATCTAATCAGTCGGAGGGCTGGGAGATCAGTCAACTGGTCGCCGTGTTCATATGGTATAGCACGAGCCTTTGGTTTTGTAACAAAAATATTCACTTAAAATCAACAACTGCAAAGGGCAGAAATTGCTAAGGGGAGAGAATTTTATATACATGAATAGTCTCCACAGTTAATGGAAAGACCCACCAAAAGACCAGAAAGCTTACAATTATACGTAATTGCTGAAATAATACGAAAAGCAAAAAAATAAATCGTTACACTATTTCTTCGTCCGAAAAAAGCGCGCCCTCGAGCTTTTATTTATTGGTACGTCGCTATTCAAATAATCGTACGAATTCAAACTTTCGAAATACGCTTTTAGCCAATTTATAAGTTTTGCAGAAGGACCGAAAAGCTTTTTATACGCTAAATAAAAATCGCGCATTTTTAAAAAAACGTTTATAAAATCAGACGCGGAATACTACGTAAAATCTTTATTTAAACCTATTTAAAAAACTTTATACTAAAAGGTTTTCCGTTGTATTCGACAAGCGATTAATTTTTCGATTTCGTATTTAAACTTATCAATTATATTAATAAATTCAAAAGCTAAATTAACCTGATCTAAAAGCGCGTTGTTAATTGCTTTACGCAATCGATTAACGTAAAAAACTAAATATACGTTTATAATATTAGAAAAGTTTAGCTTAAAAACGTTATCGAAAATTTTGGCTACAATTTTAAAAAGGCCGTTTATAAAATTGTCGAGTTTGCGAAAAGGCCGAAAAATCGGAAATAAACGCATATCGAGCCAAACGTAATCGCTAACGTCAAAATCGATCGCGCGGCGAAATTTATTCGCGCTTTTTTTTATTTTATCGTAAACTTATTAAAAATGCGATTTAGCGAAGTTCCAAGCGTCGTAATAGCGGCGAGCGTACGTACGAGCTTCGTTTGCGTTTAGCTTATATAAAAAATTGAAAAAAAAGGAAATATCGAGCTTCCAATTTCAATTGATATAAAAAGTATAACCGTATACAATTTCAAAAAGTGAAAGGCCATTTAAATTCTCGTAAAAAAAGATTATTTGGGCGAAATCTATTATTAAAAGAAATTCGCTCTAATCGTTTTAATAAAAGTTTACGAAAAATCGAAAGCGTTTTTGCAAATATTAATTATAAATTTCGGTCTGACCGTCGGTTTCAAAATAAACGGCTATCGAAAGCTTTAATTGCGTACCGAGTATTTTGTTTAATTTAAATCAAAAAGTAAATTAATACTAAAGGCCACGATCGTTAATAATACTTTTTAAAAGGCCAAAATACCTGTACATATAAAATATATATAATTTGGCGAAGCTTCGAGCGTTGATATTTTTGTGACAAAAGATCGAAATAGCCTATTTGAAAAAACGATTTATTATTACAAACACGTTATCGTAACCGTATTTGTTTTTGTTAAAATTACAAAAATCCATTATAACGTACTTTTAAAAGTGGTCAAAAACAGAAAAAAGCTGAAAAAAACCGGAGCGCTTATTTTTTAAAACAAAACTCTTTTAATAAGCGTAGCAATTGCGATAATATTATTTTACAAAAGTTATTATACTTCGCTAATAATATTAATCCGAAAGCAATTGCGTAATTTTGCGAACGCTGAAATAAGCGGTAAAAGTCTGGTCGTACACTTTTCGTATAAAAGCCAAACGGAAATAATCGACGTCTAATATTATCAGACGACCGTAATATAACAGCAAATCGCGTTTAAATATATACGAAATATTATTATCGTCGTTTCTTTTCGTAGCGTTTCGTACAATTTCTTTTCGGAAAGCTATTAAGCTGCTAGCTGTGCGATTAGCGTGGAAAAGCTGATTAACAATACGAAATGCGAAAAAAAAATCAGCTATTTTAACGATAAAAACAGCTATTTCGGAAGCCGTAAAAAATCGAAGTTTTTTAATCAAAAAGCGGTAATCGATCTGATCGATTCGAAAAAGTATTTGCAAACGCTAAATGCGTTTAAAAAAGTTTTAACGATCGAATTCGCTCGTACGACGTATCAATGCGTTAGCCAAAAGATTGTGTTTATTTAATTTGTACGTAATAAAAAAATTATAGTCGGCGAGAAGCTCGGCTCAGCGTATTTATCGAACGTTTAAAAATTTGAAAATTATAAAATATTTCAAAACTTTGTAATTAATAATAATTTTAATTTGATAAATCGAATTAATTAATTTAATACGAAAGTTGCTTAGAAATCTTACGATTGCGAGCATTTTTTTATCGTATACGACGTAATTTAGCTTTGCGAAAACCATAGTTTTATTAAAATAAGCGATTAAAAGCCAGTCGTCGCTATAAAATTGCGAAAGCACAAAAGCTATTACGCCGTCGAAAGCGTTAGTTTCTAATATGCAAAAAAAGTTTTGCTTATAATATTATAAAACTGATGTAATAATAAAAGCTATTATAAAAAGATCGAAACTTTTCTGATATTTAAAAATGAAATTATAAAAAACGTTAGCTTTGGTTAAATAAACCAAAAGCTTTACAATTATACCGTAGTTTCGAATAAAACGTCGGTAAAAATTACAAAAACCAAAAAAGCTTTGTATACTTTTTATAATAATAAAAGGTTTTTAATAAGCGACTACGGAGATTTTTTTTAAATTTATCTTTAAGCTTTTAATCGAAATAATAAAGCTTAAATAACGGATCCGAATAACGTTAAATTTAGATTTCCGAATATCGGCCTGTAATTCAGCGTCAGCGAGCTTTTGAAGCATTTTGCGAACGTATATGATATATTTTAAAAAATCGGACGAATAAATAAAAATATTATTCAAATATACAATGCAAAAATCTTTTAAATAATCGAAAAAAACGTCGTTTATATAGCGTTGATAAATTACGGGTTTATTAATAAGGCCAAAAAATAGCATTTTGCATTTATAAACGCCGTAACGCGTACGAAACGTCGTTAATTTTTTATTAGCGAAATCCATTCGAATTTTATAAAAAGCTTAACGAATATCGAATTTTATAAAAATTCGTACTTCCGAAAAACGAGCAAAAGTTTTATCGATAAAAAAAAGAAGGTAGCGATTTTTACGAATAACGTTATTAAAAGCTCGATAATCGATATAAAAACGCAGTAAACCGTCGGATTTTTTAACGAAAAGCATTAAAACAGCGAAAAAAGCGGTAAAAAGTTTAATAAAACTTTTGTTAAAATTATTTTGCAAATAGATTTTAACAATCTCGAATTTTAAAATCGATATTTTATATTAAAAATGTATTTCAGCTTTTTTTCATTTATAATAAGCTCGATTTTATAATCGTAGAGCCGGTGAAAAGCTAGCTCGTTATTAGCGGCCTTAAAAAACACGTATTCGAGGTTTTTGTATTCCGAAGAAAAAGATTCGAAAAAAGATTTATTCGAAGTTAGTTTTGCTAAGCTAATTAAAAAGGTCGAAATCGATATTTCGTTCGTTTTGAAACGTTCGAAAAAACTGTGAAATTAGGTTTTAAAAAAAGTATTGTACGTAAAGTCGTTTAGTATTTTATCGATTTCGTACAAAAAAGTTGAAAATATTTTAATTGCTGTTTTTCTAAAAATCAGCTTAAAAGCGTATATAATAATTTGGCAAATAAAAATTAAATAAGCAATAGGTTAAAAAATTCGTTTTCGAACTGGTCGTTTAAAAAGTTCAGAAGATAGCTTATTTAAATTATCGATTATATTAAGCTGAAAGGCTATCGCGGCGAAGGCTTTTCTTCGGTTTTTAGTATAATTGTTTTTCGTAAAACGAAAAAACTGTTTTAACGAAGGAAAAAAAAAAAAAAAAAAAAAAAAATAATAAAAAAAAAATCGGCAACCTGGAAAAATAATATAATTTTTTATATAATTTTATTAGCGTCGCTATCGAAATTAGCACCGCGAATAAAATTCGACCTTTTCGCGCTTCGCACAGCGTCGTAGATTTGCCACAATTGGTTAAGGTTTTTATTACGTTTTACAGCGTCGTTTTAATAGCGAAATTAAATCTTTCGGAAATGCAAATAAAAAATTTTAATACAACGAGCGTAAAAGGCTGTGAAAAAATAAAACTTCGGCTAATAAAACTTACGTTTATTAAAATCTAGTAAAACTTAATATTCGGCTAATCAAGCTTTTTTTAGAATTATATTATAATTTCCGAAGTTGATAATTAAAAAAAAAATAAACGATTGTATTCGATTATTAATAATAAAATTAAAAAGCGTAAAATGTATAATTAAATGGCCACGAGTTTTATTATACTTTTTTACAAAAAAAAAAGCCGGAAGAAATTAAATTAAAAGTTTTAAAAAAAAAAAAAGAATTTAATCAACGCCGAATCGATTAACGTATAACCGTTCGTTTTAAAATCGGCGAGCGCTTTTATTTTATATAAAAAGCTATTTTTAATAAATATAACAGGAATTGTTAATAAATTGTTATCAAAAAGCTTTCGAACGTTAAAATAACGCATATCGCGTAATACGTTTAAAAAAAAGGCTTTGCTTAGGCCTAAGCGTTTCTTCGATTAGCGGAAAAGCTTTTAATTTTCTTATATGCGTTTTAAAAATCGTTTGAAAAAAGATTTTCGTTTTTACTACTATTATTAAAAGGCGAATCTTCGGCCGGTTCGATTTCGTTTACATTTACTAGCTTAAAAAAGCTTTTAAATAGAACCGAGGATCGGCCCGTAAAAAATCGTGCAAATTAGCTTTTCTAAACTTTTTAATATAAAATAAAAAACAAGCGTTATCGTTAATCCGATCGAAAAGAAAAAACGCCAAAAAGGGCGTTTTGGCGTAAAGCAAAAAAAAAAAAAAAAAACTGAAAAAAAGCTTGTAAAGCATTTAAACGATTTTCGTACGTACGATTTAATTCGTAATACGCTTTGATTAAAAACCTACCATTTTAATAAATAATAAATTTAATTAAAAAGCGATTTGCGTATAAAATTCGTTTAGTTAATTAATTTTATTTTTTTTAACGAACGGCGGTAAGCCAATTTTTAAAAATCGTTATACGCGCTTATTCTAAATGCAGCTTTTCTTATAAACGCTTTAGTATTTTATCGCGGAAAGCGTTTCGAAGCTGTTTGTTAATTCGTATTTAAGCGTTTGCTGCGAAAATAAAAAATCGCAAATAAAAACGCTAAAAATCGTCGTGCGTATTTATTACAAACATTTTAAACTCGTTTTCGGCTTTTTAAACGTTTTAAAAATCGGCCAGGAAATCGGCGACCTTTTTTATTAATTTTTCGGAAATAAAATCGAAACGGTTTAAAATACGCGGGATCAGAAATCTTTTTGCTACGCTTTCGGTTTAATCGAATATATAATTCTTGCGAAATCGATCGCTAGCGAAATAATCGTAATAAAATTCGAAATTATCGAAAACTTTAATTTCCTAATGGCGTGCTTTGTAATTTTTATTATTATTTAATTTAAACTTAAGATTCGGAACGCGTTTTATACGAGCTAGTCGAAAATCAGCAGATAAATAGGAACCATAGCGTTCAAAAAGCGCGCTAAAGTTTTGGCCGTCAGAGGGAAATTCAAAAAGAATTCGCGAAAAACGTAGAAATTAATTTGCAACGTTTATTAATTAAAATAAAACGTTGCGAAAAAAAGAAGCAGCAGATTCGCGATTGGCAGAAGCACGTTCGATAGATTTTATTAAACGTTTTAATTAAAAGGTTTGTCGCAGTCGTATAGTTTCTAAAAATTGTCGCTTACGCTTTTGCGCTTTTTTTAATTAATTTTGCAAAAGTTTCAACTAAACGCTTTTAGCGCTAGGCTATAAAAAAGAGATGGCAAGCGAAATGGTTGGCGCTCTGCCTTTTTCTTTATTTTTTTTTCCTCGGAAGGAAAACTGTTTTTTAAAAAAAGAAGCTTTTGGAAAAAGCTGCTTTTTCGCTGATTAAAAAAAAGGTTGAAATGTAATAGCAGAAGCTGAAAAGCTTTGCTAAAAAGGGAATCGTTGAACAAAAGCCATTTTTCGCGAAATGCGGAAATAAGCTTTTTTACGACCGGTCGATCACTTTGGTATAATCCGTAAAAAATTCGAAGAAAAAAATAGTTTACGCCGTCGCCAGCGTAAAAAAAAAGTTGTTAATAATATAACGATTTAATTAGTCGGAAGGCTGAAAGATTAGTCAATTAATCGCCGTGTTCATATAATATAAAACGAGCCTTTGGTTTTATAACAAAAATATTCACTTAAAATTAACAACTGCAAAAAGCAAAGGTTGCTAAGAAAAAAAAGCCTTATATATATGAATAATCTCCACAATTAATAGGGAGACCCACCAGGAGACCAGGAAGCTTGCAGCTATACGTAGTTGCTAGGGTGACACGAGGGGCAAAAGAGTGAATCGTCACAGATATAATAAGTTTTTTTCTCGGCTAAGCTTTCGTTTTTAATAAAAAATGCAATTTTTAACGAAAGCTTTGCAATCTTCGAAGTATTTTTTCTATTAAAAATCGTTTTTAATCCGGTAATAAATAGCTTTAGCTTTTTTATAAAATATTTTTTTGTAAGGATTGAAATAGTACTTTGTCGCCTACTTGAAATCTAGTTTTCTTGTGTTTAGCGTCGTAGAACCTCTTATGGTTCGCGTTGGCTTTTTTTAGCTTTCTATTGAATACTTCTTTTTCTTTTTGCAATATTTTAATTCGTTTTTCCGCTGACGGTACCCCTTTTTTTACGACGTCGCTTTCGACGTTGCTGCTAAATTCTGGATAAAAGCCGTACAGCATGCGAAAAAGAATAGAACCCGTAAAGGCGTATATCGAATTATTATACGTAAACTCGGCTAAAACAAACTTCGTAGCTTAATCGTTTTATCGATAATCGCAGTACGTGCGAAAATAAAATTCTAAAATTTGATTTTAACGTTTCGTTTGGCTATCGGTCTGAAAATGGAAAGCGGTGTTTAATCGACGTCGTATTTGTAGATGAAATATTACTAAAAACCAGAATTTATTAATAAAAACTGATTTTCTGTTTGTAATAATTTTTTTAAAACAGCCAAAATCTTTATAAATATATTATATAAATATTTCAGCTAAATTTAAAGCTAAAATCGTTTTTTGTATCGGTATATATTTCGACAGCTTCGTATATCGGTTTATTATAACGAATATCGAATCGTAAATACGATTTCGTTTTTTGCTAAAAAATAGATTCGTAATAAAATTTATAGTTATTTTTTTTTAAATTTCGTAGGAATCGAAAAAAAAGTTAATTCGCTATAAGGTCGGTGCTTTTTAGATTTGCTTTTTTGACATTTTTTATACGTATTAACGTAACGCTTTACGTCGCCTCGTAAACCAGGCCAGAAATACTTTTTTTCGACCAGTTTTAGCGTTCGCCGAAAATCTTAATAGCCGGCGGTCGGGTCGTCGTAATTAATTTTTAATATTTCGCTTTTAATAACGCTTTTATTCGAAATATACGCACGTTTTTTATAACGTAATAATCCATTTTAACTTATACGCCAATGTTTTTCGAATCCGGCTCGATTGCTTTGCGAAGCCGATTCGTACGTTTTTTATAATATAAAAAAATCAGATTTTTATAATTTAAAAATAGTTTTATAAATCGGTTTTGCTAGTTTGTTATTAGCCGTTTCGGATTATAATAATACAGCCGCTACGCTCCGTGGTATATATTATTTGCAATTAATAATATTAGCAAAAAACAATCCGGCGAAAAAGCTTTTTATTTAATTTTTTTCCGCTTGCTTTTTACTTTTTGATTCCGTTAATAAAAGTTTCGAATATTTATCGGCGCGAAATAGTTTATACTTCGATTTTAAGCGTGTTTTTACTGCGGAAAACATTTTAGAATTTCTTAAATAAATTAGTTTCAGTTTACGATGCAATATAAGCAGCTGTTCGTTATTTTTTTTTAAATCTTTTTTTAAATTTGGCCGGCGGGAAAAACTATCCGCCGGATTAAAAATTTCTGTTTTATATTCGATTGCAAAATCGTATTTAGCTAGCTCGTCGGCCTATTTCGTTTGGCGTTCGTTTAAACGTTTTTTCGTAAAAAAATATTTTAAATTATAATAATTTATACGTATAATAATAACGTTAAAAGCGCTACGTAGATATTGGCTCTATTATTTAAAAGCGTGAATTATAGCTATTAGCTTAGCGTCGTAAACTTCGTATTTTTGTTTTATAAAAAAAAGCTTTTTCGAATAGTACGCGATAAAATGCTAACGTGCTTTCGCATTTTCTTCGAACAATTAAAATAATATTCCGCTTATAGCGAATTTCGAAGCTTTTGTTTCGATTTAAATTTTTAATCGAAAGTCGAAATGGCGTAAAATCGGTGTTTGGCAAAACTTTTTTTTTAAAAGTAAAAAAGCGACCTTCGCTTCGAATAAAAAACGAAAAAGGCCCGATATTTTCTTTCGTTGCATTTTTAAAAGATTTGTAATAAATCGGCAAAGTTTAGCGTAGTTTTTAATAAAACGTTTGTAAAAATTAATAAAACCTAAAAATATTTGAATATTTCGCTATATAATAAAAAAAGGCTATTTCCGAATATTATTTACTTTTTTTAGATTTATTTCGATTTTCGTAAAAATAACGACGAAGCTTAGAAACTTAATCGTATTCGTATCGAAAACATATTTTTTCAGATTTCCGTAAAATTTGTTAATACGAAATCTTTCGAAAACTTTTTTTACCGCGTTTATATAATCGTCGGGGTTTTCGGAAAATATTAAAATATCGTCGAAGTAAATTATATACGTAATATTTATTAAACCGATTAAAACTTAATTAATATACGCTTAAAAAGTTGCTGATGCGTTCGAAAAGCCGAAAAATAATACGCAGTATTCGAAATGTCCGTAACGAATACGAAACGCAGTTTTTTACTTATTTTTCTTTTTTATTCGAAAGCGGTGGTACGCCTAAATAAAATCTAGTTTAATAAATATTTTAGTTTTTTTTAAACGATTCAAAGTTTCGCTTATAAAAAGTAAAAAAGTTCGATTTTTAATCGTAATTGCGTTTAAACTTTTATAATCGACGTATAATCGTAAATTTCCGTTTTTTTTCGGTATAAATATTACCGGTGCGCCGGCAAAGCTAATAAATTTTTTTATTTAGCTTTTTTTTAAATTCGAATCGAAATATTCGCGTAATTCGGTAAGTTTAAATTTCGACAAAAAATAAACTGGTTCCTAAAAAAAGTTTTTTTCTTTCGCGAGGTTTATTTAATATTTTATAAAATAATGAAAAGCTAGAATAACCGCGGCGGTATCGTTAAATACGTCGGCGTAGTCGTCGTATTTAAAAAGTAATTAATGCTGTTTTTTAATAGCTTTTTTTAAAACGATACAAAACGCTTGCTTTTTTTTAAATTTTTTTTTAAAACGTTTAATTATAACGAAATTAAATTATAAACGTTCGATTAAATATCGCTACGATTTAGCTCGAAAGCTTATAACGGGATCGATATTTCGCAATTAAAAAAATTTTAAAATAAATAAAACCTTTGGAATATTTATATCGCAAGCTACGAAATCGTTTTATATTTTTTTAATTATTTTATAATTATTAATGGCGCGAATAAATTGCGTATGCGTGCCGTAAATAATTACTTTTTTTTTTTAATCGTAAATAAATTAATACGTTTTTAAATTGGTTTTTATTTATATTTAATTAATAATTTTTAGATTACGCAGTTTTTTTTCGCGTCGCAATCGATAAAAGCTCGTTTCGTATAAATTTCGCTTTTGGCTTTTTTAATTTCGATTGAAATTATTATTTTTTGCTTTTTTTTTTCGCTCGATTTTGTTAGCAGCGACGAAATTAAAATCGAGCGGAAGCTTTTTCCGAATTTTTAAATTTGTTAGCTTCGGGGCAATTTAAAACTATATGTTTTTTTCTGTTGCATTTATAGCATTCGACTTTTAAACAATTAATTATACGATGCTTTGCTTTTTGGCAGCGATTATATTTCGAAAAGTAAAAAAAATCGTTAAAAGTTTTAGAATTTTAAAGGATTTTATTAAAATTATCGTTTTTTCGCTTTCGTTTTTTTTTATAACGTATTTTCGAATCGAAAACGGTATATATTTGTTTTAGCTTTTAAGCTTTAATCGTAAATATAAGTTTTTTTTTTTTTTTTTTTTTTTGCGTTCGTTTCGTCGTTTATTATTTTTCGTTTCGTCGCTAATAATTTTATTAGTATTTTCGATACGACGAGCGATTAATATTAATTTTTCGTACGAGCTTATAACTGCAATATTGCTTCGTTTAATGATTTTTTTTCGAAAAATAAATCGGAGTTTTGCGAAAAGCATTTTTTTTTAATCGCATCGTTTGTTATTTGCAATTGCTATTCGAAATTATTTAAATAAGCAACGAAATCGTTAATTAATTTATGCTTTTTTTGCTTCGCTTTATCGTATAAATTCGAAGCCGCGAAATTTCGATTTTCCGCATTTATCAGAAAATTTAATATTTATTTTTTGAAATCGTTTTATATAATTCGAATATTCGTAAACGTCGTTCGTATCCGGTTTATTTTTTTTATTTTTTATTATCGAAAGTTAAAATACAGGCGTTAATTTTCTTTTAATTAATATAAAATATTACTTTTTTATTTTGGCGGAAACTTCGTTTTGCACGCCGAATAAAAAATTAAGCTTTTTTAGTATTTTTCCTTCGATATATTAAAAAGTTTTTTATTTTTAATACTTTTCGGCTCGAATTTGCTGTGTTTTTTACAAAAGATATAATCTACTTAGAAAAAATACTAAATCGTTTTTAATAAATATTATTATCGTAATGCTCCGAAGATATTTTATAATAATCGCCGGCTTGGGTTATTTTCTGTTTTTTCTTAATTGGGGCGGTATTAAAAAGTATAAAAACCTTTTTTTCGATATTTTCGAAAACATTAAATTTTTATTAAAATTGTTTAACTTTTTTTCGGAATTCGTTTCGGCGTTTTCTGGTTTTTTCGAATCTTTTGATTATTTCGTAAATTTTTTCTCAGTTTTTTTCTGTTTTATTTTAGCTCGTGTTTTTTTTTATTTTTTTACGTTCGTCGTTTTTTTTTTATTCGGCGCGGATTCGTTTATTAGCTAAATAAATTAAAATCTCGGTAAAAAGCTTTTTCGAATCGCTTTAAACATGGCTTTCTTTAATAATTTTTTAAATAAAAAAAGTTGGAAAGTCGTCGCGCTTTAATAATAAGATATTTTCGACTTTTAATAAGGCTGGTGACGTTAAAAAAAACGATAGTACGAGGTTTTTTTAAACAGCCGAAAGCGTTGGGTCTTTTTAAATAGCTAGAAATGCTTATTCGCTGCGAATGCGAAAAGCTATAATATCGATAATAACGATATAAATATAGTAATATAATAGAAAATTATTTTAATAATATCGAATTGCCGTTCCGGTAAATAAAAAAATTAAAATCTAAAAATTAAAAAGCAAGAAAATATTAATTCAGATAATAAAGCTCAAATAAAATTAAGTCAATAATCAGACTGATTTTTACCTTTTATATTTTTAGTAAAAAGCGTGTATAAATACAAAAAAAAGGGTGGAGCCTTCGAAAAAAATATTTCTCAGGAAACTAGGCGAATCCTATTTAGTATGCTTTTCCAGCTTTTATTCCGACTTTTTTTCAATCCTTTTTAATATAATTTTAATAACTGGTTTTTTAGCAATTACTTTTATAAAATGTTTTATTTAAATATTATTTTCAGCTTTTATAATATTATCCGGCCCTTACGGCCTATCCGCAGAAAATATTATTCGAGGATTGGTAGGAGGCAGAGGGTCTTGGCGGATCACCTGACTTATACACGTGATGTTGGTTTCTGACATTTTTCGTAAGCTTTTTTTATAATTTAAAATTTATTAGCTTTGTTATTTATTATTAAGCGTTTTTAATATATATTATTTTTTATTTTATACAATTTTTTATCGGCTAAAATATAATCGAAAATCTGGTTTTTAAATAATTTAAATTAATAATTTAATACGTTAAATAATTTAAATAAAATAATTAAATAATATACGATTAAATAAAAATCCTCGGTCTTATAGTTATCGATTAAAAGTTTATTTTCGTCGTTAATCGGCTTATTCCGATCGTTTTCGGTTAAATTTATTCGCGATGCCAGCCGAAATAATAACGCGAATGCTTTTTCGGTCCGAAAATCGGTGTTTTTTATTCGCGGTGCCAGCCGAAATAGCAACGCAAATAGTTTCGGCTTTATAAAACCCAAAGCGCAAATAGCAAAGCAGCCGATTTCGTTAGCGATTTATTCGTCGATATTTTATTCGTTTTATTTAGCGAAATTAAATAAATAAAAGCGTTTTCGTTTAAAAAAGCCGTTTGCCGCTGTATTAATTTTTTTTTTAATATATTTGATTTCGAAGTTTATAAATCGCATTTAAGCTATTTAATTAATAACGAGCGCTTTTAATAAATTATTAGCTTTTTTATTTAGCTAATTCATAAAAACTTTTGCGTCCGTTTTCAAAATAAAATATACGCCGTATAATTCGTTTTTTATTTTTTTTATTGCTTTAAAAGCGTTTCGATATTTTCGTTTAATAATATCGTAGCGTGCTTTCGCGAAAAATCATAAGCCGCTTTCGAATCGTAAAAAATGCCGTTTTTTGTTTTTATCGATTTGTTGCAATACAGCTTTCCAATCGAAAATACTAGCGTCGATAATTAAAATAATTTTTTTTACGTTTAAATTATAGTCGATTCGTATAAACGATAAAACCGATAAAAAGTCGTTTTTAAAAATTTTTATAATTTTGTTTTGCTTTTTTTTCTAAACGAAATCGACTTTTTTTTTTATCGTAGCGTAAATAGGTATAGCTTTTTAAAAAAAAATTTAATTTAATTGCGGTAGTAAATTATAACGCTAATAAAAGCTCTAGCTTCGGTAATAATCTTATACTTTTTTTATTCGCAAATTTTTTTAATTTTTTTCCGTTGAAAATAGCGGCCAACGCTGTCAGTTATATAGCCAACGATATTTATTTCGGATATGTAAAATTTTAATCGAGGGCCAATAATAGTTTTGGCTTTTTCGAAGCAAATCATAATTTTATCGATATTTTAAATATATTTTATTATATAGCGTCGAATTTCAGAAAAGATTTTTTTATTATTATAATATAATCTGAGGCCTTTTATTTCGACGTCGTTAACGTAAAACAAAACAATATCGAAAATACAAATTATAAGGATTTTATATACGATTTTTACGAATTATGCGATTAAATTAATAATTTTTATAAGTATTTTTGTTATACGCAGCAGACCGATTAGTATTTAAATTGCCGTTATATTTCGAAATCGTAGATTAAGTATTAAATAATCGTAGCCGGAAAACAGATCGAAAAAGAAAGCAATTATTAATCTTGCGAATTCGTTTGAAAATTAATCGATATTAAATAGCACGTTAGCGTTTCGTATCGTTATTTTGTTTATTTCGACGATCGCAATAATAAATTTATAAGTTTTTTTTTTTTTTTCGCAACGATAAACTATTTGTTTTTATATAAGTCGTAGTAAAATTCGAAAATTTTTTATTTGATTTTTTTTTTAATATTTCGACTATTTTATTCTGAAAAGCTTTAGGAACTGAAAAGGTTTTTTTTTACTAAGCTTCGTAAAACACGGTTTTAATAACGATATAAAACGTAACTGTGACGATCTAATCAGTCGGAGGGCTGGGAGATCAGTCAGCTGGTCGCCGTGTTCATATGGTATAAAACGAGCCTTTGATTCTGTAACAAAAATATTCATTTAGAATCAATAACTGCAGAAAGCAGAAGTTGCTAAAAAAAAAAAGCCTTATATATATAAATAGTTTTCACAATTAATAAAAAGACTCACCAAAAAACCAGAAAGCTTGCAGCTATACGTAATTGCTAAAATAATACGAAAGGTAGCAACAAAATAAATCGTTATATTATTCCTCCGTCCGAAAAAAGCGCGCTTTCGAGCTTTTATTTATTAATACGTCATTATTTAAATAATCGTACGAATCCAAACCTTCGGAATACGCTTTCAGCCAGTCTACAAATTTTGCAGAAGAACCGGAAAGCTTTTTATACGCTAAATAAAAATCGCGCATTTTCAAAAAAACGTATATAAAATCAAACGCGGAATATCACGTAAGATTTTTATTTAAGCTTATTTAAAAAGCTTTATATTAAAAGGTTTTTCGCTGCATTCGATAGGCGATTAATTCTTCGATTTCGTATTCAAATTTATCAATTATATTAATAAATTCAAAAGCTGGATTAATCTGATTTGAAAACGCGTCGTCAGCTGCTTTACGCAGTCGATTAGCGTAAAAAACTAAATATACGTTTATAATATTAAAAAAATCTAGCTTAAAAGCGTTATCGAAAATTTTGATTACAATTTTAAAAGGGCCGTTTGTAAAATTGTCGAGCTTGCGAAAAGGCCGGAAGGTCGGAAATAAACGTATATCGAGCCATACGTAATCGCTAACGTTAAAATCGATCGCGCGGCGAGACTTATTCGTATTTCTTTTTATTTTGTCGTAAGCTTATTAAAAATGCGATTTAGCGAGATTTCAAACGTCGTAATAACGGCGAGCGTAAGCACGAGCTTCGTTTGCGTTTAGCTTATATAAAAAATTAAAAAAAAAAAATATCGAGCTTTTAATTTCAATTAATATAAAAAATATAACCGTATACGATTTCAAAAAGTAAAAAACCATTTAAATTTTCGTAAAAAAAAACAATTTGAGCGAAATTTATTATTAAAAAAAATTCGCTTTAATTGTTTTAATAAAAGTTTACAAAAGGTCGAAAGCGTTTTTGCAAATATTAATTATAAATTTCGGTCTGATTATCGGTTTTAAAATAAGCGGTTATCGAAAGCTTTAATTGCGTACCGAGTATTTTATTTAATTCAAACCAAAAAGTAAACTAATATTAAAAGCCACGATCGTTAATAATACTTTTTAAAAAGCCAAAATACTTATATACGTAAAATATATACAATTTAGCGAAGCTTCGAGCGTCGATATTTTTATGGCAGGAAATCGAAATAATTTGCTTAAAAAAGCAATTTATTATTACGAACACGTTATTATAACCGTGTTTGTTTTTATTAAAATTGCAAAAATTTATTATAACGTATTTTTAAAAATGGTCAAAAACAAAAAAAAGCTGAAAAAAGCCGGGGCGCTTATTTTTTAAAACAAAACTTTTTCGATAAGCGTAGCAATTGCGATAATATTATTTTACGAAAGCTGTTATATTTCGCTAATAATATTGGTCCGAAAGCAATTGCGTAGTTTTGCGAGCGCTAAAATAAGCGATGGAAATCTGATCGTATACTTTTCGTATAAAAGCCAAACGAAAATGGTCGACGTTTAATATTATTAAACGACCGTAATATAGCAGCAAGTCGCGTTCAAATGTATACGAAGTATTATTAGCGTCGTTTTTTCTCGTAGCGTTTCGTACAGCTTTTTTTCGAAAAGCTATCAAGCTATTAGCTGTACGATTAACGTAGAGAATTTGATTAACGATACGAAATACGAAAAAAAAATCAGCTATTTCAACGATAAAAACAGCTGTTTCGAAAGCCGTGAAAGGTCGAAGTTTTTCAGTTAAAAAACGATAATCGATCTGATTTGTTCGAAAAAAAGTTTGCAAGCGCTGGATGCGTTTAAAAGAATTTTGACGGTCGAGTTCGCTCGTACGACGTATTAATGCGTTAGCCAAAAGATTGTGTTTATTTGGTCTGTACGTAATAAAAAAATTATAGTCGGCGAGAAGCTCGGCCTAGCGTATTTATCGAGCGTTTAAAAATTTGAAAATTATAAAATATTTTAAAACTTTGTAATTAATAATAATTTTAATTTAATAAACTAAACCAGCTAATTTAGCACGAAAATTGTTTAAAAATTTTACGATTGCGAATATCTTTTTATTATATACGACGTAATTTAGCTTTGCGAAAGCTATAGTTTTGCTAAAATAAACGACTAAAAGCTAATCGTTATTATGGAATTGCAAAAGCATAAAAGCTATTACGCCGTCGGAAGCGTCAGTTTCTAATATACAAAAAAAGTTTTGCCTATAATATTATAAAACTGGTGCAATAATAAAAGCTAGTATAAAAAGGTCGAAACTTTTTTAATATTTAAAAGTGAAATTAAAAAAAACGTTAGCTTTGGTTAAATAAATCAAAAGCTTTGCAATTATATCGTAGTTTCGAATAAACGTCGGTAGAAATTATAAAAACCAAAAAAGCTTTGTATATTTTTTACAGTAATAAAAGACTTTTAATAGGCGATCACGAAGATTTTCTTTGGATTTATTTTTAAACTTTTAATAAAAATAATAAAGCCTAGGTAACGGGTCCGAATAACGTTAAATTTAGATTTTCGAATATCGGCTTGTAATTCAGCGTCAGCGAGCTTTTAAAGCATTTTGCGAACGTATATAACGTGTTTTAAAAAATCGGACGAATAAATAAAAATGTTATTTAAATATATAATGCAAAAATCGTTTAAATAATCGAAAAAAACGTCGTTTATATAGCGTTGATAAATTGCGAATTTATTAATAAAGCCAAAAAATAGCATCTTATATTTATAAGCGCCGTAACGCGTACGAAACGTCGTTAATTTTTTACTAGCGGAATTTATTCGAATTTTATAAAAAACTTAACGAATATCGAGCTTCGTAAAAATTCGCGCTTTCGAAAAACGAACGAAAATCTTATCGATAAAAAGAAAAAAATAGCGATTTTTACGAATAACGTTATTAAAAATTCGATAATCGATACAAAAACGTAATAAACCGTCGGATTTTTTAACGAAAAGCATTAAAACAACGAAAAAAACGGTGAAAAATTCGATAAAACCTTTGTCAAAATTATTTTACAAATAAATCTTAATAATTTCGAGCTTTAAAATCGACATCTTATACAAAAAAATATGTTTCAGCTTTTTTTCATTTATAATAAGCTCGATCTTATGGTCGTAAAACCGGTAAAAGGCTAGCTCGTTATTAACGGCTTTAAAAAACACGTGTTCGAGGTTTTTATACTCCGAAAAAAAAAATTCGAAAAAAAATTCATTCGAAATTAGCTTTGCTAAGCTAATTAAAAGGGTCGAAATCGATATTTCGTTGATTTTGAAACGTTCGAAAAAACTATAAAATTAAATTTTAAAAAAAATATTATACGTAAGGTCGTCTAGTATTCTATCGATCTTATACAAAAAGATTAAAAACATTTCAATTGCTTTTTTTCTAAAAATCAATTTGAAAGCGTATATAATAATTTAACAAATGGAAATTAAATAAACAATAAATTAAAAAACTCGTTTTCGAATTAATCGTTTAAAAAATTTAAAAAATGGCTTATTTAAACTATCGATTATATTAAGCTGAAAGGCCATCGCGGCGAAAACCTTTTTTCGGTTTTTAATATAACTGTTTTTCGTAAAACGAAAAAGCTGTTTTAACGAAAAGAAAAAAAAAAAAAAAAAAAATAATAAAAAAAAAATCGTTAGCCTGAAAAAGCGATAATATAATTTTTTATATTATCCTACTAACGTCGCTATCGAAATTAGCACCGCGAATGAAATTCGATCTTTTCGCGCTTCGCACAGCGTCGTAAATCTGCCACAATTAGTCAAAATTCTTATCACGTCTTACAGCGTCGTTTTGATAGCGAAATTAAATTTTTCGGAAATGCAAATAAAAAACTTTAATATAACGAACGTAAAAGGCTGTGGAAAAATAAAACTTCGGCCAATAAAGCTTGCGTTTATTACAATTTAATAAAACTTGATATTCGGCCAACCAAGCTTTTTCTAGAATTATATTATAATTTCCGAAATTAATAATCAAAAAAAAAGTAAACGATTATATTTGATTATTAATAATAAAATTAAAAAGCGTAAAATATATAATTAAATAACCACGAGTTTTATTATATTTTTTTATAAAAAAAAAAGCCGGGAAAAATTAAATCAAAAGTTTAAAAAAAAAAAAAAAAAGGATTTAATTAGCGCCGAATCGATCAACGCATAACCGTTCGCTTTAAAATCGGCGAGCGCTTTCATTTTATACGAAAAACCATTTTTAATAAATATAACGGAAATTATTAATAAATCGTTATTAAAAAGTTTTCGAACGTCAAAATAACGCATATCGCGCAATACGCTTAAAAAAAAGGCTTTGCTTAGGCCTAAGCGTTTTTCCGATTAGCGGGAAAATTTTCAATTTCCTCGTATGCGTTTTAAAAATCGTTTGAAAAAAAATTTTCGTTTTTACTATTATTATTAAAAAGCGAATTTTCGGCCGGCTCGATTTCGTTTATATTTATTAGCTTAAAAAAGCTTTTAGATAAAACCGAAAATCGGCCCGTAAAAAATCGTACAAATTAGCTTTTTTAAACTTTCTGATATAAAATAAAAAACGAGCGTTATCGTTAATCCGATCGAAAAAGAAAAACGCTAGAAAAAGCGTTTTGGCGTAAAAAAGAAAAAAAAACAAAAGGCTAAAAAAAAGCTTATAAAGCATTAGAACGATTTTCGTACGTACGATTTAACTCGTAATACGCTTTGATTAAAACCTATTATTTTAATAAATAATAAATTTGATTAAAAAGCGATTCGCGTATAAAATTCGTTTAGCCAATTAATTTTATTTTTCTTAACGGACGGCGGTAAGCTAATTCTTAAAAATCGTTATACGCGCTTATTCCAAATACAGCTTTTCTCGTAAACGCTTTAGTATTTTGTCGCGAAAAGCGTTTCGAAGCTGTTTATCGATTCGTATTTAAACGTTCGCTGCGAAAATGGAAAATCGCAGATAAAAACGCTAAAAATCGTCGTGCGTACTTATTACAAATATTTTAAACTCGTTTTCGGCTTTTTAAACGTTTAAAAAATCGGCCAGAAAATCGGCGACCTTTTTAATTAATTTTTCGGAAAATATAAAATCGGAACGGTTTAAAATACGCGGAATAAAAAACTCTTTTGCTACGCCTTCGGTTTGATCGAATATATAATTTTTGCGAAATCGATCGCTAGCGAAATAATCGTAGTAAAGTTCGAAATTATCGAAAACTTTAGTTTTTTAATAGCGTGCTTTATAATTTTTATTATTATTTAGCTTAAATTTAAAATTCGGAACGCGCTTTATACGAGCTAATCGAAAGTCAGCAAATAAATAAAAATCATAACGTTCAAAAAGCGCGCTAAGATTTTGGCCGTTAAAAAAAGATTCAAAAAAAATTCGCGAAAAGCGTAAAAATTAATTTGCAGCGTCTGTTAATTGAAATAAAACGTTGCGAAAAAATAAAGCAGCAGATTCGCGATTAGCAAAAGCACGTTCGATAAATTTTACTAAGCGTTCTGATTAAAAAGTCTGTCGCAATCGTATAATTTCCAAAAATTGTCGTTTACGCTTTTACGCTTTTTTCAATTGATTTTGCAAAAGTCTCAACTAAACGCTTTCAGCGCTAGGCTGTAAAAAAATAGCAAGCGAAATGGTTAGCGCTCTGCTTTTTCCTTTGTTTTTTTTTTCTCGAGGAAAAGACTGTTTTTCAGAAAAAAAAGCTTCTGGAAAAGGCTGCTTTTTCGCTGATTAAAAAAAAAAAAAAAAAATTAAAATGTAATAGCAGAAGCTAAAAAGCTCTGCTAAAAAAAAAATCGTTAAACAGAAGCTATCCTTCGCAAAATACGAAAATAAACCTTTTTACGACCGGTCGATCACCTTGATATAATCCGTAAGGAATTCGAAAAAAAAAATAATTTACGCCGTCGCCAGCGTAAAAAAAAAGTTATTAATAATATAACGATCTAATTAATCGAAAGGCTGGGAAATCAATTAGCTGATCGCCGTATTCACATGGTATAAAACGAGCCTTTGGTTTTATAACAAAAATATTCATTTAGAATCAACAATTGCAAAAGGCAGAAGTTGCTAAAAAAGAAAAGCCTTATATACATAAATAATTTCCACAATTGATAGGAAGACCCACCAGAAGACCAGAGAGCTTGCAGCTATACGTAGTTGCTGGGGTGACACGAGAAATGGCAACAAAGTGAATCGTCACAGTAACGTTATAGCTGAATCGGCTTATTTCAGTAAAATCGAAGGTTATAGCTTTTTTTCGATTGCGTAAAATTTCGTATAAAACTTTTTTTTTTTTTGGCAAAAATTAAAATCCGATTATTAAATTATTAAATCGTTTTTTTATAAATCGGCTGCCAAATAATAAGCTGGAAAATCGGCCGGTAATAAGTTTTTCGAATTCGCTAATAATTAATTAAAATAGTTTTGTTATTTCGTTTTTTTTAAACCAATCGTTTATTTTTCCGAAAATATTTTCACCGGATTTGCTAAAATTTACGAATCGTATTTTATCAGCTTTGCGCTTGTAAAAAATGCTGATATTAATACAAAAAAGTAAAATATATGGGTCAGATTTATTTAATACGAAAACGAAATCTTCGGAATTTTTATTTCCGAATTAATAGCTAAAAATATTAATATTAGCTATTTTTATTCGCGGTGTTATTTCGATTAGCGACGTAAATGCTTTTAGCCGAGTATTTTCCAGGTTTTGTTACAGCTTAGCGTTTGTTTTAAAACCAAAGCCGGCTATTCGTGTAAAAGTAGGTAGGAAAACCAGACTGATACGGCCATATATCGGTGGGTAAAATAATTTAGGGAATTCCTAGAAAAAACTGAAAAAAGAAAAAGAAAAATGAATAAAAATATAAATTGGATTGCGTGCCTATAATATTATCTAAAAAAGTGCTTTGCTTTTATACCTGTTGAAGATAGTTAATGGCAGAGGGTTTCGAAAAAGTTTATGCCTCGATTATAATTAAAACTACCAACTTTTATTAATACAAAATATTATCGTTTTATATCCTGTTTCAAATAATATATGTAATCGTTTTTAATTACGATTAAAAAAAAACATAATTTTAATAAATTTAATTTAGTTTATTTTATATGATTTAAAAACTAATTAATCAAAAACCGAATTTTTTAAGCTTATATTTTTTCGGTTTTTTAATCCGTTTTTAGCTTTTTTGCTATCGGCTCCTGCGAAGGGGTAGCGTTTCGTTTGTCGTTTAAATTATTTTGTTTATTCTGCTTTTTTAAAAAATGGCTCGATAAAATGTTAATCGAAATATCGTTTAAATTTACGAACGTTTTAATAGCTTTTTCGTCGATAATATTATTAAGTGTCGCCGCGACGAATGCTTTTTACGACTTTTTTTCGTAAATAATAAATTTCAACTTTTAAACGTGGTTTTACGCTTTACAAAAAGCGTTAAAAAGTTTTATATTAAAATCGTAGAAATAATCGATTAGTTCGTCGTGATTAAAACCGATTAACGCTTTTGCTTCGCGCAAAACTAATAGGTCGGACCACGGTTGTTTACCGACGAATGTTTTTAAAAAGGCTCCGAAGCTTATAAAAAAAACTATTCTACGAAATGGTTCGAAAATAATCGTTTGCAATCGAAACTATCGTAAATGCTATAATTGCTTTCGTCGCAGTACAAATAATATCAAATTGCTTATCGGATTGTCGTTTTCGAAATAATTTTTATACTTTTGCGCCGTATAATTACTCGAGTAAATTAATATCGCGCCGTCGGTTTTTTGGGTTTTGAATTTAACAAAAACCTTTTGCTTAATCGAAAAATTAATAAAAATTATTTTATTTTCTACTTCGTAATTTTCGGTTTCGTAATCCGATAAAATAGCCGAGGCCACTGCTTTAAACGCGCTGAAATACGAAAAAGCTAAGCTTTTTTAAATGGTTTTAATCAGCTTAGCGTCGTGGTATAATTGCAAATAAGCTTTAATTATTTCCGAATTATATGCGAATATAAACAGAACGTAGTAATCGAAAATAACGTCGGTAAAGTTTTCGATTTTTTTTTTCTTTTAAAAATCGGCGATATCGAACTTTATAACCGTAATACGATCGGGATCAGCGAGATTTAAAACGATCGGAACGTCAAAATATATTACGAAGCGGCAGTTTCCAAAATTCCGAATAATCAAAACAGCGAAATAAAGGCCGGAATGCATTTTAAAAGCTTATTAAATAAGACTATAAAACATATTAGCGAAAAAAGCTGTAGGCGCTTTTTAGGTTTTAATTAGTCGGAAATAATGCTTATATATAACTATCATTTTTTTTATAAAATACAGCAATAGCTTGTTTTCTCCGTTGTAAAACCTTACGTAATTAACGAATTCGCAGCTTAATTTAAATAAATTTTAAAACATATTTTCGGTGGAAAAGTCAGAAAAGTCGGCTCTGAAAAATACTCGTTGCTTTTATTTTTTTACGTTTCAGTCGAATTTATAATCGCGCTAAAAGCTTTAGAATTTGCTTTGAAATTTGCGTAGCCCAAATAAGCTTTCGTACGCGCTTAAATAATTTTCGCAGTTTTTCGTCGGAATATAAATTAGTTATTTATCCTTCCTAATATACACGAATTCTACTTTTTGTTCGCAATAATCACTAAATTCACTGCATTCGATTCGAAAAACTCGTTTTTTTCCGAATCTCGAGGAATCAGCTCGAAAGCTCGTCGCGTTCGCCGTGCAGCTCGCGAAATAATTTCTTCCACTTTTTTTCGGTCGTCCGACGACCACGATTACGACCACGATTACGACGAGTTATATATTCGCTTTATAAACGCAACCTTACCGTTTTAACAAAACTTGCATTTCAAAAAAAAAAAACAAGCGAATATTTTTAGCATTCGCTTTCTTTTTTTCGTTTTAAAATATAAAACGCGAATATCTATTATTGCAACGTCGGCTATTATCAGCCAGCTCGACGAAACAAACCGACAGTTTTAAATACGCCGCAAAATATAAGCATAATTCGCGACCGCTGCCGACAACGTCGTAAATTAGCAAAAAAAGCTCGAAGCGCGATAATACGCCGAAAAGCTTGCAAAAAACTTTATTTTTTTTTTGCAAACCCGCGCTTTTATTATTTTTTTCGCCGTTTCGCTAAGCAATATCGATCTTTTTTTTTTTTTTGCTAAATTAATTATTTAAATAAATCGAATTTTACGGAAAGTTTTTAAAAACTTTAATAAACCTCGAGAAATTAAAATCGACCATCGCTAAAAAGCTATAATAATAAACGCGTCCGTTTATCAGCGGAATTTTACGCGTTTTTTTAAACTCGTTTATCGAAAAACTAATTAGCAAAAATTCGACAAAACTATCGCTTTTTAATTACGTCGGCGAAAAACATTTTGCTAAACAAGCTTAACACTTTCGTTTTTAAATAAAAAATCGCGAAATTTATACCGGGCCTAACGAAAAACGCGATCAAAAATCTAACGCCTACGAAAACAAGCTGGGCTTTTTATTTAATTAATTTGAAAACTAAAAACTTTTTTATTATTTAAAAAAACGTCGAAATCTTTCGCAAAATATTCGAAGCCATCGCCGTACGCATTTCGGAAAAATAATATAATTACGCGATATAAAACGTTTTAGCTACGGTTTCGAAGCTATTCGATAACGTTTTTTATTATTTAAAACATATAAAAAACGAAGTTTTTATTTAAATCAAAATTAAACCGATTAATACGCGCTTTTTCCGATACGAAACAAACCTAATTATAAATAAGCAAATTTAAATTATTTCTTTTTTACAATTAATTAAAAACTTTATTTTTTTCGAAATCAGCGCCTAAGCCAAGCTTATCGACAAAAAACCGGCCATATTTCGCCACAATTTTAAATACTAAAGTTTTTGCAATTTATTAGCTTGTATCCGATACGCTCGCTGCAATTATTATAACAACCGAATACAAAACCACGATAGCCCGACTAGCTTTAATTGCAAAACAGCTTTATAATACGCGAACTGTTATAAGCTATACGCTGCGAATTATTTACGCTATTTTGCGACTTTTCGCCGCGTAAACGGTAAAATAATACGATTAATTAAAAAAAAACTGAAAGTTATCCGGCGATTAAAAAAAGCGGTTTATTCGGTCGCGATTATTTTTATTACTAAAACTTTTATTTTTTTAAATAATAATAATCCGGTTTTTAATAACGCAGGCCGAAAAAAAAAACGCGGAAACGCCGTAATAGCATACGAGCAAAAAACCACCGCGCTTTTAATTATTATTTCCGCCGCGGTTATAATATCAAACGTGATTTTTTCGGGCCGTTTAATTCGAAATTTAGCTTTAAAGCAATCGCTAAATATTTAGCATTTTAGCCGAAAAGCATATTCGATTTTCGACGATACGGCTTTCGTAGCTTTTTCGCAAAATACGCTTTTTTTTATTTTATTAAAAACAATTTATCCGTTTTTATCGAATCAATTACGAAATAAATTTTAAGCTTTCGCAAACGAATTAAAAAAAATAAACATCGATATTAATATTTTTATTTTTTAATAATAAAACACTTTTATAAACAACGCGAAAAATTTCGCAACCGAAAGTTTAAAACAAATTTTAATATTTATTAAACAAACGTTTAAAAAAAACAACCGAAGTATATTACGCTTTTGTATTTATGCGAAGTAAAGCGTATAAACGTAATTTGCGTGCAAAAACTTTTTAAAACGCTTCGAAAATTAAAATATAAAATTATTCGTTATACGATTTATATATACCGATCGATTTATAAAACGAAACCGAAAAAGAAATCTTCGAGCGAATACGTTTTAAAATACTAATTTATATCCGAAAAAACGCAAAACTTAATTTATAATAACGACGATTAATTAATAGCAAAAATCTGTTTTAGCTAAACGTAAATATATATTTTATTTTCAACGTATATAAACAAAATCATATTTAATAAATACTAAATTACGTAATATATTTCGAATTATTTTTTAATTATATAATAAACGGCGATTTTAATATCCGATACGATATTTTTAAGCCGGGGTCGGATACGGCAAAAAATAAAAAACATTTCGCAGATTAAGCTGCTATTTCGAATATAAATTTCATCGGCGCCGTTAACGAATTTATTTATAATAAAAAATACGTTTTGGATTTTATTTTTTCGAACGTATTTAATTCGATTATTACGATACGATACGATATGTATAACGGCTTAAATTACGAAACTTAAATAACGATTTTTTTTAATAAAAGGAAAATATTCGTAATTCAAATATATTATAAAATATCCGATTTAAAACTCGGCAAATTCGCAAATTTAATACGCGCAGAAATCAGCCGATTTACGAAACTTCGTTATATTATTAACGCTAAAAAAATTAAACGAATACGCGGCTGCGCTGGCCCGGGTTTTTTAAAAAAATATTATAACTGCCGGAAAGCTTTTTCAAAAAAACTTACAAACTATTTTATAATAAACCGACGAATATTAAAAAGCTAAAAACAAATATTTACGAACGCGTAAAATAATATACGACGGTAAAATTTTCGAAAAAACCAAACAGTTTTTCGCTATAATACGCAAAACGAAAAAAAAAACTATTGGCGAAAGCTTATTAACGGGATCGATAATAACGAAAAACTATATAAAATAATAAATTAATATCGAATAATTACGAATTTCAAAGCTTTTTTATTAATAATAAACGGCGTTATAATTAAAAACATTAAAAACAAAGCTAATATTTTGAAAAACGAAGTATTTGGCCGCTTTTTAATTACCGACGATTTCGATTAAAATCTTTTTATCGAATAAGCAAAATCGGACTATTTTTTTTAAGCAAACTTCGTATCGTCCGAAAAAATAAAAAAAATATTATATCGAAATTATTAATATTTTTTCCGAGTATTAACCGGATTACGGTAAGATTTTTAAAAACCTATTAAAAAAAAAGTCCGAAACCGTTATATACGGCTTATTTAACCGCTGTTTCGCAACGAACTATTTTCCGATCTTTTAAAAGCTGGCCGAAATAGCTATAATAATTAAAATTAATAAACGAAACAAATCTTTTTTACGCTCGTAGCGTCCGATCGCTTTTTTTTTTTATATATTTAAAAGCTTCGAAAAAATTATCGCTAATAAAATCGCGTAAACAACGCTTACGACCGGCCTGCTTAACTTATAATACGAAAGCGTTTTTTCGAAACGCTTTGTTTTCGATCTGGCAGCGTATTTTACGGCCGATATCGAAATTGCGCTCGCCGCAAAAAAATATATTACGATTATTATTTTAAATATGTAAAACGCGTTCGACGCCGTTTTAACCCGACGTTTGCTTAAAAAAATAACCGATCAAAAATAGCTTTTTTTATTTTTTTTATTAATTAAATCGTTTTTTACGAAACGACGAATACAAATACGATTCGAAAAAAAAACTACCGATTTCAGCTACGTTTACTGCGGTATTTTTTAAAAATCGTTATTTTTTTCGGTTTTATATATATTATATTTAACAAAATTGCTTAATTAAAATTTTACTTTTCGTTTTAAATACGCAAACAATATATTAATTAATTTATCGCATTTTATATAATTTAAACGATAATATCGAATTATTTGCGAAAAACGTTCGCGATATTTTCGAATAGAAAAACGAATATAAAATCGTTTTCGCGCCGGAAAAAATCGAAATAATATATATTATTACGCAAAACAATAATTATGCTTTTTCGATTATAATCGACGATAAAATTACGATTTTTTTTTATATTATTACGGCGAAAAAAAACGAGCAATTCGCGCTGCGCTAGCTAAAAATCTGATTCGATCGAAAACTTATTTTCAAACGATACGTTAAAAAACGCGTAAGTAAAATATAATAAGCGGCGTAATATATTAAAAGCTTCGGCCGAATTAATAATAGCTTTCCGGCCAGCGCGCTGCGAAAAGCAGTAATTATTTATATTTTTTTTTCGATATTATTTAAAACCGAAATCTGATACGTAAGCCGTACGAAACTTAAACGCCGAACCGGACGAAATAATTAAATTAATATCCGTTTCCGCGATTATATCGATTTAATATAAAAAACTATTATTTTGGCCGTACGAAAAATACTTTTTATATAATGTATTATTTTTTTTTATTATAATAATACGGAACGCAGGTTTTTTTTTCGTAAGCGCGGCTTTGAAAAAAGCTAAAGTACGCTTTGCAATAAAATTGCAAATCGTAAACGAGGCGCATTTTTTTGGTTTAACGTATTTTTATTTTAATAATTTTTCGAAGCAAATACGCGAGCATATATATAGCCGCTAAAACGAAAATCCAGCGTTTCGGCGATATTTTTTTATAAATCCTACGATTTAAATTAGTTTTTTCGTATTTTTCGCCCGGCAGCCGCATCGATTTTATTATAAATATTAAAAAAAAAAAAGCCGCGGAAGATTTTAAAAAAAAATAATAAACAGAATTATTTTTCGAAAATATTACGATTTTTTTAAACGGCTGCGAAAAATAAAAAAACGGCGTTTATTTCGTAGGCTACGAATATATTATATATTAAAACCGCAGGCAAATAGCGTTTAAATACGATTCGATAAACGACCATTTTTACGTTTTCGACGCAAAAGCGATAAAAATATAAAAAGACCTGTAAAAAACGGCGAGCATATCAGCCGAAATACGCACGTAAAAGTTATAAATATATATCGACAGCATTTTAATAATCTGAAAAATACGCGGAATATCTTTTTTTTTTTTTTAATAAGCTTTTCTGGCCTGTTAAAAAATAATAAAAACATACGACGTAAAAATCAAATAAGCACCGGGCCATACGAATATCGAAAACAACGAGGGCCGCCGATAAACTAGCGAATGCGAATGCAAAAAAAACCTTTTGAAACGAAGGTTTTGCGTCCGAACCGATTATAAATAAAATACGCTTCGATTTTAAAAAAATACGAAATTCGCACCGAAACTTTTAATAAAAAACAGCCAGCAAAAAGCTTTTACGAAATTATAAGCGGTAAAACCCGATTTATATAATTAAACTTTTGCCGAAGCTCGATATGCCGAAACGATTGCTTTATTATTATTTAGCGACCAAAATTATTTATAAAAATTACAAATAATATTACGTTAAATATAATTACACCGACGCTGAATTGCGTTGTAAATGCAAAAAACTTAAGATTTTATTATATTTAATGCTATATCGCCGCGCGATCAAACGTTTTTTTAATTAGCTTAAAAAAATTCGACCAAACGCTTTTTTTTTTCGAACCGAGCGAAAAGCCGTAATATTTTTTAAAAATTTATTTCGCGAGCCAAAGAATTTTGTAACGTTTTTACGCGTTATTATTACAGTTTTTCAAATATAACCAATTTTGTTATACGTATATTATTTATTTTAATCGATTGCAATTCGAATAAAATAAGCTGCGTACGGCCGCGCGAAGCGACGTTACAGCGAAGCGAATATTATTTTGCATATTTGTATAACGGATGATTTTTTATTTTAATAAGCGCAAATTTGTTTTTCGCTTTTGATTTTTAAATTCGGATATTTAAATACTGTTTTTCTTTTTTTTTTTTTTCGGCCTATTAGCCATACTATTATACGTTTCCACGCAACCGACAAATTATATTTTAACCGGTGCCGCATATATACTTTTTAGGCTTTTTTTTAGGCTTTACGCTTATATTTTTTATTAACGAACCATCGCAAAAAGCGGCGAAAAGCGTAGTCGACAGTAGCTTTAATTATATCAATACGAATTGCTTTCGGAATCGTATTTTATATTTAATTCCTTAGCTTAATACGTTTTCGTACCTTTTGGAAGGTCCTAGAAGGGCAGCCTCTCGGCTGCATTCCGCTAAACGTTAATCAATACTACTACTACTACTATAAATTAGTTATTAAAATTAATTTCGAATACGTCGTAGTCCGAATTTTTAATAACAGCGAATCGACCAGCGAAACTAACAACGTTGATTTTTTTTGTAATTAAATCGCAGTACGCCGCGTAATAACGTACGTAAAAATAGCAAAACTTGCCGTTTTTTTTAACGTTAACGTTATTCGTAAAAACGAAATTAAAAAATCGGAGTTTTTTAATAAAAGAAAACTCGAATAAAAACGGGTTATCGTTTTCAAAAGTTTTTTTTATTTGTTTTAACGTATTATATTTGCAATTTTCCGAAAAAAATTTAATTTAGTTTTCGTTCGAAGCAAAAAAAAAAAAGCTAACGGATTTATTTGGTTTTTATATAAAAATGTCGAAGTAAAACTTCTGAATCGTTTCGTCGTCGAAAGCGAAAGTTTTAAGCAAAATAATTTGATTTTATGCCTTTTGTATAATTTCTTTCGCGATAACTTCGATATTCTTTTTCAAGCTTTTTCGGTCGAATCGTATAATAGTCGAAATTTTAAATGCTTTTATTAAAATCTAAAATATTAGCGATACGACGTTTTTAAACGCAGCAGGCGTTTTTAATATTTACGTATTTAATTTCGAAAAATTAAATTCAAAATCGTTTAGATTTTTCTTTTTCGGAATGCCGGCGTTTTCCGAGCTTGATTTCGTAAAATCGTCGCGTTTTCTGTTAATTAATTTAAAAATTATAATTCGGCGTCGATTTCCGGCTGTTTTTACTCGCGGTGTTTTTTTTTGCTAGCGACGTAAATAATTTTTTTTTTCCGAACAAAAAAAGTTTCGAAAATATCGGCGCGTTTTTTTACGTTTTTTTATTTTTATTTTTTCCGAAATCGTTTTTACAAATACAATAAGTTTTTTGTATTCGAATAAACGGTTATTTGCTATTACGCTTTTGATTTCGTTTTCGGATTCGTTTTCGATAATTAAAAATAAAAGTCGCCGAGTTATTTTAGCTGTTTTGGAAATATTAATTGCTATCGCGTATATTTTTTCGAATTAAACGAAAATAATATTAGCTTTTTCGTTTTTTTCGTTTTCGTAAATTTAAAATATCGAAATAACGTCGTTTTTTTCGTTCGGTATAAAAATGCCGCATTTAGCGACGCTTAATCTTTTGCTTTAAAAAAAAATCAGATTTAAGGTTTCGCAGCCGACTAAAACTTTTTTTAACGATTGCATAGCGTCGTCGACCAATTTGCAAACAGCTGTAGAAAAGCTTATAAACCTGCGGGCTTTTAAGTTGTTGGCTTTCAGGGCTTGCGCTTTAAAAATATAAGCGTTTAATACTCAGACTTTTTTTTTAATAAAAATAATAGTTTCGAAAAAGCGAACGAAATGCCGAAATAAAATAATATCGGTGATTTTGCTAAAAACGTATTTTTAAATATTTTTTTTTCGTTAATTTAGCAAAAAGCGTAATATTCGGTTTATTATTTTCTTTTTGTTATTTCGAGCTTTTTTTGCTTCGGCGAAAACTTTTAAAGCGTTATTGTAATTTAGCAGAAATTTGTCGTAATCAAGGCTTTTGCGAACGAATTCAGCTTTGACGAAGCTTTTATAGTCGAATAAAAATTTATTAACGTTTTTAATTATTATATCGAATTGTTTTATAAATGTTTTACGAAAGCTGCTTATTAATCAAAAATAGCGATATTATATATTTGTTTAAATTCGGAAAGATTGCGTATAATAATTTCGTTTTAAAATAAATTAAAAATAAGCTTGCCAGGTTTAGCAACGCTTTGCTTAGGAAACGATATGATATCGATAGATTTATTAATTAAAAAAGTGTATTATATTTGTTAAAAAGTAATTAAAAAAAAATACGGGAAATATAAAGTATTTGTATTTAAAAGTTACGAGAATCCGCATATTGTTTTTTTAATAAATTATGCTTATTTAGGCAGACATCCGTTTAAAACAGCGAAAAAAGTAAATAATACAAAAAATAACAAATAATAAAATGCATAAAAAATAGTTTTCGTAAAATGTGCGAATAATATAAATATATCAGATATGCGGCTTATACATGTATAAAGTTTTTGTTTTAATAAACAAAAATATAATTAAACAAAAAAAAAATATAATAGATATTTTAAATAATATAAAAAAAGGTTTCCAGAATAAACAGCGTATATAAAACAGAATAATTAAATTATATACAAACAGGCAAAATAAGAATAATAAAATAATATATAATAAAAAAAAAAAAATAAATAGCAAAAATAATAAAACAATTAATAAACAATTTTATATATATTTTTCTTTTCTTCGGTTATAAATAGAATTACGATTTGAACTGTGCTTTCAGCAGCGGGGTTATCGTTCGGCTGTTTTCAGACTTTTCCAATAGGTTTCTTTTTTTTAGAAATATAATCGCTTTGGTCGGAATCGTCGTCGGATTCGCTGGAATCGAAATCGCTGTTTAAATTAAAGTTCAAAAAATAAATTTGCTAATTCCTTTTGTAAAATCGCTTTAATCGGTTGGCGGCGAACGTTTCTTTTAATTTTATTTTATCGAATTTCGTAAACTCGTAATAGCTTTTATTTAATTCGGCCTCGTATATTTCGTAAGGTCCGAGCCATTTATAATTAAATTTAATATCGGCCGATTTATCGATAGCGCGCTGAACGTCGTAAATTAAAACCAGATTTCCTTTTTTAATTAGCGTTTTTTTTAAAACCTTAATTTTATTTCAAACTTTTTTAATTGCTTTTCTATATCTTTTTTTTCTTAAGATTATCTTTTTTATATTTATATTTCGATAGTTTAATTGTTTAAACCTTATCGCCAGCAAATTTGTTTTCGTTTTTATTTTAATTACGTTATAAAACTTTTATATAAGCTATTTTATTTTTAGAAACAGTCGAGCGTTTTTGCCGTATTAAATAAAAAATAAGATTATTTTAGTAGGGGCGTATATGCATATGCGCATAACAAAAAGCATTTCCGAGAATTTCCGCGATCAACGCTTATAATCTTTTCGAATAGCTTTTAAAAGGCCGTTAAAAATATTTTTGTAATTTCGTTCCACGGATCCGTTACTTTTTAAATTATAAGCTGAGATTTAAATACGTTAAATGCCGTATTTTTTTATAAAAGTTTCGATAACGCTTTTATTTTCGAATTTATCATCGACGTTTAATTTGCTAAACAAACCGTATCGATATACAACGTCTTTTTAAAAAAAAATCGCTATAGCTTCGAAAATAGCGTTTCGAAAAAATCGCTTTTCAGGCCATTCAAATAAATCGTTAATAGCGAATATAAAACATATATAGCCGCGATCGGTGATTAGCATACGTATAACGTCGAAATTGATTTTTTTTTAAATTTCAGAAAATCACGTCGAATATAATAAGTTTTTTTTTCGGCCAGGTTTTCGTTTTTAACAAAAAATGCAACTTTTAACAAAAGCTTTGCAATTTTCGAAGCATTTTTTCTATTAAAAATCGTTTTTAATTCGATAATAAATGGTTTTAGCTTTTTTATAAAACACTTTTTCGTAAGCTTTTTTTATAATTTAAAATTTATCAGCTTTGTTATTTATTATTAAGCGTTTTTGATATATATTGTTTTTTATTTTATATAGTTTTCTATCGGCTAAAATATAATCGAAAGCTTGGTTTTTAAATAATTTAAACTAATAGTTTAGCACGCTAAATAATTTAAACAAAATAATTAAATAATATGCGATTAAATAAAAATCTTCGGTTTCGTAATTATCGATCAAAAGTTTATTTTCGTCGTTAATCGGCTTATTTCGATCGTTTTCGATTAAATCCATTCGCGATATTAACCGAAATAATAACGCGAATGCTTTTTCGGCCCGAAAATTAATATTTTTTATTCGCGGTGCCAGCCGAAATAACAACGCGAATGATTTTAGCTTTATAAAATTTAGGACGCAAATAGCGAAGCAGTCGATTTCGTTAGCGATTTATTCGTCGATATTTTATTCGTTTTATTTAGCGAAATCAAATAAATAAAAGCGTTTTCGTTTCGAAAAACCGTTTGCCGCTATATTAATTATCTTTTTAATATGCTTGATTTCGAAATTTATAAATCGTATCCAGGCTATTTAATTAATAACGAATGTTTTTAACAGATTATTAGCTTTTTTATTTAATTAATCGATAAAAATTTTTACGTCCGTTTTCAAAATAAAATACACGTCGTACAATTCGCTTTTTATTTTTTTTATTACTTTAAAAGCGCCTCGATATTTTCGTTTAATGGCATCGTAGCGTATTTCCGCGAAAAATCATAAGCCGCTTTCGAATCGTAAAAAATGTCGTTTTTTATTTTCATCGATTTGTTATAATACAGCTTTTTAACCGAAAATACTAGCGTCGATAGTCAAAATGATTTTTTTTGCGTTTGGGCTATAATCGATTCGTATAAACGATAAAGCCGATAAAAGGTCGTTTTTGAAAACTTTTATAACTTTGCTTTGTTTTTCTTTTTAAACGAAATCGATTTCTTTTTTTATCGTAGCGTAAATAAGTGCAGCTTTTTAAAAAAAGTTTTTAATTCAATTGCGATAGTAAATCATAACGCTAATAAAAGTTTTAGCTTTTGTAATATTTTTACACTTTTTTTATTCGCAAATTTTTTTAATTTTCTTTCGTTAAAAATAGCGGCCAGCGCTATTAGTTATATAACCGACGATATTTATTTCGGATATGCAAAATTTTAATCGAAGGCCAATCGTAGCTTTAACTTTTTCGAAGCAGACTATAATCTTATCGATGTTTTAAATATATTTTATTATATAACGTCGAATTTTAAAAAAGATTTTTTTATTATTATAATATAATCTAAAGCTTTTTATTTCAACGTCGTTAACGTAAAGCAAAATAATATCGGAAATGCAAATTATAAAAATTTTATATACGATTTTTACGAATTAAACGATTAAATTAATAGCTTCTATAAGTATTTTCGTTATACGCAGCAGACCGATTAGTATTTGAATTGCCGTTATATTTCGAAATCGTAGGTTAAATACCAAATGATCGTAGCTTGAAAACAGGTCGAAAAAAAAAGCGATTATTAATTTTGCGAATTCGTTTAAAAATTGGTCGACGTTAAATGGCACGTTAGCGTTTCGTATCGTTATTTTGTTTATTTCGACGATTGCGATAATAAATTTGTAAATGCTTTTTTTTTTTTCGTAATAATAAATTATTTGTTTTTGTATAAGCCGTGGCAAAATTCGAAAATCTTTTGCTTAATTCGTTTTTTTAGTATTTCGATTATTTTATTTTAAAAAGCTTTAGAAATTAAAAAGGTTTTTTTTTGCCAGGCTTCGTAAAACACGGTTTTAATATCGATATAAAGCGTAACGTTAAAACTGAATTAATTTATTTCGGTGAAATCGAAAATTATAATTTTTTTTCGGTTGCGTAAAATTTCGTATAAAATCTTTTTTTTTTTTAGCAAAAGTTGGGTTCCGATTGCTAAATTATTAAATCGTTTTTTTGTAAATCGGCTGTCAAATAATAAGCTGGAAAATCGGCCGGTGATAAGTCTTTCGAATTCGTTAATAACTGGTTAAAATGGTTTTATTGCTTTATCTTTTTTAAATTAATCGTTTATTTTTCCGGAAATATTTTTATCGGATTCGCTAAGATTTACGAATCGTATTTTATTAGTTGCGCTTATAAAAAATACTGATATTAATACAAAAAGATAAGATATATAAGTCGGGTTTGTTTAATACGAAAACGAAATCTTCGAAATTGTTATTTTCGAATTGGTAGCTAAAAATATTAATATTAGCTAATTTTATTCGCGGTGCTATTTCGATTAATAACGTAAATGTTTTTGGCTAAATATTTTCTAAGTTTTATTATAGCTTAGCGTTTGTTTTAAAACTAAAGCCGGCTATTCGTTTTCCGATAAAACGTCGACTAAAAAGATTTTGTCGCCGGCGACGGTGATTTGGCTTTAAAAAAATCGGTTCCAGTTTTAAAAAAAGGCTTTTATTTGGCCGTTCTCGGTATATTTAAAATTGACGAAACTTTCCAGGATTCAAAGCATTTTAAAAATAATAGAATAAAAGCATTTTTTTATTATTAAAAAGTTTTTATAAATAATAATACTTTTAACGTCGATTTTAATATTTCGTATAATTTTATCGAACTCAATCGTGTTTTTATTAACGGTGGTGTAAATTATTCGTTTGTCGATAATAATCGAAATATTATTAGCTTCGGCTGTTTTTTAATTTATATAATTGATTTCGGCTTTATTATCGAATAAAACGAAAACGGTCGTATTTTTCTCAAATATTATTTTTATTTTTAGCGCTTTTATAGCCGTGTAAAGGCAGTTTCGTCGTTTTAACTTTTGAGTTTTTATAGCGAAAACCAAAAGGCTGATTTTTTCCGAGGATTTTTTCTTATCGGCTAAATTAATTGCGATATTATAAATTTTTTTCTAATTTTTTTTTAATTTAAAATCGTTTTTTTTTCGAGTGATTTTAATTTTTTCGTTTTTTTTTTTAATACAGGAATTTGTTTATTAATAATTTTATCGAATTTTTTTTTTGTGCTAAATAAATCGCTGAATTTTAATTTAATTTTTTATTTTATAATTTTTTTTAATAGCTTCGTCGACGGCTTCGAAGCTGATGTATTTATCGATTTATTTTTCGCTTCGCATTAATAATAAGCGTTTAAAAGCTGGTATTTTCTAAATAATTTAAATCGGAATATCGGTGTCGATATTTTTTATATCGTCGTTAATTTTTTTTGTTATAAGCGTTTTTCTGATAGTTTTATCGGTTTTTTTTCGAATTTCAAAATTTTTCTTTTTTTCGATTTTAACGTTTTTTTTTATATTAATTAGTTTGGCGAATAAAACAGAAGCATTTTGCTTTTTTATAATTCGCTGGCTTAATTATGCAGTTATAATATTTGCAAATGCGATACTTGCATTAGTAATATATATATTTGTTTTTTATTTATATATTTGGACTTTATTTACGCTTGGGATAAAAGTTTTCTTTTTAATTAATACGCTTTTTAGATTTTTTTTTTTTTTATTAATAAAAATCGTTTTTGCATTTTTTTTGTTTTTTAAGCAATCGTTCCATTTCGTACCTTTTATTTTTAAGCGAATAATATTTAATCAGCTTTGGTTTTCAGTTTTGTTAAAAGGGCTTATTTCTGCTTTCGTCGGTCCGAAGCAGATCGTTCCGTATTTGTTAATATAACAGATATTATTGTTTATACAAAAATTAAACGTTTTGCATTTTGAGCGAATATAAGGTTTTTCGCAATAAATTTTTTTATTATTACAAAATTTATATTTAAAACTACGGAATTTGTTTTAATAATTATTTTTATTATTTTAATAGCCGCGATTTTGGTTTTCGCGTTGGTTTTCTTTTTTTTTTTAATAATCGTTATTGTAATTAATATTTCGCTGATTTTAATCGCTAATACGGAAAAATTGCTATTAGGCAGCTATTATTTTTACGATGGCTTGGCGAAGTTGATCGCTTCGGGCATTTTAAAAGGAATAATTATTATAAAGCTTATTTTAATCGTTTTTATTATCCGAATTAATATAAAAAAGTTTTTTCTGCTGCTGTATAAAACCTTCGATTTTGTTTTAAAATTTTTAAATTTTAATATCGGTAAATTTTAATACGAAAGTTTCGATATTTTTATTAAGCTTTTCCAAGCTAATAAATTTTGCAAAACGATTAAATAATATAATAACTGATTGTTTTTTAGCGATTTCGGTAATTTTTAATAGCTAGGCATATTTTTGTATCAAAGCTTTTACGTTTTTCTTATAAATGGAAAAGAGAGATTTTTTTTAATTTATAGCTTTAATAATGCGTTCGCTTTGGTTTTGCTTAAAAACGAATTTCATAAATTTAAAATATTAATCGAAAGTTTCAGGATTTTGTTTATTAATTTTAAAATGCTTAATAGTTTTGTTGCGAATGCTAATTGAAAAGCTAAATAAAAACAATCTTTTTTGCTTAATCTCGCTTAAAACCTTTTTATTAACGAAAACGTTAAAAACTTTCGTATAAATACGATAATAAACTTTAAGTTTGGTTTAGCGAATTATTATAATAAATTGTTTAAAAAAAGCGATAGTATCGCGAATTTGCTAACGATCGTGGTTTCGGAATTCCGATTTTAAAGCTTTAACTAACTTACGCTAGTTTCGAGCCTTAATAGCTTTCTATTTATTTATCGATTTAATAATATTTTTAATAATTAAATTATAATAACGAAAAAGTTTATCGAACATTTTAATCTTAAAAACTCCGAAATTCTTACAGGTTTTTTTATATTTCTCGATAAAATCGGTAATATTGGCGCTATTAAATAAAAATGCATTAAAAAAGCCAAAAAGAGGCATGCGGCCTCGCATAAGAAAACGAAAAGCGTCGTTGTTTATAATATTAATAAAAGTGTTGGCGGGATTTAAATTAAATAAATAAGTGTTTTTTGAAATTGCAGGTTAAAAGTTTTTAATATAAAAAAAATCGTTTTTAATAAAAGAGCTATTAAAAAGATTTTTGTATTTTTTAAAAAATTAAATAAAATAAAATTGCGTTTAAACATTTAAGTAATATATTATAAAATTTGTTTTTTAATAGGTTAATCGGATTAATATAATATTATTATATAATTTACGGCCTCGATATTCCGTGGTTCAAGCCAATGCACGTACAGCCATCTTTTTACTACTTTTAATAAAAAGCCGCAAATTGTAATTATTATAATTATAAAGCGTAAAATCAGAAGGTTGAGTTTTCGCCAGGCGTTTAATCAAAAAAATTTTAATTCAAAAAGGCCGAGCGCAGCGGTCGAAGCGTACGAACTAATATTCGATTTATTATTCTTAAATAAAAAAGCGATTTTCGAGCTTTAAACTTCGCACGATTTAAAATTGCCTAACCGTAATTTCAAACGTTTCTAAAATATATTACACTTTTGTAATTTAATAATTATGCGCAAAATAAAAAAAGCTATTAAAAGTCTTTTATATAATACAACTGCGAACAATACCATATAAAAGATTTTTCAAGCCGTAATGGCGAAATATCAAAATCGATCTTAACTGCGAATTTAAAAAATACATCGGCGAATATATAAAAACGAAACACCGAAGTTTGAATTTTTGCGTAAATTACCAAATGTAAAAATAAATAAAAAAACCAAATTGATACGGCTATATATCGATAAGTAAAGTAATTTAGAAAATCCTTAGAAAAAACTGAAAAAAAAAAAAATAAATAAATAAAAGTATAAATTAAATTGCGTGCTTATGGTATTATCTAAGAAGATGCTTTGCTTTTATACCTGTTAAAGGTAGTCAGTGGCAGAGGATTTCGAAGAGGTCTATGCCTCGACTATAGCTAAAACTACCAACTCCCATCAATACAAGGTATCACCGTTTTACATTCGTTTTTCGATAAAACGTCGATTAAAAAAACCTTATCGTCGGCGACGGTGATATAATTTTAAAAAAATCGGTTTTAATTTTAAAAAAAAGTTTTTATTTGGCCGTTTTCGGTGTATTTGAAATTGACGAGATTTTCCAAAATCCAAGGCATTTTAAAAATAATAAAATAAAAGCATTTTTTTATTATTAAAAAGTTTTTATAAATAATAATACTTTTAACGTCGATTTTAATATTTCGTACAATTTTATTAAATTTAATCGTATTTTTATTAACGATAATATAAATTATTCGCTTATCGGTAATAATCGAAATATTATTAGCTTCGGCTGTTTTCTGGTTTATGCAATTAACTTCGGCTTTATTATCGAATAAAACGAGAACGGTTGTACTTTTCTTAAGTATAATTTTTATTTTTGACGCTTTTATAACCGTATAAAGCAGTTTCGTCGTTTTAACTTTTGGGTTTTTATAACAAAAGTCAAAAAGCTGATTTTTTCCGAAAATTTCTTTTTATCGGCTAAATTAACCGCGATATTATAAATTTTCTTTTGATTTTTTTTCAGTTTAAAATCGTTTTTTTTTCGAATAATCTTAATCTTTTCGTTTCTTTTTAATATAAGAATTTCATTATTAATAATTTTGTCGAATTTTTTTTTTATATTAAATAAATCGCTAAATTTCAATTTAATTTTTTATTTTATAATTTTTTTAATAGTTTCGTCGACGGCTTCGAAATTAATATATTTGTCGATTTATTTTTCGCTTCGTATTAATAATAGGCGTTTAAAAGCTGGTACTTTTTAAATAATTTGAATCGGAATATCGGTGTCGATATTTTTTATATCGTCGTTAATTTCTTTTATTATAAACGTTTTTTTGATAGTTTTATCGGTTTTTTTTCGAATTCCAAAATCTTTTTTTTTTCGATTCTAACGTTTTTTTTATACTAATTAATTTGACGAATAAAACAAAAGCATTTTGCTTTTTTATAATTCGCTGGCTTGATTATGCAGCTATAATATCTGCAGATACGATAACTATATTAATAATATATATATTTATTTTTTATTTATATATTTGAATTTCATTTACATTTAAAATAAAGGTTTTTTTTTTGATTAATACGCTTTCGGAAATATTTTCTTTTTTATTAATAAAAATCGTTTTCGCATTTTTTTTGTTTTCTAAGCAATCGTTCTATTTTGTACTTTTTATATTTAAGCGAATAATATTTAATCAGTTCTGATTTTCAGTTTTGTTAAAAAAGCTTATTTCTGCTTTCACCGGTCCGAAGCAAATCGCTCCGTATTTATTAATATAACAAATATTATTATTTATACAAAAATTAAATGCTTTGCATTTTAAGCGAATATAAGATTTTTCGCAGTAAATTTTTTTATTATTATAAATTCCGTATTTAAAGCTACGGAATCTGTTTTAATAATTATTTTTATTATTTTAATAGCCGCGATTTTGGTTTCCGCGTTGAAATTTTTTTTTTTAATAATCGTTATTATAGTTAATATTTCGCTGATTTTAATCGCTAGCACGAAGAAATTGCTATTAAGCAGCTATTATTTTTACGATAGCTTGGCGAAGCTGATCGCTTCGCGTATTTTAAAAAAAGTAATTATTGTAAAAACTATTTTAATCGTTTTTATTATCCGAGTTAACGTAAGAAAGTTTTTTTTGCCGTTGCATAAGACTTTCGATTTTATTTTAAAATTTTTAAATCTTAATATCGGTAAATTTTAATACGAAAGTTTCGATATTTTTATTAAGCTTTTCCAAGCCAATAAATTTTGCAGAACGATTAAATAATATAACAACTGATTGTTTTTTAGCGATTTCGGTAACTTTTAGTAGCTGGGCATATTTTTATACTAAAGCTTCTACGTTTTTTTTGTAAATAGGAAAAGGAGATTTCTTTTGATTTATGGCTTCGATATTACGTTCGTTTTAATTTTATTTAAAAACGAATTTTATAAATTTAAAATATTAATCGAAAGTTTCAAGGTTTTGTTTATTAATTTTAAAATACTTAATAGTCTTATTGCGAATATTGGTTAAAAGGCCAAATAAAAACAATTTTTCTTGCTTAATCTCGCTTAAAATCTTTTTATTAACGAAAACGTTAGAAACTTTCGTATAAATACGATAATAGGTTTTAAGTTTTTTGGCTTGGCGGATTATTATAAAAAATTGTTTAAAAAAAGCGATAGTATCGCGAATTTGCTAGCGATCGTAATTTCGAAACTCCGATTTCAAAACTTTAATTAGCTTACGCCAGTTTCGAGCTTTAATAGCCTTCCATTTATTTATCGATTTAATAATATTTTTAATAATTGGGTTATAATAGCGAAGAAGTTTATCGAACATTTTAGTTTTAAAAATTCCGAAATCTTTACAGATTTTTTTATATTTTTCGATAAAATCGGTAACGTTGGCGCCATTAAATAAAAGCGCACCAGAAAAGCCAAAAAAAAAGCATGCGGCCTCGTATAAAAAAACGAAAAGCGTCGTTATTCATAATATTAATAAAAATGTTGGTAAGGTTTAAATTAAATAAATAAGTGTTTTTTGAAATTGCAAATTAAAAGTTTTTAATATAAAAAAAATCGTTTTTAATAAAGGAGCTATTAAAAAGGTTTTTGTGTTTTTTAAAAAAGTTGAATAAAATAAAATTGCGTCTAAATATTTGAATAATATATTAAAAAACTTGTTTTTTAATAGGTTAATTAAATTAGTATAATATTGTTATATAATTTACGGTTTCGATGTTCCGTGGCTCAGGCCAATGTACGTACAGCCATTTTCTTATTATTTTTAATAAAAAGCCGCAAATTATAATTGCTATAATTACAAAGCGTAAAATCAAAAGATTGAGTTTTCGCCAGGCGTTTAATCAAAAGAGATTTAATTCAGAAAGGCCGAGCGCAGCGGTCGAAGCGTACGAACCAATATTCGATTTGTTATTTTTAAATAAAAGAGCGATTTTCGAGCTTTGAATTTCGCACGGTTCAGGATTGCCTGACCGTAATTTCAAACGTTTTTAAAATATATTACTTTTTTGTAGTTTAATAATTGTACGTAAAATAGAAAAAGCTATTAAAAATCTTTTATATAATGCAGCTGCGAATAGTATTATATAAAAGGTTTTTTAAGCCGTAGTAGCGAAATATCGAAATCGATTTTAACTGCGAATTTAAGAAATGCATCGGCGAATGTATAAAAACGAAATACCGAAGTTTTAAATTTTTGCGTAAATTACCAAATGTAAAAGTAGATAGGAAAACCAGATTGATACGGCCATATATCGGTGGGTAAAATAATCTAGGTAATTTCTAGAAAAGATTGAAGAAAGAAAAAGAAAAATAAGTAAAGATATGAATTAGACTGCGTGCCTATGATATTATCTAAGGAGGTGCTTTGCTTTTATATCTGTTGAAAGTAGTCAATGGCAGAGGGTCTCGGAGGGGTCCATGCCTCAATCATAGCTAAAACTACCAACTCCCATTAATACAGAGTATCACCGTTTTACATTAAAAAGCGATTCGCGTATAAAATTCGTTTAGCCAATTAACTTTGTTTTTTTCAACGAACGGCGGTAAACCAATTTTTAAAAGTCGTTGTACGCGCTTATTCTAAATATAGCTTTTTTCGTAAACGCTTTAGTATTTTATCGCGGAAAGCGTTTCGAAACTGTTTATTAATTCGTATTTAAACGTTCGCCGCGAAAATGAAAAATCGCAGGTAAAAGCGTTAAAAATCGTCGTGCGTATTTATTGCAAGCATTTTAAACTCGTTTTTCGCTTTTTAAACGTTTAAAAAGTCGGCCAAAAAATCGGCGACTTTTTTAATTAAATTTTCGAAAAGTATAAGGTCGGAACGGTCTAAAATACGCGAAGTGAAAAACTCCTTTGCTACGCTTTCGGTCTGATCGAATATATAATTTTTACGAAATCGATCGCCAGCGAAATAATCGTCGTAAAATTCGAAGTTATCGAAAACTTTAATTTTTTAATAGCGTGCTTTGTAATTTTTATTATTATTTAGTTTAAATTTAAAATTCGAAACGCGTTTTATACAAATTAGTCGAAAGTCAGCAGATAAATAAGAATTATAGCGTTTAAAAAGCGCGCTAAGGTTTGGCCGTTATAAAGAAATCCAAAAAGAATTCGCGAAAAGCGTAAAAATTAATTTGCAACGTCTGTTAATTAAAATAAAACGTTGCGAAAAAAAGCAGCAAATTCGCGATTAGCAAAAGTACGTTCGATAAATTTTATCAAACGCTTTAATTAAAAGATCTGTCGCAATCGTATAATTTTTAGAAATTGTCGTTCGCGCTTTTGCGCTTTTTTTAATTGATTTTGCAAAAGTTTCAATTGAACGCTTTCAGCGCTAAGCTGCAAAAAAAAAATAACAAGCGAAATGATTAGCGCTTTGCCTTTTTTTTTGTTTTTTTTTTCTCGGAAAAAAAACTGTTTTTCAGAAAAAAAAGCTTTTAGAAAAAGCTGTTTTTCGCTGATTAAAAAAAAGATTAAGATATAATAGCAAAAGCTGAAAAGCTTTGCTAAAGGAAAAATCGTTAAACAAAAATCATTTTTCGCGAAATGCGAAAATAAATTTTTTTACGACCGGTCGATTATTTTGGTATAACTCGTAAAGAATTCGAAAAAAAAGATAGTTTACGCCGTCGCTAGCGTAGAAAAAGAGTTGTTAATAATATAACGATTTAATTAATCGAAAGGCTAAAAAATCAATCAACTGATCGCCGTATTTATATAATATAAAAAACGAGCCTTTGGTTTTGTAATAAAAATATTCACTTAGAATTAACAATTGCAAAAGACAAAAGTTGCTAAAAAAAAAGGGCCTTATATATATAAATAGTTTTCACAGTTAATAGGGAGATCCATCAGGAGACCAGGAAGCTTGCAGCTACACGTAGTTGGTGGGATGACACGAGAGGTGGCAAAAAAGTGAATCGTCACAGTTCGTATCCGATTTTTTTTTTTTTTATTTTATCGTCGAAAGCTAAAATATAAGCGTTAATTTTCTTTTGATTAATATAAAATATTATCTTTTTATCCTGGCGGAAATTTCGCTTTGCACGCCGAATAAAAAATTAAACTTTTTTAATATTTTTCCTTCGATATATTAGAAAATCTTTTATTTTTAATATTTTTCGGCTCGAATTCGCTGTGTTTTCTATAAAAAATATAATATATTCGTAAAAAAAATGCTAAATCGTTTTTAATAAATATTATTATCGTAATACTTCGAAGATATTTTATAATAATCGTCGGCTTGGGTTTTTTTTTTTTTTTTTTTAATTAAAACGGTATTAAAAAATATAAAAACCTTTTTTTCGATATTTTCGAAAGCGTTAAGTTTTTATTAAAATTGTTTAATTTTTTTTCGAAATTCGTTTCGGCGTTTTCTGGCTTTTTCGAATCTTTTGATTATTTCGTAAATCTTTTTTTTTATTTTTTTCTGTTTTATTTTAGCTCGTATTTTTTTTACTTTTTTACGTTTATCGTTTTTTTTTTGTTCGGCGCGGATTCGTTTATTAATTAAATAAATTAAAGTTTCTGTGACGATCTAATCAGTCGGAGGGCTGGGAAATCAGTCAACTGGTCGCCGAGTTCATATGATATAAGAAACGAGCCTTTGGTTCTGTAACAAAAATATTCACTTAAAATCAACAATTGCAAAAGGCAGAGATTGCTAAAAGAAAAGAGCTTTATATATATAATAATTTCTACAGTTGATAGAAGATCCATCAGAAGACTAGGAAATTTGCAATTATACGTAATTGCTAAGATAATACAAGGGGCAAACAAATGAATCGTTATATTATCCCTCCGTCCGAAAAAGCGCGCCCTCGAGTTTTTATCCATTGGTACGTTATTATTCAAATGATCGTACGAATTTAAACTTTCGGAATACGTTTTTAGCCAATTTATAAGTTTTGCAAAAGGACCGGAAAGCTTTTTATACGCCAAATGAAAATCGCGCATTTTAAAAAAAGCGTATATAAAATCAGACGCGGGGTATTACGTAAGATTTTTATTTAAGCTTATCTAAGAAGTTTTGTATTAAAGGGTTTTTCGCTGCATTCGACAGGCGATTAATTTTTCGATTTCGTATTTAAGCTTATTAATTATATTAATAAGTTTAGAAGCTAGATTAATCTGATTTGAAAGCGCGTCGTTAGCTGTTTTACGCAATCGATTAGCGTAAAAAACTGGATGTACGTTTATAATATTAGAAAAGTTTAGCTTAAAAGCGTTATCGAAAATTTTGGCTACAATTTTAAAAAGGCCGTTTGTAAGATTGTCGAATTTGCGGAAGGGCCGGAAAGTCGGAAATGGACGCATATCGAATTATACGTAGTCGCCAACGTTAAAATCGATCGCGCGGCGAAATTTATTCGCATTTTTTTTTATTTTGTTATAGGCTTGTTAAAGGTGCGATTTGGCGAGGTTTCAGGCGTCGTAGTGGCGGCGAGCGTACGCACGAGCTTCGTTTGCGTTTAGCTTATATAAAAGGTTGGAAAAAAAAGAAATATCGAGCTTTCAGTTTCAATTGATATAAGAAATATAATCGTATACAATTTTAAAAAATGAAAGGCTATTTAAACTTTCGTAAAAAAAAACTATTTGGGCGAAATCTATTATTAGGAAAAATTCGCTTTAATCGTTTTAATAGAAATTTACGAAAGATTGAAAGCGTTTTTGCAGATATTAATTGTAAATTTCGGTTTGACCGTCGGTTTTAGGATAAGCGGCTATCGAAAGCTTTAGTTGCGTATCGAGTATTTTGTTTAATTCAGACCAGAAGATAGATTAATACTAAAGGCCACGATCGCTAATAATATTTTTTAAAAGGCCAAAATACCTGTATATATAAAATATATACAATTTGGCGAAGCTTCGAGCGTCGATATTTTTATAGCAGAAAATCGAAATAGCTTGCTTAGAAAAGCGATTTATTATTACGAACACGTTATCGTAATCGTATTTATTTTTATTAAAATTGCAAAAGTTTATTATAACGTATTTTTAAAAATGGTTAAAAACAAAAAAAGGCTGAAAAAGGCCGGGGCGTTTATTTTTTAAAACAGAACTTTTTCGATAAGCCTAGTAATTGCGATAGTATTGTTTTACGAAAGCTGTTATACCTCGCTAATAATATTAATTCGAAAGCAATTACGTAGTTTTGCGAGCGCTAAAATAAGCGGTGGAAATCTGGTCGTGTATTTTTCGTATAAAAGTCAAACGAAAATAATCGACGTCTGGTATTATTAAGCGACCGTAATATAGCAGCAGATCGCGTTTAAATATATACGAAAACGGAATATTATTATCGTCGTTTTTTTTCGTAGCGTTTCGTACAGTTTTTTTTCGGAAGGCTATCAGGCTGCTAGCTGTGCGATTAGCGTAGAAAAGCTAATTAACGACACGGAATGCGAAAGAAAAATCAATTATTTCAACGATAAAAATAGCTGTTTCGGAGGCCGTAAAAGGTCGAAGTTTTTCAGTTAAAAAGCGGTGATCGATCTGATTTGCTCGAAAAAGGGTTTATAAGCGTTAAATGCGTTTAAAAAAATTTTGGCGGTCGAGTTCGTTCGTACGACGTATTAATGCGTTAGCCAAAAGATTATGTTTATTTGATTTATACGTAATAAAAAAATTATAATCGGCGAGAAGCTCGGCTTAGCGTATTTATCGAGCGTTTAAAAGTTTGGAAATTATAAAGTATTTCAAAGCTTTATAATCAGTAATTATTTTAATCTGATAAATTAAACTAATTAGTTTAATACGAAAATTGCCTAGAAATCTTACGATTGCGAGCATTTTTTTGTCGTATACAACGTAGTTTAGTTTTGCGAAAGCTATGGTTTTGCTGAAATAAGCGATTAAAAGCCAGTCGTCGCTATGAAATTGCGAAAGCATAAAAGCTATTACGCCGTCGGAAGCGTTAGTTTTTAATATACAAAAAAGGTTTTGCCTATAATATTATAGAATTAATATAATAATAAAAGCTAGTATAAAAAGGTCGAAATTCTTTTGATATTTAAAAGTGAAATTGTAAAAAACGTTAGTTTTAATTAAATAAATCAAAAGTTTTGCAATTATACCGTAGTTTCGAATAAAACGTCGGTAAAAGTTATAAAAACCAAAAAAGCTTTGTATATCTTTTACAATAATAAAAGGCTTTTAATAAGCGACCACGAAGACTTTTTTTGGGTTTACTTTTAGGCTTTTAATAAAAATAATAAAACCTAGGTAACGGGTCCGAGTAACGTTAAATTCAGATTTCCGAATATCGGCCTGTAATTCAGCGTCAGCGAGCCTTTGGAGCATTTTGCGAACGTATATAACGTATTTTAAAAGATCGGACGAATAAATAAAAATATTATTCAGGTATATAATACAAAAATCGTTTAAATAATCGAAGAAAACGTCGTTTATATAACGTTAGTAAATTGCGAATCTATTAATAAAATTAAAAGATAGCATTTTGCATTTATAAGCGCCGTAACGCGTACGAAACGTCGTCAGTTTTTTACTGGCGGGGTCTATTCGAATTCTGTAAAAGGTTTGACGAATATCGAACTTCGTAAAAATTCGCGCTTTCGAAAAACAAGCAAAAGTTTTATCGATAAGAAAAAAAAAATAGCGATTTTTACGGATGATATTATTAAAAACTCGATAATCGATACAAAACGCAATAAACCGTCGGGTTTTTTGGCGAAAAGTACTGAAGCAGCGAAGGAAGCGGTGAAAGATTCGATAAAGCCTTTATCAAGATTATTTTGCAAATAGGTTTTAATAATCTCGAGCTTTGGAATCGATATTTTGTACAAAAAAATGTATTTCAGCTTTTTTTCACTTATAATAAGCTCGATTTTATAATCGTAGGGCCGGTAAAAGGCTAGCTCGTTATTAGCGGCCTTAAAAAACACGTGTTCGAAGTTTTTATACTCCGGGGAAAAAGATTCGAAAAAAGGTTTATTCGAAATTAGCTTTGCTAAGCTGGTTGAAAGGGTCGAAATCGATATTTTATTGGTTCTGAAACGTTCGAAAAAACTGTGAAATTGGGTCTTGAGGAAAGTGTTGTACGTGAGGTCGTCTAGTATTTTGTCGATCTCGTACAGAGAGGTTGAGGTGTAGTAGCAGAAGCTGAAAAGCTCTGCTGAGAAAAGGATCGTTAAACAGGAGCCATTCTTCGCGAAGTGCGGAAATAAGCCTTCTCACGACCGGTCGATCATTTTAATATAATCCGTAAAAAATTCGAAAGGAAAAATAGTTTACGCCGTCGCTAGCGTAGAAAAAAAAGTTATTAATAATATAACGATTTAATTAATCGGAAAGCTGAGAAATCAGTCAACTGGTCGCCGAATTTATATAATATAAAAAACGAGCCTTTGGTTTTATAACAAAAATATTCACTTAGAATTAACAATTGCAAAAAGCAGAGGTTGCTAAAGGAAAAAAGTCTTATATATATAATAGTTTCCACAATTGATGGAAGACCTACCAGAAGACCAGGGAGCTTGCAGCTATACGTAGTTGCTGGGGTGACACGAGGGGCAAACAAGTGAGTCGTCACAGTTTCGGTAGAAAATCTTTCCGAATCGTTTTAAGCGTGGCTTTTTTCAATGATTTTTTAAATAAAAAAAGTTAGAAAATCGTCGCGCTTTAGTAATAAAATATTTTCCATTTTTAATAAAACTTGTAACGTTAAAAGAAACGATAGTACGGAGTTTTTTTAAATAGCCGAAAGCGTTGGGTTTTTTTAAATAGCTGAAAATGCTTATTCGCTGCGAATGCGAAAAGTTATAATATCGATAATAACGATATAAATATAATAATATAATAAAAAGTTGTTTTAATAATATCGAACTGCCGTTCCGATAAATAAAAAAATCAAAATATAAAAATTAAAAAGCAGAAAATCACTAATTTAAATAATAAAGCTTAGATAAAATTGAATTAATAATCAAATTAATTTCTATCTTTTATATTTTTAATAAAAAGCGCTTATAAGTAGAAAAAAAAAATGGAACCTTCGAAAAAAATGTTTTCTAAAAAACCAGGCGAACTTTATTTAATATGCTTTTCTAGCTTCTATCCCGACCTTTTCTCAATTTTTTCTAATATAACTTTAATAACTGGTTCTTTAGCAATCACTTTTATAAAATGTTTTATTTAAATATTATTTCTAGCCCTTATAATACTATCCGGCCCCCACGGCCTATTCGCAAAAATATTATTCGAGGGTTGGTAAAAGGCAGAGGGTCTTGCCGGATCACCTGACTTATATACGTGATATTGGTTCCTGACAGTATTCGAAGCTATCGCCGTACGCATTTCGAAAAAATAATATAATTACGCGATTTAAAACGTTTTAGCCACGGTTCCGAAGCTATTCGGCGACGTTTTTTATTATTTAAAATATATAAAAAACGAAGTTTTTATTTAACTTAAAATTAAGCCGATTAGCACGCGCTTTTTCCGATACGAAGCGAATTTAGTTATAAATAAGCAAACCTGAATTATTCTCTTTTATAATTAATTAAAAGTTTTATTTTTTTCGGCGTTAACGCCTAGGCCAAGCTTATTAATAAAAAACCGGCTATATTTCGCTACGATTTCGGATGCTAAAGCTTTTGCAATTTATTAGCTTGCATCCGATACGCTCGTTGCAATTATTATAGCAATCGTATGTAAAACTACGATAGCCCGATTGATTTTAATTGCAAAACAGTTTTTATAATGCGCGAATTGTTTTAAGTTATACGCTGCGGATTATTTACGCTGCTTTGCGGCTTTTCGCCGCGTAAATAGCAAAATAATACGACTTATCAAAAAAAAATTGAAAACTGTTCGGCGATTAAAAAAAGCGGCTTATTCGGTCGCGATTATTTTTATTGTCGAAACTTTTACTTTTTTAAATAATAATAACCCGGCTTTTAAAAACGCGGGCCGAAAAAAAAAAACGCGAAAATGCTATAACGGCATACGAGCAAAAAAACTACCGCGCTTTTAATTTTTATTTCCGCCGCGGTTACAACGCTAAACGTGATTTTTTCGGACCGTTTAATCCGGAATTCGGTTTTAAAATAATCGCTAAATATTTAGCATTTGGGCCGAAAAGCATATTCGATTTTCGACGATACGGCTTGTGTAGCCTTTTCGCAAAATACACTTTTTTTTTATTTTGTTAAAAGCAATTTATTCTTTTTTATTAAATTAATTACGAAATAAATTTTAAGTTTTCGCAAACGAATTAAAAGAAAATATTAATATTAATATTTTTATTTTTTAATAATAAAACATTTATATAAGCAACGCGAAGGATTTCGCAACCGAAAGCTTAAAACAAATTTTAATATTTGCTAAGCAAACGTTTAAAAAAAAAACCGAAGCATATTACGTTTTTGCATTTGTGCGATATAAAACGTATAAACGTAATTTGCGTATAAGAATTTTAAAGCGCTCCGGAAATTAAAATACAAAACTATCCGTTATACGATTTGTATATACCGATCGATTTATAAAACGAAACCGAAAAGAAAATTTTCGAGCGAATACGTTTTAATTATTAGTTTATATTCGAAAAAATGCAAAACTTAATTTATAACAACGACGATTAATTAATAGCAAAAACTTGCTTTGGCTAAACGTAAATATATATTTTATTTTCAACGTATATAAATAAAATTATATTTAGTAAGTATTAAATTACGTAATATATTTCGAATGATTTTTTAATTGTATAATAAACGGCGATTTTAATAGCCGATACGATACTTTTGAGCCCGGATCGAATACGACAAAAAATAAAAGATATTTCGCAAATTAGGCTGCTATTTCGGATATAAATTTTATCGGCGCCGCCGGCGAATTTATTTATAATAAAAAATACGTTTTGGATTTTATTTTTTCGAATATATTTAATTCGATTATTACGATACGGTACGATATTTATAACGATTTAAATTACGAAATTTAAATAACGACTTTTTTTAGCAAAAGAAAAATATTCGTAATATAAATATATTATAAAATATCCGATTTAAAACTCGGCAAATTCGCAAGTTTAATACGCGCAAAAACAAGCCGATTCGCGGATTTCGTTATATTATTAACGTTAAAAAAGCTAAACGAATACGCGGCTACGCTGGCCCTGATTTTTTAAAAAAATATTATATTTGCCGGAAAACTTTTTCAAAAAGATTTACAAGCTATTTTATAATAGACCGACGAATATTAAAAAGCTAAAAATAAACATTTGCGAATACGCCGAATAATATATAACGGTAAAATCTTCGAAAAAAACCAGGCAGTTTTTCGTTATAATACGCAAAGCGAAAAGAAATTATTAGCGAAAATTTATTAACGGAATTAATAATAACGAAAAGCTATATAAAATAATAAATTAGCATCGAATAATTACGAATTTTAAAGCTTTTTTATTAGTAATAAATAGCACGGTAATTAAAAATATTAAAAACAAAGCTAATGCTTTGAAAAACGAAATATTTAAACGCTTTTTAATTACCGACGATTTCGACCAAAATTTTTTTATCGAATAAATAAAATCGGGCTATTTTTTTTAAGCATATTTCGTATTATCCGAAAAAAATAAAAAAATATTGCATCGGAATTATTAGTATTTTTCCGAGTATTAACCGGATTACGATAAAACTTTTAAAAGCTTGCTAAAAAAAATTTAAAACCGTTTAATATAATTTGTTTAACCGCTGTTTCGCAACGAATTATTTTCCGACTTTTTAAAAAGTGGCCGAAATAGCTATAATAATTAAAATTAATAAACGAAACAAATTTTCTTTACGCTCGTAGCGTCCGATCGTTTTTTTTTTTTTTTATATTTAAAAGCTTCGAAAAAATTATCGTTAGCAAAATCGCGTAAATAGCGCTTACGACCGGCTTGTTTAGCTTATAATATAAAAGACCTTTTCCGAAACGCTTTATTTTCGATTTGGCAGCGTATTTTATTATCGATATCGAAATTGCGTTCGCCGTAAAAAAATATATTACGATTGTTATTTTAAACTTGTAAAGCGCGTTCGACGCCGTTTAAAAAAAAAACCCGACGTTTGCTTAAAAAAAATAACCGAGCAAAAATAGCTTTTTTTTATTTTTTTTATTAATTAAATCGTTTTTTACGGAACGACGAATGCAAATACGATTCGAAAAAAAAACTATCGATTTTAGCTACGTTTATTATAGTATTTTTTTTAAAAATCGCTATTTTTTTCTGTTGGTTTCACTAAGGGGGGGTTTGTTGTATAATACACGGTTAAGACGTTGCAATAACTGTTGGTTGTATTGCGATAGGGTCTGGTTTTTATCTAGCTAGCTGCGCGGTAGAATATGTAGGGGTTGCAGCCTAATATGCACCAATTTAGCGCAGGCTATAACATTACGTATTATACGTGATTATCCTATATTCCTATACTAGCAACTTTTTTTAATAGAATAACATTTGTATAAAAATAACGAGAATTAAAACTGCTCGTTTTTATTTTTCCATCCAATCTTTTATTCGTATTTCGATTTTATTAGTATTAACAAAAGTCGTAAGAGCTTTGTTAGGAACTGATTTCGTTATTGCATTAATTGGATTGTTCTGACCGTCGATTTATCTGACTTTTGCTAATTCTTTTTTTTTATAATTTTGTCGTAATGCTATTATATCGATTATAAGTCTTTTTTTCTTCGTTGTATTTAATTTTACTAAGCATTCGTACAAAAAGTACGAGTCGGTATATACTAGGACTAAAACGTTGAAAAAATCAAGTTTGCTAATAATTATTCGTAAAATAATGGCTAGACAAATAGCGATATTAACATTTTTTTATTATATTATAAATCTCAAACGCTAAAACAGAACGAATAACCTTTTGGCATTTGGTAGAGCTGATTGCAATAAAATTTTCTTTTATTTTAAACGAATTCTTAAATTTTTTTTTATTTTTAATAAAAACTTCGTAGCCAATTTGCGAATTATAATTTTTATTGTTTGCAAAAAAAAAACCGTTAACAAATATAAATAATTTGGCCGTTGATAGATTTATTCGTATAAATAATAATTTTTGCTTTTAATTGTTAATTATTTATTGTAAGCGCTTATTAATAATTGCGATATCGTTTGTAATAAGGTGTTTTTGTTGAATTTGCGTTGCAACTAAAAGGTCGAAAATTGCTTTTGGTTAATATAAATTAATAATATAAGCATTTCGAGCGCGCTGAGCGAGGTAATTACTGCCATTTTTTTTTAATTAATTCGAGTTTTTTAGCTTGGTTTTTTTGTTTTAAAAAAAATAAAACCATTTTTTTGCTTTCACAAAATATTATTATTAAACGTTAGTTTATTATTCGCAGTTAGGATGTTTTTTGATTTAGCATTAAAATCGGCTGCCTATAGCTTTTTTTTTTTTTTAAAATAAAAAAATCGTCGTTTGCAAATTGCAAAATGTCGTCGGTTTGCATTTTTACAATTGCAAATACAGGCGTAATAAAAATAAATAAGCAAAAGTCGTACGTAAAAGTAATTATATAAAGTTTTTTTTTATAGTGTTTGTAATACGTATTCCATTAATAAGTGCCTGCTTTTACAATATTATATAATGGTTTGTGTAATAGCAGAATCGAACTTTTAGAGTAATTTTGACGCAATTTTTTCGGAAGGTATATAAGAATTTAATATTTCAGAAACCTATTAGCATTTATATACGCCTGGGTAATATCGCGTAAATAAAATGTAGCGCTGCATAACAATTCGAAAGCAGATGCAAAAGCAATAATTAATTTTTGGCTGTTTCGCTGAATAATCGGAGATTAAATGAAAATATCGTATTTTTTATCGTCGTTATAAGCTTAAATAACTAGTTTTGATTTTTCGAAAGGTTAGGGCGTGTTTTTTGCTTTTAATTTTATTAATAATACGAGAATTGAAAATACGAACGTTATAATAGTAGTAATAGTAGTATTAATTAACGTCTAGCGGAGTACAGCCGAGGGGCTGCCCTTCTAAGACCTCCCAGAGGGTACGGAAACGTGCTAAGCTAAAGAATTAAATACAAAATACGACTCCGAAAGCAATTCGTATTAGTACAGCTAAAGCTGCTGTCGACTACGCTTTTCGCCGCCTTTTGCGATAGTCCGTTAATAAAAAATATAAGCGTAAAACCCAAAAAAAAACTTAAAAAATATGTATACGGCACCGATCAAAATATAATTTGTCGGTTGCGTAGAAACGCATAATAGTATAGCCAATAGGCCGAAAAAAAAAAAAAAGAAAAGCAATATTTAAATATCCGAATTCAAAAACCAAAAGCGAAAAACAGATTTGCGCCTACCAAAATAAAAAATTATTCGTTATACAAATATATAAAATAATATTCGCTCCGCTATAACGTCGCTTCGCGCGGCCGTACGCAATTTATTTTGTTCGAATTGCAATCGATTAAAATAAGTAATATACGTATAACAAAACTAATTATATTTAAAAAACTATAATAATAACGCGTAAAAACGTTACAAAATCTTTTGGCTCGCGAAGCAAATTTTTAAAAAATATTACGGCTTTTCGTTCGGTTCGAAAAAAAAAGCGTTTGATCGAGTTTTTTTAAACTAATTAAAAAAACGTTTAATCGCGCGGCGGCATAATATTAAATACAATAAAATCTTAAGCTTTTTGCATTTGCAATACAATTTAGCGTCGGTATAATTATACTTAACGTAATATTATTCGTAATTTTTATAAATAATTTTAATCGCCAAATAATAATAAAACAATTGTTTCGGCATATCGAGCTTCGGCAAAAGTTTAATTGCGTAAATCGGATTTTACCGCTTATAATTTCGTAAAAGCTTTTTGTTGGCTGTTTCTTACCAGCGGCTTCGGTGCGAATCTCGCATTTTTTTAAAATCGAAGCGTATTTTATTTATAATCGGTTCGGACGCAAAGCTTTTGTTTCAAAAGGTTTTTTCTGCATTCGCATTCGTCAATTTATCGGCGGCCTTGTTACTTTCGATGCTCGTATAGCCCGGTGCTTATTTAACTTTCACGTCGTATATTTCTATTATTTTTTAATAGGCCAAAAAGACTTATTAAAAAAAAAAAAAAAATATCTCGCGTATTTCTTAAATTACTAAAATATTATCGATATATATTTATAATTTTTGCGTACGCACTTCGGCTGGCATACTCGCAATTTTTTGCAAACCTTTTTATGCTTTTATCGCTTTTGCGTCGAAAACGTAAAAATAATCGTTTATCGAACCGTATTTAAACGCTATTTGCCTGCGGTTTTAATATATAACGTATTCGTAGTTTACGAAATAAGCGCCGTTTTTATACTTTTCGCAATCGTCCGAAAAAATCGTAACGTTTCCGAAAAATAATTCTGCTTATTATTTTTTGAAATTTTTCGCGGCCTTTTTTTTTTTTTAACGCTTATAATAAAATCGATGCGGCTGCCGGGCGAAAAATACGAAAAAACCAGTTTAAATCGTAAAATTTATAAAAAAATATCGCCGAAGCGCTGAATCTTCGTTTTGGCGGCTATATATATATCCGCGTATTTGCTTCGAGAAATTATTAAAATAAAAATGCGTTTAAAAAACCAAAAAATGCGCTTCGTCTACGGTTTGCAATTTTATCGCAAAACGTGTTTTAGCTTTTTTTAAAACCGCGCTTACGAAAAAAAGACTTGCGTTCCGTATTATTATAATAAAAAAAAATAATACGTTATATAAAAAATACTTTTCGTACGGCCAGAATAATAGTTTTTTATATTAAATCGATATAACCAACCGCCGAAACGAATATTAATTTAATTATTTCGTCCGATTCGGCGTTTAAGTTTCGTACGGCTTGCGTATTAAATTTCGGTTTTAAATAATATCGAAGAAAAAACATAAATAATTATTGCTTTTCGCAGCGCGCTGGCCGGAAAGCTATTATTAATTCGGCCGAAGCTTTTAATATATTGCGCCGCTTATCGTGCTTTATTTACGCGTTTTTTAACGTATCGTTTAAAAGTGAATTTTCGATCGAATCAGACTTTTAGCTAGCGCAGCGCGGATTGCTCGCTTTTTTTCGTCGTAATAATATAAAAAATCGTAATTCTGTCGTCGATTATAATCGAAAAAGCGTAATTATTATTTTACGTAATAATATATATTATTTCGATTTTTTTCGGCGCGAAAGCGATTTTGTATTCGTTTTTTTATTCGAAGATATCGCGAACGTTTTTCGCAAATAATTCGATATTATTGTTTAAGCTATATAAAATACGATAAATTAATATATCGTTTGCGTATTTAAAACGAAAAATAAAATTTTAATTAAGCAATTTTGCTAAATATAATATATATAAAACCGAAGAAAATAGCGATTTTTAGAAAATATCGCAATAAATATAGCTGAAATCGGTAGTTTTTTTTTCGAATCGTATTTGCATTCGTCGTTTCGTAAAAAACGATTTAATTAATAAAAAAAATGAAAAAGGCTATTTTTGCTCGGTTATTTTTTTAAATAAGCGTCGGGTTAAAACGGCGTCGAACGCGCTTTATACGTTTAAAATAATAATCGTAATATGTTTTTTTACGGCGAGCGTAATTTTAATATCGGCCGTAAAATACGCTGCCAGATCGAAAGCAAAGCGTTTCGGAAAAGCGCTTTTATATTATAAACTAAGCAGGCCGGTCGTAAGCGTAATTTACGCGATTTTGTTAATAATAATTTTTTCGAAGCTTTTGAATATATAAAAAAAAAAAGCAATCGAGCGCTACGAGCGTAAAAAAGATTTGTTTCGTTTGCCGGTTTTAATTATTATAGCTATTTCGGCCAATTTCTAAAGGATCGGAAAATGATTCGTTGCGAAGCAGCGGTTAAATAAGTTATATATAACGATTTTGACTTTTTTTCAGCAGGCTTTTAAAAGTTTTATCGTAATCCGATTAATATCCGAAAAAATGCTAATAATTCCGATGTAATATTTTTTTATTTTTTCGAGCGATACGAAGTTTGCTTAAAAAAAATGGCCCGATTTTATTTATTCGATAAAAAAATCTTGGTCGAAATCGTCGATAGCTGAAAAGCGGCCAAATACTTCGTTTTTTAAAGCGTTGGTTTTGTTTTTAATATTTTTAATTACAACGTCGTTTATTATTAATAAAAAAGCTTTAAAATTCGTAGTTATTCGATGCTAATTTATTATTTTATATAGCTTTTCGTTATTATCGATCTCGTTGATAAGCTTTCGCTAATAATCTTTTTTCGCTTTGCGTATTATAGCGAAAAACTGCTTGGTTTTTTCGAAAATTTTATCGTCGTATATTATTCGACGTGCTCGCAAATATTTATTTTTAGCTTTTTAATATTCGTCGATCTATTATAAAATAGCTTATAAACCTTTTTAAAAAGGCTTTCCGGCAGTTATAATACTTTTTTAAAAAACTCGGGCTAGCGCAGCCGCGTATTCGTCCAGCTTTTTTAACGTTGATAATATAACGGAGTTTACGAATCGGCTGATTTTTGCGCGCATCAGATTTGCGAATTTGCCGAATTTTAATTCGGATATTTTATAATATATTTAAATTACGGATATTTTCCTTTTGCTAAAAAAAATCGTTATTTGAATTTCGTAGTTTAAACCGTTATGCATATCGTATCGTATCGTAATAATCGAATTAAGCATATTCGAAAAAATAAAATTTAAAACGTATTTTTTGTTATAAATAAATTCGCCAGCGGCGCCGATAAAATTTATATTCGAAATAGCAGCCCAATTCGCGAAATATTTTTTATTTTCTGCCGTATCCGACCCGGGCTCGAAAATATCGTATCGGATATTAAAATCGCCGTTTATTATACAATTAAAAAGTGGTTCGAAATGTATTACGTAATTTAATACTTATTAAATATAGCCCTGTTTATATATATTAAAAATAAAATATATATTTACGTTTAGCCAAAACAGATTTTTGCTATTAATTAATCGTCGTTGTTATAAATTAAATTTTGCGTTTTTTCGGATATAAATCAGTATTTTAAAACGTATTCGCTCGAAAATTTCTTTTTCGGTTTCGTTTTATAAATCGATCGGTGTATATAAATCGTATAACGGATGATTTTATAATTTAATTTTTAAAACGCTTTAGAATTTTTATACGCAAATCACGTTTATACGTTTTGCATCGCATAAATGCAAAAGCGTAATATGCTTCGGTTGTTTTTTTTAAACGTTTGCTTAATAAATATTAAAATTTGTTTTAAATTTTCGGTTGCGGAATTCCTCGCGTTGCTTATATAAGTATTTTATTATTAAAAAATAAAAATATTAATATTAATATTTATTTTTTTTAATTCGTTTACGAAAGCTTAGAATTTATTTCGTAATTGATCCGATAAAAACGAATAAATTGCTTTTAACGAAATAAAAAAAAGCGTGCTTTGCGAAAAAGCTACGGAAGCCGTATCGTCGAAAATCGAATATGCTTTTCGGCCAAAATACTAAATATTTAGCGATTGTTTTAAAATTGAATTCCGGATTAAGCGGTCCGAAAAAATTACGTTTGGCGTTGTAACCGCGGCGAAAATAATAATTAAAAACGCGGTAGTTTTTTGCTTATATGCCGTTACGGCGTTTTCGCGTTTTTTTTTTTTCGGCTTGCGTTATTAAAAATCGGATTATTATTATTTGAAAAAGTGAAAATTTTAATAATAAAAATAACCGCGACCGAATAAGCCGCTTTTTTTAATCGCCGGACAGTTTCCAGTTTTTTTTTAATTAGTCGTATTATTTTATCGTTTACGCGGCGAAAAGCCGCAAAACAGCGTAAATAATTCGCAGCGTATAGCCTATAGCAATTCGCGTATTATAAAGCTGCTTTGCAATTAAAACCAGTCGGGCTATCGTAGTTTTATATTCGGTTATTATAATAATTGCAGCGAACGTATCGGATGCAAGCTAATAAATTGCAAAAGCTTTAGTATTTTAAATCGTGGCGAAATATGGCCGGTTTTTTATCGATAAGCTTAGCTTAGGCGCTGATTTCGAAAAAAATAAAGCTTTTGATTAGCTATAAAAAAAAAATAATTCAGATTTGTTTGCTTATAATTAAATTCGTTTCGTATCGAAAAAAGCGCGTATTAATCGGCTTAATTTTGATTTGAATAAAAACTTTTTTTTTTATATGTTTTAAGTAATAGAAAACGTCGCCGAATAACTTCGAAACCGTGGCTAAAACGTTTTATATCGCGTAATTATATTATTTTTCCGGAATACGTACGGCGGTGGCTCCGAATATTTTACGAAAAACCTCGACGTTTTTTTAAATAATAAAAAAGTTTTTGGTTTTTAAATTAATTAAATAAAAAGCTTAGTTTATTTTTATAAGCGTTAGATTTTTAATCGCGTTTTTCGTTAGGCCCGATATAAACTTCGCGATTTTTTATTTAAAAACGAAAATATTAGATTTGTTTAATAAAATGCTTTTCGCCGATGTAATTAAAAAGCGATGATTTTGTCGAATTCTTGCTAGTTAATCTTCGATAAACGAATTTAAAAAAACGCGTAAAATTTCGCTAATAAACGGACGCGTTTGTTATTATAACTTTTTAACGGTAATCGATTTTAATTTTTCGAGATTTATTAAAATTTTTAAAATTTTTTATAAAATTCGGTTTGTTTAAATAACTAACTTAGCAAAAAAAAAAAAAAGATCGATGCTATTTAGCGAAGCGGCGAAAAAAATAATAAAAGCGCGGGTTTGCAAAAAAAAAATAAGATTTTTTGCAAGCTTTTCGGCGTATTATCGCGCTTCGGGTTTTTTTTGCTGATTTACGACGCTGTCGGCAGCGGTCGCGAATTATATTTATATTTTGCGGCGTATTTGAAATTATCGGTTTGCTTCGTCGAGCTGGCTAATAATAGCCGACGTTGTAATAATAAATATTCGCGCTTCGTATTTTAAAGCGAAAAAAAAAAAGCGAATGCTAAAAACATTCGCTTGCTTTTTTTTTTTAGAATGCAAATTTAATTAGGACGGTAAGATTGCGTTTATAAAACGAATGTATAATTCGTCGTAATCGTGGTCGTAGTCGTCGGACGACCGAAAAGGAATAAAAAAAATCATTTCGCGAGCTGTACGGCGAACGCGACGAGCTTTCGAGCTGATTTCTCGAAATTCGGAAAAAGACGAGTTTCCCGAATCGAATACAATAAATTTAATAATTATTGCGAACAAAAAAGTAGAATCCGTGTATATTATGAAGGATATACGAACGTTATAAATAGCAGGATTGTATCGTATTATTTCGAAAACTTTTTTTTCGATTAAATCAGCGACTTTTTGATTGCGAAAAGTTTCAAAAAGTTTACCGGAGATTATAATAACGCTTTTTTTTTTTTTTTTTTGCGTAATTTAATCGAATATTCAGCGTTAGCCTTTTTTTTGTATATAAAAAAGCTTGTAATATAATCGTCGAAAATATAAAATCGATTAATTTTGCTTTTATTTATTAAAAACGCTATCGTAATATCGTCGTTGTTTAGTTTTTGTTTTTCGAATTTATAAAACTCGTTAATTATAAATAATTGCTGCTTTTTAGCCTTTCGGAAAAAAATACGTTTTCGTGTATTTTTTTTAATAACGACGTTTTCAAAAAAAATGATTGGTTTTACGATAAGCGTAAATTGTACGATAGCAAATTAAAAAAATAAAGTAGCGTTTTTCAAAAAAAAAGTTTTTATTTTGCTGAATCTTATTTTTTTTAATATAATAAGATTTTATTAACGTAATTCGAAATTCAGAAATCTTATCGTTAATCAGAATTTTTGCAAGCGTTTTTAGTTTTCGAAATTAGCTTGTAAAAGCCAGTTTATCCGCTTTTTTTACGATAAACTCGAACATTTGATTGCAGGGGCAAATTCAGGGTTTGTAAAATATTCGGGCCATTTTTTGCATATAAAATATTTGAAACTTTTCGTTTAGCTTAAATGCGTCGTAATTTTTATATAGCAAAGCGTAAAGCTTTTCGACGTTTGCTTACAAAAGCAAATAAAGCGTCAGATTCTGAAAGTCGAAAAAATATATATTATATATTAATAGCGTAGGTATAATACTATCTGGGTTAGCCGTATCGTTAATAGTTTTAAACGCTATTTTAAAAATTATATGCTTATCGAAACTTTCGTTTTTTAACTGCTTTTTCAAAATCTCGTATATACGTTTTAATAAAGCGTGGTAACGTTTTATTTTGCCAACGCTATTATAAGTTTTTATTAAAACAATTGTAATATTATATTTTAAAAAGTGTGTTTATTAACGAAACTTTTGGAAAATAAAATTTGTTTTTAAATCAACGATAATAATATCAAAAAGATTTAAATATAAAAATCGATCTAATATAATCGTAATATATTTTATACGTATTTCGCGGCGGTATATTTTTTAAAAAATCATTTATATTATAAAATGTTGCAAAATCCATAATATGCAAGACTAAGTCGCTATTAATATATATAATATTAACGATTATCGAGTAATTAAATTCGTAGTCGTTTTTTAATAAAATCTTAAATCGACGTAGGGCTTGTTCGTATAATTAATATTAATTATAATGCTTCGCGATTTTTTCCAAAATAGCAGTTTTAAAATCTTAATTCGCACGTTTAAAAATAATAGCAAAACGTTGTATAAAAAAGTGTTTTTTTAACGTCGGTAAATCTGACGCAATTTAAGTTTTGTAAGGTAATAAAATAATAATTTTTGTGTATTAAAAAGTAAAAATAGATATTCCTATTTGCGAACGATAAAAACTTAAAAAACCGTTTTTTCGTATAAAAAAATTATGCAAATTATCGAAGAAAATATTTAAAACATTTATATATTTTTAAAGCAAATTAAAAACGAAGTATTCGTATTAACGATATAAAACTTAATATCGCTAATAAAAATAGTAATTTTGGCTGTATCTATAATCGTGGCAGGGGTTATCTTAAAACTAATAGTGTCTGCTATTAATAATTATTCGAAAATGAAACTTAAAATCAATTTTTATAAGGCCTTGAATTAAGCTAGTTCTGCAAAAGACTTTCCTGCAGCTCCCGAATCAAAAAGAAACTTCTGAAACTTATATAATAAATAGCGGATGCTTGAAATATAAGTCTTCAGAAGGGAGCTTTTATTTTTTAAAATAAAAAAGTTTATTAGATTTAGCTTCGTAAAAGCATAATAGGCAGAGCGTTTTTTTTAAAACAGTAATTAATTTTGCATTAATAACGTCATCTGCTTTCGTATAAAAAACTTGCGTAAAATAATTCTTATTATTATAATCGTCGTTGTAATACTTATTTTCAGCGCTTTAAATATTATAATTATCGGAGAAGATTAAGATTAATATAAAATCGTTAAGTTTTTCGACACTTTCGTATTCGACGAGAAAGCTATTGTATTATTATATAATAGCTGAAACATTTGTGAAATAAGTTTTGCTAGCGTTATATTTATTAAACGATTTTTTTCGTTTTTCAGCAAAGTGTTTATTAAACCAACATTTCTTTTTTTTGCATACCCAACACTTTTTAAGTTAAAAACTGCCTGAATTTTCTCGGAAATTACCGCGATCTTGGTAATTGCTACGGCTTTGAAATCTTTTGCTTCGATAGCTTTTGTTATTAAATCTCTTTTTTTTGCTTCGTTTTTTATAAGTACAATTTATATAATATAAATCTGTAAAAAAAACCGGAAAAGTTGTAAAAATCGTAATTATCGAAGTATCGTAAATTATAGAAAACTGCTTTGCGTATAATATATTATTTTAATTTTTATTTTATTTGCATCGCGCTTTTTTTTATTTTCGTTGCAATATATTAATAGCAGATTTTATTTGTGCAGCTATTTTTTCATACGTAAATGCAAAATTAAAAAATGCTTGCTTGCATTCCGGAATATTATTGCAAGTATTAATAAGCTGATTTCGCAGGTTTGAATCGTATTAGTATTCGGGAATAAAAGCTTATTAGCAAGTTGTAAGCCGTTAAAATAAAATTTCGAAGCATTCCAGACGTGTTTTTCTAGTATTTACAAGGTCGGAAAAAACGCGTATAAAAATTATTATACGTCAAATAGTAAAATAAAGCTTTCGATTTTCGTTTGTTTCGAAGTAATTTTTTATAATTATAATTATAACTTCGAAGGTTATGCCTCGTAGTATTATAATATTAAGGTAATATCTGTCTGCGGCGTTTTTCAGCATATAAAAAAAAGCTTTTGCATACAAATGTGATTGTATATTATACGAATCGTATAAACTGTAAAACTTTTTTAGTTTTTCAATAAAAATATCTTATAATTTTTCGCCGTATTTTATATTCTTATCGTATATTTTTAAAAAGTTTGCGAATAAACGATTGTCGTTATTATTATTACGGAGGTTAAGGTTATTGCTTTTATTTCCGCTATCATTTTTTTTTTTTTTTTTTTTTTTTTTTTTAAGATTTTCATATTTATTACTAAAGCTTTTTTTACTATAATTGCCTCGGTAGTTGTTTTTTTTTTATATCGCTTTTATTATTATTAGAATCGTTGCTATTTGGTCGGCGATCGAAATATAATAAAGGGAACCTAAGTATTTTTGCATGTTTTATTTGGCGCTGTTGTTTTTTAGTAAAAATGGCTGTAAACGTTTTTTAAAAGCTGTATCGGTTGATTTTATAATAGTTATCGCTAAGATCGAAATTAAAATAAAAAAACGGGGTTTTTAACGTGATTTTTGCCGTAGAACTTAATTAAAATTTGGTATTATAAAGCGTCGAGAGTATAAGATAAAAAGGTCGTATCGAAAACGGGCTGGGATAGATATAGCAGAAGGGGTATATTTATATTTAAAGTTATTATTATTTCGAGTTTTTTTTTTTAAACGACTGAATATAAGGTTTTATAGCTGGCTTATAGCTTAGAACTGCCTGTTTACTGTTTACAAATTTCTTTTGATTAAGCTGCCATTCCGGAAATTAGCGTTTATTTAAAAGGTCGTAAAGCAGCTTAGCGTAGCTATAGCTTTTGGATTGTCGCATAAATACACCGTGAGTAAAAAAGTGATTGTAAAGCAAAGCAAGCGCATTTTTGGCGCTTAATTTGAAAGTTTGCTCGGACCATTTTTTAAAATCTTTTTTTAAAATAGCTTTTATAACATTTTTTCATTGTAATATTTGTGCGAAGTTTTATAGCGTATAATTTGTATATTAATATAGCCGTTTATAATACCAGGGGAATGGTCGCTAGATCGGTAGAAGCTGAACTTTTTGCATTATCGTAATTAATCGATTTCGTAAGCTATATTAGGTATATCGAACTTTTTTTTTAATAATAAATGCGGCGTAGGCAAATTTGATAATAGCTTTTTAATTGCTAAAGCAGTATCGTATTATTAATCGTTTTGTCGGTCGCGAAATTCGGAAGCAGATTTTGCTATATTATATATATTGCGTAGTAAACGTAATACTAGCTAGCCTTTTGATAAATCGCAAAGGTTATTAGTATTTTAAAAGTATAAATAGCTTTTTAAAACAAATTGAATAAGACTTATTTTCACTTAAATAGCGTAGTCGCGCAGTCGCGATTTTACTTTTTTCAGCTTACCTAGCTGGTCTGTGATCATCGTAAAATTAATTATTAATTAGTATTGGTTTTATTAAAAAGGGGTTTGTTATATAATACACGGTTAAAACGTTGTAATAACTGTTGGTTGTATTGCGATGGGGTCTGGTTTCTATTTAGCTAGCTGCGCGGTAGAATATATAGGGGTTGCAGCCTAATATGCACCAATTTAGCGCAGGCTACAACATCACGTGTTACACGTGATCATCCCATATTCCCACATTTTCGGTTTTGTATATATTATATATTTAGCAAAATTGCTTAATTTAAATTTTATTTTTCGTTTTAAATACGCAAACGATATATTAATTTATCGTATTTTATATAATTTAAACGATAATATCGAGTTATTTGCGAAAAAAACGTTCGCGATGTTTTCGAATAAAAAAACGAATATAAAATCGCTTTCGCGCCGAAAAAAATCGAAAATAATATATATTATTACGCAAAATAATAATTTTTTTTTTTAATCGTAATCGACGATAAAATTACGATTTTTTGCATTATTACGGCGAAAAAAAAACGAGCAATCCGCGTTGCGTTAATTAAAAGTTTAATTCGACCGAAAGCTTATTTTTAAACGATACGTTAAAAAACGCGCAAGCAAAGCACGATAAGCGGCGCAGTATATTAAAAACTTCGGCCGAATTAATAATAGCTTTTCGGCTAGCGCGCTGCGAAAAGCAGTAATTATTTGTGTGTTTTTTTTTTCGATATTATTTAAAACCGAAGTTTAATACGCAAGCCGTACGAAAACTTAAACGCCGAACCGAACGAAATTATTAAATTAGCATCCGTTTCGGCGATTATATCGATTTAATATAAAGAACTATTATTTTAATCGTACGGAAAATACTTTTTATATAACGCATTATTTTTTTATTATAATAATACGGAACGCAAGCTTTTTTTCCGCGAACGCGGTTTTAAAAAAAGCCAAAGCACGCTTTGCGATAAGATTGCAAATCGTAAACGAAGTATATTTTTTAGTTTAACGTATTTTTATTTTAATAATTTTTCGAGGCAGATACGCGAGCATATATATAGCCGTCAAAACGAAAATTCAACGTTTCGGCGATATTTTTTTTTACAAATCTTACGATTCAAATTGGTTTTTTCGTATTTTTCGCCCGGCAGCCGCACCGATTTTATTATAAGCGTTAAAAAAAAAAGCCGCGAAAGATTTTAAAAAATAATAGGCAGAATTACTTTTCGAAAACGTTACGATTTTTTCGGACGATTACGAAAAATATAAAAACGGCGCTTATTTCGTAAGCTACGAATACGTTATATATTAAAATCGTAAACAAATAGCGTTTAAATACGGTTCGATAAACGATTATTTTTACGTTTTCGACGCAAAAGCGATAAAAGCATAAAAAGGTTTGCAAAAAGCTGCGAATATGCTAGCTAAAATGCGTACGTAAAAATTATAAATATATATCGATAATATTTTAATAATTTAAAAAATACTCGAAATTTTTTTTTTAATAAGCTTTTTTAGCCTATAAAAAATAATAAAAACACACGACGTAAAAGTCAAATAAATACCGGATTATACGAGTATCGAAAGCAACGAGGCCGCCGACAAACTAATAAATGCGAATGCAAAAAAGACTTTTTGAAATAAAAGCTTTGCGTCCGAACCAATTGTAAATAAAATACGCTTTGATTTTAAAAAAATGCGAAATTCGTATCGAAGTTTTTAATAAAAAACAGCCAGCAAAAAGCTTTTACGAAATTATAAGCGGTAGGACCCGGTTTACGCAATTAAACTTTTGCCGAAGCTCGATATGCCGAAACGATTGTTTTATTATTATTTAGCGACTAAAACTATTTATAAAAACTACGAATAGTATTACGTTAAATATAATTATACCGACGCCGAATTACGTTGTAAATGCAAAAAGCTTAAAACTTTATTGCATTTAGTATTATACCGCCGCGCGATTAAACGTTTTTTTAGTTGGCTTAAAAAAACTCAATCAAACGCTTTTTTTCGAATTAAACGAAAGGCCGTGATATTTTTCAAAAATCTGTTTTACGAATCAAAAGATTTTGTAACGTTTTTACGCGTTATTATTATAGTTTTTCAGATATAACCAGCTTTGTTATACGTATACTGCTTATTTAAATCGAATGCAGCTCGAACAAAATAAGCTGCGTACGGCCGCGCGAAGCGACGTTATAGCGAAGCGAATATTATTATGTATATTTGTATAATAAATGCTTTTTTATTTTAATAAATGCAAATTTATTTTTATTTTTTGGTTTTTAAATTCGGATTTTTGAATATTGTTTTTTTTTTTTTTTCGGTTTATTAGCTATATAATTGTGCGTTTTTACGCAGTTGACAAAATTATATTTTGATCGGTGCCGCATGTATATTTTTCGGGCTTTTTTTTTTTGGGCTTTACGCTTATATATTTTATTAACGGATTATTGTAAAAAGCGGCGAAAAGCGTAATCGACAGCAGCTTTAGCTGTATTAATACGAACTGCTTTCGGAATCGTACTTTGTATTTAATTTCTTAGCTTAGCACGTTTCCGTACCTTCTGGAAGGTCCTAGAATGGCAGCTTCTCGGCTGCACTCCGCTAGACGTTAATTAATACTACTACTACTATTACTACTACTACTTAGCTAACGATCAGAATAAAAAGTTGGATAAAAAAAAAGAAAAAAAAAGCCTAATTTGCAATTGCGTTTAAATACGTTGCAAATCAGAAACGGCGTTTTACTAAAAAAAAAATTTGCCAATATAAAAATACCTATAAAGGTCACGTGGGATCAAATAAGCGGAATCACAATTGTAAATGCGCTGCGCTAGCGCCCGCTAGCGCACGCACATCTACCTCATATTCTCGCACCAGCTAGACCTAGTAGAATGCAAACAGTTTCAACCCGATTTACTACGACTAGTCGTTTACCTGTATCACCATCTGTAATACCAACAGTTACAGTAGGGTGCAAAAAGTCTCTGCACCCCCTCCTTGCAGCCAAAATAGTCAATAGTACAGCCAAGGTATATTTTATGCAGCCGAGAAAAATTCTTTACATTTTAGGCTGAAATATTCAGCCATTTTTGGCACGTGGTGAATTTGCTCCAAAACATGTAAAACTCATTAAATCGAAATTGCCCAAGCTAAAAAGCGTTACATTGCACAAAAATTTAAACTGGAGTGTTTACTTTTACGAGCCGCCAGATAAATTTTTATAAAACTCAGTAAATTTACCTTGGCTATCATATCAAATGTATTTAATCTGTTTTGGCTGTGTCAAGTTTAACTTGGCTGCAAGGGGGAGTGCAGAGACTTTTTGCACCCTACTGTACAGACAACTTCGTCTAGACCCCATCGCAATACAATATACAGTTATTGCAACGTTTCAACCCCGTGTATTACACAACGCCCCATCAGTGAAACCAACAGTTTTGTTTCTAATTTACATACTTCGTACATGGCCTTTTAAATGTAGATTTGCAGGGGTGAAGGCAAGGGTATAGTCTCTAGAAGATTCCACTCTTTGCAGGCATTCTAGCCAATAATTATTTAATGCTTCTCACGCTGTTTTACTACCGGAATTTCTATTGAAAAAAAATTTAATTTATTATGGACCAAGAATATTATTTAGTGTCAACGCCGAAAACACTACGAAAACAATGCATTTAAAATAACCGTCTGCGAATCGAAACTCTTTTTTTTTAAGCCAATTTTTCGCAAGCTCAAATTGCTTTTTTAATTGAATTTTACTCCTCGATAAGTTAGCTATGCTTTTACTCACCGGCTTAAAAAATGAATAACAAATGTATTGCAATGATTTTAGCTGAAAGTGGGCATATAAAATACTAGGATATTTAATAAAAGCAGCATTGCCAAGTATTTAGTGCGCATTGACAGTCAAATCTACGTTTATTCGGCCATGTACGAAGTACGTGTACAAAATGCGAAACTTCGTAGATACAAAACAGTAATAATATTTTTCATTTGTTTAAGCTTTTTGTCAATCTCTTTTCAGCGTTGATAACAGCAGAACAAAAGCTAATATATACATTCTGAATTCTGAAACTCGGGCTCACCGACCTTGTTTCACGCGTCTTTTACAGCTTTTCGTAGTTGTTGCGCTGCGTTGCGTAGTATTTTTGATTGATCTGAACATAACACAAAGCTCTGTTCGTACCTTTTATTCTATACTTGTTTCGTATTCCGTAAAGCCCATTCAAAGTTTGGTTTTTACGCGATTTTGCTAAGGTTACTACAGCCCTGTTTGACTGGGGGTTCATATACTTCGTACATGGCCGAATAAACGTAGATTTGACTGTTAATGCGCATTTAATACTTGGCAATGCTGCTTTTATTAAATGTTTTAGTATTTTGTATGCCTATCTTCAGCTAAAATTATTGCAATACATTTGTTATTCATTTTTTAAACCGGTAAGTAAAAGCATAGCTAACTTGTCGAGGAATAAGATTCAATTGAAAAGCAATTTGAGCTTGCGAAAAATTGGCTTAAAAAAAAAAGATTTCGATTCGCAGGCGGTTATTTCCAATGCATTGTTTTCGTAGTGTTTTTCGGCGTTGGCACTAAATAGTGTTCTTGGTCTATGGTAAACTGATTTTTTTTTTTAATTCCTGTAGTAAAACAGCGTGAGAGGCATTAAATAGTTATTGGCTAGAATGCCTGCAAAGAGTGGAATCTTCTAGAGATTATACCCTTGCCTTTACCCTTGCAAATCTACATTTAAAAGGCCATGTACGAAGTATACTCCGTAAAAGTTTATTTTCCTGTTGCGAAAAATGCTATTTTATTGGGTTAAGTTGGGTCTCCACACCCTCTTGCTTTTGACAGGGGTCTTGATACTGAGGCGATATACTTTGTACCATTTAAATAATTCTTTGTAGAAAATCAACGCACGGATATGGATGCAGTATCAATTCGCCCAAGCATGAAAGTCAACGGATATTAGCCCAAAGTTTATTAAATAGTTTTTTCACCAAACTTCCATATTGCAATTTTCTTGATTAATCAAACTGTGTTTTTGCATTTAACCACCTGTATGAAAGTGAAAAAATACTTTGACCATTGTGGTAAAGAAGCGGAACCATCGAGGATCACTTTAAAACCACTATGGAGAGCCATCCGGCCTGTAGGGGAAGGGCGCAAACAGCGGGCCTATTAACGAAGCATTTCTTTTATATAATTGCTTTTTCGAAGGTTTTTTCAAATGTAAAAATCCCCAACTTAGCACGTTTCTAATGCCCTACGGGAGGCTTGAGGTAGTTTATACCCCTTCTAGACGTTACATAATATTCTTTTTATTATGATTATTATAATTATTAATATCATTTACCTCCCTAATCAAAGAGAGCAACAAAGTGGTTTTATACAATCTTTTATTGGCCCCTTGCCAGCGCTCAAAACAGTTTGATAATATCGATACTACAAAACGTACGAAGGTTTACAAAATTCGTTTGATATTGCTTTTTTTTTTTTTTCTAATATAGCAAGTCGAGATAACATACAAAAAGTCCAATCCGTTGCATTGCGTTAGATCAAGTTGCGTTGCATAATACTAAATGACTTTCTGTTTGTTGTAAAATTTGTCTTGTTAATTAAAAACCTTTTATCGTTCTTGATTCGTGGCAGGGATTTTACTTTTCTTCAGAAAGGTTTGTTCGGAAAAGTTCCTTCAGAAAAGTTTCTTCAGAAAAGTTTCTTCGGAAAAGTTTCTTCGGAAAAGTTTCTTCTGGAAAGTTTCTTCTGAAAAGGGGCTGAAACCGTCCGCTTATTTTACTGACTCGCACGGTTTGAGATCCATGTCCTTCTGTAACCTGTTTTTTGAAAATGAATCTTGTTAGACTTTACCGCCCATGGATATACTTTGCAATTGTCTTTACTGATTAGTCAGTTTACCAGCTCTGATAACCAACTGATCAACTACTTAACCACTGGTTGTCTCATGCTGCTGTCATTCTTCGATTCATCATCCTACTCTGTCCTTCATTCCATTGAATCTTTGGCTCAAATATCTAACCCTTTACCTTCAACAAAACTACTACTTGTATTTCACTAAAACATTTGCAATCATGCGTCTCTCCACCCTTTCCTCAATCATGGCCGTTATCATCGGCTTCGCAGCCGCTGCTCCTTCCCAACAGGACAGCGCCAATTTCAGCCCCGCCTACAATGCTATGTTCCCACGTAGTGAAGTTTCCGCTAGGTCGCCAAAAAAAGGAGGCGATGTAGGCTATACAACGGTAATTTTCCATTTATTAACGGTAATCATGTGGCAATGCAAAACTGACATCCTGTAGTGCAGCTCTGACGATGATTGTCAGAAAGACGGTGGCTGCGCGCAATACAACAAATTTTTCACCGCTTCCTGCGATCGCAGATATGATCCACCCGCTTGCTTATGCCACGTATGTTAATCCGTTATTTTGTCTTTTATATCTTACAAACTTATTTGAAAATAGATGGATAGCGACGACGCTTGCAAGGGCGCCTGCAAAGCTGATAAGCATAAGGGTGGACATCAGAACTCCCAAGGAGGCTGCACCTGCACGGATTAGGGATGGAAGAGCTTTAGGAACTTCGGGCCAGGAAAAAAAAAACACCAAATCACAACAGAAAATTTAATTCTCCGATAGATTGTTTAATAAATTTTTTTGTTCTGAAACTTCATGAAATCAAACCGAAAAGTTATAAATTTTTCCAGGAAACGTGATACGCAACTTGGAAAAAACAAATCGTATCGCGCAGCGGGATGTGTAACGATTTTACCATATCAGGAACCAATATCACGTGCATAGGCAGGTGACCAGCCAGGACCATCAACCTCCGACCAACCCCCGAATCGTACTTTCCACGAATAGCCCGTAGGGACTGGAAAAAACATTTAGGTAAAAGATTTTATAAGATAATAACAATAATGATTTTATATAACGTCAGAAGGGGCTTAAAGCCATTTCAGCCTCCCGAAGGGCATAGGACGTGCTAAACTGGGGATTTTTATATGCAAAAGACCCTCAAGAAAGCAGTTATATAAAACAAATATTTAGCTAATAAGCCCGCTATTTGAGCTTTTTCTTTACAGGCGAGATGGTTTTCCATAATGTTCGTGAAGTAAACCCTTTAATAACTCCAAAGATTACCAAATAAATACGTATTAAAAAGAATAAAAACTACGATTGAAAAAAAGCTATTTTAATACGTTTATCTCGGGTTTCTGATCCCGCGGTATCGCAGCTTTTTTAAAATTTTTGAAAACACGTTTAAAACTTCGAATTAACGGCGCCGAATTGTTTTTCGAACGCCTGTTTTGTACGCGTTTGCAAACGCGTATATTTCACCGATACCCTTTTCTTCGTCAAATATGCTATCGAATCGGTTATAATTATAACGATCTAATTGTGACGACTCACTCTTTTGCCACCTCTCGTGTCACCCCAGCAACTACGTGTAGCTGCAAGCTCCCTGGTCTCCTGGTGGGTCTCCCATCAATTATAAAGATTATTTATATATATAAGGCTCTCTCTTTTTAGCAACCTCTGCCTTCTGCAATTGTTAATTCTAAATAAATATTTTTATTACAAAACCAAAGGCTCGTTTCTTATACCATATGAACACGGCGACCAGTTGACTAATCTCCCAGCCTTCCGACTAATTAAATCGTTATATTATCAACAATTCTTTTTCTACGCTGGCGACGGCGTAAACTATCTTTTTTTTCGAATTTCTCACGGGTCACACCAAAATGATCGACCGGTCGTGAAAAGGCTTATTTCTGTGACGATTCACTCTTTTGCCACCTCGTGTGTCATCCCAGCAATTACGTATAGCTGCAAGCTCCCTGGTCTCCTGGTGGGTCTTCCCATCAACTGTGGAAACTATTTATATATATAAGGCTCTTTCTTTTTAGCAACCTCTGCTTTTTGCAATTGTTAATTTTAAATGAATATTTTTGTTACAAAATCAAAAGCTCGTTTTTTATATCATATAAATTCGGCGATTAGTTGATTGATCTTTCAGCTCTTCGATTAATTAAATCGTTATATTATTAATAATTCTTTTTTTACGCTAGCGACGGCGTAAATTATTTTTTCCTTCGAATTCCTTACGGGTTATATCAAAATGATCGACCGGTCGTAAAAAGGCTTATTTCCGCATTTCGCGAAAAATGGTTTTTATTCAACGATCTTTCTTTTAATAAAGCTTTTCAGCTTTTGCTATTACATCACAACCTCCCTTTTTCTCTTAATCAACGAAAAAGCAGCCTTTTTCAAAAGCTTTTTCTTTTGAAAAACAATTTTTTCTCCGAGGAAAAAAAAACAAAGGAAAAGGCAGAGTATTAACTATTTCGCCTGCCATCTTTTTCTTGCAGTTTAGCGCTAAAAGCGTTCAGTTGAGACTTTTGTAAAATCAACTGAAAAAAGCGCAAAAGCGTAAACGACAACTTTTGGAAATTATACGACTGCGACAAATTTTTTAATTAAAGCGTTTGGTAAAATCTATCGAACGTGCTTCTGCTAATCGCGAATTTGCTGCTTCTTTTTTTCGCAACGTTTTATTTTAATCAACAGACGCTGCAAATTAATCTTTACGCTTTTCGCGAATTCTTTTTGGATTTTTTTTTAACGGCCAAGATTTTAGCGCGCCTTTCGAACGCTATAGTTTTCATTTATCTGCTGACTTTCGATTAGCTCGTATAAAACGCGTTTCGAACTTTAAGTTTAAGTTAAATAATAGTAAAAATTACAAAGCACGCCATTAAAAAATTAAAATTTTCGACAATTTCGAATTTTACTACGATTATTTCGTTAGCGATCGATTTCGCAAAAATTATATATTCGATCAAATCGAAAGCGTGGCAAAAAAGTTTTTTATTCTACGTATTTTAGACCGTTCCGATTCTACACTTTTCGAAAAATTAATGAAAAAGATCGCCGATTTCCTGGCCGACTTTTTAAACGTTCAAAGGGCCGAAAACGAATTCAAAATGCTTATAATAAATACGTACGACGACTTTTAGCGCTTTTATCTGCGATTTTCCATTTTCGTAGCAAACGCTTAAATACGAACCGATAAACAGCTTCGGAACGCTTTTTGCGATAAAATACTAAAGCGTTTATAAAAAAAGCTGCATTTGGAATAGGCGTGTATAACGATTTTTAAGAATTGGTTTACCGCCGTCCGTTAAAAAAAACAAAATTAGTTGGCTAAACGAATTTTATACGCGAATCGCTTTTTAATTAAATCTATTATTTATTAAAATGGTAGGTTTTTAATCAAAGCGTATTACGAATCAAATCGTACGTATAAAAGTCGTTTTAATGTTTTACAGGCTTTTTTTCAGCCTTTTGTTTTTTTTTTTTTTTACGCCAAAACGCCCCCCCTGGCGTTTTTTCTTTTCGATCGGATTAACGACAACGCTCGTTTTTTATTTTATATCAGAAAGTTCGAAGCTAATTTGCACGACTTTTTACGGGCCGACCTTCGGTTCTATTTAAAAACTCTTTTAGGCTGGTAAGTATAAACGAGATCGAACCGGCCGAAAATTCGCCCTTTGATAATAATAGTAAAAACGAAAATCTTTTTCCAAACGACTTTTAAAACGCATATAAAAAAGTCGAAGGTTTTCCCGTTAGTCGGAAAAACGCCTAGGCTTAAGCAAAGCTTTTTTTTTAAACGTGTTGCGCGATATACGTTATTTTAACGTTCGAAAGCTTTTTGGTGGCGATTTACTGACAATTCCCGTTACGTTTATTAAAAATAGCTTTTCGTACAAAGTGAAAGCGCTCGCCGATTTTAAAGCGAACGGTTATGCGTTGATCGATTCGGCGCTGATTAAGTTTTTTTTTTTTTTTTTAAAACTTTTGATTTAATTTCTTCCGGCTTTTTTTTTTATAAAAGGATATAATAGAACTCGTAGCTATTTAATTATATATTTTACGCTTTTTAATTTTATTATTAATAATCGAATACAATCGTTTATTTTTTTTTTAATTATTAATCTCGGAAATTATAATATAATTTTAAAAAGAGTTTGGTTGGCCGAATATTAAGTTTTATTAAATTGTAATAAACGCAAGTTTTATTGGCCGAAGTTTTACTTTTTTATAGCTTTTTACGTTCGTTGTATTAAAGTTTTTTATTTGCATTTTCGAAAAATTCAATTTCGCTATTAAAACGACGCTGTGAAACGTGATAAGAATTTTGACCAATTGTGGCAGATTTACGACGCTGTGCGAAGCGCGAAAAGGTCGAATTTTATTCGCGGTGCTAATTTCGATAGCGACGCCAGTGGGATAATACAAGAAAATTACATCACTTTTTTAGGCTAACGATTTTTTTTTTTTATTCTTTTTTTTTTTTTTTTTTTTTTTTTTTTTCGTTAGAACAGCTTTTTCGTTTTACGAAAAACAATTATATTAAAAACCGAAAAAAAGCTTTCGCCGCGATGGCCTTTCAGCTTAATATAATCGATAGTTCAGATAAGCCATTTTTTGAACTTTTCAAACGATTAATTCGAAAACGAATCCTTTAATTTACTGCTTATCTAATTTCTATCTGCCAGATTATTGTATACGCTTTTAAGTTGATTTTCAAAAAAAAAGCAATTAAAATGTTTTTAATCTTTTTGTACGAGATCGATAAAATATTAAACGATTTTACGTATAATACTTTTTTAAAACCTAATTTTATAATTTTTTCGAACGTTTCAAAACCAATGAAATATCGATTTCGATTTTTTTAATTAGCTTAGCAAAGCTAATTTCGAATGAATTTTTTTTCGAATTTTTTTTTTCGGAATATAAAAACTTCGAACACGTGTTTTTTAAGGCCGCTAACAACGAGCTAGCTTTTTACCGGCCTTACGACTATAAGATCGAGCTTATTGTAAATGAAAAAAAGCTGAAATACATTTTTTTGTACAAAATGTCGATCTTAGAGTTCGAGATTGTTAAAATTTATTTGCAAAATAATTTTGACAAAAGCTTTATCGAATTTTCTATCGCTTTTTTCGCTGCTTTAATGTTTTTCGCTAAAAAACCCGACGGTTTACTGCGTTTTTGTATCGATTATCGAGCTTTTAATAATGTTATTCGTAAGGATCGCTATTTTTTTTTTTTTATCGATAAGATTTTTGCTTGTTTCTCGGAAGCACGAATTTTTACGAAGCTCGATATTCGTTAAGTTTTTTATAAAATTCGAATAAACTTCGCTAATAAAAAATTAACGACGTTTCGTACGCGTTACGGCGCTTATAAATGTAAAATGCTACTTTTTAGTTTTATTAATGGATCCGCAATTTATCAACGTTATATAAACGACGTTTTTTTCGATTATTTGAACGATTTTTGTATTGTATATTTGAATAATATTTTTATTTACTCGTCCGACCTTTTGAAATACGCTATACACGTTCGCAAAATGCTTTAAAGGTTCGCTGACGCTAAATTACAGGCCGATATTCGGAAGTTTAAATTCAACGTTATTCGGATCTGTTACTTAAGCTTTATTATTTCCATTAAAAACTTAAAAATAAATTCAGAAAAGGTTTTCGTAATCGTTTATTAAAAGTTTTTTATTATTATAAAAAGTGTATAAAACTTTTTTGGTTTTTGTAATTTTTACCGACGTTTTATTCGAAATTACGGTATAATTGCAAAGCTTTTGGTTTATTTGACCAAAGCTAACGTTTTTTTTAATTTTACTTTTGAGTATCAGAAGAGTTTCGACTTTTTTATACTAGCTTTTATTATTATACCAGTTTTATAATATTATAGGCAAAACCTTTTTTGCATATTAGAAATTAACGCTTCCGACGGCGTAGTGGCTTTTGTGCTTTCGCAATTTTATAATAACGATTGGCTTTTAATCGTTTATTTTAGCAAAACCATAATTTTCGCAAAGCTGAACTACGTCGTATACGACAAAAAGATGTTCGTAATCGTAAGATTTCTAGGCAATTTTCGTGCTAAATTAATTGGCTTAGTTTATTAAATCAAAATAATTATTAATTATAAGGCCTTAAAGTATTTTATAACTTTTAAACTTTTAAACGCTCGACAAATACGCTGGGCCGAGCTTTTCGCCGACTACAACTTTTTTATTACGTATAAACCAAGTAAATACAACTTTTTGGCTAACGTATTAATACGTCGTACGAGCGAATTCGATCGCTAAAACTTTTTTAAACGCATTTAGCGCTTGCAAATCTTTTTTCGAGCCGATCAGATCGATTACCGCTTTTTAACTGAAAAACTTCGATTTTTTACGGCCTTCGAAACAGCTGTTTTTATCGTTAAAATAATTAATTTTTCTTTCGTATTTCGTGTCGTTGACCAGCTTTTTTACGCTAATCGCACAGCTAATAGCCTGATGGCCTTTCGAAAAAAAGCTGTACGAAACGCTACGAAAAAAAACGACGATAATAATACTTCGTTTCCGTATATATTTAAACGCGATCTGCTGTTATATTACGGTCGCTTAATAATTTTAAACGTCGATTACTTTCGTTTGGCTTTTATACGAAAAATGCACGATCAGATTTTTACCGCTCATTTTAGCGCTCGCAAAACTACGTAATTGCTTTCGGATTAATATTATTAGCGAAGTATAATAGCTTTCGTAAAATAATACTGTCGCAATTGCTACGTTTATCGAAAGAATTCTGTTTTAAAAAATAAGCGCTCCGGCTTTTTTTAGCTTTTTTCTGTTTTTGACCATTTTTGAAAGCACGTTATAATAAATTTTTGCAGCTTTAACAAAAACAAATACGGTTATAATAACGTGTTTGTAATAATAAATCGCTTTTTCAAATAGGCTATTTCGATTTTTTGTTATAAAAATATCGACGCTCGAAGCTTCGCTAAATTGTATATATTTCACGTGTACAAGTATTTTGGCCTTTCAAAAAGTATTATTAGCGATCGTGACCTTTAATATTAGTTTACTTTTTGGTCTGAATTAAATAAAATATTCGGTACGCAATTAAAGCTTTCGACAGCCGTTTATTTCGAAACCGACGGTCAAACCGAAATTTACAACTAATATTTGCAAAAACGCTTTCGACTTTTCGTGAATTTTTATTAAAACGATTAAAACGAATTTTTTTTAATAATGGATTTCGCTTAAATAGTTTTTTTTTACGAGAGTCTAAATGGTCTTTTATTTTTTGAAATTATATACGGTTACATTTTTTATATTAATTAAAACTGGAAGCTCGACATTTTTTTTTTTTTTAATTTCTTATATAAGCTAAACGCAAACGAAGCTCGTGCGTACGCTCGCCGTTATTACGACGCTTGGAATTTCGCTAAATCGCATTTTTAATAAGTTTACGATAAAATAAAAAAGAATGCGAATAAGTTTCGCCGCGCGATCGATTTTGATATTGGCGATTACGTATAATTCGATATGCGTTTATTTCCGACTTTCCGGCTTTTCCGTAAGTTCGACAATTTTATAAACGGTTTTTTTAAAATTGTAGCCAAAATTTTCGATAACGTTTTTAAGCTAAACCTTTCTAGTATTATAAACGTACACCCAGTTTTTCACGCTAATCGATTGCGTAAAACAGCTGACGACGCGTTTTCAAGCCAGGTTAATTCAGCTTTTAAATTTATTAATATAACTGGTAAACTTAAATACGAAGTCGAAAAATTAATCGCTTGTCGAATGCAGCGGAAGACCTTTTAGTACAAAGCTTTTTGAATAAGCTTAAATAAAAATCTTACGTAATACTTCGCGTCTGATTTTATATATATTTTTTTAAAAGTGCGCGACTTTTATTTAGCGTATAAAAAGCTTTCCGGTTTTTCTGCAAAACTTGTAGATTGGCTAAAAGCGTATTCCGAAGGTTTGGATTCGTACGATTATTTGGATAATAACGTACTAATAGATAAAAGTTCGAGGGCGCGCTTTTTTCGGACGGAGGGATAATGTAACGATTTATTCTTTTGCTATTTCGTATGTTATCTTAGCAACTACGTATAGCTGCAAACTCTCTGGTCTTTTGGTGGGTTTTTCTATCAACTGTAAAGATTATTTATATATATAAGGCTCTTTTTTTTTAGCAACCTCTGCTTTTTGCAATTGTTGATTTTAAGTGAATATCTTTGTTACAAAACCAAAGGCTCGTTTCTTATATCATGTGAACTCGGCGACCAGTTGACTGATCTCCCAGCCCTTCGACTGATTAAATCGTCATAATTTCCGCATTTCGCGAAGGATAGCTCCCGTTCAACGATCCTCCCCTCAGCAGAGCTTTTCAGCTCCTGCTACTACACCTCAACCTCCCTCCTCCCAATCTCACAGTCTTTTCGAACGTTTCAGAACCAACGAAATATCGATTTCGACCCTTTCAACCAGCTTAACAGAGCTAACTTCGAATAAACCTTCTCTCGAATTTTTTCCTCCGGAATACAAAAACTTCGAACACGTGTTTTCTAAGGCCGCCAATAACGAGCTAGCCCCTTACCGGCCCTACGATCACAAAATCGAGCTTATTATAAATAAAAAAAAGCTAAAATACACTTTTTTATACAAAATATCGATTTTAAAGCTCGAAATTATTAAAACTTATTTGCAAAATAATTTTGATAAAAGCTTTATCGAACTTTTCACCGCTCTTTTCGCTGTTCCAATACTTTTCGCTAAAAAAACCCGACGGTTTATTACGTTTCTGTATAAATTATCGAGCTTTTAATAACGTTATTCGTAAAAATCGCTACCCTTTTCTTTTATCGATAAAACCTTTGTTCGTTTTTCGAAAGCGCGAATTTTTACAAAACTCGATATTCGTCAAGCTTTTTATAAAATTCGAATAAACTCCGCTAATAAAAAACTAACGACGTTTCGTACGCGTTACAACGCTTATAAATGCAAAATGCTACCTTTTGGCCTTATTAATAAATTCGCAATTTATTAACGTTATATAAACGACGTTCTTTTCGATTATTTAAACGATTTTTGCATTGCATATTTAAATAATATTTTTATTTATTCGTCCGACTTTTTGAAACACGTTATATACGTTCGCAAAATGTTTTAAAAGCTCGCTAACGCTAAATTACAGGCCGATATTCGGAAATCTGAATTTAACGTTATTCGAATCCGTTATTGAAATTTTATTATTTCGATTAAAAATTTAAAAATAAATCCAAAGAAAATTTTCGTAATCGTCTACTGAAAACCTTCTATTATTATAAAAAATATATAAAGCTTTTTTGGTTTTTGTAACTTTTACCGACGTTTTATTCGAAACTACGATATAATTGCAAAACTTTTGATTTATTTGATTAAAACTAACGTTTTTTACAATTTTATTTCCGAATATTAAAAAAGTTTCGATTTTTTTATACTAACTTTTATTATTGCATCAGTTTTATAATATTATAGGCAAAACCTTTTTTGCTTATTAAAAACTAACGCTTCCGACGGCGTAATAGCTTTTATGCTTTCGCAATTTCATAGCGACGACTGGCTTTTAATCGCTTATTTTAGCAAAACCATAGCTTTCGCAAAGCTAAACTACGTCGTATACGATAAAAAAATGCTCGCAATCGTAAGATTTTTAAACAATTTTCGTACTAAACTAATTAATTTAGTTTATTAAATCAAAATTATTATTAATTACAAAGCTTTCAAATATTTTATAATTTTCAAATTTTTAAACGCTCGATAAGCACGCTAAGCCGAGCTTTTCGCCGATTGCAATTTTTTTATTACGTATAAATCAAGTAAATACAACTTTTTGGCTGACGCATTAACACGTCGTACGAACGAATTCGACCGCCAAAACTTTTTTAAACGCATTTAGCGCTTGCAAACTTTTTTCCGAGCCGATTAAATCGATCACCGCTTTTTAACTGAAAAACTTCGATTTTTTACGGCTTTCGAAACAGCTGTTTTTATCGTTGAAATAGCTAATCTTTTTTTCGCATTTCGTATCGTTAATCAAATTCTCTACGCTAATCGTATAATTAGCAGCCTAATAGTTTTTCGAAAAAAAGCTATACGAAACGCTACGAAAAAAAACGACGATAATAACATTTCGTTTTCGTATATATTTAAACGCGATCTGCTGTTATATCACGGTCGCTTGATAATTTCAAACGTCGATTATTTACGTTTGGCCTTTGTACGAAAAATATATAATTAAATTTTTATCGTTTATTTTAGCGCTTGCAAAATTACGCAATTGCTTTCGAACCAATACTATTAGCGAAATATAACAGCTTTCGTAAAATAATATTATCGCAACTGCCACGCTTATCGAAAAAGTTTTATTTTAAAAAATAAGCGCCCCGGCTTTTTTCAGCTTTTTTTTGTTTTTGACCATTTTTAAAAGCACGTTATAATAGATTTTTGCAATTTTAACAAAAACAAATACGATTACGATAACGTATTCGTAATAATAAATCGCTTTTCCAAGCTAATTATTTCGATCCTTTGTTATAAAAATATCGACGCTCGAAGCCTTGCCAAATTATATATATTTTATATATATAAGTATTTTGGCCTTTCAAAAAGTATTATTAGCGATCGTAGTTTTTAATATTAATTTTTTTTAATTTGAATTAAACAAAATACTCGATATATAATTAAAGATTTCGACAGCCGCTTATTCCGAAACCGATAATCAAACCGAAATTTACAATTAATATTGCAAAAACGCTTTCGATTTTTCGTAAACTTTTATTAAAACGATTAGAGCGAATTTTTCTTAATAATAAATTTCGCTTAAATAATCTTTTTTTACGAAAGTTTAAATAGCTTTTTATCTTTTGAAATTATATACGATTACGCTTTTTATATTAATTAAAACTGGAAGCTCGATACTTTTCTTTTTTTTAATTTTTTATATAAATTAAACGCAAACGAAATTCGTGCGTACGCTCGCCGCTATTACGACGTCTAGAATCTCGCCAAATCGCATTTTTAATAAATCTACGATAAAAAAAAAAATGCGAATGAATTTCGTCGCGCGATCGATTTTAACGTTGACGATTACGTATAATTCGATATGCGTTTATTTCCGACCTTCCGGCCCTTTCGCAAGCTCGACAATCTTACAAACGACCCTTTTAAAATTATAGCCAAAATTTTCGACAACGCTTTTAAACTAGACCTTTCTAATATTATAAACGTACACCCAGTTTTTCACGCTAATCGACTGCGTAAAGCAGCTGACGACGCGCTTCCAGATCAGATTAATCCAGCTTTTAAATTTATTAATATAATTAATAAACTTAAATACAAAATCGAAAAATTAATCGTTTATCGAATACAGCGAAAAACTTTTTAAATTAAAGCTTTTTGAATAAGCTTAAATAAAAATCTTACGTAATACTCCGCGTTTAATTTTATATACGCTTTTTTAAATATGCGCGATTTTTATTTAGCGTATAAAAAGCTTTTCGGTCTTTTTGCAAAACTTATAAACTAACTGAAAGCGTATTCCGAAGGTTTAAATTCGTACGATTATTTAAATAGCGACGTATTTGTTGCGCTATATTTACATTCCTTTATTTCCTTTCATTTCTTTTGTTCCAGATTTATTCTTCCTGTACGCTTTCAGTAGTTAGATGTTCCTGAAGCTCGGAAAAGCTCGTAGTCACGTGATAACGAGCTTTCTCGGAGATTAGTTTTTCCGAGCGAATAACTAAGCGAGCCCGAACCTTCCGTTTTTTGCGGAGAGTTCGCCAGTCAGACTTAGAATAATATAAGAAATATTTTATTACATATAATTTATTCGTCCCAGCCTTCGGTAAGAGTTTTTACCGACTATTCGGCTATGCACGACAGTTATAAGCCCCGGAGCCAATTAATAAGCTTCTTTCTGCAATATATACGCTAGGAGATTCGTTGGGAGCTTTTACCGGTCAATTCATTCGAATTGTTAAAAAAAATTCGTGGAAGGTTATATTTTGCAAAGTTTTTTTTATTTGGCAAAAGGCTACGAATCGATAAAAAGCTATTGAAAGTGCGAAAAGCATTAATTTTTCGATTTTTTCAATTTATAAATCTTATTTTTATTTTTTTATTTTTTTCAATCCAGTCAATCGATTTTTCATAACGAAAACGATATATCGGCTTTTACAAAAAAAGAGGTTTTTTTTTACGATCCAAAATCGTAGATCTTTTGGTTGAAAGCGTATAAATTTTATCGATCAGAAATTCTTTTTTTCGAATATACCGATTCTGACTTTTTATTTCGTTCTTTTATTAATAAACGATTATAAAAATAATTTTTATATTAATTTATCGATCAGAAAAACAAAAAGCGCTAAGCAAACTACGATCGAAAATATGCCGAATATAACGGCATAACCGAAGCAGAAAAAATCGCCGTTACGACTAGTAATTTTTCCGATAAACCTCGATCAGCCAATCTGATTTTCGACGATTTAAAAAATAAAATCGATTACTTTTTTAAAAATTATTTAAAAAAGCTTAAGAAATGGCAGGAGTACGTTACTGCCTATCAGAAATTGCTCGACTGAGTTTTTTCAATTGTAAAAACCAGTTTAATAAATTTTACAATTATTTAATCGAAAATTAACGCTATTAATAATAAAAAAGCGTACGCTATTTTTCATATTAATTTGCAAGGAAATTCGTTAATAGACGGAAGTATACGAAAGGTTAAGGATTTACATTATAAAAAAAAGTAAAAGTTATTCCAGGCACTCGTTCGTATTTTGAAAAAAAATATTGCTTCTGTATACTTTTTCGTAATTAGCTCCGTCAGATCTGACTATAAAAACACTTTTCGTAAAGCGTATAGCAAAAAGATAAATATAATCGAATAAATAAAAAAATAGCAGATCGCTTATAAAATAGCTGTCGAATATAAGATTTCTGATATAGATAGCCGCCACGCTGCCACCGATTTTCTCGACGCAATCGCCGTATATATTAATTTATAATAAGCGAACGGCAAAAAAAGGCTAAGTATTTAAAAAACGAACTTGCCGGTTTTTTTATAAAAAAGATTTTAATCGAATTAAGTTTTATAATCTTTTTTTTTTAAAACAATCGAAGATTCGATAATTCAGGCCGAAAAATCGGAGTTTTCGCTATTTTTCTTTTCGACTTTGAAAACAACGATATTTCGAAAGGTCGTGAAAAAGAAAAAGGAAAAAAAAGTAAAAAAAAAAAAGGAAAAAGGTATAATTGCCTATGCGACACTTCCAAAAAGCGCTATTTCTATTTCTTAACCGATTATAAAAAGCTTTTGTACGCAATAAATAGTCGTCGTAAAAAAAAAACTTTTTTTAATCTTTTAAATAGGCAGAAAATCGTTGAAATGCGAAAAAAGCTATTTTTCAATTATAAAAAAGCTTTAAAAGTTTTAAATAAAAAAGGTATTTAAATAATTATAATTAACAAAATCTTTGAAATCTTAATAACTAAGCCAAAACAGAATTTTAAAATCAACTTTTAAAAAAACGACCAGAAAAAGTTTTTTACCGCAATTTTCTTTTTTTTTTTGTTTTAATGCGATTAAAAAGCATTTCGGAATTAACGTTTTGGCTTTGAAACCTAATTAATATTATTTTTTAAATAAAAGTACTTTTTTTTAACAATTGTTTTAAAACCTATTTAATAAACGATAAAGACTTTTTTATCGAAGGGTTTTATAAAAAAGTTAATAATCCTATCAACCGCGTTTATGCAAATACACAAAGTCTTTTAATCGTCGAAAAAAAAAGTCGTTTAATAAAAAAGGCCTTTTGCAAAAAGAATAAAAAGCTTTGGAATATAATTTTTAACAACGTAGCGTTCGTTTTAGATTTTACTACCAATATTATTTCCGCTAATCTTTTGGCTAAAAAGAATTATTAGTTTTAAAAATCAAATAATACTTTTCGTTTTGTAAGTTTTAAAAGCTTTATTTTAAAACGTTAGTATTAAACGATCGCCGATTTTTATGTATTTAAATATATTAAAATCAATTGCTTTTTTTGTTCGTATTTCCTACGTAATAATTTAAATTTTTTAAAACGTAATTCGCCCGGCCTAATAATTTATATAATTTCGAAACGTCGTACGCGCTATAAATTTAAAAAAAGCAGCGTGTTTACGTACGATCGAAATAATAATACGCGCTTATAGCATTTTCGTTCGGGCTATTTAAATAAAAACGCGCTCGAAAAGCTGGTCGAAAACATTCGTAGAATAAAAATCAAAAGCTTAATCAAAGTGAAATACGAAAAATATGCTGTTACGTATTTAAAATAAATAATTTTAAAAGCAATATTAAAAAACAAATTTTTCAAGCTTTTTTTCGCATCGGCTAAAATTTTTACGATTATTTTAAAAATCGTAAAAAAAAATTTATAACGGCTCGACGTAAATGTTTTTTAATAAAAAACGAATATAATAAAAAGATTTGAGTTTTCGCTATTAAAACGAGAAATATAAAAATCGTTTTAAAAAACCGTTTTTAAACGTTCGACGCATAAATGAAACGCTAATACAACTTTTCCATTTGCAAAATTCGACAAAATAATAAATCGTCGGTAATTTCAAAATAAAAAAATACTATTTCGGAATATCAGAAATAAACGAAGCGCGAAGGTATCGATCTGGAATTGATTTTATTTTACGTACACCAGCTAAATAGCTCGATCGAACGAATAAAAAAAAAAAGTAATTAAGCGTTCGATAAAAATAAAAATTAAAACGGGCCTTTTAATTTTTTTTTAGTTCGAAACGATAAAAGCAGCAGCGCATTTGTATAATATATCGCCGCTCGCGAAAAAACAATTTAAATTTTCAAATAAAGTTTTGTATAGCTAATTTAAATAATATTTTCGGTACTACGATTCTGCTATTATAAAAGCGCGTACGGCCGATTTTAAACCAGATTAAAGCAAAATTTATGCGTACGAAGCTTATGCGTATTTAATAATAAAAGATCGGAAAACCATAAAACACAAAAAAAAATTAAAATTTTTCCGAAAAAATATATCGGATATTTAATTAAATATAACGCTTTTAATATTTACAAAATCTAAGTTTTTCAGCTGATGCGTATAATTACGAGCCGAAACGTAATATTTAACGAGTCTAAGTTTTATTTTTCGAAAGGTAAAAATCCAAATTTTATAATTAAATTAAAGTTTTAAAAAACCGTGGAATTTATCGAAAACGCGAAAAACGAAAAAGCTCAGGACGCTGAATATTAAATATTAGCGAACGGTTTTAATAGCGGCGCAGATCAGCAAAATTCGATATGCTAAAAAAAAAAAAATATAAAAAAAAAGCTATTATTATAAAACGAACAATTTTCAAACTTTATAAAAAAAAATAGAAGTTTTTTTTTATCGGAGCCGCTATCAGAACCAAAACCGATTTCAAACCTTTTTGATAGATTTTTAAAACCTACGATGGAAAAAAATTTTTTTTAATACTAATAAATTTAAATATTTCAAAAAATAAAGCCAAATCTTCGAAAATAATAAATTTAATAAAAGTCGAAGCGATCGAACTTTTTTTTACGATCGATTTAAACGTTTAAAGCTCGGAAGTAATAATCTTTTATAAAAGCTTTTTCGATAAAACTATTACCGACCAGTTTTAATTTTTAAAATTAATTATTAATCGAAAATATGCAAAATATATCCGAAACATTTTAATCGACGCGATAAAAGCGTTAAAAAGTTATAAAAATTCAAAAAAAAATAACAAATTAACAAAACTTATTATTACAAAACAAAATAAAACAAAGTAAAGCTTTAAAAAATCTTTCGGCGCGGGCATAAAAATGGCTTTATACGAGGAAGCGCGCAATTCAATTTTTTAAATTATAATTAAAAACTATCGCCCGGCAAATTAAACGCTAAATCGATTTAAAATAAAACAGCTATTTAAACGCTTGCTTTTAAAAGCTTTTCTAAAGCTGACTATTAAAAAAGAAATATTATTTAAAAAAAGTAAAAAAAACAAATCGAAGTTTCCGATAAGCGATAAAAAGCAGCTGATTTCAGAAATTGCCAAATAAAATCGTACAAACTTTATTTTATACTAGCCGGATAAACCGGAAGTATACGCCACGGTATGCGAAATTTTTTAATTAATAATTTTATTTATTAAATAACAAATCGACGAATTCGTTTATACGTTTTAAATAAACGAGCCGATTTAAATAAATAAAAAAGATTTTCAGGCTGTTTACGCAGTAATAGCGGCTTCGATAAAAAAAAAATCGATAAAAAACATTTAATTTTCCGATCAAAAACAATATCGGAATAATTTATCGAAATTTTTAAAAAACTAAAACGAATTAAAAAACTATTAAATAAAAAAGCAATTTAAAAAAAAAGCAAAAACCGAAATTAAAAACTTAAAAATCAAAAAATGCTAATGAATTATTAAAAAAAATAAAATTATAAAATTTATTTTATTTAAATAGGTTTATATACAAAACAAATAATTCAGGCGAATTGCAGCGATGCAAATCGAAATTAGTCGTAAGAAAAGATTTCTAAAACGAAGCTTTAATTTTTTTTATATACGCAATTATATTCGCAGCCCGTTTTTTCCGAACGGTTATAACGCTAGCGGCTTATTTCGATCTGAAAATTAAGCAATTCGACGTAGTTAATATATTCGTTAATACAAAACGAAACTTCAAAAATAAATCAATTACGTATTATTTATCTGATAAATTTAAATAATCAGGTATAATAATATAGCTAAACCGAGCTTTATATAAATTAAGAAATTTTTCAGTTTTATAATACGGCGAATTCGCTAATATTTTAAAAAAGCTAAAGCTCGAACTAATAAACGAAAAGCTTTATATATTCGTGTCGTGTATAGCTGAATAGTCGGTAGGAACCCTTACCGGAGGATGGAACGGATGAATTGTATGCAGTAAGATGTTACTTGTATTGTTCTAAGTCTGACTGGCGAGCTTTCCGCAGAAGACGGAAGGTTCGGGCTCGCTTAGTCAGTCGCTCGGAAAAACTAGTCTCCGAGGAGGCTCGTTATTACGTGACTACGAGCTTTTCCGAGCTCCAGGAACATTTAATTACTGAAAGCGTACAGGAAGAATGAATCTGGAATAAAAGAAATAAAAAAAAATAAAAAAATGTAAATATAGCGTAATATATTTTTTAGCTGATTGCTAATCCGGCGATCAATTATTTTCAAAGCGCGAAAAGGTCTTTTTGTCGTCCGAATGCGGCCGTAACGCGATATTGCAACATTTATATAGCTTGTTTACATTTTTTATTATTGCGAAGCGTAAATAAGGCCAATTTAGCTTAAATAAGAGTTTCGTCGCTTTTGAAAACTTTAACTTTTTTATTTCCCTATCAGTTTTCTAATAAATTCAGGTTTTATTATTTTAATTAAAAACATCGATATAGCTTTTCTTATATTTAAAAAAAGTCGTCCGCGTAATTTCACGCGACCAGTTGGCTTAGCTTTTCGAACTTCCAGTCTTCGGCGCTTGCGTAATCGAAGTTTTGCGAAGTCTATTTTGCGCAATCAGTCGGCTTTTTCGGCCAATTCGTTTTTTTTTGACTTTTTCGAAAGGGGCGACCTTTTCGATATTTCGTTTTTGGACGGTTTTTTCGAAGATTTATATTTGCCTGGCTTCGAAAATGCCGATATAACGCTTAGAAATAGAAGAAACGCTGCTGGCGGTGAAGAAGCTACTGGCGGTGGTTTCGGTTCTGATAATATTCCCGGGGAAGGAGGGCAAAACATTGGCGCCCTTAGAAAGGGAGCGGCCGAAGGTTATCAGAGCGAAGAAACTGAAGATAAAAATAACGACGATAGTCGTTTTTTAAAACGCGCTCGCATTAGAGCCAGGAAGCCTGCCATTCCTGGGCCTTTTAATCCTACTTTTTGTATAATCTGTGTTGTTCGCGAAGCAATTGGAAACCTAGATTACGATTGCTTATCGAATCTGGCTGAAGCTTATTGCTGTCGGTGCTACGCAACCAGCATATCGTACATTTCGGCCGACGCGAACGTTTTGGCTGCGTGGTTTTCCGTTTTTAAAACTTGGATTAACAAAATTACTGAAGCGGTCAGTTTTATCGAAAAAACTTTGTCGTTTCTGCTGATCGATTTTTAGAATATAACGGTTATTTTCTATTCTACGATTAAAACGGTTTTAAAAATGCAAAAAAGTAAGTTTTTAAATCGATCGTAATTCAGGAGCAAAATTAATAAACACAGAGCGTATTATTAACGCGAAGCTCGCCGCGGCTCGTAGGGTTTTTTAAACTTCTGCTTCTGCTTCTCGAATAGAAATTTTTATTTCTGCTCCACGTGCTGGCGAAATAGGGCCTGGCCACGACCCATCAGAAAATGCTCCCGTTTTTGAAAGTTTAGAAAGGAATCTCGCGGCGATTTTTTTGCCAAACGTTTCTGATTTTTAGCCTGATGGAATTTCGCAAAAAAAAAGAAATATTCCGGCCGTATAACCGGCGGCAGCTGTTTTTAAAAAAGTTATCGGGGGGTTTATTTCAAATCTGACTGTCGCGAAGCGTCGGGCGCGGATTATTGTTTTGGCGGATTATATTTTTGACTTTTTGCAAAACTGAGCGGTTTGGTTTTAAGTTTTTGAGTTTGCGAAAAGTTCGGATTTCTTTTAATTGGAAAGTGGTTTTGCTGTGTTTTAAGTTTTAATAAAAATCTGTTTAAATAAATATACGCCTGCAAAATGCAAGCTTTTCAGCTCGATTGGTCGAGCTTTTCGATAAGGCTTCGAAAATCTCGTAGATTAAAAAATTTAACGAAACTTTTGTATTTTTGTCGGGTCAGATTCTTGGTGAAACCGTTTGCGTGTATTTTTATTTATTAAAAGATATATGATTTTAAACTTTCCATTTTAATATTTTTAGCGAATTTATATATTGCTTATATCGACGTGGCGGAGCTTCGTAAAGATTTTCTTTTTGTTTTTTACGATTAATTTGATCGTTTGCTGATTATCGCAATATACGTTTTATTTAGGAATAATATCGAATCGAAGCTTTTTAAAAAAACGTTAAAATGCTATTATCTTTTTTACGGTCGCCATACAAATAAGTAGCTCCGCTTTAATAAAAAAAGTGATGATTGTGTTTTATCGTACAGCTTTTTACAAAATAGCATTTTCGAAAAAAAAAAAAATATAATTCTGAAAGGATTTCCGAGTTTCTGGGTCGTCGGCGAAAAAGGCGTCGGTAGAAATTATTAATTGGTTTTTCCGCTTTTTCCGACTGTAAACGATTTTTAGAAATTTTGTTTTATAGAAATATCGAAGCGTTTAATTGGCTGCTTCGAAATGTTGGAGATTTGGATTGGTAAAAAAATAAAAAAGCTGAAAGATTGCGAAGGCCACGTCGGATCGAAGCATAATGGCCGTATATAAAATTAAACCGATTTTTTTTTAATACTTTTTGATTTGCGGAGACGTGGTTACGCCTGGGTTTTTAACAAATTCGCAGGTTGGAAGAGGCGTGCTTAGAAAGCGCTTTTTGCATATATTAAATTTCGTAGCGATTTTTTCGATATACGAGTCGTAGAGCAAAAAGACTTTTTTTTTTTTGTTTGTTTCGTAGAATACGGATTTCGAAAAAGTAGTCCAGATTTTTTATGCTTATAAGCTCGTAGGTTTTTTTCAGACCGAAAATAATTTCGTCGGCTTTTAACGAATAGGAGGCGTGGTATAAAATTTAAATATCGTCGACGTAAAACGCCACGTATACGCTTCGCATCTCGTTAGCGAATATACAAGGCTTTTCGCTTATTGGTTCGAGCTTCAACTTTTTTAAAGTATTGGTAAATTCGCCGTATTACAAAATTGAAAAGTTTTTTAATTTATACAAAGCTCGGTTTAATTATACCATTATATTTGATTATTTAAATTTATCAGGCAGATAGTACGTAATTGATTCACTTTTGGAATTTCGTTTTGCATTAACGAAAGCATTAACTATATCGAATTGCTTAATTTCTAGGTCGAAATAAGCCGTCAGCGTTATAACCGTTCGGAAAAAACGGGCTGCGAATATAGCTGCGTATATAAAAAAGATTAAAACTTCGTTTTAAAAGTTTTTTTTCACGACTAATTTCGATTTGCATCGTTGCAACTCGCCTAAGCTATTCGTTTTGTATATAAAAATTTATTTAAATGGAATAAACTTTATAGTTTTATCTTTTTTAATAATCTTTCAGCATTTTCTGGTTTTTAAGTTTTTAATCTCGGTTTTTGCTCCTTTTTTAAATTGCTTTTTTATTTGGTGGTTTTTTAATTCGTTTCAGTTTTTTAGAACTTTCGGAAGGTTATTCCGATGTTGTTTTTGGTCGAAAGGTTAAATGTTTTTTACCGACTTTTTTTTTATCGAAGCCGCTATTATTGCGTAGACAGCTTAAAAGTTTTTTCTATTTATCTGAATCGGCTTGTTTATTTAAAACGTATAAACGAATTCGTCGATTTGTTGTTTAATAAATAGAGCCATTGGTTAAAAGATTTCGTATACCGTGGCGTACATTTCCGGTTTATCCGGCCAGTATGAAATAGAATTTATACGATTTCGTTTGACAGTTTTTAAAATCAGTTGCTTTTTATCGCTTATCGGAAACTTCGATTTGTTTTTTTTATTTTTTTTGAATAATGCTTTTTTTTTAATAGTCAGCTTTGGAAAAGCTTCCAAAAGCAAGCGTTTAGATAGCTGTTTTATTTTAAATCGATTTGGCGTCTGATTTGCCGGGCGATAGTTTTTAATTATAATTTAAAAAATTAAATTGCGCGTTTTCTTATATAAGGCTATTTTTATGCCCGCGCCGAAAAACTTTTTAAAGTTTTGCTCTGTTTTATCCTGTTTTACAATAATAAGTTTTGCTAGTTTATTACTTTTTTTTGGATTTCTATGATTTTTTAACGCTTTTATCGCGTCGGTTAAAGTATTTCGAATATGCTTTGCATATTTTCGATTGATAATTAATTTTAAAAATTAAAACTGGTCGGTAATAGCTTTATCGAAAGGGCTTTTATAAAAGATTATTATTTTCGAGCTCTGGACGTTTGAATCGACCGTAAAAAAAGGCTCGATCGCTTCGACCTTTATTAGGTTTTTTATCCCCGAGGATTTGGCTTTTTTTAAAATGTTTAAATTTATTAATATTAAAATATTCTTTTTCTTTACCGTAAGCCTTGAAAGTCCACTAGAAGGGCCTGAAATCGGTTCTGGTTTTAATGGCGGCTCCGATGGAAAAGGACTTTTATTTCTTTTTATAAAATCTGGAAGTTGTTCGTTTTGTAATAATAGCTTTTTTTTTATATCATTTCCTTTTTAGCACACCGAGTTTTGCTAATTTGCGCCGCTATTAAAACCGTCCGCTAATATCTGATACTTAGCGTTTTAAGCTTTTTCGTCCTCCGCGTTTTCGATAAATTTCACGGTTTTTTAAAGCTTTAGTCTAGTTATAGGATTTGAATTTTCAGCTTCCGAAAAGTAAAACTTGGACTCGTTAAATACTACGTTTCGGCTCGTAATCATACGCATCAGCTGAAACATCTAGATTTTGTAAATATTAAAAGCGTTATATTTAATCAAATATCCGATGTATTTTTTCGGAAAAATCTTAAATTTTTTTTTATGTTTTATAGCCTTCCGATTTTTTATTATTAAATACGCACGAGCTTCGTACGCATAAACTTTGCTCCAGTTTGGTCTGAGATCGGCCGTACGCGCCTTTATAATGGCAGGGTCGTAGTACCGAAAATATTACTTAAACCAGTTGTGCAGAATTTTATTTAAAAACTTAAATTGTTTTTTAATAAGCGGCGATATATTATATAAATGCGCTGCTGCTTTTATTATTTCGGGCCAAAAGAAGGTTAAAAATCCCGCCTTAATTTTTATTTTTATCGAACGCTTAATTACTTTTTTTTCTGCTTGTTCGATCGAGCCGTTTGGCTGGTGCACGTAAAATAAAATTAATTCCAGATCGATACTTTCGCGCTCCGTTTATTTTTGGTATTTCGAAATAATGTTTTTTTTTGTTTTGAAATTACCGACGACTCGTTATTTTATCGAATTTTGCAAATGGAAAGGTTGTATTAGCGTTTTATTTATACGTCGAATATCTGGAAACGGTTTAGAACGACTTTTATATTTCTCGTTTTGATAGCGGAGACCTAAATCTTTTTATTATATTCGTTTTTTATTAGAAATATTTACGTCGAGCCGTTGTAGGCTTTTCTACGATTTTTGGGATAGTCGTAAAAATCTTAACCGATGCAAAAGAAAAGTCTGGGAGATTTGTTTTCTGATATTGCTTTTAAAATTATTTGTTTTGAATGCGTAATAGTATATTTTTCGCATTCCATTTTAATTAAGCCTTTGATTTTTATTCTACGAATGTTTTCGACCAGCTTTTCGAGCGCGTTTTTATTTAAATAGCCCGAACGAAGATGTTATAAGCGCGCATCGTTATTCCGATCGTACGTAAACACGTTGCTTTTTTTAAACTTATAGCGCGTACGACGTTTCGGAATTATATAAATTATCAGGCCGGGCGAATCACGTTTTAAAAAATGCAAATTATCACGTGGAAAATGCGAACAAAAAAAGCAATTGATTTTGATATATTTAAATATATAAAAATCGGCGATCGTTTGATATTAACGTTTTAAAATAAAGCTTTCAAAACTCTTAGAACGAAAAGTATTGTCTGACCTTTGGAATTAGTAACTTTTTTTAACCAAAAAACTAGCGGAAATAATATTAATGGTAAAATCTGGAACGAACGCTACGTTGTTAAAAACCATATCCTAAAGCTTTTTATTTTTTTTGCGAAAGGCCCTTTTTATTAAACGATTTTTTTTTCCGACGATTGAAAAACTTTGTATGCCTGCATGGACGCTATTAATAGGGTTATCAATTTTCTTATAAAACCTTTCGATAAAAAAAGTTTTTGTCGTTTATTAAATAGATTTCAGAATAATTATTAAAAAAAGTATTTTTATTTAAAAAATAATATTGACCAGGTTTTAAAACCAAAACGTTAATTCCGAAATGCTTCTTGATCGTATCAGAGCAAAAAAAACAGAAAGTTGCGGTAAAAGACTTTTCCTGGTCGTTTTTAAAAGTTAACTTTGGAATTTGTTTTGGCTTGGTTATTAGAATTTTAAGGATTTTGTTAATTGCGACTATTTGAATACCTTTTTTATTCAGAGTTTTTAAAGCCTTTTTATAATTGGAAAATAACTCTTTTCGCATTTCAGCGATCTTCTGCCTGTCTAAAAGGTTGGAAAGAATTTTTTTTTTACGACGATTATTTATTACGTACAAAAGCTTTTTACAATCGGTTGGAGGATAGAAATAGCGCTTTTTGAAAATGTCGTATAAGCAGTTATATTTTTTTCCTTTTTTTTTTTTGCTTTTTTTTTTTTTTTTTTTCACGACTTTTCGAAATATCGTTGTTTTTAGAATCGAGAAGGAAAGTGGCGAAAACTCCGATTTTTCGGTTTGAATTGTCGAATCCTCGGTTGTTTTTAAAGGAAGAAATTATAAAGCTTAGTTCGATTAAAGTTTTTTTTATAGGAAGGCCAGCAAATTCGTTTTTCAAATATTTAGTTTTTTTGCCGTTCGCCTATTATGAATTAATGTATGCGGCGATTGCGTCGAAAAAATCGGTGGCAGCGTGGCGGCTATTTATATCAGAAATCTTGTATTCGACAGCTGTTTTATAAGCGGTTTATTATTTTTTTATTTATTCGGTTATATTTACTTTTCCGTTGTACGCTTTGCGGAGAATGTTTTTGTAGTCAGATCTGACGGAGCTAACCACGGAAAAGTATGCAGGGGCAATATTTTTTTTTAGAATACGAACGAGTGCTTAGAATGATTTCTGTTTTTTTTTATGGTGTGGATTTTTGACCTTTCGTATATTTCTATTTATTAACGAATCTTTTTGCAGGTCAGTATGGAAAGTGGCGTACGTTTTTTTATTATTAGTAGCGTTGATTTTCGATTAAGCGATTGCAAAATTTATTAAACTGGTTTCCACAGTTGAAAAGATTCAGTCGAGCAACTTTTAGTAGGTAATAACGTATTTCTGCTATTTTTTAAGCTTTTTTAAATAGTTTTTGGAAAGATAATCGATTTTATTTTTCAAATCGTCGAAGGTTAGATTGGCTGGTCGAGGCCTGTCGAAGGGGTTATTAGTCGTAACGGCGGCCTTTTTTGCCTCGGTTATGCTATTGTATTCGGCGCATTTTCTGTCGTAGTCTGCTTGGCGCTCTTTGTTTTTCTGATCGATAAACTAATATAGCGATTATTTTTATAATCGTTTATTAATAAAAAAGCGAAATAAAAGGTCAGGATCGGTGTAATCGAAAAAAAGAATTTTTAATCGGTAAAATTTGTACGCTTTTAACCAGAAGATCTACGATTTTGGGTCGTAGAAAACCTCTTTTTTCGTAGGGGCCGATATATTTATTTTCGTTATAAAAAATCGATTGATTGGGTTGAAAAAAGTAGAAAAATAAAAATAAGATTTATAAATTAAGAAAATCGAAAAATTAATGCTTTCCGCATTTTTAATAACTTTTTATCGATTCGTAGCTTTTTACCAAATAAAAAAAACTTTGCAAAATATAACTTCTTACGAATATCTTTTAATAATTCGAATAAATTGACCGGTAAAAGCTCCCAACGAGTCTTCTAGCGTATATATTACAGAAAAAAGCTTATTAATTGGCTCCGGGGCTTATAATTGTCGTGTATAATTGAATAGTCGATAGGAACCTTTACCGAAGGATGGAACGGATAAATTGTATGCAGTAAAATATTACTTGTATTATTCTAAGTCTGATTGGCGAGCTTTCCGCAAAAGACGGAAGGTTCGGGCTCGCTTAGTCAGTCGCTCGGAAAAACTAGTCTCCGAAGAGGCTCGTTATTACGTGACTACGAGCCTTTCCGAGCTCCAGGAACATCTAACTACTGAAAGCGTACAGGAAGAATGAATCTGGAACAAAAGAAATGAAAGAAAATAAAGAAATATAAATATAGCGCAACAATTCGTTAACGAAGTACGAAGCGTATACGTAGCGTTTTACGTCGACGATATTTAAGTTTTATACCACGCTTTTTATTCGTTAAAAGCCGACGAAATCATTTTCGGTTTAAAAAAACCCTACGAGTTTATAAATATAAGAAATCTAAATTATTTTTTCGAAATCCGTATTTTACGAAATAAACAAAAAAAAAAAGTTTTTTTATTTTACGATTCGTATATCGAGAAAATTGTTACGAAGTTTGATATATGCAAAAAGCGCTTTTTAAATACGCCTTTTTTAATTTGCGAATTTATTAAAAACCCAAGCGTAGCTACGCTTTCGCAAATTAAAAAATATTAAAAAAAAAGTCGGTTTAATTTTGTATACGATTATTATGCTTCGACCCGACGTGACTTTCGCAGTTTTTTAGCTTTTTTACTTTTTTACCAATTTAAGTTTTTAATATTTCGAGGCAGTTAATTAAACGTTTTAATATTTTTATAAAACGAGGTTTTTAAAAATTGTTTATAATCGTGAAAAGCGGAAAAACCAATTGATAATTTTTACTAACGCTTTTTTCGCCGACGATTTAAAAATTCGGAAATTTTTTCAGAGTTATATATTTTTTTTTTTTCGGAAATGTTATTTTGTAAAAAGCTATACGACAAAACACAATTATTTTTTTTTTATTAAAACGGAATTATTCGCTTATATAACGATTGTAAAAAAAATAATAGCATTTTAACGTTTTTTTAAAAAGCTTCGATTCGATATTATTTTTAAATAAAACGTATATTACGATAATTAGCAAACGATTAAATTAATCGTAAAAAACAAAAAGAAAATTTTTACGAAGCTTTGCTACGTCGATATAAATAATATATAAATTCGCTAAAAATATTAAAATAAAAAGTTTAAAATTATATATTTTTTAATAAATAAAATGCACGCAAACGGTTTTATTAAAAATCTAATTCGATAAAAGCACGAAAATTTCGTTAAACTTTTTAATCTACGGGATTTTCGGAATCTTGTCGAAAAGCTCGATTAATCGAGCTAAAAAGCTTGTATTTTATAAACGTATATTTATTTAAATAAATTTTCATTAAAATTTAAAACGCAGCAAAAACTATTTTCTAACTAGAAAAAATTCGAATTTTTCGCAAATTTAAAAACCCAAAATCAAACCGCTTAGTTTTGCAAAAAGTTAAAAATATAATTTGTTAAAATAATAATCCGCGCCCGACGCTTCGCGATAATCAGGCCTAAAATAAATCTTACGATAAGCTTTCCAAATACAGCTGCCGCCGGCTATGCAATCGAAACATTTTTTTTTTTGCGAAACTTTATTAGACTAAAAATCAAAAACGTTCGGTAAAAAAGTCGCCGCGAAGTTTCTTTTTAAATTTCTAAAAACGAAAGCATTCGCTAATAGGTCGTGGTCAGGCCCTATTCCGCCAGCACGTAGAGCAGGCGTAAGAATTTTTATTCGAAAAACAAAAAGCTAAAAAACCTTACGAGCCGCGGCGAGCTTCGCGTTAATAATACGTTTTATAATTATTAATTTTGCTTTTAAATTACGATCGATTTAAAAGCTTATTTTTTTATATTTTTAAAGCCGCTTTAATCGTAAAATAAAAAAAAACCGTTATATTTTATAAATCGATTAGCAAAAAAAAACGATAAAGTTTTTCGATATAATTAACCGCGTTAATAATTTTATTTATCCGAGTTTTAAAAACGAAAGATTACGCAGTTATAACGTTCGCGTCGGCTAAAAATACACGACGTGTTAATTGCGTAGCACCGATAGCAACGAATTTCAGCCAAACTCGATAAATATTCGTAATTTAAGTTTTCAATTGCTTCGCGAGCAATATAAGTTATATAAAAAATAAAATTAAAAAGCTTAGAAATAACAGGCTTTTTGGCTTTAATGCGAGCGCGTTTTAAAAAACGATTATCGTCGTTATTTTTATTTTTATTTTTTTTTTCGCTTTAATAATTTTCGGCCGCTTTTTTTTTTAAAAGCGCTAGCGTTCTGCTTTTCCTTTTCGAAAATGCTATCAGGATCGAAATCACCGCTAATAGCTTTTCCACCGCCAACAGCGTTTCCGCCATTTTTTCCAAGCGTTATATCGGCATTTTCGAGGCTAAATAAATATAAATCTTCGAAAAAACCTTTTAAAAACGAAATATCGAAAAAATCGTTTTTTTTTCGAAAAAGTTAAAAAAAAAAGAATTGGCCGAAAAAGCCGATTAATTACGCAAAATAGATTTCGTAAAACTCCGATTACGTAAGCGCCGAAGATTGGAAATCCGAAAAACTGGGCCAATTGATCGCGTAAAGCTACGCGAACGATTTTTTTTAAGTATAAAAAAAGCTATATCGATGTTTTTAATTAAAATAATAAAATCTGAATTTATTAGAAAATTAATAAAAAAATAAAAAAATTAAAGTTTTCAAAAGCGACGAAACGCTTATTTAAATTATATTAGCTTTATTTACGCTTCGCAATAATAAAAAATATAAACAAATTATATAAATATTATAATATCGCGTTACGGCCGCATTCGGACGACAAAAGGATTTTCCCGCGCTTTAAAAATAGCTAATCATCGAATTAATAATCAGCTAAACAATATATTGCGTTATATTTATATTTTTTTATTTTCTTTTATTTCTTTTGTTTCAAATTTATTTTTTTTGTACGCTTTTAATAATTAAATATTTCTGAAGCTCGGAAAAGCTCGTAGTTACGTAATAACGAGCCTTTTCGAAAACTAGTTTTTCCGAGCGAATAACTAAGCGAGCCCGAACCTTTCGTTTTCTGCGGAAAGCTCGCCAATCAGACTTAGAACAATATAAGAAACATTTTACTGCATATAATTCATCCGTCCCAGCCTCCGGTAAGGGTTCCTACCGACTATTCGGCTATGCACGACAGTATTTATAAATAAAAGCTCGAAAGCGCGATTTTTCGAACGAAGGAATAATATAACGATTCACTTTTTTGCTATTTCTCGTATTACTTCAGCAATTACGTATAGCTGCAAGTTTCCTGGTCTTTTAATAAATATTTTATCAATTATGGAAATTATTCATATATATAAAGCTTTCTTTTTTTAGCAACCCTTGCCTTTTGCAGTTATTAATTTTAAATAAATATTTTTATTACAAAACCAAAAGCTCGTTTCTTATACCATATGAACACGGCGACCAGTTGACTGATTTCCCAGCCCTCCGACTGATTAAATCGTCACACTAATCAGTCGGAAAGCTGGAAGATCAGTCAACTGGTCGCCGTGTTTATATAATATAAAAAACGAGCCTTTGGTTTTGTAACAAAAATATTCACTTAGAATCAATAATTGCAAAAAGCAGAAATGCTAAAAGAGAAATGTTTTATTTATATAAATAATTTTTACAATTAATAAAAGATCCACCACAAAACCAAAAAGCTTGCGTTTATACGTAATTGCTAAAGTAACACGAAAAATAACAAAAAAAAAATCGTTATATTATTTTCCCGTCCGAAAAAGGCGCGCCCTCGAGCTTTTATCTATCAGCACGTCGCTATTTAAATAATCGTACGAATTTAAATTTTCGGAATACGCTTTTAGCCAGTTTATAAGTTTTGCAAAAAAACCGGGAAGTTTTTTATACGCCAAATAAAATTCGCGCATTTTCAAAAAAGCGTATATAAAATCAAACGCGAAGTATTACGTAAGATTTTTATTTAAGCTTATTTGAAAAGCTTTATACTAAAAGGTTTTCCGCTGCATTCGATAAGCGATTAATTTCTCGATTTCGTATTAAACTTATTAATTATATTAATAAATTTAAAAGCTATATTAACCTGACCTGAAAGCGCGTCGTCAGCTGCTTTACGCAGTCGATTAGCGTAAAAAACTGGATATACGTTTATAATACTAAAAAAGTCTAATTTGAAAGCGTTATCGAAAATTTTAGTTTTAATTTTAAAAAAGCCGTTTATAAAATTATCGAGTTTGCGAAAAGGCCGGAAGATCGGAAATAAACGCATATCGAGCTATACGTAATCGCCAACGTTAAAATCGATCACGCGGCGAAATTTATTCGCATTTTTTATTATTTTATCGTAGGCTTATTAAAAATGCGATTTAGCGAGGTTCCAAGCGTTTTAATAGCGGCGAACGTACGCACTGTAAAACGGTGATACTTTGTATTGATGGGATTTGGTAGATTTAGCTATGGACGAGGCATGGACCCCTCCGAGACCCCCTGCTACTGATTATTTTCAACAGGTATACAAGGAAAGCATTCCCTTAGATAATATTATAAGTACGCAGTTTAATTTATATTTTTATTTATTTTTCTTTTTTTTTTTCGGTCTTTTCTAGGGATTTCCTAGATTATTTTACTCACCGATATATGCCGGTATCAGTTTGGTTTTCTTATTTACTTTTATATTTGGTAATTTACGCAAGGATTTAAACTTCGGTGTTTCGTTTTTATATATTCGCCGATGCATTTTTTAAATTCGCAGTTAAAATCGATTTCGATATTTCGCTATTACGGCTTAAAAGATTTTTTATATGGTGTTATTCGCAGCTGTATTATATAAAAGATTTTTAATGGTTTTTTTTATTTTGCGCATAATTATTAAATTATATAAATGTAATATATTTTAAAAACGTCTGAAATTACGGTTAGATAATTTTAAATCGTGCGGAATTCAAAGCTCGAAAATCGCTTTTTTGTTTAAGAATAACAAATCGAATATTGGTTCGTACGCTTCGATCGCTGCGCTCGGCCTTTTTGAATTAAATCTTTTTTAATTAAACGCTTAGCGAGAATTTAACCTTTTGATTTTGCGCTTTGTGATTATAATAATTACAATTTGCGGCTTTTTATTAGAAATAGTAAGGAAATGGCTGTACGTGCATTAGTTTAAGCCACGGAATATCGAAACCGTGAATTATATAGCAATATTATATTAATTTAATTAATTTACTAAAAAACAAATTTTTTAATATATTATTTACATGTCTGGACGCAATTTTATTTTATTTAATTTTTTTTAGAAAATACAAAAACTTTTTTGATAGCTTTTCTATTAAAAACGATTTTTTTTATATTAAAAACTTTTAATTTGCAATTTTGGAAAACATTTATTTATTTAATTTAAATTTTACTAATATTTTTATTAATATTATAGATAACGACGCTTTTCGGTTTCTTATACGAGGCCGCATGCCTTTTTCTGGCTCCTTTGGTGCATTTTTATTTAGTGGCGCCAACGTTACCGATTTTATCGAAAAATATAAAAAAATTTATAAAAATTTCGGAGTTTTTAAGATTGAGATATTCGATAAACTTTTTCGCTATTATAATTTAATTACTAAAAATATTATTAAGTCGATGAATGAATAGAAAGCTATTAGGGCTCGAGACTGGCGTAAGTTAATTAAAGTTTTGAAATCGGAATTCCGAAACTACGATCGTTAGCAAATTCGCGAAATTATTGCTTTTTTTAAACAGTTTGTTATAATAATTCGTTAAGCTAAAAAATTTAAGGTTTATTGTCGTATTTATACGAGAGTTTTTAACGTTTTCGTTAATAAGAAGGTTTTAAGCGAAATTGAGCAAGAAAAATTGTTTTTACTTAGCTTTTCAATTAGCATTCGTAATAAAATTATTAAATATTTTTAAATTAATAAACAAAACTTTAAAACTTTCGATTAGTATTTCAAATTTGTGAAGTTCGTTTTTAAATAAGATTAAAGCGAACGTATTATTAAAGCTATAAATTAAAAAAAATCTTTTTTTCTTATTTATAAAAAAGACGTAGAAGCTTTAATGCAAAAATATGCCCAGCTACTAAAAGTTACCGAAATCGCTAAAAAACAATTTGTTATTATATTATTTAATCGTTTTGCAAAGCTTATTAGCTTGGAAAAGCTTAATAAGAATATCGAAACTTTTATATTAAAATTTATCGATATTAAAATTTAAAAATTGCAAAACAAAATCGAGGGTTTTATATAATAATAAAAAAAACTTTTTTACGTTAATTCGGATAATAAAAACGATTAAAATAGCTTTTATAATAATTATTTTTTTTAAAATATGCGAAGCGATCAGCTTCGCTAAGCTATCGTAGAAGTAATAGCTGCTTAATAGCAATTTTTTCGTACTAGCGATTAAAATCAGCGAAATATTAATTATAATAACGATTATTAAAAAAGAAAAGGAAATTAACGCGGAAATCAAAATCGCGGTTATTCAAATAATAAAAGTAATTAATAAAACAAATTCCGTGGCTTTAAATACGGGTTTTGTGACAACAGAAAAATTTACTGCGAAAAACCTTATATTCGTTCAGAATGTAAAACGTTTAATTTTTATATAAATAATGAAATCTGTTATATTAATAAATATAAGGCAATTTGTTTCGGATCGGTGAAAGCAGAAATAAGCTTTTTTAACAAAGCTAAAAATTAAAGCTAATTAAATACTATTCGTTTAAAAATAAAAAATACGAAATGGAACGACTGCTTGGAAAACAGAAAAAATGCGAAAACGATTTTTATTAATAAAATTTTTTTTTTTCGAAAGCGTATTAATTAAAAAGAAAACTTTTATTTTAACTATAAATAAAATTTAAGTATATAAATAAAAAACAAATATATATATTACTAATGCAATTATCGTATTTGCAAATATTATAATTGCATAATTAAGCTAGCGAATCACAAAAAAGCAAAATGCTTTTGTTTTATTCGCTAAACCGATTAGTATGAAAAAAAACGTTAAAATCGAAAAAAAAAAAGATTTTGAAATTCGAAAAAAAAACCGATAAAATTATCAAAAAAACGCTTATAATAAAAAAATCAACGACGATATAAAAAATATCGATACCGATATTCCGGTTTAATTTATTCAGAAAATACTAGCTTTTAAACGCTTATTATTAATGCGAAGCGAAAAATGAATCGACAATTATATTAGTTTCGAAGCCGTCGACGAAATTATTAAAAGAATTATAAAACAAAAAATTAAATTGAAATTTAGCGATTTATTTAATATAAAAGGAAAATTCGATAAAATTATTAATAAACAAATTTCTGTATTAAAAAGAAACGAAAGAATTAAGATTATTCGAAGAGAAAACGATTTTAAATTAAAGAAAAATCAAAAGAAAATTTATAACACCGCGGTTAATTTAGCCGATAAAAAGAAATTTTCGGAAAAAATCAGCTTTTTGACTTTTGTTATAAAAATTCAAAAGTTAAAACGACGAAATTATTTTTATACGGTTATAAAAGCGTTAAAAATAAAAATAATATTTAAACAAAATACAACCGCTTTCGCTTTATTCGATAATAAAGCCGAAGTTAATTGCATAAATTAGAAAATAGCCGAAATTAATAATATTTCGATTATTATCGATAAACGAATGATTTATACGATCGTTAATAAAAATATTATTAAATTCGATAAAATTATACGAAACGTTAAAATCGACGTTAAAAATATTATTATTTATAAAAACTTTTTGATAATAAAAAAATGCTTTTATTTTATTATTTTTGAAATGCTTTGAATTTTAAAAAGTCTCGTCAGTTTTAAATATATCGAGAACGGCTAAATAAAAGCTTTTTTTTTAAATTGGAACCGATTTTTTTAAAGTTAAATTATCGTCGCCGGCGATAAAAATCTTTTAATCGACGTTTTATCGGAAAACGAATAGCCGGCTTTAGTTTTAAAATAAACGTTAAGCTATAATAAAACCTAGAAAATATTCGGCTAAAAGTATTTACGTTGCTAATCGAAATAGCACCGCGAATAAAAATGGCTAATATTAATATTTTTAATTATTAATTCGGAAATAAAAGCTTCGAAAATTTCGTTTTTATATTAAATAAATCCGATTTATATATATTTTTTTTTATTTTAATATTAGCATTATTTACAAGCGTAAAGCTGATAAAATACGATTTGTGAATTTTAATAAATCCGTCAGAAATATTTCCGAAAAAATAAACGATTGATTCGAAAAAAACGAAATAATAAGATTATTTTAATTAATTATTATCGAATTCGAAAAATTTATTACCGGCCGATTTTCCAGTTTATTATTTAACAGCCGATTTACAAAAACGATTTAATAATTTAATAATCGAAATTTAATTTTTGCTAAAAAAAAAAGGTTTTATACGAAATCTTTCGCAACCGGAAAAAAACTATAATTTTCGATTTTACCGAAATAAACTAATTGAATTTTGACGTTACGTTTTATATCGATATTAAAACCGTGTTTTATAAAACCTGGCAAAAAAAAACTTTTTTAATTTTCAGAGTTTTCTAGAATAAAATAATCGAAATGCTAAAAAAACGAATTAAGCAAAAAATCTTCGAGTTTTGCTACGGCCTATACAAAAACAAATGGTTTATCGTTGCGAAAAAAAAAAGAAATTTATAAATTTATTATTACAATCGTCGAAATAAACAAAATGACGATACGAAACGCCAACGTGCTATTTAACGTCGATTAATTTTTAAACGAATTCGCAAAATTAACAATCGTTTTTTTTTTCGATTTGTTTTTCGGCTACGATTATTTAATGCTTAACCTACGATTTCGAAATATAACGGCAATTTAAATATTAATCGGTTTGCTGCGTATAACGAAAGTATTTATAAAAGCTATTAATTTAATCGTTTAATTCGTAAAAATCTTATACAAAGTTTTTATAATTTGCATTTCCGATATTACTTTTTTTTATATTAACGACGTCGGAATAAAAAGATTTAGATTATATTATAATAATAAAAAGATTTTTTTTAAAATTCGACGCTATATAATAAAATATATTTAAAATATCGATAAAGTTATGATTTGCTTCGAAAAAGCCAAAGTTATTATTGGTTTTCGATTAAAATTTTGCATATCCGAAATAAATATCGTTGATTATATAACTAATAGCGCTGGCCGCTATTTTTAACGAAAAAAAATTAAAAAGATTTGCGAATAAAAAAGATATAAAAATATTACCGAAGCTAAAACTTTTATTAGCGTTATGATTTACTATCGTAATTGAATTAAAATTTTTTTTTAAAAAGCTGTATTTATTTACGCTACGATAAAAAAAAATCGATTTCGTTTAGAAAAAAAAATAAAGCAAAGTTATAAAAGTTTTTAAAAACGATTTTTTATCGGTTTTATCGTTTGTACGAATCGATTATAGCCCAGACGTAAAAGAAATTATTTTAATTATCGACGCTAATATTTTCGATTAAAAAGTTATATTATAATAAATCGACGAAAATAAAAAACGGTATTTTTTACGATTCGAAAGCGATTTATGATTTTTCGCAAAAGCACGCTACGATGCTATTAAACGAAAATATCGAAGCGCTTTTAAAATAATAAAAAAAATAAAAAACGAATTGTACGGCGTATATTTTATTTTAAAAACAAACGCAAAAGTTTTTGTCGATTAATTAAATAAAAAAGCTAATAATTTATTAAAAACGCTCGTTATTAATTAAATAGCTTGGATGCGACTTATCAATTTCGAAATTAAGCATATTAAAAAGATAATTAATATAAGGATTGTGTTGGTATTATAGGTGGTGATACAGATACGACTAGTCGTAGTAAATCGGATGGAAACTGTATACATTCTACTAGGTTTAGCTGATGTAAAAATATAGAGTAGATATGCGAGCGCTAGCGGGCGCTAGCGCTGCGCACTTACAATTGTAATTCCGCATCACCTGATCCTACGTGACCCTTATAGGTATTCCTACACTGGCAGTCTTTTCTTTTCAGTAGAATGCGTTTCTGGCTTGCAACGTGTTTAAACGCAATTGCAAGCTGCAAGTTAGTCTTTTTTTTTCCTATTTACCCAGCCTTCCATTTTAATCGTCAGCTTGTTTTCTTCGATAAACGTCGTAAACGCTTTGTTTGGAACTGCTTTCGTTATAGCGTCCGCCAGGTTATTCTTGCCGTCAATCCAGCGAATTTCTGCTATTTTTCGCTTTTTGTATAATTGGCGCAACGTTATAATATCGATTATAAGCTTTTTTTCTTTTATCGTTCCAAATTTCATTAAGTATTCGTATAATAAATAAAAGTTCGTGCAAACGATTAATAAAATCTTTAATAAACTGAATTGCTAAATAATTTGTTTTAAAATAATCGCAATCGCAATTGCTAAATCGGCTCCGGCTATTATTCCCAAAATTTCGCTAGCTAATACGCTTTTTATAATACGTCGGCTTTTAATAAAACTGAAATATATAACGTTGTTTTGTATAAAAAAGTCGTTGTTTTCGAATAAAATATTTTTATTGCTAATAGCGATAACGTAATCAATTTAATTATTCAAATCTTCGTTATTAGCAAACGAGCCGTTTACAAAAACGTATAATTTTGTACGGTTCAGATCGAAAAATATATAAATTAATTTTCGGCTCTGATTATTCATTATTCATTTTATTCGTTTGTTTAGCTCGACAACTTTCTTTTGACCTAAGTTTTTAAATTGCGCAGCTGTAAACAACGCGAATATAATTTCTAATTGGCAAATTAATATAATATAAGCTTTTAAAGCTTTTTGGCTGGCGTATTTTTATATTTAAATATCTGGATTATTTAAAAACAAGCTTCAGATTCTTGCTTTGATTCTTTTGTGTAAAAGTTATATAATCGCTTTTTAAAATCAGAACGCATCCGTTAAAAGCTAAATTATACGAAATTATAAGCTTATCTATTGGTTTTGCCGTTAATTTGGCCTTTTCCAGCTCAGCTTTTTTTTTTGCAATAAAACGTTCGTTATTAAAAAAATATATATCGTCCGTTTGTATTTTAATCAATTTAAAAGCGTTTTTTCTAATAATAATCAGCAGGCAGGAATTATAAATTAATATAATAATAAACAATTTCTTTTTATAATAAATATAATATATTATTTATTAAAATATTTCTGCTTTTAAAATCTTATACAACGCTTTTTTAACTCGCATAATCGTGCTTGCGAAATATAAATAAGCCATTTTTTTTAGTAGTTTTGCTAGGATTAGCCGGTTTAGCGGTTGCTTATTTTATATATAAGTCTAAGTAATATTTTGTAAATACAAATGTATTTCTTATTGCAGCAGCGAAAAAGCCAGAGCAGTAATTAATTTTTGGCTCGAACGCTGAATTATAAATAATTGCGTTAATATAACTTTTTTGCTTTGGTCTAAAAAGGCTTATATTATAAGCCTTAATTTTTCGAACGAAATAAAAATCTTTTTCGCTCTTATTTTATTTATTAAACGTAATCCGAAAACTCGTACGCTATTATATTAAATTAAATTGTATTATATAAACTCGAATACTTTTGTAACTAATAAACTTTCGATTTTACGACGTTAAAAATTCTTAAACGCTTCGCTTTTCGTTGTAATTACTTTAGAAGCGCGCAATTTAGCTAAAAACTTCCGGTTTGACTTTTTTTTATACGTCAGAAACGTATTAAGCTTTTCGTAAAAAGTTTTAGTAATCAGCTGCTTAAAGCATATATCGTCGTATTTGCGTAAAGTTTTTTTTTATTCGGCCTGTACGACGTGGTTCTGCTGGTTCGCTGTTTGAAAGGTTTGGAAGGTTTTTTTAATTTTATACGCTCGGAAAAGCGTTTTTAAAAATTTTTTTTATTAGGTTCCGGTTCGTCGTTTTCCGAAAATTCCTGATTATATGGCTTTACAACCGTTATTTTTAATTAAACTGCTTTTTTTTTTTGATTTTTTAAACGGTGCACGTTTGTTTTTTAATTACGAAAAAAATATAAAAGCCTTTTTATTAAGCTTTTTCGTTGCTTATTTTTTCGCGCTATATACGAATTTGCGATTAAAAAAGCAAATTTAACGTTTCGAATATATTCGAACTATTGCGCGTATAAAATGCATTTTGCATCTGGCGAATTGCTTGCAATCGGCGGACTTCCGCTATTCTTTTGCGTATAGCTTTCCTTCGCTTTGCAATATTTGCAAAAAAGAAATTATTTTCGTAAATACGAAAATAAGCGCCGAATATAAATAAAATTAAAACAAAATCTACTAGACCGGTTATATCGTTAATAGCTTTTAAAACCATTTGCAAGCGTTATTTCTTAAAAATACCGGTTTTTTTAAATTCAGCTGTAATAATTTTATAAATACGTCGCAGCGTATAATAATAACGCTTAATTTTTCTTATATTATTATATATTTCGGTAAGCATTTGCTTAATAATAATTAATATTGCTTTTGCTAATCTTTTGAACTTTTTTACGTTAAAATTAATATTTGAATCGTATATAATAATATCGGAAAATCTTAAATACGTATTTATCCAGCATTTTCGCAATTAATTAAAAATTTCAAATGCGATTATATCCTTAAAAAACGCTGCCGAATTAAACGAAATTACAAAATCGATAATATATAATATTAAGCTTTTATTCAAATATATCATATTAATAATAATAAAATAATTAAATTTTTAATCGTTTTTTTCAAAATAAATTTGTATTTGCCAAAGCTTGCGCCGTGCATTTGACATTAATAATAAAACTTTTTAATTGTTTTTAAAATTTTAAAAAAAACGTTTTCGTAGCCGGATAAATCAAACACTTTTACAAAGCGCGCCGCGAAAAAATATCCGAATCGGCGGTATATTTAACGTAATTCCGTAGTTATCAAATAAGCTAAAATAGCCTTTTTCGTATGTAATATTAAAAACGAATAGCCTTATTTACAAATAACTAAAATCTTTTTTTGGCCTTAAATAAAAACATCGGACAAATTATTATAATATATTTTTAAACGATCGAAATCCTAGAAAAAAATCAAAAATAACGTATCCACGTTAATTAAATAAAAAGTAATTAACTTTAGCGGTATCGTTATATTTATAAAACCGGTAACTTTCGTTATATTATCGCCAAATTTGATTTTAATTTTGCTTTCAAATCGATTTATATATAAAAAAATAAAAAGCAACTTTTGCAAAGCTTCGGCTTGTCGCTTTTTTTTTTTATAATAAAAACTTTTACTGCTTTTATATCTGAAATAAAACCTTGGAATTTATAAAAAAAATAGCGTTCGAATACAAATTAATCGAAGAAAATAATAATCGGAAAAAATAAATATAAGTTTTTATTCGTATACGCGTGGTACGTAGCGTAATTATATAAATTCTTTATTAATTATTAGCCGTCAATTGCTTTTAATTCAGTCGTAAACTAAATTGCGGCCGTTGATTATTAATTCTTACGCTTTCCGTTGGCTTTATTTTCGTTTTTAATTTCAGTCAAAAACTAACGATATTCGGCAAAAATGTAATCAACGCCTATAAAATAATAAAATTCGTGCTTCCAAGCTTCGTAAGCTGCTTTTCGCTTTTCTGGCGTATATTAAATAAACCAATAGTTTGGCTTTTTACATATATAGCAAAGCTTTTCACGATTTGGGCCGGTGCTTTTCGAATTGCTACGAAAAAAAAGCCTTATATTCTTCTCGATATAAACCTTTTCGACTTTTGTTTCTTTTATTGCTTTTATATTTGCGATCGGTATAATATGCGTCCGATAAATCTTTTTATATACTACCGGTGTTTTCGTTTTTATTTTGAAAAATGCCGGTCTGATATAAATAAATTCCGAAAGCTAAATTTAGTTTTGAAATAACCGATATAAAACTTTTCAATTATATTAAAAAAGCAATAAAAATTTATGCTAAATTGTACTGCGCATAAGCGCATTTTGGCATATTTTTAACTGCGCTTATTAATACGTCGCGAAATGCTTTATTTATATAATATTCGAAAATTAAATTACGCTGAATTATTATCAGCTTTTTAATTATAATTAAAAAATATTCGGATTTGGTTTTAATTGCGTTTTTAAATATAAAAGCTATACGAAATAAAATTATAAATCGCTATTTTTCGAAATATTTCTGGGCGGATTCGAAAACTTCGAATTGCTTTTTTATTAAAACAATTATAATTAAAAACTCGTAGTTTTAGCCGTATAATTTAAATATATAAAAGTCGTAGGCGTCGTTTTTTAATATAAATAAAAAAACAACCGCGTAGCCAATCTCGTTTTTTTTGCTAAATTTCAAATCTTAAACAATTTTTATAAAAAATATTTAATTTATCGTTTAAAACCTCGTATTCCGCATTTTCATACTTTTTTTTTTTATTATTATAAACTTTGGAAATATTTTTAATTTAACGAAAATAATCGGAAACTTGCGTATAAAATAAGGCCGGAAATTGCAATTTTAAATAAAACTGCTTTAATCGAACGTATATACGATATTTTCGTTAATATTCGGGCTGATATTAAAAAAACTTTTTAATTTCGATATTACGTTATAAATCGTACGGATTATATAAATTATTACGACCGGTACTTTCAGGGTTTTGATTTCTAAAATTATATTAAAATTTTACCGGCTATGCAAAAGTATCGAAACCTTTTCCTGCTTTGTTAAACGATAGCCCATTTGGTTTTCTGATTTTGCGATTATATTCTCGGAATATTTCGTCGTATTTATTACGCAACCGAAATTTTTTTTTTTTTGCAAAGCAAAAATTTATTCGATTTTATTCGATTTTAATCGAGCTTGAATTATTGCCGCGTATAAAATTTCTGCTACAAATCTTATAAAAAAGCCTGCGATTAAGCAAATTTCGCGGAATTTTTTTCAAGCTCGGAAATTAAGCTTTGCAAACGTATCGAAAGTTTATTTTTCAAAGTTTTTCCGAATAATTTATAATAGCTCGTAAAATAAATCTAATTTATTATTTGTTTTGTAAACTTCGCAGCAAAGCGCAATATACTTATTTAAAGCTTTTTCGGAAAACGTTGCTAAATCCACTTTTTTATTCTAATTTTCGACATCGTATTTAATATATATAAGTATCGGAATTATTTTAAATACTTATTTTTAATAATAAAGCGATTTGTATTTGAAATCCGGTACTTCGTAATTAATAACGGTAATTAAATTAATAGCGTTTTTAATTGTTTTTGATTAATAATTGTCGCAGAAATATAAATTATAACAAATTGAAAAATAAAACGTTTGCTTGCTTGTATTGCTGCTTGGTTTCTAGAATCTCTTTTCGAAATCGTAAAACTCGCCGAATAACGGTATTAATAAAACATAATCAAATAGAAATTATTAAACCTGACTTTAGCTACCTTTTCTTTTTTTTAATCGTTTTGCATAACAAAAGGAAATTAATAGCTTTTAGCGCAGATCGGAAAAAAAAGTCGTTTTGCATAACAAAATTTTTAAACTTGCCTTTTTTATTAAACCTTGCGAATTTATAATTAAAAATAAATTTAACTATTAATTAGTATTAATATTATAGATAATGATACAAATACGACTAGTCGTAATAAATCGGGTGGAAATTGTATGCATTTTACTAGGTCTAGCTGGTGTGAAAATATAGGGTAGATATGCGAGCGCTAGCGGGCGCTAGCGCTGCGCACCTACAATTGTGATCCCGCATCACCTGATCCCACGTGATCCCTATGGGTATTCCCACAGATTGAAAGGCAGGGAAACACTAGTTCAGATAATAAAGCTCAGATAAGATTGGGTTGATAGTCAGACTGATTTTTACTTTCTATATTTCTAATAAAAAGCGCCTATAAATACAAAAAAAAGGGTGGAGCCCTCGAAAAAAGTATTTCCCAGAAAACCAGGCGAATTTTATTTAATATGCTTTTCCAGCCCTTATCCCGACCTTTTTTTAATCCTTTTTAATATAATTTTAATAATTGATTTTTTAGTAATCACTTTTATAAAATGTCTTATTTAAATATTATTTCCAGCTTTTACAATACTATCCGGCTCCCACGGCCTATTCGCAAAAAATATTATTCGAAAATTAATAAAAAGCAAAAGATTTTGGCGTATTATCTGATTTATATACGTAATATTAGTTTCTGATATTACTTTTCTTTTTAAGCCTTTAGTTTTCAAAAGCGATTGATTTTTTTATGCGTATACTTTCGTATATAACGTGCGTTACGCTTTCGAAATAACATGCGGTTTTTTCCGCTTTCGGTCGTGAATTATAGCTGTTTTTTTCGCTTTCGGTCGTGAATTATAATTGTTTTGCTGTTTTGTTTTCTTTGTTTTCGGTAGCGCTTGCATTTTCGTTTAAAAAAACTTTCTTTTTTAAAATAACCGCAATCTTTCTGCTCACTTTTTCTTTTTTTTTTTTTTTTTTTTTTTTTTTTTTTTTTTTTTTTTTTATCAGCTTTTTTTTTTTTTTTAATTAATTGCTTCTCGCCGCGTTCGCCGCGAACTTTTAAAATGCTTTTGACTTTTATTTGCTTTCGGTATACACGCTTGATTTTACGCGAAAACATCACAGCGGCTTTTTTATCTTTTTGCGTTTTCGAACTTTTTAGCGTAAAATACAACCGCTGCAAAACTTCGCATATTTAATACTTTCTTATAAATTCCTTAAATTTTTATTCGGACTCGCTTTTAACTAGTTATAGGTTTCTGCCGCACGCGCCGCCGAAGCGCAAACTTTTTTTTCGGATTTTAACGATTTTATAAATCGTTTCGATATTGCTACCGCCGCTGCCGCTCCTTTTCCTTTTACTGCCGAAACCAAAGCTTTTGCTAAAACCTTTATCGATCTATTTATTTACGACGCTTATATAAATTATTTAAAAAAAAAACGCTTCGGCTTTTATAATAATCGAAAATCGTGCGAATCGCGCCGCGGCTCGGGCTGCCGCTGCTGCTGCTGCGCCCGCTTTTGCCGGTTTAGCGTGTCACAGCTAGCTTGAAGGTGATCGGGATGATATGGACCAAAAGGTACGCATGTAAATTGAAAAAAAGACACCGAGCTAGAATGCTCGGGATCGCGAATTTTATATACAATGGGTTGCGCTTATGGGTCACGTGACTTAGCGCGAGGCCTAGTGGCCGAGGTGGTCCGTGCCCAAATCTTAATCCAACACTACCAGCAATTATACTATTAGCAATCATACTATTAGCAACTATACCACTGGCAACCATACCACTGGCCAAAATCGTAATATTATCCTTCTCCTCCGAAAAACTGCGTCCGCGCAGTTGCGGTTATAAATTTATCGTTTTTTAATTTAATATAATCCTTTCTGCTTTCGTTGTAAGCTTGCAACTATGCGAAAAATATTCGCAGAAAACTTTTGGCGATAAAATGCGATCGGTAAAATACTTAAAAAATATAAAAAGCCGTTATAGCGTTAAACAAAAATATTATTCGAGATTTTTATCAGCGCTTTTTTAATTGACCTGATATTATAATATTTTTTTATGCAACCTCGAACCTATTATTTTTTCGATTTTTTATTCCGTTTGTTTAAAAAATAATTAAATAAAAACTAGTTCGGAGCGGCGTTGGCCAAGTAAAAGATTGCTAATATGCTTTCGAAGCGAATGTAAATAAAAAATTAAATAAATTAACTAATCTGCGAAAAAATCAAGTTTTCAATTCTTTTTTATTTTATCGACGATTTTAACTAAGCCGTATTATTTGTTCGAAAGCTTCCGGAAAAGTCGGTCGAGCTTTTAATTTTTAATATTTATTAATATTTCGTCGCTTATATTTTAATTTATCGGTCGTTTATGCAAATTAGCAAAACGCTTTATTTTGGCTTGTTATTACGTAATAAACGATTATGCGTATTTTATAATTTTTTTAGCTCGAAAAGCCAAGTATAAAACTTCGTCGCGGTTAAGCTTTTCGATGGCCGAGCGAAAAAAACGGACATTGTTTATATTTCAAAATATACGAGTTTCGTATTTATTTAAAATTTAAAAAAAAAAACGTTGCCGAAAAACTCGTACGGCAAAATCAATTATATAATATTTATCAAAAGTAAAAAGCGTTTCCAATTGTTTTAATAATAAAAACAAAAAAAACGAAAGCGTTGTTTAATATATTAATTTATTATTTCGGTTTGTTTATCGATATTAAAATTATACGCAATAATTAATTTAACTTTGGTTTTTAATATACGGCAAAGTTTTTGCTAAAAAACCGAAACAAATTAAGCTTTTCGGTCCGAAATAATTAAATCCGGCATGCCGAAATAATATATTTAATAAATCAAAAACAAAACTGCCAGTTTTTTTTCGCTGTAATAATTTTATAACAAAAAATTAATAAAAGCTTTTTAAACAAGCGATTTATTATTACGAAAGCAAAATCGTAACTATTTTCGTTTAATAAAAGCTTCGTAAAATCCATCGTTAAATATTAATAAAACTTGCTAAATATAAGTAAAAGTTTTAAAAAGCCCGGAATTTTATCGCGCTTAGCTTTTATTTATATGCAACGACAATTCGAAACGTATTATTATATATTTGCTTTTATAATTTTTTAATAATATTTGCGACCGATCAAAAGCTTTATTTTTTTTATTTTAGCGTATGCTACGCAAAGTTGTTCGTAAATATATCGGATTAAAAAGGTTCGCAATTCGGAAGGTTTCAAAAATACTATTAATTTGCTTTAGAAAAACAATTTATTTTATCGCAATTAATAATTAAAATTATAATTGCGAATTTGCGCTCGTTGCGCTTCGAAAAAAAAAGAATTTTTATTAGTTTGCAGCAAATTTATAATTATATAATTATATATATCGTATGCGATTACGAAAATTAAATCTGCGGGTTTTTTTATAAGCATTTTATTTTTTTCGTTTTCGCTATTTTTTTCGAAAAAAATACTATCGTTGTCGCGCTTATCGAACGCTATTTTTATAAGCGTTAGCGTGGTTATGCTTTTAGCAGCTATTTTTTTTAAAATCTAAAGATTTAATTTATCGTTTAAAAGTATTTGCTGCTTTGAAGCTGTTCGCTATCGTGCTTTTAATAAAAAATGTTTTGGTTTTTGCGAAAAAAAGTATTAGCGAGCGTATTAATAATTTCCGACCGGTATATAATTGTAAAATAAAAATCGGCGAAAAATTCGGCTTATCGGGCTTATCGGGCCGAAAAACTTTTAATTATTATAAAATATTTAAAACGCGGTAATCGGTGTATATATATACGTTTTTTTAAGCGCTTAACAGCTTCGGTTTATAATTTTTGAAAAAGCGAAAAATAGCGAAAAGCTTTTTGTCGTAAATCGGATAATTAAATTCGGCGTCGATTATGGTTTTGAAAAAAAAATCGACCGAATAATAAAAGTTATTTTTTTGCAATTGCGATAATACGCTAATTATTATTTTATTAGAAAAGTCGGTTTTCAGGCGCGTTTGCTTATAAAAGTCGTAATAGCATAAAATAAAAGTATTTAGCAAGATTTTGCGTAATGCTTTTCATACGTTTTTTTGCTTTTTTTCGAATACAAAAAAAACGTTTTTGCTTATAAAAACAGTAAAAAAGCGGCAAATGCGATTGTAGCCGGCTATAAAGCGTTTGTAAAAATTGCAAAAGCTTAAAAAGCTTTGCACGCTTCGCATATTCGTTGCATATTATTAGTTTTTAATAATAATAATTTTTTCCGGATTTATTTTTGTAAGGATTGAAAGGCAGGAAAACACTAGTTCAGACAATAGAGCTCAGATAAGGTTGGGTTGATAGTCAGACTGATTTTTATCTTTTATATTTCTAGTAAAAAGCGTGTATAAATACAAAAGAAGGGGTGGAATCCTCGAAAAAAGTATTTCCCAGGAAACCAAGCGAATCCCATTTAGTATGCTTTTCCAGCCCTTATCCCGACCTTTTTCATCTTTTTCAATATAATTTTAATAACTGGTTTCTTAGCAATCATTCTTATAAAATGTTTTACTTAAATATTATTTCCAGCCTTTACAATACTATCCGGCCCCTACGGCCTATCCGCAGAAAGTATTATTCGAAGGTTAATAAAAAGCAAAAAGTTTTGGCGGATTATCTGATTTATATACGTGATATTGATTCCTGATATTACTCCCTTTTTTAAGCTTTTGGTTCCCAAAGGCGATTGATTTCTTTGTGCGTATGCTTTCGTATATAGCGTGCGTTACGCCTTCGAAATAACGTACGGTTTTTTTCGCTTTCGGTTGTAAATTATAGCTGTTTCGTTCGCTTTTGGTCGTGAATTGTAGCTGTTCTGCTGTTTTGTTTTTTTTGTTTTCGATAGCGTTCGCATTTTCGTTTGAAAAAGCCTTTTTTCTTAAAATAGCCGCCATTTTCCTGTTTAACTTTTTCTTTTTTTTTTTTATTTTTATTTTTTCGTCAGCTTTTTTTTACTTTAATCAATTACTTTTCGCCGCGTTCGCCGCGAATTTTTAAAATGCTTTTGATTTTTATCTGCTTTCGATGCGCTCGCCTGATTTTACGCGAAAGCATTATAGCGGACTTTTTACTTTTTTACGTTTTCGAGCTTTTCAGCGTAAAATGCAACCGCTGCAAAGCTTCGCACATTTAATGCTTTTTTGTAAGTCTTTTAAACTTTTATTCGGATTCGCTTTTAACTAGCTATAGGTTTTTGCCGTACGCGCTATCGAGGCGCAAACACTTTTCGCGGGCTTTAACGATTTTATAAATCGTTTCGATATTGCTACAGCCGCTGCCGCTTTTTTTTTTTTTGCTGCCGAAGCCAAAGCTTTTATTAAAACCTTTATCGATTTTATTATTTACGATGCTTATATAAATCGTTTAAAAAAAAATAACGCTTCGGCTTTTATAATAGTCGGAAATCGTGCGAATCGCGCCGCGGCTCGGGCTGCCGCCGTTGCTGCTGCGCCCGTTTCTGCCGGTTTGGCGGCTGCTGCTGTTTTAAAAGCTTTGGCTGCGCCGGCCCCTTTTTTTAACGACGCTAGTATAAGACGTATTTTCCGACGTTTCGAAGACGTCGCTCGGATCTATTTTAACCAGTTGGATTAAATTCTGGATTTCCTACGAAAATATCGTGGCTGTAATTCAGAATTCGATTACGGCTATCGTAAAAGCTTTGATTAGAATAAATCGAATACTCTGCGAATTCGTCTGATATTAATTTTTTTTTTAGCCTGCCGCTGCTTTTGAATCTGAAAAAAATAGCGATAACGATAAAAAAAAAAATAACAATAAAAATAAATTAGCTTAGCGGCGATTCTAAGGTTTTCTAAATGTTTTTGTTTTTTTTTTTTTACTTTTACGGCGCGCATTCGTTACTGCTCCGTTGCTATTATTTATCGTATTTTTTAAATATTTTTTTACAATTTTTTTTGCGTTCGTAAAATGGTTTTCTGGCTCTCAGGAGTTTTCGCTTAGTAAATAACCTTTTTATCGCATTAAATAATATCGGCCCTTTTTTGTATTTTTGTGAGCTTGTATTAATTTGATCTTGTATTCTTCGGATTCTTAAAGTTTTATTATATTATTTTTCGGCTCGGTGTCGTTCCGACCCTGTTAAAGTTCTAGTAGAAAAACGTAAAAAGTATCGTAAATACGATATTAAAAAAAAAGCTCGAATTAATAAGCTTGGCCGTGCTCGTATATAATTCGTTTGATTTTGAAAAATCCTAGATATTTATCTAAAAGCTTTCGAAAAAGTCGCAGCTATCGAAGGTTTTTGGTCGATAATAATACTTTGTCGTTTATTTGAAATTTAATTTTTTTGTATTTAGCGTCGTAAAACCTTTTGTGATTCGCGTTAGCTTTTTTTAGCTTTTTATTAAATACTTTTTTTTTTTTTTGCAATATTTTAATTCGTTTTTCCGCTGACGATACCCTTTTTTTTACGACGTCGCTTTCGACGTTGCTGCCAAGTTCTGAATAAAAACCGTATAGCATGCGAAAAGAAATAAAACTCGTAAAAGCGTGTATCGAATTATTATACGTAAACTCGGTTAAAGCAAGCTTCGTAGCCTAATCGTTTTGTCGATAATCGTAATACGTACGAAAATAAAATTCTAAAACTTAATTTTAACGTTTCGTTTGGCCATCGGTTTAAAAATGGAAAACGGTGCTTAATCGACGTCGTATTTGTAAATAAAACATTACTAAAAACCAAAATTTATTAATAAAAACTGATTTTTTATTTATAATAATCTTTTTAAAGCAGCCAAAATCTTTGTAAACGTGTTATATAAATATCTTAGCCAAATCTAAAGCTGAAATCGTTTTTTGTATCGGTATATATTTCGATAGCTTTGTATATCGATTTATTATAACGAATATCGAATCGTAAATACGACTTCGTTTTTTGCTAAAGAATAAATTCGTAATAAAGTCTATGGTTATCTTTTCCTAAGGTTTCGTAAGGGTCGAAAAGAGGGCTAACTCGCTATAAGGTCGGTGCTTTTTAGGCTTGTTTTTTTAGCACTTTCCATACGTATTAACGTAACGCTTTACGTCGCTTCGTAAACCAGGCCAGAAATACTTTTTTTCGACCAGTTTTAGCGTTCGCCGAAAGCTTTAATAATCGGCGGTCGGATCGTCGTAATTAATTTTTAATATTTCGCTTTTAATAGCGTTTTTATTCGGAATATACGCACGTTTTTGTAACGTAGTAATTTATTTTAGCTTATACGCTAGTGTTTTTCGGACCCGGCTCGATTGTTTTGCGAAGCCGATTCGTATATTTTTTGTAATATAAAAGAATCAGATTTTTGCAATTTAAAAATAGTTTTATAAATCGGTTTTGTTAGCTCGTTATTAGCCGTTTCGGATTGTAGTAATACAGCGGCTACGCTTCGTAATATGTATTGTTTGCAACCAGTAATATTAGCAAAAGACAATCCGGCGAAAAAACCTTTTATTTAGCTTTTTTCCGCTTGCTTTTTATTTTTTGATTCCGTTAATAAAGGTTTCGAATACTTATCGGCGCGAAATGGTTTATGCCCCGACTTTAGGCGTGTTTTTACTGCGAAAAACATTTTAGAATTTTTTAAATAAGCTAGTTTTAGCTTACGATGCAGCGTAAGCAGTTGCTCGTTATTTTTTTTTAAATTTTTTTTTAAATTTGGCCGGCGGAAAAAACCATCCGCCGGATTAAAAACTTTTGTTTTATATTCGATTGCAAAATCGTATTTAGCTAGCTCGTCGGCCCATTTCGCTTGGCGTCCGTTTAAACGTTTTTTCGTAAAAAAGTATTTCAGATTATAATAATTTGTACGCATAGTAATAACGTTAAAAGCGCTACGTAGATATTGGCTCTATTGTTTAAAAGCGTAAATTATAATTATTAGCTCAGCGTCGTAAACTTCGTATTTTTGTTTTATAAAAAAAAGCTTTTTCGAATAGTACGCGATAGGATGCTAACGTGCCTTCGTATTCTTTTCGAATAATTAAAATAATATTTCGTTTATAGCGAATTTCGAAGCGTTTGTTTCGATTTGGATTTTCAATCGAAGATCGAAATAGCGTAGAATCGGTGCTTGGCAAAACTTTTTTTTTAGAAATAAAAAGACGAGCTTCGCTTCGAATAAAAAACGAAAAGGGCCCGACATTTTTTTTCGTTGCATCTTTTTTAAAAAATTTGTAATAGATCGGCAAAGCTTAGCGTAATTTTTAATAAAACGTTTATAAAAGTTGGTAAAACCCAAAAACATTTAAATATTTCGCTACGTAATAAAAGAGGGCCATTTCCGAATACTATTCATTTTTTTTAGGTTTATTTTAATTCCCGTAGAAGTAACGACGAAGCTTAGGAACTCAACCGTATTCGTATCGAAAGCATATTTTTTCAGATTTTCGTAAAGTTTGTTAATACGGAATTTTTCGAAAACTTTTTTTACCGCGTTTGTGTAATCGTCGGAGTTTTCGAAAAATATTAAAATATCGTCGAAGTAAATTATATACGTAATATTTATTAAACCGACTAAAGCTTGATTAATATATGCTTGGAAAATTGCTAATGCGTTCGAAAAGCCGAAAGGTAATACGCAGTACTCGAAGTGTCCGTAACGAATGCGAAACGCAATTTTTCATTTATTTCCCTTTCTTATTCGAAGGCGGTGGTACGCCCAAATGAGGTCTAGCTTAGTGAATATTTTAGCTTTTTTTAAACGATCCAAAATTTCGCTTATAAAAGGTAGAGAAGTTCGATTTTTAACCGTAATTGCGTTTAGACTTTTATAATCGACGTATAATCGTAAACTTCCGTTTTTTTTCGGTATAAATATTACCGGTGCGCCGGCAGAGTTAATAAACCTTTTTATTCAGCTTTTTTTTAAGTTCGAATCGAAATATTCGCGTAATTCGGTGAATTCAGATTCCGACAAAAGGTAAACTAGTTTTTAAAAGGAGTTTTTTTTCTTCGCGAAGTTTATTCGATGTTTTATAAAATAGTAAAAAGCTAGAATAACCGCGGCGGTATCGTCGAATACGTCGGCGTAGTCGTCGTATTTGGAAAGTAATTAGTATTGTTTTTTAGTAGCTTTTTTTAAAACGATACAAAACGCTTGCTTTTTTTTGGATTTCTTTTTAAAACGTTTAATTATAACGAGATTAAATTATAAGCGTTCGATTGGATATCGCTACGATTTAGCTCGAAAGCTTATAGCGGGGTCGATATTTCGCAACCAAAGGAACCCTAAAATAAGTAAAACTTTTAGAATATTTATATCGCAAGCCACGAAATCGCTTTGTATTTTTTTAATTATTTTATAATTATCAATGGCGCGAATGGGTTGCGTATACGTGCCGTAAGTGGTTACTTTTTTTTTTTTAATCGTAAATAAATCAATACGTTTTTAAATTGATTTCCATTTATATTTAATTAATAACTTTTGGGTTACGCAGTTTTTTTTCGCGCCGCAATCGATAAAAGCTCGTTTCGTACGAGTTTCGCCTTTGGCTTTTTTAATTTCGACTGAAATTATTATTTTCTGCCTTTTTTTTTCGCTCGATTTTATTAGCAGCGACGAAATTAAAATCGAGCGAAAGCTTTTTCCGAATTTTTAGATTTGTTAGCTTCGGAGCAATTTAAAGCTATATATTTTTTTTTATTGCATTTATAATATTCGATTTTTAAACAATTGGCTATGCGGTGCCTTTTTTTTTGGCAGCGACTGCATTTCGAAAAGTAAAAGAAATCGTTAAAAATTTTAGGATTCTAAAGGATTTTGTTAAAATTGTCGTTTTTTCGCTTTCGTTTTTTTTTTTGTAACGTATTTTCGAATCGAAAACGGTATATATTTGTTTTAGCTTTTGGGCTTTGATCGTAAATATAAGTTTTTTCTTTTCTTTTTTTTTTGCATTCGTTTCGTCGTTTATTATTTTTCGTTTCGTCGCTAATAACTTTATTAGCATTTTCGATACAACGAGCGATTAATATTAATTTTTTATACGAGCTTATAATTGCAATATTGCTTCGTTTAATAATTTTTTTTCGAAAAGTAAATCGGAGTTTTGCGAAAAGCATTCTTTTTTTAGTTGTATCGTTTGTTATTTGCAATTGCTATTCGAGATTATTTAAATAAGCAACGAAATCGTCAATTGATTTATGCTTTTTTTGCTTCGCTTTATCGTATAAATTCGAGGCCGCGATTTTTCGATTTTCCGCATTTATTAGAAAGTTTAATATTTATTTTTTAAAATCGTCTTATATAATTCGAATATTCGTAAAACGTCGTTCGTATCCGGTTTATTTTTTTTTTATTTTATCGTCGAAAGTTAAAACACAGGCGTTAATTTTCTTTTGATCGGTACAAAATGTTACTTTTTTATCCTGGCGGAAGCTTCGTTCTGCACGCCGAATAAAAAATTAAGCTTTTTTAGTATTTTTCCTTCGATATATTAGGAAATCTTTTATTTTAATGCTTTTCGGCTCGAATTCGCTGTGTTTTTTACAAAAAGTATAATATGTTTAAAAAAAATGCTAGATCGTTTCTAATAAGTATTATTATCGTAATGCTCCGAAAATACCTTATAGTAATCGCCGGCTTAAGTTATTTTCTGTCTTTTTTCAATTGAAGCGGTGTTAAAGAGTATAAAAACCTTTTTTTCGATATTTTCGAAAGCGTTAAATTCTTGTTGAAGTTGTTTAATCTTTTTTCGGAATTCGTTTCGGCGTTTTTTGGTTTTTTCGAGTTTTTTAATTGTTTCGTAAACTTTTTTCTTAATTTTTTTCTGTTTTATTTTAGCTCGTATCTTTTTTATTTTTTTACGTTTATTATTTTCTTTTTGTTCGACGCGGATTCGTTTATTAGTTAAATAAATCAAAGTCTCGATGAAAAGTTCTTTCGAATCGCTTTGAGCGTGGCCTTTTTTAGTAATTTTTTCGATAAAAGAAATTAAAAAGTCGTCGCGCTCTGGTAGTAAAATATTTTCGACCTTTGGTAAAGCTGGTGACGTCAAAGAAAACGATGGTACGAAGTCTTTCTAAGCAGCCGAAAGTGCTGAGTCTTTTTAAATAGCTGGAAGTGCTTGTTTTCTGCGAGTGCGAAAAGCTATAATATCGATAATAACGATGTAAGTATAATAGTGTAATAGAAAGTTGTTTTAATAATATCGAACTGCCGTTCCGGTGAATAAAAAGAAATTAAAATGTAAAAATTAAAAAGCAAAAAAACATTAGTTTAAATAATAGAGCTTAGATAAGATTGGGTTAATAATCAAATTGATTTTTACCTTTTACATCTTTAGTAAAAAGCGTGTATAAGTACAAAAAAAAGGGTGGAGCCTTCGAAAAAAGTATTTTTCAGGAAACCAGGCGAGCCCTATTTAATATGCTTCTCCAGCCCCTATTCCGACCTTTTTTCATTCTTTTTAATATAATTCTAATAACTGGTTTTTTAGCAATTATTTCTATAAAATGTTTTACTTAAATATTATTTCCAGCCCTTATAATACTATCCGGCCCCCACGGCCTATCCGCAAAGAGTATTATTCGAGGGTTGGTAGGAGGCAGAGGGTCTTGGCGGATCACCTGACTTATACACGTGATGTTGGTTCCTGACAATTTTAATATTTTAAATATTAATAACAAAACTTAGAAATTTGATTTTCGTAATATTAAACTCGTATTTTTTAATATCAGCTTTTAGGCCGTGTTTTTTCAAAATCGATAAAATCTTTTTAACGTAAATTTTATATTTTAAATTATTCGCGAAATAAATAAAAATATCGTTAAAATATATTAAGCAAAAATTATTTAAATGCTTTATAAAAATATTATTAATAAAGCGTTGAAATATAACGGGCCTATTAATAAAGCCGAACGAAAAAACTTTATATTTGTATATGATATATCGAATGCGAAAACTGATTAGTTTTTTAAACTTTTCGAATATCCGGATTCGATTAAATATTTATTAAATATTAATTTTCGTAAATATTTTAGTTTTAATAATTCGCGCTAGCATTTCGTTAATTAAAAATAAAAAATAAAAATTCTTTTTCGTAAAATCGTTAAGCTTACGATAATCGATATACAAACGCATAAAGCCGTTTGATTTTTTAATAAATAAAATCGGAGCGGCGAAAAAAGCATTAAAAAGTTTAATAAAGCTTTTATGCAAATTATCGAAAATATAACTTTTGATTTTTATAAGCTGTTCGTTCGTAAAACGTTTAAATAATTTTATAAAAAGCGTATTTTCCGTAGCAAAATATATTTTGTAATTTATACCGAAGCGGCGAAAAGCGAACTTATCGCTTTTTTGCTTATAAAAAAGTTTTTCGAATTCCGAATATTAGGCTGGAAAAAGCTTTTTTACAAAAACCACGTTATCGTTATATTTGGCTTGCAAAGCGTCGGAAACGAAAATACTTTTTATTGCCGCGAATTATATAACTTTTTCAAATTCGGCGATTTTCGCACGGCGAAAACGTTTTTTATTTATATTATATACAAAAGCAATAAACGTGCAATCGCTGAATAATAATAATTCTTTTTTTTTACGGCTCGCATTCGCTTTTCGTAACGTATTTGTAAAACGCTGAATATAAAAGCGGAAATACAGTTAATATTATAATAAAAAATAAAAAAAATAGCAATTGGCCCGATTAAAAAAACCGGCTTAATCGATTTAAAACTGCTAATAAAAAACTTTTTTATTTTATGCAAACTGTTTTTAAAATTTCGTATAAACGTAAAAGATCTATCAGCTTCAAAACCTAAATAAGCTTTTTTAATCGTCGTAAAAATAATAGCAAAAGTATATAAAGCTTTTATTACGCTGTTTCGTTTGTTTGCATTTTTTTAATATATACGACTAAGCATTTTAAGCTTTTTTCGCTGATTAAAATCGACGAATAACTGCTCGTTGAAATAAAAAATAACAGATATATCGGGTGGCTATTTTATTTTGTTTTTTCCTTAGCTATACGTTTGCTTCAAATCGTAATATTATAAAAATTTGCGATTAATAAAAACATCGATAAAACCTAGGTTTGTAATTAAAAAAAAAAAATTTATACGACGTCGATTAATCGTAAAAAAAAAAAATTAGCAAAAAAAATAAGCTTTTTCGGCTCGCTATTATAACCGGTAAATATAATAGATTTGTGCAACCGAATAAAATTTATTCCGAAACGTTAAAAAAAGTAATACGTTAAAAAAGTTTTAATCGCATCGAAGATATTAGCTTCGCTATCGATATATACAAATATTTTAATATATAATTTATTGCGTATTAATTTTATAAAAATTAAAAACTGTCGTTTTTTTATTAAAAAACGCTGATCAAATTTCAAATCCTTTTATAAATCGAATTTTTTGTTATAATAAAAATCTTTGCTACGGTTTAAAAAAAATTTTTAACAAATCGTTTTGTTTTTCGTCGATAATTATTTCGGCGATTTTGCGATTAAATTTAGCGTCGAAGCAAACGTTTGCGAAATGGCCGGGCTTACCGCAGTTATAATAAGCGTTAAAAAAACGCGCAACTAAGCGGAAAAAACCGAAAATAGCAGAAATAACAGTTATACGCTCGTAAAAATTTCTGCTAAAAAAAGAAAAAGCTATGCGAGCAAAAAAGCTAAAAAAATAAAACGTTATAAAGCTTTAAAAATACCTAAAATACGCTTAGAATTCTGATTAGCAAAAACTATAGCAAAAAAAAAATAGCTTATGCGACGGGCAAAAGCTATTTTTTCAGCTCGGATATTACGTAACTTTTTATTCGCAACGGCTAAAAACTCGTTTAAAATAATATAATTATTATTTATTTTATATTTTTTTATTCGAAAATCGTATTTAAAAATAAAAATAACTTTTTCGTATATATTTTTAAATCAACGGTTTTTAGCAATTTTATTAATAATTGCGTAACGAATAAATAAAAAACGAAAGTTATTATAAGTTTAACCGTTGTTTATATAAAATTTGTTATATTGCAATTTAATAAACTAAACGCGATTATAATCAAAAAAGCGCTGATTAAAAATACGGAAAACGTTTCGAGCCGATTAAATTTAATTATAAAACTCGAAATTCAAATATTCCAAAATAATAATTTTTGCTTTTTTAATAATACATTTAAAATATATTTTAATTTAATTTATGCTTTATATAAAATTTCTTAAGTAATTTTTGTTAAACAGCTTTATATTTATTTTCCATGCGTTATATTCAATTTTTTTTAATAATCGCTAAAAGCGTAGCGAAAATATTTAATTTTAAATAATTCGATTCGAAAAATAGCTAGGTCGAAAACGAAAAAAAAATATTCGGAAATTAATTAAAAATTTGCCGTAAAAGCGCGCGAAGCTCGAAATAAAAAAAAAGCGTCGCGGACGATATTAACGAAAAAAATTGAAAAGCGAACGGCGGCAATAGCTTAAGCGATTATTTAAGCGATCTGAAACTGCTAGGCCGCAGTAAATTTTTTAGCGTTAGCAGATATATTAAATAATTAATTTAAAAGCATTCGTCGGTTTGAAAATATTAAAATATCAGCGTTGTATAATTCGATTTTAGATTCGATAATAAAACGAAAAAATCCAGCAGATAAATCGGCTGCAAATAACTATAATTCGGTAGAAAAATCGTAGAATAAAAACTCGCTGCCAAAATCGTCGAAAAAGCCTGAAACGAATAGAAATTCGAAAGCGCCAAAGGCGGAAGCAAAAAATGGAAATGCTAATTCGAAGCCGAATCGTACGAATTGCGTTCGTTCTCGGATGCCGCGTCGATTTATAAAAAAAGCATAAGATATTGTAATATTAAAAAAAAGCGATTCGAATTGCAAAGGCAGATCGAATTAATAAAAAAGAAAAACTCCAGTTTTTTCTAAAAACAAAATTAATAAAAAAAGTTTTAATCAAAGCACCGATAAATAAACGTCGGTACAAGCGGCTTGAAAAAAGTTCGAATTGCAAAAGTAAATCGAGTTTTTAACCGTGGATACAAAACTTTCCAGCGAAAGTTGTTTGGTTTTTTTTTATATCACAGCTAGTTTAAAAATAATCGAAATAATATAAACCAAAAGATACGCATATAAATTGAAAAAAAAACACCGAGCTAAAATGCTCGGAATCGCGAATTTTATATACAATAAATTGCGCTTATAAATCACGTGACTTAGCGCAAGGCCTAGTGGCCGAGATGGTCCGTGCCCAAACCTTAATCCAACACCACCAGTAATCATACCACTGGCAACCATACCATTGGCAACCATACCACTGGCAACCATACCACTGGCCAGGATCGTAACATAGCGGCTGCTGCTATTTTAAAAGCTTTGGCTGCGCCGGCCCCTTTTTTTAACGACGCTAATATAAAACGTATTTTCCGACGTTTCGAAAACGTCGCTCGGACCCATTCTGACCAATTGAATCAAATTCTGGATTCTTACGAAAATATCGTAATTGCAATTTAGAATTCGACTACGGCTATCGTAAAAGCTTTAATTAAAATAAATCGAATACTTTGCGAATTCGTTTAATACTAATTCTTTTTAGCCTGCCCCTGCTTTTAAATCTAAAAAAAATAACGATAAAAAAAAAAAAAAAATAACAATAATAATACGGATAATAAATCGCTTTAGCGACGGTTCTAAGGTTTTTTTAAATGTTTTTTTTTTTTTTCTTATTTTTACGACGCGCATTCGTTACCGCTCCGTTGCTATTATTTGTCGTATTTTTCAAATATTTTTTTACAACCTTTTTTGCGTTCGTAAAATAGTTTTCTGGCTTTTACGAGTTTTCGCTTAATAAATAACTTTTTTATCGCATTAAATAATATCGGCTTTTTTTATATTTTTATAAGCTTATATTAATTTAATTTCGTATTTTTCGGGTTTTTAAAATTCTATTATATTATTTTTCGGCTCGGTATCGTCCCGACTTTATTAAAATCTTTAAAAAAAAACGTAGAAAATATCGTAAATATAATATTAAAAAAAAAGCTCGAATTAATAAGCTTGGCCGTACTCGTATATAATTTGCTTAATTTTAAAAAGCCTTAAATATTTATTTGAAAACTTTCGAAAAAATCGCAGCTATCGAAAGTTTTTAATCGATAATAATATTTTATCGCTTATTTGAAATCTAATCTTTTTGTATTTAGCGTCGTAAAACCTTTTGTGATTCGCGTTGGCTTTTTTTAGCTTTTTACTAAATACTTTTTTTTTTTTGCAATATTTTAATTCGTTTTTCCGCTAACGGTATCCCTTTTTTTACAACGTCGCTTTCGACGTTGCTGCCAAATTCTAAATAAAAGCCGTATAATATACGAAAAAAAAATAAAATCAGTAAAAGCGTATATTGAATTATTATACGTAAACTCGGCTAAAACAAACTTCGTAATTTAATCGTTTTATCGATAATCGCAATACGTACGAAAATAAAATTTTAAAATTTAATTTTAACGTTCCGTTTAGCCATCGGTTTAAAAATAAAAAGCGGTGTTTAATCGACGTCGTATTTATAAATAAAACATTACTAAAAATCAAAATTTACTAATAAAAACTGACTTTTTATTTGTAATAATTTTTTTAAAATAGCCAAAATTTTTATAAATATATTATATAAATATTTCAATCAAATTTAAAACTAAAATCGTTTTTTATATCGGTATATATTTCGACAGCTTCGTATATCGGTTTATTATAACGAATATCGAATCGTAAACACGACCTCGTTTTTTACTAAAAAGTAAATTCGTAATAAAATTTATAATTTTTTTTTTTCAAAGTTTCGTAAAAATCGAAAAAAAAGCTAATTCGCTATAAGATCGATGCTTTTTAAATTTGCTTTTTTAGCATTTTTTATACGTATTAACGTAACGCTTTACGTCGCTTCGTAAACCAGGCCAGAAATACTTTTTTTCAACCAGTTTTAGCGTTCGCCGAAAACCCTAATAGCCGGCGGTCGAATCGTCGTAATTAATTTTTAATATCTCGCTTTTAATAGCGCTTTTATTCGAAATATACGCACGTTTTTTATAACGTAATAATTTATTTTGGCTTATACGCTAATATTTTTCGAATCCGGTTCGATTGCTTTGCAAAGTCGATTCGTACGTTTTTTATAATATAAAAAAATCAGATTTTTGCAATTTAAAAATAATTTTATAAATCGGTTTTGCTACCTCGTTATTAGCCGTTTCGAATTATAGCAACATAGCGGCTACGCTTCGTAATATATATTATTTGCAATTAATAATATTAGTAAAAAACAATCCGGCGAAAAAGCTTTTTATTTGGCTTTTTTCCGTTTGCTTTTTACTTTTTGATTCCGTTAACAAAAGCTTCGAATATTTATCGGCGCGAAATAGTTTATGCCTCGACTTTAAGCGTGTTTTTATTACGAAAAACATTTTAAAATTCTTTAAATAAGCTAATTTTAGCTTACGATATAACGTAAGCAGCTGTTCGTTATTTTTTTTTAAATCTTTTTTTAAATTTAGCCGGCGGAAAAAACTATTCGCCGAATTAAAAACTTCTGTTTTATATTCGATTACAAAATCGTATTTAGCTAGCTCGTCGGCTTATTTCGCTTAGCGTCCGTTTAAACGTTTTTTCGTAAAAACGTATTTCAAATTATAATAATTTATACGCATAATAATAACGTCGGAAGCGCTACGTAAATATTAGCTTTATTATTTAAAAGCGTAAATTATAGCTATTAGCTTAGCGTCGTAAATCTCGTATTTTTGTTTTATAAAAAAAAACTTTTTCGAATAATACGCGATAAAATGCCAACGTGCCTTTGTATTTTTTCCGAATAATTAAAATAATATTTCGCTTATAACGAATTTCGAAGCGTCTGTTTCGATTTGGATTTTTAATCGAAAATCGAAATAGCGTAGAATCGGTGCTTAGCAAAACTTTTTTTTTAAAAATAAAAAAGCGATTTTCGCTTCGAATAAAAAACGAAAAACGCCCGATATTTTTTTTCGTTGCATCCCTTTTAAAAAATCTGTAATAAATCGGCAAAGCTTAGCGTAATTTTTAATAAAACATTTATAAAAATTAATAAAACTCAAAAACACTTAAATATTTCGCCACGTAATAAAAAAAAGCTATTTCCGAATACTATTTACTTTTCCTGGATCTATTTTAATTCCCGTAGAAATAACGACGAAATTTAAAAACTTAACCGTATTCGTATCGAAAGTATATTTTTTCAGATTTTCGTAAAATTTATTAATACGAAGTTTTTCGAAAATCTTTTTTACCGCGTTTATATAATCGTCGGGATTTCCGGAAAATATTAAAATATCGTCGAAGTAAATTACATACGTAATATTTATTAAACCGATTAAAACTTAATTAATATACGCTTAAAAGATTGCTGATACGTTCGAAAAGCCGAAAGATAATACGCAATATTCGAAATATTCGTAACGAATGCGAAACGCAGTTTTTCATTTATTTATTTTTTTATTCGAAAGCGATAATATGTTAAGGGGTGCGAACGAGCAGAAGGTTCGTAGGTGATTTGCATTGACTACGGGGTTTCTAAGTTAGAGGTGCCGCGAAGTCTAAGATACAGTGTGTGCGGGCTCCGATGTCACGTGACAACAACGTGACCTTCGGACCACGTGACCAACGAACTGACGTCTCATCCCCTTATATATAGTCCTCCTTCCCATTTTTTTTTTTTTTTTTTTTTTTTTTTTTTTTTTTACTCAATTTCTTCGTCGTCGAAATCTACTTTTATAAATCGAGCTTCGTTCGCGAAGCGTTTTTGTAAACGAGTGCGGAATTCAGCTGGAATAATAAAAAAAATGGTAAAAAAAAGCAGGCTTTTCTAGTTTCGAAAGCAAAACAATTGATTCTTTTATAATAGAAAAGGAATTGATAGCAGTTTTTTTATATTTAGTAACGGTTATAAAAGTTTTTTTTAATGGTAAAAGCTCGTTTTCGTTATTTATCGATTTAGCACGTTTTCTATTAGCAATTTTAGCTTTAGCCAGTTTTGCTTTAATCGAATAAAATTTCTGAAGAAAACGTATAGCGAATTCAGCTATAAAACTGTATGCGTTAACAACGTTTTTTAGTAATTTTTAAAATTGGTTTTCGGCGTTATAGCCACGCTATTATATTAAATAAAAAAAGTTAAAGTTTCGTTTAGAATCGAAAATAGCGTTTATAGCTTATAGCAAGCTTTCGTCTGCGTCGATAAAAACAAATAAAAAAGAAAGGGTTTTCTGCTCTGGAAAAGGATCGTTGTAGACAGGTTTGAACAAATTAATATAAAAAATAAAATATAATAGTTTTTGCTCGAAAAGTAATTTCAGCCTGTAATTGTAAAAGCCTAAAACTTCGGCGATCTTATAAAAACCGTAGAATTTATTATTTAGTTTTTTAACTAGTCTAATAAAAATTATATTGCGTTTGTAAAAAAACACGTTATCTTTTATTTTATAAGCAAAAGCTGGTTAGCGTTATTAATTAAAATAATATTTTTGGTCGGCCAACGCTAAAGTCAGATTTGTACGTAAAAGTAATTCTAATTTTTTTATTTTATCGGCGAAATCGTTTTTTTTCGTATCTGCTATTCGCAAAATGCGTAAAATAAAATTTAAAATAGATTTAAATAAAAAAAAGCTTATTCGGAAATAAAAGCTTTTGTTAGCGTAAAAAAAGGAAACTCCGGTGGAAGCGTTTACAGCGTTATTCGCTGCGAATTCAGCTAGAAAAAGCCAGTCTTTCTAATCTCCTTAAGCGTATTCGACGAATTGTTTTAAATAAAAAAATAAATAAGCGTTCGCGTTTTCGGTTTGGCCGTTTGTTTCGGAATAAAAGCTAGTAAATAGCGTAATATTAGTTCCGAAACGGTAATTAATAGCTTTTCAAAACTGTAAAACAAATAAAAAACCTCGGTTTAAAATTATAAAATCGAAAAAATTATATAAACGCCAGATATTTTTGCAAAACAATTTAGCTAAATCTGTCGCTTTTATAATTATATAACAAGCTGTATAATATCGTTTTTTAATAAAACGACAAATTATTATTATAATTAAATTGTTTCGATTCTTATGCTTTTTCATTAGAAAAAAGCTTATAAAATCGACCGATATATAACTTTAACGGCGTAAAAAAATAAATAAAAGTTTAAAAAATTTTTAATAGCGTTGATTAATACCTGTATTACGGAAGCAGCCGTTGCAATTACGAATAAATTTTTTGCAATCCTCGGAAATTAATAGCTAATAATAATTTTTATTAATAATTTCGTAAAATTTGTTTTTGTTAAAATAGCCTGTTTTTATTAAATCATAGGCTATTTATAAAAGCCAGATACGAATAAAAACGTTTAAATTCGGTGTATCGAAAACGTAAAATCGGTTTCGAAAATATAATTTATTATTGCGTATAACGTATTTAAAAAATTGTAACGTTTTGGATTTCGAAATACTTTTTAATTTAAATATTTTTTTTTAATAGCGATTTATAATTTATTAATAAAATAATATTTATTTAAAAGTCGTAAAAGCTTCTCGTCGTTTGCTTCGGATTGTTTTAGCGAAGCTGAAAAAGCGGTTAAAACTTCGGTTAGGTAATATTTTTTAAAAAAGGCTTGGTTTTAGAACTGAATTTTTTCGTTTGAAAAGTTTTGAAAAAGACTTTAAAAGCGTCGGATTAAAAAATTAGATTTGCTATTTTATTTTCCAGGTTTAAATATAATTATAAAATCAAAACCAGCTAAAAACTCGTTTTAATATATTTAACGCCTATTAAATTGCTTAATCGTTATGAAATATTTTAAATTTCGATAATTTGTAAATATTCGAATTGAATAAACAGCTTTTTGTAATTCGGCTCGTTAATTTTCGAAGCAACGTATAAAAGCGAAAAGTTTTTTGTTATAAATCTCGTAATTGCATTCGGCAGAATCGAACTTTTTCGATATAAAAGCGATTAAATAAAATACTTTTGTATCGTTTTTTTAAAAAAAAATTCCTAAAAAAACGTAATTAAAAGCGTTAGTTTTAACGAATATTTTTTTATTAAAATTAAAATAAAACAACGTAGATGCAATCGTAAAAGCTGATTTAAAAAATTCGAAAGCTTTTATATAATCGTCGTTAAAATTTTATTTAGTATTTTTTTTCGTTAAATTTATTAAAAAAATAACGATTTTAAAAAAACCTTTAATAAATCGTCGATAAAAATTCGCAAAATCTAAAAACGCTTATACGTTTTTAACGTTGAAAAAAAGATTTCAGCCCGTAATCGCTTCGAGCTTTTTAAAATTTATTTTGATTTTAGTAATAAAAATAATTATTTCTAAGTAAACGACTTTTTAAATTTCGAATTCGCATTTTTTTATATTTAATTACAGGCCCGCGTTAGAAAAAGCTTGAAAAACAAAATTAACGTATTTTTTGTGTTTTTTAAAATCGTTTAAATAAATTAAAATATCGTTTATATAAATTATATAAAAAATATTTAAAAAAAATCGTAGAATATCGTTTATACGAAATTAAAACGTAGCGGAAGCGTTGTATAATCCGAAAAGCATAACCAAAAACTCGAACAGACTATATTTCGTATTAAATGCAATAAATTATTTATAGCTTTTTTTTATTCGAATCTTATTAAAAGCGGCGAAAACGTCGAATTTAATATAAAATTTGGCTTTGCTTAGTCGTAAAAGCGTTTTTTAAATTAATAATAAAAGGTATCGGTTTTTAATTGTAATAGCGTTAAAAGCTTTATAATCGACGCAAAATCGTAGTTTTTCTTTTGGTTTTTTCGCGAATAAAATTAAAAAAGCTGCGAAAAAAAAGCTCGCTCGGATCCAGCCTTTTTCGAAGTTTTTTTTAAGAAATTTACGTAAGACTTAAAGTTCGTCGACTAATATATTATATAAAAAGCCGTATAAAAATATTGTTCCAAATCGAAGTTTTATCGTATAATCAACGCTTTTTTTATAAAATATAAGTTTATTAACTTCGATAAAATCAAAAGCGGCTAGATGGTAATAATAATAAAAAAAAAGTTTTATTCGAAAATCGATTAACGGTTTGATTTAAAAAGCCAAACGAATATTTTCCAGTAAAATTTTAGCGAAATAAAATTCGGCTAAAAATTATTATCGTATAATTTAAAAAAGCTATTTTTTTTGCAATTAATCGATTTTAAATAATATAATAAAAAAAGATTCGTCGATTAAAGCGTTTAGTTTATATAATTATTAATTAATTTCGTATAAAAAGGCTGAAAATACTTCGACTTTTGGTTTAAAAAACCAAAATAATAAATACAGCTGCTTTTATACGACGAAATATAACTGATAAAACGACGGTTTTGTAAAGTGGCGTTTTTAAATTAAATCTAAAACGGCCAATTAATAAATGCGTTAAAATAAGCAATTCGTACGGCAAAAATCTGAATTAAAATAAAAGATATTCGTGGTTCAGTTAATATAAAAATTATATATTCGAAGCCAAAGCTTTTTTAAAATAAAATCGTATTTTTTTAATATTATAATAAAAGCTATAATTAATTCGGTATGGCCGGCGGTATTAATTTAAAAAAAAACTTAATAAGTAATATCGCCGTAAATAAAAGAGCGTCCGTTAACCACGGTAAATTTACGTGGATTAATAAATAAAACAAAAGTTAATTCGTAATATTACACGAAAAAATAATTAATAAAATTATCGGTAGCTTCGAAATCATTTAAAAAATAAGTTTTAATATATATACTATTAATAGTTATAATATAAAATAATATTAAATATAATTTCGGAACGCCGTTAAAACAGATAGTTTCAATTTATTTTTTAAAGGTTTTTAATAATAATAATTATTAGAAACAATCAGTTTTCCGATTTTTTTGCTTCGGCTTTAGCTTTTTTGATTTAAAAAAAGTCGGAGCAATTAGCAGCGCGGTGTTTATCGCTAGCATATTATAAGCAAAGGTTATTAGCAAAAAAATAAGTTCGGCGCGCTAATTTTTCGGTATTATTTATTAGGCGTTTGTTTTTAGCTATATCGGCTGCGATTTATATAATTGTTTTGGTTTAAATGGCGTTAAGATTTATAAAATCGTTTTGAATAATGGTCGTAATAGCAGTTTTAAATAATAGTAATAGTAGTAGTATTAATTAACGTCTAGCGGAGGGCAGCCATAACTCGGTCTGCCTTCCTAGGACCTCCCAGGGGGTACGGAGACGTGCTAAGCTAAGGATTTATATACAAAGTACAACCCCGAAAGCAGTTCGTATTAGTACAGCTACTGCTGCTGTCGATTACGCAGTTTTAAATATAAAAGCAAAAGAAATGATTTTCGTATTACGGTTTTCGGTTTTATAATAATTAAAATTTAATTATCGAAAAACGGTATCGGTTTCGCGTATTTAAGCGTAAAAATTAATAAAATCGGTTTTTAAATCGAAAAGGTTAATATAAAACAAGCGGATAATTATATTAAAATAAAAAGCTTCGCGCAAAATAGCGATAGCGGCTTCGTTATTAAACTTAATATAACTTTTAATTTTTAATTAAATAAAAAAAAAATAAATAGGAATTAATTGTTTTGCTTAAAAAATAAAATTTTTTTAAATGCATCTGCTTATTAATTAAAAACACCGAACGATTGTTAAAAAATTTGAATTATTTTTGTAATAATCAGATAGAAAAAAGTGTCGTTCGTACGTAAATCTTTTTGTAAAACGCTTTTGGCTGTATCGGAAAAGCGGGAAAAAAAGTAATTTATACGATTCTGTTCGGTCGCATACCAGTTTTGATTCAAACGGAGTTTTAGAATTATATTTTAAAAAAAAGTGATAAAATGCTTCGTAACGTTGCCGGTGCTATCCGAATTTATAAATTTATCGGGGTCGGAAAAAGCAAATGTTTTTTTTTTTGCGTTTAAAATGTTCGGTGTATTTTGATTAATAAAAACTTGTTTTCGAAAATTAGTAAATTCGGCTTCGCGGTTTTGAATCACTTTTCTTTGAAAAGCTTTTTTTTTTTAATATTATACCGTCTGAATATTCAGCTTTTAAGCGAAATTATTCAGTTTGGCTTTAAGTAATATTATTATATCGTTTTATTTTACCGCGTAAACGAAGATATCGAGGATTTCTTGAAAGCAGGCTTTCGTATTAGCGATCAGAGCGGCGACGATTTGATCGGGATATTTAAAATGCTCTAAAATAAAGCAATTGAAAAGTTCCGATAATTTAAAAAATTCCGATATTTCGGTATTAGTGCCCGTTAAAAAAAAAGCGTGAAATATGTTTTGTTCCGGGATATAAGCAAAAGCAAAACAAGGTTTTTTAAATATAAGTTTTGTGTTAAAAGAAATTATCGTTTTTTGTGTCAGAAAAGGTTGTCGTTTCGTAGTTTCGTATAAAAAATCGTAGAAGTCGTTGTCGCGATAAAATTGATTTTTTATATACGCAAAAGCAAAACAAAGTTGGCAGGCTTTTTCAGCTCGAAAGCTAAAATAAAAATGTTAAAAAGGTTTGGTAATTAATATGTTAAAAAATGCGAACGAGCAAAAGGTTCGTAGGTGATTTGCATTAATTACGGGGTTTCTAAATTAAAAATGCCGCGAAATCTAAAATACAATGTGTGCGGGCTCCGATATTACGTAATAACAACGTGACCTTCGGACCACGTAACCAACGAACTGACGTCTTATCCCTTCATATAATACGCCCAAATAAAATCTAGCTTAATAAATATTTTAGCTTTTTTCAAACGATTTAAAGTTTCGCTTATAAAAGATAAAAAAATTCGATTTTTAACCGTAATTGCGTTTAAACCTTTATAATCGACGCATAATCGTAAATTTCCGTTTTTTTTCGGTATAAACATTACCGGTGCGCCGGCAAAGCTAATAAATCTCTTTATTCAGCTTTTTTCAAATTCGAATCGAAATATTCGCGCAATTCGATAAATTCAAATTCCGACAAAAAGTAAATTAATTTCTAAAAAAAAAAAATTCTTTCCGCGAAGTCTATTCGATGCTTTATAAAATAATAAAAAGCTAAAATAACCGCGGCGGTATCGTTAAATACGTCGGCGTAATCGTCGTATTTAAAAAGTAATTAATACTGTTTTTTAATAGCTTTTTTTAAAACGATACAAAACGCTTGTTTTTTTTTGAATTCTTTTTTAAAACGTTTAATTATAACGAAATTAAATTATAAGCGTTCGATTAAATATCGCCACGACTTAGCTCGAAAACTTATAACAAAATCGATATTTCGCAACCAAAAAAACCTTAAAATAAATAAAACTCTTAGAATATTTATATCGCAAGCCACGAAATCGCTTTATATTTTTTTAAATGTTTTATAATTATTAATAGCGCGAATAAATTACGTATGCGTATCGTAAATAATTACTTTTTTTCTTTTAACCGTAAATAAATTAATACGTTTTTAAATTAGTTTTTATTTATATTTAATTAATAACTTTTAAATTACGCAGTTTTTTTCCACGCCGCAATCGATAAAAGTTTATTTCGTACGAGTTTCGCTTTTAACTTTTTTAATTTCGATTAAAATTATTATTTTTTGCTTTTCTTTTTCGCTCGATTTTATTAGCAGCGACGAAATTAAAATCGAACGAAAGCTTTTCCCGAATTTTTAAATTTACTAATTTCGAAGCAGTTTAAAGCTATATGTTTTTTTTTATTGCATTTATAATATTCGATTTTTAAATAATTGGCTATGCGATGCTCTGCTTTTTAACAGCGACTGCATTTCGAAAAATAAAAAAAGTCGTTAAAAGTTTTAGAATTTTAAAAGATTTTGTTAAAATTATCGTCTTTTCGCTTTCGTTTTTCTTTTTATAACGTATTTTCGAATCGAAAACGGTATATATCTGTTTTAATCCTTAAGTTTTAATCGTAAATATAAGTTTTTTTTTTTTTTTTTTTTTTTTTTTTTACGTTCGTTTCGTCGTTTATTATTTTTCGTTTCGTCGTTAATAACTTTATTAGCACTTTCGATACGACGAGCGATTAATACTAATTTTTCGTGCGAATTTATAATTGCAATATTGCTTCGTTCAATAATTTCTTTTCGAAAAGTAAATCGGAGTTTTGCGAAAAGCATCTTTTTTTTAGTCGCATCGTTTATTATTTGCAACTGCTATTCGAAATTATTCAAATAAACAACGAAATCGTTAATTAATTTATGCTTTTTTTGCTTCGCTTTATCGTATAAATTCGAAGCCGCGATTTCTCGATTTTCCGTATTTATCAAAAAGTTTAATATTTATTTTTTAAAATCGTTCCATATAATTCGAATATTCGTAAAACGTCGTTCGTATCCGGTTTATTTTCTTTTTATTTTATCGTCGAAAACTAAAACATAAACGTTAATTTTCTTTTGATTAATATAAAATATTACCTTTTATTTTAGCGGAAACTTCGCTTTGCACGCCGAATAGAAAATTAAACTTTTTCAGTATTTTTCCTTCGATATATTAAAAAGTCTTTTATTTTTAATATCCTTCGGCTCGAATTCGCTGTATTTTTTACAAAAAATATAATATATTTAAAAAAAATGCTAAATCGTTTCTAATAAGTATTATTATCGTAATATTCCGAAAATATTTTATAATAATCGCCGGCTTAAATTATTTTCTGTTTTTTCTTAATTAAAACGATATTAAAAAATATAAAAACCTTTTTTTCGATATTTTCGAAAGCGTTAAGTTCTTGTTGGAATTATTTAACTTTTTTTCGAAATTTGTTTCAGCGTTTTTTGATTTTTTCGAATCTTTTAATTATTTCGTAAATCTTTTTCTTAATTTTTTTCTGTTTTACTTTAGCTCGTATCTCTTTTACTCTTTTACGTTCATCGTTTTTTTTTTGTTCGGCGCGAATTCGTTTATCAGCCAAATAAATTAAAGTTTCGGTGGAAAATCCTTCCGAATCGCTTTAAGCGTGGCTTCTTTTAATAATTTCTTAAATAAAAAAAATTAAAAATCCTCGCGCCCTGGTGATAAGGTATTTTCGACCCTTAGTAAAACTGGTAACGTCAAAGGAAATAATAATACGAAATCTTTCTAAGCAGCCGAAAGCGCTGAATCTTTTTAAATAGCTGAAAATGCTTGTTCGCTGCGAATGCGAAAAGCTATAATATCGATAATAACGATATAAATATAATAATATAATAAAAAGTTGTTTTAATAATATCGAACTGCCGTTTCGATAAATAAAAAAATCAAAATATAAAAATTAAAAAGCAGAATAATATTAGTTTAAATAATAAAACTCAAATAAAATTGGGTTAATAATCAAACTAATTTTTATCTTTTATATTTTTAATAAAAAGCGCTTATAAATACAAAAAAAAAATGGAGCCCTCGAAAAAAGTAATTCTTAAAAAACCAAGCGAATCTCATTTAATATGCTTTTCTAGCCTTTATCCCGACCTTTTCTTAATTCTTTTTAATATAATCTTAATAACTGGGTTTTTAGCAATCACTTTTATAAAATGTTTTACCTAAATATTATCTCCAGCCTTTATAATACTATCCGGCCCCTACGGCCTATCCGCAGAAAGTACTATTCGAGGATTGGTAGAAAACAGAGGGTCTTGGCGGATCACCTGACTTATACACGTGATATTGGTTCCTGACAATTAATACAGCGGCAAACGGCTTTTTCAAACGAAAACGTTTTTATTCGTTTAATTTCGCTAAATAAAACGAATAAAATATCGACGAATAAATCGCTAACAAAATCGGCTGCTTTGCTATTTGCGTTTTAGATTTTACAAAACCAAAACTATTCGCGTTGTTATTTCGGCTGGCACCGCGAATAAAAAATATTAATTTTCGGGCCGAAAAAGCATTCGCGTTATCATTTCGGCTAGCACCGCGAATAAATTTAATCGAAAACGATCGGAATAAGCCGATTAACGACAAAAATAAATTTTTAATCGATAACTACGAAACCGAAGATTTTTATTTAATTATATATGATTTAATTATTTTATTTAAATAATTTAGCGTATTAAATTATTAATTTAAATTATTTAAAAATTAAGCTTTCGATTATATTTTAGCCGACAAAAAGTTATATAAAATAAAAAATATTATATATTAAAAACGCTTAATAATAAATAATAAAGCCGAAAAATTTTAAATTATAAAAAAAACTTACGAAAAAATGTTTTATAAAAAAGCTAAAATTATTTATTACCGAATTAAAAACGATTTCTAATAAAAAAAATGCTTCGAAGATTGTAAAACTTTCGTTAAAAGCTGCATTTTTTGTTAAAAACGAAAGCTTGGCCGAAAAAAAAATTTATTATATCCGACGTGGTTTTTTAAAATTTAAAAAAAAATTAATTTCGACGTTATACGCGTATCGATTACCGACCGCGAATATACGTGCTTTGTATTCGTTATCGACGATTTATTTAGATAGCTTGAAAAGCGATTTTTCCGAAACGCTATTTCCGAAGTTATAACGATTTTTTTTTTAAAAAAACGTTGTATATCGATACGATTTATTTAACAAATTAAACGTCGATAATAAACTTAAAAATAAAAGCGTTGTCGAAACTTCTATAAAAAAATACGGCATTCAGCGTATTTAAATTTTAGTTTACAATTCGAAAAGCAACGGATCCGTTAAACGAAATTATAAGAATATTTTCGACGGCTTTTTAAAAGCTATTCGAAAAAACTATAAGCATTGGTCGTGTAACGGCCCGGCCATTCGGCTGTTCGGCTTTCGGCTGTTCAGCCTTCCGTTACAGTTCTGGCGTAGCGCCAGGGACAGGGGGTTCTACAGTGTATATAGTTCGCCCCGAGGTTCCTTCCTTTCAGCTCTCTGTCTGTATCTTAAGGGAAATATATGAGGTTCGTTACAGGTCGCGGAAATTTTCGGAAATGCTTTTTGCTATACGCATATATATATACGCTTTTATTAAAATAATTTTATTTTTTATTTAATACGGCAAAAACGCTCGATTGCTTTTGGAAACAAAATGGCTTGTGTAAAAGTTTTATAACGTGGTTAAAATAATAACGAACGCAGATTTATTAGCAATAAAATTTAAACAGTTAAATTACCGCGATATAAATATAAAAAAGATAATTTTTAAAAAAACAAAATGTAAAAAAGCAATTAAAAAAGTTTGAAATAAAATTAAGAATTTAAAAAAAACGTTAATCAAAAAAAAAGATTTGATTTTAATTTACGACGTTCAGCGCGTTATTAACAAATCGGCCGATATTAAACTTAATCATAAATAGCTCGGATTTTGCGAAGTATACGAGGCCGAGTTAAATAAAAGTTATTATAAGCTTACGAAAGTCGATAAAACAAAACTAAAAAAAACGTTCGCCGCCAACCGGTTAAAACGATTTTATAAAAAAAACTAGCAAATTTACTTTTTAAATTTTGATTTAAATAATAATTCCGAGTTTAGCGATTTCGACGACGATTTCGATTAAAGCGATTATACTTCTGAAAAATTTTTTTTTTTTGGAAAAATCTGGCATCAACAGAATAATAACGCTGCTATTGAAAACACGATTTAAGTCGTGATTTCACTTATAACCGAGAAAAAGAAAAGTGTATATAAAATTGTTTATTAACTGTTTTATTATTTTTATTATTTATTGTTTTTTTTTATTATATTTTGTTTTATTGTTTTTGTTTTACTTTGCTTATATATAATTTAATTATTTTGTTTTATATATATTGTTTATTTTTATGATTTTTTTTATATTATTTAAAATATTTATCATATTTTTTTTTGTTTGATTATACTTTTGTTTATTAAAACAAAAGTTTTGTATATGTTTAAGCCGCATATCTGATATATTTATATTATTCGCATATTTTACGAAAACTATTTTTTATATATTTTATTATTTGCTATTTTTTATATTATTTTTTTTTTTCGTTGTTTTGGACGGATGTTTGCCTAAACAATTATAATTTATTAAAAAAACAATATACGAATTTCCGTAACTTTTAAATACAAATACTTTACAATTTTCGTATTTTTTTTAATTACTTTTTAATAAATATAATACATTTTTTTAATTAACAAATTTATCGATATTATATCGTTTTTTAAGCAAAGCGTTATTAAACTTAGCAAATTTATTTTTAATTTATTTTAAAACGGAATTATTATAGGCATTTTTTTCGAATTTAAGCAGACATATAATATCGCTATTTTAAATTAATAAATAATATTCGTAAAAACATTTATAAAATAACTCGATATAATAATTAAAAACGTTAACGAATTTTTATTCGATTACGAAAGCTTCGTTAAAACTGAATTCGTTCGCAAAAGCTTTAATTACGATAAATTCCTGTTGAATTACGATAACGCTAAAAGCTTTCGCCGAAATAAAAAAAGCTCGAAATAATAAAAAAAAAATAACATATCGAGTTTTGCGTTTTTTGCTAAATCAACGAGAAAAAAATATTTAAAAATACGTTTTTAATAAAATTACCGGTGTTATTTTATTTCGGCATTTCGCTTGTTTTTTCGAAACTATTACCTTTATTAAAAAAAAAGTTTGGATACTAAACGCTTATATTTTTAAAGCGCAAGCTTTAAAAGCTAATAATTTAAGGATCCGCAGATTTATAAGGTTTTTTACAGCTGTTTGCAAACTGATCGACGACGCTATGCAATCGCTAAAAAGAATTTTAATCGGCTGCGAAATCTTAAATTTAACTTTTTTTTAAAACAAAAAATTGAGCGTCGCTAAATGCGGCATTTTTATATCGAAAAAAAAAACGACGCTATTTCGATATTTCAAATTTACGACCACGAAAAAAACGAAAAAGCCAATATTATTTTCGTTTAATTCGAAAAAATATACGCGGTAGCAACTAATATTTCTAAAGCAGCTAAAACAATTCGGCGATTTTTATTTTTAATTATCGAAAACGAATCCGAGAACGAAATTAAAAGCGTAATAATAAATAATCGATTATTCGAATAGAAAAAATTTATTATATTTGTAAAAACTATTCCGAAGAAAATAAAAACAAAAAACGTAAAAAAGCGCGCCGATATTTTCGAAACTTTTTTTATTCGAAAAAAAAAACTATTCGCGTCGCTAGCAAAAAAGACACCGCGAATGAAAACAGCCGGAAATCGACGCCGAGCTATAGCTTTAAAATTAATTAATAAAAAACGCGACGATTTTACAAAATCAAATTCAAAAGATTTTAGTATTTCGAAAAAAAAAATCTGAACGATTTTGATTTTGATTTTTCGAAATTAAATACGCAAACGCTAAAAACGTTTATTGCGTTTAAAAACGTTGTACTATTTTCGCTAATATTTCAGATTTTAATAAAAGTATTTAAAATTTCGATTATTATACGATTCGATCGAAAAAGCTTAAAAAAAAATATCGAAATTATCGCGGAAAAAATCACGCAAAAAACGCAAAATTAAATTATTTTATTTAAAATTTTCGTTTTCGACGACGCTACGATTCAGAAATTTTACCTCGATACTTTTACGTAAAAACTAAATAAATCCGTCAGCTTTTTTTTTTTGTTTCGAACGAAAACTAAATTAAGTTTTTTTCGGAAAATTGCAAATATAATACGTTAAAACAAATAAAAAAAACTTTTGAAAACAGTGATCCGTTTTTATTCGAGCTTTTTTTCATTAAGAAACTTCGATTTTTTAATTTCGTTTTTACGAATAATATTAACGCTAAAAAAAACGGCAAGTTATGCTATTTTTATATGCGTTATTACGCGGCGTATTGCGATTTAATTATAAAAAAAATCGATATTATCGGCTTCGTTAATCGATTCGCTGTTATTAAAAATTCGGATTACGACGTATTCGAAATTGATTTTAATAATCAATTTATATTTCGACGAAAAATTGCAAAAACTATTAAAACGCGTGCTAAAGCTTATTTGGGCTACGTAAATTTTAAAACAGATTTTAAAGCTTTTAACGCGATTATAAAATTCGATTAAAACAAAAAAAAATAAAAGCAACGAATATTTCCAAAAGCCGATTTTTTTGGCTTTTCGACCGAAAGTATATTTTAAAATTTATTTTAATTAAACTGCGAATTCGTTAATTACGTAAAGTTTTACAACGGAAAAAACAAACTATTATTATATTTTATAAAAAAAAAATTATATATAAATACTATTTTCGATTAATTAAAACCTAAAAAGCGCTTATAGCTTTTTTCGCTAATAAATTTTACAATTTTATTTAATAAGCTTTCAAAATGCATTCCGGCTTTTATTTCGCTGTTTTAATTATTCGAAACTTCGGAAACTGCTGCTTCGTAGTTTATTTTAACGTTCCGATCGCTTTAAGTTTCGTTTGCTCCGATCGTATTATAATTACAAAATTCGATATCGCCGATTTTTAAAAAAAAGGAAAAATCGAAAATTTTACCGACGCCATCTTCGATTGCTACGTTTTGCTTGTATTCGCATACAATTCGGAAATAATCGAAGTTTATTTACAATTATATTACGACGCTAAGCTAATTAAAACTATTTAAAAAAGCCTAGCTTTTTTGTATTTCAGCGCGTTTAAAATAGTAGCTTTAGTTATTTTATCGGACTACGAAACCGAAGGCTACGAAATAAAAAATAAAATGATTTTTATTAATTTTTCGATTAAGCAAAAAGTTTTCGTTAAATTTAAAACCTAAAAAACCGACGGCGCGATATTGATTTATTCGAACAATTATACGGCGTAAAAATATAAAAATTATTTCGAAAACGACGCTTCGATAAACAATCTGATATTATTTATATTGCGACGAAAGCAATTATAGCATTTTCGGTAGTTTCGATTGCAAACGATTATTTTCGAATTATTCCGTGGAATAGTGTTTTTTATAAGCTTCGAAGCTTTTTCGGAAGTATTCGTCGGTAAACAGCCGTGGTCCGACCTATTAATTTTACGCGAAGCAAAAGCGTTAATTAGTTTTAATTACGACGAACTAATCGATTACTTTTACGATTTTAATATAAAACTTTTCAGCGCTTTTGCATAGCGTGGAACTACGTTTAAAAACTGAAATTTATTATTTACGAAAAAAAGTCGTAAAAGGTTTTCGTCGCCGCGACGTTTAATAATATTATCGACGAAAAAGCTATTAAAACGTTTGTAAATCAAAACGATATTTCGACTAACGCTTTATCAAGCTATTTTTTAAAAAAGCAAAGTGAATAAAATAATTTATACGATAAGCGAAACGCTATTTTTCTATAAGAGCTAATAGCAAAAAAGTCAAAAACGGGTTAGAAAATTCAAAAAGTATAAGATTAAAAAGTTCGGTTTTTAATTGATTAGTTTTTTAAATTATATAAGATAAATTAAATTGCATTTATTAAAGTTATGTTTTTTTTTGGTCGTAGTCAGAAACGACTACGTATATTATTTAAAACAGAATATAAAACGATAATATTTTGTATTAATAGAATTTAATAATTTTAGCTATAGACGAGGCATGGACCTTTTCGAGACCCTTTGCTACTAATTATTTTCAACAGGTATAAAAGCAAAGCACTTTTTTAGATAGTATCACAAACACGCAGTTTAATTTATATTTTCACTTATTTTTCTTTTTTTTCTTTCAGTTTTTTCTAGGGATTTCCTAGACTATTTTACCCACCGACATGTGGCGGTATCTGTCTGGTTTTCCTACCTACTTTTACAGCACGAGCTTTGTTTGCGTTTAGCTTTTGTAAAAAATTAAAAGAAAAAAATAGCGAGCTTTCAGTTTTAATTAATATAAAAAAAATCGTATATAATTTTTAAAAATAAAAAATCTTTTAAATTTTCGTAAAAAAAAACTATTTAAGCGGTATTTATTATTGGCAGAAATACGCTTTAATCGTTTTAATAAAAGTTTACGAAAAGTCGAAAGCGTTTTTGCAAATATTAATTATAAATTTCGGTCTGATCGTCGGTTTCGAAATAAGCGGCTATCGAAAGCTTTAATTGCGTATCGAAAATTTTGTTTAATTTAAACCAGAAAATAAATTAATATTAAAAGCCACGATCGCTAATAATATTTTTTAAAAAGCTAAAATATTTATATACGTGGAATATATACAATTTAGCGAAGTTTCCAGCGTCGATATTTTAATATTAAAAAAGCGAAATCATTTGCTTAGAAAAGCGATTTATTATTACAAGCACGTTGTCGTAACCGTGTTTGTTTTTATTAAAACTGCAAAAATCTATTGTAAAGTGTTTTCAAAAATGATTAAGAACAGAAAAAAACTGAAAAAAGCCGGAGCGTTTATTTTTTAAAACAAAATTCCTTTGATAAGCGTAGCAATTGCGATAGTATTGTTTTACGAAAGCCGTTATACTTTGTTAATAATATTAATCCGAAAGCAATTGCGTAATAATAGGCTGCCTTCCCACATTTATTCTGCGGGCACTCGAATAATATAAGGGAAAGCAAGTGTCCCATTGCATCCAAATGTCCCATCTCAAGTCATTTTTTTTTACGATCGCATTTTATATTAAAACACTACCAACGCAAAATATTTAATTACGTCAAATTAAAAGGTAATAAAAGCAGGAAGCTGTTTTTGGATTTTAAATTAAAAATTTCATATTTATTAATTAAAAGTTATTAAATTACATATTTTCGTTGAATTTTTTATTTTGTATTATCGCATTTTGTATTAAAACACTACCAACGCCAGATATTTAATTATAATAAGTTGAGAAATAATAAAAACAAAAAGCCATAATTAAATTATAAGTTAAAAGTTTCATTTTTATTAATTCAAAGTTTCATAACGAAATGTTTCGTTTTAATTTGTTATTTTTTATTATCGCATTTTAAATTAAAATACTTCCAACGCCAGTTATTTAATTATAATAAACTAAAGGAAAATAAGTTCAGCTTGCATTCGAATAAAAATTTTAAGACTTTTATTAAATTCTACGTGTCAGGAACTAATATCACGTGTCTGAATCAGATGATCAGCCAAAACCCCCTGCCTTTTATCAACCCTCGAATAATACTTTCTACGGATAGGCCGTAAAGGCCGGATAGTATTATAAAGGCTGGAAATAATATTTAAATAAAACATTTTTTAAAAGTGGTTGCTAAAAAACCAGTTATTAAAATTGTATTAAAAAGAATTTGTACGAAGAAAAAAAGGTCGGGATAAAAGCTGGAAAACATACTAAATGGGATTCGCCTGGTTTCCTGGGAAATATTTTTTTCGAAAGTTCTATTTTTTCTTTTGTATTTAGAAACGTTTTTTATTAGAAATTTAAAAGGTAAAAATCAGTTTGATTATTAACATAATTTTACTTAAGTTTTTTTATCTAAACTAATGTTTTTCTGCTTTTTAATTTTTATATTTTAATTTTTCTATTTACCGGAACGGCAGTTCGCTATTATTAAAACAAGTTTTTATTATATTATCATGATTATATTATTATTATCTGTTGGTATCACATAAGGGGGTTGTGTATACACAGTTGAGATATTGCAATAACTGGGATTGTATTAGTAGTAGTAGTAGTATTGATTAACGTCTAGCGGAGTGCAGCCGAGAGGCTGCCCTCCTAGGACCTCCCAGGGGGTACGGAGACGTGCTAAGCTAAGGAATTAAATACAGAGTACGACCCCGAAAGCAGTTCGTGTTGGTACAGCTAAAGCTGCTGTCGTCTACGCCCTTCGCCGCCTTTTGCGATGGTCCGTCAGCTGGGATTGTATTGCGAAAGAGATCTAAGGAGTAAACTAGCTATCGCACGGAGTATGTGTAGGTAGGGCTGCACGCTTGCAGCCTACCATCACGTGGTGTGATCATATGATTATGCGCATAATCAACCACTATCATATACCCATATTAGCAACTCTTTTATAAAGATCAACCATAGCTAGCTAGTTTCCTTTTAATTGTACATATAATCGTTTTTTTTTTCTACTGTCTTTCTACCTAATTTTCTATTCTTACGTCAATTTCGTTTTTGTTAATAAAAATGGTGAAAGCCTTATTAGGATTTGCTTTCGTTATAGCATCCGCCGGATTATCTTTTCCGTCAATTTATTTAACCTTTAATAACTCTTTTTTTTCAAAGCTTTGGCGGAGAATTATAATATCGATCATAAAGCGTTTTTTTTTTTTTTTGTTATTTTTAATTTGACCAAACATTTCATATAAAAAGTATAAATCAATGTAAACTACTATTGGAATATCGGAAAAATTAAGCTTTTAAATAATTATACGTAAAATTATAACGATGCAAATAGCGATATTTATTTTAAAAACTATTCCGTATATTTTTAAAGCTAATACGCTTCGTATAACTTTTTGGCATTTGATTAAGCTTATTATAATAAAATTCCTTTTCATTTTAAATAAATTGTTAAGCTGAACTTTATTAGCTAAAAAAACCTCGTAGCTAATTTGCGAATTGCAATCTTTATTATTAGCAAATAAGTCGTTAACAAATACAAATAGCTTTGCAATAGCAAAATCGATTTATATAAATAAAAGTCTTCGATTTTAATAATCTATTATTTATCGAATTCGCTTATTAATTATATCGAAATCTGATTAAACAAGATTTTCCATTTATATTTGTACAGCTATTAAAAAATCGAAAATAGCCTCGGGTTAACACAAATTAGCAATATAAGCTTTTCGAGCGCGTTAGGCGAAATAATTACTTTTATCGTTTTTGATTAGCTCGAGTTTTTTTGCTTAGTCCTTTTGCTTAAAAAAAATAAAATCTCCTGCTTTTTTCAAAGCTTTTTTACTAAAAGTCAAAACGTTATTTTTATTTAATATATTCTTAGGCTTCGCATTAAAATCTGCTGCTTGCAATTCAGCCTTTTTCAAAGCTGAAAAAGCTTTATCTGCTAGCTGCAAAATATCGTTTGTTTGCATTTCCACGATTGCGAAAGCAAAAATAATAGAAATAAGCAAGCAAAGGTCGTATATTAACGTAGTTATACAAAACTTATTTTTGTAATACTTATAGTACGTATTTTATTAATATATGCCTGCTTTTGCTATATCGTACAAAAGCTTGTGAATCAGCAGAATCGAACCTTTTGAATAGCTAAATCGTAGCTTTTTAAAAAAGTGCGCTAGAATCTGTTTTTTTTTTAAAAATCTATTAGCGCTTATATAAGCTTAAGTAATATTTCTTAAATATAATATAGCGTTGCAAATATATTCGAAGGTTAGAGCGAAAGCTATAATTAATTTTTAGCTGTTTCGTTAAATAATAGGTGATTAAATAAAAATATCGTACTTTCTATCGTCGTTGTAAGCTTAAATTACCAGTCTAGATTTTTCGAATAATATAGCTGTATTTTTACCTTTAATTTTATTTACAATTCGTAAATTAAAAATTCGGCCGTAGTGAAAAGTGGGATTGTATTATACAACCTTAAAAACGCTTTTCTCGATCAAATTTTTTGTTTCCATTTTTTTAAAAGCTTTAAAAAACTCGCCGAAGATTATAATAACACCTTTTTGGCGTAGTTTGACTAAGCATTTAGCGTTTGCTTTTTTTCTTATATATAAAATAGCTTGCAATACAATCGTCGAGAAAGTTGATTTTAATAATTTTTTGCAAAAAAAAACAATATATTAATATTATTCTTTTTTATATTTCTTTTTTTAAATTCGTAAAACTCGTCAGTTATAAATAACTGCTGCTGTTGCTTTTTAATCTTTCGGAAAAAAACGCGTATTTTGGTATTTTAGCGAATTTATATAATTTCTAAAAGTTAAATTAATAATGCAATCAGTTCTGCAACAGGCTGTATAATTGCAGCAAGTATAATAGTCGCAGTTGATAATGCGATTTTTGAAAAATACTTTTTAACAACTAATTTATCGAGGTTTTCACCGTTTAATTCGTAATAAAGCTTAATTAACGTAATCCGAAAGTCTGAAGTTTTATCGTTGATTTGAATTTTGCAGGTATTGCCATCCTTCGAAATAAGCTTATAAAAGCCTGACCAACCTTTCTTTTTTTTGTATACGCGTACGTTTAATTGCAAAAAGAGATTAAATGTTTTCAAAATATTCGGGCCGTTTTTAATACGTAGAGCTTCCGAAACTTTGCGTTCGGCCTGAATTCGCCGAATTTCTTGAATTGCAAGGCGTAATGCATCACGTCTTTTCGTTACAAAAGCAAAAGAAGCGTTTGTTTCTGATAAACGGGAGTATGCGCCGCGCCGTATATTAGCAAAATGGATATAATACCGCCTGGATTCGCAATGTCGTTTATAATTTTAAAAGCTATTTTTAAAATCATATGTTTATCGAAACCTTTATTTTTCAATTGCTTTTTTAAAATATTATAAATTCGTTTAAAAAGGCCGTGGTAACGTTTTATTTTACTAATATTATTATAAGCTTCGATTGGAACGATTTTAATATCATATCTTATAAAACGTGCTTATTAACGAAACTTTTAGAAAATTAAATTGGTTTTTAAATTAACGATAATTACGTCGGATGAATTTAAATAAAAATCGATCCAATGCAGCCGAAATGTATTTTATACGTGTTTTGCAATTATATTTTTTAAAAAACCATTAAAGCTGTAAATAATAGCTGAATCTACGATACAAAAAACTAAGTCGCCGTCGATATATATAATATTTATAATCATCGAATAATTAAATTTATAGTCGTTTTTTAATGAAATTTTAAATCGGCGAAAAGCTTGCTCGTGTAATTAACATTAAAAATAATATTTAGTAATTTTTTCCAAAATAGCAGTTTCGAATTCCTGCTCTGCTTGTTTCAAAATAGCTGCAAAGCGCTGTACAAAAAAGTGTTCTTATCGTTTATAAATCTGGCGTAGTTCGAATTTTGTAAAATAGCAAAATAAAGTTTTTTAAATATTAAGCAGCATAAATAAATGTTTTTATTTCCGAATTATTAATACGCCAAAGCTATTTTTTTATACAAGCATATTATGCAAATTATCGAAATAAATATAAAAAACATTTATATTTTTTAGATAGATTAAGAAAAAAAAATATTAGTATTAACGATATAAAACTTAATCTTGCCAATAAGTATTATAATAAAAATTGTTTCTTGAATATTTGCAAAAGTTACTTCAAAGCTAATCGTATTTTCTTTCGAAAAAAGATTAAAAGCAAACTGGGATAATAATTTTTTTTAAAAGCTTTAAATTGAAATATACTATCTGAAAACTTACTAGCTGCATTTAAATCTGAAAAAAATTCTTAAAACTTATATAAAAAATATTTCGAGCCTGAAATATACGTTTTCAATAAAAATTTATCGTTTTCCTGAATTAAAGAATTTATAAGATTAAGCTTTGTAAAAGCGTGATAGGCAGATCGCTTTTGTAAAATAATCAAAACTTCGATTTCTATTATTTTACCAGCTTTTGTATAAAAAGTTTAAATAAAAAAATTATCGTTTTAATATTTATTCCTATCGTAAAAGCCGTTTTCGGCGTTTTATATATTATATTAATCAAAAAAAAAAAAAGGCGTTTTTCAAGCTTTTAACGCTTTTGTATTGCGCAAAAAAGCTTGTGTATTATTATATAATCGAGGAAGCTTCAGTAAAATAAGCTTTATTAGCGCTGTATTCGTCGTATGCTTTCTTTCGTTTTTTTTAAAAATGTTTTGTTAACCAGCAGTTTACTTTTTTGCATACCTAACACTTTTTAAATTGGAAAAAACTGCTAGAACTGCCTGAATAGCCTTTTCGGCCTCGGAATTCTCTTTTTTTTCTGAATAAGCTGAATTCTGCCTTAGTAATTTTTATCGAAACGTTTTTTCGCGACTTCTATCTTTGTAAATTCGGTTTGTATAATAGCTTTCATTTTGATTTGCAAAAATTTAAAAAAACTAAAGAATAATAAAGGTTAATTTTCGCAATTAAACCTTTCGTTTAATAATCTCAATTGCATTGCGTAACTAAAATGCGACGCTTTTATACGTATTTGCAAAATCCATTAAAACGTATTTGCATTTTTGTACGCTATTGCAAATATTAATAACCTGGTCTCGCAAATAATTATCTAATTAGTATTTTTTAATAAAAGCTTATTAACAAAGCGCTAATTTCTCGAATATAATTTCCAAGCATTCCAAGCGCGATTTGCCAAGGTTTTCAGCTTATATTCTTTTATATATAATTGTACGCCATGCTATTAAATAAAACTTGCGGTTTTCAATCGTTTCGAAATAAGCTTTTAAAAAACTAATTATTACGTTAAACTGATAGTTTTTACGAATTATAATATTGCAGTAATAAGCGTCAGCTGCTTTTTTAAATATATGCGGAAAAACTTTTGCGTACAAGCTTTCGGGAAAATTGCATAAATCGCATAAATTATAAAACTTTTTTAGTTTCATATAAAATATATCCCATATTTCTTTTCCGTATTTTATTTCATTTTTGTAATATATTTTGCTGAAATTCAAAACTAATTATGCAAAATCGTTTTTTTTTTATAAAATCTGACTTCTGTTTTTTCGTCGTCGCTTAAGGGTTTATCGAAAAAATCGTTGTTTTTAATTTTAAAAATTTTCGTTTTGTTTTTAAAATTATATAACGTTTTGCCTCGTGTAAAAAATATATTACGCACGCTATTATCGCTACCTTTAATAAATACTTTGATTATTCGTAACGCATAAACGTTGGCTAGGCTGTTTTTTGCCCTTTGAAATCCACTTTTATTATTCTCGATATATACATTCTTATTATTATAATAATCTTCGCTTCCGGCAACTGATTTAAATAAAAAAAGCAAAAATAGATTTTTCTTTTTACTTTTGAAAGCTATTTTATAACTAAATCTGTAACGATCTAATCAGTCGGAGGGCTGGGAAATCAGTCAACTGGTCGCCGAGTTCACATAATATGAAAAACGAGCCTTTGGTTCTGTAACAAAAATATTCATTTAAAATTAACAATTGCAAAAGGCAAAGATTTTTAAAAAGAGAAAGCCTTATATATATAATAGTTTCCACAGTTAATAAAAAACCCACCAAAAGACCAGAAAGCTTGCAACTATACGTAATTGCTGGAGTGATATACGAAATGGCAAAAGAATAAATCGTTACACTACCCCCCCGTCCGAAAAAAGCGCGCTTTCGAGCTTTTATTTATTAATACGTCGCTATCCAAATAATTGTACGAATCCAAACCTTCGGAATACGCCTTCAGCCAGTTTACAAGTTTTGCAGAAAGACCGGAGAGCTTTTTATACGCTAAATAAAAATCGCGCACCTTCAGAAAAGCGTATATAAAATCAAACGCGGAGTACCACGTAAAATCTTTATTTAAGCCTATTTAAAAAGCTTTGTATTAAAGGGTTTTCCGCTGCATTCGACAAGCGATTAATTTTTCGATTTCGTATTCAAGTTTACTAATTATATTAATAGATTCAAAAGCTGAGTTAATCTGACCTAAAAGCGCTTCGTTAGCTGTTTTACGCAGTCGACTAGCGTGAAAAACTGGGTGTACGTTTATAATATTAAAAAAGTCTAGTTTAAAAGCGTTATCGAAAATTTTAACTATAACTTTGAAAAGGCCGTTTGTAAGATTATCGAGCTTGCGGAAAGGCCGGGAAATCGGAAATAAACGCATATCGAACTATACGTAATCGCTAACGTTAAAATCGATCGCGCGGCGAAACTTATTCGCATTTTTTTTTATTTTATCGTGGGCTTTTTAGAAATGCGATTTAGCGAGGTTTTAAATATCGTAATAGCGGCGAACGTACGCACGAGCTTCGTCTGCGTTTAGCTTGTGTAAAGGGTTGGGAGAAAAGGAAGTATCGAGCTTTCAATTTTAATTGGTATGGGGAATGTAATCGTATACAATTTCAAAAGGTGAAAGGCCATCTAGACTTTCGTAAAAAAAGACCATTTGAGCGAAATCTATTATTAAAAGAAATTCGTTCCAATCGTTTTAATAAAAGTTTACGAAAAGTCGAAAGCGTTTTTGCAAATATTGGTTGTAAATTTCGGTCTGATTATCGGTTTCAAAATGAGCGGCTATCGAAAGCTTTAGTTGCGTACCGAATATTTTGTTTAATTCAGACCAGAAAGTAAACTAATACTAAGGGCTACGATCGCTAATAATACTTTTTAAAAAGCCAAAATACTTGTATACGTGAAATATATACAATTTAGCGAAACTTCGAGCGTCGATATTCTTATGGCAAAAGATCGAAATAGCTTGCTTGAAAAAGCGATCTATTACTACGAATACGTTATCGTAACCGTATTTGTTTTTGTTAAAATTGCAAAAGTTTATTATAACGTGCTTCCAAAAATGGTCAGAAACAGAAAAAGACTAAAAAGCCGGAGCGCTTATTTTTTAAAACAAAACTTTTTCGACAAACGTAGCAGTTGCGATAGTATTGTTTTACGAAGATTATTATATCTCGCTAATAATATTGATTCGAAAGCAATTGCGTAATTTTACGAGCGCTGAAATAAGCGGTAAAGATCTGGTCGTGTATTTTTTATATAAAAGCCAAACGGAAATAATCGACGTCTGATATTATTAAACGGCCGTAATATAATAGCAAATCGCGTTTAAATATATACGAAGTGTTGTTAGCGTCGTTTTCTTTCGTAGCGTTTCGTATAGCTTTTTTTCGGAGGGCTATTAAACTGCTAACTGTGCGATTAGCATGGAAAAGCTAGTTAACGACACGGAATGCGGATAAAAGATCAGCTATTTCAACGATAAAAACAGCTGTTTCGAAGGCCGTAATAAGTCGCAGTTTTTTAATTAAAAAGCGGTGATTAATTTGATCGGCTCGAAGAAGTATTTGCAGGCGCTAAATGCGTTTAAAAGAGTTTTGGCGGTCGAATTCGCTCGTACGACGTGTTAATACGTCAGCCAAAAAGTTGTGTTTATTTGGTTTGTACGTAATAAAAAAGTTGTAATCGGCGAAAAGCTCGGCCCAGCGTGCTTATCGAGCGTAAAAATTTAAAGATTATAAAGTATTCTAAAACCTTATGATTAATAATAATTTTAATTTAATAAACTGAGCCAGCTAATTCAGTACGAAAATTGCCTAAAGATTTTACGATTGCGAGCATTTTTTTATCGTATACGACGTAGTTTAGCTTTGCGAAGATTATAGTTTTGCTGAAATAAGCGACTGAAAGCCAGTCGTCGCTATAAAGCTGCGAAAGCACAAAAGCTATTACGCCGTCGGAAGCGTTAATTTTCAATATGTAAAAAAGGTTTTGCCTGTAATATTGTAAAACTGGTATAATAATAAAAGCTAATATAAAAAGGTCGAAACTCTTCTGACATTTAGAAATAAAATTATAAAAACGTTAGCTTTAGTCAAATAAACCAAAAGCTTTGCAATAATACCGTAGTTTCGAATAAAACGTCGGTAAAAGTTACAAAAACCAAAAAAGCTTTGTACACTTTTTACAATAGTAGAAGACTTTTAATAAGCGACCACGAAGATTTTTTTTAAATTTATTTTTAAATTTTTAATAAAAATAATAAAGCTTAGATAACGGATTCGAATAACGTTGAATTTAAACTTCCGAATATCGGCCTGTAATCCAGCGTCAACGAGTTTTTAAAGCATTTTGCGAACGTATATAGCGTATTCCAAAAGGTCGGACGAATAAATAAAAATATCATTCAGGTATATAATATAAAAATCGTTTAAATAATCGAAAAAAACGTCGTTTATATAGCGTTGATAAGTTGCGGGTTTATTAATAAAGCCAAAAAGTAGCATTTTATATTTATAAGCGCCGTAACGCGTACGAAACGTCGTTAATTTTTTACTAGCGAAATCCATTCGAATTCTATGAAAGGCTTGACGAATATCGAGCTTCGTAAAAATTCGCGCTTCCGAGAAACGAGCAAAAGTCTTATCGATAAAAAAGAAAAAATAGCGATTCTTACGAATAACATTATTAAAAGTTCGATAATCGATACAAAAACGTAATAAACCGTCGGGTTTTTTAGCGAAAAGCATTAAAGCAGCGAAAAAAGCGATAAAAGGTTCGATAAAGCCTTTGTTAAAATTATTTTGCAAATAAGTTTTAATAATCTCGAGCTTTAAAATCGACATTTTATACAAAAAAATGTATTTCAGCTTTTTTTTATTTATAATAAGCTCGATTTTATAATCGTAGGGCCGGTAAAAGGCTAGTTCGTTATTAGCGGCCTTAGAAAACACGTGTTCGAGGTTTTTGTACTCCGGAAAAAAAGATTCGAAAAAAGGTTTATTCGAAATTAGCTTTGCTAAGCTGGTTGAAAAGGTCGAAATCGATATTTCGTTGGTTTTAAAACGTTCGAAAAAATTATAAAATTGGGTCTTGAGAAAAGTATTATACGTAAAATCGTTTAATATTTTATCGATTTCGTATAAAAAGATTAAAAACACTTTAACTGTTTTTTTTCTGAAGATTAGCTTAAAAGCGTATGCAGTAATCTGGCAAATGGAAATTGGATAAGCAGTAAATTAAAGGACTCGTTTTCGAACTGGTCGTTTAAAAGATTTAAAAGGTGGCTTGTTTAAATTATCGATTATATTAAGCTAAAAGGCTATCGCGGCGAAAGCCTTTTTTCGGTTTTTAATATAATTATTCTTCGTAAAACGAGAAAGCTGTTTTGACGAAAAAAAAAGAAAAAAAAAAGAAATAATAAAAGGAGAATCGGCAATCTAGAAAAATGGTGTAATTTCTTGTATTATCCCATTGGCGTCGTTATCGAAATTGGCACCGCGAATGAAATTCGACTTTTTCGCGCTTCGCATAGCGTCGTAGATCTGCCACAATTGGTCAAGGTTTTTGTCACGTTTTACAGCGTCGTTTTGGTAGCGAGATTGAATTTTTCGAAAGTGCAAATAAAAGATTTTAATACAACGAGCGTAAAAGGCTGTAAAAAGGTAAAACTTCGGCTAATAAAGCTTGCGTTTATTACAGTCTAGTAGAACTTGGTATTCGGCCAACCAAGCTTTTCTTAAAATCATACTATGATTTCCGAGGTTAATAATTAAGAAAAAAGTAAACGATTGTATTCGGTTGTTAATAATAAAATTAAAAAACGTAAAATGTGTAATTAAATGGCCACGAGCTTTATTATACCTTTTTATAAAAAAAGAAGCCGAAAGAAGTTGAATCAAAAGTTTTAAAAAAAAAAAAAAAGACTTAATCAGCGCCGAATCGATTAACGTATAACCGTTCGCTTTAAAGTCGGCGAGCGCTTTTATTTTATACGAAAGGTTATTTTTAATAAATATAACGGGAATTATTAATAAATCGCTATTAAAAAGCTTTCGAACGTTAAAGTAACGTATATCGCGTAATACGTTTAAAAAAAAGGCTTTGTTTAAGCCTGAGCGTTTTTTCGATTAGCGGAAAAGCTTTTAACTTTTTCGTATGCGTTTTGAAAGTCGTTTGAAAAAGGGTTTTCGTTTTTATTATTATTATTAAAAAGCGAATCTTCGGCCGGCTCGATCTCGTTTATATTTACCAGCCTAAAAAGGCTTTTGAATAAAACCGAAGATCGGCCCGTAAAAAGTCGTGCAAATTGGCTTCGAACCTTTTAATATAAAATAAAAAACGAGCGTTGTCGTTGGTCCGATCGAAAAAAAAAAACGCTAAAAGGGGCGTTCTGGCGTGAAAAAGGAGAAAAAACAAAAGGCTAAAAAAAAGCCTATGAAGTATTTGAGCGATTTTCGTACGTACGATTTAACTCGTAGTACGCTTTGGTTAAAAACCTATTATTTTGATAAATAATAAATTTGGTTGAAAAGCGATTCGCGTATAAAATTCGTTTAGCCAACTGATTTTATTCTTTTTAACGGACGGCGGTGAGCCAATTCTTAAAAGTCGTTGTACGCGCTTATTTCAAATACAGTTTTTTTCGTAAACGCTTTGGTATTTTATCGCGAAAAGCGTTTCGAAGCTGTTTATTAATTCGTATTTAAGCGTTCGCTGCGAAAATAAAAAATCGCAGATAAAACCGCTAAAAGTCGTCGTACGTATTTATTACAAGCATTTTAAACTCGTTTTCGATTTTCTGAACGTCGAAAAGGTCGGCCAGAAAATCGGCGATCTTTTTTATTAATTTTTCGAAAAATATAAAATCGAAACGGTCCAAAATACGCGGGATTAAAAACTCTTTTGCTACGCTTTCGGTCTGATCGAATATATAATTTTTGCGAAATCGATCGCTAGCGAAATAGTCGTAATAGAATTCGAGGTTGTCGAAAACTCTAGTTTTTTAATAACGTGCTTTGTAATTTTCACTATTATCTAGCTTAAACTTAAGGTTCGGAACGCGCTTTATGCGAGCTAATCGAAAATCAGCAGATAAATAGGAATTATAGCGTTTAAAGCGCGCTAGAATCTTGGCCGTTATAAGAAGATTTAAAAAAAGTTCGCGAAAAGCGTAAAGGTTGATTTGCAGCGTTTGTTAATTGAAATAAAACGTTGCGAAAAAAAGGAGAAGCAGCAAATTCGCGACTGGCAAAAGCACGTTCGATAGATTCTACCAAACGCTCTGATTGAAAGGTCTGCCGCAGTCGTATAATTTCCAGAAATTGTCGTTTACGCTTTTGCGCTTTTTTCAGTTGATTTTGCAGAAGTTTCAACTAAACGCTTTCAGCGCTAGGCTGCAAAAAAAAAGTGGCAGGCGAAATGGTTGGCGCTCTGCCTTTTCCTTTGTTTTTTTTTCCTCGGGAAGAGAACTGTTTTTCAGAAAAAAAAGCTTTTGGGAGAAGCTGTTTCTTTGCTGATTGAAAAAAGAAAGGTTAAGATATAATAGCAGAAGCTGAAAAGCTTTGCTAAAAAAAAGATCGTTGAACAAAAGCCATTTTTCGCGAAATGCGAAAATAAGCTTTTTTACGACCGGTCGATCATCTTGGTATAACCCGTGAAAAATTCGAAAGAAAAGATAATTTACGCCGTCGCTAACGTAAAAAAAAAGTTGTTAATAATATAACGATTTAATTAGTCGAAGGGTTGGAAAATCAGTTAATTGGTCGCCGAGTTTATATAATATAAAAAACGAACCTTTGGTTCTGTAACAAAGATATTCACTTAAAATCAACAATTGCAAAAAGCAAAGGTTTCTAAGGGGAGAAAGCCTTATATACATAATAGTCTCCACAGTTGATGGGAGACCCACCAGGAGACCAGGGAGCTTGCAACTATACGTAGTTGCTGGGGTGACATACGAGGTGGCAAAAGAGTGAATCGTCACAAAATCTTTTAATTTTTATTTATTATCGTTTTTTATTTGCAAAAGTAAAAAAAATAAATTCGTTTTTTTAAAATACCGCTGCCAAACGATTTGCATAGCTATCATCTCGGTTTTTAATAAATAAGCCTATATTAATTTTATAAATAAACAAATGGTTGTAAAAGCTGCGTTTTAAAAAAGCGTATACAATACTAAATAAATCGGCGTTTTAATTAGCAAAATCTTTTTAAAAAAGCTTTTATAAGCCCTTTTTTTAAACGTATTTGTATTCTGCTTTATATCGGTTTAAAACAAAATAAATTTATTTATTTACAGCAGAAGCGGTTTGATAAGCAGTTGTTTTTGGTTTAAATTGCTTCAGCCAAAGGTCGGTATCGATTTCGAATTTTAAATCGAATAAAAGGTTTCGAATAGAATAGAAAAATATTTTCGATATTTTGATTGCTTTTGCTTGCACTTAAAAGGCTTGCGAAATCGAAATCGAATTGGATTGAATTGGGTTGTTGCTGTTTTTGGTGCGCAGGCTGCAGGTTCGGGCTTGGCGCAAATAAATAGGTTTTTGTTGATTTTGGTTTTGGTTTTGATTGCGCAAACTAGGCGCGAACGTGTAAAACGCGTATAATCAAAAGGTCACCTTTTAGTATCTGATCTCAGCTATTCCGAAAAAGTCGTCGATTTTAGCGTAGCTCCAAATACAAGAAAAAGTCGCTTTTTGCACCGTTTTGCTACCTTTTTTTAGTAAACCTAGCTGCTTTATGATTAACAGTAAAATCAACCACTGATTAATATTGATATTATATAAAAAGATTGTGTATTTACAATTAAGATATTGCAATAACTAGGGTTGTATTGCGAAAGAAATCTAAAAAGTAAACTAGCTATCGCACGGAGTATATATAGATAAGGCTGCACGCTTGCAGCCTACCATCACGTGGTATGATCATATGATTGTGCGCATAATCAACCACCACCATATACCCATATTATCGATATTATAGCTTTTCGCATTCGCAGTGAACAAACATTTCCAGTTATTTTAAAAGATTCAGCGCTTTCGGCTGCTTAAAGAAACTTCGTATTATCGTTTTTTTTTGACGTTACCAGTTTTATTAAAAGTCGAAAACATTCTATTATGAAAGCGCGACGACTTCCTAAATTTTTTTATTTAAAAAATCGCTGAAAAAAGCCACGCTCAAAGCGATTCGAAAAGATTTTCCTTCGAAATCTTAATTTATTTAGCTAATAAACAAATTCGCGCCGAATTAAAAATTAAACGATAAACGTAAGAGAATAAAAAAAATACGAGCTAAAATAAAACAAAAAAAACCGAAAAAAAAGTTTACGAAATAATCAAAAGATTCGAAAAAGCTAGAAAACGCCGAAACGAATTCCGAAAGGAAATTAAACAATTTTAATAAAAACTTAACGCTTTCGAAAATATCGAAAAAAAAGTTTCTATACTTTTTAACATCGTTTTAATTGAAAAAAAAAAGAAAATAACTTAAGCCGGCGATTATTATAAATTTTTTTCGAAGTATAAAAGCAAAGCACTCCTTTAGATAGTATTATAAGCACGCAGTTTAATTCATACCTTTACTTATTTTCCTTTTTCTTTTTTCGGTTTTTTTTAGAAATTTCTTAAATTATTTTACTCACCGATATATAGCCGTATTTATTTGATTTTCCTATCTATTTTTACATTTGATAATTTACGCAGGGATTTAAACTTCGGTGTTTCGTTTTTATATATTCGCCGATGCATTTTTTAAATTCACAATTAAAGTCGATTTCGATATTTCGCCATTACGGCTTAAAAAACCTTTTATATAATATTATTCGCAGCTGTATTATATAAAAAACTTTTAATAGCTTTTTTATTTTGCGCATAATTATTAAATTATAAAAATGCAATATATTTTAAAAACGTTTGAAATTACGGTTAGGCAATCCTGAATCGTGCGAAATTTAAAGCTCGAAAATCGCTTTTTTATTAAAAAATAACAAATCGAATATTAATTCGTACGCTTCGACCGCTGCGCTCGGCCTTTTTAAATTAAATTTTTTTTAGTTAAACGTTTAGCGAAAACTCAACCTTTTAATTTTACGCTTTGTAATTATAGCAATTATAATTTGCGGCTTTTTATTAAAAATAGTAAGAAAATAGCTGTACGTGCATTGGTTTAAGCCACGAAATATCGAAACCGTGAATTATATAGCAATATTATATTAATTTAATTAACTTATTAAAAAACAAGTCTTTTAATATATTATTTTTATATCTGGACGCAATTTTATTTTATTTAACTTTTTTGAAAAACACAAAAACTTTTTTAATAGCTTTTTTATTAAAAACGATTTTTTTTATATTAAAAACTTTTAATTTGCAATTTCAGAAAACATTTATTTATTTAATTCAAATCTTATTAACATTTTCGCTAATATTATAAATAATAACCCTTTTCGTTTTTTTATGCGAGGCCGCATGCTTTTTCCTGGCTTTTTTGATGCACTTTCGTTTAATAGCGTCAACGTTACCGATTTTATCGAAAAATATAAAAAAACTTATAAAAATTTCGGAATTTTTAAAACTAAAATTTTCGATAAACTCTTTCGTTATTATAACCCAATTATTAAAAATATTATTAGATTAATAAATAAATAAAAAGTTGTTAGGGCTCGAGACTGGCGTAAGCTAGTTAAAGTTTTAAAATCGGAATTCCGAAACTACGATCGCTAGCAAATTCGCGATACTATCGCTTTTTTTAAACAGTTTATTATAATAACTCGCTAAGCCAAAAAGCTTAAGGCTTATTATCGTATTTATACGAAAGTTTTAACGTTTTCGTTAATAAAAAGGTTTCAAGCGTAATTAAACAAAAAAAATTGTTTTTACTTAGCTTTTCAATTAATATTCGCAATAAAATTATTAAGTATTTTAAGATTAATAAACAAAATCTTAAAATCTTCGATTAATATTTCAAATTTATAAAATTCGTTTTTAAACAAAACCAAAGCGAACGTACTATTAAAGCCATAAACCAAAAAAATCTTTTTTTTTATTTACAAAAAAAACATAAAAGCTTTAATGCAAAAACATGCCCAACTATTAAAAATTACCGAAATCGCTAAAAAACAATTAGTTTTTATATTATTTAATCGTTTTGCAAAGTTTATTAGCTTGAAAAAGCTTAATAAAAATATCGAAACTTTCGTATTAAAATTTACCGATATTAAAATTCAAGAATTACAAAGTAAAATCGAAAATCTTATATAATAGCAAAAAAAACTTTTTTACGTTAATTCGAATAATAAAAACGATTAAAATAATTTTTATAACAATTATTTTTTTTAAAATGCGTGAATCGATTAGCTTCGTTAAGCTACCGTAAAAATAATAGCTACATAATAGCAATCTTCCCGTATTAGCGATTAAAATTAGCGAAATATTAATTATAATAACGATTTTAAAAAAAAAAAGAAAACCAACGCGAAAACCAAAATCGCGGCTATTAAAATAATAAAAGTAATTATCAAAACAGACTCCGTAGTCTTAAATATAAATTCTGTGATAATAAAAAAATTTATTGCGAAAAACCTTATATTCGCTTTGAATGCAAAACATTTAATTTTTGTATAAATAATAAAATCTGTTATATTAATAAATACGAAGCGATTTGCCTCGAACCGGTAAAAACAGAAATAAGCCCTTTTAATAAAACTGAAAATCAAAGCTGATTAAATATTATTCGTTTAAAAATAAAAAGTACGAAATAAAACGATTGTTTAAAAAACAGAAAAAATGCGAAAACGATTTTTATTAGTAATAGAAAAAACATTTCTAAAAGCGTATTAACGGATCGTATTTTGTCAGTTTTGCGATTATAAAAAATGCTAATATTAATACAAAAAAATAAAATATATAAATCGGATTTGTTTAATACAAAAACGAAATTTTCGAAACTTTTATTTCCGAATTAATAGCTAAAAATATTAATATTAGCTATTTTTATTCGCGATGCTATTTCGATTGACGACGTAAATGCTTTTAGCCGAGTATTTTCCAGGTTTTATTATAGCTTAGCGTTTATCCTGAAACCAAAGCCGGCTATTTGTTTCCCGATAAAACGTCGATTAAAAAAACTTTGTCGCCGGCGACAGTAATTTAATTTTAAAAAAATCGGTTTTAATTTTAAAAAAAAGCTTTTATTTGGCCGTTTTCGATGTATTTAAAATTAACGAAACTTTTTAAAATCCAAAGCAATTTAAAAATAATAAAATAAAAGCATTTTTTTATTATTAAAATTTTTTTATAAATAATAATATTTTTAATATCGACTTTTATATTCCGTACAATTTTATCATATTTAATAGTATTTCTATTAACAATAATATAAATTATTCGTTTATCGATAATAATCGAAATTCTATTAGTTTCGGCTGTTTTCTGGTTTATGCAATTAATTTCGGCTTTATTATCGAATAAAGCAAAAGCGGTCGTACTTTTTTCAAGTATTATTTTTATTTTTAATATTTTTATAGCCGTGTAAAAGCAATTTCGTCGTTTTGACTTTTGAATTTCTATAACAAAAGCCAAAAGGCTGACTTTTTCCGAAAATTCCTTTTTATCGGCTAAATTAATTACGATATTATAAGTTTCTTTCTGGTTTTTTTTAAATTTAAAATCGCTTTTTTTTCGAATAATTTTAATTTTTTCGTTTTTTTTTAATGCAAAAATTTATTTGTTAATAACTTTATCGAATCTTTTTTTTATGCTAAATAAATCGCTGAATTTCAATTTAATTTTTTGTTTTATAATCTTTTTAATAGCTTCGTCGACGGCTTCGAAGCTAATATATTTGTCGATTCATTTTTCGCTTCGCATTAATAATAAGCGTTTAAAAGCTGGTATTTTTTAAATAATTTAAACCGGAATATCGGTATCGATATCTTTTATATCGTCGTTAATTTCTTTTATTATAAATATATTTTTAATAATTTCATCGATTTCTTTTCGAATTTCAAAATCTTTTTTCCGTTCGATCTTAACGTTTTTTTTCATACCAGCCGGTTTAGCGAATAAAACAAAAGCATTTTGCTTTCTTATAATTCGCTAGCTTAATTATACAGCTATAATATCTGCAAATGCGATAATTGCATTAGTATTATATATATTTGTTTTTTATTTATATATTTGAATTTTATTTATATTTAAAATAAAGTTTTCTTTTTAATTAATACGCTTTTTGAAATATTTTTTCTTTTACTAATAAAAATCGTTTTCGCATTTTTTCTGTTTTCCAAGCAATCGTTCTATTTCGTACTTTTTATTTTTAAGCGAATAGTATTTAATCAGCTCTGATTTTCAGCTTTATTAAAAGGGCTTATTTTTATTTTCACCGGTCCGAAGCAAATCGTTCCGTATTTATTAATATAACAGATATTTGTTAGGGGTGCGAACGAGCAGAAGGTTCGTAAATGAATTGCATTAACTACGAGGTTCTAAGTTAAAAGTGTTGCGAAGTCTAAGATATAATATATGCGGGCTCCGATATCACGTGATAACAACGTGATTTTCGGACCACGTGACCAACGAACTAACGTTTTATCCTTTTATATATAATTCTTCTTTTTATTTTTTTATTTAATTTTTTCGTCGTCGGAATTTACTTTTATAAATCGAGCTTCGTTCGCGAAGCGTTTTTGTAAACGAATGCGGAGTTTAGCTGAAATAGTAGGAAAAATAGTAAAAGAAACAAGCTTTTTTAGTTTCGGAAGCAAAACAACTGATTTTTTTGTAATAAAAAGGAAATTGATAGCAGTTTTTTTATGTTTGATAACGGTTATAAAAGCTTTTTTTAATAGTAAAGGCTCGTTTTCGTTATTTATCGATTTGGCACGTTTTTTATTAACAATTCTGGCTTTAGCCAGTTTTACTTTAATCGGGTAAGGTTTTTAAAAAAAACGTGTAGCGAATTCAATTATAAAACTGTATGCGTTAATAACGTTTTCTAATAGTTTTTAAAATTAATTTTCGACGTTATAGCCGCGCTATTATATAAAATAAAAAAAATTAAAGTTTCGTTTAAAATCGAAAATAGCGTTTATAGCTTATAATAAGCTGCCGTCGGCGTCGATAAAAACAAATAATAAAAAAAGGTTTTTCTGCCCTAGAAAAAAGTCGTTGTAAACAAATTTGAGCAAATTGGTATAAAAGACGGGATGTAATAATTCTTGCTCGAAAAATAATTTTAATTTATAATTATAAAAGTTTAAAACTTCGGCGATTTTGTAAAAACCGTAAAACTTGTTATCGAGCTTTTTAATTGATTTGATAAAAGTAATATTACGCTTATTAAAAAACACGTTATTTTTTATTCGATAAGCAAAAGCTGATTAACGGTGTCGGTTAAAATAATATTTTTGGTCGGCCAGCGCTAAAATCAGATTCGTGCGTAATAATAATTTTATTTTTTTTATTTTTTTTGCAAAATCGTTTTTTTCCGCGTTTGCTATTTGTAACGTGCGAAAAATCGAGGCTAAAATAAGTTTGGGTAAAAAAAAGCTTAATCGGAAATAAAAGCTTTTGTTAGCGTAGAAAAAGAAAACTCCGGTAAAAGCGTTTACAACGTTATTTGCTGCGAATTCGGCTAGAAAAAGCTAGTTTTTTCAGTTTTTTTAAGCGTATTTAATAAATTGTTTAAAATAAAAAAATAAATAAGCGTTTGCGTTTTCGGTTTGGCCATTTGTTTCGGAATAAAAGCTGATAAATAGCGTAATATTAGTTTCGAAACGGTAATTAATAATTTTTCAAAATTGTGAAACGAATAAAAAGCTTCGGTTTGAAATTATAAAATCGGAAAAGCTATATAAGCGCTAAATATTTTTATAAAACAGCTTGGCTAGATCTAACGCTTTTATAACTAAATAACAAATTGTATAATATCGTTTTTTGGTAAAGCGATATATTATTATTATAATCAGATTATTTCGATTTTATGCTTTTTTACAAAGAAAAAGCTTATAAAATCGATTGATATATGGTTTTAACGGCGTAAAAAAATAGACAAAGATTTGAAAAGTTTTTGGTAACGTTAATTAATATTTGTATTACGAAAACAGCCGTTGCAATTGCGCATAAATCTTTTGCAATTTTCAAAAATCAATAGCTAATAATAATTTCTGCTGATAATCTCGTATAATTTGTTTTTTTCGGAATAGCTTATTTTTATTAAATTATAGGCTATTTGCAAAAGCCAGGTGCGAATAAGAATATTTAAACTCGGTGTATTTAAAACGTATAATCGGTTTCGAAAATACAATTTGTTATTACGTATAAAATATTCGGAAAGTTATAAGTTTTTTAATTTCGGAATACTTTTTGATTTAAGCATTTCTTTTTTGATAGCAATTTATAATTTATTAATAGAATAATATTCGTTTAATAATCGTAAAAGCTTTTCGTCGTTTATTTCGGATATTTGTTTAAATAAAATTGGAAAAGCGTTTAAAATTTTAATTAAATAATATTTTTTAAAAAAAGCTTGGTTTTGGAATTGGATTTTTTCGTTTGAAAAATTCTGGAAAAGGTTTTAAAAACGTCGGGTTAAAAAATCAAGTTTGCTATTTTGTTTTTCAGATTTAAATATAATTACAAAATTAAAACCAGCTAAAAACTCGCTTTAGCGTATTTAACGTCGGTTAAATTATTTGATTATTATAAAATATTCTAAGTTTCGGTGGTTTGTAAACATACGAATTAAATAAGCAGCTTTTTGTAATTCGGCTCTCCAATTTTCGAAGCAACGTATAATAGCGAGAAGTTTTTTGTTATAGATCTCGTAATTATATTCGGCTGAATCGAACTTTTTCGATATAAAAGCGATTAAATAAAATATTTCTGCATCGTTTTTTTAAAAAAAAATCTTTAAAAAAACGTAATTAAAAGCGTCAGTTTTAACAAATATCTTTTTGTCAGAATTGAAATAAAACAACGTAAATGCAATCGTAAAAGCTAATTTAAAAAACTCGAAAACTTTAATACAATTATTATTAAAATCTTATTTAATATCTTTTTTCGTCAGATTTATTAAAAGGATAATAATGCGAAAAAAACCTTTGATAAAGCGTCGGTAGAAATTTGCAAAACTTAGAAACGCTTATATGTTTTTCACGTTGGAAAAAGGGTTCTAGCTAATAATAGCTTTCAACTTTTTAAAATCCATTTTGATTCCAGTAGTAAAAATAATTATTTTTAGATAAACGATTTCTTAAACTTTAAATTCGCATTTTTTTATATTTAATTACAGGCCAGCGTCGGAAAAAGCTTGAAAAACGAAATTAACGTATTTTTTATGTTTTTGAAAATCGTTTAAATAAATTAAAATATCGTTTATATAAGCTGTGCAAAAGATATTTAAATAAAATCGTAAAATATCGTTTATACGAAATTAAAAAATAGCAAAAGCGTTGCATAAACCGAAAAGCATAATCAACGATTCGAATAAATCATATTTCGTATTAAACGCAATAAGCTATTTATGGCCCTTTTTTATTCGAATTTTATTAAAAGCGGCAAAAACGTTAAGTTTAATATAAAATTTCGCTTTGTTTAATCGAAAAAATATTTTTTAAATTAATAGCAAAAAATATCGGTTTTTAATTGTTATAATATTAAAAGCTTTGTAATCGACGCAAAAACGTAATCCGCCTTTTAGCTTTTTTGCAAATAGGATTGAAAAAGCGGCGGGAAAAAAGCTAGCTCGAATCCAGCTTTTTTCGAGGTTTTTTTTTAAAATTTGCGTAAAACTTAAAATTCGTTAATTAATATATTATATAAAAAACCGTATGAAAATATTGCGTTAAAACGGAATTTTATCGTATAATTAACGCTTTTTTTATAAAACGTAAATTTATCAGTTTTAATAAGATCGAAAGCGGCCAGATAATAATAATAATATTAAAAGAGTTTTATTCGGAGGTCGATTAGCGGTTTGATTTAAAAAGCTAAACGAATATTTTTTAAAAAGGCTTTAGCGAAGTAAAGTTTAGCTGATAAATGTTGTTATTTAGCTTAAAAAAATTCTCGTCGTAACTGGTTTATTTTTAATAATATAAAATTAGGGTCGTTTTTAATTATAACGCCGAATTTTTGTAAACGTTGGTCGATTTCGTATAATAAAATTAAAAATACTTCGATTCCGGGCTGAAAAAATAAAATATTAAAAGCGGCAGCTTTTGTACGGCGAAGAAAGGCTAATTAAACGATTGATTTATAAAAGTGGCGTTTTTGAATTAAACCTAAAACAGCTAATTAATAAAAGTTTTGAAATAAGCAATTAAAACGGCAAAAGTCTAAATTAAAACAAAAAGTATTCGTAATCCAATTAATATAGGGGTTATGTATTTTAAGCCAGGATTTGCTCAGAATAAGATCGTATTTCCTTAATATTATAATAAAAGCTGTAATTCGTTCGGTATAGCGGGCGATATTAATTTAAAAAGAGATTTGATAAATAACGTCGCCGTAAATAAAAAAAAGTTCGTTAACTACGGTAAGTTTACGTAGGTTAGTAAATAAAATAAAAGTTAATTCGTAGTATTGCACGAAAAAATAATTAATAAAATTATCGGTAGCTCCGGAATCGTTTAAAAAATAAGTTTTAATATATGTATTATTAATAATTATAATACAAAGCAATATTAAATATAATTTCGAAACGCCGTTTAAAATAAATATTTCTAATTTATTTTTCAAAGGTTTTTAATAATAACAATTATTAAAAACAATCAGTTTCCCGACTTTTTTGCTTCGGCCTTAACTTTTTTAACTTAAAGGGAATCGGGGCAATTAGCAGCGCGGTGTTTATCGCTGGCATATTAAAAACAAAAATTATTAATAAAAAAATAAATTCGGCGAATTAACTTTTCGGCATTATTTATTAAGCGTTTGTTTTTAGTTATATCGGCTGCGGTTTATATAATTGCTTTGGTTTAAATAGCGCTGAGATTTATAAAATCGCTTTGAATAATAATCGTAATAACAGTTTTGAATATAAAAACGGAAAAAATAATTTTCGTATTGCGGCCTTCGGTTTTGTAATAATTAAAATTTAATTATCGAAAAACGGTATCGATTTCGCGTATTTAAACGTAAAAACTAATAAAATCGATTTTTAAATTAAAAAGGTTAATATACGATAAACGAATAATTATATCAGAATAAAAAGCTTCGCGTAAAATAGCGATAGCGGCTTTGTTATTAAATTTAATATAGCTTTTAATTTTCAGCCAGATAAAAAGAAAATAAACAATAATTAATTGTTTTGCTTAAAAAACAAAATTCTTTTAAATGCATTTGCTTATTAATTTAAAACGCCGAACGATTGTTATAAAACTTAAATCATTTTTGCAACAGTCAGATAAAAGAAAATGCCGTTCGTACGTAAACCTTTTTGTAAAGCGCTTTTAGCTATATCGGAAAAGCGAAAAAAAAAAAAATTTATACGATTTTATTCGGTCGTATATTAATTTTAATTAAAACGGAGCTTTAGAATTATATTTTAAAAAAAATGGTAAAATGCTTCGTAACGTTGCCGGTGCCGCCCGAATTTGTGAACTTATCGGGGTCGGAAAAGGCAGGCGTTTTTTTTTCTATATTTAAAATGTTCGGTGTATTTTGGCTGACAAAAGCTTGTTTTCGAAGATTAGCGAATTCGGCTTCGTGATTTTAAATCACTTTTTTTTATAATACTTTTTTTTTCCAATATTACACCGTTTAAATATTCAGCTTTTAAGCTAAATTATTTAATTTGGCTTTAAGCGATACTATTATATCGTTTTGTTTTACCGCGTAAGCAAAAATATCGAAAATCTCGCGAAAATAAGCTTTCGTATTAGCGATCAAAACGGCGACGATTTGGTCGGAGTATTTAAGATATCTTAAGATGAAGCAATTAAAAGGTTCCGATAACTTGGAATGGTTCGATATAGCTCGTTAAAAAAAAAGCGTAAAATATATTTTATTCCGAAATATAAACAAAAGCAAAACGGAATTTTTTAAATATGGGTTTTGTATTAAAAAAGATTATCGTTTCGTAGTTTCGTATCGTAAGAATTATTTTTAAAAAATCGTAAAAGTTATTATCGCGATAAAGTTTATATTTATTAATTCTTTGTATGCGCAAAAGCAAAACAAAATTAGCAGACCTTTTCAGCTCGAAGGCTGAAATCAAAATGTCAAAAAGGTTTGGTAGTTAATATGTTAAAAATGCGAACGAGCAAAAGGTTCGTAAATAAATTGCATTAATTACGAGGTTTTAAATTAAAGATGTTGCGAAGTCTAAAATACAATATGTGCGGGCTCCGATATCACGTGACAACAACGTGACCTTCGGACCACGTGACCAACGAACTGACGTTTTATCCCTTCACAATATTATTATTGATACAAAAATTAAATGTTTTATATTTAAAGCGAATATAAAATTTTTCGCAATAAATTTCTTTGTTGTTACAAAACCTATATTTAAAACCACAAAATCTATTTTAATAATTATTTTTATTATTTTAATAGCCGCGATTTTGGTTTTCGCGTTTGTTTTTTTTTCTTTTAATAATCGTTATTATAATTAATATTTCGCTGATTTTAATCGCTAATACGAAAAGATTGCTATTGGGCAGCTATTACTTTTACGATAGCTTAGCGAAGCTGATCGTTTCGCGCATTTTAAAAAAAGTAATTGTTATAAAAGCTATTTTAATCGTTTTTATTATTCGAATTAATATAAAAAAGTTTTTTTGCTGTTGCATAAAACTTTCGATTTTGTTTTATAATTTTTAAATCTTAATATCGGTAAATTTTAATACGAAAGTTACGATATTTTTGTTAAGTTTATCCAAGCTAATAAGCTTTGCAAAACGATTAAATAATATAATAATTAATTATCTTTTAGCGATTTCGGTAATTTTTAATAGCTGGATATATTTTTACATTAAAGCTTTTACGTTTTTCTCGTAAAAAAAAAAAATTCTTTTAATTTATAACTTTAATAGTACGTTCGCTTTAATCTTGTTTAAAAACGAATTTTATAAATTTGAAATATTAATCGAAGGTTTTAAAATTTTATTTATTAATTTTAAAATACTTAATAATTTTGTTGCGAATGCTAATTGAAAAGCCAAATAAAAACAATCTTTTTTATTTAACCTCGCTTAAAACCTTTTTATTAACGAAAACGTTAGAAACTTTCGTATAAATACAATAATAAACTTTAAGTTTTTTAGCTTAGCGAATTATTATAACAAATTGTTTAAAAAAGCGATAATATCGCGAATCTGTTAGCGATCGTAATTTCGAAATTCCGATTTCAAAGCTTTAATTAGCTTACGCCAGTCTCGAGCTTTAATAATCTTTTATTTATTTATCGATTAAATAATATTTTTAGTAATTAGGTTATAATAGCGAAAAAGTTTATCGAATATTTCAATTTTAAAAATTTCGAAATTCTCACAGGTTTTTTTATATTTTTCGATAAAATCGGTAATATTGGCGCCGCTAAATAAAAATGCATTAAAAAAGCCAGGAAAAAGCATACGGCTTCGCATAAAAAAACGAAAAACGTCGTTATTTATAATATTAACGAAAGTATTGGTAAAGTTTGAATTAAATAAATAAATGTTTTCTAAAATTGCAAATTAAAAGTTTTTAATACAAAAGAAATCGTTTTTAATAAAAAAGCTATTAAAAAAGTTTTTATATTTTTTAAAAAAATTAAATAAAATAAAATTGCGTTCAAACATTTGAATAATATATTAAAAAACTTGTTTTTTAATAAATTAATTAAATTAATATAATATTATTATATAATTTACGGTTTCGATATTCCGTAGCTCAGGCCAATGCACGTACAGCCATTTTTTTATTATTTTTAATAAAAAACCGCAAATTATAATTGCTATAATTATAAAACGCAAAATCAAAAGATTAAGTTTTCGCCAAGCGTTTAACCAAAAGAAATTTAATTCAAAAGGGCCGAACGCAGCAGTCGAAGCGTACGAACCAATATTCGATTTGTTATTTTTTAACAAAGGAGCGATTTTCGAATTTTAAATTTCGCACGGCTTAAGATTGCCTAACCGTAATTTCAAACGTTTCTAAAATATATTGCACTTTTATAATTTAATAACTATGCGCAAAATAAAAAAAGCTATTAAAAATCCTTTATACGATACAACTGCGAATAATATTATATAAAAGGTTTTTTAAGCCGTAATAGCGAAATACCGAAGTCGATTTTAATTATAAATTTGAGAAATGCATCGGCGAATATATAAAAACGAAATACCGAAATTTAAATTTCTGCGTAAATTGTCAAATATAAAAGTAAATAAAAAAACCAAATTAATACGGCTATATATCGGTGGATAAAATAATCTAAAAAATCCTTAGAAAAGACTGAAAAAGGAAAAGAAAAATAAGTAAAAATATGAATTAAACTATATGCCTATAGTACTATCTAAAAAAATGCTTTGCTTTTATACCCGTTGAAGGTAGTCAGTGGCAGGGGGTTTCGGAAGGGTCCATGCTTCGACCATAGCTAAAATTACCAAATCCCATCAATACAAAGTATCACCGTTTTACAATAGGCACGCAGTCCAATTCATACTTTCACTTATTCTTTTTTTCCTTTCTTCAGTTTTTTCTAGGGATTCCCTAGACTATCTTACCCACCGACATATGGCCGTATCAGTCTGGTTTTCCTACCTACTTTTATATTAATCAAATTTATTATTTATTAAAATGGTAGGTTTTTTATTAAAGCGTACTACGAATTAAATCGTACGTACGAAAGTCGTTTAAATGTTTTACAGGCTTTTTGTCAGCTTTCTGCTGTTTTTTTTTCCACGCCAAAACGCCTTTTTTGGCGTTTTTTTTTTTCGATCGGATTAACGATAGCGTTCGTTTTTTATTTTATATTATCAGAAAGTTTAAAAAAGTTAATTTACACGATTTTTTACGGGCCGATCTTCGGTTTTATTAAAAGGCTTTTTCAGGCTAATAAATATAAACGAAATTGAGCCAGCGGAAAATTCGCTTTTCGATAATAATAATAAAAATTAAAACCTTTTTTTAAACAATTTCCAAAACGCTTACGAAGAAATCGAAAACTTTCCCGCCAGTCGAGGAAACGCCTAGGCCTAAGCAAAGCTTTTTTTTTAAGCGTATTGCGCGATATACGTTATTTTAACGTTCGGAAGCTTTTTAATAGCGATTTATTAATAATGGCCGTTATATTTATCAAAAATGGTTTTTCGTATAAAATAAAAGCGCTCGCCGGTTTTGGAACGAACGGTTATACGTTAATCGATTCGGCGCTAATTAATTTTTTTAAATTTTTTTTTTTTTGATTAAATTTTTTCCGGCTTTTTCTTTATAAAAGAATATAATAAAGCTCGTGGCCAATTAATTATACATTTTACGCTTTTTAATTTTATTATTAATAATCGAATACAATCGTTTATTTTCTTTTTAATTATTAATCTCGGAAATTACAATATAATTTTAGAAAAAGCTTGGCTGGTCGAATGTTAAGTTTTATTTAATTGTAATAAACGCAAGCTTTATTGGCCGAATTCTTACCTTTTTACAGCCTTTTACGTTCGTTGTATTAAAATTTTTTATTTGCATTTTCGAAAGATTTAATTTCGCTATTAAAACGACGCTGTAAAACGTAATAAGAATCTTAATTAATTGTGGCAGATTTACGACGCTATGCGAAGCGCGAAAAGGTCGAATTTTATTCGCGTAGCCAATTTCGATAGCGACGTTAATAAAATAATTTAAGAAATTATATCACCGCTTTTTCAAGCTGCCAAATTTTTTTTTTCCGTTATTTTTTTTTTTTTTTTTTTTTTTTTTTTAGTAAAACAGCTTTTTCGTTTTACGAAAAACAGTTATATTAAAAACCGAAGAAAAGCCTTCGCCGCGATAGCCTTTCAGCTTAATATAATCGATAGTTTAAACAAATTATTTTTTAAATTTTTCAAACGACCGATTCGAAAACGAAATACTTAGTTTACTATTTATTTAATTTTTATTTGCTAAATTGTTATATACGCTTTTAAGCTGATTTTCAGAAGAAAGGCAGTTAAAGTGTTTTCAATTTTTTTATATAAGATCGATAAAATACTAGACGACCTAACGTATAATACTTTTCTCAAAACCTAATCTTATAATTTTTTCGAACGTTTCAGAACCAACGAAATATCGATTTCGACCTTTTCAACCAGTTTAGCGAAGTTTTTTTCGAATAAAACTTTTTTCGAATTATTTTCCCGGAGTATAAAAATTTCGAATACGTGTTTTTTAAAGCCGCTAGGAACGAATTAGCTTTTTATCGGCCTTACGACTATAAAATCGAGCTTATCATAAATAAGAAAAAGCTGAAATATATTTTTTATATAAAATATCGATTCCGAAGTTCGAGTATTAAAACTTATTTGCAAAATAATTTGAATAAAAGTTTTATCGAATTTTTCACCGCTTTTTTCGCTGTTTTAATGCTTTTCGCTAAAAAACACGACGGTTTATTACGTTTTTATATCGATTATCGAGTTTTTAATAACGTTATTCGTAGAAATCGCTAATTTTTTTTTTGTCGATAAGATTTTTCTTCGTTTTTCGAGAGCGCGAATTTTTACGAAATTCGATATTCGTTAAGCTTTTTATAAAATTCGAATGGATTTCGCTAATAAAAAATTAACGATATTTCATACGCGTTACGGCGCTTATAAATGCAAGGTGCTATTTTTTGGTTTTATTAATAAATCCGCAATTTATTAACGTTATATAAACGACGTTTTTTTCGATTATTTAAACAATTTTTATATTAAAAATTTAAATAATATTTTTATTTATTCGTCCGATTTATTAAAATACGTTATATATATTTGCAAAATGTTTCAAAAGCTCGATGACGCTGAGTTACAGGCCGATATTCGAAAGTTTGAATTCAACGTTATTCGAACCTGTTTTTTAGGTTTTATTATTTCGATTAAAAGCTTAAAAATAAATTTAAAAAAGATTTCCGTAATCGTTTATTAGAAATTTTTTACTATTATAAAAAATACATAAAGCTTTTTTGGTTTTTGTAACTCTTACCGACGTTTTATTCGAAATTACGATATAATTATAAAACTTTTGATTTATTTAACCAAAGCTAACGTTTTTTTTTATTTTATTTTTGAATATGAGAAAAGTTTCGACCTTTTTATATTAACTTTTACTATTGCATCAGTTTTATAATATTGTAGGCAAAACCTTTTTTGCATATTAGAAATTAACGCTTAAACGGCGTAATAGTTTTTGTACTTTCGCAATTTTATAACAACGATTGGCTTTTAATCGCTTATTTTAGCAAAACTATAGTTTTCGCAAAGCTAAACTACGTCGTATACGACAAAAAAATACTTGCAATCGTAAAATTTCTAGGCAATTTTCGTATTAATCTAATTAGCTTAATTTATCATATCAAAATTATTATTAATTATAAGATTTTAGAATATTTTATGATTTTCAAATTGTTAAACGTTCGACAAATACGCTGGGCCGAGCTTTTCGCCGATTACAACTTTTTTATTACGTATAAATCAAATAAATATAATCTTTTAGCTGACGTATTAATACGTCGTACGAGCGAATTCGATCGCTAAAACTTTTTTAAACGCATTCAGCGTTTGCAAACTTTTTTCCGAGCCGATTAAATCGATTACCGTTTTTTAATTAAAAAACTTCGATTTTTCACGGTTTTCGAAACAGCTGTTTTTATCGTTGAAATAGCTGATTTTTCTTTCGCATTTCGAATTATTTATTAAATTTTCCACGCTAATCGTATAATTAACACCCTGATAGCTTTTCGAAAAAAAGCTGTACGAAACTGTCACAGCTAGCTTGAGGGTGATCGGAATGATGTGGACCAAAAGGTACGCATGTAAATTGAAAAAAAGACACCGAGCTAGAATGCTCGGGGTCGCGAATTTTATGTACAGTGGGTTGCGCTTGTAGGTCACGTGATTTAGCGCGAGGCCTAGTGGCCGAGGTGGTCCGTGCTTAAATTTTAATCCAACACCATCAGCATTTATATTACTGGCAACCATACCATTGGCAGCCATATCACTGGCAGCTATACCACTGGCAGCCATACCACTGGCAGCTATTATTAGCCAGAATCGTAACATTACCCCCCCCTTCCGAAAAACTGCGTTTTCGCAGTTGCAGTTATAGGTTTATCGTTCTCCAATTCAGTATAATCTTTTTTGCCTTCGTTGTAAGCTTGCAATTATACGAAAAGCGTTCGTAAAAGACTTTTGGCGGTGGAATATAATCGGTGAAATATTTAAAAAATATAAGAGGCCGTTATAGCGTCAGAACAAAAGTATTATTCGAGATTTTTATTAGCGCTTTTTCAATTGACCTGGTATTGCAATATTTTTTTATGCAATCTCGAATTTATTATTTTTTCGATTTTTTATTCCGTTTATTTAAAAAATAATTAAATAAAAGTTGGTTCGGGGCGGCGTTGGCCAGGTAAAAAATTGCTAATATGCTTTCGGAACGAATATAAATAGAAAATTAAATAGATTAACCAGTTTGCGGAAAGGTTAAGCTTTTAATTTTTCTTTATTTTATCGACGATTTTAATTGGGCCGTACCATTTGTCCGAAAGCTTTCGGAACAATCGGTCGAGCTTTTAATTTTTAATATTTACTAATATTTCGTCGCTTATATTTTAATCTACCGGTCGTTTATACAAATTGGCGAAGCGCTTTATTTTGGTTTATTATTGCGTAATAAACGATTATACGTATTTTACAACTTTTTTAGTTCGGAAAGCCAAATGCAAAGCTTCGTCGCGGTTAAGCTTTTCAATGGCCGAGCGAAAAAAACGAAGATTGTTTATATTTTAAAATATACGAACTTCGTATTTATTTAAAATTTAAAAAAAAAAAACGTTGCCGAAAAATTCGTGCGGCAAAATTAGCTGTGCAATATTTATTAAAAGTAAAAAGCGTTTTTAATTATTTTAATAATAAAAGTAAAAAGAGCGGAAGCGCTGCTTAATATATTGGTTTATTATTTCGGTCTGTTTATCGATATTAAAATTGTACGCAGTAGTTAATTTGATTTTGGTTTTTAATATACGGCAGAATTTTTGCTAAAAAACCGAAACAAATTAAGTTTTTCGATCCGAAACAATTAAATCCGGCATGCCGAAATAGCGCATTCAATAAATCAAAAATAAAACTGCTAATTTTTTCGCTGTAATAATTTTATAGCAAAAAACTGACAAAAGCTTTTTAAATAAACGATTTATTATTACGAAAGCGAAATCGTGACTATTTTCGTTTAATAAAAGCTTCGTAAAATCCATCGTTAAATATTAATAAGGCCTGCTGAATATAAGCAAAAGCTTTAAAAAGCCCGGGGTTTTGTCGCGTCTAGCTTTTATTCGTATACAACGACAATTCGAAACGTATTATTATATATCTGTTTTTATAGCTTTTTAATAATATTTGCGACCGACCAAAAGCTTTATTTTTTTTATTTTAGCGTATGCTACGCAAGATTATTCGTAAATATATCGGATTAAAAAAATTCGCAATTCGAAAAATTTTAAAAATATTATTATAAAACGGTGATATCTTATATTAATAAGAGTTGATAGTTTTAGCTATGGTCGAGGCATGGACCTCTCCGAGACCCCCTGCCACTGACTACCTTCAACAGGTATAAGAGCAAAGCATCCCCTTAAATAGTATTATAAGCACGCAATCCAATTCATACTTTCATTTATTTTTCTTTTCCTTTTTTCAGTCTTTTCTAGAAATTCCCTAAATTATTTTACCCACCGATATATGGCCGTATTAATTTGGTTTTCCTATTTACTTTTACATTTAATAATTTACGCAAAAAATTCAAATTTCGGTGTTTCGTTTTTATATATTCGCCGATGCATTTTTTAAATTCGCAATTAAAGTCGATTTCGATATTTCGCTATTACGGCTTAAAAAATCTTTTATATAATATTATTCGCAGCTGCATTATATAAAAGACTCTTAATAACTTTTTTTATTTTGCGCACAGTTATTAAATTACAAAAGTGCAACATATTTCAGAAACGTTTGAAATTACGGTCAGGCAATTTTAAACCGTGCGAAATTCAAAGTTCGAAAGTCGCTTTTTTATTTAAGAATAACAAATCGAATATTGGTTCGTACGCTTCGACCGCTGCGCTCGGCCCTTCTGAATTAAATTTCTTTTAGTTAAACGCCTGGCGAAAATTCAACCTTCTGATTTTACGCTTTGTAATTGTGGCAATTACAATTTGCGGCTTTTTATTAAAAATAGTAAAAAAATAGCTGTACGTATATTAGCCTAAGCCACGGAATATCGAAACCGTGGATTATATAGTAATATTATATTAATTTAGTTAATTTATTAAAAAACAAATTTTTTAACATACTACCCAAATATCTGGACGCAATTTTATTTTATTTAATTTCTTTAGAAAACACAAAGACTTTTTTAATAACTCTCCTATTAAAAACGATTTTTTTTATATTAAAAACTTTTAATTTGCAATTTTAAAAAACATTTATTTATTTAATTTAAATCCTACTAATATTTTCACTAATATTATAAATAACGACGCTTTTCGTTTTCTTATGCGAGGCCGCATGCCCCTCTCTGGCTCCCTTGATGCATCCTTATTTAATAGCGCCAATATTACCGACTTTATCGAAAAATATAAAAAAATCTGCGAGGATTTCGAAATCTTTAAAATTAAAATGTTCGATAAACTTTTTCGTTATTGCGACCCAACCATTAAAAATATTATTAAATCGATAAATAAATAAAAAGCTATTAGGATTCGAAACTAGCGTAAACTAATTAAAGCTTTGAAATCGGAATTTCGAAACTACGATCGCTAATAAATTCGCGATACTATCGCTTTTCTTAAACAGTTTGTTATAACGATCCGCCAAGCCAAAAAACTCAAAGCTTATTATCGTATTTATACCAGAGTTTCTGACGTTTTCGTTAATAAAAAGGTTTTAAACGAAATTAAACAAAAAAAATTGTTTTACTTAGCTTTTCGACCAGCATTCGCAACAAAATTATTAAGCATTTTAAAATTAATAAATAAGATTCTGAAACCTTCGATTAATATTTCAAATTTATAAAATTCGTTTTCAAACAAAACCAAAGCGAACGTATTATCGAAATTATAAATTAAAAAAAATCTCCCTTTTTTATTTATAAAAAAAACGTAAAAGCTTTAATGCAAAAATATGCCCAGCCATTAAAAGTTACCGAAATCGCCAAAAAACAACTAGTTATTATATTATTTAATAATTCTACAAAACTTATTGGCTTGGAAAAGCTTAATAAAAATATCGAAATTTTCGTATTAAAATTTACCGATATTAAAATTCAAAGATTTTAAAACAAAGTCGAAGGTTTTATGCAATAGCAGAAAAAACTTTTTTACGTTAATTCGGATAATAAAAACGATTAAAATAACTTTTATAATAATTACTTTTTTTAAAATGCACGAAACGATTAATTTCGTTAAGCCATCGTAAAAGTAATAGCTGTTTAATAGCAATCTTTTCGTATTAGCGATCAGGATCAGCGAAATATTAATTATAATAACGATTATTAAAAAAAAAGAAAAAACCAACGCGGAAATCAAAATCGCGGCTATCAAAATAGTAAAAATAATTATTAAAACAGATCCCGTGACCTTAAATGCGGATTTTGTAATAACAAAAAAATTTACTGCGAAAAACCTTATATTCGCTTTAAATATAAAATATTTAATTTCTGTATAAATAATAAAATTTGTTATATTAATAAATACGAAGCGATTTGCTTCGGACCGACAAAAGCAGAAATAAGCTTTTTTAATAAAACTGAAAATTAAAGCTGATTAAATATTATTTGCTTAAAAATAAAAGATACGAAATGGAACGATTGTTTGAAAAACAGAAAAAATGCAAAAACGATTTTTATTAATAAAAAGAAAATATTCTAAAAAGCGTATTAATCAAAGAAAAAACTTTTATTTTAAATATAAATGAAATTCAAATATATAAATAAAAAATAAATATATATATTGCTAATGCAATTATCGCATTTGCAAATATTATAATTGCATAATTAAGCCAGCGAATTATAAAAAAGCAAAATGCTTTTGTTTTATTCGCTAAACCAGCTGGTATAAAAAAAAACGTTAGAATCGAAAGAGAAAAAGATTTTGAAATTCGAAAAAAAACCGATAAAACTATCAAAAAAACGCTTATAATAAAAAAAATTAACGACGATATAAAAAATATCGATACCGACATTTCGGTCCAAATTATTCAAAAAGTACCAGCTTTTAAACGCCTACTATTAATGCGAAGCGAGAAATAAATCGATAAATATATTAATCCCGAAGTCGTCGACGAAACTATTAAAAAAATTATAAAACAAAAAATTAAATTAAAATTCAGCGATTTATTTAACACAAAAAAAAGATTCGACAAAATTATTAACAAATAAATCTTTATATTAAAAAAAAACGAAAAAATTAAAATCATTCGAAAAAAAAAACGATTTTAAATTAAAAAAAAACCAAAAAGAAATTTATAATACCGCAATTAATTTAGCCGATAAAAAAAAATCATCGAAAAAAGTCAGCCTTTTGGCTTTTGTTATAAAAATTCAAAAATCAAAACGACGAAACTACCTTTACACGGCTATAAAAGCGCCAAAAATAAAAACAATGCTTAAAAAAAGTACGACCGCCCTTGTTTTATTCGATAGTAAAGCCGAAATCAATTATATAAATCAGAAAACAGCCGAAGCTAATAATATCCCGATTATCACCAATAAGCGAATAATTTATACTATCGTTAATAAAAATATTATTAAGTTTAATAAAATTATACGAAATATAAAAATCGACGTTGAAAATATTATTACTTATAAAAACTTTAATAATAAAAAAATACTTTTATTTTATTATTTTTAAAATGCCTTGGATTTTAAAAAGTTTCGTCAGTTTTAAATATATCGAAAACGGCCAAATAAAAGCTTTTTTTTAAAACTGAAATCGATTTTTTTAAAATTAAATTACCGTCGCCGGCGACAAAGTCTTTCTAGTCGACGTTCTATCGGGAAACGAATAGCCGATTCTAATTTTAAAACAAACGCTAAGCTATAACAAAACTTGGAAAATACTCGGCTAAAAGCATTTACGTCGCTAATCGAAATAGCATCGCAAATAAAATTAATTAATATTAATATTTTTAATTATTAATTCGGAAATAAAAGTTCCGAAAATTTCGTTTTTGTATTAAACAAACCCGATTTATATATTTTACTTTTTTGTATTAATATCAGCACTTTTTATAAGCGCAAAACTAATAAAATACGATTCGTGAATTTTAGCGAATCCGATAAAAATATTTCCGAAAAAATAAACGATTAATTTAAAAAAAACGAAGCAATAAAACTATTCCAACTAATTATTAGCGAATTCGAAAGATTTATTACCGGCCGATTTTTCAATTTATTATTTAACAGCCGATTTATAAAAAAACGATTTGATAATTTAGCAATCGAAACTTAATTTTTGCTAAAAAAAAAAAAGGTTTTGTACGAAGTTTTACGCAACCGGGAAAAAGTTATAACTTTCGATTTTACCAAAATAAACCAATTTAATCTTAACGTTACGCTTTATATCGATATTAAAACCGTGTTTTACGAAGCTTGGCAAAAAAAGACTTTTTAATTTTTAAAGCTTTTTAGAATAAAATAGTCGAAATATTAAAAAAACGAATTAAACAAAAGATTTTCGAATTTTGCTACGGCTTATACAAAAATAAATAATTTATTGTTGCGAAAAAAAAAAAAGCATTTACAGATTTATTACCGCAGTCGTCGAAATAAATAAAATAACGATATAAAACGCTAACGTGCTATTTAACGTCGATTAATTTTTAAACGAATTCGCAAAATTAACGATCGCTTTTTTTTTCGATTTGTTTTTCGGCTACGACTATTTAATATTTAATTTACGATTTCGAAACATAACGGCAATTTAAATCTTAATCGGTTTATTGCGTATAACCAGAATACTTATAAAAGCCATTAATTTAATCGCTTAATTCGTAAAAGTCGTATATAAGATTTTTATAATTTGCATTTTTGATATTATTTTTTTTTACGTTGACGACGTCGGAATAAAAAGCCTCAAATTATATTATAATAATAAAAAAATTCTTTTTGAAATTCGACGTTATATAATAAAATATATTTAAAATATCGATAAAATTATAATCTGCTTCGAAAAAGCTAAAATTATTATTGGCCCTCGATTAAAATTCTGTATGCCCGAAATAAATATCGTCGGTTATATAACTAACAGCGCTAGCCGCCATTTTTAATAAAAAAAAATTAAAAAGATTTGCGAATAAAAAAAGTATAAAAATATTACCGAAGCCAAAGCTTTTATTAGCGTTATAATTTACTACCGCAATTAAATTAAAAACTTTTTTTAAAAAGCTGCACTTATTTACGCTATAATAAAAAAAAAAATCGATTTCGTTTGGAAAAAAAAACAAAGCAAAACTATAAAAGTTTTTAAAAACAACCTTTTATCGGTTTTATCGCTTATGCGAATCGATTATAATCCAAACGCAAAAAAAATTATTTTAACTATCGACGCTAATATTTTCGATTAAAAAGCTGTATTATAATAAATCGACGAAAACAAAAAACGGCATTTTTCACGATTCGAAAGCGGCCTATAATCTTTCGCGGAAATACGCTACGATATTATTAAACGAAAATGCCGAGGCGCTTTTAAAATAATAAAAAAAATAAAAAGCGAATTATACGACGTATATTTCATTTTAAAAACAAACGCAAAAGTTTTTATCGATTAATTAAATAAAAAAGCCAATAACCTATCAAAAGCATTCGTTATTAATTAAATAGCTTAGATACGACTTATAAATTTCGAAATTAAACATATTAAAAAAATAATTAATACAGCGGCAAACGACTTTTCCAAACGAAAACGTTTTTATCCGTCTGATTTCGCTAAATAAAGCGAATAAAATATCGACGAATAAATCGCTAACAAAATCGGCTGCTTTGTTATTTGCGCTTTAGATTTCATAAAGCCAAAATTATTCGCGTTATTATTTCGGTTAGCACCGCGAATAAAAAACATTAATTTTCGGATCGAAAAAGTATTCGCGTTATTATTTCGGCTGGCACCGCGAATAAATTTAATCGAAAACAATCGGAATAAGCCGATTAACAACGAAAAAAAACTTTTAATCGATAATTACAAAACCGAAAATTTTTATTTAATCGTATATTATTTAATTATTTTATTTAAATTATTTAGCGTATTAAATTATTAATTTAAATTATTTAAAAATTAAGCTTTCGATTATATTTTAGCCGATAAAAAGCTATATAAAATAAAAAATAATATATATCAAAAACGTTTAATAATAAATAATAAAACCGACAAATTTCAAATTATAAAAAAAGCTTACGAAAAAGTATTTTATCGAAAAGCTAAAGCTATTTATTACCGAATCAAAACGATTTTTAATAAAAAAAATGCTTCGAAAACTGCAAAGCTTTCGTTAAAAGCTATATTTTTTATTAAAAACGAAAGCTTGGCCGAAAAAAAAATCTATTATATTCGACGTAGTTTTTTAAAATTTAAAAAAAAATTAACTTCGACGTTATACGCGTACCGATTACCGATCGCGGTTATATATGCTTCGTATTTGTTATTAACGATTTATTTAAATAATTTAAAAAACGACTTTTTCGAAACGCTATTTTCGAAATTATAACGACTTTTTTTTAAAAAAACGTTATATATCGATACGGTTTGTTTAGCAAATTAAACGTCGATAATAAATCCGAAAACAAAAGCGTTATCGAAACTTTTATAAAAAAATATAATATTTAGCGTATTTAAATTTCAGCTTATAATTCGAAAAGCAACGGATCCGTTAAACGAAGCTATAAAAATATTTTCGACGGCTTTTTAAAAGCTATTCGAAAAAGTTATAAACGTTAATCGCGGAAATTCTCGGAAATATTTTTTGTATACGCATATATATATACGCTTTTATTAAAATAATTTTATTTTTCATTTAATACGGCAAAAACGTTCGATTGTTTTTGAAAACAAAATAATTTATATAAAAGTTTTATAACGTAATTAAAATAAAAACGAAAGCAGATTTATTAATAATAAAATTTAAATAATTAAATTACCGCGATATAAATATAAAAAAAATAATTCTAAAAAAAAAAAATATAAAAAAGCAATTAAAAAAATTTAAAATAAAACTAAAATTTTAAAAAAAACGCTAATTAAAAAAAAAAATCTAATTTTAATTTACGACGTTTAACGCGCTATTAACAAATCGGCCGATATTAAGCTTAATTATAAATGGCTCGGACCTTACGAAATATACGAAGTCGAATTAAATAAAAGCTATTATAAATTTACGAAATTCGATAAAATAAAACTAAAAAAAACGTTCGCCGCCAACCGATTAAAACGATTTTATAAAAAAAACCAGTAAATTTATCTTTTGGATTTTAATTTAAACAACGATTTCGATTTCAGCGAATCCGACGACGATTTCGATTAAAGCGATTATATTTTTTAAAAAATTTTTTTTTTTGAAAAAATCTAAAAACAACCGAACGATAATCTTATTATTAAAAATATAATTCAAATCGTAATTTTATTTATAACCGAAAAAAAAAAAAATATATACAAAATTATTTATTAATTATTTTACTGTTTTTGCTATTTATTGTTTTTTTTTTATTATATATTATTTTATTGTTTTTGTTTTGCTTTGCTTATATACAATTTAATTATTTTGTTTTATATATATTATTTATTTTTAAAACTTTTTTTTATATTATTTGAAATATTTATTATACTTTTTTTAATTTAATTATATTTTTGTTTATTAAAATAAAAGCTTTGTATATATTTAAGCCGTACGTTTGATATATTTATATTATTCGCATATTCTACGAAAACTATTTTTTATACATTTTATTATTTGCTGCTTTTTGTATTATTTATTTTTTTTTCGTTGTTTTAAACGAATGCTTATTTAAACAGTTATAATTTATTAAAAAAACAGTATGCGAATTCCCGTAATTTTTAAATATAAATATTTTATAATTTCCGTATTTTTTTTTAATTACTTTTTAATAAATATAATACATTTTTTTAATTAACAAACCTATCGATATTATATCGTTTTCTAAGCAAAGCGTTATTAAATTTAGCAAATTTATTTTTAATTTATTTTAAAACGGAATTATTATACGCAACTTTTCCGAATTTAAATAAATATATAATACCGCTATTTTAAATTAATAAATAGCTTTCGTAAAAACATTTATAAAATAATTCGATATAATAATTAAAAACGTTAACGAATTTTTATTCGATTACAAAAGTTTCGTTAAAGCTGAATTCGTTCGCAAAAATTTTAATTACGATAAATTTCTGCTGAATTATAATAACGTTTTAAAAGTTTTCGCCGAAACAAAAAAAGTTCGAAATAACAAAAAAAAAATAACAAACCGAATATTACGCTTTTTATTAAATTAACGAAAAAAAAATATTTAAAAATACGTTTTTAGCAAAATCACCGGTATTATTTTATTTCGGCATTTCGCTCGTTTTTTCGAAATTATTATTTTTACGAAAAAAAAAGTTTAAATATTAAACGCTTATATTTTTAAAACGCAAGTTTTAAAAGCCAATAATCTAAAAGCTCGCAAATTTATAAGCCTTTTTATAATTATTTGTAAATTAATCGACGACGTTATATAATCGCTAAAAAAAGTTTTAATCGGCTGCGAAATTTTAAATCTGATTTTTTTTTAAAATAAAAAACTAAGCGTTGCTAAATGCGGCATTTTTATACCGAAAAAAAAAACGACGTTATTCCGACTAAATAAAAAAGCCAATAATCTATTAAAAGCATTCGTTATTAATTAAATAGCTTAAATACGACTTATAAATTTCGAAATTAAATATATTAAAAAAATAATTAATATAGCGGCAAACGACTTTTCCAAACGAAAACGTTTTTATCCGTTTGACTTCGCTAAATAAAACGAATAAAATATCGACGAATAAATCGCTAACAAAATCGGCTGCTTTGTTATTTGCGTTTTAAGTTTTATAAAACCAAAATTATTCGCGTTATTATTTCGATTAGCATCGCGAATAAAAAACATTAATTTTCGGATCGAAAAAGTATTCGCGTTATTATTTCGGCTAGCACCGCGAATAAATTTAATCGAAAACAATCGGAATAAGCCGATTAACAACGAAAAAAAACTTGTAATCGATAATTACGAAACCGAAAATTTTTATTTAATCGTATATTATTTAATTATTTTATTTAAATTATTTAGCGTATTAAATTATTAATTTAAATTATTTAAAAATCAAGCTTTCGATTATATTTTAGCCGATAAAAAGCTATATAAAATAAAAAATAATATATATTAAAAACGTTTAATAATAAATAATAAAGCCGACAAATTTTAAATTATAAAAAAAGCCTACGAAAAAGTATTTTATCGAAAAGCTAAAGCTATTTATCACCGAACCAAAAACGATTTTTAATAAAAAAAATACTTCGAAAATTGCAAAGCTTTCGTTAAAAATTATATTTTTTATTAAAAACGAAAGCTTAGCCGAAAAAAAAATTTATTATATTCGACGTAATTTTTTAAAATTTAAAAAAAAATTAACTTCGACGTTATACGCGTATCGATTATCGATCGCGGTTATATATGCTTCGTATTTATTATTAACGATTTATTTAAATAATTTAAAAAGCGACTTTTTCGAAACGCTATTTTCGAAATTATAACGATTTTTTTTTAAAAAAACGTTATATATCGATACGGTTTATTTAGCAAATTAAACGTCGATAATAAATTCGAAAACAAAAGCGTTATCGAAACTTTTATAAAAAAATATAATATTTAGCGTATTTAAATTTTAGCTTATAATTCGAAAAGCAACGGATTCGTTAAACGAAATTATAAAAATATTTTCGACGGCTTTTTAAAAACTATTCGAAAAAGTTATAAACGTTGGTCGCGGAAATTCTCGAAAATACTTTTTATTATACGCATATATATATACGCTTTTATTAAAATAATTTTATTTTTCATTTAATACGGCAAAAACGTTCGATTATTTTTAAAACAAAATAATTTATATAAAAGTTTTATAACGTAATTAAAATAAAAACGAAAGCAAATTTATTAATAATAAAATTTAAATAATTAAATTACCGCGATATAAATATAAAAAAAATAATTCTAAAAAAAAAAATTATAAAAAAGCAATTAAAAAAATTTAAAATAAAACTAAAATTTTAAAAAAAACGCTAATTAAAAAAAAAAATTTAATTTTAATTTACGACGTTTAACGCGCTATTAACAAATCGGCCGATATTAAGCTTAATTATAAATGGCTCGGACCTTACGAAATATACGAAGCCGAATTAAATAAAAGCTATTATAAATTTACGAAATTCGATAAAATAAAACTAAAAAAAACGTTCGCCGCCAACCGATTAAAACGATTTTATAAAAAAAACCAGCAAATTTACTTTTTGGATTTTAATTTAAACAACGATTTCGATTTCAGCGAATCCGACGACGATTTCGATTAAAACGATTATATTTTTAAAAAAAAAAAAACTTTTGAAAAAGTCTAAAAACAACCGAACGATAATCTTACTATTAAAAATATAATTTAAATCGTAATTCTATTTATAACCGAAAAAAAAAAAATATATACAAAATTATTTATTAATTATTTTACTGTTTTTGCTATTTATTGTTTTTTTTTTATTATATATTATTTTATTGTTTTTGTTTTGCTTTGCTTATATACAATTTAATTATTTTGTTTTATATATATTATTTATTTTTAAAATTTTTTTTTATATTATTTGAAATATTTATTATACTTTTTTTTATTTAATTATATTTTTGTTTATTAGAATAAAAGCTTTGTATATATTTAAGCCGTACGTTTGATATATTTATATTATTCGCATATTTTACGAAAACTATTTTTTATATATTTTATTATTTGCTGCTTTTTGTATTATTTATTTTTTTTTCGTTGTTCTAAACGAATGCTTATTTAAACAGTTATAATTTATTAAAAAAACAGTATGCGAATTCCCGTAATTTTTAAATACAAATATTTTATAATTTCCGTATTTTTTTTTAATTACTTTTTAATAAATATAATATATTTTTTTAATTAACAAACCTATCGATATTATATCGTTTTCTAAGCAAAGCGTTATTAAATTTAGCAAATTTATTTTTAATTTATTTTAAAACGGAATTATTATACGCAATTTTTCCGAATTTAAGCAAGCATATAATATCGTTATTTTAAATTAATAAGCAGCTTTCGTAAAAACATTTATAAAATAATTCGATATAATAATTAAAAACGTTAACGAATTTTTATTCGATTACGAAAATTTCGTTAAAATTAAATTTGTTCGCAAAAATTTTAATTACGACAAATTCCTGCTAAATTATAATAACGTTTTAAAAGTTTCGCCGAAGCAAAAAAAGTTCGAAATAACAAAAAAAAAATAACAAACCGAATATTACGCTTTTTATTAAATTAACGAAAAAAAAATATTTAAAAATACGTTTTTAGCAAAATCACCGGTATTATTTTATTTCGGCATTTCGCTCGTTTTTTCGAAATTATTATTTTTACGAAAAAAAAAGTTTGGGTATTAAACGCTTATATTTTTAAAACGCAAATTTTAAAAGCCAACAATCTAAAAGCCCGCAGATTTATAAGCTTTTTTACAATTATTTGTAAATTAATCGACGACGTTATATAATCGCTAAAAAAAGTTTTAATCGGCTGCGAAATTTTAAATCTGATTTTTTTTTAAAATAAAAAACTAAACGTTACTAAATGCGGCATTTTTATACCGAAAAAAAAACGACGCTATTCCGACGCTTTAAACTTACGATAACGAAAAAAACGAAAAAGCTAATATTATTTTCGTTTAATTCGAAGAAATATACGCGGTAATAATTAATATTTTTAAAGCAGCTAAAACAATTCGGCGATTTTTATTTTTAATTATCGAAAACGAATCCGAAAACGAAATCAAAAGCGTAATAGCAAACAATCGCTTATTCGAATATAAAGAATTTATTATATTTATAAAAACGATTCCGAAAAAAATAAAAACAAAAAACGTAAAAAAACGCGCCGATATTTCCGAAATTTTTTTTATTCGGAAAAAAAAACCATTTACGTCGCTAACAAAAAAGGCATCGCGAATAAAAACAGCCGGAAATCGACGCCGAGCTATAGCTTTTAAATTAATTAATAAAAAACGCGACGATTTTACGAAATTAAATTTAAAAAACGCCGGCATTCCGAAAAGAAAAAATTCAAACGATTTTGAATTTGATTTTTCGAAATTAAATACGTAAATACTAAAAACGCTTGCTGCGTTTAAAAACGTCGTATTATTACCGTTAATATTTTAAATTTTAATAAAAATATTTAAAATTTTAATTATTATACGATTCGACCGAAAAAGCTTAAAAAAATATCGAAATTATCGCGGAAAAAATTATATAAAAAGCGCAAAATTAAATTATTTTGCTTAAAACTTTCGCTTTCGACGACGAAACGATTTAAAAATTTTATTTCGATACTTTTATATAAAAACTAAATAAATCCGTCAGTTTTTTTTTTTTGCTTCGAACGAAAATTAAATTAAGTTTTTTTCGGAAAATTATAAATATAATACGCCGAAACAAATAAAAAAAACTTTTAAAAACGATAATCCGTTTTTATTCGAGCTTTTTTTCGCTAAAAAACTTCGATTTTTTAATTTCGTTTTTACGAATAACGTTAACGCTAAAAAAAACGGCAAGTTTTGTTATTTTTACGTACGCTGTTACGCGGCGTACTGCGATTTAATTATAAAAAAAATCGACGTTATCGGTTTCGCTAATCGATTCGCTGTTATTAAAAATTCGGATTACGACGTATTCGAAATTGATTTTAATAACTAATTTATATTTCGACGAAAAACTGCGAAAACTATTTACGCGCGTGCGAAAATTTATTTAAGCTACGCAAATTTTAAAACAGACTTTAAAGCTTTTAGCGCGATTATAAAATTCGATTAAAACGTAAAAAAGTAAAAGCAACGAATATTTCCAAAAGCCGATTTTTTTAGCTTTTCGACCGAAAATATGTTTTAAAATTTATTTAAATTAAGCTGCGAATCCGTTAATTACGTAAAGTTTTATAACGGAAAAAACAAATTATTATTGCATTTTATAAAAAAAAAAATAACTATATATAAATATTATTTCCGACTAATTAAAACCCAAAAAGCGCTTATAATCTTTTTCGCTAATATATTTTATAATTTTATTTAATAAGCTTTTAAAATACATCCCGGTTTTTATTTCGCTGTTTTAATTATTCGAAACTCCGGAAACTGCCGCTTCGTAGCATATTTTAACGTTCCGATCGTTTTAGGTTTCGCTAATCCCGACCGTATTACGGTTATAAAATTCGATATCGCCGATTTTCAAAAAAAAAAAAAAATCGAAAACCTTATCGACGTTATTTTCGATTATTACGTTTTATTTATATTCGCATATAATTCGAAAATAATCGAAGCTTATCTACAATTATACCACGACGCCAAGCTAATTAAAACTATTTAGAAAAGCTTAGCTTTTTCGTATTTCAGCGCGTTTAAAGCAGTAGCCTCGGCTATTTTATCGGATTACGAAACCGAAAGCTACGAAATAAAAAATAAAATAATTTTTATCAGCTTTTCGATTAAGCAAAAAGTTTTCGTTAAATTCAAAACCTAAAAAACCGACGGCGCGATGCTAATTTATTCGAATAATTATACGGCGCAAAAATACAAAAACCATTTCGAAAACGATAATCCGATAAGTAATCTGATATTATTTGTATTGCGGCGAAAGCAATTATAATATTTTCGATAGTTTCGATTGCAAACGATTATTTCCGAATTATTTCGTAAAATAGTTTTTTTTACAGGCTTCGAAGCTTTTTTAAAAGCATTCGTCGATAAATAATCGTAATCCGATTTATCAGTTTTACGCGAAGCAAAAGCGTTAATCGGTTTTAATTACGACGAATTAATCGATTATTTTTATGATTTTAATACAAGATTTTTCAGCGCTTTTTGCAAAGCGTAGAATTACGTTTAAAAGCTGAAATTTATTATTTACGAAAAAAAGTCGTGAAAAATATCCGTCGCGGCGATATTTAATAATATTATCGACGAAAAAGCTATTAAAATATTCGTAGATTTAAACGATACTTCGATTAATATTTTATCGAGCCATTTTTCAAAAAAGCAAAATAAATAAAATAATTTAAACGATAAGCGAAACGCTACTTTTCCGCAGAAGCCAATAGCAAAAAAGCCAAAAACGAGCTAAAAAACCGAAAAAATATAAAACTAAAAAGTTCGGTTTTTTCGTTGATTGGTTTTTAAATTATATAATATAAACTAAATTGTATTTATTAAAATTATGTTTTTTTTTTGGTCGTAATCAGAAACGATTACGTATATTATTTAAAACAAAATATAAAACGGTAATATTTTGTATTAATAAAAATTAATAGTTTTAGCTATGATCGAAGCATAAACCCTTCCGAAACCTTCTGCCATTAACTATCTTTAACAAATATAAAAGCAAAACACCCTTTTAAATAATATTATAAACACGCAATCTAATTTATACTTTCATTTATTTTTCTTTTCCTTTTTTCAGTTTCTTTTAGAGATTTCCTAGACTATCTTACCCACCGATATGTGGCCGTATCAGTCTGGTTTTCCTACCTACTTTTATATTATTAATCTGCTTTGGAAAAACAATTTGTTTTATCGCAATTAGTAATTAAAACTGTAATTGCGGGCTTGCGCTTATTACGCTTCGAAAAAAAAAAAGTTTTTATTAGCTTATAGCAAATCGTTTATAATTATATAGCCATATATATCGTATACGATTACGAAAATTAAATCTGCGGGTTTTTTTATAAGTATTTTATTTTTTTCGGTTTCGCTGTTTTTTTCGGAAAAAATGCTATCGTTATCGTACTTATCGGAAATTATTTTTATAAACGTTAACGTAATTATACTTTTAGCAGCTATTTCTTTCAAAATTTAAAAATTTAATTTATCGTCGAGAAATATCTGCTGCTTTCGAACTGCTCGCTGTCGTGTTTTTAATAAAAAATATTTTAATTTCTGCGAAAAAAAGTATTAGCAAGCGTATTAATAATTTCCGACCGGTATATAATTGTAAAATAAAAATCGGCGAAAAACTCGGCCTATCGGGCTTATCGGGCCGAAAAATCTTTGATTATTATAAAGTATTTTAAAACGCGGTAATCGGTGTATATATATACGTTTTTTTAGGCGTTTAACAGCTTCGGCTTGTAATTTTTAAAAAAGCGAAAAATAACGAAAAACTTTTTATCGTAAATCGGATAATTAAATTCGGCGTCGATTATGATTTTGGAAATAAAACCGACCGGATAATAAAAATTATTTTTTTGTAATTACGTGTCAGGGGTGCGAACGAGCAGAAGGTTCGTAGATGAATTATATTGACTACGAGGTTCTAAGTTAGAGGTGTCGCGAAGTCTAAAATATAATATGTGCGGGCTCCGATGTCACGTGACAACAACGTGACCTTCGGACCACGTGACCAACGAACTGACGTCTTATCCCCTTATATATAATCCTTCTTTCCATTTTTTTTTTTTACTTAATTTCTTCGTCGTCGGAATCTACTTTTATAAATCGAGCTTCGTTCGCGAAGCGTTTTTGTAAACGAATGCGGGGTTTAGCTGGAATAATAAAAAAAATGGTAGAAAAAGCAGGCTTTTTTAGTTTCGGAAGCAGAACAACTGGTTTTTTTGTAATAAAAAGAGAATTGATAACAGTCTTTTTGTGTTTGGTGACGGTTGTAAAAACCTTTTTTAATAATAAAAGCTCGTTTTCGTTATTCGTCGATTTGGCACGTTTTTTGTTAGTAATTCTGGCTTTAGCCAGTTCTGTTTTAATCGGATAAAATTTCTGAAAAAAACGTATAGCGAATTTAGCTATAAAATTATATGCGTTAATAACGTTTTTTAATAGTTTTTAAAACTGATCTTCGGCGTTATAACCGCGCTATTATATAAAATAAAAAAAGTTAAGGTTTCGTTTAGAATCGAAAATAGCATTTATAACTTATAGCAAACTGCCGTCGGCGTCGATAAAAACAAGTGGTAAAAAAGGGTTTTCCTGCCCTGAAAAAAGATTGTTATAAACAGGTTTAAGCAAATTAGTATAAAAGACGGAGTGTAATAATCCTTGCTCGAAAAATAGTTTTAATTTATAATTATGAAAACCTAAAACTTCGGCGATTATATAAAAATCGTAAAATTTATTATCGAGCTTTTTAATTAGTTTAATAAAAGTGATATTGCGTCTATTAAAAAACACGCTATTTTCCATTCGGTAAGCAGGAGCTGGTTGGCGGTGTCGGTTAAAATAATGTTTTTGGTCGGCCAGCGCTAAAGTCAGATTCGTACGTAATAATAGCTTTATTTTTTTTATTTTATTTGCAAAATCGTTTTTTTTCGCGTTTGCTATTTATAACGTGCGAAAAGTCGAGGCTAGAATAGATTTGGGTAAAAAAAAGCTTAGTCGGAAATAAAAGCCTTTGTTAGCGTAAAAAAAAGAGATTCCGGTAAAAGCGTTTACAGCGTTATTTGCTGCGAATTCGGCTAGAAGGAGCCAGTCTTTTTAATCTTCTTAAGCGTATTTAACAAATTGTCTTAAATAAAAAAATAAATAAGCGTTTGCGTTTTCGATTTGGCCATTTGTTTCGAAATAAAAGCTGATGGATAGCGTAATATTGGTTCCGAAACGGTAATTAATAGCTTTTCAAAATTATAAAACGAACAAAAAGCTTCGGTCTGAAATTATAGAATCGAAAAGGCTATATAAGCGCCAAATATTTCTACAAAACAGCTTGGCTAAATCTGACGCTTTTATAGCTAAATAATAAGCTATATAATATCGTTTTTTAGTAAAACGATATATTACTATTATAATTAAATTATTACGACTTTTGTGCTTTTTTACGGAAAAAAAGCTTATAAAATCGACTGATATATGACTTCAACGGCGTAAAAAAATAGGCAAAAGTTTGAAAAGTCTTTGGTAGCGTTGATTAATATTTGTATTACAAAAACAGCCGTTGTAATTGCGTATAAATTTTTTATAATTTTCAAAAATTAATAGCTAATAATAATTTCTGCTGATAATTTCGTACAGTTTGTTTTTTTCGGAATGGCTTGTTTTTATTGAATTATAGGCCATTTGCAAAAGCCAGATGCGAATAGAAATATTTAAATTCGATGTATCTGGAACGTATAATCGGTTTCGAAAATATAATTTATTATTGCGTATAAAATATTCGGAGAATTATAAGTTTTTTAATCTCGGAATATCTTTTAATTTAAATATTTCTTTTTTAGTAGCAGTTTATAATTTGTTAATAAAATAATATTCGTTTAACAATCGTAAAAGCTTTTCGTCGTCTGCCTCGGATATTTATTTAAATAGGGCTGGAAAAGCGTTTACTTCAGTTAAGTAATGCTTTTTAAAAAAAGCTTGGTTTTGGAACTGAATTTTTTCGTTTAAAAAGTTTTGGAGGAGGTTTTAAAAACGTCGGATTAAAAAATCAGATTTACCATTTTGTTTTTTAAATCTGAATATAACTACAAAGTCAAAACCAGCTAAAAACTCGCTTCAGCGTACTTAACGTCGGTTGAATTATTTGGTTGTTATAAAATATTCCAGGTTTCGATGGTTTATAAGTACACGAATTAAATAAACAACTTTTTGTAATTCGGCTCGCCAACCTTCGAAGCAACGTATAATAGCGAAAAGTTTTTTATTATAAATCTCGTAATTGCATTCGGCTAAATCGAACTTTTTCGATATAAAAGCGATTAAATAAAATACTTTTGCGTCGTTCTTTTAAAAGAAAATCCTTAAAAAAACGTAATCAAAAGCGTCAGTTTTAACAAATATTTTTTTGTCAAAATTGAAATGGAACAACGTAGATGCAGTCGTAAAAGCTGATTTGAAAAACTCGAAGGTTTTAATACAGTTATTATTAAAATCTTATTTAATATTTTTTTTCGTTAGATTTACCAAAAGGGTAACGATACGAAAAAAACCTTTAATAAAGCGTCGGTAAAAATTTGCAAAACTTAAAAACGCTTATACGTTTTTAACGTTAAAAGGGGGGTTCCAGCTAATAATAGCTTTCAATTTCTTAAGGTTTATTTTAATTTTAATAATAAAAATAATTATTTCCAGGTAAACGATTTTTTAAATTTCAAATTCGCATTTTTTTATATTTAATTGCAGGCCAGCGTCGGAAAAAGCTTGAAAAACGAAATTAACGTGTTTTTTATATTTTTAAAGGTCGTTTAAATAAATTAAAATATCGTTTATATAAATTATGCAAAAAATATTTAAATAAAATCGTAAAATATCGTTTATGCGAAATTGAAAAATGGCAGAAGCGTTGTATAAATCGAAAAGCATAATTAACGATTCGAATAAACCGTATTTCGTATTAAACGCAATAAGCCATTTATAGCCCTTTTTTATTCGAATTTTATTAAAAGCGGCAAAAACGTCAAGTTTGGTATAAAATTTCGTTTTATTTAATCGAAAAAGTGTTTTTTAAACTAATAGCAGAAAATACCGGTTTTTGATTATTATAGCGTTGAAAGCTTTGTAATCGACGCAAAAACGTAATTCGCCTTTTGGTTTTTTCGCAAATAAAATTAAAAAGGCGGCGAAAAAAAAGCTAGCTCGAATCCAGCCTTTTTCGAGGTTTTCTTTCAGAAATTTGCGTAAAACTTAAAGTTCGTTAATTAATATATTATATAAAAGACCGTATAAAAATATTGCGCCAAAACGGAATTTTATCGTATAATCAACGCTTTTTTTATAAAGCGCAAGTTTATTAGCTTTAATAAAATCGAAAGCGGCTAAATAATAATGGTAGTATTAAAAGAGTTTTATTCGGAGATCGATTAATAATTTGATTTAAAAGGCCAAACGAATATTTTTTAAAAAAGCTTTAGCGAAGTAAAGTTCAGCTAATAAATATTATCGTTCAGCTTAAAAAAGTTCTTGTCGTAACTGATTTATTTTTGAAAATGCAAAAAGATCGTTTTTGATTATAGCGCCGAGTTTTTATAAACGTTGGTCGATTTCGTATAATAAGGCTGAAAATACTTCGATTCCGGGCTGAAAAAATAGGATATTAAAAGCAGCAGCTTTTGTACGGCGAAAAAGGGCTGATTAAACGATTGATTTGTAAAAATGGCGTTTTTAAATTAAGCCTGAAATAGCTAATTAATAAAAGTTTTGGGATAGACAGTTCGAACGGCAAAAATCTAAATTAAAGCAAAAGGTATTCGTAGTTTAATTAATATAAGAGTTGTGTATTTTAAGCCAAAGTTTACTCAAAATAAAATCGTATTTTCCAAATGTTATAATAAAAGTTGTAATTCGTTCGGTATAACGGGCGATATTAATTTGAAAGGAAACTTAATAAATAACGTCGCCGTAAATAGAAAAACGTCCGTCAACCACGGTAAGTTTACGTAGATTAATAAATAAAACAAAAGTTAATTCGTAATATTGCACGAAAGCATAATTAATAAAATTATCGGTAGCTCCGGAATCGTTTAAAAAATAAGTTTTAATATATATATTATTAACAATTATAATACAAAATAATATCAAATATGATTTCGAAACGCTATTTAAAATAAATAATTTCAATTTATTTTTCAAAGGTTTTTGATAGTAACAATTATTAGAAACAGTTAGTTTCCCGATTTTTTTGCTTCGGCTTTAGCCTTTTTGATTTAAAAAGAATCGGAGCAGTTAGCAGCTCGGTGTTTATCGCTGGCATATTATAAGCAGAAGTTGTTAGCAAAAAAGTAGGTTCGGCGAACTAGCTTTTCGGCGTTACCGATTGGGCGTTTGTTTTTTGCTATATCAGCTGCGGTTTATATAATTGCTTTGGTTTGGATAGCGCTGAGATTTATAAGGTCGCCTTGAATAATAATCGTAGTGCTATTAGCAGTTTTGAATATAGGGGCGGAAAAAGTGATTTTCGTATTACGGCCTCCGGTTTTATAATAATTAAGATTCAATTGTCGAAAAACGGTATCGGTTTCGCGCATTTAGGCGCAAAAACTAATAAAATCGGTTAAATCGAAAAAATTAGTATACGACAAACGAATAATTATATCAGAATAAAAAGCTTTGCGCAGAATAACGATAGCGGCTTCGTTATTAAATTTAGTATAACTTTTAATTTCCAGCCAAATAAAAAAAAAAATGGACAGAAATTAATTGCTTTGTTTAAAAAACAAAATTTTTGTAAATGCATCTGCTTATTAATTAAAAACACCGAACGATTATTAAAAAACTTAAATTATTTTTACAACAGTTAAATAGAAAAAGGTGCCGTTCGTACGTAAACCTTTTTATAAAACGCTTTTGGCTGTATCGGAAAAGCGGAAAAAAAAATAACTTATACGATTCTATTCGGTCGCATATCAGTTCTAATTAAAACGAAGCTTTAAAATTATATTTTAAAAAAAAGTGGTAAAATGCTTCGTAACGTTGCCGATGCTATCCGAATTTATAAATTTATCGGAGTCGGGAAAAACAAATGTTTTTCTTTTTGCGTTTAAAATGCTCGGTATATTTTAACTGATAAAAGCTTGTTTTCGGAAGTTGGTAAGCTCGGCTTCGCGGTTTTGAATTATTTTCTTTTAAAAAGCCTTTTTTTCCCAGTATTATACCGTTTAAATATTTAGCTTCTGAGCGAAATTATTTAATTTAGCCTTGAGTAATATTATTATATCGTTCTGCTTTACCGCGTAGGCGAAAATATCGAAAATTTCTCGAAAGCAGGCTTTCGTATTAGCGATTAAAACGGCGACGATTTGGTCGGGGTATTTAAAATGCTTTAAAATAAGGCAATTAAAAGGTTCCGACAATTTGGGATGGTCCGATATAGCTCGTTAAAAAAGGAGCGTGAAATGTATTTTGTTTCGGGATGTAGGCAGAAGCAGAACGGGGTTTTTTGAATATGGGTTTTGTGTCAGAGGGGGTTGTCGTTTCGTAGTTTCGTAAGGGTTATTTTTAAAAGGTCGTAAGGGTTGTTATCGCGATAAGGTTTGTTGATTTTTTGTATGCGCAAGGGCAGAACAGAGTTGGCAGGCTTTTTTAGCTCGAGGGCTGAAATAAGGGTGTCAAGGAGGTTTGGTAGTTAATATGTCAGAGGTGCGAACGAGCAGAAGGTTCGTAGATGAATTGCATTAACTACGAGGTTTTAAGTTAGAAGTGTCGCGAAGTCTAAGATACAATGTGTGCGGGCTCCGATGTCACGTGACAACAACGTGACTTTCGGACCACGTGACCAACGAACTGACGTTTCATTCCCTCACATTACGATAATACGTCAGTTATTATTTTATTAAAAAAGTCGGTTTCCAGGCGCGTTTGCTTATAAAAGTCGTAATAATACAAAATAAAAGCATTTAGCAAAGTTTTGCGCAATGTTTTTTATGCGTTTTTCTGCTTTTTCTCGAATACGAAAAAAACGTTTTTGCTTGTGAAAGCAGTAAAAGGGCGGTAAATGCGGCTGTAGCCGGCTATAAAACGTTTGTAAAAATTGCAAAAGCTCAGGAAGTTTTATACGCTTCGCATATTCGCTGTATATTATCAGTTTTTAATAATAGCGATTTTTTTCGGATTTACTTTAATGCTTTGAATATTAATAACGAAACCTAAAAATTTGATTTTCGTAATATTAAATTCGCATTTTTTAATATCAGCTTTTAAGCCGTGTTTTTTTAAAATCGATAAAATCTTTTTAACGTAAATTTTATATTTTAAATTATTCGCAGAATAAATAAAAATATCGTTAAAATACGCCGAGCAAAAATCATTTAAATGCTTTATAAAAATATTATTAATAAAACGTTGAAATATAACGGGCTTATTAATAAAGCCGAACGGAAAGATTTTATATTTGTATATATCGTATCGAATACGGAAACTGATCAGTTTTTTAAATTTTTCGAATATCCGGATTCGATTAAATATTTATTAAATATTAATTTTTATAAACATTTTGGTTTTAATAATTCGCGCCAGCATTTCGTTAATTAAAAATAAAAAATAAAGATTTTTTTTCGTAAAATCGTTAAGCTTGCGATAATCGATATACAAGCGTATAAAGTCGTTTAACTTTTTAATAAATAAAATCGGAGCGGCGAAAAAGATATTAAAAAGTTTAATAAAACTTTTATGCAAATTATCGAAAATATAGCTTTTGATTTTTATAAACTGTTTATTCGTAAAGCGTTTGAATGGTTTTATAAAAAGCGTATTTTTCGTAGCAAAGTGTATTTTATAATTTATACCGAGGCGGCGAAAAGCGAGCTTATCGTTTTTTTGTTTATAAAACAATTTTTCGAATTTCGAATATTAAACTGAAAAAAGCTTTTTTATAAAAACCACGTTGTCGTTATATTTGGCTTGTAAAGCGTCGGAAACGGAAATGCTTTTTATTACCGCGAGCTGTATAATTTTTTCAAATTCGGCGATTTTCGCACGGCGAAAACGTTTTTTATTTATATTATATATAAAAATAATAAACGTGTAATCGCTAAATAATAATTAATTTTTTTTTTTCGCGATCCGCATTCGCTTTTCGTAACGTATTTGCAAAGCGTTAAATGCAAAAGCGAAAATACAATTAATATTGCAATTAAAAAAGTAAAAAAAATAGCAACTGGCCCGGTTGAAAAAACCGGTTTGATCGGTTTAGAACTGCTAATAAAAAACTTTTTTATTTTATGCAAACTGTTTTTAAAGTTTCGCATAAATATAAAAAATTTATTAGTTTCAAAGCTTAAATAAGCTTTTTTAATCGTTGTAAAAATATTGGCAAAAATATATAAAACTTTTATTACGCTATTTCGTTTGTTTGCATTTTTTTAATATATACGATTAAGCATTTTGGGCTTTGTTCGCTGATTAAAATCGACGAATAACTGCTCGTTGAAAAATAAAAAATAACGAATATATTAAATAGCCATTTTATTTTGTTTTTTTTTTGGCTATACGCTTATTTTAAATCGTAATATTATAAAAATTTACGACTAATAAAAACGTCGGTAAAGCCTAAGTTTATAATTAAAAAAAAAAATTTATACGACGTCGGTTAATCGTAAAAAAAAAAAAAATAGCAGAAAAAATAAACTTTTCCGGCTCGCTATTATAACCGGTGAATATAATAAGCTTATATAACCGAATAAAATTTACTCCGAAACGTTAAAAAAATTAATACGCTAAAAAAGTTTTAATCGCACCGAAAATATTAACTTCGCTATCGATATATGCAAATGTTTTAATATATAATTTATTACGTATTAATTTTTTATAAAAATTAAAAACTGTCGCCCTTTTATTAAAAAGCGCTAATTAAATTTCAAATTCTTTTACAAATCGAATTTTTTTTGCTATAATAAAAGTTTTTGCCACGGTTTAAAAAATTTTTAATAAATCGTTTTGCTTTTCGTCGATAATTATTTCGGCGATTTTGCAATTAAACTTGGCGTCGGAGCAAATATTTACGAAATGGCCGGGCTTGCCGCAGTTATAATAAGCGCTAAAAGAACGCGCAGCTAAGCGAAAAAAACCGAGGATGGCAGAAATAATAATTATACGCTCGTAAAAATTTCTGCTAAAAAAGGGAAAAGCCGTACGAACAAAAAAGGCTGAAAAAGTAAAACGTTATAAAATCTTAAAAATACCGGAAGTACGCCTAGAGTTTTAATTAGCAAAAGCTATAACAAAGGAAAAATAGCTTATGCGACGGGCAAAAATCATTTTTTCAGCTCGGATATTACGTAATTTTTTATTCGCAACGGCCAAAAATTCGTCCAAAATAATATAATTATTATTTATTTTGTATTTTTCTATTCGAAAATCGTATTTAAAAATAAAAATAATTTTTTCGCATATATTTTTAAACCAACGGTTTTTAGCAATTTTGCTAATAACTGCGTAGCGAATAAATAAAAAACGAAAATTATTATAAATTTAACCGTTATTTATATAAAACTTATTATATTGCAATTTAATAGACTAAACGCGATTATAATTAAAAAAGCGCTAATTAAAAATACGAAAAACGTTTCGGGCCGATTGGATTTGGTTATAAAACTCGGGGTTTAAATGTTTTAAAATAATAGTTTTTGCTTTTTTAATAATGCATTTAAAATATGCTTTAGTTTAATTTATGCTTTATATAAAATCTTTTAAATATTTTTTAATAAACTGTTTTATATTTATTTTTTATACGTTATATTTAATTTTTTTTAATAATCGCTAAAAGCGTAGCGAAAATATTTAATTTTAAATAATTCGATTCGAAAAATAGCTAAATCGAAAACGGAAAAGTAATACTCGGGAATTAATTGAAAATCTGCGATAAAAGCGCGCGAAGCTCGAAGTAAAAAAAAGGCGTCGCGGGCGATATTAGCGAAAAAGGCTGGAAAACGAGCGGCGGCAATAGCTTAAGCGATTATTTAAGCGATCTAAAGCTGCTAAGCCGCAGTAAATCTTTCAGCGTTGATAAATATGCTAAGCAGTCGTAAAAGTATTCGTCGGTTTAAAAATATTAAAATGTCAGCGTCGTATAACTCGATTTTAAATTCGATCGTAAAACGAAAGGATTTAGCAAATAAATCGGTTGTAAATAATTATAATTCGGTAAAAAAATCGTAAAATAAAAACTCGCTGTTAAAATCGTCGAAAAAGCTTAAAACGAATAAAAATTCGAAAGCGCCAAAAGCGAAAGCAAAAGATGGAAATGCTGATTCGAAGCCGAATCGTACGAATTGCGTTTGTTTTCGGATGCCGCGTCGATTTATAAAAAAAGCATAAAGTATTATAATATTAAAAAAAAGCGATTCGAATTGCAAAAGCAAATCGAATTAATAAAAAAAAAAAACTCTGGCTTTTTCTGAAAACAAAATTAATAAAAAAAAGTTTTAATTAAAACACCGATAAATAAACGTCGGTACGGGCGGCCTGAAAAAAGTTCGAATTGCAAAAGCAAATCGAATTTTTAACCGTAAATACAAAGCTTTCCAGCGAAAGTTATTTGGTTTTTTTTTATATTATAGCTAATTTAAAAATAATCGGAATAATATAAACCAAAAAATACGCATATAAATTAAAAAAAAAACACCGAGCTAAAATGCTCGGGGTCGCGAACTTTATATACAATGAATTGCGCTTATGGGTCACGTGACTTAGCGCGAGGCCTAATGGCCGAGGTGGTCCGTGCCCAAACCTTAATCCAACACCACCAGCATTTATACCACTGGCAACCATACCACTGGCAGCCATACCACTGGCAGCCATACCACTGGCAGCCATACCACTGGCAGCTACCACTAGCCAGGATCGTAACAGAAACGCTACGAAAAAAACGACGATAATAATATTTCGTATAAATTTAAACGCGATTTGCTATTATATTACGGTCGTTTAATAATTTCAAACGTCGATTATTTGCGTTTGGCTTTTATACGAAAAATGCACGATTAAATTTCCACCGCTTATTTCAGCGCTCGCAAAACTACGCAATTGCTTTCGAATTAATGTTACGATCCTGGCCTGGCTAGTGGTAGTTGCCAGTGGTATAGTTGCCAATGGTATAATTGCTGGTGGTGTTGGATTAAGGATTGGGCACGGGCCCTCGGCCACTAGGCCCCGCGCTAAATCACGTGATTTACAAGCGCAACCATTGTACATAAAATTCGCGATTCCGAGCATTTTAGCTCGGTGTCTTTTTTCAATTTATATGCGTACCTTTTGGTTTATATCACTTTTCTAATTACTTTTAAGCTAGCTGTAATATAAAATAAACCAAACAACTTTCGCTAAAAAACTTTATATCCACGGTTAAAAACTCGATTTGCTTTTGTAATTCGAACTTTTTTCAGGCCGCTCGTACCGACGTTTATTTATCGGTATTTTAATTAAAATTTTCTTTTATTAATTTTGTTTTCAAAAAAAGCTGAAATTTTTTTTTTAATTCGATTTGCTTTTGCAATTAAAACGATTTTTTTTAAAATTTTATACTTTTTTTATAAATCGACGCGGCATCCGAAAACGAACGCAATTCGTACGATTCGGCTTCGAATCAGCATTTTTACCTTTTGTTTCGGCCTTTAGCGCTTTCGAATTTCCATTCGTTTTAGGCTTTTTCGACGATTCTAGCAACGAATTTTTATTTTACGATTTTTCTGTCGAACCGCAGTTATCCGCAGCTAATTTATCGGCTAAAACTTTTCGTTTTATTATCGAATCTAAAATCGAATTATACGACGCTAATATTTTAAAATTTTCAAACCGACGAATACTTTCAAACCGATGATTTAATATATTTGCTAACGCTAAAAGATTTACTACGGCTCAGCAATTTTAAATCGCTTAAATTATCGCTTGAATTATCGCCGCCGCTCGCTTTCCAGCTTTTTTCGCTAATATCGCTCGCGACGCTTTTTTTTTTTTTCGAATTTCGCGCGCTTTTATAACAAATTCCCAATTAATTTCCGAATATTATTTTTCAGTTTTCGATTTAACTATTTTTCGAATCGAATTATTTAAAATCAAATATTTTCGCTAAGTTTTCAGCAATTTTTAAAAAAAAGTTTAATATAACGTATTAAAAATAAATATAAAGCTATTTATTAAAAAATACTTAAAAAACTTTATACAAAATATAAACTAAGCCAAAGCATATTTCAAATGTATTATTGGAAAAACAAAAACTATTATTTTAAAACATTTGAATCTCAAATTTTATAATTAAGCCCAATCGGTCTGAAACGTTTTTCGCATTTTTAATCAACGCTTTTTTAATTATAATCGCGTTCAGGTTGCTAAATTATAATATAACAAATTTTATATAAACAACGGTTAAATTTATAATAACTTTCGTTTTTTGTTTATTCGTTACGCAATTATTAGCAAAATTACTAAAAACCGTTGATTTAAAAATACATACGAAAAAATCATTTTTATTTTTAACTACGATTTCCGAATAAAAAAGTACAAAATAAATAATAATTATATTATTTTAAACGAGTTTTTAGCCGTTGCGAATAAAAAATTACGCAATATCCGAATTAAAAAAATAGCTTCTGCTCGTCGCATAAACTATTTTTTTTTTCTGCTATAGCTTTTGCTAATTAAAATTCTAGGCGTACTTCCGGTATTTTTTAAAGCTTTTTAGCGTTTTACTTTTTTAGCCTTTTTTGCTCGCACAGCTTTTTTTTTTAATAAAGATTTTTATAAGCGTATAACTGCTATTTCTGCCATTCTCGGTTTTTTCCGCTTAATTACGCGTTTTTTTGGCGTTTATTATAATTGCGGCAAGCCCGGCCATTTCGCAAACGTTTGTTCCGATGCTAAATTTAATAGCAAAATCGCCGAAATAATTATCGACGAAAAGCAAAACGATTTGTTAAAAAACTTTTAAGCCGTGGCAAAAGCTTTTATTATAGCAAAAGATTCGATTTGTAAAAAGATTTAAAATTTAATCAACGCTTTTTAATAAAAAAGCGATAGTTTTTAGTTTTTATAAAATTAGCACGTAATAAATTGTCAGGAACCAACATCACGTGTATGAATCAGATGATCCGCCAAAATCCTCTGCCTTTTACCAACCCTTGAATAGCACTTTCTGCGGATAGGCCGTAGGGGCCGGATAGTATTATAAGGGCTGGAAATGATATTTAGATAAAACATTTTATAAGAATGATTGCTAAAAACCAGTTATTAAGGTTATATTAAGAAGGATGAAAAAAGGTCGGGATAAGGGCTGGAAAAGCATACTAAATAGGATTCGCCTGATTTCCTAGGAAATACTTTTTTCGAAGGCTTTACCCCTTCTTTTGTATTTATATACGCTTTTTACTAGAAATATAAAAAATAAAAATCAGTCTGATTATTAACCCAATTTTATTTGAATTTTATTATTTGAATTAGTGTTTTCCTGCTTTTTAATTTTTATATTTTAATTTTTTTATTTACCGAAACGGCAATTCGATATTATTAAAACAATCTTTTATTATATTATTATATTTATATCGTTATTATCGATATTATAGCTTTTCGCATTCGCAGAAAACAAGCATTTTTAGCTATTTAAAAAAACTCAGCATTTTCGGCTGTTTAGAAAAACTTCGTATTATCGTTTTTTTTAACGTTATTAATTTTATTAAAAATCGAAAATATTTTATTATCAAAGCGCGACGACTTTTTAATTTTTTTTATCGAAAAAATTATTAAAAAAAGCCACGTTTAAAGCGATTCGAAAAAACTTTTTATCGAAACCCTGATTTATTTGGCTAACGAACGAATCCGCGCCGAATAAAAAAAAAACGATAAACGTAAAAAAATAAAAGAAATACGAGCTAAAATAAAGCAGAAAAAAACTAAAAAAAAAGTCTACGAAACAATTAAAAAATTCGAAAAAACCAAAAAACGCCGAAACGAATTCCGAAAAAAAGTTAAATAATTTCAATAAGAATTTAACGCTTTCGAAAATATCGAAAAAAAAGTTTTTATACTTTTTAACACCGCTTTAACTAAAAAAAAACAGAAAATAATTTAAGCTAGCGATTATTATAAAATATTTTCGAAGCATTACGATAATAATATTTATTAGAAACGATTTAGTATTTTTTTTAAGCATATTATACCTTTTGTAAAAAATATAACGAATTCGAGCCGAAAAGTATTAAAAATAAAAAACTTTTTAATATATCGAAAGAAAAATACTAAAAAAGCTTAATTTTTTATTCGGCGTGCAGAGCGAAGCTTTCGCCAAAATAAAAAAATAATATTTTATACCGATTAAAAAAAAATTAACGCTTGTATTTTAGCTTTCGACGATAAAATAAAAAAAAAATAAACCGGATACGAACGACGTTTTACGAATATTCGAATTATATAAAACGATTTTAAAAAATAAATATTAAATTTTCTGATAAATGCGGAAAATCGAAAAATCGCGGCTTCGAATTTATACGATAAAGCGAAGCAAAAAAAGCATAAATCAGTTAACGATTTCGTTGCTTATTTAAATAATTTCGAATAGCAATTGTAAATAATAAACGATGCGACTAAAAAAAAAATATTTTTCGCAAAACTCCGATTTATTTTTCGAAAAAAAATTATTAAACGAAATAATATTACAGCTATAAGCTCGTACGAAAAATTAATATTAATCGCTCGTCGTATCGAAAATGCTAATAAAATTATTAACGACGAAACGAAAAATAATAAACGACGAAACAAACGCAAAAAAAAAAAAAAAAAAAAAAAGATTTATATTTACGATTAAAGCTTAAAAACTAAAACAAATACATATCGTTTTCGATTCGAATATACGTTACAAAAAGAAAAACGAAAGCGAAAAAACGATAATTTTAATAAAATCTTTTGAAATTTTAAAACTTTTAACGACTTTTTTTACTTTTCGAAATGCAATCGCTGCCAAAAGGAAAAGCATCGTATAGCCAATTATTTAAAAATCGAATATTATAAATGCAACAGAAAAAAATATATAGCCTTAAACTGTTTCGAAGCTAACAAATTTAAAAATTCGGAAAAAGCTTTCGTTCGATTTTAATTTCGTCGCTATTAATAAAATCGAACGAAAAAAAAAAGCAGAAAATAATAATTTTAATCGAAATTAAAAAAGCTAAAAACGAAACTCGTACGAAACGAGCTTTTATCGATTGCGACGCGGAAAAAAACTGCGTAATTTAAAAATTATTAATTAAATATAAATAAAAACCAACTTAAAAACGTATTAATTTATTTACGATTAAAAAAAAAAAAAAAATTATTTACGGCACGCATACGCAATTTATTCGCGCTATTAATAATTATAAAATAATTAAAAAAATACAAAGCGATTTCGTAGCTTGCGATATAAATATTTTAAAAGTTTTATTTATTCTAAGATTCCTTTGGTTGCGAAATATCGATCTCGTTATAAGCTTTCGAGCTAAATCGTGGCGATATTTAATCGAACGCTTATAATTTAATTTCGTTATAATTAAACGTTTTAAAAAAAAATTTAAAAAAAAACAAGCGTTTTATATCGTTTTAAAAAAAGCTATTAAAAAACAATATTAATTACTTTTTAAATATAACGATTACGCCGATATATTCGACGATACTGCCGCGGTTATTTTAATTTCTTATTATTTTATAAAGCATCGAATAGATTTCGCGAAGAAAAAGGATTTTTTTAGAAACCAGTCTATTTTTTGTCGGAATTTGAATTCACCGAATTACGCGAATATTTCGATTCGAATTTAAAAAAAAGCTGGATAAAAAAATCTATTAGCTCTGCCGGCGCATTAGTAATATTTATACCGAAAAAAAACGGAAGTTTACGATTATGCGTCGATTATAAAAATCTAAACGCAGTTGCGGTTAAAAATCGAATTCTTTTATTTTTTATAAGCGAAACTTTGGATCGTTTGAAAAAAGCTAAAATATTTACTAAATTAAATTTTATTTAGGCGTACCACCGCTTTCGAATAAAAAAGAAAAATAAATAGAAAACTGCGTTTCGCATTCGTTACGGACATTTCGAATATTGCGTATTACTTTTCGGCTTTTCGAACGCATTAACAATCTTTTAAGCGTATATTAATTAAATTTTAGTCGGTTTAATAAATATTACGTATATAATTTATTTCGACGATATTTTAATATTTTCCGAAAACTCCGACGATTATACAAACGCGGTAAAAAAGATTTTCGAAAAACTTCGTATTAATAAACTTTACGAAAATCTGAAAAAATATGCTTTCGATACGAATACGATTAAATTTCTAGATTTCGTCGTTACTTTTACGGAAATTAAAATAAATTCAGAAAAAATAAATAATATTCGGAAATAGCCTTTTTTTACTACGTAGCGAAATATTTAAATGTTTTGGATTTTATTAATTTTTACAAACGTTTTATTAAAAATTATATTAAGCTTTGCCGATTTATTACAAATTTTTTAAAAAGGATGCAACGAAAAAAAATATCGGGCTTTTTTCGTTTTTTCTTCGAAGCGAAGCTCGCTTTTTTATTTTTAAGAAAAAAGTTTTATTAAACACCGATTTTACGTTATTTCGATCTTCGATTAAAAATTCAAATCGAAACAAACGTTTCGAAATTCGCTATAAACGGAATATTATTTTAATTGTTCGGCGAAAATGCGAAAACACGTTAGCATTTTATCGCGTATTATTCGAAAAAGCTTTCTTTTATAAAACAAAAATATAAGATTTACGACGCTAAGCTAATAATTATAATTTACGCTTTTAAATAATAAAATTAATATTTACGTGGCGCTTCCGACGTTATTATTATACGTATAAATTATTACAATCTAAAATACTTTTTTACGAAAAAACGTTTAAACGAACGCTAAGCGAAATAGGCCGACGAGCTAATTAAATACGATTTTACAATCGAATATAAAACAAAAGTTTTTAATTCGGCGAATGGTTTTTTTCGCCGGCCAAATTTAAAAAAAATTTAAAAAAAAATAACGAGCAGCTGCTTACGCTGCATCGTAAGCTAAAACTAGCTTATTTAAAAAATTTTAGAATGTTTTCCGCAATAAAAATACGTTTAAAATCGAAGCATAAACCATTTCGCGCCGATAAGTATTCGAAGCTTTTATTAACGGAATCAAAAAATAAAAAACAAACGGAAAAAAGCCAAATAAAAAGCTTTTTCGCCGGATTGTTTTTTGCTAATATTATTAATTGCAAACAGTATATACCACGAAGCGTAGCCGCTATATTGCTATAATCCGAAACGGCTAATAACGAGCTAGCAAAACCGATTTATAAAACTATTTTTAAATTGCAAAAATCTGATTTTTTTATATTATAAAAAACGTACGAATCGGCTTCGCAAAACAATCGAGCCGGATTCGAAAAATATTAGCGTATAAGCTAAAATAAATTACTACGTTATAAAAAACGTGCGTATATTTCGAATAAAAGCGTTATTAAAAGCGAAATATTAAAAATTAATTACGACGATCCGACCGCCGGCTATTAAAGCTTTCGGCGAACGCTAAAACTGATCGAAAAAAAGTATTTCTGGCCTGGTTTACAAAGCGACGTAAAGCGTTACGTTAATACGTATAAAAAATATTAAAAAAGCAAGCTTAGAAAACACCGATTTTATAGCGAATTAGCCCTTTTTTCGACTTTTACGAAATTTTAAAAAAAAATAATTATAAATTTTATTACGAATTTACTTTTTAGCAAAAAACGAAATCGTATTTACGATTCGATACTCGTTATAATAAACCGATATACGAAGCTGTCGAAATATATATCGATATAAAAAACGATTTCAATTCTAAATTTAATTAAAATATTTATATAATACGTTTATAAAGATTTTGGCTGCTTTAAAAAAATTATTATAAATAAAAGATTAGTTTTTATTAATAAATTTTGGTTTTTAATAATATTTCATTTATAAATACGACGTCGATTAAGCATCGCTTTTTATTTTTAAACCGATAGCCAAACGAAACGTTAAAATTAAATTTTAAAATTTTATTTTCGTACGTATTACGATTATCGACAAAACGATTAAGCTACGAAGCTTGTTTTAGCCGAGTTTACGTATAACAATTCGATATACGCTTTTACGGGTTTTATTCCTTTTCGCATATTATACGGCTTTTATTTAAAACTTGGCAGCAACGTCGAAAGCGACGTCGTAAAAAAAAAAATACCGTTAGCGGAAAAACGAATTAAAATATTACAAAAAAAAAAAAAAATATTCAGTAAAAAGCTAAAAAAAACTAACGCGAATCACAAAAAGTTTTACGACGCTAAATATAAAAAAATTAAATTTTAAATAAACGATAAAATATTATTATCGATTAAAAACCTTCGATAACTGCGATTTTTTCGAAAGCTTTTAAATAAATATTTAAAGCTTTTTAAAATCAAGCGAATTATATACGAGCACGGCCAAGCTTATCAATTCGAGCTTTTTTTTTAATATCGTATTTACGATACTTTTCACGTTTTTCTACTAAAACCTTAGCAAAATCGGAACGATATCGAGCCGAAAAATAATATAATAAAATTTCAAAAACCCGAAAAATACAAAATCAAATTAATATAAGCTTATAAAAATACAAAAAAGGGCCGATATTATTTGATACGATAAAAAAGTTATTTACTAAGCGAAAATTCGTAAAAGCCAGAAAACCATTTTATAAACGCAAAAAAAATTATAAAAAAATATTTAAAAAATACGATAAATAATAGCAACGAAATAATAACGAATGCGCGCTATAAAAGCAAAAGAAAAAAAAACAAAAATATTTAAAAAACTTCAGAACCGCCGCTAAATTAATTTATTTTTATCGTTATTTTTTTATTTATTTTTATCGCTATTTTTTTTAGATTTAAAAGCAACGGCAGATTAAAAAAAATTAATATCAAACGAATTCGCAAAATATTCGATTCATTTTAATTAAGATTTTTATAATAGCCGTAATCGAATTCTAAATTGCAACTACGATATTTTCGTGAAAATCCAGAATTTAATTTAATTAATCAGAATAAATCCGAGCGACGTTTTCGAAACGTCGAAAAATACGTTTTATACTGGCGTTATTAAAAAAAAAGGCCGGCGCAGCTAAAGCTTTCAAATAGCAGCAGCCGCCAAACCGACAAAAACGAACGCAGCAGCAGCAGCGGCAGCGGCAGCTCGAGCCGCGGCGCGATTCGCACGATTTTCGACTATTATAAAAGCCGAAGCGTTATTTTTTTTTAAACGATTTATATAAGCGTCGTAAATAATAAAATCGATAAAGGTTTTAGCAAAAGCTTTAGCTTCGGCAGCAAAAAAAAAAAAGCGGCAGCGGCGGTGGCAATATCGAAACGATTTATAAAATCGTTAAAGCCCGCGAAAAAAATTTGCGCTTCGGTGGCGCGTGCGATAAAAACTTATAGCTAATTAAAAGCGAATTCGAATAAAAATTTAAAAGATTTATAAAAAAGCATTAAATATGCGAAGCTTTGCAACGGTTGTATTTCACGCTGAAAAGCTCGAAAACGCAAAAAGGCAAAAAGGCCGCTGTGATGCTTTCGCGTAAAATCAGGCGGGCGCACCGAAAGCAGATAGAAATTAAAAGTATTTTGAAAGTTCGCGGCGAACGCGGCGAAAAGCAATTAATTAAAATAAAAAAAAACTAACGAAAAAAAAAAAAATAAAAAAAAAAAAAAAAAGTTAAGCAGAAAAATGGCGGCTATTTTAAGGAAAAAGGCTTTTTTAAACGAAAATGCGAGCGCTACCGAAAACAAAAAAAACAAAATAGCAAAACAGCCATAATTCACGACCGAAAGCGAACGAAACAATTATAATTTACGATTAAAAACGAAAGAAATTACACGTTATTTCGAAGGCGTAACGCATATTATATACGGAAGCATACGTATAAAAAAATCAATCGCCTTTAGAAACCAAAGGCTTAAAAAAAAAGGTAATATCAGGAACTAATATTATATATATAAATCAGATAATCCGCCAAAACCTTTTGCTTTTTACCAACTTTTAAATAGCATTTTCTGCGGATATGTGACGAACCTCATATATTTCCCTTAAGATACAGACAGAGAGCTGAAAGGAGGAAGCTCGGGGCGAACTATATACACTGTAGAACCCCCTGCCCTGGCGCTACGCCAGAACTGTAACGGAAGGCTGAACAGCCGAAAGCCGAACAGCCGAATGGCCGGGCCGTTACACTACCCCCCCCTCCGAAAAAAGCTGGCCTCTCAGCTGTACAGAAAATTATACCGAAGGTTCGGCACACCGAAATAAAATGAACGAACGATTGCAATTGCAATCAAAAAATAAAGGAGTGTAAAAATGAAAGAAAACCACTACTGAAACCCCCATTCCGAACCGTCCGAAAACTCCTCAGCCAGTGCAGCTTCGATTTCAGCCTCATCTTCGTCGCCGTACAAACCGATTGCAGCCATTTGCTCTCGTCTCAAAACGTCGCGAGGTATGGCGGGTCTGAATTTGCAGCCCGCAATCCAGTGATTTGTACCGCCGCACCTAGTGCAACAGCCTGTGCGACGCCAATCTTCTCTTTGAGCCATTGATGAATGGGGAGCCCTAGGTAGAACTGGGTATTTCTGATCTAGGGTCAAAGTTTCGTCTTTATTGATTGCATCTGAAACTTCGATTGCACCTAATTCATTAATGCGTTCGAGCTCCTCTCGTTCCTCGATTTGGGTTATATCCATCGGGTCGCCAGCGTCGTATGTCAGCCGGCGGGTCGGCGTATTCGTACGCATACCGACCACCCTAGGGGGGGGGTTGTTCCGAGGGGCGTTCCGAGGGGTGCTAGGGCCGGGCTGGCCCGAAGGGAAAGAAGAAGGGCCGAAATTGGAAGGGCCGAAATTGGCTGATCGGGAACCCGAACCAACTAAACGTTGTAAAAATGCAACGTATGCGATCCAAGTGGTGGGAAGGTCCATATGGCCCCGGAGTAGCCTTTTCACCGGGTCGGCTAAACCGTTCCGAAATGCGACGATTTTGGCTACGTCATCCCAATCAATACGACTTTCGTGCAACAAACGCTGAAAGGTCGCAATGTAAACCTGCAAAGAGCTGGAACCTTGTTGCACGCTAGTAGTCGGTCTTCTGCCTCCTGAACCTTATTCGGGTTATCGTACACTCGGCGCAGTTCTTCGAGTAAAGTATGATAACTCCAAGATTGATGTGATTCGGCCGAAGAAAGCAGGGGTAGGACTAGCGATTGGCAGTTGTTTTCGAGATTTGCAAAGACGTAGTAGAATTGGGCGGTGGCGTTGCCGATTGATTGGCCGTCGACTCGTAATTTGGCTTTAATTGAGGGGTACCATGTATCCCATTTGGCTCCACCAAACTTGACAGGATCGGGTAAACACGGCCTGGGCCGACGATTTTCGGTCAGATCGTCGATTCGTGTATCGAGGTTTTCAAGCTGCTGCTCGAGTTCTAAGATGCGTTGTTGCATTTGCAGTTGAATAGAACTGGCAGAGCCTTCAGGAAGTGGTGTAGACATAGCTATGACGTAGCTAGTCTAGAAGCGAAAGAACAAAGGGGAGGTTGGTGCTGTAGTAGCTGTCGGTGCTTTTGGGTCGGAAGCACCAAGTTATCGGTGGGAGTAGTCGTATTGAAGTATTGTAAGGCAGTGCACGCTAGTATGGCGGTAGCGTACGAGAAGGTGCAATAATCGTAGTAATAGAAGGTAGGTAGGTTGGTGGCGCAATTGATCGGAAGCGCCTGAAACAATAAATTTCGGGAGGTGAAGAATGGTGCGAGAGGTCGGATACACCGGAAACAATACGTGGCGAGAGTTGTAGTCGATAAAAAGGGTCAATAACCAATAATCAATAAATCAATGAGCCAATAATCAATGAACCAATATCAATAAAGTCAATAAATCAATAACCAATAATCAATAATACGACGTTACTCCGAACGAAGGGTCTGTATAGTGTGACGAACCTCATATATTTCCCTTAAGATACAGACAGAGAGCTGAAAGGAAGGAAGCTCGGGGCGAACTATATACACTGTAGAACCCCCTGCCCTGGCGCTACGCCAGAACTGTAACGGAAGGCTGAACAGCCGAAAGCCGAACAGCCGAATGGCCGGGCCGTTACAGGATAGGCCGTAAAGGCCGGATAATATTATAAAAGCTAAAAATAATATTTAAATAAAACATTTTATAAGAATAATTGCTAAAAAACCAGTTATTAAAGTTATATTAAAAAGAATAAAAAAAGGTCGGGATAGGGGTTGGAAAAGCATATTAAATAAAGTTCGCCTGGTTTTCTAGGAAATACTTTTTTCGAAGGCTCCATTTCTTCTTTTGTACTTATACACGCCTTCTATTAGAAATGTAGAAGGTAAAAATCAGTCTGACTATCAACCCAACCTTATCTAAGCTTTATTATCTGAACTAGTGTTTCCCTGCCTTTCAATCCTTATATAAATTATATATTAAAATATTTGCATATATCGATAGCGGAACTAATATTTTCGGATACCGGAATAATGTCCCAAAAACAGTGGGTCGTGCACGGACCACTCTACGTCATCCTACGTCATCACTACCACCCCCTACCACCCCCCTGCCATCCCCTCAGCCACCCACCCAGCCACACCCTCGCACCTCCACCACCACCACCATTACCACCACCACTACCACCACCACCAATTATATAAAATTGGGGGGCCAGCCCCCCAAACCCCCCGTATTGGAATAATATTAATATTAATATTATAATCAACCACTCGAGCTGCGCGCCTATTTGCGGCCACGATCGTCGGCAGACTTGCGTCTGCGACCCCAGGAAATGCTGTCGTACAGAAACACACTGGATATTGTAACGATCTAATCAGTCGGAGGGCTGGGAAATCAGTCAACTGGTCGCCGTGTTCATATGATATGAAAAACGAGCCTTTGGTTCTGTAACAAAATATTCACTTAGAATCAACAACTGCAAAAGGCAAAGGTTGCTAAAAAAAAAAATCTTATATATATAAATAATTTCTACAATTGATAAAAAAACCTATCAAAAAACCAGAAAGCTTGCAGCTATACGTAATTGCTAGAATAATACGAAAAGTAGCAAAAAGGTAAATCGTTATATTATTTCTCCGTCCGAAAAAAGCGCGCTTTTAAGCTTTTATTTATTAGTACGTCGCTATTTAAATAATCGTACGAATCCAAACCTTCGAAATACGCTTTCAGCCAGTCTATAAGTTTTGCAAAAGGGCCGGAAAGCTTTTTATTGTTACGGTTATGCCCGGGGCACTTGGCACTTCGTAACCCTTATGTAGTGCATCGTAGAATAAATCCTTCCAATTTATTTTTGTACCTTTTAAATCAGTTGGCCTAATAGTAAAGCGATGTACTATTTGCTGGCCCGGATGATTACCGGACCGTTACAAAAGAATAAATTAACCTGATAGCGTATATTCTGAGATTTGTGCGGCAGTATAAGCGAAGATACGTGATTTAAATTCCTTAAAATCTGAGATTCCTTTGCCTAAAGCTTAGTAATCGCTAGGCTTCGCAATGAAACGAAGCGTTGGCTTTATTTTGATACGATAGTCGGAATTATAACGGCTATATAAGTTTCAGAAGCTTTTCGAAAAAACGTAGTAGCAAGTCTACCGGTTGCCGGGGACGGAACCGATTTTTAAAAGGAAGTAATGTTACGGTTATACCCGGGGCACTTGGCATTTCGTAACCCTTATGTAGTGCATCGTAGAATAGATCCTTCCAATCTATTCTTGTACCTTTTAGGTCAGTTGGCCTAATGGTAAAGCGATGCACCATTTGCTGGCCCGGGTGATTACCGGGCCGTCACATTTATACGCCAAATAAAAATCGCGCACTTTTAGAAAAGCGTTTATAAAATCAAACGCGAAATACCACGTGAAATCTTTATTTAAGCTTATTCAAAAAACTTTGTACTAAAAAGTCTTTCGCTACATTCGATAAACGATTTATTTTTCGATTTCGTAATTAAGCTTATTAATTATATTAATAAATTCAAAAGCTAAATTAATTTAATCTGAAAGCGCGTCGTCAATTGCTTACGCAATCGACTAGCGTGAAAAACTAAATATACGTTTATAATATTAAAAAAGTCTAGCTTAAAAGCGTTATCGAAAATTTTGGCTATATTTTTGAAAAAGCCGTTTGTAGGATTGTCGAGCTTGCGAAAAGGCCGGAAAATCGAAAATAAACGCATATCGAGCCATACGTAATCGCTAACGTTAAAATCGATCGCGCGGCGAAACTTATTCGCATTTTTTTTAATTTTATCGTAAGTTTATTAAAAATGCGATTTAGCGAAGTTTCAAGCGTTGTAATAACGGCGAGCGTACGCACAAGCTTCGTTTGCGTTTAATTTATATAAGAAAAAAAAAAAAAAAATATCGAGCTTCCAATTTCAATTGATATAAAAAGCGTAGCCGTATACAATTTTAAAAAATAAAAAACCATTTAGATTCTTGTAAAAAAAAATTATTTAAGCGAAATTTATTATAAAAAAAAATTCGTTTTAATCGTTTTAATAAAAATTTACGAAAAATCGAAAGCGTTTTTACAAATATTAATTGTAAATCTCGGTCTGACCGTCGGTTTCAAAATAAGCGGCTGTCGAAAGTTTTAATTGCGTATCGAATATTTTATTTAATTCAAATTAAAAAGTAAACCAATATTAAAAGCCACGATCGCTAATAATATTTTTTAAAAAGCCAAAATATTTATACACGTGAAATATATACAATTTAGCGAAGCTTCGAACGTCGATATTTTTATAGCAAAAAATCGAAATAGCCTGTTTAAAAAAGCGATTTATTATTACGAATACGTTATTATAATTATATTTATTTTTATTAAAACTGCAAAAGTTTATTATAACGTGTTTTCAAAAATGGTTAAAAACAGAAAAAAACTAAAAAAGACCGGGGCGCTTATTTTTTAAAACAAAACTCTTTCGATTGTTACGATCCTGGCCTGGCTAGTGGTAGTTGCCAATAGTATGGCTGCCAATGGTATAATTGCCAATGGTATAAATGCTAATGGTGTTGGATTAAGATTTGGGCACGGACCACCTCGGCCACTAAGCCTCGCGCTAAATCACGTGACCCATAAGCGCAACCTATTGTATATAAAATTCGCGACCCCGAGCATTCTAGCTCGGTGTTTTTTTTTTAATTTATATGCGTATCTTTTGGTTTATATTATCCCGATCATTTTTAAGCTAGCTGTAATATAAAAAAAAACCAAACAATCTTCGCTGAAAAACTTTGTATTTACAATTAAAAACTCGATTTATTTTTGCAACTCGAATTTCTTTTAAACCGCTCGTACCGACGTTTATTTATCGATATTTTAATCAAAACTTTTTTTTACTGATTTTGTTTCCAGAAAAAGCTGAAATCTTTTTTTTTTATTAATTCGATCTGTTTTTGCAATTCGAATCGCTTTTTTTTAATATATCCTATGTTTTTTTTATAAATCGACGCGGCATCCGAAAACGAACGCAATCCGTACGATTCGGCTTCGAATTAGCATTTCCATTTTCTGCTTTTGCTTTTGGCGCTTCCGAATTTTTATTCGTTCCAAGCTTTTTCGACGATTTTAAAAGCGAATTTTTATTTTACGACTTTTTTACCGAACCATAATTATTTGCTAAATTCTTTCGTTTTATTATCGAATTTAAAATCGAATAATACGACGCTAATATTTTAATATTTTTAAACCGACGAATATTTTTAAACCGATTGCTTAGCATATCTGCCAACGCTGAAAAATTTATTACGGCCCAGCAGCTTTAAATCGCTTAAATAATCGCTTAAGTTATCGCCGCCGCTCGCTTTTCAGCTTTCGCTAATATCGCCCGCGACGCTTTTTTTTCGCTTCGAGCTTCGCGCGCTTTTACGGCGGATTTATAATCAATTCCCGAATACTATTTTTCAATTCTCGACCCAGCTATTTTTCGAATCGAATTATCCAAAATTAAATATTTTCGCTACGCTTTTAGTAATTATTAAAAAAAAATTAAATATAACGCATAAAAAATAAATATAAAACTGTTTATTAAAAAATATTTAAAAAACTTTATATAAAATATAAACTAAGCCAAAGCATATTTCAAATGTATTATTGGAAAAACAAAAATTATTATTTTAAAATATTTAAACTCCGAGTTTTATAACCAAGCCTAATCGGCTCGAAACGTTTTTCGCATTTTTAATCAGCGCTTTTTTAATTACAACCGCGTTTAATTTGTTAAATTATAATATAACAAGTTTTATATAAACAACGGTCAAACTTATAATAATTTTCGTTTTTTATTTATCCGTTACGCAATTATTAACAAAATTATTAAAAACCGTTGGTTTGAAAACATATACGAAAAAATTATTTTTATTTTCAAATACGATTTTCGAATAAAAAAGTACAAAATAAATAATAATTATACTGTTTTAAACGAGTTTTTAGCCGTTGCGAATAAAAAATCACGTAATATCCGAATTGAAAAAATAGCTTCTATCCGTCGTATAAGCCATTTTTTTTTATTATAGCTTTTGCCAATTAAAACTTTAGGCGTATTTCCGGTATTTTTAAAGTTTTATAACGCTTTATTTTTCTAGCTTTTTTTGCTCGTACAGTTTTTCTTTTTTTTAACAAAGATTTTTACGAGCGTATAATTGCTATTTCTGCCATCCCCGGTTTTTTCCGCTTAGTTGCGCGTTTTTTTAACGCTTATTATAACTGCGGCAAGCCCGGCCATTTCGCAAACGTTTGCTTTAACGCTAAGTTTAATCGTAAAATCGCCGAAATAATTATCGACGAATAGCAAAACGATTTGTTAAAAAACTTTTAAGCCGTAGTAAAAACTTTTATTATAATAAAAAATTCGATTTATAAAAAAATTTAAAATTTAATCAGCGTTTTTTAATAAAAAAGCGACAGTTTTTAATTCTTATAAAACTAATACGTAATAAATTATATACTAAAATATTTATATATATCGATAGCAAAGCTAATATTTTCGATACGATTAAAACTTTTTTAACGTATTAATTTTCTCAACGTTTCGAAATAAATTTTATTCGGCTGTACAAATCTATTATACCCACCGGCTATAATAGCGAGCCGGAAAAGCTTATTTCTTTTGTTATTTTTCTTTTTTTTACAATTAACCGACGTCGTATAAATTTTTTTTTTTTTTTAATTACAAACCTAGGCTTTACCGACGTTTTTATTAATCGCAAATTTTTATAATACTACGATTTAAAGCAAGCGTATAATCAAAAAAAAAAAAAAAAAAAATAGCTATCCGATATATTTATTATTTTTTATTTCAACGAACAATTATTCGTCGATTTCAATTAGCGAAAAAAGTTTAAAAATGTTTAATCGCATATATTAAAAAAATATAAACAAACGAAACAGCGTAATAAAAGCTTTATATATTTTTGCCAACACTTTTACAACGATTAAAAAAACTTATTTAAACTTTAAAACTAATAAACTTTCCACGTTTATACGAAATTTCAAAAGCAATTTATATAAAATAAAAAAGTTTTTTATTAGCAGTTTTAAAAAACCGATCAAGCCGGTTTTTTTCAACCGGGCCAATTATTATTTTTTTTATTTTCAATTGCAATATCAGCTGTATTTCCGCTTTTGCATTTAACGTTTTATAAACACGTTACGAAAAGCGAATACGAGCCGTAAAAAAAAAATTATTATTATTCAACGATTGCACGTTTTATTATTTTTATATATAATATAAACAAAAAAACGTTTTTTCGCCGTGCGAAAATCGCCGAATTTAAAAAAGTTATATAATTCGCGGCAATAAAAAGCATTTCCGTTCCCGACGCTTTGCAAACCAAATATAATAACAACGTAATTTTTATAAAAAAGCTTTTTTCAGCTTAATACTCGGAATTCGAAAAACTTTTTTATAAATAAAAAAGCGATAAATTCGTTTTTCGCCGCCTCGGTATAAATTATAAAATATATTTTGCTACGGAAAATACGCTTTTTATAAAACCATTTAAACGTTTTATAAACAAACAGCTTATAAAAGTTAAAAGTTATATTTTCGATAATTTATACAAAAACTTTATTAAACTTTTTAATATTTTTTTCGCCGCTCCGATTTTATTTACTAAAAAGTCAAACGGCTTTATACGCTTATATATCGATTATCGCAAGCTTAACGATTTTACGAAAAAAAATCTTTATCTTTTGCTTTTAATTAACGAAATACTAGCGCGAATTACTAAAACTAAAATATTTACGAAAATTAATATTTAATAAATATTTAATCGAATCCGGATATTCGAAAAATCTGAAAAACTAACCAGTTTTCGCATCCGATATAATATATATAAATATAAAATCCTTTCGTTCGGTTTTATTAATAAGCTCGCTATATTTCAACGCTTTATTAATAATATTTTTATAAAATTTTTAAATAATTTTTGCTCGGCGTATTTTAACGATATTTTTATTTATTTCGCGAATAATTTAAAATATAAAATCTATATTAAAAAAATCTTATCGATTTTAAAAAATACGATCTGAAAGCTAATATTAAAAAATGCGAATTTAATATTACGAAAACTAAATTTCTAAGTTTCGTTATTAACATTTAAAATATTAAAATAAACTCGGAAAAAATCGCTATTATTAAAAAATAGCAATATACAGCGAATATGCGAAGCGTGTAAAACTTCCTAGGCTTTTGCAATTTCTACAAACGCTTTATAGCCGGCTATAATCGCATTTGCCGTTCTTTTATTATTTTTATAAATAAAAACGTTTTTTTCGTATTCGAAAAAAAGCAAAAAAACGTATGAAAAGCATTACGCAAAATCTTGCTAAATACTTTTATTTTATGCTATTACGACTTTTATAAGCAAACGCGCCTGAAAACCGATTTTTCTAATAAAATAATAATTAGCGTATTATCGCAATTGCAAAAAAATAACTTTTATTATTCGGTCGATTTTTTTTTCAAAACCATAATCGACGCCGAATTTAATTATCCGATCTACGACAAAAAGCTTTTCGCCATTTTTCGCTTTTTCAAAAATTATAAACCGAAGCTGTTAAGTGCTTAAAAAAACGTATATATATACACCGATTACCGCGTTTTAAAATATTTTATAATAATTAAAAAATTTTCGGCCCGATAAGCCCGATAAACCGAATTTTTCGCCGATTTTCATTTTATAATTATATACCGGTCGGAAATTACTAATACGCTCGCTAATACTTTTTTTCGCAAAAACCAAAACATTTTTTTATTAAAAGCAGGATAGCGAACAGCTCGAAAGCAGCAAATACTTTTAAACGATAAATTAAATCTTTAAATTTTAAAAAAAATAGCTGCTAAAAGCATAACCACGCTAACGCTTATAAAAATAGCGTTCGATAAGCGCGATAATAATAGCATTTTTTTCGAAAAAAATAGCGAAAACGAAAAAAATAAAATACTTATAAAAAAACCCGCAAATTTAATTTTCGTAATCGTATACGATATATATAACTATACAATTATAAACGATTTGCTGCAAGCTAACAAAAACTTTTTTTTTTCGAAACGCAATAAGCGCAAACTCGCAATCATAACCTTAATTATTAATTGCGATAAAACAAATTGTTTTTTCAAAACAAATTAATAATGCTTTTGGAATTTTCCGAATTACGAACTTTTTTAATCCGATATATCTACGAACAGCTTTGCGTAGCATACGCTGAAATAAAAAAAATAAAGCTTAATCGGTCGCAAATATTATTAAAAAGCTATAAAAGCAAACATATAATAATACGTTTCGAATTGTCGTTGCATACAAATAAAAGCTAAGCGCGATAAAACCCCGGGCTTTCTAAAGCTTTTGCTCATATTTAACAAACTTTATTACTATTTGACGATAAATTTTACGAAATTTTTATTAAACGAAAATAATTACGACTTCGCTTTCGTAATAATAAATCGCCTGTTTAAAAAACCTTTGTCAATTTCTTATTATAAAACTATCATAACGAAAAAACTAACAGCTTATTTTTAATTTATTAAATGCGCTATTTCGATATGCCGGATTTGATTATTTCGGACCGAAAAGCTCAGTTTGTTTCGGTCTTTTGGCAAAAACTCTGCCGCATATTAAAAACCAAAATCAAATTAATTATTACGTACAATTTTAATATCGATAAGCAGATCGAAATAATAAACCAATATATTAAACAACGCTTCCGCTTTTTTTGCTTTTATTACTAAAATAATTAAAAACGCTTTTTACTTTTGATAAATATTACACAGCTAATTTTGCGGCACGAATTTCTCGGCAACGTCTTTTTTTTTTAAATTTTAAATAAATACAAGGCTCGCATATCCTGGAATATAAACAATCTCCGTCTTTTTCGCTCGGCCACCGAAAAACTCAACCGCGACAAAACTTTGCATTTGGCCTTTCGAATTAAAAAAATTATAAAATACGTATAATCGTTTATTACGTAATAATAAACCAAAATAAAACGCTTCGCTAATTTACACAAACGACCGATAAATTAAAATATAAGCGACGAAGTATTAATAAATATTAAAAATTAAAAGCTCGACCGACCTTTCCGAAAGCTTTCGAACAAATAATACGGCTTAGTTAAAATCGTCGATAAAATAAAAAAAAGTTGAAAGCTTAACCTTTTCGCAAACTGATTAATCCATCCGATTTTTCATTTATATTCGCTTCGAAAACATATTAGCAATCCTTTACCTGGCCAACGCCGCCTCGAACCAACCTTTATTTAATTACTTTTTAAACAAACGGAATAAAAAATCGAAAAAATAATAAATTCGAAATTATACAAAAAAATATTGCAATACTAAATCAATTAAAAAAGCGCTAATAAAAATTTCGAATAATACTTTTGTTTTAACGTTATAACGGCCCTTCATATCTTTTAAGCATTCCACCGATCACACCCCATCGCTAAAAGCCTTTTACGAGCGCTTTTCGCATAGTTGCAAGCTTATAACGAAAGCAAAAAAAATTATACTAAACTGAAAAACGATAAACTTATAATTGCAACTGCGAGGACGCAGTTCTTCGGAAAGAAGGGGTAATATTACGATCCTGGCCTGGCTAATGGTAGTTGCCAATGGTAGTGTTACGATCCTGGCCTGGCTAATGGTAGTTGCCAATAATATAGCTGCCAATGGTATGATTGCCAGTAATATAAATACTGGTAGTATTAAATTAAGATTTGCGCACGAACCACCTCGGCCACTAGGCCTCGCGCTAAGTCACGTGACCCACAAGCGCAACCCATTGTATATAAAGTTCGCGACCCCGAGCATTCTAGCTCGGTGTTTTTCTTTCAATTTACATGCGTACCTTTTGGTCCATATTATCCCGATCATCCTCAAGCTAGCTGTGATATCGATAAGCGTAGCAATTGCGACAGTATTATTTTACGAAAGCTGTTATACTTCGCCAATAGTATTAATTCGAAAGCAATTGCGTAGTTTTGCGAACGCTAAAATAAACGATAAAAATCTGATCGTGCATTTTTTATATAAAAGCCAAACGAAAATAATCGACGTTTAATACTATTAGGCGACCGTAATATAACAGCAAATCGCGTTCAAATATATACGAAGTATTATTATCGTCGTTTTTTTTCGTAGCGTTTCGTACAGTTTTTTTTCGAAAGGTTATCAGGCTGCTAGCTATGCCATTAGCGTGGAAAATTTAATTAACGACACGAAATACAAAAAAAAAATCAGCTATTTTAACGATAAAAACAGCTGTTTCGAAAGCCGTGAAAAATCGAAGTTTTTTAATTAAAAAGCGGTAATCGATTTGATTTGCTCGGAAAAGAGTTTGCAAACGCTAAATGCGTTTAAAAAAGTTTTAACGGTCGAATTTGCTCGTACGACGTGTTAATACGTCAGTCAAAAGGTTGTGTTTATTTGGTTTATACGTAATAAAAAAATTATAATCGGCGAAAGGCTCGGCTTAGCGTGCCTGTCGAGCGTTTAAAAATTTAAAAGTTATAAAATATTTTAAAACCTTTTAATTAATAATAATTTTAATTTAATAAACTAAACTAGCTAATTTAATACGAAAATTGCTTAAAAATTTTACGATTGCGAGCATTTTTTTATCGTATACAACGTAGTTTAGCTTTGCGAAAGCTATGGTTTTGCTAAAATAAGCGATTGGAAGCTAGTCGTTATTATAAAATTGCGAAAGCACAAAAGCTATTACGCCGTCGAAAGCGTCAGTTTTTAATATACAAAAAAAATCTTGCCTATAATTTTATAAAATTAATGCAATAGTAAAAGCTAGTATAAAAAGATCGAAACTTTTTTAATATTTAAAAATAAAATTATAAAAAATATTAATTTTAATTAAATAAACCAAAAGTTTTACAATTATATTATAATTTCGAATAAAACGTCGGTAAAAGTTACAAAAACTAAAAAAGCTTTATATACTTTTTATAATAATAAAAAACTTTTAATAAACGATTACGAAGACTTTTTCTAAATCTATTTTTAAGTTTTTAGTAAAAATAATAAAACCTAGATAACGAATCCGAATAATGTTAAATTCAGACTTCCGAATATCGGCTTATAATTCAGCGTCAGCGAACTTTTAAAACACTTTGCGAACGTATATAACATGTTTTAATAAATCGGACGAATAAATAAAAATATTATTCAAATATATAATACAAAAATCGTTTAAATAATCGAAAAAAACGTCGTTTATAAAACGTTAATAAATTGCGAATTTATTAATAAAGCCAAAAAGTAGCACTTTGTATTTATAAGCGCCGTAACGCGTACGAAACGTCGTCAGTTTTTTACTAGCGGAGTCTATTCGAATTTTATAAAAAACTTAACGAATATCGAGCTTCGTAAAAATTCGTGCTTTCGAAAAACGAGCAAAAGTTCTATCGATAAAAAAAAAAAGATAGCGATTCTTACGAATAACATTATTAAAAGCTCGATAATCGATATAAAAACGCAGTAAACCGTCGGGTTTTTTAACGAAAAGCATTAAAACAGCGAAAAAAGCGGTGAAAAATTCGATAAAGCTTTTATTAAAATTATTTTATAAATAAATCTTAACAATCTCGAGTTTTAATATCGATATTTTATGCAAAAAAATGTATTTCAGCTTTTTTTTATTTATAATAAGCTCGATTTTATAGTCGTAAGGCCGGTAAAAAGCTAGTTCGTTATTAGCGATTTTAAAAAACACGTGTTCGAAATCTTTATACTCCGGATAAAAAAATTCGAAAAAAGTTTATTCGAAATTAGCTTTGCTAAGCTAATTAAAAAAGTCGAAATCGATATTTCGTTGGTTTTGAAACGTTCGAAAAAACTATAAAATTAAATCTTAAAAAAAATATTATATGTAAAATCGTTTAATATTTTATCGATCTCGTACAAAAAGATTAAAAACATTTCAACTGTTTTTTTCTGAAAATCAGCTTAAAAGCGTGTGTAATAATTTGGCAGATAGAAATTAAATAAGCAGTAAATTAAAAAACTCGTTTTCGAACTGATCGTTTGAAAAAGTCAAAAAATAGCTTATTTAAACTATCGATTATATTAAGCTGAAAAGCCATCGCGGCGAGAGCTTTTCTTCGGTCTTTAATATAACTGTTTTTCGTAAAACGAAAAAGCTGTTCTGACGAAAAAAAAAAAAATAATAATAATAATAAAAAAATCGGCAGCCTGGAAAAGCGATAATATAATTTCTTATATTATTCCAATAGCGTCGTTATCGAAATTGGCATCGCGAATAAAATTCGACTCTTTCGCGCTTCGCATAGCGTCGTAAATCTGCCATAATTAGTCAAGGTTTTTGTTACGTTTTACAACGTCGTTTTAATAGCGAAATTGAATTTTTCGGAAATGCAAATAAAAAACTTTAATACAACGATCGTAAAAAGCTGTGAAAAAATAAAACTTCGGCCAATAAAGCTTGCGTTTATTACAATTTAATAAAATTTAATATTCGGCCAACCAAGCTTTTCCTAAAATCATATTATAATTTCCGAAATTAATAATCAAAAAAAAAATAAACGATTATATTCGATTGTTAATAATAAAATTAAAAAACGTAAAATATATAATGAAATAGCCACGAGCTGCATTATACTTTTTTATAAAAAAAAAAGCCGGAAAAAGTTAAATTAAAAGTTTTTTAAAAAAAAAAAATTTAATCAGCGCCGAATCGATTAACGCATAACCGTTCGCTTCAAAATCGGCGAGCGCTTTTATTTTATACGAAAAACTATTTTTAATAAATATAACAAAAATTATTAATAAATCGCTATCAAAAAGCTTCCGAACGTTAAAATAACGCATATCGCGCAACACGCCCAAAAAAAAAGCTTTGCTTAAGCCTAGGCGTTTCCTCGACTAGCGGAAAAGCTTTTAACTTTTTCGTATACGTTTTGAAAATCGTTAAAAAAAAAAAAAATTTATTACTATTATTAAAAAGCGAATTTTCGGCCGGCTCGATCTCGTTTACATTTATCAGCCTAGAAAAGCCTTTAAGTAAAACCGAAAATCGGCCCGTAAAAAATCGTGTAAACTGGCCTTTCTGAATTTTTTAATAATATAAAATAAAAAACGAGCGTTATCGTTAATCCGGTCGAAAAAGAAAAACGCCCAAAAAAAAAGCGTTCTAACGTAAAAAAAAAAAAAAAAAAACAGCAGAAAGCTGAAAAAAAGCTTTTGAAACATTTAAACGATTCTCGTACGTACGATTTGACTCGTAATACGCTTTGGTTAAAAACCTATTATTTTAATAAATAATAAACTTAATTAAAAAGCGACTCGCGTATAAAATTCGTTTAGCCAATTGATTTTTTTTTAACGAACGGCGGTAAGCCAATTTTTAAAAATCGTTGTACGCGCTTATTTCAAATACAGCTTTTTTCGTAAACGCTTTGGTATTTTATCGCGAAAAGCGTTCCGAAGCTGTTTATCAGTTCGTATTTAAGCGTTCGCTGCGAAAATAAAAAATCGCAGATAAAATCGCTAAAAATCGTCGTACGTATTTATTACAAGCATTTTAAATTCGTTTTCCGCTTTTTAAACGTTTGAAAAATCGGCCAGAAAATCGGCGATTTTTTTTATTACTTTTTCGGAAAATATAAAATCGGAACGGTTTAAAATACGCGAAATAAAATTTTTTTTTGCTACGCTTTCGGTTTTATCGAATATATAATTTTTGCGAAATCGATCGCTAACGAAATAATCGTAGTAAAATTCGAAATTATCGAAAATTTTAGTTTTGTAATAGCGTGCTTTGTAATTTTTATTATTATTTAATTTAAATTTAAAATTCGAAACGCGCTTTATACGAATTAATCGAAAATCAGCAAATAAATAAAAATTATAGCGTTCAAAAAGCGCGCTAAAATCTTGGCCGTTAAAAAAAAATCCAAAAAAAATTCGCGAAAAGCGTGGAAGTTAATTTGCAGCGTTTGTTAATTGAAATAAAACGTTGCGAAAAAAAGAAAAAGTAGCAGATTCGCGATTGGCAAAAACACGTTCGATAGATTTTATCAAACGCTTTAATTAAAAAGTCTGTCGTTATCGTATAATTTCTAAAAGTTGTCGTTTACGCTTTTGCGCTTTTTTCAATTAATTTTGCAAAAGTCTTAACTAAACGCTTTCAGCGCTAAACTGCAAGAAAAAAATAATAAGCGAAATGGTTAGCGCTTTGCTTTTCCTTTATTTTTTTTTTTCGGAGGAAAAACTGTTTTTCAGAAAAAAAAGCTTTTAAAAAAGGCTGCTTTTTCGCTGATTAAAAAAAAAAATATTAAAATGTAGTAGCAGAAGCTGAAAAGTTTTATTAAAAAAAGAATCGTTAAACAAAAACTATTTTTCGCGAAATACGGAAATAAGCTTTTTTACGACCGGTCGATTACTTTGGTATAACTCGTAAAAAATTCGAAAAAAAAAATAGTTTACGCCGTCGCCAGCGTAGAAAAAGAATTGTTAATAATATAACGATTTAATTAATCGAAAGGTTAAGAAATCAGTCAATTAATCTTCGTATTCATATAATATGAAAAACGAGGCTTTGGTTTTGTAATAAAATATTTACTTAAAATCAACAATTGCAAAAGGCAAAGATTGCTAAAAAAAAAAAGCCTTATATATATAAATAATTTCTATAATTGATGGAAAGATTTATCAGGAGACCAGAGAGCTTGCAGCTATACGTAGTTGCTGGGATGACACGAGAGGTGGCAAAAGAGTGAGTCGTCACAGATATCATCGGGAAGGACGCAAAAGTTGGCTGCCGTATCGAATATCGAAAATAATATATATAATCTTAAGAAAACAGGTCCCGAGCCTTCCGTCCGCAATAACAATACTAAATACTAATTTCGGAAGCAGCGATAATAAATTTAATGCTTTTTGTACGCTACGAACGTAGGCAGATCTTTTAATAATGGTTTCCCTGCGATTTCAAAGAAATACTGTCGTATAATAATATAATAAATATTATCGTAGCGCAAAAGCGAGCTTTTAAATTTAAGCATTCAATGTTCCATTAGTATTATAGCAGCTATCGCATAAGAACCGATATTATAATCAATTATTCGAACTGCGCATCTGCTTGCGGCTACGATCGTCGGCAGATTTGCGACTGCGACCCCAAGGAATGCTGTCGTACAAAAACACATTGGATATCATCGGAAAGGACGCAAGAGTTGGCTGCCGTATCGAGCGTTGAAAATAATACCGGCGTGCGTGCGAATCGTCGGAATAAAATCGCGACGCGTATTTTATCAAACGTAGTTAGCAAATAAACTTCCAAAAAAAAGAATAAGATGGGAAGGAAAAGGGGGGGGGAAGGGGAGATGGGTTAAAAACGTGGTGGTGATGAAAAACAAAATGGTTGTAAATAAAAAAAAGAAAGTCGCATAAATCAATTGATCAATATTAGATCCCCGCCTTTTTTTGGGTCTCCGCTTTCTTATTTCTTATCGTAAATAGTCCGTGCATCCTCCCACGTGCGGCCACGTTGGCCTTCCCGCTGGGCCCACTGTTTTTGGGATATAATCACGTTTACCATATTTTCGATGCGATTAAAACTTTTTAACGTATTAAATTTTTTTTAATATTTCGAAATAAATTTTATTCGATTGCATAAGCTTATTATATTTACCGGCTATAATAACGAACCGAAAAAGCTTATTTTTTTGCTATTTTTTTTTTTACGATTAACCGACGTTGTATAAATTTTCTTTTTTTAATTATAAATTTGGATTTTACCGACGTTTTTATCGGTCGCAAATTTATATAGCATTACGATTTAAAACAAGCGTACGGCCAAAAAAAAACAAAATAAAATGGCCATTCGATATGCCTGTTATTTTTTATTTTGACGAGCAGTTATTCGTCGATTTTAATTGACAAAAAAACCTAAAATGCTTAATCGCATATATCAAAAAAAATACAAACAAACGAAACAGCGCAATAAAAGTTTTATATATTTTTGCTTAAATTTCTACAACGATTAAAAAAGTTTATTTAAATTTTAGAATCAATAAACCTTTTATATTTATACGAAATTTTAAAAGCAGTTTGCATAAAATAAAATAAAAATTTATTAACAGTTTAAAACCGATCAAGCCGGTTTTTTTAACCGGGCCAATTGCTACCTTTTTTATTTTCAATTGCAATATCAGTTGTATTTCCGCTTTTATATTCAGCGTTTTACAAATACGTTACGAAAAACGAATGCGAACCGCGAAAAAAAAAATTATTATTATTTAACGATTGCACGTTTATTATAACGATCTAATTAATCGAAGGGCTGGGAGATCAGTCAACTGGTCGCCGTGTTCATATGGTATAAAAAACGAGCCTTTGGTTCTGTAACAAATTTTTTATTTAGAATCAATAACTGCAAAAAACAGAAGTTGTTAAAAGAAAAAAGTCTTATATATATAAATAGTTTTTACAATTGATGGAAAGATTTACCAAAAGACTAGAGAGCTTGCAGCTATACGTAGTTGCTAGAATAATACGAAAGGTGGCAAAAAAGTAAATCGTTATATTATTTCTTCGTCCGAAAAAAGCGCGCTTTCGAGCTTTTATCCATTAATACGTTATTATTCAAATAATCGTACGAATCTAAACCTTCGGAATACGCTTTTAGCCAATCTATAAGTTTTGCAAAAGGACCGGAAAGCTTTTTATGCGCTAAATAAAAATCGCGCATTTTTAAAAAAGCATATATAAAATCAAACGCGGAATACTACGTGAAATTTTTATTTAAGCTTATTTAAAAAGCTTTGTATTAAAAGGTTTTTCGCTGCATTCGACAAGCGATTAATTTTTCGATTTCGTAATTAAGTTTATTAATTATATTAATAAATTCAAAAGCTAAATTAATTTGATCTGAAAGCGCGTCGTCAATTGCTTTACGCAATCGATTAGCGTGAAAAACTAAATGTACGTTTATAATATTAAAAAAGTTTAACTTAAAAGCGTTATCGAAAATTTTGGTTATAATTTTGAAAAAGCCGTTTGTAAGATTGTCGAGCTTGCGAAAAGGCCGGAAAATCGAAAATAAACGCATATCGAGCTATACGTAATCGCTAACGTTAAAATCGATCGCGCGGCGAAATTTATTCGCATTTTTTTTTATTTTATCGTAGGCTTATTAAAAATGCGATTTGGCGAAGTTTCAAACATCGTAATAACGGCGAGCGTACGCACGAGCTTCGTTTGCGTTTAACTTATATAAAAGGTTAAGAGAAAAAAAAGTGTCGAGCTTTCAATTCCAATTAATATAAGAAATATAACCGTATACAATTTCAAAAAATAAAAAACCATTTAGACTTTCGTAAAAAAAAATTATTTAAGCGAAATCTATTATTAAAAGAAATTCGCTTTAATCGTTTTAATAAAAGTTTACGAAAAATCGAAAGCGTTTTTGCAGATATTGATTGTAAATTTCGATCTGACCGTCGGTTTCATAATAAACGGCTGTCGAAAACTTTAATTACGTATCGAATATTTTATTTAATTCAAACCAAAAAATAAATTAATACTAAAAGCTACGATCGCTAATAATATTTTTTAAAAAGCCAAAATACTTATATACGTGGAATATATACAATTTGGCGAAGCTTCGAGCATCGATATTTTTATAACAAAAAATCGAAATAGCTTATTTAAAAAAGCGATTTATTATTACGAATATATTATCGTAATTATATTTGTTTTTGTTAAAATTGCAAAAGTTTATTATAAAATGCTTTTAAAAATGGTTAAAAATAAAAAAAATCTGAAAAAAGCCGGGGCGCTTATTTTTTAAAACAAAACTTTTTCGATAAACGTAGCAGTTGCGATAGTATTATTTTACGAAAGCTGTTATACCTCGTTAATAATATTAGTTCGAAAGCAATTGCGTAGTTTTGCGAACGCTGGAATAAGCGGTAAAAATTTGGTCGTGCATTTTTCGTACGAAGGCCAAACAAAAATAATCGACGTCTAAGATTATTAAACGATTATAATATAACAGCAAATCGCGTTTAAATATATACGAAATATTATTATCGTCGTTTTTTTTTGTAGCGTTTTATATAGTTTTTTTTCGAAAGATTATCAAACTGCTAATTATACGATTAGCGTGGAAAATTTAATTACGATACGAAATGCGAAAGAAAAATCAGCTATTTTAACGATAAAAACAGCTGTTTCGAAAGCCGTGGAAAATCGAAGTTTTTTAGTTAAAAAGCGGTGATCGATTTGATTTGCTCGAAGAAAGGTTTGCAAACGCTAAATGCGTTTAAAAAAGTTTTGGCGGTCGAATTCGCTCGTACGACGTATTAATGCGTTAGCAAAAAGATTATGTTTATTTGGTTTGTACGTAATAAAAAAGTTGTAATCGGCGAGAAGTTCGGCTTAGCGTGCTTATCGAGCGTTTAAAAGTTTAAAAATTATAAAATATTTTAAAGTTTTATAATTATTAATAATTTTGATTTAATAAATTAAGCTAGCTAATTTAATACGAAAATTGCTTAAAGATTTTACGATTACGAGCATTTTTTTATCGTATACGACGTAGTTTAGCTTTACGAAAGCTATAGTTTTGCTAAAATAAGCGATTGGAAGCTAGTCGTCGTTATAAAATTGCGAAAGCACAAAAGTTATTACGCCGTTTAAAACGTTAACTTTTAATATGCAAAAAAGGTTTTGCCTGTAATATTATAAAATTAATGTAATAATAAAAGTTAATATAAAAAGGTCGAAACTTTTCTAATATTCAAAAATAAAATTATAAAAAACGTTAGTTTTAATCAAATAAACCAAAAGCTTTGCAATTATACCGTAGTTTCGAATAAAACGTCGGTAAAAGTTACAAAAACCAAAAAAGCTTTATACATTTTTTATAGTAATAAAAGGCTTTTAATAAGCGATTACGAAGATTTTTTTTAGGTCTACTTTTAGATTTTTAATAAAAATAATAAATTTGTCGTGCATAGCTGAATAGTCGGTAGGAACCCTCACCGGAGGCTGGAATGGATGAATTATATACAGTAAGATGTTACTTGTATTGTTTTAAGTTTGACTGGCGAGCTTTCCGCAGAAGACGGAAGGTTCGGGCTCGCTTAGTTAATCGCTCGGAAAAACTAGTCTTCGAAAAGGCTCGTTATTACGTGACTATAAGCTTTTCCGAGCTCCAGGAATATTTAATTATTAAAAGCGTATAAAAAAAATAAATTTAAAATAAAAAAAATAAAAAATAATAAAAAAATGTAAATATAACGCAATATATTTTTCTAGCTAATTGCTAATCCGATAATTAGCTATTTTCAAAGCGCGGAAAAATCTTTTTGTCGTCCGAATGCGGCCGTAACGCGATATTGCAATATTTATATAGCTTATTTATATTTTTTGTTATTACGGAGCGTAAATAAAGCTAATTCAGCTTAAATAAAGGTTTCGTCGCTTTTGAAAACCTTAACTTTTTTATTTTCTTATCAGTTTTTTAATAGATTTAGGTTTTATTATTTTAATTAAAAATATCGATATAGCTTTTTTTATACCTAAAAAAGATCGTCCGCGTAGCTTTACGCGATTAATTAGCTTAGCTTTTCGGATTTCCAATCCTCGGCGCTTATGTAATCGAAGTTTTGCGAAATTTATTTTGCGCAATCAATCGGCTTTTTCGGCCAATTTTTTTTTTTTAACCTTTTCGAAAAAGACGACTTTTTCGATGTTTCGTTTTTTTAAACGGTTTTTTTTTTTTCGGAAATTTATATTTGCCTGGCTTCGAAAATGCCGATATAACGCTTGAAAATAAAAGAAACGCTGCTAGCGGTGAAAAAGCTATTAGCGATAATTTCGGTTTTTAATAGCACTTTCGGAAAAAAAAAAAAAAAACACTAGCGCTTTTAGAAAAAAAGCGGCCGGAAATTATTAAAGCGAAAAAACTGAAAATAAAAATAACGACGATAATCGTTTTTTAAAACGCGCTCGCATTAAGGCCAAAAAGCCTGCTATTCCTAGGTTTTTTAATTTTACTTTTTATATATATTTATATTGCTCGCAAAACAATTGAAAACCTAAACTACGATTGCTTATCGAATTTAGCTAAAGCTTATTGCTATCGGTGCTACGTAATCAGCACGTCGTGCATTCCGGCCGACGCGAACGTTTTGGCTGCGTAGTTTTTCGTTTTTAAAGCTCGGATTAACAAAATTATTAAAACGGTCAGTTTTATTAAAAAACTCTATCGTTTTTGCTAATCGATTTTTAAAATATAACGGTTATTTTTTATTTTACGGTTAAAGCGGCTTTGAAAATGCAAAAAAATAAGTTTTTAAATCGATCGTAATTTAAAAGCAAAACTAATAAACACAAAGCGTATTATTAACGCGAAATTCGCTGCGGCTCGTAAAGTTTTTTAATTTTTTGCTTTTCGAATAAAAACTTTTACGTTTGTTTTACGTGCTAGCGGAATAAAATCTGGCCACGATTTATTAAAAAATGCTTTCGTTTTTGAAGATTCAAAAAAGAATTTCGCGGCGATTTTTTTACTAAACGTTTTTTGGTTTTTAGCCTGATAAAGCTTCGTAAAAAAAAAAAAATGCTCCGGCTGCACAGCCGGCGGCAGCTGTTTTTAAAAGGTTTATCGGAAGTTTTATTTTAAATTTGATTATCGCGAAGCGTCGGACGCGGATTATTATTTTAGCAGATTATATTTTTGATTTTTTGCAAAACTAAGCGGTCTGGTTTTGGGTTTTTAAATTTGCGAAAAATTCGGATTTTTTTTGGTTAGAAAATAGTTTTTGTTATGTTTTAAGTTTTAATAAAAATTTGTTTAAATAAATATACGTTTGCAAAATGCAAGCTTTTTAGCTCGATTAATCGAGCTTTTCGATAAAATTCCGAAAATCCCGTAGGTTTAGAAATTTAACAAAACTTTCGTACTTTTATCGGGTTAAATTTTTAGTAAAACCGTTTGCGTATATTTTATTTATTAAAAAATATATAATTTTAAATTTCTTATTTTAATACTTTTGGCGAATTTATATATTGCTTATATCGACGTAACGAAGCTTCGTAAAGATTTTTTTTTTTTTTTCTACGATTAATCTGATTGTTTGCTAATTATCGCAATATACGTTTTACTTAGAAATAATATCGAATCGAAGCTTTTTAAAAAAAACATTAAAATGTTATTATTTTTTTTACGGTCGCTATATAAACAAATAATTCCGCTTTAATAAAAAAAATAATAACTGTGTTTTATCGTACAGCTTTTTATAAAATAGTATTTTCGAAAAAAAAAAAAATATAACTTTAAAAAAATTTCCGAATTTTTAAATCGTCGGCGAAAAAGATGTCGGTGGAAATTATTAATTGGTTCTTCCGCTTTTCCCGATTGTAAACGATTTTTAGAAACTTCGTTTTATAAAAATATCGAAGCGTTTAATTGGCTGCTTCGAAATATTAAAAACTTAAATTAATAAAAAAATAAAAAAGCTGAAAAGCTGCGAAAACTACGTCGGGTCGAAGTATAATAGCCGTATATAAAATTAAACCGATTTTTTTTTAATACTTTTTAATCTGCGAAAGCGTGGCTACGCTTAAGTTTTTAACGAATTCGCAAATTAAAAAAAGCGTATTTAAAAAGCGCTTTTTACATATACTAAATTTCGTAGCAATTTTTTCGATATACGAATCGTAAAGCAAAAAACTTTTTTCTTTTGTTTGTTTCGTAAAATACAAATTCCGAAAAAATAATTTAAATCTTTTATATTTATAAACTCGTAGGTTTTTTTTAAATCGAAAATAATTTCGTCGGCTTTTAACGAATAAAAAATATAATATAAAATTTAAATATCGTCGACGTAAAACGCTATATATACGCTTCGCATTTTATTAGCGAATATACAAAGTTTTTCGCTTATTAATTCGAACTTTAGCTTTTTCAAAATATTAGCGAATTCGCCGTATTATAAAACTGAAAAGTTTTTTAACTTATATAAAACTCGGTTTAACTGTATTATTATATTTAATTATTTGAATTTATCAAACAGATAGCACGTAACTAGCTTACTTTTGGAATCTCGTTTTGCATTAACGAAAGTATTAATCATATCGAATTGCTTAATTTCCAAATCGAAATAGGCCGCTAGCGTTATAATCGTTCGGAAAAAACAGACTGCGAATATAGCTGCGTATATAAAAAAAATTAAAACTTCGTTTTAAAAGTTTTCTTTTATAATTAATTTCGATTTGCACCGTTGCAACTCGTTTAAACTGTTTGTTTTGTATATAAAAATCCATTTAAATAAAATAAATTTTATGATTTTATTTTTTTTAACAATTCTTTAGCATTTTCTGGTTTTTAAGTTTTTGATCTCGGTTTTTGCTTTTTTTTTAAACTGCTTTTTTATCTAATAATTTTTTAATTCGTTTTAATTTCTTAGAGTTTTCGAGAAATTGTTCCGATATTGTTTTTGGTCGGAAAATTAAATATTTTTTATCGATTTTCTTTTTATCGAAGCCGCTATTATTGCGTAAATAATTTAAAGGTTTTTTTCATTTATTTAAATCGGCTCGTTTATTTAAAACGTATAAACGAATTCGTCGATCTGTTGTTTAATAAATAAAACCATTAATTAAAAAATTTCGCATATCGTAGCGTATATTTTCGGTTTATCCGGCTAATATAAAATAAAATTTGTACGATTTCGTTTAGCAGTTTTTAAAATCAGCTGCTTTTTATCGCTTATCGGAAACTTCGATTTGTTTTTTTTATTTTTTTTAAATAATGCTTTTTTTTTAGTAATTAGCTTTGGAAAAGTTTTCAAAAGCAAGCGTTTAAATAGCTGTTTTATTTTAAATCGATTTGGCGCTTGATTTGCCGGGCGATAGCTTTTAATTATAATTTAAAAAATTAAATTGCGCGCTTTTTGTATAGAACCATTTTTATATTCGCGCCGAAAAACTTTTTAAAGCTTTATTCCGTTTTATTCTGTTTTGCAATAATAAGCTTTATTAGTTTGTTATTTTTTTTTAAACTTTTATGATTTTTTAACGCTTTTATCGCGTCGGTCAAAATGTTTCGAATATGCTTTGTATACTTCCGACTAATAACTAGTTTTAAAAATTGAAATTAATCGGTAATAGCTTTATCGAGAAAACTTTTATAAAAAACTATTACTTTCGAGTTTTAAACGTTTGAATCGACCGTAAAAAAAGGCTCGATCGCTTCGACTTTTATTAGATTTTTTATTTTCGAAGATTTAGCTTTTTTTGAAATATTTAAATTTATTAATATTAAAGTATTTTTCTTTTTTATCGTAAGCTTTAAAAATTTATTAAAAAGGCTTGAAATAAATTTTAGTTTTAATAGCGGCTCCGGTGAAAAAAGACTTTTATTTTTTCGTATAAAATTTAGAAATTGCTCGTTTTGTAATAATAGCTTTTTTTTTGTATTACTTTTTTTTTAGCATACCGAATTTTGCTGATCTGCGCCGCTATTAAAACCGTCCGCTAATATCTGATACTCAGCGTTTTAAGCTTTTTCGTTTTTCGCGTTTTCGATAAACTCTACGGTTTTTTAAAGTTTTAATTTAATTATAAGATTTGGATTTTTACGCTCCGAAAAATAAAATTTGAATTCGTTAAATACTACGTTTCGGCTCGTAATTACACGCATTAATTAAAGCATTTAGATTTTGTAAATATTAAAAGCGTTATATTTAATTAAATATCCGATGTATTTTTTCGGAAAAATTTTAAATTCTTTTTTATGTTTTATAACTTTCCGATTTTTTATTATTAAATACGTACGAGCTTCGTACGCATAAACTTTGCTTTAATCTGATTTAAAATCGGCCGTACGCGCTTTTATAATAGCAGGGTCGTAGTACCGGAAATATTACTTAAATTAATTATACAAAATTTTATTTAAAAACTTAAATTATTTTTTAATAAGCGGCGATATATTATATAAATGCGCTGCTGCTTTTATCGTTTCGAATCAAAAAAAAATTGAAAAGCCCGCTTCGATTTTTATTTTTATCGAACGCTTAATTATTTTTCTTTTTGCTCGTTCGATCGAGCCGTTTAGCTGGTATACGTAAAGTAAAGTTAATTTTAAATCGATATTTTCGCGCTTCGCTTATTTTTGATATTTCGAAATAATGTTTTTTTGCTTTGAAATTACCGACGATTCGTTATTTTATCGAATTTTGCAAATAAAAAAATTGTATTAGCGTTTTACTTATGCGTCGAAAATTTAAAAACGGTTTAAAACGACTTTTATACTTTTCGTTTTAATAACGAAGGCTTAAATCTTTTTATTATATTCGTTTTTTATTAGAAATATTTACGTCGAACCGTTGTAAGCTTTTTTACGATTTTTGGAATAATCGTAAAAGTTTTAGCCGATGCGAAAAAAAAGCTTGAGAAATTTGTTTTTTAATATTGCTTTTAAAATTATTTGTTTTAAATATATAATAGTATACTTTTCGCATTTTATTTTAATTAAGCTTTTGATTTTTATTTCACGAATATTTTCGACCAGCTTTTCGAACGCGTTTTTATTTAAATAGCCCGAACGAAAATATTATAAGCGCGCATCGTTATTCCGATCGTACGTAAATACGCTGCTTTTTTTAAACTTATAACGCGTATAACGTTTCGGAATTATATAAATTATTAGGCCGGGCGAATTACGTTTTAAAAAGTTTAAATTATTACGTAGAAAATGCGAATAAAAAAAGTAATTGATTTTAATATATTTAAATATACAAAAATCGGCGATCGTTTGATATTAACATTTTAAAATAAAGTTTTCAAAGCTTTTAAAACGAAAAGTATTATTCGATTTTTAAAATTAATAACTTTTTTTAGCCAAAAAATTAGCGGAAATAATATTAATAATAAAATCTGAAACGAACGCTACGTTGTTAAAAATTATATTTTAAAGCTTTTTATTTTTTTTGCGAAAAGCCTTTTTTATCAAACGACTTTTTTTTTCGACGATTAAAAGACTTTGTATGCTTGTATAAACGTTGTTAATAGAATTATTAACTTTTTTATAAAACTTTTCGATAAAAAGATTTTTGTCGTTTATTAAATAAATTCCAAAGTAATTATTAAAAAAAGTATTTTTATTTAAAAAATAATATTAATTAAGCTTTAAAACTAAAACGTTAATTCCGAAATGCTTTTTAATCGTATTAAAGCAAAAAAAACAGAAAGTTGCGGTAAAAGACTTTTTCTGGTCGTTTTTAAAAATTAACTTTAGAATCTGTTTTAGCTTAATTATTAGAATTTTAAGGATTTTGTTAATTACGACTATTTAAATACTTTTTTTATTCAAAGCTTTTAAAGTTTTTTTATAATTGAAAAACAGCTTTTTTCGTATTTCAGCGATCTTCTGCTTATTTAAAAAATTAAAAAAAGTCTTTTTTTTACAACGATTATTTATTGCGTACAAAAACTTTTTACAATCGGTTGAAAAATAAAAATAACGCTTTTTAAAAGTGTCGCATAAGCAGTTATACTTTTTTTTCTTTTTTTTTTTTTGCTTTTTTTTTTTTTTTTTTCTACGATTTTTCGAAATATCGTTGTTTTCAGAATCGAAAAGAAAAATGGCGAAAACTCCGACCTTTCGGCTTAAATTATCGAATCCTCGGTTGTTTTTATAAAATTTAATTCGATTAAAGTTTTTTTTATAAAAAAGCCGGCAAATTCGTTTTTCAAATACTTAGCTTTTTTGCCGTTCGCTTATTATAAATTAATATATGCGGCGATTGCGTCGAAAAAATCGGTGGCAGCGTAGCGGCTATTTATATTAGAAATCTTATATTCGACAGCTGTTTTATAAGCGGTTTGCTATTTTTTCATTTATTCGGTAATATTTATTTTTCCGTTATACGTTTTGCGAAAAGTGTTTTTGTAATTAAATCTGACGAAGCTAATTACGGAAAAATATGCAGAAATAATATTCTTTTTTAAAATACGAACGAAGGCTTGAAATAACTTTTGCTTTTTTTTATAATATAAATCTTTAACTTTACGCATACTTTTATTTATTAAAGAATTTTTTTGCAAATCAGTATGGAAAATGGCGTACGCTTTTTTATTATTAATAGCGTTAATCTTCGATTAAGCAATTGCAAAATTTATTAAATTAGTTTTTATAATTGAAAAAACTTAGTCGAGCAATTTCTGATAGATAATAACGTATTTCTGCCATTTTTTAAGCTTTTATAAATGGTTTTTGAAAAAATAATCGATTTTATTTTTTAAATCGTCGAAAATTAAATTGGCTGATCGAGGCTTGTCGGAAAAATTGCTTATCGTAACGGCGGCTTTTTTTGTTTCGATTATGCTATTGTATTCGGCGCATTTTCGATCGTAGTTTGCTTAGCGCTTTTTGTTTTTTTGATCGATAAATTAATATAGCGATTGTTTTTATAATCGTTTATTAATTAAAAAGCGAAGTAAAAAGTCAGGATCGGTGTAATCGAAAGAAAAAATTTTTAATCGGTGAAATTTATACGCTTTTAATCAGAAAATCTACGATTTTAGATCGTGGAGGAAAATCTTTTTTTTCGTAGGAGCCGATATATTATTTTCGTTGTGAAGGGTCGATTAATTTGGTTGAAAAAAGTAGAAAAATGAAAATAAGATTTGTAAGTTGAAAAGATCGAAAAATTAATGCTTTTCGTATTTTTAATAGCTTTTTATCGATTCGTAGCCTTTTGCCAAATAAAGAAAACTTTGCAAAATATAACTTTTTACGAATATCTTTTAACAATTCGAATGAATTGACCGGTAAAGGCTTCTAACGAGTTTCTTAGCGTATGCATTGCAAAAAAAAGCTTATTAATTAGCTCCGGAACTTATAACTGTCGTGTATAGCTAAATAATCGGTAGGAATTTTTATCGGAGGCTGGAATGGATAAATTGTATGCAATAAAATATTACTTATATTATTTTAAATCTGATTGGCGAGCTTTTCGCAGAAAACGGAAGGTTCGGGCTCGCTTAGTTAGTCGCTCGGAAAAACTAGTTTTCGAGAAGGCTCGTTATTACGTGACTACGAGCTTTTCCGAGCTTCAGGAACATTTAACTACTGAAAGCGTACAGGAAGAATGAATCTGGAACAAAAGAAATGAAAAATAATAAAGGAATGTAAATATAGCGCAACAAAATTTAAATAACGGATCCGAATAACGTTAAATTCAGATTTTCGAATATCGGCTTATAATTCAGCGTCAGCGAGCTTTTAAAGTATTTTGCGAACGTATATAGCGTGTTTTAAAAAATCGGACGAATAAATAAAAATATTATTTAAATATGCCGTACAAAAATCGTTTAAATAATCGAAACGTTGTTTATATAGCGTTAATAAATTGCGGATTTATTAATAAAGCCAAAAAATAGCATTTTGCATTTATAAGCGCCGTGACGCGTACGAAACGTCGTTAGTTTTTTACTGGCGGGATTTATTCGAATTTTATAAAAAGCTTAACGAATATCGAATTTCGTAAAAATTCGTGTTTTCGAAAAACGAGCAAAAGTTTTATCGAAAAAAAAAAAAAATAGCGATTTTTACAAATAACGTTATTAAATGTTCGATAATCGATATAAAAACGTAATAAACCGTCGGGTTTTTTAGCGAAAAATATTAAAACAGCGAAAAAAACGATAAAAAATTCGATAAAACTTTTATTAAAATTATTTTGCAAATAAGTTTTATTAATTTCGAACTTTAAAATCGATATTTTATATAAAAAAATGTATTGTAAAAATAGGTAGGAAAACCAGACTGATACGGCCATATGTCGGTGGGTAAGATAGTCTAGGAAATCCCTAGAAAAAACTGAAAAAAGGAAAAGAAAAATGAGTAAAGGTATGAATTGGATTGCATGCTTATGGTACTATCTAAGGGGATGCTTTGCTTTTATATTTGTTAAAGGTAGTCAGTGGCAGAGGGTCTCGGAGGAGTTTATGCCTCGATTATAGCTAAAACTATTAACTTTTATTAATACAAGATATTACCGTTTTACATCCTGTTTCAAATAATATACGTAATCGTTTTTAATTACGACCAAAGAAAAACATAACTTTAATAAGTGCAATTTAATTTATTTTATTTGGTTTAAAAACCAATTAATCAAAAACCGAACTTCTTAGCCCTATACTTTTTCGTTTTTTAACCCGTTTTTGGCCTTTTTGCTATTGGCTTTTGTAAAGGAGTAGCGTTTCGCTTGTCGTTTAAATTATTTTATTTATTTTGCTTTTCTGAAAAATGGCTCGATAAAATATCAGTCGAGATATCGTTTAAACCTACGAACGTTTTAATAATCTTTTTGTCGATAATATTATCAGATATCGCCGCGACGGGTGCTTTCTACGACTTTTCTCCGTAAATAATAAATTTCAGCTTTTAAACGTGGTTTTACGTTTTGCAAAAAGCGCTAAAAAGTTTTGTATTAAAATCGTAAAAGTAATCGATTAATTCGTCGTAATTAAAACCGATTAACGCTTTTGCTTCGCGTAAAACTGATAGGTCGGACTACGGTTGTCTGCCGACGAATGCTTTTGAAAAGGCTCCGAAGCCTGTAAAAAAAACTACTTTACGAAATGGTTCGGAAATAGTCGTTTGCAATCGAAACTACCGAAAATGCTATAATTGCTTTCGCCGTAATACAAATAATATTAAATTGCTTATCGGATTATCGTTTTCGAAATAGTTTTTGTATTTCTGCGCCGTATAATTGTTCGAATAAACTAATATTACGCCGTCGGTTTTTTAAATCCTGAATCTGACGAAAACCTTTTGTTTAATCGAAAAGCTGACAGAAATTATTTTATTTTTTATTTCGTAGTTTTCGGTTTTTCAATCCGATAAAATAGCCGAGGCCATTATTTTAAACGCGCTAAAATACGAGAAAGCTGGGCTTTTCTAAATAGTTTTAATCAGCTTGGCGTCGTAGTGTAATTACAAATAAGCTTCGATTATTTTCGAATTGTATGCGAATATAAGCAGAACGTAATAATCGAAAATGGCGTCGGTAAAATCTTCGATTTTTTTCTTTTTCTAAAAGTCGGCGATATCGAACTTCGTAATTATAATACGGTCGGAGCCAGCGAAATTTAAAACGATCGGAACGTTAAAATATGTTACGAAACGGCAATTTCCAGGATTTCGAATAATTAAAATAGCGAAATAAAAGCCGGAATGCATTCTGAAAGCTTATTAAATAAAACTGTAAAGCATATTAGCAAAAAAAATTATAAGCGCTTCTTGGGTTTTAACCAGTCGAAAATAATATTTATATATAATTATCTTTTCTTTTATAAAATACAGCAGTGGCTTGTTTTTTCCGTTGTAAAACCTTACGTAATTAACGAATTCGCAGCTTAATTCAGACAGATTTTGAAATATATTTTCGGTCGAAAAGCTAAAAAAATCGGCTTTTAAAAATATTCGTTGTTTTCATTTTTCCACGTTTCAATCGAGCTTTATAATCGCGCTAAAAGCCTTAAGATCTGTTTTAAAATTTGCGTAGCTCAGATAAACTTTAGCACGCGCTTAAGTAATTCTCGCAATTTTTCGTCGAAATATAAACTAATTATTAAAATCAATTTCGAACACGTCGTAATCCGAATTTTTAATAACAGCGAATCGATTAGCGAAGCCGACAACGTTAATTTTTTTTATAATTAAATCGCAATACGCCGCGTAATAGCGTATGTAAAAATGGCAGAATTTACCGTTTTTTTTAGCGTTAACGTTATTTGTAAAAACGAAATTAAAAAATCGGAGTTTCTCAGCGAAAAAAAGCTCGAGTAAAAACGGGTCACCGTTTTCAAAAGTCTTTTTTATTTGCTTTAGCGTATCATATTTGCAATCTTTCGAAAAAAACTTAATTCAGTTTTCGTTCGAAGCAAAAGAAAAAAAGCTGACGGATTTATTTGGCTTTTATATAAAAATATCGAAGTAAAACTTCTGGATTGTTTTATCGTCGAAAGCGAAAGTTTTAAACAAAGCAATTTAATTTTATACTTTTTATATAATTTTTTTCGCGATAATTTCGATATCTTTTTCCAAGCTTTTTCGATCGAATCGCGCAATAGTCGAAATTTTAAATACTTTTATCAAAATCTGAAATATTAACGGTTCGACGTTTTTAAACGCAACAAACGTTTTTAATATTTGCGTATTCAATTTCGAAAAGTCAGATTCAAAATCGTTTAAATTTTTTCTTTTCGAAATACTAAAATATTTTAAGTTTGATTTTGTAAAATCGTCGCGTTTTTTATTAATTAGCTTAAAACTTATAATTCGGCGTTGATTTCCGATTGTTTTTATTCGCGGTGCTTTTTTTGCTAGCGACGCGAATAATTTTCTTTTCCGAACAAAAAAAGTTTCGAAAATATCGGCGCGCTTTTCCACGTTTTCTGTTTTTATTTTTTTCGAAATCGTTTCTATAAATACAATAGGCTTTTTGTATTCGAATAAGCGATTGTTTGCTATCACGCTTTTAATTTCGTCTTTTGATTCGTTTTCGATAATTAAAAATAAAAATCGCTAAATTGTTTTAATTGCTTTAAAAGTATTAATTGCCACCGCGTATATTTTTTCGAATTAAACGAAAATAATATTAGCTTTTTCGTTTTCTTCGTCGTCGTAAGCTTAAAATATCGGAATAGCGTCGTTTTTTTTTTTCGATATAAAAATGCCGCATTTGGCGACGCTTAATTTTTTATTTTAAAAAAAGGTCAGATTTAAAGTTTCGCAGCCGACTAAAACTTTTTTTAGCGATTATATAACGTCGTCGATCAGTTTGCAAACAGCTGTAAAAAAGCTTATAAATTTGCGGACTTTTGGATTATTAGCTTTTAAAGCTTACGCTTTGAAAATGTAAGCGTTTAATACTCAGATTCTTTTTTTCGTAAAAGTAATAGTTTCGAAAAAGCGAGCGAAATGCCGAAATAAAATAATACCGATAATTTTACTAAAAACGTATTTTTAAATATATTTTTCTCGTTGATTTAACAAAAAGCGTAATATTCGGTCGGTCATCTCTTTTTTATTATCCCGAGCTTTTCTTGCTCCGGCGAAAGCTTTTAAAGCGTTGTCGTAATTTAGCAGAAACTTATCGTAATCAAAGCTTTTACAAACGAATTTAACTTTAACGAAGCTTTCGTAATCGAATAGAAATTCGTTAACGTTTTTAATTATTATATCGAATTGCTTTATAAACGTTTTTACGAAAGCTGCTTATTAATTTAAAATAGCGGTATTATATATTTGTTTAAATTCGGAAAAATTACGTATAATAATTTCGTTTTAAAATAAATTAAAAATAAATTTGCTAAGTTTAGCAACGCTTTGCTTAGGAAACGATATAATATCGATAAGTTTGTTAATTAAAAAAGTGTATTATATTTATTAAAAAGTAAATAGGAAAAAGTACGAAAATTATAGAATATTTATATTTAAAAGCCACGGGAATCCGCATGCTGTTTTTCCAATAAATTATAATTGTTTAGGTAAATACTCGTTCAAAATAACGAAAAAAGTAAACAATGCAAAAAGTAATAAATAATAAAATGCATAAAAAATAGTTTTCGTAAAATATACGAATAATATAAATATATCAAATATGCGGCTCAAACATATACAAAGCTTTTGTTTTAATAAACAAAAATACAATTAAACAAAAAAAAGTATAGTAAATGTTTTAAATAATATAAAAAAAAGTTTTAAAAATAAATAATATATATAAAACAAAATAATTAAATTGTATATAAGCAAAGCAAAACAAAAATAATAAAATAATATATAATAAAAAAAAAACATAAACAAACAAAAACAATAAAATAGTTAGTAAACAATTTTATAAGCATTTTTTTTCTTTTCGGTTATAGGTGAAATTACGATTTAAATTGTGTTTTCAGCGGAATTATCGTTCGGTTGCTTTTAAACCTTTTTAAAGGATTTTTTTTTTTCAAAAGTATAATCGCTTTGGTCGGAATCGTCGTCGAAATCGTTGGAATCGGAATCGCTGTCTAAATTAAAATCCAAAAAATAAATTTGCTGGTTTTTTTTATAAAATCGCTTTAACCGGTTAGCGGCGAACGTTTTTTTCAGTTTTGTTCCATCGAGTTTCGTAAGCTTATAATAGCTTTTATTTAACTCGGCTTCGCATACTTCGTAGAATCCGAGCTATTTATAATTAAATTTAATATCGGCCGATTTGTCGATAGCGCGTTAAACGTCGTAAATTAAAACCAAATTTTTTTTTTTGATTAGCGTTTTTTTTAAAACCTTGGTTTTATCTCAAACTTTTTTAGCTGCTTTTTTATACTTTTTTTTTTTTAAAATTATTTTTTTTATATTTATATCGCGGTAATTTAATTGTTTAAATTTTATTATTAATAAATTTGCTTTCGTTTTTATTTTAACCACGTTATAAAGCTTTTATACAAGCTATTTTGTTTCCAAAAGCAGTCGAGCGTTTCTGCCGTATTAAATAAAAAATAAAATTATTTTAATAAAAGCGTATATATATATACGCATAGTAAAAAGCATTTCCGAGAATTTCCGCGATCAACTTTTATAACCCTTTCGAATAGCTTTTGAAAAGCCGTTAAAAATATTTTTATAGCTTCGTTCTACGAATCTGTTATTTTTCGAATTGTAAATTAAAATTTAAATGCGTTAAATACTATATTTTTTTGTAAAAGTCTCGATAACGCTTTTGTTTTTAAATTTATTATCGACGTTTAATTTACTAAACAAATCGTATCGATATACAACGTTTTCTCAAAAAAAAGTCGTTATAACTTCGGAAATAGCGTTTCGAAAAAGTCGCTTTTCAGACTATTCAGAAAAATCGTCGATAGCGAATACGAAACATATATACCCGCGGTCGGTAATCGATACGCGTATAACGTCGAAATTAACTTTTTCTTAAATTCTAAAAAATTACGTCGGATATAATAAGTTTTCTTTTCGGCCAAGCTTTCGTTTTTAGCAAAAAATGCAGCTTTTAACGAAAGCTTTGCAGTTTTCGAAGCATTTTTTTTATTAAAAGTCGTTTTTGGTTCGGTAATAAATAGCTTTTGCTTTTTTATAAAACACTTTTTCGTAGATTTTTTTTATAATTTAAAACTTATCAATTTTGTTATTTATTACTAAGCGTTTTTAATATATATTGTTTTTTATTTTGTACAGCTTTTTGTCGGCTAAAATATAATCGAAAGCTTGATTTTTAAATAATTTAAACTAATAATTTAACACGCTAAATAATTTAAATAAAATAATTAAATAATATACGATTAAATAAAAGTCGTCGGTTTTGTAATTATCGATCAAAAGTTTATTTTCGTCGTTAATCGGTTTATTCCGATCGTTTTCGGTTAAATTCATTCGCGGTACTAGCCGAAATAATAACGCGAATGCTTTTTCGGCCCGAAAATCGGTGTTTTTCATTCGCGATACTAGCCGAAATAACAACGCGAATAGTTTTGGCTTTGTAAAACTTAAAACGCAAATAGCGAAGCAGCCGATTTCGTTAGCGATCCATTCGTTAATATTTTATTCGCTTTATTTAACGAAATCAAATAAATAAAAGCGTTTTCGTTTAAAAAGGCCGTTTGCCGCTGTATTAATTATTCTTTTGATATATTTAACTTCGAAGTTTATAAATCGTATTCAAACTATTTAATTAATAACGAATGCTTTTAACAAATTATTGGCTTTTTTATTTAATTAATCGATAAAAACTTTTGCGTTTGTTTTCAAAATAAAATATACGCCGTACAATTCGTTTTTTATCTTTTTTATTGCTTTAAAAGCGCTTCGATATTCTCGTTTAATAACATCGTAGCGTGCTTTCGCGGAAAACTATAGGCCGCTTTCGAATCGTAAAAAATATCGTTTTTTATTTTTATCGATTTATTGCAATACAGCTTTTTAACCGAAAATACTAGCGTCGACGGTCAAAATAATTTCTTTTGCGTTTGGGCTATAATCGATCCGCATAAAAAATAGGGCCGATAAAAAGTCGTTTTTAAAAACTTTTATAACTTTGCTTTGTTTTTCTCTCCAAACGAAATCGATTCTTTTTTTTATTATAGCGTAAATGGATGCAGTTTTCTGAGAAAAGTTTTTAATTTAATTACGGTAATAAATCATAACGCTAATAAAAGCTTTGGCTTCGATAATATTTTTACATTTTTTTTATTCGCAGATTTTTTCAATTTTCTTTCGTTGCGAATAACGGCCAGCGCTATTAATTATATAATTAACGATATTTATTTCGAGCATGCAAAATTTTAATCGAAAGCTAATAATAGCTTTGGCTTTTTCGAAACAAATTATAATTTTGTCGATGTTTTAAATATATTTTATTATATAGCGTCGAATTTTAAAAAAAATCTTTTTATTATTATAATATAATTTAAGGCCTTTTACTCCGACGTCGTTAACGTAAAATAAAGCAATATCGGAAATGCAAATTATAAAAATCTTATATACGACTTTTACGAACTAAGCGACTAAATTAATGGCTCTTATAAATACTTTAATTATACGTAATAAACCGATTGAAATTTGTATTGCCGTTATATTTCGAAATCGTAGATTAAGCATTAAATAATCGTAGCCGGAAAACAGATCGAAAAAGGAAACGATTATCAGTCTTGCGAATTCGTTCGAAAATTAATCGACGTTAAATGGCACGTTAGCATCTCGTATCGTTATTCTGTTTATTTCGACGATTGCGATAATAAATTTGTAAATGCTTTTCTTTTTTTTCGCAACGATAAACCATTTGTTTTTATATAAGCCGTGGCAAAACTCGAGGATCTTTTACTTAATTCGTTTTTAATATTTCGATTATTTTATTTTAAAAAGCTTTAAAAACTGAAAAAATCTTTTTTTGCCAGGCTTCGTAAAATACGATTTTAATATCGATATAAAACGTAACGTTAAAGCTGAATTGGCTTATTTCGGTAAAATCGAAAACTATAGCTTTTTTTCGGTTGCGTAGAACTTCGTATAAAACCTTTTTCTTTTTTAGCAAAAATTGGATTCCGATTGCTAAATTATCAAATCGTTTTTTTATAAATCGGCTGCCAAATAATAAACTGGAAAATCGGCCGGTAATAAATCTTTCGAGTTCGCCGGTAATTAATTAAAATAGTTTTGTTGCTTTATCTTTTTCGAATTAATCGTTTATTTTTTCGAAGATATTTTTATCGGATTCGCTAAAATTCACGAATCGTATTTTATTAGCTTTGCGCTTATAAAAAATGCTGATATTAATACAAAAAAGTAGGGTATATAAATCGGATTTGTTTAATACGAAAACGAAATCTTCGGAATTTTTATTTCCGAATTAATAGCCAAAAATATTAATATTAGCCAATTTCATTCGCGGTGCTATCTCGATTAATAACGCGAATGCTTTTAGCCGAGTATTTTTCAGGTTTTGTTATAGCTTAGCGTTTGTTTTAGGACCAAAGCCGGCTATTCGTTTCCCGATAAAACGTCGACTAAAAAGACTTTGTCGCCGGCGACGATAATTTAATTTTAAAAAAACCGGTTTCAGTTTCAAAAAAAGGCTTTTATTTGGCCGTTTTCGGTGTATTTAAAACTGACGAAACTTTCCAAAATCCAAAGCATTTTAAAAATAATAAAATAAAAGCATTTTTTTATTATCAAAAAGTCTTTATAAATAATAATACTTTTAACGTCGATTTTTATATTTCGTACAATTCTATCAAACTTAATAATATTTTTATTAACGGTAATATAAATCATTCGTTTATCGGTAATAATCGGAACATTATTAGCTTCGGCCGTTTTCTGGTTTATATAATTAACTTCGGCTCCATTATCGAATAAAACGAAAGCGGTCGTATTTTTCTTAAGCATAATTTTTATCTTTAACGCTTTTATAGCCGTATAAAAGCAGTTTCGTCGTTTTGATTTTTAAGTTTTTATAGCGAAAACTAAAAGGCTGATTTTTTTCGAAGATTCTTTTTTATCGGCTAAATTAATTACAATATTGTAAATTTTTTTTTAGTTTTTTTCCAATTCAAAATCGTTTTTTTTTCGAATGATTTCAACTTTCTCGTTTCTTTTTAATATAAAAATTTGTTTATTAATAACTTTGTCGAATTTCCTTTTTATGCTAAATAAATCGCTGAATTTCAATTTAATCTTTTGTTTTATAATTCGTTTAATAGCTTCGTCGACGGCTTCGGAACTAATATATTTATCGATTCATTTCTCGCTTCGCATTAATAATAAACGCTTAGAAGCTGGTACTTTTTGAATAATTTAAACCGGAGTATCGGTATCGATATCTTTTATATCGTCGTTAATTTCTTTTATTATAAGCGTTTTTCTGATGGTTTCATCGGTTTTTTCTCGAATTCCAAAATCTTTTTCCCTTTCGATTTTAACGTTTTTTTTTACATCAGTTGGTTTGGCGAATAGAACAGAAGCACTTTGCTTTTTTGTAATTCGCTGGCTTAATTATACAATTATAATATCTGCAGATGCGATACTTGCATTAGCAATATATATATTTGTTTTTTATTTATATACTTAAATTCTACTTATATTTAAAATAAAAGTTTTTTTTTTAATTAATACGCTTTTTGGAATATTTTCTTTTTTATTAGTGAAAATCGTTTTTATATTTTTTCTGTTTTCCAAACAATCGTTTTATTTCGTACTTTTTATTTTCAAGCGAATAATATTTAATCAGCTTTAATTTTCAGCTTTGTTAAAAAGGCTTATTTCTGCTTTCGTCGGTCCGAAGCAAATCGCTCCGTACTTATTAATATAACAGACTTTATTATTTATACAAAAATTAAATATTTTGCATTCTGAGCGAATATAAAATTCTTCGCAGTAAATTTCTTTGTTATTACAAAATCCATACTTAAGGCCACGAAGTCTGTTTTGATAATTACTTTTACTATTTTAATAACCGCGATTTTAGTTTCCGCGTTAGTTTTTTTCTTTTTTTTAATAATCGTTATTATAATTAATATTTCGCTAATCTTAATCGTTAGCACGAAAAAATTGCTATTAGGCAGCTATTACTTTTACGATGGCTTGGCGAAGTTAATCGCTTCGCGCATCTTAAAAAAAATAATTGTTATAAAAGTTATTTTAATCGTTTTTATTATCCGAATTAACGTAAAAAAGTTTTTTTTGCTATTGCATAAAACCTTCGACTTTGCTTTAAAATCCTTGAATTTTAATATCGGTAAATTTTAATACGAAAGTTTCGATATTTTTATTAAGCTTTTCCAAGCCTGTAAATTTTGCAAAACGATTAAATAATATAATAACTAGTTGTTTTTTAGCGATTTCGGTAACTTTTAATAGCTAAGCATATTTTTGCATTAAAGCTTCCACGTCTTTTTTATAAATAGGAAAAGGAGATTTTTCTTGGTTTATAGTTTTAATAATACGTTCGCTTTGGTTTTGTTTAAAAACGAATTTTATAAATTTGAAATATTAATCGAAAGTTTCAAAATCTTGTTTATTAATTTTAAAATACTTAATAGTTTTATTGCGAATGCTAATTGAAAAGCCAAATAAAAACAATTTTCTTTATTTAACTTCGCTTAAAACCTTTTTATTAACAAAAACGTTAAAAACTTTAATATAAATACGATAATAAGCCTTGAGTTTTTTGGCTTAACGGGTCGTTATAATAAATTGTTTAAGAAAAGCGATAGTATCGCGAATTTATTAGCGGTCGTAGTCTCGGAATTCCGATTTCAAAGCTTTAATTAACTTACGCTAATCTCGAGCCTTAATAGCCTTTTATTTATTCATCGATTTAATAATATTTTTAATAATTGAATTATAATAACGAAGGAGTTTATCGAATATTTCAGTCTCAAAAACTCCGAAATCCTTACAGGTTTTTTTATATTTTTCGATAAAATCGGTAACGTTGGCGCTACTAAATAAAAATGCACCAAAAAAGCCAGAAAAAAGCATGCGGCCTCGCATAAAAAAACGAAAAGCGTCGTTGTTTATAATATTAGCGAAAGTGTTAGTAAGGTTTAAATTAAATAAATAAATGTTTTTTAAAATTGCAGGTTGAGGGTTTTTAATATAAAAGGAATCGTTTTCAATAAAGAAGCTATTAAAAAGGTCTTTGTGTTTTCTAAAAGAATTAAATAAAATAAGATTGCGTTCAAACATTTAAATAATATGTTAAAAAACTTGTTTTTTGATAAGTTAATTGAATTAATATAATATTGCTATATAATCTACGGTCTCGATATTCCGTGGCTTAAGCTAATGCACGTACAGCCATTTCTTTACTATTTTTAATAAAAAGCCGCAAATTGTAATTGCTACAATCATAAAGCGCAAAATCAAAAGGTTAAGTTTTCGCCAAGCGTTTAATTAAAAAAGATTTAGTTCAGAAAGGCCGAGCGCAGCGGTCGAAGCGTACGAACCAATATTCGATTTATTATTCTTAAACAAAAAAGCGATTTTCGAATTTTAAATTTCGCACGGTTCAAAATCGCCTAACCGTAATTTCAAACGTTTCTGAAATATATTGCACTTTTATAATCCAATAACTGTGCGCAAAATAAAAAAAACTATTAAAAATCTTTTATATAATGCAGCTGCGAATAATATCATATAAGAAGTCCTTTAAGCCGTAATAGCGAAATATCGAAATCGACCTTGACTTGCGAATTCGAGAGATGCATCGGCGAATATATAAAAACGAAACACCGAAATTTGAATTCTTACGTAGATTATCAAATGTAAAAATAGATAGGAAAACCAGACTGATACGGCCATATGTCGGTGGATAAAATAATCTAGGGAATCCTTAGAAAAAACTGAAAAGAAAAAAAGAAAAATAAGTGAAGGTATGAATTGGATTGTATACTTATAGTACTATCTAAGGGAATGCTTTGCTTTTATACCTGTTAAAGATAGTCAGTGGCAGGGGGTCTCGGAGGGGTCCATGCCTCGACCATAGCTAAAACTACCAACTCCCATTAATACAAGGTATCACCGTTTTACAGTATTTCAGCTTTTTTTTATTTATAATAAGTTCGATTTTATAATCGTAGGGCCGGTAAAAGGCTAGCTCGTTACTGGCGGCTTTAAAAAATACGTAACCGAGGTTTTTGTACTTCGGGGAAAAAGATTCGAAAAAAGGTTTATTCGAAATTAGCTTTGCTAAACTAATTAAAAAGATCGAAATCGATATTTTATTGGTTTTGAAACGTTCGAAAAAACTGTAAAATCGGATTTTAAAAAAAATATTATACGTAAAGTCGTTTAATATTTTATCGATTTCGTATAAAAAGATTAAAAACATTTCAATTGCTTTTTTTCTAAAAATTAGCTTAAAAGCGTATGCAATAATTTAGCAGATAAAAATTGGGTAAACAGTAAATTAAAAAACTCGTTTTCGAATTAATCGTTTGAAAAGTTTAAAAAATGGCTTATTTAAATTATCGATTATATTAAGCTGAAAAGCTATCGCGGCGAAAGCTTTTTTTCGGTTTTTAATATAATTGTTTTTCGTAAAACAAAAAAGCTGTTTTGACGAAAAAAAAAAAAAAAAAAATAATAATAAAAAAAAGATCGGCAGCTTAGAAAAATAATATAATTTTTTATATTATTTTATTAGCGTCGCTATCGAAATTGACACCGCGAATAAAATTCGATTTTTTCGCGCTTCGTATAACGTCGTAAATCTGCTATAATTAGTTAAGGTTTTTGTTACGTTTTACAGCGTCGTTTTAATAGCGAAATTAAATTTTTCGGAAATGCAAATAAAAAACTTTAATATAACGAGCGTAAAAAGCTGTAAAAGGGTAAGACTTCGGCCAATAAAGCTTGCGTTTATTACAATTTAATAAAATTTAATGTTCGGCCAACCAAGCTTTTTTTAGAATCATATTATAATTTCCGAAATTAATAAATTAAAAAAAAGTATTCGATTGTATTCGATTGCTAATAATAAAATTAAAAAGCGTAAAATATATAATTAAATAGCTACGAATTTTATTATATTTTTTTACAAAAAAAAAGCCGGGAAAAATTAAATTAAAAGTTTTAAAAAAAAAAAATTTAATCAGCGCCGAATCGATTAACGTATAACCGTTCGTTTTAAAATCGGCGAACGCTTTTATTTTATACGAAAAACTATTTTTAATAAATATAACGGGAATTATTAATAAATCGCTATTAAGAAGCTTTCGAACGTTAAAATAACGCATATCGCGTAATACGCTTAAAAAAAAGGTTTTGCTTAGGCCTGGGCGTTTTTTTCGATTAGCGAAAAAGTTTTTAATTTTTTTATATGCGTTTTGAAAGTCGTTTGGAAAAAGATTTTCGTTTTTATTATTATTTTCAAAAAGCGAATTTTCGGCCGGTTCGACCTTGTTTATATTTATTAGCTTAAAAAAGCCTTTGGGTAAAACCGAAGATCGGCTTGTAAAAAATCGTGCAAATTAGTTTTTTTAAACTTTTTAATATAAAATAAAAAACGAGCGTTGTCGTTAATCCGATCGAAAAAAAACGCTAAAAAAAGCGTTTTAACGTGGAAAAAAAAGAAAAACAACAAAAGGCTAAAAAAAAGCTTGTGAAATATTTAAACGATTTTCGTACGTACGATTTGATTCGTAATACGCTTTGATTAAAAATTTATCATTTTAATAAATAATAAATTTGATTAAAAAGCGATTCGCATATAAAATTCGTTTAGCCAATTGATTTTGTTTTTTTTATCGGACGGCGGTAAGCTAATTTTTAAAAATCGTTGTACGCGTTTATTTTAAATACAATTTTTTTCGTAAACGCTTTGGTTGTAACGATCTAATCAGTCGGAGGGCTGGGAGATCAATCAACTGGTCGCCGTGTTCACATGGTATAAAACGAGCCTTTGGTTCTGTAACAAAAATATTCATTTAAAATTAATAATTGCAAAAGGCAAAGGTTGTTAAAAAAAGAAAGTCTTATATATATAAATAGTTTCCATAATTAATAAGAAGATCTATCAGAAGATCAGAAAGCTTGCAGCTATACGTAATTGCTGAGGTGATACGAAAAATAGCAAAAAAGTAAATCGTTATACTATCCTCCCGTCCGAAAAAAGCGCGCTTTCGAGCTTTTATTTATTAGTACGTCGCTATTTAAATAATCGTACAAATCCAAACCTTCGGAATACGCTTTTAACCAGTTTATAAGTTTTGCAAAAAAATCGGAAAGCTTTTTATGCGCCAAATAAAAGTCGCGCACTTTTAAAAAAGCGTATATAAAATCAAACGCGGAATATTACGTAAGATTTTTATTTAAGCTTATTTAAAAAGCTTTGTATTAAAAGGTTTTCCGCTGCATTCGATAAACGATTAATTCCTCGATTTCGTATTTAAGCTTATCAATTATATTAATAAGTTTAAAAGCTAAATTAATCTGATTTAAAAGCGCGTCGTTAGCTGCTTTACGCAATCGACTAGCGTGAAAAACTGAATATACGTTTATAATATTAGAAAAGTCTAGTTTAAAAACGTTATCGAAAATTTTGGCTATAATTTTAAAAAGGTCGTTTATAAAATTGTCGAGTTTGCGAAAAAGCCGAAAGGTCGGAAATAAACGCATATCGAGCCAAACGTAATCGTTAACGTTAAAATCGATCGCGCGGCGAAATTTATTCGTATTTTTTTTTATTTTATCGTAAGCTTGTTAAAAATGCGATTTAGCAAGGTTTTAAGCGTCGTAATAGCGGCGAACGTACGCATAAGCTTCGTTTGCGTTTAATTTATATAAAAAATTAAAAAAAAGAAAAGTATCGAGCTTTCAGTTTCAATTAATATAAGAAATATAACCGTGTACAATTTCAAAAAATAAAAAGCCACCTAGACTTTCGTAAAAAAAAATTATTTGGGCGAAATCCATTATTAAAAAAAATTCGCTCCAATCGTTTTAATAAAAATTTACGAAAAATCGAAAGCGTTTTTGCAAATATTAATTGTAAATTTCGGTCTGATCGTCGGTTTCGGAATAAGCGGCTATCGAAAGCTTTAGTTGCGTATCGAGTATTTTGTTTAATGCAAATTAAAAAATAAACTAATATTAAAAGTCACGATCGCTAATAATACTTTTTAAAAAACTAAAATACTTATATACGTGGAATATATACAATTTGGCGAAGCTTCGAGCGTCGATATTTTTATAGCAAAAAATCGAAATAGCTTGCTTGGAAAAGCGATTTATTATTATAAACACGTTGTCGTAATCGTATTTGTTTTTGTTAAAACTGCAAAAGTTTATTATAACGTGTTTTTAAAAATAGTCAAAAACAGAAAAAGGCCGAAAAAGGCCGGAACGTTTATTTTTTAAAATAAAACTTTTTCGATAAGCGTAGCAATTGCGATAATATTATTTTACAAAAGCTGTTATATCTCGCTAATAATATTAGTCCGAAAGCAATTGCGTAGTTTTGCGAGCGTTAAAATAAACGATAGAAATTTGATCGTGCATTTTTCGTACAAAAGCCAAACGAAAATAATCGACGTTTGGTATTATCAAGCGACCGTAATATAGCAGCAGATCGCGTTTAAATATATACGAAATATTATTATCGTCGTTTTTTTTCGTAGCGTTTCGTATAACTTTTTTTCGAAACCATCAGGCTGCTAGCTGTGCGATTAGCGTAAAAAAGCTGGTTAACGATACGGAATGCGAAAAAAAAATCAGCTATTTTAACGATAAAAACAGTTGTTTCGGAAGCCGTAAAAAATCGCAGTTTTTTAATTAAAAAGCGGTAATCGATTTGATCGGCTCGAAAAAAAGTTTGCAAGCGCTAAATGCGTTTAAAAAAGTTTTGGCGGTCGAATTCGCTCGTACGACATGTTAATGCGTCAGTTAAAAAGTTGTATTTACTTGGTTTATACGTAATAAAAAAGTTGTAATCGGCGAAAAGCTCGGCCTAGCGTGTTTATCGAACGTTTAAAAATTTGGAAGTTATAAAATACTCTAAAGCTTTATAATTAATAATTATTTTAATTTAATAAACTAAATCAGCTAGTTTAATACGAAAGTTGCTTAGAGATTTTACGATTACGAGCATTTTTTTATCGTATACGACGTAGTTTAGCTTTGCGAAAGTTATAATTTTGCTAGAATAAGCGATTGAAAACCAATCGTCGCTATAAAATTGCGAAAGCACAAAAGCTATTACGCCGTCGAAAACGTTAGTTTTTAATATGCAAAAAAGGTTTTGTTTGTAATATTATAAAACTGATGCAATAATAAAAGCTAATATAAAAAAGTCGAAACTCTTTTAATATTTAAAAATGAAATTATAAAAAGCGTTAGCTTTAATTAAATAAATCAAAAGCTTTGCAATTATATCGTAATTTCGAATAAAACGTCGGTAAAAGTTATAAAAACCAAAAAAGCTTTATATATTTTTTATAATAATAAAAAGCTTTCAGTAGGCGATCACGGAAACTTTTTTTAGATTTATTTTTAAATTTTTAATAAAAATAATAAAACCTAAATAACGGATCCGAATAACGTTGAATTCAGATTTCCGAATATCGGCCTATAATCCAGCGTCAGCGAGCTTTTGAAGCATTTTGCGAACGTATATAACGTATTTTAAAAAATCGGACGAATAAATAAAAATATTATTTAGGTATGCAATGCAAAAATCGTTTAAATAATCGAAAAAAACGTCGTTTATATAGCGTTAATAAGTTGCGGATTTATTAGTAAAATTAAAAAGTAGCATTTTGCATTTATAAGCGCCGTAACGCGTACGAAACGTCGTTAGTTTTTTATTAACGAAGTCTATTCGAATTTTGTAAAAAGCTTAACGAATATCGAATTTCGTAAAAATTCGTACTTCCGAAAAACGAGCAAAAGTTTTATCGATAAAAAAAAAAATTAGCGATTCTTACGAATAACGTTATTAAAAATTCGATAATCGATACAAAAACGTAATAAACCGTCGGGTTTTTTAGCGAAAAGCATTAGAGCAGCGAAAAAAACGGTAAAAAGTTCGATAAAGCTTTTATTAAAATTATTTTGCAAATAAATCTTAATAATCTCGAGTTTTAAAATCGATATCTTATACAAAAAAGTGTATTTCAGCTTTTTTTTATTTATAATAAGCTCGATTTTATAATCGTAAAGCCGGTAAAAAGCTAGCTCGTTACTGGCAGTCTTAGAAAACACGTGTTCGAAGTTTTTGTATTTCGGAAGAAAAAATTAGAAAAAAAGTTTATTCGAAGTTAGCTTTGCTAAGCTAATTAAAAAAATCGAAATCGATATTTTATTGGTTTTAAAACGTTCGAAAAAACTATGAAATTAAATTTTAAAAAAAATGTTATACGTAAAATCGTTTTGTATTTTATCGATTTCGTATAGAAAAATTGAAAATATTTTAATTGCTTTTTTTTTGAAGATTAGCTTAAAAGCATATGTAATAATTTAGCAAATGGAAATTAAATAAGCAGTAGATTAAAAGATTCGTTTTCGAATTAATCGTTTGAAAAGTTTAAAAAATAGCTTATTTAAATTATCGATTATATTAAGCTGAAAAGCTATCGCGGCGAAAGTTTTTTTTCGGTTTTTAATATAACTGTTTTTTGTAAAACGAAAAAGCTGTTTTAAAAGGAAAAAAAAAAAAAAAAAAAAGAAAAAAAATAATAAAAAAAAATCGGCAGCTTAGGAAAGTAATATAATTTCTTATATTATTTTATTAGCGTCGCTATCGAAATTGGCATTGCGAATAAAATTCGATCTTTTCGCGCTTCGCACAACGTCGTAAATCTGCCATAATTGGTCAAAGTTTTTGTTACGTTTTACAGCGTTGATTTAATGGCGAGATTAAATTTTTCGAAAATGCAAATAAAAAACTTTAATACAACGAGCGTAAAAGGCTATGAAAAAATAAGACTTCGGCTAATAAAGCTTGCGTTTATTACAGTTTAATAAAATTTGATATTCGGCCAGCCAAGCTTTTTTTAAAATCATATTATAATTTCCGAGGTTAGTATTTAAAAAAAAAGTAAACGATTGTATTCGATTATTAATAATAAAATTAAAAAACGTAAAATATATAATTAAATAGCTACGAGCTTTATTATACTTTTTTATAGAAAAAAAAGCCGAAAGAAATTAAATCAAAAGTTTAAAAAAAAAAAAAAAGGATTTAATCAGCGCCGAATCGATTAACGCATAACCGTTCGCTTTAAAATCGGCGAGCGCTTTCATTTTATACAAAAAGCTATTTTTGATAAATATAACGGAAATTATTAATAAATCGCTATTAAAAAGCTTTCGAACGTTAAAATAACGCATATCGCGTAATACGCTTAAGAAAAAGACTTTGCTTAGGCCTGAGCGTTTCTTCGATTAGCGGAAAAGCTTTTAATTTCTTCGTATGCGTTTTGGAAATCGTTTAAAAAAAGGTTTTCGTTTTTACTACTATTATTAAAAGGCGAATTTTCGGCCGGTTCGACTTCGTTTACATTTATTAGTTTAAAAAAGCTTTTAAATAAAACCGAAGGTCGGCTCGTAGAAAATCGTGCTGATTAGCTTTTCTGAACTTTTTAATATAAAATAAAAAACGAGCGTTATCGTTGGTTCGATCGAAAAAGAAAAACGCTAGAAAAGGCGTTTTGGCGTGGAAAAGGAGAAAGAACAGGGGGCTGAAAAAAAGCCTATGAAACACTTGGACGACTTTCGTACGTACGATTTGATTCGTAATACGCTTTGGTTAAAAATCTATTATTTTAATAAATGGTAGATTTAATTAAAAAGCGATTCGCGTATAAAATTCGTTCAGCTAACTGATTTTGTTTTTTTTAACGGACGGCGGTAAATTAATTTTTAAAAGTCGTTGTACGCGCTTATTTCAAATATAGCTTTTTTCGTAAACGCTTTAGTATTTTATCGCGGAAAACGTTCAGAAGCTGTTTATCAGTTCGTATTTAAGCGTTCGCTGCGAAAATAAAAAATCGCAAATAAAAGCGCTAAAAATCGTCGTGCGTATTTATTACAAATATCTTAAATTCGTTTTCGGCTTTTTAAACGTTTGAAAAATCGGCCAGGAAATCGGCGACTTTTTTAATTAATTTTTCGAGAAATATAAAATCGGAACGGTTTAAAATACGCGGGGTAAAAAACTCTTTTACTACGCTTTCGGTCTGATCGAATATATAATTTTTGCGAAATCGATCGCTAGCGAAATAATCGTAGTAAAATTCGAGATTATCGAGAATTTTAGTTTTTTAATAGCGTGCTTTGTAATTTTTATTATTATTTAGCTTAAACTTAAGATTCGGAACGCGCTTTATACGAGCTAATCGAAAGTTAGCAAATAAATAGAAATTATAGCGTTCAAAAGGCGCGTTAAGATTTTGGCCGTTAAAAAAAGATTTAAAAAAAATTCGCGAAAAGCGTGGAAATTAATTTGCAGCGTTTGTAAATTGAAATAAAACGTTGCGAAAAAATGAAACAGCAAATTCGCGATTGGCAAAAATACGTTCGATAAATTTTATCAAACGTTTTAATTAAAAAATTTGCCGCAGTCGTATAATTTTTAGAAATTGTCGCTTACGCTTTTGCGCTTTTTTTAGTTGATTTTGCAAAAGTCTTAATTAAACGCTTTTAGCGCTAGGCTGTAAGAAAAAAATGGCAGGCGAAATAATTAATGCTTTGCCTTTTCCTTTGTTTTTCTTTTTTCGGGGAAAAGACTGTTTTTTAAAAAAAAAAGCTTTTGGGAAAAGCTGCTTTTTCGCTGATTAAAAAAAAAATTAAAATATAGTAGCAAAAGCTGAAAAGCTTTGCTGAAAAAGGGATCGTTGAACAAAAGCTATTTTTCGCGAAATGCGGAAATAAGCCTTTTTACGACCGGTCGATCACTTTGGTATAACCCGTGAAAAATTCGAAAAAAAAAATAATTTACGCCGTCGCCAGCGTAAAAAAAAAATTGTTAATAATATAACGATTTAATTAATCGGAGGGCTGGGAAATCAATTAATTAATCGCCGTGTTTATATGATATAAAACGAGCCTTTGGTTTTGTAACAAAAATATTTACTTAAAATCAATAATTGCAAAAGACAGAGGTTGCTAAAAGAAAAAAACCTTATATATATAAATAATTTCCACAATTAATAAAAAGACCCACCAGAAGACCAAGGAGCTTGCAGCTATACGTAGTTGCTGGGGTGACACGAAAGGTGGCAAAAGAGTGAATCGTCACATTTTCTGCCCTAAGAAAAAGTCGTTGTAGACAGATTTAAGCAGATTAATATAAAAAACAAAATATAATAATTTTTGTTCGAAAAGTAATTTCAGCCTGTAACTGTAAAAGCCTAAAACTTCGGCGATTTTGTAAAAACCGTAGAATTTATTATTTAATTTCTTAATTAATTTAATAAAAAATTATATTACGTTTGTTAAAAAACACGTTATTTCTTACTTTATAAGCAAAAGCTGGTTGGCGTTATTAATTAATATAACATTTCTGATCGGCCAACGCTAAAATCAGATTTGTACGTAAAAGTAATTTTAATTTTTTTATTTTATCGGCGAAATCGTTTCCTTTCGTATTTGCTATTCGCAAAATACGTAAAATAAAATCTAAAATAAGCTTAGGTGAAAAAAAGCTTATTCGGAAATAAAAACCTTTATTAGCGTAAAAAAAGAAAACTTCGGTAAAAGCGTTTACAACGTTATTCGCTGCGAATTCAGCTAAAAAAAAAGCCAGTTTTTCTAATTTCCTTAAGCGTATTCGACGAATTGTCTTAAGTAAAAAAATAAGTAAGCGTTCGCGTTTTCGGTTTGGCCGTTTGTTTCGAAGTGAAAACTAATAAATAGCGTAATATTAGTTTCGAAACGGTAATTAATAACTTTCCAAAACTGTAAAACAAATAAAAAACCTCGGTTTAAAATTATAAAATCGAAAAAATTATATAAACGCCAAATATTTCTGCAAAACAACTTGACTAAATTTATCGCTTTTATAATTATATAACAAACTGTGTAATATCGTTTTTTAATAAAACGATAAATTATTATTATAATCAGGTTGTTTCGATTCTTATGCTTTTTCACTGAAAAAAGACTTATAAAATCGATTAATATATAATTCCAACGGCGTAAAAAAATAAATAAACGTTTAAAAAATCTTTAATAACGTTAATTAATATTTGTATTACGAAAGCAGCCGTTGTAATTGCGAATAAATCTTTTGCAATCCTCGGAAACTAATGGCCAATATTAATTTTTATGAATAATTTCGTAAAACTTATTTTTGCCAGGATAGCCTGTTTTTATTAAATTATAAGCCATTTGTAAAAGCCAAATACGAATAAAAACGTTTAAATTCGATATATCGAAAACGTAAAATCGGTTTCGAAAATATAATTTATTATTGCGTATAACGCATTTAAAAAGTTGTAACGTTTTGGCTTTCGAAATATCTTTTGATTTAAGCATTTTTTTTTTAATAGCGATTCACAACTTATTAATAAAATAATATTTATTCAAAAGTCGTAAAAGCTTTTCGTCGTTTGCTTCGAATTATTTTAGCGAAGCCGGAAAAGCGGTTAAAACTTCGGTCAGATAATATTTTTTAAAAAAAGCTTGGTTTTGAAACTAAATTTATTCGTTTGAAAAATTCTGAAAATTTTTTTAAAAAAAACGTCGGGTTAAAAAATCAGATTTGCTATTTTGTTTTTCAAATTTAAATATAATTACAAAATCAAAACCAGCTAAAAATTTGCTTCAGCGTATTTAACGTTTGTTAAATTGCTTAATCGTTATAAAATATTTCAAATTTCGGTGGTTTATAAATATTCGAATTAAATAAGCAATTTTTTGTAATTCGGCTCGCTAATTTTCGAAGCAACGTATAATAGCGAAAAGTTTTTTGTTATAAATTTCGTAATTGCATTCGGCAAAATCGAACTTTTTCGATATAAAAGCGATTAAATAAAATACTTTTGCATCGTTTTTCTGAAAAAAAAATTCTTAAAAAAACGTAATTAAAAGCGTTAGTTTTAACCAATATTTTTTTATCAGAATTAAAATGGAATAACGTAAATGCAATCGTAAAAGCTGATTTAAGAAATTCGAAAACTTTTATATAATCGTTGTTAAAATTTTATTTAATATTTTTTTTCGTTAAATTTATTAAAAGAATAACGATTCTAAAAAAATCTTTAATAAATCGTCGATAAAAATTCGCAAAATCTAAAAACGCTTATACGTTTCTGACGTAAAAAAAAAAATTTCAGCCCGTAATCGCTTCGAGCTTTTTAAAATCCATTTTGATTTCAGTGATAAAAATAATTATTTTAAAATAAACGACTTTTTAAACTTCGAATTCGCATTTTTTTATATTTAATTGCAGATCCGCGTCAGAAAAAGCTTAAAAAATAAAATTAATATATTTTTTATATTTTAAAAATCGTTTAAATAAACTAAAATATCGTTTATATAAGTTATACAAAAAATATTTAAATAAAATCGTAAAATATCGTTTATGCGAAATTAAAACGTAGCGGAAGCGTTGTATAATCCGAAAAGCATAACCAAAGATTCGAATAAGCTATATTTTGTATTAAATACAATAAGTTATTTATGGCCTATTTTTATTCGAATTTTATTAAAAACGGCGAAAACGAATTTAATATAAAATTTGGCTTTGCTTAATCGTAAAAGCGTTTTTTAAATTAATAGTAAAAAATATCGGTTTTTAATTATAATAGCGTTAAAAACCTTATAATCGACGCAAAATCGTAGTTTTTCTTTTGGTTTCTTCGCGAATAAAACTGAAAAGGCTGCGGGAAAAAAGCTCGTTCGAATCCAGCCTTTTTCGAAGTTTTTTTTTAAAAATTTGCGTAAGATTTAAACTTCGTCGACTAATATATTATATAAAAGGCCGTATAAAAATACTGCTTCAGATCGAAATTCTATCGTATAATCAACGCTTTTTTTATAAAATGCAAATTTATTAATTTCGATAAAATCAAAAGCGGTTAAATAATAATAATAGAAAAAAAAAGTTTTATTCGAAAATCGATTAGCGATTTGATTTGAAAAGCTAAACGAATATCTTTTAATAAAGCTTTAGCAAAGTAAAGTTCGGCTGAAAATTATTGTCGTACAATCTGAAAAAGCTTATTTTTTTGCAATTAATCGATTTTAAATAATATAATAAAAAAAGATTCGTGGGTTAAAACGCTTAATTTGTATAATTATTAATTAATTTCGTATAAAAAGGCTGAAAATACCTCGACTCCTAGTTGAAAAGCTAAAATAATAAACACAACTGCTTTTGTACGACGAGGTGTAGCTAGTAAAACGACGGTTTTGTAAAAGTAGCGTTTTTGAACTAGGCCTAAAACCGCTAATTAATAAATACGTTAAAATAAGCAATTCGTACGGTAAAAGTCTGAATTAAAACAAAAAGTATTCGTAATCCAATTAATATAAAAGTTGTATATCCGAAGCCAAAGCTTTTTTAAAATAAAATCGTATTTTTCTAATATTATAATAAAAGCTGTAATTAATTCGGTATGGCCGGCGGTATTAATTTAAAAAAAAACTTAATAAGTAATATCGCCGTAAATAAAAAAGCGTTTATCAACTATAATAAGTTTACGTGGATTAATAAGTAAAACAAAAATCAATTCGTAATATTTTACGAAAAAATAATTAATAAAATTATCGATAGCTTCGGAATCGTTTAAAAAATAAATTTTAATATATATACCATTAGTAATTATAATACAAAATAATATCAAATATGATTCCGGAACGCTGTCCAAAGCAAATAACTCCAATTTATTTTAAAAGTTTTTAATAATAACAATTATTAAAAACAATTAATTTTCCGATTTTTTTGCCTCGGCTTTAGCCTTTTTAATTCAAAAAAAATCGGAGCAATTAACAGCGCGGTATTTATCGCTGGCATATTATAAGCAAAAGTTATTAGTAAAAAAGTAAGTTCGGCGCGTTAATTTTTCGGCATTATTTATTAAGCGTTTATTTTTGGCTATATCGGCTGCGATTTATATAATTGCTTTGATTTAAATAGCGCTAAAATTTATAAAATCGCTTTGAATAATAATCGTAATAGCAGTTTTGAATATAAAAGCAAAAAAAATTATTTTCGTATTACGGCTTTCGGTTTTGTAATAATTGAAATTTAATTATCGAAAAACGGTATCGGTTTCGCGTATTTAAGCGCAAAAACTAATAAAATCGGTTTTCAAATCGAAAAAATTAATATAAAACAAACGGATAATTATATCAGAATAAAAAGCTTCGCGCAAAATAGCGATAGCGGCTTCGTTATTAAATTTAATATAATTTTTAACTTTTAATTAAAAAAAAAAAAATAAACAGAAATTAATTGCTTTGCTTGAAAAATAAATGTTTTTTTAAATATATCTGCTTATTAATTAAAAACACACCGAACGATTATTAAAAGACTTAAATTATTTTTGCAATAATTAAATAAAAAAAATGCCGTTCGTACGTAAACCTTTTTGTAAAACGCTTTTGATTATATCGGAAAAGCGGAAAAAAAAATAAAATTTGTAAGATTTTTTATTCGATCGCATATCAGTTTTAATTAAAACGAAGCTTTAGAATTATATTTTAAAAAAAAATGGTAAAATACTTTGTAATATTGCCGGTATTATCCGAATTTGTGAATTTATCGGGGTCGGAAAAAGCAAATGTTTTTTTTTTTTGCGTTTAAAATATTCGGTGTATTTTAATTAATAAAAGCTTGTTTTCGGAAATTAGCAAATTCGGCTTCGCGGTTTTAAATCATTTTTTTTTAAAAAGCCTTTTTTTTCCAGTATTATACCGTTTGAATATTTAGCTTCTAAGCGAAATTATTTAGTTTGGCTTTGAATAATATTATTATATCGTTCTGTTTTATCGCGTAAGCGAAAATATCGAGGATTTTTTAAAAGCAAGCTTTCGTGTTAGCGATCAGAACGGCGACGATTTAATCGGGATATTTAAAATGCTCCAAAATAAAGCAATTAAAAGGTTTCGACAATTTAGAAAATTCCGACATTTTCGGTATTAATGCCCGACAAAAAAAAAACGTAAAATGTATTTTGTTCCGGAATATAAATAAAAACAAAACAAAGTTTTTTAAATATAAATCTTATATTAAAAAGAATTGTCGTTTCGTAATTTCGTATAAAAAGTCGTAAAAATCGTAAAGTTATTATCGCGATAAAATTGATTTTTTATATGCGCAAAAGCAAAACAGAATTAGCAGGCCTTTTTAATTCGAAAGCTAAAATAAAAATGTCAAAGGAGTTTGATAATTAATATGTAAAAAAAGCGAACGAGCAGAAAGTTCGTAAGTGATTTGCATTAATTACGAGGTTTTTAAATTAAAAGTGCCGCGAACTTTAAGATATAATATATACGGATGATCACGTGGTTCTAATATCACGTGATAACAACGTGACTCTCGGATTACGTAACCAACGAACTAATGTCCCATCCCCTCACAAATATACGAGCCTCGTATTTATTTAAAACTTAAAAAAAAAACGTTGCCGAAAGATTCGTGCGGCAAAATCAGTTATGCAATATTTATTAAAAATAAAAAACCTTTTTAATTATTTTGGTAATAAAAATAAAAAGAACGGAAGTGTTGCTTAATATACTAATTTATTATTTCGGTTTGCCTATCGATATTAAAATTATACGCAATAATTAACTTAACTTTGGTTTTTAATATACGGCAGAATTTTTACTAAAAAACCGAAATAAATTAAACTTTTCGGTCCGAAATAATTAAATTCGGCATACCGAAATAGCGTATCTAATAAATCAAAAACAAAGCTGCCAATTTTTTCGCTGTAATAATTTTGTAACAAAAAACTAACAAAAGCTTTTTAAACAGGCGATTTATTATTACGAAAGGGAAATCGTAACTGTTTTCGTTTAATAAAAGCTTCGTGAAATCTATCGTGAAATATTAATAGGATTTGTTAAATATAAGCAAAAGTTTTAAAAAGCCCGGGGTTTTGTCGCGCCTAGCTTTTATTTATATATAACGACAATTCGAAACGTATTATTATATATTTGCTTTTATAACTTTTTAATAATATTTGCGATCGATTAAAAGCTTTATTTTTTTTTTTTAGCGTATACTACGCAAAGCTGTTCGTAAATATATCGGATTAAAAAAATTCGCAATTCGAAAGGTTTTAAAAGCATTATTAATTTACTTTAAAAAAACAATTTGTTTTGTCGCAATTAATAATCAAAATTATAATTGCGAACTTGCATTCGTTGCGCTTCGAAAAAAAAAAAGTTTTTGTTAGCTTGCAGCAAATCGTTTATAATTGTATAGCTATATATATCGTATGCGATTACGAAAGTCGGGTTTGCGAGTTTTTTTATAAATATTTTATTTTTTTTTTTTTTGCTGTTTTTTTCGGAAAAAAAGTGCTGTCGTTGTCGTGCTTATCGAAAATTATTTTTATAAGCGCTAGCGTAGTTATGTTTTTAACAATTATTTTTTTTTTAAATTTAAAATTTAATTTATCGTTTGAAAGCATTTGCTGCTTTCGAACTGCTCGTTATCGTGCTTTTAATAAAATTTTTTTTTTAATTTTTGCGAAAAAAGATATTAGCGAGCGTATTAATAATTTCCGACCGGTATATAATTATAAAATAAAAATCGGCGAAAAACTCGGCTTATCGGATTTATCGAATCGAAAAGTTTTTAGTTATTATAAAGTATTTTAAAGCGCGATAATCGATATATATATATACGTTTTTTTAAGCGTTTAACAGTTTCGGCTTGTAATTTTTAAAAAAGCGAAAAATAGCGAAAAGCTTTTTGTCGTAAATCGGATAATTAAATTCGGCATCGATTATAATTTAAAAAAAAAACCGATCGAATAATAAAAATTATTTTTTTGCAATTGCGATAATACGTTAGCTATTATTTTATTAAAAAAGTCGGTTTCCAGGCGCGTTTGCTTATAAAAGTCGTAATAATATAAAATAAAAGTATTTAGCAAAGCTTTGCGCAATGCTTTTTATACGTTTTTCTGTTTTTTTTCGAATACGAAAAAAACGTTTTTGCTTATAAAAGCAGTGAAAAAGCGGCAAATACGATTATAACCGGTTATAAAACGTTTATAAAAATTGCAAAAGCTTAAAAAGCTTTGCACGCTTCGCATATTCGTTGCATATTGCCAATTTTTAATAATAACGATTTTTTTGGGGTTTATTTTAATATTTTAAATGCTAATAACGAAACTTAAAAATTTGATTTTCGTAATATTAAATTCGTATTTTTTAATATTAGTTTTTAAGCTGTATTTTCTTAGAATCGACAGGATTTTTTTAACGTAAATTTTATATTTTAAATTATTCGCGAAATAAATAAAAATATCGTTAAAATATGCCGAGCAAAAAACATTTAAATATTTTATAAAAATATTATTAATAAAGCGTTGAAATATAACGGGCTTATTAGTAAAGCCGAACGAAAAGATTTTATATTTGTATATATCGTATCGGATGCGAAAATTAATTAGTTTTTTAAATTTTTCGGATATTCGGATTCGATTAAATACTTATTAAATATTAATTTTCGTAAACACTTTGGCTTTAATAATTCGCGCTAGCATTTCTTTAATCAAAAATAAAAAATAAAGATTTTTTTCGTAAAATCGTTAAGCTTGCGGTAATCGATATATAAGCGTATAAAACCGTTTGATTTTTTAATAAATAAAATCGGGGCGGCGAAAAAAGTATTAAAAGGTTTAATAAAGCTTTTATACAAATTGTCGAAAATATAACTTTTGATTTTTATAAACTGTTTATTTCTAAAACGTTTAAATAGTTTTTTAAAAAGCGTATTTTTCGTAGCAAAATGTATTTTGTAATTTACATCGGAACGGCGGAAAGCGAGCTTATCGCTTTTTTGCTTATAAAAGAGTTTCTCGAACTTCGAGTACTAAATTAAAAAAAGCTTTTTTATAAAAACTACGTTATTATTATATTTAATTTGCAAAGCGTCGGGAACGGAAATACTTTTTATTACCGCGAATTATATAATTTTTTTCGATTCGGCGATTTTCGTACGGCGAAAACGTTTTTTGTTTATATTATATATAAAAGTAAAAAACGTATAATCGCTAAATAATACTAATTTTTTTTTTTTGCGGCTCGCATTTGCTTTTCGTAACGTATTTATAAAACGTTGAATGCAAAAGCGGAAATACAGCTAATATTACAATTGAAAGTAAAAAAGATAACAATTGGCCCGGTTGGAAGAATCGGCTTGGTCGGTTTAAAGCTGCTAATAAAAAACTTTTTTATTTTATGCAAACTGCTTTTAAGATTTTGCATAAACGTAAAAGGTTTATTAGCTTTAAAATTTAAATAAGCTTTTTTAATCGTCGTAAAAATATTAACAGAAATATATAAAACTTTTATTGCGCTGTTTCGTTTGTTTGCATTTTTTTAATATATACGACTAAGCATTTTAGGCTTTTTTCGCTGATTAAAATCGACGAACAATTGTTTATTAAAATATAAAATAATAAATATATCGAATAGCTATTTTATTTGGTTTTTTTTTTAGTTATACGTTTGTTTTAAATCGTAATATTGTAAAAATTTGCGATTAATAAAAACGTCGGTAAAGCCCAGATTTATAATTAAAAAAAAAAATTTATACGACGTCGGTTAATTGTAAAAAAAAAAATTGGCAAAAAAAATAAGCTTTCCCGGCTCGCTATTATAGCCGGTGGATATAATAGGCTTATGCAGCCGAATAAAATTTATTTCGAAACGTTAAAAAAATTAGTATATTAAAAAAGTTTTAATCGCATCGAAAATATTAACTTCGCTATCGATATATGCAAATATTTTAATATATAATTTATTGCGTATTAATTTTATAAAAATTAAAAACTATCGCTTTTTTATTGAAAAGCGCTGGTTAAATTTTAAATTTTTTTACAAATCGAATTTTTTATTATAATAAAAGTTTTTGCTACGGCTTAAAAGTTTTTTAACAAATCGTTTTGCTTTTCGTCGATAGCTATTTCGGCGATTTTGCGATTAAGCTTAGCATCGGAGCAAACGTTTACGAAATAGCCGGGCTTGCCGCAATTGTAATAAGCGCCGGAAAAACGCTTAGCCAAACGGAAAAAACCGAAAATAGCAGAAGTAATAGCTATACGCTTGTAAAAATTTTTATCAGAAAAAGAAAAAGCCGTGCGAGCAAAAAGGGTTAAAAAGGTAAAACGTTATAAAATTTTAAAAATACCGGAAATACGCTTAAAGTTTTAATTAGCAAAAGTTATAGCAGGGAAAAAATAGCTTATACGACGAGCAAAAGCCATTTTTTTAGCTCGGATATTACGTGATTTTTTATTCGCAACGGCTAAAAACTCGTTTAAAATAATATAATTATTATTTATTTTGTATTTTTTTATTCGAAGATCGTATTTAAAAATAAAAATAATTTTTTCGTATATATTTTTAAATCAACGGTTTTTAATAATTTTGCTAATAATTACGTAGCGGATAAATAAAAAACGAAAATTATTAGAAATTTAACCGTTGTTTATATAAAGTTTATTATATTATAATTTAATAAATTAAACGCGATTATAATTAAAAAACCGCTGATTAAAAATGCGAAAAACGTTTCGGGCCGATTGGGCTTAATTATAAAACTCGGAGTTTAAATGCTTTAAAATAATAGTTTTTGCTTTTTTAATAATATATTTAAAATATGCTTTGGCTTGGTTTATATTTTATATAAAGTTTTTTAAGTATTTTTTAATAAATAGTTTTATATTTATTTTTTATACGTTATATTTAATTATTTCTTAATAGTCGCTGAAAACGTAGCGAAAGTATTTGATTTTGAATAATTCGATTCGAAAAATAATTAAATCGAGGACGGAAAGGTAATATTCGGGAATTAATTAAAAGTCCGCCGTAAAAGCGCGCGAAACTCGAAATAAAAAGAAAACGTCGCGAGCGATATTAGCGAAAGCTGAAAAGCGAGCGGCGGCGATAATTTAAGCGATTATTTAAGCGATTTAAAACTGCTGGGCCGCAATAAATTTTTTAACGTTAGCAGATATATTAAATAATCGATTTGGAAGTATTCGTCGGTTTAAAAATATTAAAATGTCAGCGTCGTATAATTCGATTTTAAATTTAATAATAAAACGAAAGGATTTAGCAGATAACTATAATTTAATAAAAAAGTCGTGAAATAAAAATTCGCTGCCAAAGTCGTCGAAAAAGCCTAAAACGAATAAAGATTCGAAAGCGCCAAAAGCAAAAGCAGAAAATAAAAGTGCTGACTCGAAGCCGAATCGTACGGATTGCGTTCGTTTTCGGATGCCGGGTCGATTTATAAAAAAAGCATAAAATATTGTAATATTAAAAAAAAGTGATTCGAATTGCAAAAGCAGATCGAATTAATAAAAAAGAAAAACTTCAGCTTTTTTTGAAAACAAAATTAATAAAAAAAAGTTCTGATTAAAGCATCGATAAATAAACGTCGGTACGGGCGGCCTGAAAAAAATTCGAGTTGCAAAAGTAAATCGAGTTTTTAACCGTAAATATAAAGCTTTTTAGCGAAAGTTGTTTGGTCTTTTTTTATATTATAGTTAGCTTAAAAGTAATCAAAAAAATAATATAGACCAAAAAATACGCATATAAATTAAAAAAAAAAACACCGAGCTAAAATGCTCGGGGTCGCGAATTTTATTTACAATGGGTTGCGATTGTGGGTCACGTGATTTAGCGCGAGGCCTAGTGGCCGAGATGGTCCGGGCCCAAACCTTATTTCAACACCACCGGCAATCATACCACAGGCACCTATACCACTGGCACCTATTGTGACGACTCATTCTTTTGCCCCTCGTGTCACCCCAGCAACTACGTGTAGCTGCAAGCTCCCTGGTCTTCTGGTGGGTCTTTCCATCAACTGTGGAAACTATTTATATATATAAGGCTTTTTTTTCTTAGCAACTTTTGCCTTTTGCAATTATTAATTCTAAATGAATATTTTTATTACAAAACCAAAGGCTCGTTTTATACCATATAAATACGGCGATCAATTGATTGATTTTCCAGCTTTCCGATTAATTAAATCGTTATATTATTAACAACTTTTTTTCTACGTTAGCGACGGCGTAAATTATTTTTCCTTTCGAATTCTTTACGGATTACACCAAAATAATCGACCGGTCGTAAAAAAGCTTATTTCCGCATTTCGCGAAAAATAGCTTTTATTTAACGATTCTTTTTTTAACAAAGCTTTTCAGCTTCTGCTATTACATTTTAACTTTTCTTTTTTTAATCAGCGAAAAAGCAGCTTTTTTTAAAAATTTCTTTTTTTAAAAAACAATTTTTTTTCCGAGGAAAAAAAAATAAAAAAAAGGGCAGAGCGCCAATTATTTTGCCTGCCATCTTTTTCTTACAGCCTAGCGCTGAAAGCGTTCAGTTGAGACTTTTGCAAAATCAATTGAAAAAAGCGCAAAAGCGTAAACGATAATTTCTGGAAACTATACGATTGCGACAAACCTTTTAATTAAAGCGTTTGATAAAATCTATCGAACGTGCTTTTGCTAATCGCGAATTTGCTGCTTTTTTTTTTTTCGCAACGTTTTATTTTAATTAACAAACGCTGCAAATCAATTTCCACGCTTTTCGCGAACTTTTTTTAGATTTCCTTTTGACGGCCAAAACCTTAGCGCGCTTTTTAAACGCTATAATTTTTATTTATCTGCTGATTTTCGACTAGCTCGTATAAAACGCGTTTCGAACTTTAAGTTTAAGCTAAATAATAGTAAAAATTACAAAGCACGCTATTAAAAGATTAAAATTTTCGATAACTTCGAATTTTATTACGATTACTTCGCTGGCGACCGATTTCGTAAAAATTATATATTCGATCAGACCGAAAGCGTAACAAAAGAGTTTTTTATTCCGCGTATTTTAAACCGTTCCGATTTTATATTCTTCGAAGAATTAATAAAAAAGGTCGCCGATTTTCTGGCCGATTTTTCCGACGTTCAAAAAGCCGAAAACGAATTTAAAATGCTTGCAATAAATACGCACGACGATTTTTGGCGGTTTTATTTGCGATTTTTCATTTTCGCAGCGAACGCTTAAATACGAATTAATAAATAGCTTCGAAACGCTTTTCGCGATAAAATACCAAAGCGTTTACGAAAAAAGCTGCATTTGGAATAAGCGCGTACAACGACTTTTAAAAATTGGCTTATCGCCGTCCGTTAAAAAAAATAAAATCAATTAGTTAAACGAATTTTATACGCGAATCGTTTTTTAACCAAATTTATTACTTATTAAAATAATAAATATTTAATCAAAGCGTACTACGAGTCAAATCGTACGTACGAAAATCGTTCAAATACTTTACAAGATTTTCAGCCTTCTGCTGTTTTTTTCTTTTTTTCACGCCAAAACGCTTTTTTTAGCGTTTTTCCTTTTCGATCGGACCAACAATAACGCTCGTTTTTTATTTTATATTAAAAAATTCAAAGAAATTAATTTGCACGACCTTTTACGAGCCGATTCTCGGTTCCACCCAAAGGCCTTTTTAAGCTGGTAAGTATAAACGAGGTCGAGCCGGCCGAAAATTCGCCTTCTGATAATAATAGTAAAAACGAAAACCTTTTTCCAAACGATTTTCAAAACGCATACGAAAAAGTTAAAAGCTTTTTCGCCAATCGAAAAAACGCCCAGGCCTAAGCAAAACCTTTTTTTTAAACGTATTGCGCGATATGCGTTATTTTAACGTTCGAAAGCTTTTTAATAGCGATTTATTAATAATTCTCGTTATATTTATTAAAAATAGTTTTTCGTATAAAATAAAAACGCTCGCCGATTTTAAAACGAACGGTTATGCGTTAATCGATTCGGCGTTAATCAAGTTTTTTTTTTTTTTTTTTTAACTTTTAATTTAATTTTTTTCCGGTTTTTTTTTTATAAAAAAATATAATAAAACTCGTAGCTATTTAATTATATATTTTACGCTTTTTAATCTTATTATTAACAACCGAATACAATCGTTTACTTTTTTTTTAATTATTAATTTCGGAAATTATAATATAATTTTAAAAAAAGCTTAGTTAGCCGAATATTAAATTTTATTAAATTATAATAAACGCAAGCTTTATTGGCCGAAATTTTATCCTTTTACAGTTTTTTACGCTCGTTATATTAAAGTTTTTTATTTGTATTTCCGAAAAATTCAATTTCGCTATTAAAACGACGCTGTAAAACGTAATCAAAACCTTAACTAATTATAACAGGCTTACGACGCTGTGCGAAGCGCGAAAAGATCGAATTTCATTCGCGGTGCTAATTTCGATAGCGACGCTAATAGAATAATACAAGAAATTATACCACCGCTTTCTCAGATTGCCGATTCTTTTTTTTTATTTCTTTTTTTTTTTTTTTTTTTTTTTTTCGTAAAAAAAAAACAGCTTTTTCGTTTTATAAAAAACAATTATATTAAAAACCGAAAAAAAGCTTTCGCCGCGATGGCTTTTCAGCTTAATATAATCGATAGTTTAAACAAGCCATTTTCCGAACCTTTTAAACGATTAGTTCGAAAACGAATTTCTTAATTTACTGTTTATTTAATTTCCATCTGTCAAATTATTGCATACGTTTTTAAGCTGATTTTTAAAAAAAAAGCAATTAAAATGTTTTTAATCTTTTTATACGAAATCGACAAAATACTGAACGATTTTACGTATAATATTTTTTTTAAAATTCAATTTCATAGTTTTTTCGAACGTTTCAAAACTAATAAAATATCGATTTCGACTTTCAGCCAGCTTAACAGAGCTAACTTCGAATAAATCTTTTTTCGAATCTTTTCTTCCGGAATACAAAAACCTCGAACATATATTTTCTAAAGCCGTCAGCAACGAGCTAGCCTTTTACCGGCTTTACGATTACAAAATCGAGCTTATTATAAATAAAAAAAAGCTAAAATACATTTTTTTATATAAAATATCGATTTCAAAGCTCGAAATTATTAAAATTTATTTATAAAATAACTTTAACAAAAACTTTATCGAATCTTTTACCGTTTTTTTCGCTGTTTTAATGCTTTTCGCCAAAAAACCCGACGGTTTACTACGTTTTTGTATCGATTATCGAACTTTTAATAATATTATTCGTAAAAATCGCTATTTTTTTTTTATCGATAAAATTTTTATTCGTTTTTCGAAAGCACGAATTTTTACGAAACTCGATATTCGTTAAGCTTTTTATAAAATTCGAATAGATTCCGCTAATAAAAAACTAACGACGTTTCGTACGCGTTACGGCGCTTATAAATGCAAAATGCTATTTTTTGGTTTTATTAATAAATCCGCAATTTATTAACGCTATATAAACGACGTTTTTTTCGATTATTTAAACGATTTTTGCATTGCATACCTAAATAATATTTTTATTTATTCGTCCGACTTTTTAAAATACGTTATATACGTTCGTAAAATATTTCAAAAGCTCGCTAACGCTGGATTACAAGCCGATATTCGAAAGTCTAAATTCAACGTTACTCGGACCCGTTACCTAAGCTTTATTATTTTTATTAAAAGCTTAAAAATAAATCCAGAAAAAGTCTTCGTAATCGCCTATTAAAAACCTTTTACTATTATAAAAAATATACAAAGCTTTTTTAGTTTTTATAACTTTTACCGACGTTTTATTCGAAACTACGGTATAATTGCAAAACTTTTGATTTATTTAACCAAAGCTAACGTTTTTTACAATTTCACTTTTAAATATCAAAAGAATTTCGACTTTTTTATATTAGTTTTTATTATAGCATCAGTTTTATAATATTACAAGCAAAACTTTTCTTGCATATTAAAAACTAACGCTTCCGACGGCGTAATAGCTTTTATGCTTTCGCAATTCCATAATAACGATTGGCTTTTAATCGCTTATTTTAGCAAAATCATAGCTTTCGCAAAGCTAAACTACGTCGTATACGATAAAAAAATGTTCGTAATTATAAAATTTCTAGGCAACTTTCGTATTAAATTAATTAATTTAATTTATTAAATTAAAATAATTATTAATTATAAAGCTTTGGAATATTTTATAATTCTTAAACTTTTAAACGTTCGATAAATACGCTAAGCCGAGCTCCTCGCCGATTACAATTTTTTTATTACGTACAAACCAAATAAACACAACCTTCTGACTAACGTATTAATACGTCGTACGAGCGAACTCGACCGCCAAAACTCTTTTAAACGCATCCAGCGCTTACAAACATTTTTTCGAGCAAACTAAATTAATTACCGACTTTTAACTGAAAAACTTCGATTTTCTACGGTTTTCGAAACAGCTGTTTTTATGGTTAAAATAGCTAATTTTTTTTTCGCACTTCGTATTATTAATCAGCTTTCTACGCTAATCGCACAGCTAGCAGCCTGATAGCCCTCCGAAAAAAAGCTGTACGAAACGTTACAAAAAAAAACGACGATAATAATACTCCGTTTTCGTATATATTTAAACGCGATCTGCTATTATATTACGGTCGCTTAATAATATCAGACGTCGATTATTTTCGTTTGGCCTTTATACGAAAAATGCACGACCAGATTTTCACCGTTTATTCTAGCGCTCGCAAAACTACGCAATTGCTTTCGAACTAATATTATTAGCGAAGTATGACAGCTTTTGTAAAACAATACTATCGCAATTGCTACGTTTATTAAAGAAATTCTATTCCGAAAAATAAGCGCCCCGGCTTTTTTCAGCCTTTTTCTGTTTTTAACCATTTTTAAAAGCACGTTATAATAAATTTTTACAGTTTTAACAAAAACAAATACGATTACGATAACGTATTCGTAATAATAAATCGCTTTTCTAAGCAAGTTATTTCGATTTTTTGCTATAAAAATATCGACGCTTAAAGCTTCGCTAAATTGTATATATTTCATATATACAGGTATTTTGGCTTTTCAAAAAGTATTATTAGCGATCGTAGCTTCTAGTATTAGTTTATTTTCTAGTCTGAATTAAACAAAATACTCGGTACGCAATTAAAGCTTTCGATAGCCGTTTATTCTGAAACCGACGGTTAAACCGAAATTTATAATTAATATTTGCAAAAACGCTTTCGACTTTTCGTAAACTTTTATTAAAACGATTAAAACGAATTTCTTCTAATAATAAATTTCGCTTAAATAATCCTTTTTTACGAAAATCTAAATGGCCTTTTATTTTTTGAAATTGTATACGATTACATTTTTTATATCAATTAAAACTAAAAGCTCGATACTTTCCTTTTTTTCAATCTTTTATATAAATTAAACGCAAACGAAGCTCGTGCGTACGCTCGCCGTTATTACGACGCCTGAAACTTCGCCAAATCGCATTTTTAATAAGCCTACGATAAAATAAAAAAAAATACGAATAAATCTCGCCGCGCGATCGATTTTAACGTTAGCGATTACGTATGATTCGATATGCGTTTATTTCCGACCTTCCGGCTTTTTCGTAAGCTCGACAATTTTACAAACGGCCTTTTTAAAATTGTAGCCAAAATTTTCGACAACGCTTTTAAGCTAGACTTTTCTAATATTATAAACGTACATCTAGTTTTTCACGCTAATCGATTGCGTAAAACAGCTGACGACGCGCTTTTAAATCAAATTAATTCAGTTTTCGAATTTATTAATATAATTGGTAAGCTTAAATACGAAATCGAAAAATTAATCGCTTATCGAATGCAGCGAAAGACTTTTTAATACAAAGCTTTTTAAATAGGCTTAAATAAAAATCTTACGTAATACTCCGCGTCTGATTTTATATACGCTTTTTTAAAAATGCGCGACTTTCATTTGGCGTATAAAAAGCTTTCCGGTCCTTTTGCAAAACTTATTAACTGGCTGAAAGCGTATTTCGAAGGTTTGGATTCGTACGATTATTTGAATAACGACGTATTAATGGATAAAAGCTCGAGGGCGCGCTTTTTTCGGACGGAAGGGTAGTATAACGATTTACTCTTTTGCCCCTCGTATTACTCCAGCAACTACGTATAGCTGCAAGCTCTCTGGTCTTCTGATAGGTCTTCCTATCAACTATGAAAATTATTCATATATATAAAGCTTTCTTTCTTTAGTGTGGGTATATGGTGGTGGCTGATCATGCGCACAATCACATGATCAGCCCACGTGACCACGGTAGGCTGCAAGCGTGCAGCCCTACCTACATATACCCGTGCGATAGCTAGTTTATTTCTTAGATCTTTTTCGCAATACAACCCCAGTTATTGCAATATCTCAACCCTGTGTATACATAACACAACCCCTTTTTATACGATATTAACACTGATTAATAGTTGATTTTACTGTTAATTATAAAGCAGCTAGGTTTTTACTAAAGAAAAGGTAGCAAAACGGTGCAAAAGGCGACCCCTTCCTGCATTTGGAGCTACGCTAAGATCGACGACTTTTTCGGAATAGCTAAGATCAGGTACTAGAAGGTGACCCTTTGACTGTACGCGTTTTACACGCTCGCGCCTAGCTTGCGCAACCAAAACCAAAAACCAAAATTAACAAAGACCCACTTATTTGCGCCAAGCCCGAGCCTGCAGCCTGCGCACCGAAAACAGCAACAACCCAATTCAACCCAACCAACCCAATTCGACCTTGCAACCTTACAATCTACCTTGCAACCCTCTGATTGCAAGCAAAAGCAGCCAAGATGTCGAGAATATCTTTCTATCCCATTCGAAACCCCTTATTCGACTTAGATTTCGAGATCGATACCGACCTTTGGCTAAAGCAATTCAAACCAAAAACAATTGCCTACCAAACCGCTTTTGTTGTAAATAAATAAATCTACTTTTTTCTAGACCGATACAAAACAAAACACAAATACGTTTAAGAAAAAGGCTTATAAAAGCTTTTTTAAAAAGATTTTACTAATTAAAACGCCGATTTATTCAATATTGCATACGCTTTTTTAAAGCGCAACTTTTACAACCATTTGTTTATTTATAAAATTAATATAGTCTTATTTATTAAAAACCGAAATAATAGTTATGCAAATCGTTTGGCAGCGGTATTCCAGAAGATTAAACCTACCCTTTTTACTTCTGCAAACAAAAAGCGATAACAAATGAAAATTAAGAGATTTAGCTACGAAATAGCTTCCAAAAGTAAAAAAAACCTACCTTTGCCCTTTTTATCCAAATCAGTTGTCGGGAGCGAAAATTATTATAATAATAAAAATATTTATATCGAAAATAATAAAAATGGATTTCAAAAGGCAAAAGACAGCCTAGCCAACGTTTATACGTTACGAACAACCAAAATACTTATCAAAAGTAGCGATAATAGCGTACGTAATATATTTTTCATACGAAACAAAACGTTATACAATTTCAAAAACAAAACGAAAATTCCCAAAATTAAAAATAACGATCCTAACCTTTCCGATAAACTTTTAGACGACGACGAAAAAGCAGAAGTCAGACCTTACAAAAAAAACGATTTCGTACAGCTAGTTCTAAACCTCAGCAAAATATATTATAAAAATAAAATAAAATACGGAAATGAAATATGGGATATATTCTACGTAAAGCTGAAAAAGTTTTACAATCTGTGCGATTTATGCAATTTCTCCGAAAGCCTATACGCAAAAGCCTTTTCGCATATATTTAAAAAAGCAGCTGACGCTTACTACTGCAATATTATAATTCGTAAAAACTATTAGTTTAGCGTAATAATTAGTTTTATAAAAGCTTATTTCGAAACGATTAAAAACCGCAAGCTTTATCTGACAGCATGGCGTACAATTATATACAAAGGAATACAGGCTGAAAACCTTGGCAAATCGCGCTTAGAATGCTTAGAAATTATATTCGAAAAATTAGCGCTGTGTTAACAAGCTTTTATTAAAAAGTACGAAACCGTCAATTATTTGCGAAATTAAGTTATCAGCGCTTGCAATAGCGTACAGAAATGCAAATACGCTTTAATAAACCCTGCAAATACGTATAAAAGCGTCGCATCCCAGTTACGCAATGCAATTGAGATTATTAAACGAAAAGTTCAATTGCGAAAGTTGACTTCTATCACCCCCCAGCTTTTTTAAACTTCTGTCACCCCAAATTAAAATAAAAACTACTACACAAACCGAACCTACAAAAACAAAGGTCGCGAAAAACGCTTCGGCAAAAGCTATCAAGGCAGAAGCTCATTTAGAAGAAAAGGATTCCGAGGCCGAAAAGGCTATTCAGGCAGTTCTAGCAATTCTTCCCAACTTAAAAAGTGTTAGATATGTAAAAAAATGGACTGCTGGTCAACAAAACACTTCCCAAAAAAACGTAAAAAAGCATACGACGAATACAGCGCCAATAAAGCTTATTTTATTAAAACCTTCTCGATTGTATAATAATACATAAGCTTCTTTGCGCAATACGAAAGCGTTAAAAGCTTGGAAAACGCCCTTTTCTCTCCTTTTGATTAATACAACATATGGAGCGCCGAAAACGGCTATTACGATAGGAATAAATATTAAAACGATAATTTTTTTATTTAAACTTTTTATACAAAAGCTGGCAAGATAATAAAAGTCGAAGTTTTGACTATTTTACAAAAGCGATCTATCTACCACGCCTTTACAAAGCTTGACCTTATAAACCTTTTTATTCAGGAGAACGATAAACTTTTATTAAAAACGTATATTTCAGGTTCGAAATACTTTTTATACAAATTCCAAGGATTTCTCTCAGATTCGGATGCAGCTGGCAAGTTTTCAAATAATATATTTCAGTTTAAAACCCTTAAGAAATTGCTATTTTAATTTGCTTTTAATCTTTTTTCGAAAAAAAATACGATTAGCTTTAAAATAACTTTTGCAAATATTTAAGGAATAGTTTTTATTGCAACACTTATTAGCAAAATCAAGTTTTATATCGTTGATATTAATATCTTTTTTTTAATTTGTTTAAAAAATATAAATGCTTTTTATATTTATTTCGATAATCTGTATAATATACTTATATAAAAGAATAGCTTTGGCGTATTAATAGTTCGGAAATAGAAATATTTATTTATGCTGCTTAATACCTAAGAAATTTTTTTTTGCTATTTTACAGAACTCGAACTACGCCAGATTTATCAACGATAAAAACACTTTTTTGTACAGCGTTTTGCAGCTATCCTGAAACGTATAAAGCAAGAGTTCGAAACTGCTATTTTGAAAAAGATTGCAAAATACTGTTTTTAATATTAATTATACGAACAAGCCTTTCGCCGATTTAAGATTTCACTGAAAAACGATTATAAATTCAATTATTCGATAATTATAAATATTATATATATTAACGGCGATCCAGTTTTTTATATCGTAAATTTAGCCACCATTTACAGCTCTGATGGTTTTTTAAAAAATATAATTGCAAAATACGTATAAGATACATTTCGGCTGTATTAAATCGATTTTTATTTAAGTTCACCCGACGTAATTATTATCGATTCAGAAACCAATTTAATTTTTCAAAAGTTTCGTTAACAAATACGTTCCATAAGATATAATATTAAAATCGTTCTAATCGAAGCTTATAATAATATTAGCAAAATGGAACGTTACTACGGCCCTTTTAAACGAATTTACAGTATTTTGAAAAAACAATTAAAAGATAAAAGCTTCGATAAGCATATGATTCTGAAAATAGCTTTTAAGGCTATAAACGATACTGCGAATTCAGATGGTATTATATCCATTTTGCTAATATACGGCGCATACCCTCGTTTATCAAAAACAAACGCTTTTTTCTGCTTTTGTAACGAAAAAACGCGATGTATTACGCCTTGCAACCTAAGAAATTCGGCGAATTTAAGCCGAACGCAAAATTTCGGAAGCCTTACGCATTAAAAACGGCCCGAATATCTTAGAAACATTTAATTTCTTTTTGCAATTAGACGTACGCGTATATAAAAAGAAAGGAGGTTGGTCAGGCCTTTACAAGTTTATTTCAAAAGATAGCAATATCTGCAAAGTTTAAATTAACGATAAAACTTCAGACTTCCGAATTACGTTAATCAAGCTTTATTACGAATTGAACGGTAAAAACTGCGATAAACCAGTTGTTAAGAAGTATTTTTCAAAAGTCACATTACCAGCTGCGACTATTGCATCACCAGCTGCAATTGTACAGCCTGTTGCAGAACTGATTGTACCATCAATTCAATCTCCAGAGACTATATAAGTTCGCCAAGGCACCAAAATACGCGTTTCTTCCCGAAAAATTAAAAAGTAACAGCAATAGCAGTTATTTATAACTGACGAGTTTTACGAGCTTAAAAAAAGAAATATAAGAAAAAATAATATTAATATATTGTTTTTTGCAAAAACTATTAAAACCAACTTTTTCGACGATTGTATTGCAAGCTACCTTATACATAAAGAAAAAGCAAACGCTGAATGCTTAGTTAAGCTACGTTAAAAAAGTGTTATTATAACCTCCGGCGAGCCTTTCGAAACTTCTAAAAAAATGAAAGTAAAAGGTTTGATCGAGAAAAGCGTTTTTAAGATTGTATAATACAATCCTACTTTTCACCACGGCCGAATCTTTAATTTACGAATTATAAATAAAATTAAAAGTAAAAATACAGCTATATTATTCGAGAAATTTAAACTGGTAATTTAGTTTATAACGACGATAAAAAGTACGATATTTTTATTTAATCACTTATTATTCAGCGAAATAGCCAAAAATTAATTATAGCTTTCGCTCTAATCTTCGAATATATTTGCAACGTTATATTGCATTTAAAAAATATTATTTAAGCTTATGTAAGCGCTAATCGGTTTTTAAAAAGACAGATTTTAGCGCATCTTTTTAAAAAGCTACGATCCAGTTACCCAGAAGGCTCGATTCTGCTGATTCATAAGCTTTTATACGGTATAACAAAAGCAGGCACGCATTGGTGGGATACGTATTACAAGCATTATAAAAACAAGCTTTATATGACTACGTTAATATACGACCTTTGTTTGCTTATTTTTATTATTTTTGTTTTCGCAATTGTAAGAATGCAAACAAACGACACGTTGCAACTAGCAGACGACGTTTTTTCGGCTTTAAAAAAGGCCGAATTGTAAGCAGCAAATTTTAATACAAAGCCTAAAAATACACTAAGTGAAAGCAACGTTTTGATTTTCAACGGAGGAGCCTTATATAAATCAAAGTTAAATAACTTTATTTTTTTTAGACAGAAAAACTAAGCAAAAAAACTCGAGCTAATCAAGGACGATAGGAGCAATTATTTCGCCCAGCGCGCTCGAAAAGCTTATATTACTAGTTTGTGTTAATCCGAGGCTATTTTCGACCTTTTAATAGCTGCACAAATATAAATGGAAAATCTTATTTAATCAGATATCGATACAATTAACAAGCGAATCCGATGAATAATAAATAATCAAAATCGAGGACTTTTATTTATATAGATCGACCTTTTTATTGCAAAGCTATTTGTATTTGTTAACGGCTTATTTGCTAATAATAAAAACTGCAATTCGCAAATTAGCTACGAAATCTTTTTAATTAATAAAATGCAATTTAACAATTTATTTAAAATAAAAGAAAACCTTATTGCAGCAAGCTCAATCAAATGCCAGAGAGTTATACGAAGCGTATTAATTTCAGAAATATACGAAATGGTTTTTGGAATAAATATCGCTATCTGCATCGCCATAATTCTACGTATAATTACTTAAAAGCTTAATCTTTCCGATATTTTAATAATAGTTTGCATTAATTTATACTTTTTATATAAATATTTGATTAAATTAAAAATAACAAAAAAGAAACGCTTTATAATCGATATTATGGCTTTCCGCCAGAGTTATAAAAAAAGAGAATTATCAAAGGTTAAATGGATTAACGGAAAAAACAATCCGGCGGATGCTATAACGAAAGCAAATCTTAATAAGGCTTTTACCACTTTTATTGACAAAAACGAAATTAACGTAAGAATAAAAGGTTGGGTAGAAAGACAGTAGAAAAAGGAGACGATTATATGTACAATTAGAAAAAGACTAGCTAGCTATGATTAATCTTTATAAAAGAGTTGCCAGTGTGGGTATATAGTGATGGGCTGATTATGCGCACAATTATATAATCAGCCCACGTGACCACGGTAAGCTGCAAGCGTGCAGCCCTACCTACATATACCCGTGCGATAGCTAATTTATTTTTTAGATCTTTTTCGCAATACAACCCCAGTTATTGTAATATCTCAACCCTGTGTATATACAACACAACCCCCCCCTTATGTGATACCAACATTTAGTAACTTCTGTCTTTTGCAATTGTTAATTTTAAATAAATATCTTTGTTACAGAACCAAAGGCTCGTTTCATACCATATGAACACGGCGACCAGTTGACTGATTTCCCAGCCCTCCGACTGATCAGATCGTCACACCTATACCACTGGCAGGATCGTAACAACAAGCAGTTCGGAAACAGCAAATACTTTTAAACGATAAGTTGCGTTTTTAAATTTTTAAAAAAATAGCTACTAAAAGAAAAATTACGCTAGCGCTTATGAAAATAACTTTCGATAAACGCGACGACGGCAGCATTTTTTCCGAAAAAAACGGCGAAAACGAAAAAATTAAAATATTTACGGAAAAAATCGCAAATCCGATTTTCGTAATCGCATACGATATGCAGGATTATATAATTATAAACGATTTGTTGCAAATTAATAAAAACTTTTTTTTTCGAAGCGCAACGAATGCAAATTCGCAATTAAAATTTTAATTATTAACTGCGATAAAACAAATTGTTTTTTCAAAGCAAATTAATAATGCTTTTGAAACTTTTCGAATTGCGAATTTTTTTGATTCGACATATCTACGAACAATTTTACGTAGTATACGCTAAAATAAAAAAAATAAAACTTATAATCGGTCGCAAATACTATTAAAAAGCTATAAAAGCAGACATATAACAATACGTTTCGAATTATCGTTGCATACGAATAAAAGCTAGACGCGATAAAACCCCGGGCTTTCTGAAGCTTTTGCTTATATGCAGCAGGCTTTATTAATATTTAACGATAAATTTCACGAAGTTTTTATTAAACGAAAATAATTACGATTTCGCTTTCGTAATAATAAATCGCTTATTTAGAAAGCTTTTGTCAGTTTTTTATTATAAAACTATTATAACGAAAAAACTGGCAGTTTTCTTTTTAATCTATTAGATACGCTATTTCGGCATGCCGGATTTAATTAATTCGAACCGAAAAGCTTAGTTTGTTTCGGTTTTTTAATAAAAACTTTGCCGTATATTAAAAATCAAAATTAAATTAATTATTACGTACAGTTTTAATATCGATAAGCAAACCGAAATAATAAACTAATATATTAAAAGACGCTTCCGCCCTTTTTGCTTTTATTATCAAAATAATTAAAAACGCTTTTTACTTTTAATAAACATTATACAGCTGATTTTGCAGCACGAGTTTTTCGGCAACGTTTTTTTTTTAAGTTTTAAATAAATACAAAGCTCGCATATTTTAAAATACAAATAACTTTCGCTTTTTTCGCTCGGCCATCGAAAAGCTTAACCGCGACGAAGTTTTGTATTTGGCTTTCCGAATTAAAAAGATTATAAAATACGTTTAATTATTTATTGCGCAGTAATAAGCCAAAATAAAACGCTTCGCTAATTTGCACAAACGACCGATAAATTAAAATATAAGCGACGAGATATTAATAAATATTAAAAATTAAAAGCTCGACCGATCTTTTCGAAAGCTTTTAAACAAATAATACGGCTTAATCAAAATCGTCAACAAAATAAAAAAAAGTTGAAGGCTTGACTTTTCCGCGAATTAATTAATTTAATTAATTTTTTATTTATATTCGCTTGGAAAACATGTTAATAACTTTTTACCCAACGACGCTCCGAACCAGCTTTTATTCAGCTATTTCTTAAACAAACGAAATAAAAAATCGAAAAAATAATAAGTTCGAAATTGCACAAAAAATTATTATAACATCAGATTAATTAAAAAAACGCTGATAAAAATCTCGAATAATGTTTTTGTTTTAACGTTATAACGGCTTTTTATATCTTTTAAACATTTTATCGATCGCATCCTACCGCCAAAAGCCTTTTACGAGCGCTTTCCGCTTAGTGTAAAACGGTGATACTTTGTATTAATAGGATTTGGTAGTTTTAGCTATAATCAAGGCATAAACCCCTCCGAGACCCCCTGCCACTGACTACTTTTAACAAGTATAAGAGCAAAGCACCCCGTTAAATAGTACCATAAGCACGCAATCCAATTCATACCTTTATTTATTTTTCTTTTTTTTTTCAGTCTTTTTTAGGGATTTCCTAAACTATTTTACTTACCGATATATGACCGTATTAGTTTGGTTTTTTTATTTATTTTTATATTTAATAATTTACGCAAAGATTTAAACTTCGGTGTTTCGTTTTCATATATTCGCCGATGCATTTTTTAAATTTATAATCAAAATCGATTTCGATATTTCGCTACTACGGCTTAAAAAATCTTTCATATGATATTATTCGCAGCTGTATTATATAAAAGACTTTTAATAGCTTTTTTTATTTTGCGCATAGTTATTAAATTACAAAAGTGCAATATATTTTAAAAACGTTTGAAATTACGGTTAGGCAATTTTAAATCGTGCGAAATTCAAAACTCGAAAATCGTTCTTTTATTTAAAAATAACAAATCGAATATTAGTTCGTACGCTTCGACCGCTGCGCTCGGCCTTTTTGAATTAGATTTCTTTTAGTTCAACGCCTGGCGAGAATTTAACTTTCTGATTTTACGCTTTGTAATTGTAGCAATTACAATTTGCGATTTTTTATTAAAAATAATAAAGAAATGGCTGTACGTGCATTAGTTTGAGCCACGAAATATCGAAACCGTAAATAATATAGCAATATTATATTAATTTAATTAATCTACCAAAAAACAAGTTTCTTAATATATTATTCAAATGTCTGAACGCAATTTTATTTTATTTAACTTTTTTAGAAAACGCAAAAACTTTTTTAATAATTCCTTTATTAAAAACGATTCTTTTTATACTAAAAACCTTTAATTTGCAATTTCAGAAAACATTTATTTATTTAATTCGAATCCTACCAATACTTTCGCTAATATTATAAACAACGACGATTTTCGTTTTTTTATGCGAAGCCGCATGCCTTTTCCTGACTCCTTTAATACACTTTTATTTAATAGCGCCAACGTTATCGATTTTATCGAAAAAAATAAAAAAATCTATAAGGATTTCGAAGTTTTTGAATTTAAAATGTTCGATAAACTTTTTCGCTATTATAATCCAACTATTAAAAATATTATTAAGTCGATAAATAAATAAAAGGCTATTAAAGCCCGAAATTGACGCAAATTAATTAAAAGTTTAAAATCAGAATTCCGAAACCACGATCGCCAGCAAATTCGCGATATTATCGCTTTTTTTTTGATTATTTGTTATAACAACTCGCTAAGCTAAAAAACTCAAAGCTTATTATCGTATTTATACGAGAGTTTTTAACGTTTTCGTTAACAAAAAGATTTTAAACGAAATTAAACAGAAAAAATTGTTTTTACTTAGCTTTTCAACTAGTATTCGCAACAAAACCATTAAGCATTTTAAAATTAATAAACAAAATCTTGAAACTTTCGATTAGTATTCCAAATTTATAAAATTCGTTTTTAAACAAAATCAAAACGAACGTATTATTAAAACCATAAACCAAAAGAAATTTTTTATTTATTTACAAAAAAAAAGTAGAAGTTTTAACATAAAAACATGCCTAATTACTAAAAGTTACAAAAATCGCTAAGAAACAATCAATTATTATATGATTTAATCGTTTTGCAAAACTTATTAGTTTAAAAATATTTAATAAAAATATTAAAACTTTCGTATTAAAAATTACCGATATTAAAATTTAAAAATCATATAACAAAATCGAAAGCTTTATATAATAGCAAAAAAAACTCTTTTACGTTAATTCGGATAATAAAAACGATCAAAATGATTTTTATAACAATTACTTTTTTTAAAATACGCGAAGCGATTAAATTCGCCAAGCTATTATAAAAATAATAGCTGCTTAATAGCAACTTTTTCGTATTAACGATTAAAATCAGCGAAATACTAATTATAATAACGATTATTAAAAAAAAAAAGAAAATCAACGCGGAAATCAAAATCGCGGCTATTAAAATAGTAAAAGTAATTATTAAAACAAACTTTGTAGCTTTAAATGTAAATTTTGTGATAATAAAGAAATTTATTGCGAAAAACCTTATATTCGCTCAGAATGCAAAGCATTTAATTTTTGTGTAAATAATAATATTTGTTATATTAATAAATACGGAACGATCTGCCTCGGACCGGTAAAAGCAAAAATAAGTTTTTTTAATAAAGCTGAAAATCAAAGCTGGTTAAATATTATTCGTTTAAAAATAAAAAGTACGAAATAAAACGATTGTTTAGAAAACAAAAAAAATGCAAAAACGATGTTTATTAGTAAAAAAAAACATTTCTAAAAGCGTGCTAATCAAAAAGAAAACTTTTATTTTAAATATAAGTAAAGTTCAAATGTATAAATAAAAAATAAATATATATATTACTAATGCAATTATCGCATTTGCAAATATTATAATTGTATAATTAAGCCAACGAATCACAAAAAAGCAAAATGCTTCTGTTTTATTCGCTAAACCGATTAATGTAAAAAAAAACGTCAGGATCGAAAAAAAAAAAGATTTTGAAATTCGAAAAAAAACCGATAAAACTATTAAAAAAACGCTTATAATAAAAGAAATTAACGACGATAAAAAAAATATCGACACCGATACTTCGATTTAAATTATTTAGAAAATACCAATTTTTAAACGCTTATTATTAATGCGAAGCGAAAAATAAATCGACAAATATATTAGATCCGAAGCTGTCGACGAAGTTATTAAAAAAATTATAAAACATAAGATTAAATTAAAATTTAGCGATTTATTTAATATAAAAAAAAGATTCGACAAAGTTATTAATAAACAAATTCTTATATTAAAAAAAAACGAAAAATTTAAAATTATTCGAAAAAAAAAATCGATTTTAAATTAAAAAAAAAGTCAAAAAGAAATTTATAATACCGCGGTTAATTTAGCCGATAAAAAAAATCTTCGAAAGAAATCAGCTTTTTAGCTTTTATTATAAAAACTTAAAAATCAAAACGACGAAACTACTTTTACACGGCTTTAAAAGCATTAAAAATAAAAACAATACTTAAGAAAAATACGACCGCTTTTGTATTATTCGATAATAAAACCGAAATTAATTGCATAAACCAAAAAACAGCCGAAATTAATAAAATTCCGATTATTATCGATAAACAAATAATTTATATAACCGTTAATAAAAACATTATTAAATTTAATAAAATTATACGAAACGTTAAAATCGACGTTAAAAATATTATTATTTATAAAAACTTATTAATAATAAAAAAATGCTTTTATCCGATTATTTTTAAAATATCTTAAGTCCTGGAAATTCTCGTCAGCTTTAAATACACCGAAAACGGCCAGATAAAAGCTTTTTTTTAAAATTGAAACCGATCTTTTTAAAATTAAATTACCGTCGCCGGCGACAAAATCTTTTTAATCGACGTTTTATCGAAAAACGAATAGCCGGCTTTAGCTTTAAAATAAACGCTAAGCTATAATAAAACCTGAAAAATACTCGGCTAAAAATATTTACGTCGCTAATCGAAATAGCATCGCGAATAAAATTGGCTAATATTAATATTTTTAATTATTAATTCGAAAATAAAAATTTCGAAGATTTCGTTTTCGTATTAAATAAACCCGATTTATGTATTTTACCTTTTTGTATTAATATTAACACTTTTTACAAGAGCAAAGCTGATAAAATACGATTCGTAAATCTTAGTAAATCCGTTGAAAATATTTTCGAAAAAAAAAACGATTAATTCGAAAAAAAAAAACGAAGCAATAAAACTATTTTAATTAATTATTAGCGAACTCGAAAAACTTATTACTAGCCGATTTTCCAGCTTATTATTTGGCAGCCGATTTACAAAAAAACGATTTAATAATTTAGCAATCGAAATCTAATTTTTGCCAAAAAAAAAAAGTTTTATACAAAGTTTTACGCAACCGAAAAAAAGCTATAGCTTTCGATTTCACCGAAATAAGCCAATTCAGCTTTAACGTTATTTTTTATATCGATATTAAAACCGTATTTTACGAAGCCTGGCAAAAAAAAACCTTTTTAATTTTTAAAGCTTTCCAAAATAAAATAATCGAAATATTAAAAAAACGAATTAAGCAAAAGATTTTCGAATTTTACCACGATTTATACAAAAACAAATAATTTATCGTTGCGAAAAAAAAAAGCATTTACAAATTTATTATTGCAATCGTCGAAATAAACAAAATAACGATACGAAATGCTAACGTATTATCCAACGTCGATTAATTTTTAAACGAATTCGCAAAATTAACGATCGCTTTTTTTTTCGATTTGTTTTTAAGCTACGATTATTTAATATTTAAACTACGATTTCGAAATATAACAGCAATTCAAATTTCAATCGGTTTGCTACGTATAACGAAAGTACTTATAAGAATTATTAATTCAATCGTTTAATTCGTAAAAATCGTATACAAAAATTTTATAATTTGTATTTTTGATATTGCCTTTTTTTACGTTAACGACGTCGAAATAAAAAGCTTCAAATTATATTATAATAATAAAAAAATTCTTTCAAGAATTCGACGTTATATAATAAAATATATTTAAAACATCGATAAGATTATAGTTTGTTTCGAAAAAGCCAAAGGTATTATTGGCCCTCGATTAAAATTCTACATATCCGAAATAAATATCGTTGATTATATAATTAACAGCGCTGATCGTTACTTTTAATAAAAGAAAATCGAAAAAATATGCAAATAAAAAAAGTGTAAGAATATCACCGAAACCAAAGCTTTTATTAGCGTTGTGATTTATTACCGCAATTGAATTAAATTTTTTTTTTAAAAAGCTGCATTATTTACGCTACGAAAAAAAAAAATCGATTTCGTTTAAGAAAAAAAATAAAGCAAAATTATAAAAATTCTTAAAAACGACTTTTTATCGGCCCTATCGCTTATGCGAATCGATTACAGTCTAAATGCGAAAAAAATTATTTTAATTATCAACGCTAATATTTTCGGTTAAAAAGCTGTATTATAACAAATCGACGAAAATAAAAAGCGGCATTTTTTACGATTCGAAAGCGGCTTATGATTTTTCGCAAAAACACGCTACGATACTATCAAACGAAAATATCGAAGCGCTTTTAAAAAAAAAAAAAAAAATTAAAAAGCGAATACTTTAAGTTTTACAAAGCCGAAATTATTCGCGTTGCTATTTCGGCTGGCACCGCGAATAAAAAACATTGATTTTCGGGCCGAAAAAGCATTCGCGTTATTATTTCGGTTAATACCGCGAATAAATTTAATCGAAAACGATCGGAATAAACCGATTAACGACGAAATTAAACTTTTAATCGACAATTACAAAAACGAAAACTTTTATTCAATTGCATATTATTTAATTATTTTATTCAAACTATTTAGCGTATTAAACTATTAGTTTAAAATATTTAAAAACCAAACTTTCGATTATATTTTAGCCGATAAAAAATTATATAAAATAAAAAACAATATATATTAAAAACGTTTAATAATAAATAATAAAGCCGATAAGTTTCAAATTATAAAAAAAGCTTACGAAAAAGTGTTTTATAAAAAAGCTGAAGCTATTTATTACCGAATTAAAAACGATTTTTAATAAAAAAATGCTTCGAAAATTGCAAAGCTTTCGTTAAAAGCTGTATTTTTTATTAAAAACGAAAGCTTGGCCGAAAAAAAAACTTATTATATCCGACGTAATTTTTTAAAATTTGAAAAAAAAATTAACTTCGACGTTATACGCGTACCGATTACCGACCCCGAATATATATATTTCGTATTCGCTATCGACGATTTATTTAAATAATTTAAAAAGCGATTATTCCGAAACGCTATTTCCGAAGCTATAACGACTTTTTTTTAAAAAAACGTTATATATCGATACAGTTTGTTTAGCAAATTAAACGTCGATAATAAATCCGAAAACAAAAGCGTTATCGAAATTTTTATAAAAAAATACAGCATTTAACGTATTTAAATTTTAGCTTATAATTCGAAAAACAACGGATCCGTTAAACGAAATTATAAAAACATTTTCGACGGCTTTTTAAAAGCTATTCGAAAAAATTATAAGCGTTAATCGCGGAAATTCTCGGAAATACTTTTTATTATACGCATATGCATACACGCTTTTATTAAAATATTTTTATTTTTTATTTAATACGGCAAAAACGCTCGATTGCTTTTAAAAACAAAATGGCTTGAATAAAAGCTTTATAACGTAATTAAAATAAAAACGAAAGCAAACTTATTAGCAATAAAATTTAAACAGCTAAATTACCGCGATATAAATATTAAAAAAAAATTTAAAATTTTTTTTTTAAAAAAGCAATTAAAAAAATCTGGAATAAAACCAAGATTTAAAAAAAACGCTAATTAAAAAAAGAAATCTGATTCTAGTTTACGACGTTCAGCGCGCTATTAATAAATCGGCCGATACTAAGCTTGATTATAAATAGCTCAGATCTTACGAAATATACAAGGCCGAATTAAATAAAAGCTATTATAAGTTTACGGAATTCGATGAAACAAAACTGAAAAAAACGTTCGTCGTTAATCGGTTGAAACGATTTTACAAAAGAAATTAACAAATTTACTTTTTAAACTTTAATTTAAATACTAATTCCGATTTCAGCGATTTCGACGACGATTCCGACCAAAACGATTATATTTCTAAAAAAGAATTTTTTTTTAAAAAGGTTTAGAAACGACCGGACGATAACTTCGCTGCGGAAAACACGGTATAAATCGTAATTTTATTTATAACCGAAAAAAAGAAAAATGTATATAAGATTGTTTATTAATTGTTTTATTGTTTTATTACCTATTATTTTCCTTTTATCATATTTTGTTTTATTGTTTTTGTTTTGCTTTGCTTATATATAATTTAATTATTCTGTTTTATATATACTATTTATTTTTAAAACTTTTTTCTATATTATTTAAAACACTATTTATACTTTTCTATATTTAACTATATTTTTATTTATTAAAACAAAAGCTTTATATATGTTTAAGCCGCATATTTAATATATTTACATCGCTCGTATATTTTACGAAAACTATCTTTTATGTAATTTATTATTTGCTATTTTTTGTATTATTTATCCTTTTCGTTATTTTAAACGAATACTTGCCTAAACAATTATAATTTATTAAAAAAACAGCATGCGAATTTCCGTGATTTTTAAATACAGATATTTTATAATTTCCGTATTTTTTTTATTTACTTTTTAATAAATATAATATATTTTTTTAATTAATAAACCTATCGATATTATATCGTTTTCTAAACAAAACGTTGTTAAATTTAGCAAACTTATTTTTAATTTTTTTTAAAACGGAATTATTATACGCAATCTTTCCGATTTTAAACAAATATATAATGCCGTTATTTTAAATTAATAAACAATTTTCGTAAATATATATAAAAAACAATTCGATATAATAATTAAAAACGTTAACGAATTTTTATGTCAGGGGTGTGAACGAGCAGAAGGTTCGTGGATAAATTGCATTAACTACGGGGTTTTAAATTTAAAAATGTCGTAAAGTCTAAGATATAATATGTACGGGCTCCGATGTCACGTGATAACAACGTAACCTTCGGACCACGTGACCAACGAATTGACGTTTTATCCTTTTACATATAATTCTTTTTTTTATTTTTTTATTTAATTTTTTCGTCGTCGGAATTTATTTTTATAAATCGAGCTTCGTTCGCGAAGCGTTTTTGTAAACGAATGCGAGGTTCAGCTGAAATAATAAAAAAAATGATAGAAAAAGCAGGCTTTTTTAGTTTCGAAAGCAAAACAATTGATTTTTGTAATAAAAAAAGAATTGATAGCAGTTTTTTTGTGTTTAATAACGGTTGTAAAAACTTTTTTTGATAATAAAAGTTCGTTTTCGTTATTCGTCGATTTGGCACGTTTTTTATTAGCAATATTAGCTTTAGTTAATTTTATTTTGGTCGGGTAAAGTTTTTAAAAAAAACGTATAGCGAATTCAGTTATAAAATTATATGCGTTAATAACGTTTTTTAATAATTCTTAAGATTGATTTTCGGCGTTATAGCCGCGCTATTATATAAAATAAAAAAAATTGAAGTTTCGTTTAAAATCGAAAATAACGTTTATAATTTATAATAAATTGCCGTCGGCGTCGATAAAAACAAATAATAGAAAAGGGTTTTTTTGCTTTGGAAAAAGGTCGTTGTAAACAGATTTGAGCAAATTGGTATAAAAAACGAAATATAATAATTTTTGCTCGAAAAGTAATTTTAATTTATAACTATAAAAGCTTAAAACTTCGGCGATTTTATAAAAACCGTAAAACTTGTTATCGAGCTTTTTGATTGGTCTGATAGAAATAATATTGCGCTTATTAAAAAATACGCTATTTTTTATTCGGTAAACAAATGCTAGTTAGCGATGTCGGTTAAAATAGTATTTTTGGTCGGCCAGCGCTAAAATCAGATTCGTGCGTAATAATAGTTTTATTTTTTTTATTTTATTTGCAAAATCGTTTTTTTCCGCGTTTATTATTTATAGCGTGCGAAAAGTCGAAGCTAAAATAAGTTTGGATAAGAAAAAGTTTAATCGGGGATAAAAGCTTTTATTAGCGTAAAAAAAAGAAACTCCGGTAAAAGCGTTTACAGCGTTATTTGCTGCGAATTCGATTAGAAAAAGCCAGTTTTCCCAGTTTTCTTAGGCGTATTTAATAAATTATCTTAAGTAAAAAAATAAATAAGCGTTTGCGTTTTCGGTTTGGCCATTTATTTCGGAATAAAAGCTGATAAATAGCGTAATATTGGTTTCGAAACGGTAATTAATAGCTTTCCAGAATTATGAAATAAACAAAAAGCTTCGGTTTGAAATTATAAAATCCGAAAGGTTATATAAGCGCCAGATATTTTTACAAAACAGCTTAGCTAGATTTAACGCTTTTATAACTGAGTGGCAGGTTATATAATATCGTTTTTTAGTAAAGCGACATATTATTATTATAATCAGGTTATTTCGACTTTTGTGTTTTTTTACGGAAAAAAAACTTATAAAATCGATTGATATATAGTTTTAACGGCGTAAAAAAATAAGCAAAAGTTTGAGAAGTTTTTGGTAGCGTTAATTAGTATTTATATTGCGAAAACAGCCGTTGTAATTGCGTATAAATTTTTTGCAATTCTTAGAAATTAATAGCCAGTAGTAATTTCTGCTGACAATTTCGTACAATTTGTTTTTTCCGGAATGGCCTGTTTTTATTAAATCATAGGCCATTTGCAAAAGCCAAATGCGAATAGAAATATTTAAACTCGATATGTTTAAAACGTATAATCGGTTTCGAAAATATAATTTATTATTGCGTATAAAATATTCGGAGAATTATAAGTTTTTTGATTTCGAAATACTTTTTGGTTTAAGCATTTTTTTTTAATAGCAATTTATAACTTGTTAGTGGGATAATATTCGTTTAATAATCGTAAAAGCTTTTCGTCGTTTGTTTCGGGTATTTGTTTAAGCAGAATTAAAAAAGCGTTTAAAATTTTAGTTAAATAATGTTTTTTAAAAAAGGTTTGATTTTGAAACTGAATTTTTTCGTTTGAAAAGTTTTAAGGAAGGTTTTGAAAACGTCGGGTTAAAAAGTCAGATTTGCCATTTTGTTTTTTAGGTTTGAATATAACTATAAAGTCAAAATCAATTAAAAATTCGCTTCAGTGTATTTAACGCTTGTTGAATTGCTTAATCGTTATAAAATATTTCAAATTTCGATGGTTTATAAATATTCGAATTAAATAAACAGCTTTTTGTAATTCGGCTCGCCAATCTTCGAAGCAACGTATAATAGCGAAAAGTTTTTTGTTATAAATCTCGTAATTATATTCGGCTGAATCGAACTTTTTCGATATAAAAGCAATTGAATAAAATACTTTTATATCGTTTTTTTAAGAAAAAATTCCTGAAAAAACGTAATTAAAAGCGTCGGTTTTAACGAAAATCTTTTTATCGGAATTAAAATGAAATAATATAAGTGCAATAATAAAAGCTGATTTAAGAAATTCGAAAGCTTTAATACAATTATTATTAAAATCTTATTTAGTATTTTTTTTCGTCAGATTTATTAAAGGGATAACGATACGAAAGAAATTTTTAATAAAGCGTCGGTAGAAATTTGCAAAACTTAAAAACGCTTATACGTTTTTAACGTTGGATGGAAGGTTTTGGCTAATAATAGCTTCCAATTTTTTAAGGTTTATTTTGATTTCAGTAGTAGAAATAATTATTTTTAGGTAAACGATTTTTTAAATTTTAAATTCGCATTTTTTTATATTTAATTGCAGGCCAGCGTCGGAAAAAGCTTAAAAAACGAGATTGACGTGTTTTTTGTATTTTTAAAAGTCGTTTAAATAAATTAAAATATCGTTTATATAAGCTATATAAAAAATATCTAGATAAAATCGTAAAATATCGTTTATGCGAAATTAAAAAGTGGCAAAAGCGTTGCATAAACCGAAAAGCATAATTAACGATTCGAATAAACCGTATTTCGTATTAAACGCAGTAAGTTATTTATGGCCCTTTTTTATTCGAATTTTATTAAAAGCGGCAAAAACGTTAAGTTTGATATAGAATTTCGTTTTATTTAATCGAAAAAGTATTTTTTAAACTAATAACAAAAAATACCGGTTTTTAATTATTATAACGTTAAAAGTTTTGTAATCAACGCAAAAACGTAATTCGCCTTTTGGTTTTTTCGTAAACTAAATTAAAAAAGCGGCGGAAAAAAAGCTAGCTCGAATCCAGCCTTTTTCGAAATTTTTTTTCAAAAACTTACGTAAAACTTAAAGTTCGTTAATTAATATATTATATAAAAAACCGTGTAAAAGTATTGCGCCAAAACGGAGTTTTATCGTATAATTAACGCTTTTTTTATAAAACGCAAATTTATTAATTTTAATAAAATCGAAAGCGGCCAAATAATAATAGTAGTATTAAAAGAGTTTTATTCGAAAGTCGATTAATAGTTTGATGTAAGGATTTGAAAGGCAGGGAAACACTAGTTCAGACAATAAAGCTCAGATAAGATTGGGTTGATAGTCAGACTGATTTCTACCTTCTACATCTCTAGTAGAAGGCGTGTATAAGTACAAAAGAAGGGATGGAGCCCTCGAGAAAAGTATTTCCCAGGAAACCAGGCGAGCCCCATTTAGTATGCTTTTCCAGCCCCCATCCCGACTTTTTTTTATCCTTTTTAATATAACCCTAATAACTGGTTTTTTAGCAATCATTCCTATAAAGTGTTTTATTTAAATATTATTTCCAGCCTTCACAGTACTATCCGGCTCCCACGGCCTATCCGCAGAAAGTATTATTCGAAGGTTAATAAAAAGCAAAAGGTTTTGGCGGATCATCTGACTTATATACGTAATATTGGTTCCTGACATTACCCCCCCCTCTAGGCCTTTAGTTCCCAAAAGCGACTGATTTTTTTATACGTATGCTTCCGTATATAACGTGCGTTACGCCTTCGAAATAACGTGCGATTTCTTCCGCTTTCGATCGTGAATTATAGCTGTTTCGTCCGCTTTTGGTCGTGAATTATAGCTGTTCTGCTGTTCTATTTTTTTTGTTTTCGGTAGCGTTCGCATTTTCGTTTGAAAAAGCCTTTTTCCTTAAAATAGCCGCTATTTGCCTGCTCAACTTTTTTTTTTTCTTTTTTATTTTCATTTTTTTATCAGCTTTCTTTTATTCCAATCAACTGCTTTTCGCCGCGTTCGCCGCGAATTCTCAAAATACTCTTGATTTTTATCTGCCTTCGGTGCGCCCGCCTGATTTTACGCGAAAGCATCACAGCGGACTTTTTGCCTTTTTGCGTTTTCGAGCTTCCTAGCGTAAAATGCAACCGCTGTAAAGCTTCGCATATTCAGTACCTTTCTATAAATCCCTTAAATTTCTATTCGAATTCGCTTTTAACTAGCTACAGGTTTTTGCCGCACGCGCCACCGAGGCGCAAACCTTTTTCGCGAGTTTTAACGATTTTATAAATTGTTTCGATGTTGCTATCGCCGCTGCCGCTTTTTCTTTTTTTGCTGCCAAAGCCAAAGCTTTTGCTAAAACTTTTGTCGATTTTATTATCTACGACGCTTATATAAATCGTTTAAAAAAAGATAACGCTTCGGCTTTTATAATAGTCGAAGATCGTGCGAATCGCGCCGCGGCTCGGGCTGCCGCTATTGCTACTGCGCCCGTTTCTGCCGGTTTGGCGGCTGCTGCTATTTTGAAGATTTTGGCTGCGCCGGCCCTTTTTTTTAACGACGCTAATATAAAACGTATTCTTCGACGTTTCGAAAACGTCGCTCGGACCCATTTTGACCAGTTAAATCAAATTCTGGATTTTCACGAAAATATCGTAATTGCAATTTAAAATTCGATTACGGCTATCGTAAAAGCTTTGATTAAAATAAGTCGAATATTCTGCGAATTCGTTTAGTATTAATTTTTTTTTTAGCCTGCCGCTGCTTTTGAATCTGAAAAAAATAGTAATAATAATAAGAAAAAGGATAACGATAAAAATAAATTGACTTAGCGGCGGTTCTGGGGTTTTCTAAGTGTTTTTGTTTTTTTTTTCTTATTTTTACGGCGCGCATTCGTTATTGCTCCGTTGTTATTATTTGTCGTATTTTTTAAGTATTTTTTTATAATTTTTTTTGCGTTTGTAAAATAGTTTTCTGGCTTTCAAAAGTCTTCGCTTAATAAATAGCCTTTTTATCGTATTAAATAATATCGGCCCTTTTTTGTATTTTTATAAGCTTATATTAATTTGATTTTGTATTTTTCGGGTTTTTAGAATTTTATTATATTATTCTTCGGCTCGGTATCGTCCCGACTTTGCTAAGGTTTTAATAAAAAAACGTGGAAAGTATCGTGAATACGATATTAAAAAAAAAGTTCGAATTAATAAGCTTGGCCGTGCTCGTATATAATTCGCTTAATTTTAAAAAGTCTTAAATATTTATTTGAAAGCTTTCGAAAAAATCGCAGCTATCGAAAGTTTTTGATCGATAATAATACTTTGTCGCTTATTTGAAATCTAGTTTTTTTGTGTTTAGCGTCGTAAAACTTTTTGTGGTTCGCGTTAGTTTTTTTTAGCTTTTTACTAAGTATTTTTTTTTTTTTTTATAATATTTTAATTCGTTTTTCCGCTGACGATATCCTTTTTTTTACGACGTCGCTTTCGACGTTGTTGCCAAGTTCTAGGTAAAAGCCGTATAATATACGAAAAGAAATAAAACCCGTAAAAGCGTATATCGAATTATTATACGTAAACTCGGCTAAAGCAAGCTTCGTAGCCCAATCGTTTTATCGATAATCGCAGTACGTGCGAAAATAAAATTTTAAAACTTGATTTTAACGTTTCGTTTGGCCATCGGTTTAAAAATGGAAAGCGGTGCTTAATCGACGTCGTATTTGTAAATGAAATATTACTAAAAACCAGAATTTACTAATAAAAACTGATTCTCTGTTTGTAATAATCTTTTTAAAACAGCCAAAATTTTTGTAAACGTGTTATATAAATATTTTAATTAAATTTAAAGCTGAAATCGTTTTTTGTATCGGTATATATTTCGATAGCTTCGTATATCGGTTTATTATAACGAATATCGAATCGTAAACACGATTTCGTTTTTTGCTAAAAAATAGACCCGTAATAAAATCTATAGTTATTTTTTTCCAAGGTTTCGTAAAAATCGAAAAAAAAGCTAATTCGCTATAGGATCGATGCTTTCTAAACTTGCCTTTCTAGCACTTTCCATACGTATTAACGTAACGCTTTACGTCGCTTCGTAAACCAGGCCAGAAATACTTTTTTTCGACCAATTCTAGCGTTCGCCGAAAGCTCTAATAGCCGGCGGTCGAATCGTCGTAATTAATTTTTAATATTTCGCTTTTAATAACGCTTTTATTCGAAATATACGTACGTTTTTTATAACGTAATAATCCATTTTGGTTTATACGCTAATATTTTTCGGATCCGGCTCGATTGCTTTGCAAAGCCGACTCGTACGTTTTTTGTAATATAAAAAAATCAAATTTTTGCAACTTAAAAATAGTTTTATAAATCGGTTCTGCTAGCTTGTTATTAGCCGTTTCGGATTATAGCAATACAACGGCTACGCTTCGTAATATATATTATTTGCAACTAGTAATATTAGCAAAAAACAATCCGGCGAAAAAGCTTTTTATTTGGCTTTTTCCCGCTTGCTTTCTACTTTTTGATTCCGTTAATAAAAGCTTCGAATACTTATCGGCGCGAAATAGTATGCCCCGATTTTAAACGTGTTTTTATTGCGGAAAACATTCTAAAATTTCTTAAATAAGCTAGTTTTAGTTTACGATGCAGCGTAAGCAGCTATTCGTTATCTTTTTTTAAATTTTTTTTTAAATCTGGCCGGCGGAAAAAACTATTCGCCGGATTAAAAACTTTTATTTTATATTCGATTGCAAAATCGTATTTAACTAGCTCGTCGGCCTATTTCGCTTAGCGTCCGTTTAAACGTTTTTTCGTAAAAAAGTATTTCAAATTATAATAATTTATACGTATAATAATAACGTCAAAAGCGCTACGTAGATATTAGCTCTATTATTTGAAAGCGTGAATTATAGCCATTAATTTAGCGTCGTAAACTTCGTATTTTTATTTTATAAAAAAAAGCTTTTTCGAATAATACGCGATAAAATGCCAACGTGCCCCCGCATTTTTCCCGAATAATTAAAATAATATTTCGCCTATAGCGAATTTCGAAGCGTTTATTTCGATTTGGATTTTCAATCGAAGATCGAAATAGCGTAAAATCGGTGTTTGGCAAAACTTTTCTTTTAAAAGTAAAAAAGCGAGCTTCGCTTCGAATAGAAAACGAAAAGGGCCCGATATTTTTTCTCGTTGCATTCCTTTTAAAAAATTTATAATAAATCGGCAAAGCTTAGCGTAATTTTTAATAAAACGTTTGTAAAAGTTGATGAAATTTAAAAACACTTGAATATTTCGCCACGTAATAAAAAAGGGCCATTTCCGAATATTATTTACTTTTCTTGGGTCCATTTTAATTCCCGTAGAAATAACGACGAAGCCTAGGAATTTAATCGTATTCGTATCGAAAGCATATTTTTTCAGATTTTCGTAAAATTTGTTAGCACGAAGTTTTTCGAAAATTTTTTTTACCGCGTTTATATAATCGTCGGGGTTTTCGGAAAATATTAAAATATCGTCGAAGTAAACTATATACGTAATATTTATTAAACCGACTAAAGCTTAATTAATATATGCTTAAAAAGTTGCTAATACGTTCGAAAGGCCGAAGAATAATACGCAGTATTCGAAATATTCGTAACAAATGCGAAACGCAGTCTTTTATTTATTTCCCTCCTTTATTCGAAGGCGGTAGTACGCCTAAATAAAATCTAGCTTAATAAATATTTTAGCTTTTTTTAAACGATCCAAAGTTTCGCTTATAAAAGGTAAAAGAATTCGATTTTTAACCGTAACTGCGTTTAAACCCTTATAATCGACGCATAATCGTAAACTTCCGTCTTTTTTCGGTATAAATATTACCGGTGCGCCGGCAGGATTAATAAACTTTTTTATCCAATCTTTTTTTAAGCTCGAATCGAGATATTCGCGTAATTCGGTAAGTTTAGATTCCGACAAAAAGTAAACTGGTTTTTAAAAAAGGTTTTTTTTTTTCGCGAAATTTATTCGATGCTTTATAAAATAGTAAAAAGCTAGGGTAACCGCGGCGGTATCGTCGAATACGTCGGCGTAATCGTCGTATTTAAAAGGTAATTAATGCTGTTTTTCAATAGCTTTTTTCAAAACGATACAAAACGCTTGCTTTCTTTTGGATTCCTTTTTAAAACGAGATTTTAATTATAACGAAATTAAGCTGTAAGCGTTCGATTAAATATCGCCACGATTTAGCTCGAAAGCTTATAGCGGAATCGATATTTCGCAACCAAAAAAACCTTAAAATAAATAAAACCTTTAGGATATTTATATCGCAAGCCACGAAATCGCTTTGTATTTTTTTAATTGTTTTATAATTATTAATAGCGCGAATAAATTGCGTATGCGTGCCGTAAATAATTACTTTTTTTTTCTTAATCGTAAATAAATTAATACGTTTTTAAATTGATTTCCATTCACATTTAATTAATAATTTTTGAATTACGCAGATTTTTTTTTCCGCGCCGTAATCGATAAAAGCTCGTTTCGTATAAATTTCGTTTTTAGCTTTTTTAATCTCGACTGAAATTATTATTTTCTGCTTTTTTTTTTCGTTCGATTTTATTAGCAGCGACGAAATTAAAATCGAACGGAAGCTTTTTCCGAATTTTTAAATTTGTTAGCTTCGGAGCAGTTTAAAATTATATATTTTTTTTTGTTGCATTTATAACATTCGACTTTTAAACAATTGGCTATGCGATGCTTTTTTTTTTAACAGCGACTGCATTTCGAAAAGTAAAAAAAGTCGTTAAAAATTCTAAGATTTCAAAGGATTTTGTTAAAATTATCGTTTTTTCGCTTTCGTTTTTTTTTTTATAATATATTTTCGAATCGAAAACGGTATATATCTGTTCTAGCCTTTGGGCTTTGATCGTAAATATAAGTTTTTTCTTTTCTTTTTTTTTTGCGCTCGTTTCGTCGTTTATTATTTTTCGTTTCGTCGCTGATAATTTTATTAATATTTTCGATACGACGAGCGATTAATATTAATTTTTCGTGCGAATTTGTAATTGCAGTATTGCTTCGTTTAATAATTTCTTTTCGAAAAGTAAATCGAAGTTTTACGAAAAGCATTTTTTTTTTAGTCGCATCGTTTATTATTTGCAACTGTTGTTCGAAATTATTTAAATAAGCAACGAAATCGTTAATTAATTTATGCTTTTTTTGCTTCGTTTTATCGTATAAATTCGAGGCCGCGATTTTTCGATTTTCCGCATTTATTAAAAAGTTTAATATTTATTTTTTAAAATCTTTTTATATAATTCGAATATTCGTAAAACGTCGTTCGTATCCGGTCCATCTTTTTTTTATTTTATCGTCGAAAGCTAAAACATAAGCGTTAATTTTTTTTAATCGGTACAAAATATTACTTTTTTATTTTGGCGGAAGCTTCGCTCTGTACGCCGAATAAAAAATTAAGCTTTTTTAGTATTTTTCCTTCGATATATTAGAAAGTTTTTTATTTTTGATGCTTTTCGGCTCGAATTCGCTGTGTTTTTTACAAAAGGTATAATATGCTCAAAGGAAATGCTAGGTCGTTTTCAATAGGTATTATTATCGTAATGCTTCGAAAATACTTTATAATAATCGCCGATTTAAATTATTTTTTGTTTTTTTTTAGTTGGGGCGGTATTAGAAAATATAAAAACCTTTTTTTCGATATTTTCGAAAGCGTTAAATTCTCGTTGAAATTATTTAATCTTTTTTCGGAATTCGTTTCGGCGTTTTTTGATTTTTTCGAGTTTTTTGATTATTTCGTAGACTTTTTTTTCAGTTTTTTTCTATTTCATTTTAACTTGTATTTCTTTTATTTTTCTACGTTTATCGTTTTCTTTTTATTCGACGCGGATTCGTTTATTAGCCAAATAAATCAGGATTTCGGTGAAAAGTCTTTCCGAATCGCTTTAAGCGTGGCCTTTTTTAATAATTTTTTCGATAAAAGGAGTTGGGGAGTCGTCGCGCTCTAATAATAGGATATTTTCGACCCCTGGTAAGGCTGATAACGTTAAAGAAAACGATGGTACGGGGTTTCTCTGAGCAGCCGAAGGTGCTGGGTCTTTTTGAGTAGCTGGAAGTGCCTGTTTTCTGCGAATGCGAAAAGCTATAATATCGATAATAACGATATAAATATAATAGTATAATAGAAGATTATCTTAATAATATCGAACTGCCGTTCCGGTGGATAGAAAAAAATTAAAATATAAAAATTTGAAAAGCAGGAAAATACTAGTTCAGATAATAAAACTTAGATAAAATTGGGTTAATAATCAGACTGATCTTTACCTTTTACATTTTTAATAAAAAGCGTATATAAGTACAAAAGGAGGGGTGGAGCCTTCGAAAAAAGTATTTCCCAGGAAACCAGGCGAGCCCTATTTAGTATGCTTTTCCAGCCCCTATCCCGATCTCTTTTCATCCTTTTTAATATAACCCTAATAACTGGTTCCTTAGCAATCACTCCTATAAAGTGTTTTACCTAAATATTATTTCCAACCCCTATAGTATTATCCGGCCCCTACGGCCTATCCGCAGAAAGTATTATTCGAGGGTTGGTAGGAGGCAGAGGGTTTTGGCGGATCACCTGACTCATACACGTGATGTTGGTTCCTGACATTTGATTTGAAAGGCCAAACGAATATTTTCAAAAAGGCTTTAGCGAAATAAAATTCAGCTGATAAATATTATCGTTCAGCTTAAAAAAGTTTTTATCGTAACTAATTTATTTTTAATAATACAAAATTAAAGTCGTTTTTAATTATAGCGCCGAGTTTTTATAAACGTTAATCGATTTTATATAATAAAACTGAAAATACTTCGATTTCGGACTGAAAAAATAAAATATTAAAAGCAGCAGCTTTTTGTAAAGGGATGAGACGTCAGTTCGTTGGTCACGTGGTCCGAAGGTCACGTTGTTGTCACGTGACATCGGAGCCCGCACACACTGTATTTTAGACTTCGCGACACTTCTAATGTAAGGATTGAAAGGCAGGGAAACACTAGTTCAGACAATAGAGCTCAGATAAGGTTGGGTTGATAGTCAGACTGATTTCTACCTTCTACATCTCTAGTAGAAGGCGTGTATAAATACAAAAGGAAAGGTGGAGCCCTCGAGAAAAGTATTTCCCAGAAAACCAAGCGAATCTCATTTAATATGCTTTCCAGCCTATCCCGACCTTTTTTCAATCCTTTTCAATATAACTCTAATAACTGGTTTCTTAGCAATTACTCTTATAGAATGTTTTACCTAAATGTTATTTTTAGCTTCTATAATACTATCCGGCCCCCACGGTCTATCCGCAGAAAATGCTATTCGAAGGTTGGTAAAAAGCAAAGGGTCTTGGCGGATCACCTGACTTATACACGTAATGTTGGTTCCTAATATTACCCCCTCCTTTAGGCCTTTGGTCTCTAAAAGCGATTGATTTTTTTGTGCGTATAACGTGCGTTACGCCTTCGAAATAACGTGCGGTTTCTTTCGCTTTCGGTCGTAAATTGTAGCTGTTTCTTTCGCTTTTGGTCGTGAATTATAGCTGTTCTGCTGTTTTGTTTTTTTTGTTTTCGGTAATGCTCGCATTTTCGTTGAAAAAACTTTTTTTCTTAAAATGGCCGCCATTTTCCTGTTTAACTTTTTTTTTTTCTTTTTTATCTTTATCTTTTTATCAGCTTTTTTTTATTCTAATTAACTGCTTTTCGCCGCGTTCGCCGCGAATTCTTAAAATACTTTTAACTTCTATTTGTTTTCGGTGCGCCCGCCTAATTTTACGCGAAAGCATCACAGCGGACTTTTTGCCCTTTTGCGTTTTCGAGCTTCCCAACGTAAAATGCAACCGCTGCAAAGCTTCGCATACTCAATACCTTTTTGTGAATCCCCTAGACCTTTACTCGAATTCGCTTTTAACTAGCTACAAATTTTTGCCGTACGCGCCACCGAAGCGCAAACCCTTCTCGCGGGCCTCAACGATTTTATAAATCGTTTCGATGCTACCACCGCCGCTGCCGCCCTTTTTTTTTTTATTGCCGAAACTAAAGCTTTTGCTAAAACTTTTATCGATTTTATTATCTACGACGCTTATATAAATCGTTTAAAAAGGAATAACGCTTCGGTTTTTATAATAATCGGAGGTCGTGCGAATCGCGCCGCGGCTCGGGCTGCCGCTGCTGCTGCTGCGCCCGTTCCTGCCGGTTTGGCGGCTGTTACTGTTTTGAAAGCTTTGGCTGCGCCGGCCCTTTTATTTAACGACGCCAATATAAAACGTATTCTTCGACGTTTCGAAAACGTCGCTCGGATTCATTCTGACCAGTTGAGTCAAATTCTGGATTTCTACGAGTATATCGTAGCTGCAATTCAGGATTCGACTACGGCTATCGTAAAAGCTTTGACTGGGATAAATCGAATACTCTGCGAGTTCGTTTGATACTAATTTCTTTTAGCTTACCGCTGCTTTTAAATCTAAAAAAAATGGCGATAACGATAAAAAAAAGAATAACGATAAAAATGAATTGGCTTAGCGGCGGTTCTGGGGTTTTCTAAGTGTTTTTGTTTTTTTTCTTTGCTTTTGCGGCGCGCATTCGTTATTATTCCGTTGCTATTATTTGTCGTATTTTTTAAATATTTTTTTATAATCTTTTTTGCGTTCGTAAAATGGTTTTTTGGCTCCCAGAAATCTTCGCTTAGTAAATAGCTTTTCTATCGCACCAAATAATATCGGCTTTTTTTTATATTTTTGTAAGCTTGTATTAATTTAACCTCGTATTTTTCGGATTTTTAAAATTCTATTATATTATTCTTCGGCTCGGTGTCGTTCCGATCCTGCCAAAATTCTAGTAAAAAAACGTGGAAAATATCGTAAATACGATATTAAAAAGAAAGCTCGAGTTGATAAGCTTGGCCGTGCTCGTATATAACTCGCTTAATTTTAAAAAGCTTTAGATATTTATCTGAAAGCTTTCGAAAAGGTCGCAATTGTCGGAGGTTTTTGATCGACAATAATATTTTGTCGCTTATTTGAAATCTAATCTTTTTGTGTTTAACGTCGTAGAATCTTTTATAATTCGCGTTAGCTTTTTTTAGCTTTCTACTAAATACTTCTTTTTTTTTTTATAATATTCTAACTCGTTTTTTCGCTGACGGTACCCCCCTTTCTACGACGTCGCTTTCGACGTTGCTGCCAAATTCTGGATAAAAGCCGTATAATATACGAAAAAAAATAAAATCCGTAAAGGCGTATATCGAATTATTATACGTAAACTCGGCTAAAGCAAACTTCGTAGCCTAATCGTTTTATCGATAATCGCAATACGTGCGAAAATAAAATTTTAAAACTTAATTTTAACGTTCCGTTTGGCCATCGGTCTAAAAATGGAAAACGGTGTTTAATCGACGTCGTATTTATAGGTGGAATATTACTAAAAACCAGAATTTATTAATGAAAACTAACCCTCTGTTTATGGTAATCCCTTTAAAGCAGCCAAAATTTTTGTAAACGTGTTGTATAAATATCTCAATTAAATTTAAGGCTGAAATCGTTTTTTGTATCGATATATATTTCGACAGCTTCGTATATCGGTCTATTATAACGAATATCGAATCGTAAATACGATTTCGTTTCTTGCTAAAAAGTAGACCCGTAATAAAGTCCATAGTTATCTTTTCCCAAGGTTTCGTAGGGATCGAAAAAAAAGCTAATTCGCCATAGGGTCGGTGCCTTCTAAGCTTGCCTCTCTGGCATTCTCCATACGTATTAACGTAACGTTTTACGTCGCTTCGTAAACCAGGCCAGAAATACTTTTTTTCGACCAATTCTAGCGTTCGCCGAAAGCTTTAATGGCCGGCGGTCGGATCGTCGTAATTAATTTTTAATATCTCGCTTTTAATAACGCTTTTATTCGAAATATACGCACGTTTTTGTAACGTAGTAATTTATTTTAGCTTATACGCTAATATCCCTCGGATCCGGCTCGATTGCTTTGCGAAGCCGATTCGTACGTCTTTTATAATACAAAAAAATCAAATTTTTGCAACTCAAAAATAATTTTATAAATCGGTTCTGCTAGCTCGTTATTAGCCGTTTCGGATTGTAGCAATACAGCGGCTACGCTCCGTAATATATATTATTTGCAACTAGTAATACTAACAAAAGATAGTCCGGCGAAAAAGCTTTTTATTTGGCTTCTCCCCGCTTGCTTTTTATTTTTTAATCCCGTTAACAAAAGCTTCGAATACTTATCGGCGCGAAATGGTTTATGCTCCGACTTTAGGCGTATTTTTACTACGGAAAACATTTTAGAATTTCTCAAATAAACTAGTTTCAGCTTATAATGCAGCGTAGGCAACTGCTCGTTATTTTCTTTTAAATTTTTTTTTAAATCTGGCCGGCGGGAAAAACCATCCGCCGGATTAAAAACTCCTGTTTTATATTCGATTGCAAAATCGTATTTAGCTAGCTCGTCGGCCCACCTCGCTTAGCGTCCGTTTAAACGTTTTTTCGTAAAAAAGTATTTCAGATTGTAATAATTTATACGCATAATAATAACGTCGAAAGCGTTATATAAATATTGGCTCTATTATCTGAAAGCGTAAATTATAATTATTAATTTAGCGTCGTAAACTTTGTATTTTTGTTTTATAAAAAAAAGCTTTTTCGAATAATATGCGATAGAATGCTAACGTGCCTCCGCACTTTTTTCGAATAATTAAGATAATATTTCGCTTATAGCGAATTTCGAAGCGTTTGTTTCGATTTGGATTTTCAATCGAAAATCGAAATAGCGTAGAATCGGTGCTTGGCAAAACTTTTTTTTTAAAAATAAAAAAGCGAGCTTCGCTTCGAATAAGAAACGAAAAAGGCCCGATATTTTCCTTCGTTGCATTTTTTTTAGAAAATCTGTAATAAGTCGGCAAAGTTTAGCGTAGTTTTTAATAAAACGTTTATAAAAATTAGTAAAACTCAAAAACATTTAAATATCTCGCTACGTAATAAAAAATGGCCATTTCCGAATACTATTTATTTTTCCTGGGTTCATTTTAATTTCCGTAGAAGTAACGACGAAGCCTAGGAACTCAACCGTATTCGTATCGAAAGCATATTTTTTCAGATTTTCGTAAAGTTTGTTAGTACGAAGTTTTTCGAAAACTTTTTTTACCGCGTTTATATAATCGTCGGGGTTTTCGGAAAATATTAAAATATCGTCGAAGTAAATTATATACGTAATATCTATTAAACCGACTAAAGCTTAATTAATATACGCTTGGAAAGTTGCTGATGCGTTCGAAAAACCGAAAAATAATACGCAGTACTCGAAGTGTCCGTAACGAATGCGAAACGCAGTTTTCCATTTATTTTTCTTTTTTATTCGAAAGCGGTGGTACGCTTAAATAAGATTTAGCTTAATAAATATTTTAGCTTTTTTTAAACGATTTAAAATTTCGCTTATAAAAGGTAAGGAAGTTCGATTTTTAACCGTAACTGCGTTTAAACTTTTATAATCGACGCATAATCGTAAACTTCCGTCTTTTTTCGGTATAAATATTACCGGTGCGCCGGCAGAGCTAATAAACCTTCTTATCCAGCTTTTTTCTAAGTTCGAATCGAGATATTCGCGTAATTCGGTGAGTTCAGATTCCGACAAAAGATAGACTGGTTTCTAAAGGGGATCCTTCCCCTTCGCGAAGTTTATTCGATGTTTTATAGAATGGTAAAAAGCTAAAGTAACCGCGGCGGTATCGTCGAACACGTCGGCGTAGTCGTCGTATTTGAAAGGTAATTGATGCTGTTTTTTAATAGCTTTTTTTAAAACGATACAAAACGCTTATTCCCTTTTGGATTTCTTTTTAAAACGTTTAATTATAACGAAATTAAGCTGTAAGCGTTCGACTGGGTATCGCTACGATTTAGCTCGAAAGCTTATAGCGGAGTCGATATTTCGCAACCAAAAAAACCCTAGAATAAGTGAAACCTCTGAGATATTTATATCGCAAGCCACGAAATCGCTTTGTATTTCTTTAGTTGTTCCATAATTATTAATAGCGCGAATAGATTGCGTATGCGTGCCGTAAATGATTACTTCTCTTTCTTCAATCGTAAATAAGTCAATACGTTTTTGAGTTGGTTTCTATTCACACTCAACTAATAACTTTTAGGTTACGCAGTTTTTTTCCGCGCCGCAATCGATAAAAATTCGTTTCGTATAAGTTTCGCCCTTAGCTTTTTTAATCTCGATTGAAATTATTATTTTCTATTTTTTTTTTTCGCTCGATTTTATTAGCAGCGACGAAATTAAGATCGAGCGAAAGCTTTTCCCGAATCTTTAGATTTATTAGCTTCGAAGCAGTTTGGAACTATATATTTTTTTCTGTTGCATTTATAACATTCGACTTTTAAACAATTGGCCATGCGGTGCCTTTTTTTTTGGCAGCGACTGCACTTCGAAAAATAAGAAAAGTCGTTAAAGATTCTAAGATTCCAAAGGATTTTGTTAAGGTTATCGTTTTTTCGCTTTCGTTTTTTTTTTTATAACGTATATTCGAATCGAAGACGGTATATATCTGTTCTAGCCTTTAAGCTTTGATCGTAAATATAAGTCTTTTTTTTTTTTTTTTTTTTACGCTTGTTTCGTCGTTTATTATTTTTCGTTTCGTCGCTGATAATTTTATTAGCATTTTCGATACGACGAACGATTGATATTAATTTTTCGTACGAGCTTATAGCTGTAGTATTGCTTCGTTTGATAATTTCTTTTCGAAGAATAGGTCGGAGTTTTGCGAAAAGCATCTTTTTTCTAATCGCATCGTTTGTTATTTGCAACTGCTGTTCGAGATTATTTAAATAAGCAACGAAATCGTTAATTAATTTATATTTTTTTTGCTTCGCCTTATCGTATGAATTCGAGGCCGCGATTTCTCGATTTTCCGCATTTATCAGAGAATCCAATATTTATCTTTTAAAATCGTTCCATATAATTCGAATATTCGTAAAACGTCGTTCGTATCCGGTTCATCTTTTTTTTATTTTATCGTCGAAGATTAAAACATAAGCGTTAATTTTCTTTTGATCGGTACAAAATATTACTTTTTTATTTTGGCGAAAGCTTCGCTTTGCACGCCGAATAAAAGATTAAGCTTTTTTAGTATTTTTTTTTCGATATATTAAGAAGTTTTTTATTTTTGATACTTTTCGGCTCGAATTCGCTATGTCTTTTACAAAAGGTATAATATGCTTAAAGGAAATGCTAGGTCGTTTCCAATAAGTATTATTATCGTAATGCTCCGAAGATATTTTATAATAATCGCCGGCTTAAGTTATTTTTATTTTTTTTCAATTGGGACGGTGTTAAAAGGTATAAAAACTTTTTTTTCGATATTTTCGAAAGCGTTAAGTTTTCGTTAGAATTGTTTAATTTCCTTTCGGAGTTCGTTTCGGCGTCTTTTGGTTTCTTCGAGTTTTTTGATTGTTTCGTAGACCTTTTTCTTAGTCTTTTTCTGCTCCATTTTAACTCGTATCTTTTTTATTCTCTTACGTTTATCGTTTTCTTTTTGTTCGACGCGGATTTGTTTATTAGCCAGATAAATCAGAATCTCGGTGGAAGGTCCTTTCGAATCGCTTTAAGCGTGGCTTTTTTTAGTGATTTCTTCGATAAAAAAAGTTGAGAAGTCGTCGCGCCCTGATAATAGGGTATTTTCGACCTTTGGTGAGGCTGGTGACGTCAGGAGAAACGATGGTACGGGGTCTCTTTAAGCAGCCGAAAGTGCTGGGTCTTTTTGAATAGCCGAAGGTGCCTGTTTTCTGCGAGTGCGAAAAGCTATAATATCGATAGTAACGATGTAGGTGTAATAATATAATAGAAAGTTGTTTTAATAATATCGAACTGCCGTTCCGGTAGGTAGAAAAATCAGAATATAAGAATTGAAAAGCAGGAAAATATTAGTTCAGATAATAAAGCTTAAATAAAATTAAGTTAATAATCAGACTAATTTTTACCTTTTATATTTCTAATAAAAGGCGTGTATAAGTACAAAAGGAAAGGTGGAGCCTTCGAGAAAAGTATTTCCCAAGAAATCAAGCGAATCCCATTTAGTATGCTCTCCAGCCCCCATTCCGACCTTTTCTTAATTCTTTTTAATATAACCTTAATAACTGGTTTCTTAGCAATCACTCCTATAAAATGTTTTACCTAAATGTTATTTCCAGCCCTCATAATACTATCCGGCCCCCACGGCCTATCCGCAGAAAATGCTATTCGAAGGTTGGTAGAAGGCAAAAGGTCTTGGCGGATCACCTGACTTATACACGTGATGTTGGTTCCTAACATCTAATTTAAAACCTCGTAATTAATGCAAATCATCTACGAACCTTTTGCTCGTTCGTCTTTTTATATATTAATTATCAAAATTCTCTTAACATTTTTATTTCAGCCCTCGAGCTGAAAAAGCCTGCCAACTTTATTCTGCCTTTGCGTATACAAAAAATCAATTTTATCGCGACAACAATTTTACGACCCCTACGACCCTTTATACGAAACTACGAAACGACAACCCCCTTTGACACAAAAAACGATAACTCCTTTTAATACAAAACTTACATTTAAAAAACCTTGTTCTGCTTCTGCTTATATTCCGGAACAAAACATATTTCACGCTTTTTTTTTAACGGGCACCAATACCGAAAATATCGGACCTTCTCAAATTGTCGAAACCTTTTAATTGCTCTATTTTAAAACATTTTAAATACCCCGACCAAATCGTCGCCGCTCTAATCGCTAATACGAAAGCCTGTTTTTAAAAAATCTTCGATATTTTCGCTTACGCGGTAAAATAAAACGATATAATAATATTATTTAAAGCCAAATTAAATAATTTCGCTTAAAAGCTAAATGTTCAAACGGTATAATACTAGGAAAAAAAAGCTTTTTAAAAAAAAATAATTCAAAACCGCGAAGCCGAACTTGCCAATTTCCGAAAACAAGTTTCTACCAGTTAAAATACACCGAATACTTTAAACGCAAAAAAAAAAACACCTGCTTTTTCCGACTCCGATAAATTCACAAATTCGGATAGCACCGGCAACGTTACGAAATATCTTACCACTTTTTTTTAAAATATAATTTTAAAGCTTCGTTTTAATTAAAATTAATATGCGACCGAACAGGATCGTATAAATTACTTTTTTTTCCGCTTTTCCGATACAGCCAAAAGCGTTTTACAAAAAAGTTTACGTACGGACGACACTTTTTTTTATTTAACTATTGCAAAAATAATTTAAATTCTTTAATAATCGTTCGATATTTTTAACTAATAAGCAGATGCATTTAAAAAAATTCTATTTTTTAAATAAAATAATTAATTTCTATTTATTTTTTTTCTTATCTGGCTAGAAATTAAAAATCATACTAAATTTAATAACAAAGCCGCTATCGCTATTCTGCGCGAAGCTTTTTATTTTAATATAATCACCCGCTTGTTTTATATTAATCTTTTCGATTTAAAAACCGATTTTATTAGTTTTTACGCTTAAATACGCGAAACCGATACCGTTTTTCGATAATTAAATTTTAATTATTATAAAACCGAAAGCCGCAATACGGAAATCATTTTTTCTGCTTTTATATTTAAAACTGCTATTACGACTATTATTTAAAACGATTTTATAAACCTCAGCGTTATTCAAACCAAAGCAATTATATAAACCGCAGCCGATATAGCCAAAAACAAACGTTTAATAAATAACGCCGAGAAATTAACGCGCCGAATCTACCTTTTTGCTAATAACTTTTGCTTATAATATCTTAGCGATAAACATCGCGTTGCTAATTGCCTCGATTTCCCTTGGGTTAAAAAAGCTAAAGCCGAAGTAAAAAAGTCGGAAAACTAATTGTTTTTAATAATTGTTATTATTAAAAACTTTTAAAAAATAAATTAAAGTTATTTGTTTTAAACGGCGTTCCGAAACCATATTTAATATTGCTTTATATTATAACTACTAATAGTATATATATTAAAATTTATTTCTTAAACGATTCCGAAGCTACCGATAATTTTATTAATTATTTTTTCGTACAACACTACGAATTAACCTTTGTTTTATTTATTAATTTACGTAAACTTATCGTAATTAACGAACGCTTTTCTATTTACGGCGATATTATTTATTAAATCTTTTTTCAAATTAATACCGCCGGCCATACCGAATTAATTACAACTTTTATTATAATACTAGGAAAATACGATTTTATTTTAAAAAAGCTTTGGCTTCGGATATACAATTTTTATATTAACTGGACCACGAATACCCTTTGTTTTAATTCAAACTTCTGCCGTACGAATTGCTTATTTTAACGCATTTATTAATTAGCCGTTTCAAGCTTAATTTAAAAACGCCACTTTTACAAAACCGTCGTTCTACCAATTACACCTCGTCGTACAAAAGCAGCTATATTTACCATTTTAGCTTTTTAATTAAAAATCGAAGTATTTTCAGCCTTTTTGTACGAAATTAATTAACAATTATATAAACTAAGCGCTTTAACCGACGAATTTCTTTTTATTATATTATTTAAAATCGATTAATTGCAAAAAAATAAGCTTTTTCAAACTGTACGATAACAATTTTCAGCCGAATTTTATTTCGCTAAAGCTTTACTGAAAAATATTCGTTTGGCTTTTCAAATCAAACCGCTAATCGATTTTCGAATAAAATTTTCTTTTTATTATTATTATTATTTAGCCGCTTTTAATTTTATCGAAGCTGATAAACTTGCATTTTATAAAAAAAGCGTTAATTATACGATAGAATTTCGATTTAAAACTGTATTTTTATACGGCCTTTTGTATAATATATTAATCGACGAATTTTAAATTTTACGCAAATTTTTCAAAAAAAACCTCGAAAAAAGTTGAATCCGAACGAGCTTTTTTTTCGCAGCTTTTTCAATCCTATTCGCGAAAAAACCAAAAGAAAAATTACGATTTTGCGTCGATTACAAAGCTTTTAACGCTATTACAATTAAAAACCGATATTTTTTATTATTAATTTAAAAAACGCTTTTACGATTAAGCAAAGCTAAATTTTATATTAAACTCGACGTTTTCGCCGCTTTTAATAAAATTCGAATAAAAAAAGGCTATAAATAGCTTATTGCATTTAATACGAAATATAGCTTGTTCGAGTTTTTAATTATGCTTTTCGAATTATACAACGCTTCCGCCACGTTTTAATTTCGTATAAACGATATTTTACGATTTTATTTAAATATTTTTTGCATAACTTATATAAACGATATTTTAATTTATTTAAACGACTTTCAAAAACATAAAAAACACGTTAATTTTTTTTTTAAATTTTTTCTGACGCGGGCCTGTAATTAAATATAAAAAAATGCGAATTCGAAATTTAAAAAATCGTTTATTTTAAAATAATTATTTTTATTATTAAAATCAAAATAAACTTTAAAAAGCTCGAAGCGATTACGGACTGGAATTTTTTTTCTAACGTCAAAAACGTATAAGCGTTTTTAAGTTTTACGAATTTTTATCGACGATTTATTAAATTTTTTTTTAAAATCGTTACTTTTTTAATAAATTTAACGAAAAAAAATACTAAATAGAATTTTAACGACGATTGTATAAAAACTTTCGAATTTCTTAAATCAGCGTTTACGATTGCATTTATTTTATTTTATTTTAATTTTGACAAAAAGATATTCGTTGAAACTGACGCTTTTAATTACGTTTTTTCAGAGATTTTCTTTTAAAAAAACGATGCAAAAGTACTTTATCCAATCGCTTTTATATCGAAAAAGTTCGATTCTGCCGAATGCAATTACGAAATTTATAACAAAAAACTTTTCGCTATTATACGTTGCTTCGAAAATTAACGAGCCGAATTACAAAAAGCTGCCTATTCAATTCGAATATTTATAAACCACCGAAACTTAAAATATTTCATAACGATTAAGCAATTTAATAAACGTTAAATACGCTAAAGCGAGTTTTTAACTAGCTTTGATTTTATAATTATATTTAAACCTGGAAAACAAAATGGCAAACCTGACTTTTTAACCCGACGCTTTCAAAACCTTTCTTAAAACTTTTTAAACGAAAAAATTCAGTTCCAAAACCAAACCCTTTTCAAAAAACACTATCTGACCGAAATTTTAATCGGAAAACATTATTTGACCGAAATTTTAACCGCTTTCCGGCTTCGCTAAAACAATCCGAAGCAAACGACGAAAAGCTTTTACGACTTTTAAATAAATATTACCTTATTAATAAGCTATAAATCGCTATCAAAAAAAAAATGCTTAAATCAAAAAGTATTCCGAAATCCAAAACGTTACAATTCTCTAAATGCGTTATACGCAATAACAAATTGTATTTCCGAAACCGATTTTACGTCTCCGATACACCGAATTTAGAAATTCTTATCCGTACCTGGCTTTTACAAATGGCCCATAATTTAATAAAAACAAGCTATTTTAGCAAAAACAAATTTTACGAAATTATTAATAAAAATTACTATTAGCTATTAATTTCCGAAAATTGCAAAAGATTTATTCGCAATTACAACGGCTGCTTCCGTAATACAAATATTAATCAACGTTATCAAAGATTTTTCAAACTTTTATTTATCCTTTTACGCCGTTGAAACTATATATCGGTCGATTTTATAAGCTTTTTTTTAATAAAAAAGCATAAGAATCGAAACAATCTGATTATAATAATAATTTGTCGTTTTATTAAAAAACGATATTATACAGTCTGCTATACAGCTATAAAAACGACAGACTTAGCCAAATTATTTTGCAAAAATATCTGGCGTTTATATAATTTCTCCGATTTTATAATTTCAAACCGAAATTCCTTATTTATTTCACAATTCTAAAAAACTATTAATTATCGTTTCGAAACCAATATTACGCTATCTATCAGCTTTTACTCCGAAACAAACGGCCAAACCGAAAACGCGAACGCCTATTTATTTTCCTATTTAAAATAATTCGTCGAATACGCTTAAAAAAATTGAGAAAACTAGCTTTTTCTAGTTAAATTCGCAGCGAATAACGCTGTAAACGCTTTCACCGGAATTTCCTTTTTTTACGCTAACAAAAACTTTTATTCCCGAATAAGCTTTTTTCTATCTAAGCTTATTTTAGATTTTATTTTACGCATTTTACAAATAATAAATACGAAAGAAAACGATTTCGCCGATAAAATAAAAAAGTTAAAATTATTTTTACGTATAAATCTGATTTTAGCGTTGGCCGACCAGAAACATTATTTTAATTAATAACGCCAACCAGCTTTTGTTTATAAAATAAAAAATAACGTGTTTTTTAATAAACGTAATATAATTTTTATTAAACCAATTAAAAAACTAAATAATAAATTTTACGATTTTTACAAAATCGCCGAAATTCTAGGCTTTTATAATTACAAACTGAAATTATTTTTCGAACAAAAACTATTACATTTTGTTTTTTATATTAATTTGCTCAAACCTGCTTATAACGACCCCTTCCCAAAGCAAAAAAACCCTTTTCTTCCATTTGTTTTTATCGACGCAAACGAAAGCTTGTTATAAGCTATAAACGCTATTTTCGATTTTAAACGAAACCTCAACTTTTTTTATTTAATACAATAGCGTAGCTATAACGCCGAAAACCAATTTTGAAAACTATTAAAAAACGTTGTTAACGCATATAATTTTATAATTGAATTCGCTATACGTTTTTTTTAAAAACTTTATCCGACCAAAGCAAAACTGGCTAAAGCCAGAATTGCTAATAAAAAACGTGCCAAATCGATAAATAACGAAAACGAGCTTTTACTATTAAAAAAGGCTTTTATAACCGTTATTAAACACAAAAAAACTGCTATCAATTCCTTTTTTATTACAAAAGAATTAATTATTCTGCTTCCGAAACTAAAAAAGCCTGTTTTTTTTTTTTTTTATTATTCCAGCCGAATCTCGCACTCGTTTACAAAAACGCCTCGCGAACGAAGCTCGATTTATAAAAATAAATTCCGACGACAAAGAAATAAAAAAAAAAAATAAAAAAAAAAAATCATATATAAAAAAATAAAACGTTAATTCGTTAATTACGTGGTCCGAAGGTCACGTTGTTATCACGTGATATCGGAGCCCGCACACACTATATCTTAGACTTCGCGACACCTTTAACTTAGAACCTCGTAGTCAATACAAATCACCTACGAACCTTCTGCTCGTTCGTCCCCTTACACTTTTGTACGGCGAAAAGGGGCTGATTAAACGATTGATTTGTAAAAGTAGCGTTTTTAAACTAAATCTAAAATAGCTAATTAATAAAAGTTCTGAAGTAAACAATTCGAACGGCAAAAGTCTGAATTAAAGCAAAAAGTATTCGTAATTCAATTAATATAAGAGTTATGTATTTTAAATCAAGGTTTGCCCAGAATAAAATCGTATTTTCCTAGTATTATAATAAAAGCTGTAATTCGTTCGGTATAGCGAACGATATTAATTTAAAAAAAAACTTGATAAATAACGTCGCCGTAAATAAAAAAACGTCTGTTAACCACGGTAAGTTTACGTGGGTTAATAAGTAAAACAAAAGTTAATTCGTAATATTATACGAAAATATAATTAATAAAATTATCGGTAGCTTCGGAATCGTTTAAAAAATAGGTTTTGATATATATATTATTAGCAATTATAATATAAAACAATATTAAATATAATTTCGAAACGCTATTTAAAACAAATAATTCTAATTTATTTTTTAAAAGTTTCTGATAGTAATAATTATCAAAAACAATTAGTTTTCCGATTTTTTTGCTTCGGCTTTAGCCTTTTTAATCCAAAAAAAGTCGGAGCAGTCAGCAGCTCGGTGTTTATCGCTGATATACCATAAACAAAAGTTATTAGCGAAAAAATAAATTCGGCGAGCTAGTTTTTCGGCGTTACCGATTGGGCGTTTGTTTTTTGCTATATCAGCTGCGATTTATATAATTGCTTTGGTTTAAATAGCGCTGAAATTCATAAGATCGCTTTAAATAATAATCGTAATAGCAGTTTTAAATATAAGAGCGAAAAAAATAATTTCCGTATTGCGGCTTTCGGTTTTGTAATAATTAAAATTTAATTATCGAAAAACGATATCGGTTTCGCGCATTTAAACGCAAAAACTAATAAAATCGGTTTTTAAATCGGAAAATTTAATATACGACAAACGAATGATTATATTAAAATAAAAAGCTTTGCGCAAAATAGCGATAACGGCTTTGTTATTAAACTTAATATAATTTTTAATTTCCAGCTAAAAAAAAAAAAATAAACAGAAATTAATTGCTTTGCTTGAAAAACAAAATTCTTTTAAATGCATCTGCTTATTAATTAAAAACATCGAACGATTATTAAAAGATTTAAATTATTTTTGCAATAATTAAATAAAAAAAAATGCCGTTCGTACGTAAATCTTTTTGTAAAACGCTTTTGGCTGTATCGGAAAAGCGGGAAAAAAAGTAATTTATGCGATTTTGTTCGGTCGTATATTAATTCTGATTAAAACGAAATTTTAAAATTATATTTTAAAAAAAAGTGGTAAAATGCTTCGTAACGTTGCCGGTGCCATCCGAATCTGTGAATTTATCGAGGTCGGAAAAAGCAAATGTTTTTCTTTTTGCGTTTAAAATGTTCGGTATATTTTAATTAATAAAAGCTTGTTTTCGGAAGTTGGCAAGCTCGGCTTCGCGGTTTTGAATTTTTTTTTTAAAAGATTTTTTTTTTTTTATATTATACCGTTTGAATATTTAGTTTTTAAGCGAAATCATTTAGTTTAGTTTTAAATAATATTATTATATCGTTTTGTTTTACCGCGTAAACGAAAATATCGAAAAATTTTTAAAAGCAGGCTTTCGTATTAGCGATTAGAGCGGCGACGATTTGGTCGGGGTATTTAAAATGCCTTAAAATAAAACAATTAAAAAGTTTCGATAATTTAAAATGGTTCGATATAGCTCGTTAAAAAAAAAACGTAAAATGTATTTTATTCCGGAATATAAGTAAAAGTAGAACGGGGTTTTTTAAATATAGGTCTTGTATTAAAAAGAATTGTCGTTTCGTAGTTTCGTATCGTAAGGATTTTTAAAAAATCGTAAAAATTATTATCGCGATAAGATTTGTTAACTTTCCGTATACGCAAAAGCAAAACAAAATTGACAAGCTTTTTCAACTTAAAAGCTAAAATAAAAATATTAAAAAAGGTTTGGTAGTTAATATATCAGGGGTGTAAACGAGCAGAAGGTTCGTGGATAAATTATATTAACTACGGGGTTTTAAGTTTAAAAATATCGTAAAATCTAAAATACAATGTATGCGGGCTCCGATATCACGTGACAACAACGTGACCTTCGGACCACGTGACCAACGAACTGACGTTTCATCCCCTCATATTTTATTCGATTACGAAAGCTTTGTTAAAACTGAATTCGTTCGCAAAAGTTTTAATTACGATAAATTTCTGTTAAATTACGATAACGCTTTAAAAGCTTTCGCCGGAGCAATAAAAGCTCGAAAAAAAAAAAAAAAAAAAAAAAAAAAACAGACCGGGTCCTGCGCTTTTTATCAAATCAACGAAAAAAAAAATATTTAAAAATACGTTTTTAGCAAAATTATTAATATTATTTCATTTCGGCATTTCGCTCGCTTTTTCGAAACTATTACTTTTATTAAAAAAAGGTTTAAATATTAAACGCTTATATTTTTAAAACGCAAGCTTTGAAAACTAATCATTTAAAAGCTCGTAAATTTATAAGCCTTTTTACAGCTGTTTGCAAACTAATCGACGACGCTATGCAATCGCTAAAAAAAATATTAATCGGCTGCGAAATTTTAAGTTTGATTTTTTTTAAAGCGAAAAACTAAGCGTCGCCAAATACGGCATTTTTATATCAAAAAAAAAATGACGCTATACCGATATCTTAAATTTACGACGACGAAAAAAACGAAAAAGCTAATATTATTTTCGTTTAATTCGAAAAAACATACGCGGTAGCAATTAATATTTTTAAATTAGCTAAAACAATTTAGCGATTTTTATTTTTAATTATCGAAAACGAATCCGAAAACGAAATTAAAAGCGTAATAGCAAATAATCGCTTATTCGAATACAAAAAACCTATTATATTTATAAGAACGATTCCGAAAAAAATAAAAACGAAAAACGTAAAAAAACGCGCCGATATTTTCGAAACTTTTTCTGTTCGAAAAAAAAAATCATTCGCGTCGCTAACAAAAAAGGCATCGCGAATAAAAACAGCCGGAAATAGACGCGGAGCTATAGCTTTTAAGCTAATTAAGAAAAAACGCGACGATTTTACAAAATCAAATTTAAAAAATACCGTTATTTCGAAAAAAACAATCTGAACGATTTTGATTTTAATTTTTTAAAATTTAATACGCAAATATTAAAAACGCTTGCTGCGTTTAAAAACGTCGTATTATTTATATTAATATTTCAAACTCTAATAAAAGCGTTTAAAATTTCGATTATTATACGATTAGACCGAAAAAGCTTAAAAAAAAATATCGAAATTATCGCGAAAACAATTATATAAAAAGCACAAAATCAAATTATTTATTTAAAACCTTCGTTTTCGACGACGCTACGATTTAAAAAATTTATTTCGATATTTTTACGCAAATATTAAATAAATCCGTCAGCTTTTTCTTTTTTGTTTTAAACGAAAACTAAATTAAACTTTTTTCAGAAAATTGCAAATATAATACGCTAAAGCAAATAAAAAAAACTTTTGAAAACGGTGATCCGTTTTTATTCGAGCTTTTCTTCGCTAAGAAACTTCGATTTTTTAATTTCGTTTTTACGAACAACGTTAACGTTAAAAAAAACGGTAAATTTTATTATTTTTATATGCGTTATTACGCGGCGTATTGCGATTTAATTACAAAAAGAATCGACGTAATAAACTTCGCTGATCGATTCGCTATTATTAAAAATTCGGATTACGACGTATTCGAAATTGATTTTAATAATTAATTTATATTCCGACGAAAAACTGCGAAAATTATTAAAACGCATGCTAAAACTTATTTGGACTACGCGAATTTCAAAACAGACCTTAAGATTTTTAGCGCGATTATAAAGCTCGACTAAAACAAAAAAAGTAAAAGTAATGAATATTTTTAAAAGCCGATTTTTTTAGCTTTTTAACCGAAAGTATATTTTAAAATTTATTTAAATTAAACTGCGAATTCGTTAATTACGTAGGATTTTACAACGGAAAAAACAAATTATTATTATATTTTATTAAAAAAAAAATTATATACAAATACTATTTTCGATTAATTAAAATTCAAAAAGCGCTTATAGTTTTTTTCGCTAATATATTTTACAATTTTATTCAATAAGATTTTAAAATACAGCCCGGCTTTTACTTCGCTATTTTGATTATTCGGAACCTCGGAAACTGCTGCTTCGTAGCATATCTTAACGTTCCTATCGCTTTAGATTTCGCTGATTCCGACCGTATTATAATTATAAAATTCGATATCGCTGATTTTTAAAAAAAAATCAAAATCGAAAATTTTATCGACGCTATTTTCGATTATTACGTTTTGTTTATATTCGCATAGAACTCGGAAATAATCGAAGCTTATCTGCAATTACACTACGACGCTAAGCTGATTAAAACCATTTAGAAAAACCTAGCTTTCTCGTATTTCAGCGCGTTTAAAACAGTAGCTTTAGTTATTTTATCGAATTACGAAACCGAAAACTACGAAGTAAAAAATGCAATAACTTCTGTCAGCTTTTCGATTAAACAAAAGACTTTCGTTAGATTCAAAACCTAAAAAACCGACAGCGCGATATTAATTAGCTCGAATAATTATACGGCGCAAAAATACAAAAATCATTTCGAAAACGACGTTTCGATAAACAATTTGACGTTGTTTGTATTGCGACGAAAACAATCGCAGTATTTTCGGTAATTTCGGCTATAAACGATTATTTCCGAACCATTTCGTAAAATAGTTTTTTTTACAAACTTCGGAGCTTTTTCAAAAGCATTCGTCGGTAAACAGCCGTAATCCGACCTATCAGTTTTACGCGAAGCAAAAACGTTAATCGGTTTTAATCACGACGAATTAATCGATTATTTCTACGATTTTAATACAAATCTTTTCAGCGCTTTTTATAAAGCGTAGAATCACGTTTAAAAACTAAAATTTATTATTTACGAAAAAAAATCGTAAAAAGCTTTCGTCGCCGCGACGCCTGATAATATTATCGACGAAAAAGCTATTAAAACGTTCGTAAATTAAAATAATACTTCGATTAACGCTTTATCGAACTATTTTTTAAAAAAGCAGGATAAACAAAATGATTTATACGATAAGCGAAACGCTATTTTTTTACAAAAGCTAATAGCAAAAAAGCCAAAAACGGGTTAGGAAACTGAAAAAGCTTAAAATTAAAAATTTCGCTTTTGAATTAATTGGTTTTTAAATCATATAAAACAAATCAAATTATATTTATTAAAATTATGTTTTTTTTTGGTCGTAATTAAAAACGATTACGTATATTATTTAAAACAGAATATAAAACGGTGATATTTTATATTAATAAAATTTAATAGTTTTAGCTATAATCAAAGCATAAACCTTTTCGAAACCTTTTGCTATTGATTACTTTCAACAGGTATAAAAGCAAAGCACTTTTTTAAATAATATTATAAGCACGCAGCCCAATTCATTTTTTTTTTCTTTTTTTTTCCTTTTTTTAATCTTTTCTAGGAATTCCCTAGATTATTTTACCCACCGATCTATTATTTATTTAATTTTTATTTGCCAGATTATTGTATACGCTTTTAAGCTAATTTTCAGAAAAGAAATAGTTAAAATGTTTTTAATTTTTTTATACAAGATCGACAGAATATTAAACGATCTTACGTATAATATTTCTTTTAAGATTCAATCTTATAGTTTTTTCGAACGTTTCAGAATTAATAAAATATCGATTTCGATCTTTTTAACCAGCTTAGCAAAACTAATTTCGAATAAATTTTTTTTCGAATTTTTTTTTCCGGAATATAAAAATTTCGAATACGTGTTTTTTAAAGCCGCCAGTAACGAGTAATTTTTTACCGGCCTTACGATTATAAAATCGAGCTTATTGTAAATTAAAAAAAGCTAAAATACACTTTTTTGTATAAGATATCGATTTTAAAATTCGAAATTATTAAAACTTATTTGCAAAATAATTTTAACAAAAGCTTTATCGAACTTTTTATTGCTTTTTTCGCTGCTTTAATACTTTTCGCCAAAAAACCCGACGGTTTATTACGTTTCTGTATCGATTATCGAGTTCTTAATAATATTATTCGTAAGGATCGCTATCCTTTTTTTTTTATCGATAAAAATTTTGCTCGTTTTTCGAAAATACGAATTTTTACGAAGCTCGATATTCGTTAAACTTTTTACAAAATTCGAATAAATCCCGCTAATAAAAAATTAACGACGTTTCGTACGCGTTACGGCGTTTATAAATGCAAAATACTATTTTTTAGCTTTATTAATAAACCCGCAATTTATTAACGCTATATAAACGACGTTTTTTTCGATTATTTAAACGATTTTTGCATTATATATCTGAATAATATTTTTATTTATTTATCCGACCTTTTAAAATACGTTATATACGTTCGCAAAATGTTTCAAAAGCTCGCTGACGCTGAATTACAGACCGATATTCGAAAGTTTAAATTTAACGTTATTCGGACCCGTTACCTAAGCTTTATTATTTTTACTAAAAGCTTAGAAATAAACCCAAAGAAAATCTCCGTGGTCGCTTACTAAAAATCTTTTATTATTATAAAAAGTGTATAAAGCTTTTTTGGTTTTTATAACTTTTACCGACGTTTTATTCGAAATTACGATATAATTGCAAAATTTTTGGTTTATTTAACTAAAGCTAATGTTTTTTACAATTTTATTTTTAAATATTAAAAAAGTTTCGACCTTTTTATACTAGCTTTTATTATTATATTAATTTTATAATATTACAGGCAAAACTTTTTTTGTATATTAGAAACTAACGCTTCCGACGGCGTAGTAGCTTTTGTGCTTTCGCAATTTTATAACGACGATTAGCTTCCAGTCGCTTATTTCAGTAAAACTATAGCTTTCGCAAAATTGAATTACGTCGTATACGATAAAAAAATGTTCGCAATTATAAGATTTCTAAGCAATTTTCGTATTAAACTAATTAGTTTAATTTAATAAATTAAAATAATTATTAATTACAAAGCTTTGAAATACTTTATGATTTAAACTTTTAAACGTTCGATAGGCACGCTGGGCCGAGTTTCTCGCCGATTACAATTTTCTTATTACGTATAAACCAGGTAAATATAATTCTTTGGCTGACGCATTAATACGTCGTACAAGCGAATTCGACCGCTAAAACTCTTTTAAACGCATTCAGCGCTTGCAAACTTTTTTCCGAGCAAATCAGATTAATTACCGCTTTTTAATTAAAGAATTTCGATTTTCCACGGCCTTCGAAACAGCTGTTTTTATCGTTGAAATAGCTAATTTTTCTTTCGCACTTCGTATCGTTGATCAAATTCTCCACGCTAATCGCATAGCTAGCAGCCTAATAGCTCTCCGAAAGAAAGCTGTACGAAACGCTATAAAAAGGAACGATAATAACAATATTTCGTATATATTTAAACGCGACTTGCTGTTATATTACGGTCGCTTAATAATACTAAACGTCGATTATTTTCGTTTGGCCTTTGTACGAAAAATGCACGACCAAATTTCTACCGTTTATTCTAACGTTCGCAAAACTACGTAATTGCTTTCGGACTAATACTATTGGCGAAGTATAACAGCTTTTGTAAAATAATACTGTCGCAATTACTACGCTTATCGAAAGAGTTTTATTTCAAAAAATAAGCGCCCCGGTCTTTTTTAGCCTCTTTTTGTTTTTGATCATTTTTGAAAATACGTCATAATAAACTTTTGCAATTTTAACAAAAATAAACACGGTTACGATAACGTGTTCGTAATAATAAATCGCTTTTCCAAGTAAGCTATTTCGATCTTTTGCTATAAAAATATCGACGCTCGAAGTTTCGCCAAATTATATATATTTTATATATACAGGTATTTTGGCCTTTAAAAAGTATTATTAGCGATCGTGGCCTTTAGTATTAATTTACTTTTTGGTCTGAATTAAATAAAATACTCGATACGCAACTAAAGCTTTCGACAGCCGTTTATTTCGAAACCGATGGTTAGACCGAAATTTATAACTAATATTTGCAAAAACGCTTTCGATCTTTCGTAAACTTTTATTAAAACGATTAAAACGAATTTCTTTTAATAATAAATTTCGCCTAAATAGTTTTTTTTTACGAGAGTTTAGATGGCTTTTTATTTTTTAAAATTGTATACGATTATATTTTTTATATCAATTGAAATTAAAAGCTCGATACTTTTCTTTTTTTTAATTTCTTATACAAATTAAACGCAAACGAAGCTCGTGCGTACGCTCGCCGCTATTACGACGCTTAGAATTTCGTCAAATCGCATTTCTAATAAACCTACGACAAAATAATAAAAAATGCGAATAGATTTCGCCGCGCGATCGATTTTAACGTTAGCGATTACGTATGGTTCGATATGCGTTTATTTTCGATTTTCCGGCCCTTCCGCAAGCTCGACAATTTTATAAACGGCCTTTTTAAAATTATAGCCAAAATTTTCGATAACGCTTTTAAGCTAGACCTTTTTAATATTATAAACGTATACCCAGTTTTTTACGCTAATCGACTGCGTAAAGCAATTAACGACGCGCTTTCAGATCAGATTAATTTAGCCTTTGAATTTATTAATATAATTAATAAGTTTAAATACGAAATCGAAAAATTAATCGCCTGTCGAATGCAGCGGAAAATCTTTTAATACAAAGCTTTTTAAATAGGTTTAAATAAAAATCTTACGTAATACTCCGCGTTTAACTTTATATACGCTTTTTTAAAAATGCGCGACTTTTATTTGGCGTATAAAAAGCTTTCCGGTCTTTTTGCAAAACTTATAAATTGGCTGAAAGCGTATTCCGAAGGTTTGAATTCGTACGATTATTTAAATAACGACGTACCAATAAATAAAAGCTCGAGAACGCGCTTTTTTCGGACGGAAGGGTAGTAAAACGACTCACTTTTTTTGCTTTTCGTATTATCCTAGCAACTACGTGTAGCTGCAAGCTCCCTGGTCTTTTGGTGGGTCTTTCCATTAATTATGAAAATTATTTATATATATAAAGCTTTTTCCTTTAGCAACTTCTGCCTTTTACAATTGTTAATTCTAAGTGAATATCTTGTTACAGAACCAAAGGCTCGTTTTTCATACCATATGAACACGGCGACCAGTTGACTGATCTCCCAGCCCTCCGACTGATTAAATCGTTACAAAACCGACGGTTAAATCGAGATTTATAATTAATATTTGCAAAAACGCTTTCGATTTTTCGTGAATTTTTATTAAAACGATTAGAACGAATTTTTTTAATAATAGATTTCGCTTAAATAGTTTTTTTTTACGAAAGTTTAAATAGCTTTTTATTTTTTAAAATTGTATACAATTATATTTCTTATATTAATTGAAATCAAAAATTCGATATTTTCTTTTTTTTTAACTTTTTATATAAACTAAACGCAAACGGAGCTCGTGTATACGTTCGCCGCTATTACGACGCCTAACATTTCGTCAAATCGCATTTTTAATAAGCCTACGATAAAATAAAAAACAATGCGAATAAAATTCGCCGCGCGATCGATTTTAACGTTAGCGATTACGTATAATTCGATATGCGTTTATTTCCGATCTTTCGGCCTTTTCGCAAGCTCGACAATTTTATAAACGGCTTTTTTAAAATTATAGCCAAAATTTTCGATAACGCTTTTTAGCTAAGCCTTTTTAATATTATAAACGTATATTTAGTTTTTTACGCTAGTCGATTGCGTAAAACAGTTAACGACGCGTTTTTAAATCAGATTAATTCAGCTTTTAAATTTATTAATATAATTAATAAATTTAAATACGAAATCGAAAAATTAATCGCTTATTGTCAGGAATCAATATCACGTGTATAAGTCAGGTGATCCGCCAAGACCCTCTGCCTCCTACCAACCCTCGAATAATACTTTCTGCGGATAGGCCGTGGGGGCCGGATAATACTATAAGGGTTGGAAATAATATTTAGGTAAAATATTTTATAGGAGTGATTGCTAAGAAACCAGTTATTAAAATTATATTAAAAAAGATTGAAAAAAGGTCGGAATAAGAGCTGGAAAAGCATATTAAATAAAATTCGCCTGGTTTCCTGGGAAATACTTTTTTCGAAGGCTCCACCCCTTTTTTTGTATTTATATTATTACGATCCTGGCTAGTGGTGGTTGCCAGTGGTATGGTTGCCAGTGGTATGATTGCCGGTGGTGTTGGAATAAGGTTTGGGCACGGACCACCTCGGCCACTAGGCCTCGCGCTAAGTCACGTGACTTATAAGCGCAATCTATTGTATATAAAATTCGCGATTCCGAGCATTTTAGCTCGATGTTTTTTTTTTAATTTATATGCGTACTTTTTGATTTATATTACTTTTTTGATTATTTTTAAGCTAGCTGTGATATAAAAAAAGATCAAACAATTTCCGCTGAAAAACTTTGTATTTACGGTTAAAAATTCGATTTGCTTTTGCAATTCGAACTTTTTTCAGGCCGTCCGTACCGACGTTTATTTATCGGTGTTTTAATCAGAACTTTTTTTTATTAATTTTATTTTCAGAAAAAGCTGAAGTTTTTTTTTTTTATTAATCCGATCTGCTTTTGCAATTCGAATCGCTTTTTTTCAATATATTTTATGCTTTTTTTATAAATCGACGCGGCATCCGAAAACGAACGCAATTCGTACGATTCGGCTTCGAATCAGCATTTCCATTTTTTGCTTCCGCTTTTGGCGCTTCCGAATTTCCATTCGTTCCAAGCTTTTTCGACGATTCTGGCAGCGAGTTTTTATTCCACGACTTTTTTACTGAACTATAGTTATTTGCAGCCGATTTATCTGTTAAATTTCTTCGCTTTACGATCGAACTTAAAATCGAATTGTATAACGCTAATATTCTAATACTTTTAAACCGACGAATGCTTCCACGACTGCCTAATATATCTGCTAACGCTAAAGGATTTATTACGGCCCAGCAGCTTCAAATCGCTTAAATAATCGCTTAAGCTATTGCCGCCGCTCGCTTTTTAGCTTTTTCCGCTAATATCGCTCGCGACGCTTTTTTTTATTCCGAATTTCGCGCGCTTTTACCGCAAATTTCCAATTAATTTCCGAATATTACTTTTCCGTTTTCGACCCAGCTATTTTTCGAATCGAATTATTTAAAATTAAATATTTTCGCTACGCTTTTAGCGATTATTAAAAAAAATTAAATATAACGTATAAAAAATAAATATAAAGCTGTTTATTAAAAAGTATTTAAAAATTTTTATATAAAATATAAACCAAGCCAAAGCATATTTTAAATGTATTATTAAAAAAGCAAAAACTATTATTTTAAAACATTTAAACCCCGAGTTTTATAATTAAGCCTAATCGGCCCGAAACGTTTTTCGTATTTTTAATTAGCGCTTTTTTAATTATAACCGCGTTTAATTTATTAAATTGCAATATAACAAGCTTTATATAAATAACGGTCAGATTTATAATAATTTTCGTTTTTTATTTATTCGCTATGCAATTATTAGCAAAATTGCTAAAAACCGTTGGTTTAAAAATATATGCGAAAAAATTAATTTTATTTTTAAATACGATTTTCGAATAAAAAAATACAAAATAAATAATAATTATATTGTTTTAAACGAATTTTTGGCCGTTGCGAATAAAAAGTCACGTAATATTCGAGCTAAAAAAAATAGCTTTTGCCTGTCGTATAAACTATTTTTTTTTATTATAACTTTTGCTAATTAAAATTCTAGGCGTACTTTCGGTATTTTTAAAATTTTATAACGTTTTATTTTTCTAGCTTTTTTTATTCGCATAGCTTTTTTTTTTTTTTTTCGGCAAAAATTTTTATAAACGTATAGTTGCTATTTCTGTTATTTCCGGTTTTTTCCGTTTGGCTGCGCGTTTTTTTTAACGCTTATTATAACTGCGGCAAGCCCGCCTATTTCGTAAACGTTTGCTTCGACGCTAAGCTTAATCGCAAAATCGCCGAAATAGTTATCGACGAAAAGCAAAACGATTTATTAAAAAAACTTTTAAATCGTAGCAAAAACTTTTATTATAGTAAAAGATTCGATTTGTAAAAGGATTTAAAATTTAACCAGCGTTTTTTAATAAAAAAACGATAGTTTTTAGTTTTTATAAAATTAATATATAATAAATTATATATTAAAACATTTGTATATATCGATAGCGAAGCTAATATTTTCGATGCGATTAAAACTTTTTTAACGTATTAATTTTTTTAACGTTTCGAAATAAATTTCATTCGGCTGCATAAGCTTATTATATCCACCGGCTATAATAGCGAGCCGGGAGAGCTTATTTTTTTTGCTATTTTTTTTTTTTTACAATTAACCGACGTCGTATAAATTTTTCTTTTTTGATTACAAACCTGGGTTTTACCGACGTTTTTATTAATCGCAAATTTTTATAATACTACGATTTGAAATAAGCGTATAGCCAAAAAAAAAACAAAATAAAATAGCCGCCCGATATGTCCGTTATTTTTTATTTCAACGAGCAATTATTCGTCGATTTTAATCAGCGAAAAAAATTTAAAATATTTAATCGCATATATTAAAAAAATACAAATAAACGAAACAGCGTAATAAAAACCTTATATATTTTTGTCAATATTTTTATAACGATTAAAAAAATTTATTTAAGTTTTGAAATTGGTAAACCTTTTATATTTATGCGAAATCTCAAAAGCAATTTATACAAAATGGAAAAGTTTTTTATTAGCAGTTCTGAACCGACCAAGCCGGTTTTTCTAATCGTGTTAATTACTTTTTTTACTTTCAATTACAATATTAGTTGTATTTCCGCTTTTGTATTCAGCGTTTTATAAATACGTTACGAAAAGCAAATACGAGCCGTAAAAAAAAAAAAGTTATTATTATTTAGCGATTGCACGTTTATTGATTTTATATATAATATAAACAAAAAACGTTTTCGTCGTACGAAAGTCGCCGAATCTGAAAAAATCATATAGTTCGCGGCAGTAAAAAGCATTTCCGTTTCCGACGTTTTATAAACCAAATATAATAATAACGTAATTTTTGTAAAAAAGCTTTTTCCAGTTTAATATTCGGAATTCGAAAAACTGTTTTATAAGCAAAAAGGCGATAAATTCGCTTTCCGCCGCTTCGATATAAATTATAAAATATATTTTGCTACGAAAAATACGCTTTTTATAAAACTACTTAAACGCTTTACGAATAAACAATTTATAAAAATCAAAAGTTATATTTTCGACAATTTGTATAAAAGCTTTATTAAATTTTTTAATACTTTTTTCGCCGCTTCGATTTTATTTATTAAAAAATTAAACGGTTTTATACGCTTATATATCGATTATCGCAAACTTAACGATTTTACGAAAAAAGATTTTTACTTTTTGCTTTTAATTAACGAAATGCTAGCGCGAATTATTAAAGCTAAAATATTTACGAAAATTAATATTTAATAAATATTTGATCGAATCCGGATATCCGAAAAATCTGAAAAACTAATTAGTTTTCGCATTCGATACGATATATATAAATATAAAGTTTTTCCGTTCGGTTTTATTAATAAGCCCGTTATATTTCAACGTTTTATTAATAATATTTTTATAAAATATTTAAATGATTTTTGCTCGGCGTATTTTAACGATATTTTTATTTATTCCGCGAATAATTTAAAATATAAAATTTACGTTAAAAAAATTTTGTCGATTTTAAAAAAACACGGCTTAAAAGCTGATATTAAAAAATGCGAATTTAATATTACAAAAACTAAATTTCTAAATTTCGTTATTAGCATTTAAAAAATTAAAATAAATCCGAAAAAAATCGCTATTATTAAAAATTGGCAATATACAGCGAATATGCGAAGCGTGCAAAACTTTTTAGGTTTTTGCAATTTTTATAAACGTTTTATAGCCGGTTACAGCCGTATTTGCCGCTTTTTTACTGCTTTCATAAATAAAAACGTTTTTTTCGTATTCGAAAAAAAGCAGAAAAACGTATAAAAAGCATTACGCAAAGCCTTGCTAAATGCTTCCATTTTATGCTATTACGACTTTTATAAGCAAACGCGCTTAAAAACCGACTTTTTTAATAAAATAATAATTAGCGTAATATCGCAATTGCAAAAAAATAATTTTTATTATCCGGTCGTTTTTTTTTTCAAAATCATAATCGACGCCGAATTTAATTATTCGATTTACGATAAAAAGCTTTTCGCTATTTTTCGCTTTTTTAAAAATTATAAACCGAAGCTGTTAAACGCTTAAAAAAACGTATATATATATACCGATCATCGCGCTTTAAAATATTTTATAATAACCAAAAATCTTTCGATCCGATAAGTTCGATAAATCGAGTTTTTCGCCGATTTTTATTTTATAATTATATACCGGTCGGAAATTATTAATACGTTCGCTAATATTCTTTTTCGCAAAAATCAAAATATTTTTTTATTAAAAGCGCGATAACGAACAATTCGAAAGCAGCAAATATTTTTAAACAATAAATTAAATCTTTAAATTTTAAAAAAAATGGCTGCTAAAAACATAACCACGCTGGCGCTTATGAAAATAGCGTTCGATAAGCGCGACAACGACAGCATTTTCTTCGAAAAAAACAGCGAAAACGAAAAGAATAAAATGCTTATAAAAAAACTCGCAAATTTAATTTCCGTAATCGTATATAATATATATAATTATATAATTATAAACGATTTATTATAAACTAATAAAAACTTTTCTTTTTTTAAAGCGCAACGAACGTAAACTCGCAATTACAGTTTTAATTATTAATTGCGATAAAACAAATTGTTTTTCCAAAGCAAATTAATAATGCTTTTGAAACCTTCCGAATTGCGAATCTTTCTGATCCGATATATTTACGAATAGCTTTGCGTAGCATACGCTAGGATAAAAAAAATAAAGCTTTTGGTCGATCGCAAATATTATTAAAAAATTATAAAAGCAGATATATAATAATACGTTTCGAATTATCGTTGCATACGAATAAAAATTAAACGCGACAAAACCCCGGGCTTTTTAAAGCTTTTGCTTATATTTAACAGATTTTATTAATATTTAACGATAGATTTTACGAAATTTTTATTAAACGAAAATAATTACGATTTCGCTTTCGTAATAATAGATCGCTTGTTTAAAAAGCTTTTATTAATTTTTTATTATAAAATTATTATAGCGAAAAAACTGGCAGCTTTGTTTTTGGTTTATTAAATGCGCTATTTCGGCATGCCGGATTTAATTATTTCGGATCGAAAAGCTTAGTTTATTTCGGTTTTTTAACAAAAACTCTGCCGTATATTAAAAACCAAAATTAAATTAATTATTGCGTATAATTTTAATATCGATAAGCAAACCGAAATGATAAATTAATATATTAAGCAACGCTTCCGCTTTTTTTGCTTTTATTATCAAAACAATTCAAAACGCTTTTTATTTTTAATAAATATTGTATAATTAATTTTGCCGCACGAGTTTTTCGGCAACGTTTTTTTTTTTAAGTTTTAAATAAATACGAAATTCGCATATTTTAAAATATAAATAATCCCCGTTCTTTTCGTTCGGCCATCGAAAAACTTAACCGCGACGAAGTTTTGCATTTGGCTTTCCGAGCTAAAAAAGTTGTAAAATACGCATAATCGTTTATTACGCAATAATAAGCTAAAATAAAGCGTTTCGCTAATTTGCATAAACGATCGGTAAATTGAAATATAAGCGACGAAATATTAGTAAATACTAAAAATTAAAAATTCGACCGATTTTTCCGAAAGCTTTTAAACAAATAATACGGCCTAATCAAAATCGTCGATAAAATAAAAAAAAATTAAAAGCTTGATTTTTTCGCAAATTAATTAATTTACTTAATTTTCTATTTATATTCGCTCCGAAAGCATATTAGCAATTTTTTATCTGGCCAACGCCGCTCCGAACCAATTTTTATTTAATTATTTTCCGAGCAAACGAAATAAAAAATCGAAAAAATAATAAATTCGAAGTTATATAAAAAAGTATTGCAATACCAAATTAATTAAAAAAGCGCTGATAAAAATCTCGAATAATATTTTTATTTTAACGTTATAACGGCCTTTTATATTTTTTAAATTTTTCACCGATTATATCTTATCGCCAAAAGCTTTTTACGAACGCTTTTCGCATAAATGCAAGCTTATAACAAAAGCAGAAAAGATTATATTAAATTAAAAAACGATAAACTTATGATTATAACTGCGAGAACGCAGTTTTTCGAAGGAAAAAGATAGTATTACGATTCTGGCTAATAATGGTTGCCAGTGATATGATTGCTAATAGTATAATTGCCGGTAGTATTGAAATAAGATTTGGATACGAACCACCTCGGCCACTAGGCCTCGCGCTAAATCACGTAACTCATAAGCGCAACCCACTGTATATAAAATTCGCGACTCCGAGCATTCTAGCTCGGTGTTTTTCTTTCAATTTACATGCGTACCTTTTGGTCCATATCACCCTTCTGATCACCCTCAAGCTAGCTGTGACATATGTACGCCTTTTACTAGAAATATAAAAGGTAAAAATCAGTTTGATTATTAACTTAATTTTATTTAAGTTTTATTATTAAATTAGTATTTTCTTGCTTTTCAATTTTTATATTTTAGTTTTTCTATTTACCGGAACAGCAGTTCGATATTATTAAAACAACCTTTTATTATATTATTATATTATATCGTTATTATCGATATTATAGCTTTTCGCATTCGCAGCGAACAGGCATTTTTAGCTACTTAAAAAGACTTAACGCCTTCGGCTGCTTAAGAAAACCCCGTATTATCGTTTCTCTTAACGTTACTAATTTTATTAAAAATCGAAAATACTCCACTATCAGGGCGCGACGACTTTCCAATTTTTTTTATTTAAAAAATTACTAAAAAAGGCCACGTTCAAAGCGATTCGGAAGAATTTTTTACCGAAACTCTGATTTATCTGGCTAATAAACGAATCCGCGCCGAATAAAAAAAAAACAATAAACGTAAAAAAGTAAAAAAAATACGAATTAAAATAAAACAAAAAAAAACCGAAAAAAAATTCTACGAAACAATTAAAAAATTCGAAAAAGTCAAAAAACGCCGAAACGAATTCCGAAAGAAAATTAAACAATTCTAATAAAAACTTAACGCTTTCGAAAATATCGAAAAAAAAAATTTATATTTTTTAATATCGTCCCAATTAAGAAAAAACAAAAAATAATTTAAGCCGGCGATTATTATAAAATATTCTCGAAGTATTACGATAACAATACTTATTAAAAACGATTTATATAAGGGGATAAAACGTCAGTCGTTGGTCACGTGGTCCGAAAGTCACGTTGTTATTACGTAACATCGGAGCCCGCACACATTATATCTTAGACTTCGCAACACTTCTAACTTAAAACCTCGTAATCAATGCAATTTATCTACGAACCTTCTGCTCGTTCGCACCTCTGACATATTAACTACCAAACCTTTTTAACATTTTTATTTTAGTTTTCGAGCTAAAAAAGCCTGCCAATTCTGTTTTGCTTTTGCGCATACAAAGAATCAACAAATCTTATCGCGATAACAACCTTCACGACCTTTTAAAAATAACTCTTACGATACGAAACCACGAAACGACAACCCTTTCTAATATAAAACCCATATTTAAAAAACTCCGTTCTGCTTTTACTTATATTCCGAAATAAAATACATTTCACGCTTCTTTTTTAACGAGCTATATCGGACCATCTCAAATTGTCGGAACCTTTTAATTGCTTTATTTTAAAGCATTTTAAATACCCCGACCAAATCGTCGCCGCTTTAATCGCTAATACGAAAGCTTATTTTCGCGAAATCCTCGATATCTTTACCTACGTAGTAAAACAAAACGATATAATAATATCGCTCAAAGCCAAACTAAATAATTTAATTTAAAAAAATTAAATGTTTAAACGGTATAATACTAAAAAAAAAAAAAACATTTAAAAAAAAAAAAAAAATTTAAAACTACGAAGCCGAACTTATTAACTTCCGAAAACAAGCTTCTGTCAGCCAAAATACCATACCGAATATTTCAAACACAAAAAAAAAAAACGCCTGTCTTTTCCGACCCCGATAAATTCACAAGTTCGGACGGCACCGGCAACGTTACGAAGCATTTTACCACCTTTTTTCAAAATATAATCCTAAAGTTCCGTTTTAATCAAAACTGGTATACGACCGAATAAAATCGTATAAATTACTTTTTCTCCCGCCTTTCCGATACAATCAAAAGCGCTTTACAAAAAGATTTACGTACGAACGACATTTTTTTTTACTTAATTATTGTAAAAATAATTTAAATCCTATAATAATCGTTCGGCGTTTTTAACTAATAAGCAGATACATCCAAAAAAATTCTGTTTTTTAAGCAAAGTAATTAATTATTATTTATCTTTTTTTTCACTTGGCTAAAAATTAAAAACCATATTAAATTCAATAATAAAGCCGCTATCGTTATTCTGCGCGAAATTTTTTATTTTAATATAATTATCCGTTTGTCGTATATCAACCCTTTTGATTTAAAAACCGATCTTATTAGTTTTTGCGCCCAAATACGCGAAACCGATACCGTTCTTCGATAATTAAATCCCAATTATTACAAAACCGAAAGCCGTAATACGAAAATTATTTTTTCCGCTTTTATATTCAAAACTGCTATTACGACTATTATTCAAAGCGATCTTATAAATTTTAGCGCTACTTAAATCAAAGCAATTATATAAACCGCAGCCGATATAACCAAAAACAAACGTTTAATAAATAATGCCGAAAAGTTAGCTCGCCGAATTTACTTTTTTGCTAATAATTTTTGCTTTTAATATATTAACGATAAACACCGCGCTGCTAATTGCCCCGACTCTTTTTAAATCAAAAAAGCTAAAGCCGAAGCAAAAAAGTCGGAAAACTGACTGTTTTAATAATTATTACTATTAAAAACCTTTAAAAAATAAATTAAAAATATCTGTTTTAAACGGCGTTCCGAAATCATATTTAATATTGCTTTATATTATAACTACTAATAGTACATATATCAAAACCTACTTTTTAAACGACTCCGAAGCTACCGATAATTTTATTAACCATTTTTTCGTACAACACTACGAATTAACCCCTGTTTTATTTACCAACCCACGTAAACTTACCGTAATTAACGGACGTTCTTTCACTTACGGCGACGTTACTTATCAAGTCTTTTTTTAAATTAATACCGCCCGCCATACCGAACGAATTACAGCTTTTATTATAACATTAAAAAAATACGACCTTATTTTAAGCAAATCTTAATTTAAAACATACAACCCCTATATTAATTAAACTACGAATACCTTTTGCTTCAATTTAAACTTCTGCCGTTCCAATTATCTACTTCAGAACTTTTATCAATTAATTATTTCAGATTTAATTCAAAAACGCCACTTTTATAAATCAATCGTTTAATCAGCCCCTCCTCGCCGTACAAAAGCTACTGCTTTTAATATCTTATCCTCCCAGCCCGAAATCGAAGTATTTTTAGCCTCATTATACGAAATCGACCAACGTTTACAAAAACTCGGCGCTATAATTAAAAACGATCCCAACTTTGCATCACCAAAAGTAAAAATAAACCAATTACGAAAAAAAAAACTTTTTTAAGCTAAACGACAACACTTATCAACTGAATTTTATCTCGCTAAAATCTTTTTAAAAAATATTCGTTTAGCCCTTTAAACCAAACCGCCAATCGACCTCCGAATAAAACTCTCTCAATACTATCATTACCATTTGGCCGCTTTCGACCTTATTAAAATTAATAAATTTGCGCTTTATAAAAAAAGCATTAATCATACGATAAAACTCCGTTTTAACGCAATACTTCTACACGGTCTTTTATATAATATATTAATTAACGAATTTTAAGTTTTACGCAAGTTTCTGAAGAAAAACCTCGAAAAAAGCTGAATTCGAACTAGCTTCTTCCCCGCCGCCTTTCCAATCCTATTTGTAAAAAAGCCAAAAAGCGAATTACGTTTTTGCGTCGATTACAAAACTCTTAACGCTATAATAATTAAAAACCGGTATTTTTTGCTATTAGTTTAAAAAACACTTTCTCGACTAAACAAAGCGAAATTCTATATTAAACTTAACGTTTTTGCCGCTTTTAACAAAATTCGTATAAAAAAAGGCTATAAATAGCTTACTGCGTTTAATACGAAATACGGTTTATTCGAATCGTTGATTATGCCCTTCGGTTTATACAACGCCCCTGCCATTTTTTAATTCCGTATAAACGATATTTTACGACCTTATTTAAATATCTTTTATATAGCTTATATAAACGATATTTTAATTTATTCAAACGATTTTCAAAAACATAAAAAACATATTATCTTCGTTTTTTAAACTTTTTCCGACGCTAGCCTGTAATTAAATATAAAAAAATACGAATTTAAAATTTAAAAAGTCGTTTACCTAAAAATAATTATTTCTACTACTAAAATCAAAATAAACCTTAAAAAATTAGAAACTATTACTAGCTGAAACCCTTTTTTCAACGTCAAAAACGTATAAGCGTTTTTAGATTTTGCAAATTTCTACCGACGTTTTATTAAAGATTTCTTTCGCATCGTTATTCCTTTAGTAAATCTAACGAAAAAAAACATTAAATAAAACTTTAATAATAATTGTATTAAAGCTTTCGAATTTCTTAAATCAGCTTTTATTATTATATTTATATTATTTTATTTTAATTCTAATAAAAAGATTTTCGTTAAAACCGACGCTTTTGACTACGTCTTTTTAAAAATCTTTTTTTAAAAAAACAATACAAAAATGCTTTATCCAATCGCGTTTATATTAAAAAAGTTCGATTCAGCCGAATGCAACTACGAGATTTATAATAAAAAACTTTTCGCTATTATACGTTGCTTCGAAAATTAGCGAGCCGAATTACAAAAAGCTGCCTATCTAATTCGTATATTTATAAACCACCGAAATTTAAAATATTTTATAATAATTAAATAATTTAACCGACGTTAAATACGATAAAACGAGTTTTTAGCTGATTTTAATTTTATAATCATTTTTAAACCTGGAAAACAAAGCGATAAACTTGATTTTTTGACCCGACGTTTTCAAAATCTTTCTTAAAACTTTTCAAACGAAAAAATTCAGTTCCAAAACCAAGCTTTTTTCAAAAAACATTATCTAACTGAAATTTTAAACGCCTTTCCAATTTTGCTAAAACTAATATCCGAAGCGAACGACGAAAAGCTTTTACGACTTTTAAATAAATATTATTTTATTAACAAGTTATAAATCGTTATCAAAAAAAAAATGCTTAAACCAAAAAGTATTTCGAAATCCAAAACGTTACAACTTTTTAAATACGTTATACGCAATAACAAATTGTATTTCCGAAACCGATTTTACGTTTCCGATATACCGAATTTAAACGTTTTTATTCGTACCTGGCTTTTATAAATAATCTATAATTTAATAAAAACAAGCCATTTTAGCAAAAACAAATTTTACGAAATTATTAATAAAAATTATTATTAATTATTAGTTTCCGAAAATTGCAAAAAATTTGTTCGCAATTGCAACGGCTGTTTTCGCAATACAAGCACTAATCAACGCTATTAAAAACTTTTTAAATTTTTACCTATTTTTTTACGCCGTTAAAATCATATATCGGTCGATTTTATAAACCTTTTTCCAATAAAAAAGCATAAAAATCGAAATAATCTAATTATAATAATAATTTATCGCTTTATCAAAAAACGATATTATACAGCCTGTTATACAGCTATAAAAACGACAGATTTAGCCAAATTGTTTTATAGAAATATTTAGCGTTTATATGATTTTCCCGATTTTATAATTTCAAACCGAAATTCCTTATTTGTTTTATAATTCTGAAAAGCTATTAATCACCGTCTCGGAACTAATATTACGCTATTTATCAGCTTTTACTTCGAAACAAACGGCCAAACCGAAAACGCGAACGCTTATTTATTGTTTTATTTAAAACAATTCGTCGAATACGTCTAAAGAAATTAAGAAAACTGATTTCTTCTAGCTAAATTCGCAGCGAATAACGCTGTAAATATTTCCATCGGAATTTCCTTTTTTTACGCTAACAAAAGCTTTTATTCCCGAATAAGCTTTTTTTTATTTAAGCTTATCCTAGGTTTTATTTTACGTATTTTGCGAATAGCAAATACGAAAAAAAAAAACGATTTCGCCGATAAAATAAAAAAATTAAAATTATTTTTACGTATAAATCTGATTTTAGCGTTAGCCGACCAAAAATACTATTTTAATTAACAACGCCAACCAGCTTTTGCTTATAAAATTAGAAATACCCGTTTTTTAACAAACGTAATATAATTTTTACCAAATCAGTTAAAAAACTAAATAATAAATTCTACGATTTTTACAAAATCGCCGAAGTTTTAAATTCTTATAATTATAAGCTGAAATTATTTTTCGAACAAAAACTATTACATTCTGTTTTCTATACCAATCTGCTTAAACCTGCTTATAACGATCCTTTTCCAAAGCAAAAAAACCTCTTTTTCCCATCTGTTTTTATCGACGCAAACGAAAGCTTGCTATAAGTTATAAACGCCATTTTTAATTTTAAACGAAACCCCAATTTTTTTTATTTAATATAATAACGTGGCTATAACGCCGAAAACCAATTTTAAAAATTATTAAAAAACGTTATTAACGCATACAATTTTATAACAGAATTCGCTATCCGTTTTTTCCAAAAGCTTCATCCGATCAAATCAAAACTAGCTAAAATCAAAATTATTAACAAAAAATATATTAAATCGATAAATAACAAAAATAAGCTTTTACCATTAAAAAAGCTTTTACAACTGTTACCAAACACAAAACGATTATTACTAATTTCTCCCCTATTGCAAAAACATCAGTTATTCTGCTTCCGAAACTAAAAAAGCCTGCTTTTTTTTTTTCTACTATTCCAGCCGAACCTCGTATTCGTTTACAAATACGCTTTGCGAACGAAGTTCGATTTATAGAAATAAATTCCGACGACGAAAAAATTAAATAAAAAAATAGAAAAAAAAACTATATATAAAAAAATAAAACGTTAGTCGTTGGTCACGTGGTCCGAAGATTACGTTGTTATCACGTGACATCGGAGCCCGCACATACTGTATCTTAGACTTCGCAACACTTCTAATTTAGAACCTCGTAGTTAATGCAATTCATCTACGAACCTTCTGCTCGTTCGCACCCCTGACAATTTAGCATTTTTTTTAAATATATTATATCTTTTGTAAAAAACACAGCGAATTCGAGCCGAAAAATATTAAAAATAAAAGACTTTTTAATATATCGAAAAAAAAATACTAAAAAAACTTAATTTTTTATTCGACGTGCAAAGCGAAGTTTCCGCCAAAATAGAAAAATAATATTTAATATTAATTAAAAAAAAATTAACGCTTGTATTTTAGCTTTCGACGATAAAATAGAAAAAAAGTAAACCGGATACGAACGACGTTTTACGAATATTCGAATTATATAAAACGATTTTAAAAAATAAATATTAAACTTTTTAATAAATGCGGAAAATCGAGAAATCGCGGCTTCGAATTTATACGATAAAACGAAATAAAAAAAGTATAAATCAATTAACGATTTCGTTGCTTATTTAAATAATTTCGAATAGCAATTGCAAATAATAAACGATACGACTAAAAAAAAAATGCTTTTCGTAAAACTCCGATCTACTTTTCGAAAAGAAATTATTAAACGAAATAATACTGCAATTATAAGCTCGTACGAAAAATTAATATTAATCGCTCGTCATATCGAAAATACTAATAAAATTATCAACGACGAAACGAAAAATAATAAACGATAAAACGAACGTAAAAAAAAAAAAAAAAAAAAAAAAAACTTATATTTACGATTAAAATTTAAAAGCTAAAACAAATATATACCGTTCTCGATTCGAAAATAATCCTTTAAAATCCTAGAATTTTTAACGATTTTTTTTATTTTTCGAAATATAATCGCTGTTAAAAAATAGAGCATCGTATAGCCAATTGTTTAAAAGTCGAATATTATAAATATAATAAAAAAAAATATATAATTTTAAATTGTTCCGAAGCTAATAAATCTAAAAATTCGGAAAAAGCTTTCGCTCGATTTTAATTTCGTCGCTGCTAATAAAATCGAACGAAAAAAAAAAGCAAAAAAAAATAATTTCAGTCGAAATTAAAAAAGCCAAAAGCGAAATTCGTACGAAACGAGCTTTTATCGATTGCGGCGCGAAGAAAAACTGCGTAATTCAAAAGTTATGAATTAAATATAAATAAAAACCAATTTAAAAACGTATTAATTTATCTACGATTAAAAAAAAAAAAAATTTTATTTACGATACGCATACGCAATTTATTCGCGCTATTAATAATTATAAAATAATTAAAAAAATACAAAGCGATTTCGTAATTTATAATATAAATATCCTAAGAGTTTTATTTATTTTAAGATTTTTTTGGTTGCGAAATATCGACCCCGTTATAAGCTTTCGAATTAAATCGTAGCGATATCCAATCGAACGCTTATAGCTTAATTTCGTTATAATTAAACGTTTTAAAAAAAAATTCAATAAAAAGCAAGCGTTTTGTATCGTTTTAAAAAAAGCTATTAAAAAACAGCATTAATTACTTTTCAAATACGACCATTACGCCGACGTATTTAACGATACCGCCGCGATTATTCTAGCTTTTTATTATTTTATAAAATATCGAATAAATCTCGCGGAAAAAAAAGATTTTTTTTAGAAACCAATCTATTTTTTGTCGGAATTTAAACTTATCGAATTACGCGAATATTTCGATTCGAATTTAAAAAAAAGCTGAATAAAAAAATTTATTAGCTTTGCCGGCGCACCGATAATATTTATATCGAAAAAAAACGGAAGTTTACGATTATACGTCGATTATAAAAATCTAAACGCAGTTACGATTAAAAATCGAATTTTTCTATCTTTTATAAGCGAAATTTTAAATCGTTTAAAAAAAGCTAAAATATTTATTAAGCTAAATTTTATTTAGGCGTATTATCGCTTTCGAATAAAAAAAGAAAATAAATAGAAAACTGCGTTTCGCATTCGTTACGAACACTTCGAATACTACGTATTATTTTTCGGCTTTTCGAACGCATTAGCAATTTTTTAAGCGTATATTAATTAAGTTTTAATCGATTTAATAAATATTACGTATATAATTTATTTCGACGATATTTTAATATTTTCCGAAAACTCCGACGATTATAAACGCGGTAAAAATTTTTTTCGAAAAACTTCGTATTAATAAATTTTACGAAAATCTGAAAAAATATATTTTTAATACGAATACGATTAAATTTCTAAGCTTCGTCGTTATTTCTACGAAAATTAAAATAAACCTAAAAAAAATAAATAATATTCGGAAATAATCTTTTTTTATTACGTGGCGAGATATTTAAATATTTTTAGGTTTTACCAACTTTTACAAACGTTTTATTAAGAATTACGCTAAGCTTTGCCGATTTATTACAAATCTTTTAAAAAAAATGCAACGAAAGAAAATATCGGACTTTTTTCGTTTTTTATTCGAAGCGAAAATCGCTTTTTTGCTTTTAAAAAAAAAATTTGCTAAACACCGATTTTACGCTATTTCGACTTTCGATTAAAAATTTAAATCGAAACAAACGCTTCGAAATTCGCTATAAACGAAATATTATTCTAATTATTCGAAAATAATGCGAAAGCACGTTAATATCCTATCGCGTATTATTCGAAAAAGCTTTTTTTTATAAAACAAAAATACAAAATCCACGACGCTAAGCTAATAATTATAATTTACGCTTTTAAATAATAGAACTAATATTTACGTAGCGCTTCCGACGTTATTATTATACGTATAAATTATTATAATCTGAAATACTTTTTTACGAAAAAACGTTTAAACGGACGCCAAGCGAAATGGGCCGACGAATTAGCTAAATACGATTTTGCAATCGAATATAAAATAAAAGTTTTTAATCCGGCGAATAGTTTTTTTTCGCCGGCCAGATTTAAAAAAAGATTTAAAAAAAATAACGAACAGTTGCCTACGTTATATCGTAAATTAAAACTAGCTTATTTAAGAAATTTTAAAATATTTTTCGCAATAAAAACACGTTTAAAATCGAAGTATAAATTATTTCGCGCCGATAAGTATTCGAAGCTTTTATTAACGAAATCAAAAAGTAAAAAGCAAGCGGAAAAAAGCCAAATAAAAAGCTTTTTCGCCGGATTGTTTTTTATTAATATTATTAATTGCAAACAATATATATTACGAAGCGTAGCCGCTGTATTATTACAATCCGAAACGGTTAATAATAAATTAGCAAAACCGATTTATAAAATTATTTTTGAATTATAAAAATCTAATTTTTTTATATTATAAAAAACGTACGAATCGATTTCGCAAAGCAATCGAGCCGGATCCGAAAAACATTGGCGTATAAGCTAAAATAAATTATTACGTTACGAAAAACGTGCGTATATTCCGAATAAAAGCGTTATTAAAAGCGAAATATTAAAAATCAATTACGACGATCCGACCGCCGGCTATTGAAATTTTCGGCGAACGATAAAATTGATTAAAAAAAAGTATTTTTGGCCTGGTTTACGAAGCGACGTAAAGCGTTACGTTAATACGTATAAAAAATATCAAAAAGGCAAATTTAAAAAGCACCGATCCTATAGCGAATTAATTTTTTTTTCGATTTTTACGAAACCTTAGGAAAAAATAATTATAAATTTATTACGAATTTATTTTTTAATAAAAAACGAAATTGTATTTACGATTCGATACTCGTTATAATAAACCGATATACGAAGCTGTAGAAATATATACCGATATAAAAAACGATTTCAATTTCAAATTTAATTAAAATATTTATATAATATATTTATAAAAATTTTAGCTGTTTTAAAAAAATTATTATAAACAAAAAGTTAGTTTTTATTAATAAATTCTGATTTTTAATAATATTTCATTTACAAATACGACGTCGATTAAATACCGCTTTTTATTTTTAAACCGATAATTAAACAAAACGTTAAAATTAAGTTTTAGAATTTTATTTTCGTACGTATTGCGATTATCGACAAAACGATTAAGCTACGAAGCTTATTTTAGCCGAATTTACGTATAATAATTCGATATACGCTTTTACGAATTTTACATTTTTTCGTATATTATACGGCTTTTATTTAAAATTTAATAGCAACGTCGAAAGCGACGTCGTAAAAAAAAAATACCGTCAGCGAAAAAACGAATTAAAATATTGCAAAAAAAAAAGAAAATATTTAATAAAAAATTAAAAAAAACCAACGCAAATTACAAAAGGTTTTACGACGCTAAATATAAAAAAACTAAATTTTAAATAAGCGATAAAATATTATTATCGATCAAAAACTATCGATAGCTGCGACTTTTTCGAAAACTTTCAAATAAATATCTAAAGCTTTTTAAAATTAAACGAATTATATACGAGCACGGCCAAGCTTATTAATTCGAGCTTTTTTTTTAATATCGTATTTATAATACTTTCTACGTTTTCTTATTAAAACCTTAGTAAAATCGGAACGATACCGAGCCGAAAAATAATATAATAAAATTTTAAAAATCCGAAAAATACAAAATTAAATTAATACAAACTTATAAAAATACAAAAAAAAGCCGATATTATTTGGTACGATAAAAAAGTTATTTATTAAGCGAAAATTCGTAAAAGCCAGAAAACTATTTTACGAACGCAAAAAAAATTGTAAAAAAATACTTAAAAAATATAATAAGGAATAGCAACGAAGCAATAACGAATACGCGTTGTAAAAGCAAAAAAAAAAAAAAAAACATTTAAAAAATTTTAAAATCGCCGTTAAAACGATTTATTATTCGTATTATTATTGTTATTTTTTTTTTTATTTTTATAGTTATTTTTTTCAAATTCAAAAGCAGCGGCAAATTAAAAAAAATTAATATTAAACGAATTCGTAAAATATTCGATTTATTTTAGTTAAAACTTTTATAATAGCCGTAATCGAATTTTGAATTGCAATTACGATATTTTCGTAAAAATTCAGAATTTAATTTAACTGGTCAAAATAAATCCAAGCGACGTTTTCGAAACGTCGGAAAATACGTTTTATATTAGCGTCGTTAAAAAAAAAGGCCGGCGCAGCCAAAGCTTTTAAAACAGCAGCAGCCGCCAAATCGGCAAAAGCGAACGCAGCAGCAGCAGCGGCAGTCCGAGCCGCGGCGCGATTCGTACGATTTCCGATTATTATAAAAGCCGAAACGTTATTTTTTTTAAATCGATTTATATAAGCGTCGTAAATAATAAAATTAATAAAAGTTTTAATAAAAGCTTTGGCTTCGGCAGCAAAAAAAAAAAAAAAACGGCAGCGGCGGTGGCAATATCGAAACGATTTATAAAATCGTTAAGATCCGAAAAAAAAGTTTGCGCTTCGGCGGCGCGTACGGCAAAAACCTGTAATTAATTAAAAGCGAATTCGAATAAAAGTTTAAAAGATTTACAAAAAAATATTAAATATACGAAGTTTTACAGCGGTTGTATTTTACGCTAAAAAGCTCGAAAACGCAAAAAAGCAAAAAGGCCGCTGTAATACTTTCGCGTAAAATCAGGCGTATATACCGAAAGCAAATAAAAATTAAAAGCATTTTAAAAGTTCGCGGCGAACGCGGCGAAAAGCAATTAATTAAAATAAAAAAAAACTGATAAAAAAAAAAAAAAAAAAAAAAAATTCCGAGCAGGAAAATTACGGCTATTTTAAGAAAAAAAGCCTTTTTAAACGAAAATACAAGCGCTACCGAAAACAAAAAAAACAAAATAGCAAAACAGCTATAATTTACGACCGAAAGCGAAAAAAACAGTTATAATTTACGATCGAAAGCGAAAAAAACCGTACGTTATTTCGAAAGCGTAACGCATATTATATACGAAAGCATACGCATAAAAAAATCAATCGCTTTTAGAAATCAAAGGCCTAAAAAAAAAAGTAATATCAAAAACTAATATTACGTATATAAATTAAATAATCCGCCAAAACCTTTTGCTTTTTATTAATCTTCGAATAATATTTTCTGCGAATAAACCGTAAAGGCCGGATAATATTATAAAAGCTGAAAATAATATTTAAATAAAACATTTTATAAAAATAATTGCTAAAAAACCAATTATTAAAATTATATTAAAAAAAATTAAAAAAAGGTCGGAATAAAAGCTGGAAAAGCATATTAAATAAAATTCGTTTGGTTTCTTAAAAGATACTTTTTTCGAGGGTTCCATTTTTTTTTTTATATTTATACACGCCTTCTATTAGAAATATAAAAGGTAAAAATCAGTCTGACTATCAACCCAACCTTATCTGAGCTCTATTATCTGAACTAGTGTTTCCCTGCCTTTCAATTTTTACACTTATCGAATAAAGCGAAAAACTTTTTAATATAAAGTTTTTTAAATAAGCTTAAATAAAAAATTTCACGTGGTACTTCGCGTTTAATTTTATATACGCTTTTTTAAAAATGCGCGACTTTTATTTGGCGCATAAAAAGCTTTCCGGTTTTTTTGCAAAACTTATATATTAGCTAAAAGCGTATTCCGAAGATTTAGATTCGTACGATTATGAAAATAGCGACGTATTAATAAATAAAAGCTTAAAAGCGCGCTTTTTTCGGACGGAAAAATAATATAACGATTCATTTTTTTTGCTTTTCGTGTTATCCCAGCAATTGCGTATAGCTGCAAGCTTCCTGGTCTTTTGATGGGTCTTCTATTAACTGTGAAAACTATTTATATATATAAGGCTTTTTTTTCTTAGCAATTTCTGCCTTTTGTAAATATTAATTTTAAATAAATCTTTTTATTACAGAACCAAAGGCTCGTTTTTCAAATTATATAAACTCGGCGACCAGTTAACTGATCTTCCAGCCCTCCGACTGATTAGATCGTTACTGTCACGAGAACATCTGCAGACCAAGGAGCAAACGGTGCATTTATTAGTATACTAAATTTTAGGAATTTAATAAAATACGAAAGGTTCGTTTGGTTATATTTTAAAGCCGCTAAGTCGCGCTTGCTTCGAAAATTCGGTAAAGCTTCGGCTGTTAGCCGAAAGCTAAGTCCCGAAGCTATTAAGTAAGGTTTTGGCTTTGGGTCGGGAATTATAAGCCGTGCCTTTTAATACTTTTCCTTTTTTTAAATACTGTTTTTCGTATTAAGTTTAGTTTTACTTGCGGCGATATCGCGTAATATCGAAAAATACTTTTAAACTTAATATAAAAATATAATTTTCGATCAGAAATAATAAAGTCTTTTGCTAATATTAATTAAATTTGAAAGTAGTGTTTTAAAGTTTAATATTAAAATATAACTTTCGGTCAGAAATAATAAAATCCTTTGCTGATATTAATTGGACTTGAAAGCAGTATTTTAAGATTTAATATTAAAATAATAATTTTCGGTCAGAAATAATACAATACTTTGCTAATATTAATTGAATTTAAAAGCAGTGTTTTAAGACTTAACGTTAAAATACAATTTTCGGTTAAAAATAAAAAGATATTTTGCTAATATTAATTAGATTTAGAAATAATGCTTTACGGATAATCAAAATAATTTTAAATCAAATATTAAAAAAATATAATATTAAATATAAATATTAATAATATATTGATAATGCTCGTTTTTTAGCGCTAAAGTTAAAAGAGTTGTATTTAGAAAAATTTAGCAATCAAATTTTGGTGCGTTTTCCAGGTTTTCGGCTTTTTGCCAAAAGTCGTAGTTCGAAAACCATTTTTTCTATTTTACTAAAAAATATAATTTTTTTTACCGATTATTAAATGCGAAATTTGAAATCTAATCGATTTTTTATTTTTTTTTTGTTTTCCGAAATTGTTTTTTATAAGTTCGGAACCCGATGCTTTCGCCTTTTTTTCGCTTTTATCGATTTTTAATTTTTTGCGATACGGATTTAGGAAACTAACGTAAAAAACGTCGTAAAGTTTTCAAATATTTAAAAGTCGGAGTTTGTATGCTTAAAAGCCGATTTTATTTAATATCGGAAAAAATTCAAATTTTTTTAAATTCGGTCTTTTGCAAAGTCTTTTTGTTTTTTTAAGTTTTTTGTATTTAAATATACTTTTTTTCGATAATAAAATATATTTGAGCGTGTTTTTTATCGTAGTATTTTGCTTAAAAGTTTTGCGCGTAAAATAATATTTTTTTTAAAGTTTAATATATTTGTTTTGATTTATTTTTTTTTCCGCTATTTACGCGGCTGATTTTAATTTGTAATTCGGTAGTTTTTTTAAATCAAACGGTTTCGCGTTAATATCGTTTGTTTGACAAAAAAATATTCCGATAAAAAAAAAATCGCGTTGCTAATAGCGACTTCGATTATCGGCAGTAAATTTGGCTAATCGTTTTAATTAAAATCTACGTAAAAGCGTAAATAAGTTTCCAATACGGCGTTTGCTTTTTCGATCTGTCCGTCAGTTTAAAAATAAAAGGCAATAAATAATTTTCGTTTAATATAAAACATCGCGGTAAAAGTGTTTTAAAAGCCCGATATAAATAATAATTCGCGGTCGGAAACGATATCGTCGGATATATTATATTTTAAAAATATTATTTTGCAAAAAAATAAGCGATTTATATCGTTGTTATATTTTTGCGAATTGCCGTAAAACAAAATTGTTTTATTAAGCGGCAAACAATTATAAGTATAATATCGTAAACGGCTGGTTTTCCGGTTTTGTTATAAGCGAAATCTTTTTTGCTAAAAGCATTCGATAGATTCATAATTAAATTTAATAAAATGCTGCTTTATAAACGTGTAAAAACGAATAAAAAATAAAATTTTCCGTTTGTTTTCGATTTGAATAATTTTTTTTTTTTTTGCAGGCGATGCAAAAAAATATATCATTTTCGATATTAGCCGTTATTTCAAATAAATAAAACAAGCGTTTTAAAATTAAAATAGTTTTGTTACGTTTAAAATAATCCGCGGTCGGATTTTCGTAAAAAAACTTTAATAATCGTTTTTTAAAATTAGCATCCGATAAAACGTAAAATCTGAATTTTTTATATATTTATATATCGTTGACAAATAAAAAATCGAAATCAGAAAAAATTTTAATAAAATTATTATACGCTTTCGATTTTAAAAAAGCGATATCGCGCGTTAAGAAATTTTATTTATTTCAAATTCGTCGTCGTTCGTAATAAAAAAGTTATTCGTATTTTAAATTAAATTTTGTTATATTTTTTTTTTTGCTTTGCTTTCGCGCTTTCGATTTTTTTTCCTATCAACTTTTTCGTTTATGCTGCTGATAAAATAAAATAGATTTTTTTTGTTTTTGTAATAATAATAATTCGTTCAGATTTTCGGTATAAAACGATTTTAGCAAAAGTCTGACAGGTTTTTAAAGTTTTTAAGCGTAATTTAGTTTTTTTAAAAGTGTATCGGCCGGGTTTTTAAAACCGGTTTTATAAATAATTTCGAAATTAATAATCAATAATATTAAAGCTCATTTAACTTGACGTTTTGTTAAAATGCGGATTATTATAAAATATTTTAAATTATTATAATTTAAAATAATAGTAATTTTTATAATATGCTTTTTTTAAATAATATCGCCAATATGTGAGGGGATGGGACATCAGTTCGTTGGTTATATGGTCCGAGAGTCACGTTGTTATTACGTAATATCGAAGCCACGTGATCATCCGCATATATTGTATATTAGAATTCGCGGCATCTCTAATTTAAAAACTTCGTAATTAATGCAATTTATTTACGAATCTTTTGCTCGTTCGCACCTTTAATATATTAACTATCAAATCTTTTTCACACTTTTATTTAGCTTTCGAGCTGAAAAGGTCTGCCAACTCTGTTCTGCTTTTGCGTATACAAAAAATTAACAAATCTTATCGCGACAATAAATCTTACGATTTTTTAAAAATAACTTTTATATACGACTTTTCAAAAATAACTTTTACGATACGAAACTACGAAACGACAATTTTTTTTAATACAAAACCTATATTTAAAAAATCCCGTTCTGCTTCTGCTTATATCCCGGAACAAAATATACTTTACACTTTTTTTTTAACGAGCAATATCGGAATGTTCCAAATTGTCGAAACCTTTTAATCGTCTTATTCTGAAGCATTTTAAATATTCCGACCAAATCGTCGCCGCTTTAATCGTTAATACGAAAGCTTGTTTTCGCGAAATCTTCGATCTTTTTGCTTACGCGGTAAAACAAAACGATATAATAATATTATTTAAAGCCAAATTGAATAATCTAGTTTAAAAACTGGATATTCAAACGGGTATACTAAAAAAAAAAAAAGCATTTTGAAAAAAAAAAATTAAAACTTCGAAGCCGAATTTATTAACTTTCGAAAACAAGCTTTTATTAATTAAAATATTAATTAAAATATATCAAATATTTTAAACGCAAAGAAAAACATCTGCTTTTTTCGATTTCGATAAATTCACAGGTTCGGATGGCATAAGCAACGTTACGAAGCATTTCACCAATTTTTTTTTTTTAAAATATAATTCTAAAGCTTCGTTTCAATTAAAATGGATATGCAACCGAACAGAATCGTATAAGCTATTTTTTTTCCCGTTTTTCCGATACAGCCAAAAGCGTTTTACAAAAAGATTTACGTACGAACGGTATTTTTTTCTATCTGACTATTGCAAAAATGATTTAAATTTTATAATAATCGTTCGTCGTTTTTAATTAATAAGCAAATGCATTTAAAAGAATTTTGTTTTTTAAGCAAAGCAATCAATTTCTATTTATTTTTCTTTTTATTTGGCTGAAAATTAAAAATCATATTAAGTTTAATAACAAAGCAGCTATCGCTATTCTACGCAAAGCTTTTTATTTTAATATCGTTATCCGTTTGTCGTATATTAATCTTTCCGATTTAAAAACCGATTTTATTAGTTTTTGCGCTTAAATACGCGAAACCGATACCGTTTTTCGATAATTAAATTTTAATTATTATAAAACCGAAGGCCGTAACGCAGAAATCATTTTTTTTTTAAAACTGTTACTACGGCTATTATTTAAAACGATTTCATAAACCTTAGCGCTATTCAAATTAAAACAATTATAAAACCCGCAGCTAATATAGCGAAAAACAAACGCCTAGTTAATAACGCCGAAAAGCTAGCTCGCCGAACCTATCTTTTTGCTAATAATTTCTGCTTATAATATATTAGTAATAAATATCGAGCTGCTGATTGCTTCGATTTTTTTTTAAATTAAAAAAGCTAAAGCCGAAGTAAAAAAATCGGGAAACTGACTGTTTTTAATAATTGTTATTATCAGAAACTTTTAAAAAATAAATTGGAATTATTTGTTTTTTTAACGGCGTTCCGGAACCATATTTAATATTGTTTTATATCATAACTATTAATAATATATATATTAAACCCTACTTTTTAAACGATTCCGAAGCTACCGATAATTTTATTAATTATTTTTTCGTGCAATACTACGAATTGACTTTTGTTTTACTTATCAATCCACGTAAATTTACCGTGGTTAACGGACGCTTTTTTACCTACGGCGACGTTATTTACCAAGTTTTTTTTTAAATTAATATCGCCGGCTATACCGAACTAATTACAGCTTTTGTTATAATATTAAGAAAATACGATTTTATTTTAAGGAAATTTTAGCTTAAAACATACAATTTTTATATTAATTAAATTACGAATATCTTTTGCTTTAATTTAAATTTTTATTATTCGAATTGTTTATTTTAACGTTTTTATGAATTGGCTGTTTCAGGCTTAATTTAAAAACGCTATTCTTACAAAACAGTCGTTTAATCTGTTATTCCTCGCCGTACAAAAGCTGCTGTTTTTAATACTTTAGCCTTTCAACTTGAAGTCGAAGTGTTTTCGGCCTTTTTATACGAAATCGATCAACGTTTATAAAAACTCGGCGCTGTAGTTTAAAGAAACTTTAATTTTATATAATTAAAAATTGATTAATTACGACAAAAAAAATTTTTTAAACTGAACGATAATATTTATCGGCCGAATTTTATTTCGCTGAAGCTTTTTTGAAAAATATTCGTATAATTTTTCAAACCAAACCGCTAATCGACCTTCGAATAAAGCTTTTTTAATACTATTATTATTATTTGGCCGTTTTCGATTTTATTAAAGCTAATAAACTTACGCTTTATAAAAAAAAGCGTTAATTATACGATAAAACTCCGTTTTAAAACAGTATTTTTATACGGTTTTTTGTGTAATAAATCAGTTAACGAAGTTTAAGTTTTACGCAAGTTTTTTAAAAAAAACCTCGAAAAAGGCTAGATTCTAGCTAGTTTTTTTCTCGCCGCTTTTTTAATTTTATTTGCGAAAAAACCAAAAAGCGGATTACGTTTTTGCGTCGGTTACAAAGCTTTCAACGTTATAATAATCAAAGACCGATATTTTTTGCAATTAGTTTAAAAAACATTTTTCCAATTAAGCAAAGCGAAATTTTATATTAAATTCGACGTTTTTGCCGCTTTTGATAAAATTCGAATAAAAAAAGGTTATAAATAGTTTATTGCGTTTAATACGAAATACGATTTATTCGAATCGTTGGTTATGCTTTTCGGTTTATGCAACGCTTTTGCCATTTTTCAATTTCGCATAATCGATATTCTACGATTTTATTTAAATATTTTTTGCATAATTTATATGAACGATATTCTAGTTTATTTAAACGATTTTTAAAAATACAAAAAACACGTTAACTTCGTTTTTTAAGCTTTTTTCGACGCTAGCCTGCAATTAAATATAAAAAAATGCGAATTTGAAATTCAAAAAATCGTTTATTTAAAAATGACTATTTTTATTATTAAAATTAAAATAAACCTTAAAAAATTGAAAGCTATTATTAGCTAGAATTCTTTTTCCAACGTTAAAAACGTATAAGCGTTTTTAGGTTTTGCAAATTTCTACCGACGCTTTATCAAAAGTTTTTTTCGTATCGTTATTCTTTTAGTAAATCTAACGAAAAAAAATATTAAATAACATTTTAATAATAATTATATTAAAACTTTCGAATTTTTTAAATCAGTTTTTATTATCATATTTATATTATTTTATTTCATTTTTAATAAAAAGATTTTCTTTAAGACCGACCTTTTTAACTACGTTTTTTCAGATTTTTTTTTTTTGAAAAAACGATACAAAAATACTTTATCCAATCGCATTTATATTAAAAAAGTTCGATTTAGCCGAATGCAACTACGAGATTTATAATAAAAAACTTTTCGTTATTATACGTTATTTCGAAAGTTAACAAGCCGAATTATAAAAAGCTGCTTATTTAATTCGTATATTTACAAACCACCGAAACCTAAAATATTTTATAATAATTAAACAATTTAACCGACGTTAAATACGCTAAAGCGAGTTCTTAGCTAGTTTTAACTTCGTAATTATATTCAAATTTAAAAAACAAAATAGCAAATTTTAATTTTTCAATCCGACGTTTTCAAAATCTTTTTCAAAACTTTTTAAACGAAAAAATTCAGTTCCAAAACCAAGCTTTTTTTGAAAAACATTATTTAATTAAAGTTTTTAAAAACGCTTTTCCAGCTTTGCTAAAACAAATATTCGAAGCAAACGACGAAAAGCTTTTACGATTATTAAACGAATATTATTCTATTAATAAGCTATAAATTATTATTAAAAAAATGCTTAAATCAAAAGGTATTCCGAAATTTAAAAACTTACAGCTTTTCGAATGTTTTATACGCAATAACAAATTGTATTTTCGAAACCGATTATACGTTTTAAATACATCGAATTTGAATATTTTTATTCGCATCTGACTTTTGCAAATGGCTTATAATTTAATAAAAAACAGGCCATTTCGGAAAAAAACAAATTGTACGAAGTTATCAGCAGAAATTATTACTGGCCATTAATTTTATAAAAATTGCAAAAGATTTGTGCGCAATTACAACGGCTGTTTTCGCAATACAAGCATTAATCAACGCTATCAAAGATTTCTCAAACTTCTGCTTATTTTTTTTACGCCGTTAAAGCTATATATCAGTCGATTTTATAAACCCTTTTTTCGTAAAAAAGCATAAAAGTCGAAACAATCTGATTATAATAATAATATATCGCTTTATCAAAAAACGATATTATACAGCCTGCTATTCAGTTATAAAAGCAGCAGATTTAGCCAAGCTATTCTGTAAAAAATATCTGGCGCTTATATGGCTTTTCCGATTTTATAATTTCAGACCGAAGCTTTTTATTCGTTTTACAATTCTGAAAAACTATTAATTACCGTTTCGAAACTAATATTACGCTATCCACCAGCTTTTATTCCGAAATAAATGGCCAAACCGAAAACGCAAACGCTTATCTACTTTTTTATTTAAAATAATTTGTCGAATACGCTTAAAAAGACTGGGAAAACTGGCTTTTTCTAGCCGAATTCGCGGCAAATAACGCTGTAAAACGCTTTTACCGGATTTTTTTTTTTTTTTACGCTAACAAAAACTTTTATCTCCGACTAACCTTTTTCTTATCTAAACCTATTTTAGCTTCGATTTTTCGCACGCTACAAATGGCAGATACCGAAAAAAACGATTTTGCCGATAAAATAAAAAAAAATAAAGCTATTTTTACGCACGAATCTGATTTCAGCGCTAACCGATCAAAAACACTATTCTAACCGACACCGCCAACCAGCTTTTGCCTACCGAATAAAAAATAACGTATTTTTTAATAAGCGCAATATTATTTTTATCAGATTAATCAAAAAGCTCGATAATAAGTTTTACGGTTTTTACAAAATCGCCGAAGTTTTAAGCTTTTACAATTATAAATCAAAACTATTTTTCGAGCAAAAATTAATATATTCCGTTTTTTACACTAACTTGCTTAAATCTGTTTATAACGACTTTTTTTCAGGGCAAAAAAAAACCCTTTTTCACCATCTGTTTTTATCGACGCCGACGGCAGTTTATTATAGGTTATAAACGCTATTTTCGATTTTTAAACGAAATTTTAACTTTTTTTATCTTATATAATAGCGCGGTTACAACGCCGAAAGTCAGTTTTAAAAACTATTAAAAAACGTTATCAACGTATATAGTTTTATAGCTGAATTCGCTATACGTTTCCTTCAGAAATTTTATTCGACCAAAGCAAAACTGACTAAAATCAAAATTGCTAATAGAAAATATGCTAAATCGATAAATAACGAAAACGAGCTTTTATTATTAAAAAAAGCTACAACCGTTATCAAATACAAAAAAACTATTACCAATTCTTTTTTTATTATAAAAAAAATCAGTTGTTTTGCTTTCGAAATTAATAAAACCTGCTTTTTTTTTTACTACTTTTTTTATTATTCCAGCTGAACTTCGCACTTATTTATAAATACGCTTCGCGAACGAAGCTCGGTTTATAAAAATAAATTCCGACGACGAAAAAATTAAATAAAAAATAAAAAAAAGGATTATATATATAAGAATAGAATATCAGTTCGTTGATTACGTGGTCCGAGAGTCACGTTGTTATTACGTAATATCGAAGCCACGTGATCACCCGCATATATTGTATTTTAGAATTCGCGGCACTTTTAATTTAGAAACCTCGTGGTTATGCAATTTATCTACGAACCTTCTGCTCGTTCGCACCCCTGACACAATGTTTTATTGATTTTACGATCGCCAAAAATTTTTAGTCGAAAATAATATAATTCATTTCCGCGGAAATAAATTTTCTGAAATAAAATACGATTAAATAAAAATAAAAATCGTTTTATCGTTAAAATATAATACTTGCGAATGCGATTATTAATACGTCGCATTTAAATCAGATTTTTAAGCTTGGGTTGAAATGCATTAAAAATAGAGCTTTATTAAAAGCTTTTTATAGCTCGAGAAATAATTTAATTGCTTCGTCGTTCCAAAAAAATAAGCTTTTGCTTTTGAGAAGTTTGATTATTTTAATACCGACCAGATTGTAATAATAAATAAATGTTCGGTAAAAATTGCAAAATTTTAAAAACGATAATATTTTTTTAATTATAATAAAAGTTGGCTATTCGTTGATCGTAGCTATTTTTTTTTGTTTATATTTATATCGGAAAATAAAATTACAAATTTTAAAAACTCGATTATATTCGTGTCGAATTCGTATTTTTCTAGCTTACAATACAGTTTAGCGTTTAAAAAAGCTTTTAAGAATTTAATAACATATTCGATATAAATAAATTCGTTATTAAAATAAATTAATATATCGTCGAAATAAATTATAACGAATATATTTACGAACTTTTTTTAAGATTTTGTCGATATAAGCCTAAAAAATGGCCCGGTGCGTTGCATAATTCGAACGGTATTATTAAATATTCGAAAAAGCTAAATCGAATACGAAAAGCGGTTTTTTATTCGTATTTTTTCGCGATGCGAATCAAATTGAAATTTTATCGTAAATTTAATTTAATAAAGATTTTGGCTTTTTTTTTAGTCGGTTAAGGATTTTTAATATTAAAAAAATTAAATACCGGTTTAAAATTGTAATAGCGTTTAATTTTCGATATTTTACGTATGGTTTTAATACGCCGTCTTTTTTAATTATATAAAAAAAAATGCCGCGGCTTTCGATTTCGATAATTTTATAAATTTTTATTTTTATATTCATACTAAATAATTTTTAAGATTTTTAATTCGTTTTCGGAAAGTTGTATAACGGGCCGTAAAAAAGTTTGAATTCGGATCGTAAATTAATTTCGTGGTCGAAACCCGAGCGTTCGGAAAGAAAAACTTAAGATTTAAATTTGTTAAAAACTAAATTTTTAAATTCGAAGTATTTATCGGATTATCGCAGCTTTTTAAGATTTTCGATAATAAAAAATAAAAGTTTATTCGTAAATTTATGAAAATTTCGGAATTTGATATTATAAATCTAAGTATCGTTAAAAAGATTTTTTTGCCGCGTTTGCGGCGTCATTTATCAAAAAAATATTTTTTTTCGTAATAATAATATTATAAAAAGTATTTTAATTATAAAAGTGATTTGATTTTGGATTAAATTTTTCCGATTTCTAGTTTACGATCGAAATGTATTATTAAAACTATAATCGCCCGAAAATAAAATCAGCGAAATGCATATTTATTTTTCGGAATTCTTATATAATTAATATTTTTATTACGTAGCAATTTAGCAGAACTTAAATTGTGCTATCGTGGCAAACAAAAGTTAGTTTCCGTTTTTAAGCGTTTTTAATTAAAAAACATAATATAAAACGGTGATACTTTGTATTGATGGGAATTGGTAGTTTTAGCTATGGTCGAGGCATAAACCCCTCCGAGACCCCTTGCTATTGACTACTTTTAACAAGTATAAAAGCAAAGCATTCCCTTAGATAGTACCATAAGCACGCAGTTCAATTTATATCTTTATTTATTTTTCTTTTTCTTTTTTTAATCTTTTCTAAAAATTTTCTAAATGATTTTACTCACCGATATATGGCCGTATTAATCTGGTTTTCCTATTTACTTTTACATTTGATAATTTACGCAGGAATTTAAATTTCGATATTTCGTTTTTATATACTCGCCGATGCATTTTTTAAATTCGCAGTTAAAATCGATTTCGATATTTCGCTATTACGACTTAAAAAACCTTTTATATAGTATTATTCGCAGCTGTATTATGTAAAAAACTTTTAATAGCTTCTTTTATTTTGCGCATAATTATTAGATTACAAAAATGCAATATATTTTAAAAACGTTTGAAATTACGGTTAAGCAATTTAAACCGTGCGAAATTTAAAATTCGAAAGTCGCTTTTTTGTTTAAAAATAACAAATCGAATATTGGTTCTTACGCTTCGACCGCTGCGCTCGGCCTTTTTGAATTAGATCTTTTTTGATTAAACGCTTAGCGAAAATTCAATTTTTTAATCTTGCGCTTTGTAATTATAGCAATTACAATTTGCGGCTTTTTATTAAAAATAATAAAAAAATGGCTGGACGTGCATTGGCCTGAGCCACGGAATATCGAGACCGTAGATTATATAGCAATATTATATTAATTTAATTAATTCCTTAAAAAACAAGTTTTTAAATATATTATTTAAATATTTGAACGTAATTTTATTTTATTTAACTTTTTTAGAAAATACAAAAACTTTTTTAATAGCTTTTTTATTAAAAACGATTTTTTTTATATTAGAGACTTTTAACCTGCAATTTCAGAAAACATTTATTTATTTAATTTAAACTTTATTAATACTTTTATTAATATTATAAACAACGACGCTTTTCGTTTTCTTATGCGATGCCGTATGCTTTTTTTTAGCTTTTCTGATGCATTTTTATTTAATAGCGCCAACGTTACCGATTTTATCGAAAAATATAAAAAAACCTATAAGAATTTCGGAGTTTCTAAAACTGAAATATTCGATAAACTTTTTCGTTATTATAACCCAACTATCAAAAATATTATTAAATCGATAAATAAATAAAAAATTATTAAAATTCGAAACTAGCGTAAGCTAATTAAAGTTTTGAAATCGAAATTCCGAAACCACGATCGCTAGCAAATTCGCGATATTATCGCTTTTTTTAAACAGTTTGTTATAACAATTCGCTAAGCTAAAAAACTTAAGGTTTATTATCGTACTTATACGAAAGTTTCTGACGTTTTCGTTAACAAAAAGGTTTTAAGCGAAATTAAAGCAGAAAAAATTGTTTTTACTTAGCCTTTTAACTAATATTCGCAATAAAACTATTAAGTATTTTAAAATTAATAAACAAAATTTTGAAATTTTCGATTAATATTTCAAATTTGTGAAATTCGTTTTCAAACAAAACTAAAACGAGCGTATTATTAAAATTATAAATCAAAAAAATCTTTTTTTTTTTTTTACAAAAAAAACGTAGAAGCTTTAGTATAAAAATATGTCCAGCTATTAAAAGTTACCGAAATTGCCAAAAAACAACCAGTTATTATATTATTTAATCGTTCTGCGAAGTTTATTAGCTTAAAAAACTTAATAAAAATATCGAAATTTTTATATTAAAATTTACCGATATTAAAATTTAAAAATTGCAAAGCAAAATCGAAAGTTTTATACAACAGCAGAAAAAACTCTTTTACGTTAATTCGAATAATAAAAACGATTAAAACGGCTTTTACAACAATTATTTTTTTTAAAATACGCGAAGCGATTAGCTTCGCTAAGCCATCGTAAAAATAATAGCTGCTTAATAGCAATCTTTTCGTAATAGCGATCAAAATCAACGAAACATTAATTATAATAACGATTATTAAAAAAAAAAAAAAACCAACGCGAAAATCAAAATCGCGGTTATTAAAATAATAAAAGTAATTATTAAAACAAACTCCGTAGCTTTAAATGCGGATTTTGTAATAATAAAGAAATTTACTGCGAAAAATCTTATATTCGCTTTAAATGCAAAGCTTTTAATTTTTGTATAAATAATAATATTTGTTATATTAACAAATACGGAGCGATTTGCTTCGGACCGGTAAAAACAAAAATAGGCTTTTTTAACAAAGCTGAAAATCAGAGCTAAATAAATACTATTCGCTTAAAAGTAAAAAGTACGAAATAGAACGATTGCTTGGAAAACAAAAAGAATGCGAAAACGATTTTTACTAGTAAAAAAAAAAAAATTTCCGAAAGCGTATTAATTAAAAAGAAAACTTTTACCTTAAATATAAATGAAATTTAAATATATAAATAAAAAACAAATATATATATTACTAATACAATTATCGTATTTGCAGATATTATAGCTGCATAATTAAACTAGCGAACCATAAAAAAGCAAAATGCTTTTGTTTTATTCGCCAAATTAATTAATATAAAAAAAAAACGTTAAAATCGAGAAAAAAAAAGATTTTAAAATTCGAAAAAAAACCGATAAAACTATTAGAAAAACGCTTATATTAAAAGAAATTAACGACGATATAAAAAATATCGATACCGATACTTCGGTTTAAATTATTCAAAAAGTATTAGTTTTTAAACGTTTATTATTAATGCGAAGCGAGAAATAAATCGACAAATATATCAGCTTCGAAGCCGTCGACGAAATTATTAAAAAGATTATAAAACAGAAAATCGAATTGAAATTTAGCGATTTATTTAGCACAAAAAAAAGATTCGATAAAATGTTTAATAAACAAATCTTTGCATTAAAAAAAAAAGAAAAAATGAAAATTATTCAAAAAAAAACGATTTTAAATTAAAACAAAATCAAAAAGAAATTTACAATACCGCGGTTAATTTAGCCGATAAAAAGAAATCTTCGGAAAAAATCAGCTTTTTGGCTTTTATTATAAAAATCTAAAAATCAAAACGACGAAACTGCTTTTATACGGCTATAAAAGCATTAAAAATAAAAATAATACTTGAGAAAAATACGACCGCCCTCGCTTTATTCGATAATAAAGCCGAAGTTAATTATATAAATCAGAAAACGGCCGAAGCTAATAGTATCCCGATTATTATTAATAAACGAATAATTTATACCACCGTTAATAAAAATACGATTAAATTTAATAAAATTATACGAAATATTAAAATCGACGTTAAAAGTATTATTATTTATAAAAACTTTTTAGTAATAAAAAAATGATTTTATTTTATTATTTTTAAAATGTTTTGGATTCTGAAAAGTTTCGTCAACTTTAAATATACCGAAAACGGCCAACTAAAAGCTTTTTTCTGAAACTGAAACCGATTTTTAAAATTAAATCACCGTCGCCGGCGATAAGATTTTTTTAGTCGACGTTTTATCGAAAAACAAATAGCCGGCTTTGATTTCAAAATAAACGCTAGATTATAATAAAACCTGGAAAATACTCGGCTAAAAGCATTTACGTCGCTAATCGAAATAGCACCGCGGATGAAATTGGCTAATATTAATATTTTTGGCTATTAATTCGGGAATAAAAGTTTCGAAGATTTCGTTTTTGTATTAAATAAACCCGATTCGTATATCTTACTTTTTTGTATTAATATCAGTATTTTTTACAAACGCAAAGCTAATAAAATACGATCCGTGAATTTTAGTAAATTCGTTAAAAATATTTCCGAAAAAATAAACGATTAATTCGAAAAAAATAAAGCAATAAAACTATTTTAATTAATTATTAGCGAATTCGAGAAATTTATTACCGGCCGATTTTTTAGCTTATTATTTGGCAGCCGATTTATAAAAAAACGATTTAATAATTTAGCAATCGAAACCTAACTTTTGCTAAAAAAAAAAAGATTTTGTACGAAATTTTACGCAATCGAAAAAAGGCTATAGCCTTCGATTTCACCGAAAGAAGCTAATTCAGCTTTAATATTGTAAAACGGTGATACCTTGTATTGATGGGAGTTGGTAGTTTTAGCTATAGTCGAGGCATGGACCCCTCCGAGACCCCCTGCCATTGACTACCTTCAACAGGTATAAAAGCAAAGCACCTCCTTAAATAGTATTATAGGCACGCAGTTTAATTCATACCTTTATTTATTTTTTTTTTCCTTTTTTCAGTTTTTTCTAAGAATTTCCTAAACTATTTTACCTACCGATATATAGCCGTATCAGTCTGGTTTTCCTACCTACTTTTACATTTAATAACCTACGCAAAAATTCAAATTTCGGTGTTTTATTTTTATACATTCGCCGATGCATTTTTTAAATTCGCAATTAAAATCGACTTCGATATTTCGCTACTACGACTTAAAAAACCTTTTATATGGTGTTATTCGCAGCTATATTATATAAAAGACTTTTAATAGCTTTTCTTATTTTGCGTATAATTATTAAATTATAGAAATATAATATATTTCAGAAACGTTTGAAATTACGGTCAGGCAATTTTGAACCGTGCGAAATTCAAAGCTCGAAAATCGCCCCTTTGTTTAAAAATAACAAATCGAATATTAATTCGTACGCTTCGACCGCTACGCTCGGCCTTTCTGAATTAAATTTCTTTTGGTCAAACGCCTGGCGAAAACTCAACCTTCTGATTTTACGTTTTATAATTGTAATAATTACAATTTGCGGCTTTTCATTAAAAATAGTAAAAAAATAGCTATACGTGCATTAGCCTAAGCCACGGAATATCGAAACCGTAGATTATATAACAATATTATATTAATTCAATTAATCTATCAAAAAACAAATTTTTTAATATACCATTTAAATATCTGAACGCAATTTCATTTTATTTAATTCTTTTAAAAAACACAAAAACCTTTTTAATAGCTCCTTTATTAAAAACGATTTCTTTTATATTAAAAACTTTTAATCTGCAATTCCAGAAAACACTTATTCGTTTAATTTAAATCCCACCAACACTTTTATTAATATTATAAACAACAACGCTTTTCGTTTTTTTATACGAGGCCGCATGCCTTTTCCTGGCTCTTCTGATGCATTTTTATTTAATAGCGCTAATATTACCGATTTTATCGAAAAATATAAAAAAACCTGTGAGGATTTCGGAGTCTCGGAAATTAAAATATTCGATAAGCTTCCTCGCTATTATAACCCAACCATCAAAAATATTATTAAATCGATAAATAAATAAAAGGTTATTAAAGTTCGAAATTGACGTAAATTAATTAAAACTTTAAAATCGGAATTTCGAAACCACGATTATTAGCAAATTCGCGATATTATCGCTTTTTTTAAACAGTTTATTATAACAATTCGCTAAATCAAAAAATTCAAAGTTTATTATCGTATTTATATAAAAGTTTTTAACGTTTTCGTTAATAAAAAGGTTTTAAGCGAAATTAAACAAAAAAAATTGTTTTTACTTGGTTTTTCAATTAGCATTCGCAACAAAACTATTAAACATTTTAAAATTAATAAACAAAACCTTAAAACTTTCGATTAGTATTTCAAATTTATAAAATTCGTTTTTAAACAAAACCAAAACGAACGTATTATTAAAGTCATAAACTAAAAGAAATTTTTCTTTTCTATTTACAAAAAAAACGTGGAAGCTCTAGTGCAGGAATATGCCCAGCCATTAAAAATTACCGAAATCGCCAAAAGACAACCAATTATTATATTATTTAATTATTTTGCAAAATCTATTGGCTTGGAAAAGCTTAATAAAAATATCGAAATTTTCGTATTAAAATTTACCGATATTAAGATTCAAAAGCTTTAAAGCAAAATCGAAAGTTTTATGTAATAATAAAAAAAACTTTTTTACGTTAACTCGGATAATAAGAACGATTAAAATAGCTTTTATAACAACTACTTTTTTCAGAATGCGCGAAGCGATTAGCTTCGCCAAGCTATTGTAAAAGTAATAGCTGCCCAATAGCAATCTTTTCGTGTTAACGATCAGAATCAGCGAAATATTAATTATAATAACGATTATTAAAAGAAAAAAAAAAACCAACGCGAAAATCAAAATCGCGGCTATTAAAATAGTAAAAGTAATTATTAAAACAAACTTCGTAGCCCTAAGTATAAATTTTGTAATAACAAAAAAATTCATTGCGAAAAACCTTATATTCGCTTTAAATGCAAAGTATTTAATTTTTGTATAAATAATAATATTTGTTATATTAATAAATATAAAGCGATTTGCCTCGGACCGACGAAAGCAGAAATAAGCCTTTTTAACAAAGCTGAAAACCAAAGCTAGCTAAATATTATTCGCTTAAAAATAAAAAATACGAAATAGAACGATTGCTTGAAAAACAGAAAAAATGCAAAAACGATTTTCATTAAAAAAAAAAAATATTTCAAAAAGCGTATTAATTAAAAAGAAAACCCTTATCCTAAGCGTAAGTAGAATTCAAATATATAAATAAAAAACAAATATATATATTGCTAATACAAATATCGCATTTGTAAATATTATAGTTGCATAATTAAGCTAGCGAATCATAAAAAAACAAAATACTTCTGTTTTATTCGCTAAATTAATTAATATAAAAAAAAACGTCAGAATCGAAAAAAAGAAAGATTTTGGAATTCGAAAAAAAACCGATAAAACCATTAGAAAAACATTTATAATAAACGAAATTAACGACGATATAAACGATATCGATATCGACACTTCGGTTTAAATTATTTAAAAAATACCAGTTTCTAAACGTCTATTATTAATGCGAAGCGAAAAATAAATCGATAAATATATTAGCTTCGAAGCCGTCGACGAAGCTATTAAAAAAATTATAAAGCAAAAAATTGAATTGAAATTCAGCGAGTTATTTAATATAAAAAAAAGATTCGATAAAATTATTAATAAACAAATTCTTATATTAAAAAAAAAACGAAAAAATTAAAATTATCCGAAAAAAAAACGATTTTAAATTAAAAAAAAATCAAAAAGAAATTTACAATACCGCAGTCAATTTAGCCGATAAAAAGGAATCTTCGGAAAAAATCAGCTTTTTGGCTTTCGTTATTTTATAACCCAAAAGTCAAAACGACGAAACTGCTTTTATACGGCTATAAAAGCGTTAAAAATAAAAATTATATTTAAGAAAAATACGACCGCCCTCGTTTTATTCGATAATAAAGCCGAAGTTAATTGCATAAATCAGAAAACAGCCGAAGCTAATAGTATTCCGATTATTACCGATAAGCGAATAATTTATACGACCGTTAATAAAAATATTATTAAGTTTAATAAAATTGTACGAAATATAAAAATCGATATTAAAAATATTATTATTTATAAAAACTTTTTAATAATAAAAAAATGCTTTTATTTTATTATTTTTAAAATGCTTTGGATTTTAAAAAGTCTCGTCAGCTTCAAATACACCGAAAACGGCCAGATAAAAGCTTTTTTCTGGAATTAAAACCGATTTTTTTAAAGTTAAATTATCGTCGCCGGCGATAAAATCTTTCTAATCGACGTTTTATCGGAAAACAAATAGCCGGCTTTAATCCTAGGACAAACGCTAGGTTGTAACAAAACCTGGAAAATACTCGGCTAAAAGCATTCACGTTATTAATCGAAATAGCATCGCGAATAAAATTGGCTAATATTAATATTTTTAATTATCAATTCGGCAATAAAAATTCCGAAAATTTCGTTTTCGTATTAAATAAATCCGATTTATATATTCTATTTTTTTGTATTAATATTAACATTTTTTACAAACGCAAAACTAATAAAATACGATTTGTAAATTTTAGCGAATCCGGTGGAAATATCTTCGAAAAAATAAACGATTAATTTGAAAAAAATAAAGTAATAAAACCATTTTAATTAATTATTAGCGAACTCGAAAAACTTATTACCGGCCGATTTTCCAGTTTATTATTTAACAGCCGATTAACAAAAAAACGATTTAATAATTTAGCAATCGGAATCTAACTTTTATTAAAAAAAAAAAAAGTTTTATACGAAATCTTACGCAATCGAAAAAAGACTATAGCCTTCGATTTCACCGAAATGGGCTAATTCAGCCTTAACGTAACGCTTTATATCGATATTAAAACCGTGCTTTACGAAACCTGGCAAAAAAACTTTTTTAGTTCCCAAAGCCTTTTAAAATAAAATAATCGAAATGTTAAAAAAACGAATTAAGCAAGAAATTTTCGAATTTTGCTACGGCCCATATAAAAACAAATGGTTTATCGTTGCGAAAAAAAAAAAAAGCATTTACAGATTTATTATCGCAATCGTCGAAATAAATAAAATAACGATACGAAACGTTAATATATTATTCAACGTCGATTAATTTTCAAACGAATTCGCAGAATTAACGATCGCTTTTTTTTTCGATTTGTTTTTCGGCTACGACTATTTAATATTTAATTTACGATCTCGAAATATAACGGCAATTCAAATTTCAATCGGTTTATTACGTATAACGAAAATATTTATAAAAGCTATTAATTTAATCGCTTAATTCGTAAAAGTCGTATACAAAATCCTTATGATTTGTATTTCTGATATTGCTTTTTTTTACGTTAACGACGTTAAAATAAAAGGCTTCAAATTATATTATAATAATAAAAAAATCTTTTTTAAAATTCGACGTTATATAATAAAACATATTCAAAACATCGACAAAATTATAATCTGCTTCGAAAAAGCTAAAGCTATTATTGGCCTTCGATTAAAATTTTGCATATCCGAAATAAATATCGTCGGTTATATAATTAATAACGCTGGCCGCTATTTTTAACGAAAGAAAATTAAAAAAATCTGCGAATAAAAAAAATATAAAAATATTACCGAAACCAAAGCTTTTATTAGCGTTGTGATTTATTACCGCAATTAAATTAAAAACTTTTTTTAAAAAACTGCATCTATTTACGCCACGATAAAAAAAAAATCGATTTCGTTTAAAAAGAAAAACAAAACAAAGCTATAAAAGTTTTTAAAAACGACCTTTTATCGACTTTATTATTTATGCGAATCGATTATAGCTCAGACGCAAAAAAAATTATTTTGATTATCGACGCTAATATTTTCGGTTAAAAAGCTGTATTGTAATAAATCGATAAAAACAAAAAACGGCATTTTTTACAATTCGAAAGCGGCCTATAATCCTTCGCTAAAGCACGCTACGATGCTACTAAACGAAAATATCGAAGCGTTTTTAAAGCAATAAAAAAAATAAAAAGCGAATTGTACGGCGTATATTTTATTTTAGAAACAAACGTAAAAATCTTTATCGATCAACTGAATAAAAAAGCTAATAATTTACCGAAAGCGCTCGTTATTAATTAAATAGCCTGGATGCGACTTATAAACTTCGAAATCAGACATTTTAAAAAAACAATTAATATAACGGCAAACGGCTTTTTTAAACAAAAACGTTTTTATTCGTTTAATTTCGCTAAACAAAACAAATAAAATATCGACGAGTAAATTACTAATAAAATCGGCTGCTTTGCCATCTGCGTTCTAAGTTTTATAAAACCAAAATCATTCGCGTTGCTATTTCGGCTGGCATCGCGAATAAAAAACACCGATTTTCGGGCCGAAAAAGCATTCGCATTACTATTTCGGCTAACACCGCGAATAAATTTGATCGAAAACGATCGGAATAAACCGATTAACGACGAAAATAAATTTTTAATCGATAATTACGAAACCGAAAACTTTTATTTAATCGCATATTATTTAACCATTTTGTTTAAATTATTTAATGTATTAAATTATTAATTCAAATTATTTAAAAACCAAACTTTCGATTATACTTTAGCCGATAAAAAGCTATATAAAATAAAAAATAATATATATCAAAAACGCTTAATAATAAACAATAAAACCGACAAGTTTTAAATTATAAAAAAGCCTACGAAAAAATGTTTTATAAAAAAACTAAAGCCATTTATTACCGAATCAAAAACGATTTCTAATAGAAAAAATGCTTCGAAAACTGCAAAGCTTTTGTCAAAAGCTGTATCTTTTGCTAAAAACGAAAGCCGGGCCGAAAAAAAAACTTATTATATCCGACGTAATTTTTTAAAATTTAAAAAAAAGTCAACCTCGACGTTATACGCGTACCGATCACCGACCGCGAATATATATGCTTCGTATTTGCTATCGACGATTTGTTTGAATAGCTTGAAAAACGATTTTTCCGAAACGCTATTTCCGAAATTATAACGACTTTTTTTTAAAAAAAACGTTATATATCGATACGGTTTATTTAGCAAATTAAACGTCGATAATGAATTCGAAAACAAAAGCGTTGTCGAGATTTTTATAAAAAAATACAAAATCCAGCGCATTCAAATCTCAGCTTATAATTCGAAAAACAACGGATCCGTAAAACGAAGCCATAAAAATATTTTTAATAGTCTTTTAAAAACCATTCGAAAGGGCTATAAGCGTTGGTCGCGAAAATTCTCGGAAATGCTTTTTGCTATGCGAATATACATATACGCCTTTATTAAAATAATTTTATTTTTTATTTAATACGGCAAAAACGCTCGATTATTTCTGGAAACGAAATAGCTTATATAAAAGTTTTATAACGTAATTAAAATAAAAACGAAAGCAAACTTATTAATAATAAAATTTAAACAGCTCGATTACCGCGATATAAATATAAAAAAAATAATTTTAAAAAAAAAAAAGTATAAAAAAGCAGTTAAAAAAATCTAAAATAAAACCAAGGTTTTAAAAAAAACGCTAATCAGAAAAAGAAATCTGGTTCTAGTTTACGACGTTCAGCGCGCTATCGACAAATCGGCCGATACTAAGCTTAATTATAAATAGTTCGGACCCTACGAAATATGCGAAGCCGAATTAAATAAAAACTATTACAAGCTTACGAAACTCGATAAAACAAAACTGAAAAAAACGTTCGCCGCCAACCGGTTAAAACGATTTTACAAAAAAAACCAGCAAATTTACTTTTTAAACTCTGAATCAAAAAGCGATTCCGATTCCAGCGATTCCGACGACGATTTCGACCAAAGCGGCTATACTTCTGAAAAAAAAACCTTTTAAAAAAATCTGAAAACAGCCAAACGATAACCCCGCTGCTGAAACCATAATTTAAATCGTAATTCCATTTATAATCGAAAAAAAAAAAAGTGCTTATAAAATTGTTCACTAACTGTTCTATTATTCTCGTTATCTATTGTTTTTTCTTTTTTATTATATATTATTTTATTGTTTTTGTTTTGCTTTGCTTATATACAATTTAATTCTGTTTCATATATACTATTTATTTTTGAAATCTTTTTCTATATTATTTAAAACACCTACTGTACTTTTTTTTGTTTGACTGTACTTTTGTTTATTAAAACAAAAGCTTTATACATATTTAAGCCATATATCTGATACATTTATATTACTCGCACATTTTACGAAAATCATTTTTTATACATTTTATTATTTATTACTTTGTGTATTATTTATTTTTTTCGTTGTTTTAAACGGATGGCTGCCTAAACAATTATAATTTATTAAAAAAATAATATACGGATTTCCGTAATTTTTGAATATAAATACCTTACAGCTCCCGTACTTTTTTTTATCTACTTTTTAATAAACATAACTCATTTTTTTGATTAACAAAATCATCGATATTATATCGTTTTTTAAGTAAAACGTTGCTAAACCTAGCAAGCTTATTTTTAACTTATTTTAAAACGGAATTATTATACGCAACTTTTTCGAATTTAAGCAAATATATAATACCGCTATTTTAAATTAATAAACTGCTTTCGTAAAAACATTTATAAAACAATTCGATATAATAATTAAAAACGTCAACGAATTCCTATTCGACTATAAAAGTTTTATTAAAGCTGAATTTGTTCGCAAAAACCTTAATTACGATAAATTTCTGCTGAACTACGACAACGCTTTAAAAGCCCTCGCCGAAGCAAAAAAAGCTCGAAATAACAAAAAAAAAATAATAAACCGAATATTGCGCTTTCTGCTAAATTAACGAAAAAAAAATATTTAAAAATACGTTTTTAGCAAAATCACCGGTATCATTTCATTTCGACACTTCGTTCGCCTTTTCGAAATTATTACTTTTATTAAAAAAAAAGTCTGGGTATTAAACGCTTACATTTTCAAAGCGCAAACTCTGAAAGCTAACAACCCAAAAGCCCGCAAATTTATAAATCTTTTTATAACTGTTTGCAAACTAATCGACGACGTTATATAATCGTTAAAAAAAGTTTTAATCGGCTGCGAAATCCCAAATCTGACCTTTTTCTAAAACAAAAAACTAAGCGTCGCTAAATACGGCATTTTTATACCGAAAAAAAAAAACGACGCCATTCCGATATTCTAAATTTACGACGACGAAAAAAACGAAAAAACCAATATTATTTTCGTTTAATTCGAAAAAATATACGCGGTAGCAATTAATATTTTCAAAATAGCTAAAACAACTCGACGATTTCTATTTTTAATTATCGAAAACGAATTCGAAAACGAAATTAAAAGCGTAATAGCAAACAATCGTTTATTCGAATATAAAAAACCTATTATACTTATAAAAACGATTTCGGAAAAAGTAAAAATAAAAAACGTAAAAAAGCGCGCCGACATTTCCGAAACCTTTTTTGTTCGGAAAAAAAAACTATTTACGTCGCCAGCAAAAAAGGCACCGCGAATAAAAACAGCCGGAAATCGACGCCGAGTTATAAATTTTAAACTAATTAATAAAAAACGCGACGATTTTACAGAATCGGATTTAAAAAACGCCGGCATTTCGAAAAAAAAAAATCCAAACGATTTTGAATTTAACTTTTCGAAATTAAACACGTAAATATCAAAAACGCCTGCTGCGTTTAAAAACGTCGAACCGTTAATATTTTAAATTTTAATAAAAGCATTTAAAATTTCGATTATTATACGACTCGACCGAAAAAATCTAAAAAAAAATATCGAAATTATCGCGGAAAAAATTATACAAAAAGCATAAAATCAAATTATTTTATTTAAAACTTTCGCTTTCGACGACGAAACGATTTAGAAATTTTATTTTGATATTTTTATACAAAAGCCAAATAAATCCGTTAGCTTTTTTTTTTTTGTTTCGAACGAAAACTAAACTAAACTTTTTTCGGAAAATTGCAAATATAATATATTAAAGCAAATAAAAAAAACTTTTGAAAACGGTGACCCGTTTTTATTCGAGCTTTTTTTCGCTGAAAAACTTCGATTTTTTAATTTCGTTTTTACAAATAACGTTAACGTTAAAAAAAACGGCAAATTCTGCTATTTTTACGTACGTTATTACGCGGCGTATTACGATTTAATTACAAAAAAAGTTAACGTTATCGATTTTACTAATCGATTCGCTGCTATTAGAAATTCGAATTACGACGTGTTCGAAATTAATTTTAATAATCAATTTATATTCCGACGAAAAATTGCGAAAATTATTTAAGCGCGTGTTAAAGCTTATCTGGGCTACGCAAACTTTAAAACAAATCCCAAAGCTTTTAGCGCGATTATAAAGTTCGATTAAAACGTAAAAAAATAAAAGTAACGAATATTTCCAAAAGCCGACTTTTTTAGCTTTTCGATCGAAAATATACTTTAAAATTTATTTGAACTAAGCTGCGAATTTGTTAATTACGTAAAGTTTTACAACGGAAAAAACAAACTACTGCTGCATTTTATAAAAAAAAAAATAGCTATATATAAATATTATTTTCGATTGGTTAAAACCCAAAAAGCGCTTATAGCTTTTTTCGCTAATATGCTTTACAATCTTATTTAATAAGCTTTCAAAATGCATCCCGGCCTTTACTTCGCTATCCTGATTATTCGGAATTCCGAAAACTGCCGCCTCGTAGCTTATCCTAACGTTCCGATCGCTTTAGACTTCGTTAATCCCGACCGTATTATAATTATAAAATTCGATATCGCCGATTTTTAAAAAAAAAAAAAAATCGAAAATTTTATCGACGCCATTTTCGACTATTACGTTCTGTCTGCTTTCGCATACAATTCGAAAATAATCGAAATTTATTTGCAATTACATCACGACGCCAAGCTGATTAAAACCATTTAGAAAAGCTTAGCTTCCTCGTATTTCAGCGCGTTTAAAATAATAGCCTCGGTTATTTTATCGAATTACGAAACCGAAAATTACGAAATGGAAAATAAAATAACTTTTGTTAGTTTTTCGATTAAGCAAAAAGTTTTCGTCAAATTTAAAACCTAAAAAACCGACGGCGCGATATTAATTTATTCGAATAATTATACGGCACAAAAATATAAAAATTATTTCGAAAACGATAATCCGATAAGTAATCTGATATTATTTGTATTACGGCGAAAGCAATTATAGTATTTTCGATAATTTCGATTGCAAACGATTATTTCCGAACTATTTCGTAGAATAATTCTTTTTACAAGCTTCGAAGCTTTTTTAAAAACATTCGTCGGCAAACAATCGTAGTCCGACCTATTAGTTTTACGAAAAGCAAAAGCGTTAATCGGTTTTAATTACGACGAGCTAATCGATTATTTTTACGATTTTAATACAAAACTTTTCAGCGTTTTTTGCAAAGCGTAAAACCACGTTTAAAAGCTAGAATTTATTATTTACGAAAAAAAGTCGTAGAAAGCATCCGTCGCGGCGACGCTTAATAATATTATCGACGAAAAAGCGATTAAAACGTTCGTAGATTTAAACGATACCTCGACTAATATTTTATCGAACCATTTTTTAAAAAAGCAAAAAAAAAAAAACAAAATGATTTAAACGATAAGCGAAACGCTACTTTTTCGCAGAAGCCGATAGCAAAAAGGCTAAAAAAACAGGTTAAAAAACCGAAAAAATATAAGATTAAAAAGTTCGGTTTTTGATTAATTGGTTTTTAAATTATATAAAATAAATTAAATTACACTTATTAAAATTATGTTTTTTTTTAGTCGTAATCAAAAACGACTACGTATATTATTTAAAACAAAATATAAAACGGTAATATCTTATATTAATAAAAGTTAATAATTTTAGTTATAATCGAGGCATAAATCCTTCCGAAACTCTTTGCTATTAACTACCTTTAACAGGTATAAAAGCAAAACACCCTTTTAGATAGTATTATAAGCACGCAGTTTAATTTATACCTTCATTTATTTTTTTTTTCCTTTTTTCAGTCTTTTCTAGGGATTCCCTAGACTATCTTACCCACCGACATATGGCCGTATCAGTCTGGTTTTCCTACCTACTTTTACAATATTACGCTTTATATCGATATTAAAACCGTGTTTTACGAAGCCTGGCAAAAAAAAACTTTTTTAGTTTTTAAAGTTTTTTAAAATAAAATAATCGAAATGCTAAAAAAACGAATTAAGCAAAAAATTTTCGAATTTTATTACGGCTTATATAAAAACAAATAGTTTATCGTTGCGAAAAAAAAGAAAAGCATTTACAAATTTATTATCGCAATCGTCGAAATAAACAAAATAACGATACGAAACGCTAACGTGTTATTTAACGTCGATTAATTTTTAAACGAATTCGCAAAATTAACGATCGCTTTTTTTTTCGATTTGTTTTTAAACTACGATTATTTAATGCTTAATTTACGATTTCGAAATATAACGGCAATTTAAATTCCGATCGGTTTACTACGTATAACGAAAGTATTTATAAAAGCTATTAATTTAGTCGTATAATTCGTAAAAATCGTATATAAGGTTTTTATAATTTGCATTTCCGATATTGCTTTGCTTTACGTTAACGACGTCGGAATAAAAAGCTTTAAATTATATTATAATAATAAAAAGATTTTTTCTGAAATTCGACGTTATATAATAAAATATATTTAAAATATCGACAAAATTATAATTTGTTTCGAAAAAGCCAAAGCTATTATTAGCTTTCGATTAAAATTTTGCATATCCGAAATAAATATCGTCGGTTATATAATTAACAGCGCTGGCTGTGACGATTCACTTTTTTGCCACCTCGTGTGTCACCCCAGCAACTACGTATAGCTGCAAGCTCCCTGGTCTTCTGGTGGGTCTTTTATCAACTATGGAAACTATCATGTATATAAGACTCTTTTTCCTTAGCAACCTCTGCTTTTTGCAATTGTTAATTCTAAATAAATATTTTTGTTATAAAACTAAAAGTTCGTTTTTTATATTATATAAGCACGGCGACCAGCTGACTGATTTCTTAGTCTTTCGATTAATTAAATCGTTATATTATTAACAACTCTTTTTCTACGCTAGCGACGGCGTAAATTATTTTTCCTTTCGAATTTTTCACGAATTATACTAAAGTGATCGACCGGTTATAAAAAAGCTTATTTCCGTACTTTGCGAAAAATGGCTTTTGTTCAACGATCTCCTTTTTAGCAAAGCTTTTTAACTTCTGCTATTACATTTTAATCTTTTTTTTTTTAATCAGCGAAAAAGCAGCCTCTTTCAAAAGCTTCTTTTTTTAAAAAACAATCCTTTTCCCGAGGAAAAAAAAACAAAGGAAAGGGCAGAACGTCAACCATTTCGCCTGCCACTTTTTCTTTGCAGCCTAGCGTTAAAAGCGTTCAGTTGAAACTTTTGCAAAATTAATTGAAAAAAGCGCAAAAACGTAAACGACAATTTCTGGAAATTATACGACTGCGACAGACCTTTTAATCAAAACGTTTAGTAAAATCTATCGAACGTGCTTTTGCCAATCGCGAATCTGCTGCTTTTTTTTTCGCAACGTTTTATTTTAATTAATAAACGTTGCAAATTAATTTCCACGCTTTTCGCGAATTCTTTTTAAATCTTTTCCTGACGGCCAAAATTCTAGCGCGCTTTTTAAACGCTATGGTTCCTATTTATTTGCTGATTCTCGACTAGCTTATATAAAGCGCGTTTCGAATTTTAAGTTTAAGCTAAATAATAATAAAAATTATAAAATACGCTATTAAAAAATTAAAGTTTTCGACAATTTCGAACTTTATTACGATTATTTCGCTAACGATCGATTTCGCAAAAATTATATATTCGATTAAACCGAAAGCGTAGTAAAAAAATTTCTAACCCCGCGTATTTTAGACCGCTCCGATTCTACTTTTTTCGAAAAATTAATAAAAAAAGTCGCCGATTTCCTGGCCGATTTTTTCGACGTTTAAAAGGCCGAAAACGAATTTAAAATACTTGCAATAAATATATACGACGACTTTTAGCGATTTTATCTGCGATTTTCTATTTTCGCAGCGAACGCTCAAATACGAACTGACAAACAGCTTCGAAACGCTTTCCGCGATAAAATACTAAAGCGTTTACGAAAAAAGCTGCATTTAAAATAAGCGCGTACAACGATTTTTAAAAATTAGCTTACCGCCGTCGGTTAAAAAAAACAAAATTAATTAACTAAACGAATTTTATACGCGAATCGCTTTATTAAGTCTATTATTTATTAAAATGGTAAGTTTTTAACCAAAGCGTACTACGAGTCAAATCGTACGTATAAGAGTCGTTTAAGTGTTTCACAAGCTTTTTCTCAGCCCTTTGTTTTTCCTTTTTTTCCACGCCAAAACGCCCTTTTTAGCGTTTTTCCTTTTCGATCGGACCAACGACAACGCTCGTTTTTTATTTTATATTAAAAAGTTTAAAAAGGTTAATTTGCACGATTTTTTACGGGCCGACCTTCGGTTTTATTCAAAAGCCTTTTTAAGCTGATAAATATAAACGAAATCGAGCCGGCCGAAGATTCGCCTTTTAATAATAATAGTAAAAACGAAAACCCTTTTTTAAACGATTTTCAAAACGCATACGAAAAAATTAAAAGCTTTTTCGCTAGTCGAAAAAACGCTCAGGCCTAAGCAAAGCCTCTTTTTTGAACGTATTACGCGATATGCGTTATTTTAATATTCGAAAGCTTTTTAATAGCGATTTACTAATAATTTCCGTTATACTTATTAAAAATAGCCTTTCGTACAAAATAAAAACGCTCGCCGATTTTAAAGCGAACGGTTATACGTTAATCGATTCGGCGCTGATCAAATCTTTTTTTTTTTTTTTTAAACTTTTAATTTAATTTCTCTCGGCTTTTTTTCTTATAAAAAAATATAATAAAGCTCGTAGCCATTCAATTATATATTTTACGTTTTTTAATCTTATTATTAACAATCGAATACAATCGTTTATTCCTTTTTTAATTACCAACCTCGGAAATTATAATATGATTTTAAAAAAAGCTTGGTTGGCCGAATATTAAATTTTATTAAACTGTAATAAACGCAAGCTTTATTAGCCGAAATCTTACCTTTTTATAATCTTTTACGCTCGTTGTATTAAAATCTTTTATTTGCACCTCCGAAAAATTCAATCTCGCCATCAAAACGACGCTATAAAACGTAACAAAAATCTTAACCAATTATAACAGACCTACGACGCTGTGCGAAGCGCGAAAAAATCGAATTTCATTCGCGGTGCCAATTTCGATAGCAACGCTAATGGAATAATACAAAAAATTATACTACCGCCTTTTTAGGCTAACGATTTCTTTTTTATTATTTTTTTTTTTTCTTTTTTTCCTTCGTTAAAACAGCTTTTTCGTTCTACGAAAAACAATTATATTAAAAACCGAAGGAAAACCTTCGCCGCGATAGCCTTTCAGCTTAATATAATCGATAATTCAAATAAGCCATTTTCTAAACCTTTTAAACGATCAGTTCGAAAACGAGTCTTTTAACTTATTGCTTACCCAATTTCCATCTGCCAAATCATTGCATACGCTTTTAAACTGATTTCTAAAAAAAAAGCAGTTAAAATGTTTTTAACCTTTTTGTACGAAATCGACAAAATACTAAACGATTTTACGTACAACACTTTTTTTAAAACCCAATCTTATAATTTTTTCGAACGTTTCAAGATTAACGAAATATCGATTTCGACCTTTTTAATCAGCTTAGTAAAGCTAACTTCGAATAAACTTTTCTTCGAATCTTTTTTCCCGAAATACAAAAACTTCGAACACGTGTTTTCTAAGGCCGCCAGTAACGAACTAGCCTTTTACCGGCTTTACGACCATAAAATCGAGCTTATTATAAATAAAAAAAAGCTGAAATACACTTTTTTATACAAAATATCGATTCCAAAGCTCGAAATTATCAAAACCTATCTGCAAAATAATCTTAATAAAAGCTTTATCGAACTTTTCACCGCTCCCTTCGCTGTTTTAATACTTTTCGCTAAAAAACCCGACGGTTTATTACGTTTTTATATCGATTATCGAGCTTTTAATAATATTACTCGTAAAAATCGCTACCTCCTCCCTTTTATCGATAAAATCCTTGCTCGTTTTTCGAAAGCGCGAATCTTTACGAAATTCGATATTCGTTAAACTTTTTATAAAATTCGAATAAATCCCGCTAATAAAAAACTAACGACGTTTCGTACGCGTTACGGCTTATAAATGCAAAATACTATTTTTTGGCTTTATTAATAAATTCGCAATTTATCAACGTTATATAAACGACGTTTTTTTCGATTATTTAAACGATTTTTATATTGCATATCTAAATAATATTTTTATTTATTCGTCCGACCTTTTAAAACACGCTATATACGTTCGCAAAATGCTCCAAAGGCTCGCTAACGCTGAATTACAGGCCGATATTCGAAAGTTTGAATTTAACGTTATACGAACCCGTTACTTAAGCTTTATTATTTCGACTAAAAGCTTAAAAATAAACCTAAAGAAAATTTCCGTAGTCGCCTATTAAAAGCCTTTTACTATTATAAAAAATATACAAAGCTTTTTTGGTTTTTGTAACTTCTACCGACGTTTTATTCGAAACTACGGTATAATTACAAAACCTTTGGTTTATTTAATTAAAGCTAACGTTTTTTTCAATTTCATTTTTGAATATCAGAAAAGTTTCGACCTTTTTATACTAACTTTTACTATTGCATCAGTTTTATAATATTACAAGCAAAACCTTTTTTACATATTAAAAACTAACGCTTTCGACGGCGTAATAGCTTTTGTGTTTTCGCAATTTTATAATAACGATTGGCTTTCAGTCGCTTATTTTAATAAAACTATAATTTCCGCAAAGCTAAACTACGTCGTATACGATAAAAAAATATTCGCAATCGTAAAATCTCTAAGCAATTTTCGTACTAAACTAATTAATTTAATTTATTAAATCAAAATTATTATTAATTATAAAATCTTAAAATATTTTATGATTTTAAATTTTTAAACGCTCGATAAGCACGCTGGGCCGAGCTTTTCGCCGACTACAATTTTTTTATTACGTACAAACCAAATAAATACAATTTTTTAGCTAACGCATTAATACGTCGTACGAACGAATTCGACCGTTAAAACTTTTTTAAACGCATTCAGCGCCTGCAAATACTTTTTCGAACCGATCAGATCGATCATCGCTTTTTAATTAAAAAACTTCGATTTTCCACGGCTTCCGAAACAGCTGTTTTTATCGTTAAAATAGCTGATTTTTTTTTCGTACTTCGTATCGTTAACCAAATTTTTTACGCTAATCGCATAGCTAGCAGCTTAATAACTCTCCGAAAAAAAGCTGTACGAAACGCTGCGAAAAAAAACGACGACAATAACATTCCGTTTTCGTATATATTTAAACGCGACCTGCTGTTATATTACGATCGCTTAATAATACCAGACGTCGATCATTTTCGTTTGGCTTTTATACGAAAAATACACGATCAGATTTTTACCGTTTATTTTAACGCTCGCAAAACTACGCAATTGCTTTCGGATTAATATTATTAGCGAGATATAACAGCTTTCGTAAAACAATACTATCGCAACTGCTACGCTTATCGAAAAAATTTTGTTTTAAAAAATAAACGCTTCGGCTTTCTTTAGCTTTTTTTTATTTTTAACCATCTTTAAAAACACGTTACAATAAACTTTTGCAACTTTAACAAAAACAAATACGATTACGATAACGTATTCGTAATAATAAATCGCTTTTCTAAGCAAACTATTTCGATTTCTTATTATAAAAATATCGACGCTCGAAGCTTCGTCAAATTGTATATATTCCACGTATACAAATATTTTGGCCTTTTAAAAAGTATTATTAACGATCGTGGCTTTTAATATTAATTTATCTTCTGGTTTAAATTAAACAAAATACTCGGTACGCAATTAAAGCTTTCGATAGCCGCTTATTTCGAAACCGACGGTCAAACCGAAATTTATAATTAATATTTGCAAAAACGCTTTCGACTTTTCGTAAACTTCTATCAAAACGATTAAAGCGAATTTCTTTTAATAATAAATTTCGCCCAAATAATTCTTTTTTACGAAAGTTTAAATAGCCTTTCACTTTTTGAAATTGTATACGATTATATTTCTTATATTAATTAAAACTGAAAACTCGACACTTTTTCTTTTCTTAACCTTTTATACAAGCTAAACGCAAACGAAGCTTATGCGTACGCTCGCCGCTATTACAACGCTTAAAACCTCGCTAAATCGCATTTTTAATAAGCCTACGATAAAATAAAAAAAAATGCGAATAAATCTCGCCGCGCGATCGATTTTAACGTTAGCGATTACGTATAACTCGATATGCGTTTATTTCCGATCTTCCGGCCCTTCCGCAAGCTCGATAATCTTACAAACGGCTTTTTTAAAATTATAGCCAAAATTTTCGACAACGCTTTTAAGCTAGACCTTTTTAATATTATAAACGTACATCCAGTTTTCACGCTAATCGACTGCGTAAAGCAGCTAACGACGCGTTTTTAAATCAAATTAACTTAGCTTTTAAATTTATTAATATAATTAATAAGCTTAAATACAAAATCGAAAAATTAATCGCCTGTCGAATGCAGCGAAAAACCCTTTAGTACAAAGCTTTTTAAATAAGCTTAAATAAAAATCTTACGTAATACTTCGCGTCTGACTTTATATATGCTCTTTTAAAAGTGCGCGATTTTCATTTGGCGTATAAAAAGCTTCCCGGTTCTTTTGCAAAACTTATAAATTGGCTGAAAGCGTATTCCGAAAGTTTAAACTCGTACGATCATTTGGATAACGACGTATTAATAAATAAAAGCTCGAAAGCGCGCTTTTTTCGGACGAAAAAGTAATATAACGATTCACTCTTTTGCTACCTCGTATATCACCCCAGCAACTACGTATAACTGCAAGCTCCCTGATCTCCTGGTAGGTCTTTTATTAACTATGGAAATTATTATATTTATAAAGCTTTTTCTTTTTAGCAATTTCTGCCTTTTGCAATTGTTAATTCTAAATGAATATCTTTATTACAAAACCAAAGGCTCGTTTTTTATACCATATAAGCACGGCGACCAGCTGACTGATTTCCCAGCCCTTCGACTGATTAGATCGTCACACTGGCCGCTATTTTTAACGAAAAAAAATTAAAAAGATTTGCGAATAAAAAAAATGTAAAAACATTACCGAAGCCAAAGCTTTTATTAGCGTTATAATTTATTATCGCAATTAAATCAAAAACTTTTTTTAAAAAGCTGCATTTATTTACGCTACGATAAAAAAAAAATCGATTTCGTTTGGAAAAAAAAACAAAGCAAAATTATAAAAGTTTTTAAAAACGATTTTTTATCGGTTTTATCGCTTATACGGATCGATTATAGCTTAAACGTAAAAAAAATCATTTTAATTATCGACGCTAATATTTTCGATTAAAAAGCTATATTGCAACAAATCGACGAAAACAAAAAACGGCATTTTTTACGATTCGAAAACGGCTTATAGTTTTTCGCGGAAATACGCTACGATATTATTAAACGAAAATATCGAAACGCTTTTAAAATAATAATAAAAATAAAAAGCGAATTATACGGCGTATATTTTATTTTAGAAACAAACGTAAAAGTTTTTGTCGATTAATTAAATAAAAAAGCTAATAATTTATCAAAAACGCTCGTTATTAATTAAATAGCTTAAATACGATTTATAAATTTCGAAATTAAGCATATTAAAAAAACGATTAATACAGCGGTAAACGGCCTTTTTAAACGAAAACGTTTTTATTCGTTTAATTTCGCTGAATAAAACGAATAAAATATTAATAAGTAAATTGTTAACGAAATCGGCTGCTTTGTTATTTGCGCTTTGGGTTTTACAAAGCCGAAACTATTTACGTTATTATTTCGGCTGGCATCGCGAATAAAAAACATTAATTTTCGGGCCGAAAAAACATTTATATTATTATTTCGGCTGGCATCGCGAATAAATTTAACCGAAAACGATCGGAATAAGCCGATTAACGACGAAAATAAACTTTTGATCGATAATTACAAAACCGAAGATTTTTATTTAATCGTATATTATTTAATTATTTTATTTAAATTATTTAACGTATTAAATTATTAATTTAAATTATTTAAAAACCAGGTTTTCGATTATATTTTAGCCGATAAAAAACTGTATAAAATAAAAAATAATATATATTAAAAACGTTTAATAATAAATAACCAAATTGATAAATTTCAAATTATAAAAAAAGCTTACGAAAAAATATTTCGAAAATTGCAAAGCTTTCGTTAAAAACTGTATTTTTTACTAAAAACGAAAGCTTGGCCGAAAAAAAAACTTATTATATTCGACGTGGTTTTTTAAAATTTATAAAAAAATTAATTTCGATATTATACGCGTACCGACTACCGATCGCGGATATATATGCTTCGTATTTGCTATCGACGATTTATTTAAATAATTTAAAAAGCGATTTTTCCGAAACGCTACTTCCGAAACTATAACGATTTTTTTTTAAAAAAAACGTTGTATATCGATACGGTTTGTTTAGCAAATTAAACGTCGATAATAAATCCGAAAACAAAAACGTTATCGAGATTTTTATAAAAAAATACGGGATTTAGCGTATTTAAATTTTAGCTTATAATTCGAAAAGCAACGAAACCGTTAAACGAGATTATAAAAATATTTTCGACGGCTTTTCAAAAGCTATTCGAAAAGGCTATAAGCGTTGGTCGCGGAAATTTTCGAAAATGCTTTTTGCTATGCGTATATATATACACGCTTTTATTAAAATAATTTTATTTTTTATTTAATACGGCAAAAACGCTCGACTGCTTTTGGAAACAAAATGGCTTATATAAAGGTTTTATAACGTAATTAAAATAAAAACGAAAGCAAATTTATTAGTAATAAAATTTAAATAGCTAAACTACCGCGATATAAATATAAAAAAAAATAATTTTAAATAAAAAAAATATAAAAAAGCAGCTAAGAAAATTTGAAATAAAATCAAGATTTTAAAAAAAACGTTAATTAAAAAAAAAGATTCGATTTTAGTTTACGACGTTTAACGCGTTATTAATAAATCGGCCGATATTAAATTTAATTATAAATGGCTCGAACCTTACGAAATATACGAAGCCGAATTAAATAAAAGTTATTACAAACTTACGGAATTCGATAAAACAAAACTAAAAGAAACGTTCGCTGTTAATCGGTTAAAACGATTTTATAAAAGAAATTAGCAAATCTATTTCTTAAATTTTGATTCAAACAGCGATTTCGATTTTAGCGATTTCGACGACGATTCCGACTAAAACGATTATATTTCTGAAAAAAAAAAACTTTTTAAAAAGGTTTGGAAATAATCAAACGATAACCCCGCTGTTAAAAGCATAATTCAAATCGTGATTATATTTATAACCGAAAAAAAAAAATGTATATAAAATTGTTTACTAATTGTTTTATTATTTTTGTTGCTTATTGTTTTTCTTTTTATTATATATTGTTTTATTGTTTCTGTTTTGCTTTATTTATATATAATTTAATTATTCTGTTTTATATATATTATTTATTTTTAAAATCTTTTTTTTATATTATTTAAAATATTTATTGTATTTTTTTTTATTTAATTGTATTTTTGTTTATTAGAATAAAAGTTTTGTGTATACTTAAGCCGCATATTTGATATATTTATATTGCTCGCATATTTTACGAAAACCATTTTTTATGCATTTTATTATTTGCTATTTTTTGTATTATTTACTTTTTTCGTTGTTTTAAACGGATGTTTATTTAAACAGTTATAATTTATTAAAAAAATAGTATGCGGATTTCCGTGACTTTTAAATACAAATACTTCACAATTTTTATACTTTTTTCTAATTACTTTTTAATAAATATAATACACTTTTTTAATTAATAAGCTTATCGATATTATATCGTTTTTTAAGCAAAGCGTTGCTAAATCTAACAAATTTATTTTTAATTTATTTTAAAACGGAATTATTATACGCAATTTCTCCGAATTTAAATAAGCATATAATACCGCTATTTTAAATTAATAAATTGCTTTCGTAAAAACATTTGTAAAACAATTCGATATAATAACTGAAAACGTTAACGAATTTTTATTCGATTACAAAAGTTTCGTTAAAGCTAAATTCGTTCGCAAAAGTTTTAATTACGATAAATTTTGGCTAAATTATAATAACGCTTTAAAAGCTTTCGCCGGAGCAAAAAAAGCTCGAAATAATAAAAAAAAAATAACAGACCGAATTTTGCGCTTTTTACTAAATCAACGAAAAAAAAATATTTAAAAATACGTTTTTAACAAAATTATCGGTATTATTTTATTTCGATATTTCGCTCGCTTTTTCGAAATTATTATTTTTACGAAAAAAAAAGTTTGGATACTAAACGCTTATATTTTTAAAATATAAATTTTAAAAGCCAACAATTTAAAAGCCCGCAGATTTACAAGCTTTTTTACAGCCGTTTGCAAATTGGTCGACGACGTTATATAATCGCTAAAAAAAATTTTAGTCGATTGCGAAACTTTAAATCTGATTTTTTTTTAAAACCAAAAATTAAGCGTTGTTAAATACGGCATTTTTATATTAAAAAAAAAACGACGCTATTCCGATATTTTAAATTTACAACGACGAAAAAAACGAAAAAGCTAATATTATTTTCGTTTAATTCGAAAAAACATACGCGGTAGCAATTAATATTTTTAAAACAATTAAAACGACTCGACGATTTTTATTTTTAATTATCGAAAACGAATTCGAAAACGAAATTAAAAGCGTAATAGCAAATAATCGATTATTCGAATACAAAAAACTTATTATATTTATAAAAACGATTCCGAAAAAAATAAAAACAAAAAACGCAAAAAAGCGCGCCGATATTTTCGAAATCTTTTTTATTCGAAAAAAAAAATCATTCGCGTCGCTAGCAAAAAAGGCACCGCAAGTAAAAACAGCCGGAAATCGACGCCGAATTATAACTTTTAAGCTAATTAATAAAAAACGCGACGATTTTATAAAATCAAATTTAAAAAACTCCGGCATTTCGAAAAAAAAAACTAAAACGATTTTAAATCTGATTTTTCGAAATTAAATACGCAAATATTAAAAACGCTTATTGCGTTTAAAAACGTCGTATTATTATCGTTAATATTTTAGATTTTAATAAAAGCATTTAAAATCTCGATTATTATACGATTCGACCGAAAAAATTTAAAAAAAAATATCGAAATTATCGCGGAAAAAATTATACAAAAAACATAAAATCAAATTATTTTATTTAAAACTTTCGCTTTCGACGACGTTACGATTTAAAAGTTTTATTTCGATACTTTTATATAAAAATTAAATAAATCCGTCAGTTTTTTTTTTTGTTTCGAACGAAAACTAAATTAAGCTTTTTTCGAAAAATTGCAAATATAATACGTTAAAACAAATAAAAAAAACTTTTAAAAACGATAATTCGTTTTTGCTCAAGCTTTTTTTCGCTGAAAAACTCCGATTTTTTAATTTCGTTTTTACGAATAACGTTAACGCTAAAAAAAACGGCAAATTCTGCTATTTTTATATGCGCTATTACGCGGCGTATTGCGATTTAATTACAAAAAAAATCGACGTTGTCGGCTTTGCTAATCGATTCGCTGTTATTAAAAATTCGGACTACGACGTATTCGAAATTAATTTTAATAATCAATTTATATTCCGACGAAAAACTGCGAAAATTATTAAAACGTATGCTAAAACTTATTTGAATTACGCAAATTTTAAAACAAATCCTAAAGTTTTTAGCGCGATTATAAAGTTTAACTAAAATAAAAAAAAATAAAAGCAACGCGTATTTCTAAAAGCCGACTTTTTTGATTTTTCGACCGAAAATATATTTTAAAATTTATTTAAACTAAATTACGAATTCGTTAATTACGTAAAATCGTATAACGAAAAAAACAAATTATTACTACATTTTATAAAAAGAAAAGTAGTTATATATAAATATTATTTCCGATTGATTAAAACCCAAAAAGCGCTTATAACTTTTTTCGCTAATATATTTTATAATTTTATTTAACAAGCTTTTAAAATACATCCCGGCTTTTACCTCGCTGCTTTAATTACTCGGAACTTTAAAAACTATTGCTTCGTAATATATCTTAACGTTTCTGTGACGGCCCGGTAATCACCCGGGCCAGCAAATGATGCATCGCTTTACCATTAGGCCAACCGACCTAATGCCGAAACAAAAGGTACAAAAATAAACTGACAGTCTATTCGCGATTGCATATTATATATATAATTCCAGCAGAATCGTAACACTACCCCTTTATAAGAATAGATTCGTCCCCGAACCACTTTTAAAGCGCAAGCGTTTTAAACAAATATAATTAATATAATCCATCGCTTTTCGTATCAGAGATAAATTAACACGCTTCGCTTCCATTATTAAAAATAATAATTAGTTATTTTTTAGGCAAAGGAAATCTCAGACTTTAAAGGATTTAAATTACGTGTCCTCGCTCATGCTTCGTACAGATCTTAGAAATTACGTTATCAAGTTAGTCTATTTTTTTATAACGGCCCGATAATTATCCGGGCCAGCAAATGGTGCATCGCTTTACTATTAGGCCAACCGACCCAATGCCGAAACAAAAGGTACAAGAATAGACTGACAGTCTATTCGCGATTGCATATTATATATATGGTTCCAGCAGAACCGTAACAGTTTCGATCGCTTCAGGTTTCGCTGGTTTCGACCGTATTACAATTATAAAATTCGATATCGCCGACTTTTAAAAAAAAGGCAAAATCGAAGATTTTACCGACGCTATTTTCGATTATTATATTTTGTTTGCATTCGCATATAATTCGGAAATAATCGAAGCTTATTTGCAATTATACTACGACGCCAAGCTTATTAAAACTATTTAAAAAAGCTTAGCTTTTTCGTACTTCAACGCGTCTAAAACGGTAGCCTTAGCTATTTTATCGGATTATAAAACCGAAAACTACAAAATAAAAAATAAAATAACTTTTATTAGCTTTTCGATTAAGCAAAAAGTTTTCGTTAAATTCAGGATTTAAAAAACCGACGGCGCGATATTAATTTACTCGAACAATTATACGGCGCAGAAATATAAAAATTATTTCGAAAACAACGTTTCGATAAACAATTTAATATTATTTGTTTTGCGACGAAAGCAATTACAATATTTTCGATAATTTCGATTGCAAACGATTATTTTCGAACCGTTTCGTAAAATGGTTTTTTTTATAAGCTTCGGAGTCTTATTAAAAACATTCGTCGATAAACAACCGTAATCCGATTTATTAGTTTTACGCGAAGCAAAAGCGTTAATCGGTTTTAATTACGACGAACTAATCGATTACTTTTACGATTTTAACACAAAACTTTTTAACGTTTTTTGCAAAACGTAAAACCACGTTTAAAAACTAAAATATATTATTTACGGAAAAAAATCGTAAAAAGCATTCGTCGCGGCGATACTTAATAATATTATCGACGAAAAAACTATCAAAACGTTCGTAAATCAAAACAATACTTCGACTAACATTTTATCGAATTATTTTTCAAAAAAACAAAATAAACAAAATAATTTAAACGATAAGCGAAACGCTATTTTTTCGCAGAAGCCAATAGCAAAACTATCAAAACGTTCGTAAATCAAAACAATACTTCGACTAACATTTTATCGAACTATTTTTCAAAAAAACAAAATAAACAAAATAATTTAAACGATAAGCGAAACGCTATTTTTTCGCAGAAGCCAATAGCAAAAAGGCCAAAAACGAATTAAAAAACTAAAAAAGCGTAAAATTAAAAAGTTCGGTTTATAACTGATTGGTTTTTAAATTATATAAAATAAATTAAATTACATTTATTAAAATTATATTTTTTTTAATCGTAATTAAAAACGATTACGTATATTATTTAAAACAGAATATAAAACGGTAATACTTTGTATTAATAGAAATTGGTAATTTTAGCTATAATCGAGGCATAAATCTTTTCGAAACCTTCTGCCATTAATTATTTTCAACAGGTATAAAAGCAAAGCACTTTTTTAAATAGTACCATAGGTACGTGTTACGATCCTCCCCTGGCTGGTATAGTTGCCAATGGTATGATTGCCAGTGGTATGGTTGCCAGTGGTATGGTTGCCAGTGGTATGGTTGCCAGTGGTATGGTTGCCAGTGGTATGATTGCCGGTGGTATTGAAATAAGGTTTAGGCACGGACCACCTCGGCCACTAGGCCTCGCGCTAAGTCACGTAATCCACAAGCGCAACCTATTGTACATAAAGTTCGCGACCCCGAGCATTCTAGCTCGGTGTTTTTTTTTTAATTTACATACGTATTTTTTGGTTTATATTATTCCGATTATTCTTAAGCTAATTATAATATAAAAAAAAACCAAACAATTTTCGCTGAAAAGCTTTGTATCCACGATTAAAAACTCGATCTGCTTTTGCAACTCGAACTTTTTTCAAACCGCTCGTACCGACGTTTATTTATCGGTGCCTTGATTAAAACTCTTTTTTATTAATTTTGTTTTCAGAAAAAGCTGGAGTTTTTTTTTTTTATTAATTCGATTTGCCTTTGCAACTCGAATCGCCCTTTTTTAACATATCCTATGCTTTTTTTATAAATCGACGCGGCATCCGAAAACGAACGCAATTCGTACGATTCGGCTTCGAGTCAGCACCTCCATCCTCTGCTTCCGCCTTTAACGCTTTCGAATTTCTATTCGTTTTAGGCTTTTTCGACGATTTTAACAGCGAATTTTTATTTTACGACTTTTTTACCGAATTATAATTATCTGCTACTAAATTCCTTCGCTTTATTATCGAATCTAAAATCGAATTGTACGACGCTGATATTCTAATACTTTTAAACCGACGAATGCTTTCAAACCGACTACCCAGCATATCTGCTAACGCTAAAGGATTTACTGCGGCCCAGCAGCTTTAGATCGCCTAAATAATCGCTTAAGCTATTGCCGCCGCTCGCTTTCCAGCCCTTTTCGCTAATATCGTCCGCGACGCTTTTTTTCCATTCCGAGTTTCGCGCGCTTTCACCGCAGATTTTTAATTAATTCCCGAATATTATTTTTTCGTTTTCGATTTAGCTATTTTCCGAATCGAGCTATTTAAAATCAAATACCTTCGTTACGCTTTTAGCGATTATTAAAAAAAGGTTAAATATAACGTATAAAAAATAAATATAAAACTGTTTATTAAAAAATACTTAAAAAATTTTATATAAAATATAAACCAAGCCAAAGCATATTTCAAATGCATTATTAAAAAAGCAAAAACCATTATTTTAAAGCATTTAAACTCCGAATTTCATAATTAAGCCCAATCGGCCCGAAACGTTTTTCGTATTTTTAATTAGCGTTTTTTTAATTATAACCGCGTTCAATTTGCTAAATTGCAATATAATAAGCTTTATATAAACAACGGTTAAATTTATAATAACTTTCGTTTTTTATTTATTCGCTATGCAATTATTAGCAAAATTGCTAAAAACCGTTGATTTAAAAATATATGCGAAAAAGTTATTTTTATTTTTAAATACGATTTTCGAATAAAAAAGTACAAAATAAATAATAATTATATTATTTTAAACGAGTTTTTGGCCGTTGCGAATAAAAAATCACGCAATATCCGAGCTGAAAAAATAGCTTCTGCTTATCGTATAAACTATTTTTTCTTTGCTATAGTTTTTGCTAATTAAAACTTTAGGCGTACTTCCGGTATTTTTAAAGTTTTATAACGTTTTACTTTTTTAACCCTTTTTGCTCGCACAGCTTTTCCTTTTTTTAGCAAAAATTCTTACGAGCGTATAGCTGCTATTTCTGCTATTCTCGATTTTTTTCGCTTAGCTGCGCGTTTTTTTAGCGCTTATTATAACTGCGGCAAGCCCGGCCATTTCGCAAACGTTTGCTCCGATGCTAAGCTTAGTCGCAAAATCGCCGAAATAATTATCGACAAAAAGCAAAACGATCTGTTAAAAAACTTTTAAACCGTAGCAAAAACTTTTATTATAGCAAAAAATTCGATTTGTAAAAAGATTTAAAATTTAACCAGCGCTTTTTAATAAAAAAGCGACAATTTTTAATTTTTATAAAATTAGCACGTAATAAATTATATATTAAAATATTTGCATATATCGATAGCGAAGCTAATATTTTCAATGCGATTAAAACTTTTTTAGCGTATTAATTTTTTTAACGTTTCGAAATAAATTTTATTCGGCTGCACAAGCCTATTATATTTACCGGCTATAATAGCGAGCCGAAAAAGCTTATTTCTTCTGCTATTTTTTTTTTTACGATTAATAAACGTCGTATAAATTTTTCTTTTTTAATTACAAACCTGGGCTTTACCGACGTTTTTATTAATCGTAAATTTTTATAGCACTACGATTTAAAACAAACGTATAGCCAAAAAAAAAAACAAAATAAAATAATTATTCGATATGTCTATTATTTTTTATTTCAACGAATAATTATTCGTCGATTTTAATTAGCGAACAAAGCCCAAAATGCTTAATCGTATGCATTAAAAAAATGTAAATAAACGAAACAGCGTAATAAAAGCTTTACATACCTCTGCCAACACTTTTACAACAATCAAAAAGGCCTATTTAGGCTTTGGAGCTAATAGACCCTTTATATTTATGCGAAATCTCAAAAGCAATTTGCACAAAATAAAAAAGTTTCTTATTGGCAGCCCTGAACCGACCAAGCCGATCTTTCTAACCGCGCCAACTACCCTTTCTACTTCCAATTGCAATATCAGCTGTATTTCCGCTTTTGCATTCAACGCTTTATAAACACGTTACGAAAAGCGAATGCGAGCCGCAAAAAAAAAAAAAGTTACCATCACCCAGCGATTACACGTTTGTTATTTTTATATATAATATAAACAAAAAACGTTCCCGCCGTACGAAAATCGCCGAGTTTAAAAAAATCATATAATTCGCGGCAATAAAAAGCATTTCCGTTCCCGACGCTTTATAAGCCAAATATAACGACAACGTAATTTTTATAAAAAAGCTTTTTTCAGTTTAATATTCGAAATTCGAAAAATTATTTTATAAGCAAAAAAGCGATAAGCTCGTTTTCCGCCGCTTCGGTATAAATTACAAAATATATTTTGCCACGAAAAATACGCTTTTTATAAAACCATTTAAACGTTTTACGAATAAACAGCTTACAAAAGTCAAAAGTTATATTTTCGACAATTTGCACAAAAGCTTTATTAAACCTTTTAATGCTTTTTTCGCCGCTCCGATTTTATTTATTAAAAAATCAAACGGTTTTATACGCTTATATATCGATTACCGCAAGCTCAACGATTTTACGAAAAAAAAATCTCTACCTTTTGCTTTTAATCGACGAAATACTAACGCAAATTATTAAAACCAAAATATTTACGAAAATTAATATTTAATAAGCATTTAATCGAATCCGGATATCCGAAAAATCTGAAAAACTAATCAGTTTCCGCATCCGATATAGCATATACAAATATAAAATCTTTCCGTTCGGCTTTATTAATAGGCCCGTTATATTTCAACGCTTTATTAATAACATTTTTATAAAATATTTAAATGATTTTTGCTCGGCGTATTTTAACGATATTTTTATTTACTTCGCGAATAATTTAAAATATAAAATCTGTGACGATTCACTCTGTTGCCACCTCTCGTGTCACCCCAGCAACTACGTATAGCTGCAAGCTCCCTGGTCTCCTGGTGGGTCTCCCTATCAACTGTGGAAACTATTCATATATATAAGACTCTCCCCTTTTAGCAATTTCTGTCTTCTGCAATTGTTAATTCTAAATAAATATTTTTGTTACAGAACCAAAGGCTTATTTCATACTATATAAATACGGCGACCAGCTGACTGATTTTCCAGCCCTCCGATTAATTAAATCGTCATATTATTAACAACTCTTTTTCTACGCTGGCGACGACGTAAACTATCTTTCCCCTCGAATTTCTTACGAATTATATTAAAATAATCGACCGGTCGTGAAAAGGCCTATTTCCGCATTTTGCGAAAAATAGCTTTTGTTCAACGATCTTTTTTTTAGCAAAGCTTTTCAGCTCCTGCTATTACACCTCAATCTCCCTCCTTTTCTTAATCAGCGAAAAAGCAGCCTCCCCCAAAAGCTTCTTTTTTTAAAAAACAGTCCTTCTTCCGAAAAAAAAAAAACAAAGGAAAAGGCAGAGCGCTAACCATTTCGCTTGCCACCTCCCAGCCTAGCGCTAAAAGCGTTCAGTTAAAACTTTTGCAAAATCAACTGAAAAAAGCGCAAAAGCGTAAACGACAACTTCTGGAAATTATACGATTGCGACAGACCTTTTAATTAAAGCGCTTGGTAGAATTTATCGAACGTACTTCTGCCAGTCGCGAATCTGCTGCTTCACTTTTTCGCAACGTTTTATTTTAACCAATAAACGCTGCAAACTAATTTCCACGCTTTTCGCGAACTTTTTTTAGATTTTTCTTTGACGGCCAAAACCTTAGCGCGCCTTTTAAACGCTATAATTCCTATTTATTTATTAATTCTCGATTAGCTCGCATAAAACGCGTTCCGAATTTTAAATTTAAGCTAAATAATAATAAAAATTACAAACACGCTATTAAAAAACTAAAATTTTCGATAATTTCGAATTTTACTACGATTATTTCGCTGACGATCGATTTCGCAAAAATTATATATTCGATCAGACCGAAAGCGTAACAAAAGAGTTTTTTATTCCGCGTATTTTAAACCGTTCCGATTTTATATCTTCCGAAAAATTAATTAAAAAGGTCGCCGATTTCCTGGCCGACCTTTTAAACGTTCAAAAGGCCGAAAACGAATTTAAAATATTTGCAATAAATACGCACGACGATTTTTAGCGTTTTTACCTGCGATTTTTTATTTTCGCAGCGAACGCTTAAATACGAACCGACAAACAGTTTCGAAACGCTTTTCGCGATAAAATATCAAAGCGTCTACGAGAAAAACTGCATTTGAAATAAACGCGTACAACGACTTTTAAAAATTAGCTTACCGCCGTCCGTCAAAAAAAACAAAATCAATTAGCTGAACGAATTTTATACGCGAGTCGCTTTTCAACCATATCTATTATTTATTAAAATAATAAATTCTTAACCAAAGCGTACTACGAATTAAATCGTACGTACGAAAATCGTTCTAATATTCCACAGGTTTTTTTTCAGCTTTTTGTTTTTTTTTTTTTTTACGCCAAAAACGCTTTTTTTAGCGTTTTTTTTTTTCGATCGAATTAACGACAACGCTCGTCTTTTATTTTATATTAGAAAATTTAAAAAAGCCAATTTGCACGATTTTTTACGGGCCGACCCTCGGTTCCATTCAAAGACTTTTTTAGGCTGGTAAATGTAAACGAAGTCGAGCCGGCCGAAAATTCGCTTTTTAATAATAATAATAAAAACGAAAACCCTTTTTCAAACGATTTTCAAAACGCATACGAAAAAATTAAAAACTTTTCCGTCAATCGGAAAAACGCTTAGGCCTAAGCAAAGCCTTTTTCTTAAACGTATTGCGCGATATGCGTTATCTTAACGTTCGAAAGCTTTTTAATAGCGATTTATTAACAATTCCCGTTATATTTATTAAAAATAGCTTTTCGTATAAAATAAAAGCGCTCGCCGACTTTAAAACGAACGGTTATACGTTGATCGATTCGGCGCTGATTAAATTTTTTTTTTTTTTAAAACTTTTAATTCAACTTTTTCCGGCTCTTTTTTTTATAAAAAAATATAATAAAACTCGTAGCTATTTAATTACATATTTTACGCTTTTTAATTTTATTATTAATAATCGAATACAATCGTTTATTTTTTTTTTAATTACCAATCTCGGAAATTATAATATAATTTTAAAAAAAGCTTGGTTAGCCGAATATCAAATTCTATTAAATTATAATAAACGTAAGTTTTATTGGCCGAAGTTTTACCTTTTCACAGCTTTTTACGCTCGTTGTATTAAAGTTTTTTATTTGCATTCCCGAAAAATTCAATTTCGCTATTAAAACGACGCTGTGAAACGTAATAAAAACTTTAACCAATTATAACAGATTTACGACGCTATGCGAAGCGCGAAAAAGTCGAATTTTACTCGCGATGCCAATTTCGATAACGACGCCAATAGGATAATACAAAAAATCATATTATCGCTTTTCCAGGCTAACGATTCCTCTTTTATTATTTTTTTTTTTTTTTCTTTTTTCGTTAAAACAGCTTTTTCGTTCTACGAAAAACAATTATACTAAAAACCGAAAAAAAACCTTCGCCGCGATAGCCTTTTAATTTAATATAATCGATAATTCAGATAAGCTATTTTTTGAATTTTTTAAACGACCAGTTCGAAAACGAATCTTTTAATTTACTGCTTATCCAATTTCCATTTGCTAAATTATTACACACGCTTTTAAGCTGATTTTCAAAAAAAAAACAATTAAAATATTTTCAACTTTTTTATACGAAATCGATAAAATACTAAACGATCTTACGTATAACATTTCTTTTAAGACCCAATTTTACAATCTTTTCGAACGTTTTAAAATCAACGAAATATCGATTTCGACCCTTTCAATCAGCCTAACAAAACTAATTTCGAATAAATCTTTTTTCGAATTTTTCCCTCTGAAATACAAAAACCTCGAACACGTATTTTCTAAGGCCGCCAATAACGAGCTAGCTTTTTACCGGCCTTACGACTATAAAATCGAGCTTATTATAAATAAAAAAAAGCTGAAATATATTTTTTTGTACAAAATGTCGATTCCAAAGTTCGAAATTATTAAAACTTATTTATAAAATAATTTTAATAAAAGCTTTATCGAACTTTCCACCGCTTTTTTTACTGTTCTAATACTTTTCGCTAAAAAACCCGACGATTTATTACGTTTTTATATCGATTATCGAGCTTTTAATAACGTTACTCGTAAAAATCGCTACTTCTTCTTTTTTATCGATAAAACCTTCGCTCGTTTTTCGAAAGCGCGAATTTTTACGAAGCTCGATATTCGTTAAACCTTTTATAAAATTCGAATAAACTTCGCTAATAAAAAATTAACGACGTTTCGTACGCATTACGGCGCTTATAAATGCAAAATGCTATTTTTTAGCTTTATTAATAAACCCGCAATTTATCAACGCTATATAAACGACGTTTTTTTCGATTATTTAAACGACTTTTGTATTATATATCTAAATAATATTTTTATTTATTCGTCCGACTTTTTAAAACACGCTATACACGTTCGCAAAATGCTTCAAAAGCTCGCTAACGCTGAATTACAGGCCGATATTCGAAAATTTAAATTCAACGTTATTCGGACCCGTTACCTAGGTTTTATTATTTCTATTAAAAACTTAAAAATAAATTTAAAAAAAATCTCCGTGGTCGCTTATTAAAAGCTTTCTATTATTATAAAAAATATACAAAACTTTTTTGGTTTTTATAATTTCTACCGACGTTTTATTCGAAACTACGATATAATTGCAAAGCTTCTGGTTTATTTAATTAAAACTAACGTTTCTTTTAATTTTATTTTTAAATATTAAAAAGTTTCGACCTTTTTATACTAACTTTTATTATTACACCAGTTTTATAATATTACAGGCAAAACCTTTTTTACATATTAGAAATTAACGCTTCCGACGGCGTAGTAACTTTTATATTTTCGCAATTTTATAATAACGACTAGCTTCCAATCGCTTATTTTAGCAAAACCATAACTTTCGCAAAGCTAAACTACGTCGTATACGATAAAAAAATGCTCGCAATCGTAAAATTTCTAAGCAATTTTCGTATTAAATTAGCTAATTCAGTTTATTAAATTAAAATTATTACTAATTATAAAACTTTAAAATATTTTATAATCTTTAAATTTTTAAACGCTCGATAAACACGCTAAGCCGAGCTTTTCGCCGATTACAACTTTTTTATTACGTACAGACCAAATAAACATAACTTTTTAGCTAACGTATTAATACGTCGTACGAGCGAATTCGACCGCCAAAACTCTTTTAAACGCATCCAGCGCCTATAAACCTTTTTTCGAGCAAATCAAATCGATTACCGCCTTTTAATTAAAAAACTTCGATTTTCTACGGCTTCCGAAACAGCTGTTTTTATCGTTGAAATAGCTGATTTTTTTTCCGCATTTCGTATCGTTAATCAAATTTTCTACGCTAATCGCACAACTAACAGCCTGATGGCCCTTCGAAAAAAAGCTGTACGAAACGCTACGAAAAAAAACGACGCTAATAATACTTCGTATACATTTAAACGCGATCTGCTGCTATATTACGGTCGCCTGATAATACCAGACGTCGACCATTTTCGTTTGGCTTTTATACGAAAAATGCACGACCAGATTTCCATCGTTTATTTTAGCGTTCGCAAAACTACGCAATTGCTTTCGAATTAATATTATTAACGAGGTATAACAGCTTTCGTAAAACAATACTATCGCAATTGCCACGCTTATCGAAAAAGCTCTGTTTCAAAAAATAAGCGCTCCGGCCTTTTTCAGCCTTTTTCTGTTTCTGACCATTTTTAAAAATACGTTATAATAAACTTTTGCAATTTTAACAAAAATAAACACGATTACGATAACGTATTCGTAATAATAAATCGCTTTTCCAAACAAGCTATTTCGATTTTTTATTATAAAAATATCGACGTTCGAAGCTTCGCCAAACTATATATATTCCACGTATACAAATATTTTAGCTTTTCAAAAAATATTATTAACGATCGTGGCCCTTAGTATTAATTTATCTTCTGGTTTAAATTAAATAAAATACTCGGTACGCAACTGAAGCTTTCGATAGCCGCTCATCTTAAAACCGATGGTCAAACCGAAATTTACAATTAATATTTGCAAAAACGCTTTCGACTTTTCGTAAACTTTTATCAAAACGATTAAAGCGAATTTCTTCTAATAATAGATTTCGCTTAAATAATTCTTCCTTACGAAAATCTAAATAGCCTTTCACCTTTTGAAATCGTACACGATTATATTTTTTATACTAATTAAAACTGAAAACTCGATACTTCCCCTTTTCCCAACCTTTTATATAAGCTAAACGCAAACGAAGCTCGTGCGTACGCTCGCCGCTATTACGACGCCTGAAACCTCGTCAAATCGCACTTTTAATAAGCCTACGACAAAATAAAAAAAAATACGAATAAATCTCGCCGCGCGATCGATTTTAATATTAGCGACTACGTATAATTCGATATGCGTTCATTTCCGATTTTCCGGCTTTTCCGTAAACTCGATAATCCTACAAACGGCTTTTTTGAAATTATAACCAAAATTTTCGACAACGCTTTTAAGCTAAACCTCCCTAATACTATAAACGTACATCCAGTTTTTCACGCTAATCGACTGCGTAAAGCAGCTAACGACGCGCTTTCAAATCAGATTAACTCAGCTTCTAAATTTATTAATATAACTAATAAGCTTAAATACGAAATCGAAAAATTAATCGCTTATCGAATACAGCGAAAAACCTTTTAATACAAAGCTTTTTAAATAGGCTTAAATAAAAATCTCACGTAATATCCCGCGTCTGACTTTATATACGCTTTCCTAAAAATGCGCGACTTCCATTTAGCGTATAAAAAGCTCCCCGGTCCTTTTGCAAAACTTATAAATTGGCTAAAAGCGTATTCCGAAGATTTAAATTCGTACGATCACTTGAATAATAACGTACCAATAAATAAAAGCTCGAGAACGCGCTTTTTTCGGACGGAGGAATAATATAACGATTTATTCTGTTGCCATCTTTCGTATCATCCCAGTAACTACGTATAGCTGCAAGCTCCCTGGTCTCCTGGTGAATCTTCCCATTAATTATAAAAATTATTCATATATATAAAGCTTTCCCTTCTTAGCAATTTCTGCCTTTTGCAATTGTTGATTTTAAGTAAATATCTTTGTTACAGAACCAAAGGCTCGTTTTATACCATATGAACACGGCGACCAGCTGACTGATTTCCCAGCCCTCCGACTGATTAAATCGTCACAAAATCTACGTTAAAAAGATTTTATCGATCCTAAGAAAATACGGCCTAAAAACTAATATTAAAAAATGCGAATTTAATATTACGAAAACCAAATTCTTAAATTTCGTTATTAGCATTCAAAGTATTAAAATAAATCCGGAAAAAATCGCTATTATTAAAAATTGGCAATATGCAACGAATATACGAAGCGTATAAAGTTTTCTAAACTTTTACAATTTTTATAAACGCTTTATAGCCGGCTACAGCCGTATTTGCCGCCTTTTTACTGTTTTTATAAACAAAAACGTTTTTTTCGTATTCGAGAAAAAATAGAAAAACGTATAAAAAACACTGCGCAAAGCTTTGCTAAATGCTTTTATTTTATGCTATTACAATTTTTATAAGCAAACGCGCCTGGAAACCGACTTTTCTAATAAAATAATAATTAGCGTATTATCGCAATTGCAAAAAAATAACTTTTATTATTCGGTCGGTTTTTTTTTCAAAATTATAATCGACGCTAAGCTTAATTATCCGATCTACGACAAAAAGCTTTTCGTTATTTTTCGCTTTTTTAAAAATTATAAGCCGAAGCTGTTAAGCGTCCAAAAAAACGTATATATATATATCGATTATCGCGCTTTGAAATATTTTATAATAACCAAAGACTTTTCGGCCCGATAAGCCCGATAAGCCGAATTTTTCGCCGATTTTTATTTTATAATTATATACCGGTCGGAAATCATTAATACGTTCGCTGATACTTTTTCTCGCAAAAACCAAAACATTTTTTTATTAAAAACGCGACAGCGAACAGCTCGAAAGCAGCAAATATTTTCAAACGATAAATTGAATTTTTAAATTTTAAAAAAAATAACTGCTAAAAGCATAACCACGCTAGCGCTTATAAAAATAGCGTCCGATAAACGCGACGACGACAGCATTTTCTTCGAAAAAAATAACGAAAACGAAAAAAATAAAATGCTTACAAAAAAACCCGCAGATTTAATTTTCGTAATCGCATACGATATGCATGGTTATATAATTATAAACGATTTGCTGCAAGCTAATAAAAAAAAAAATTTTTTCGAAGCGCAACGAATGCAAATCCGCAATTATAATTTTAATTATCAATTGCGATAAAACAAATTGTTTTTCCAAAGCAAATTAATAATGCTTTTAAAACTTTCCGAACTGCGAATCTTTTTAATCCGACATATTTACAAACAGCTTTGCGTAGCATACGCTAAAATAAAAAAAATAAAACTTTTAATCGGTCGCAAATATTATTAAAAAATTATAAAAGCAAATATATAACAATACGTTTCGAATTATCGTTGCATACGAATAAAAGCTAGGCGCGACAAAACCCCGGACTTTTAAAACTTTTACTTATATCTAGCAGGCTTTATTAACACTTAACGATAAATTTTACGAAGCTTTTATTAAACGAAAATAGTCACGACTTCGCTTTCGTAGTAATAAATCGCCTGTTTAAAAAGCTTTTGTCAATTTCCTGCCACAAAATTATTATAGCGAAAAAACTGATAGCTTTGTTTTTGATTTATTAAATACGTTATTTCGGCATGCCGAATTTAATTATTTCGGACCGGAAAATTTAATTTGTTTCGGTTTTTTGACAAAAACTCTGCCGTATATTAAAAACCAAAATCAAATTAATTATTGCGTACAATTTTAATATCGATAGGCAGACCGAAGTAATAAATCAATATATTAAACAACGCTTTCGCCCCTTTTGCTTTTACTACCAAAATAATTAAAAACGCTTTTTACTTTTAATAAATATTATATAACTAACTTTGCCGCACGAGTTTTTCGGCAACGTTTTTTTTTTCTAAGTTTTAAATAAATACGAAGCTCGCATATCCTGGGATATAAACAATCCCCGTTCTTTTCGCTCGGCCATCGAAAAGCTTAACCGCGACGAAGCTTTGCATCTGGCCTTCCGAACTAAAAAAATTATAAAATACGCGCAATCGTTTATTACGCAACAACAAGCCAAAAAAAAACGCTTCGCTAATTTGCATAAACGACCAATAAATTAAAATATAAAAAACGAAGTATTAGTAAATATTAAAAATTAAAAGCTCGACCGATTTTTCCGAAAGCTTTCAAACAAATAATACGGCCTAATTAAAATCGTCGATAAAATAAAAAAAAGTTAAAAGCTTAATTTTTCCGCAGATTAATTAATTTATTCAATTTTTTATTTATATTCGCTCCGAAAGCATATTAGCAATCCTTTATCTGAACAACGCCGCCCCGAACCAGCTTTTATTTAATTATTTTTTAAACAAACGGAATAGAAAATCGAAAAAATAATAAATTCGAGGTTACACAAAAGTGTATTACAATACCAAATTAATTAAAAAGGCGCTGATAAAAATTTCGAATAATACTTTTGTTTTAACGCTATAACGGCCTTTTATATCCTTTAAGTATTCCACCGATCGTATTCCACCGCCAAAAGCCTTTTACGAGCGCTTTTCGCATGGTTGCAAGCTTATAACGAAAGCAAGGAAGATTACATTAAGTTGAAGGACGATAGACCTATAACCGCAACTGCGCGGACGCAGTTTTTCGGAAGAGAGGGGTAGTGTTACGATTCTCCCCTGGCTGATATGGTTGCTAATGGTATGGTTGCCAATGGTATAATTGCCAATAGTATAATTGCTAATAATATAATTGCCAATAGTATAGTTGCTAATAATATAATTGCCGGTGGTATTGGAATAAAGTTTGGGCACGGACCACTTCGGCCATTAGGCCTCGCGCTAAATCACGTGATCCACAAGCGCAACCCATTGTACATAAAGTTCGCGACCCCGAGCATTCTAGCTCGGTGTCTTTCTTTCAATTTACATGCGTACCTTTTGGTCCACATCATTCCGATCACCCTCAAGCTAGCTGTAACAGTACGCAGTCCAATTCATACTTTTATTTATTCTTCTTTTTCTTTCTTTAATCTCTTCTAGGAATTCCCTAAATTATTTTACCCACCGACATATGGCCGTATCAGTCTGGTTTTCCTATTTACTTTTACAATAAGTCGATTCGTATTTAATAATAAATAAACGGTAAAACTGCGTTTTTAATAAAGTTTTTAGTAACGTCGCAGTTTATAATAGCGTCGAATTTTTTAATATTTTTGTTTCCGTTTTTAATATATATCGATATAACGTAAAAATTAAAATTAATATCAATAATATAAAGCAAATCGTCGGGGTTTAAAAAAAGCGTATTAAATATAATTAATGTGACGGGGAATGGTAATAATGAACCAGGGAGCAGAAAGTGCATTCATTTGATGAACTGAATCTTAAGGATCTGTAAGAATACGAAGGGTCGGTTTGGTTATTTACCCGGGATTTATCTAGGTCGTGGTTACTTCGAAAGGTCGGTAAGGTTCGGAAGTTCGGTAAAGCTTCGGCCTTTGGCCCTCAGCCCCTGCCTTCAGCCCCTCGGCCTATTGGCCGAGAACCGTGAATCGTGCCCTCTGACAATTAATAAATTATTATTAATTCCGATTTTTTAATTATCCGAGCTTTTTTAAAAGATTTTAATAACGGAGTTTTTTGCCCAAAGATTCCGTCGTTTTTTTAACGACGAGTAAAGATTTCGTTTTTTAAATATTTTAACGCTATATGCCCGGTTTTTTCGCAGAAAAAGCAAGCGTTTGTTTTTTCGTAATTTCTTTTTTTTTCTTAATCAATTTCGGAATATTTAGTTTTTTTTTATATTATCTGAAATAATAATTAATAATATACGTAAAAAGTAAAGATTAGGATTGAAAAATAGTAATTCGGTAATGTTTTTAATAAAAGCGCTGTTATTTTTCGAATTGATTTTGCTTTTCAAATCGAAATGGACCTTTTTTTAAAAAAAAGCTTAATTCGCTACGAATATATTTTTTAGCTTTTAAAACGCAGTTTTTTATTTAAACGTAAATGGTTGGTAGAACATTTCGTATTAAATCGTAAACGCTTTTAAAAATTAGGCGTATTAGTTTTATTCGATATCGTAATAAAACGGTTTGCATTTCGTATCGCTACGAAGTTTTTTAAAAAACGGTTTTTAGAAATAATTCGTAAAATCGTTTTATTAATTAATTAACAAACATATGGCAACGTTTTATTTTCTTATCGGTTTCGATCGAAATTTCGATCCGGACGTACTTTTAATAAAGCCAAGTTTTTAATAAAACCTAGCTTATAAACTTATCGATTTTTTAAAAAGTCTTTCAGATAAATACGAATATATGCGATTTTTTTTTAATAAAATCTGACAGATAATTTTTGGCGGTTGAAGTTTGCGAATCCGAACGGAAAATGCTTTTTTTTGGCAAAATAATATTTTATTTTTAATAATTAATATTTAATATCGTTTTTAAAAAAAGTAAAAACCGATGGAAACTTTAATTTTCAAAAATTCTCGTATCGTTAAAGTAAATAGCTAATAAAAGAAAAGTTTGCGAATTCTGTTTCCGGGATAATCGGTTTTTTTTTTTTAAGCTTTGTGAAAGTTAAAAGCGGAATAGAAATAATAATAAATTTAAAAGATTAAAATAATTAATTAATAAATTTCCAGCAAAAATAAAATTACGATAAATATCGAAAATATTCGGATTGGTTTTCGATAACGCTGAAACTTTGGCTAAAAATCGTTAAAGCTTTATTTGTTAAGCTTTTATAATTGCAAGCTTTACTTTTATCGTTTTGTTTTTTTTTCGAGTTCGGCTTTTAATTAAGCTTTTACGCGCGAAAAAGCTTCGAAACGAAAAGAAAATAATCGCTGTAATCGTTCGTTAATAGTTTTATTAACGGATGGAGCTTGCGAAATAAATCGTAAAAAAAGCAAAAAAGGGGGAAAATGAAAAGCTGTCGTTCGTTTATTAGTTTTGTTTTTCGTTTTAAATAACTATATTTTTGATATTTCCGATATTTAATAATATTGCGTTATTGAAATCAAAATTTAAAATTAAAACGTGTTTTTTCGCCCAGAATTTATCGAATTTTTTTTGTTATAAATTAATTATAAAGCCAATCGGTTTTTTTTACCGAGATTTAAGATTTTAAATATACGGAATTAAACGAAAGTAAAAGTAAATGCTTGCCGGCCGGTTTTGAAAAAAAGATTTAAATTATTACGGGAACATTTGCAAATTAAAAAGCAAACGGTGCATTTATTAGTATACTGAATTTTAAGGATTTAATAAAATACGAAAAGTTCGTTTGGTTATATTTTAAAGCCGCTAAGTCGCGCTTGCTTCGGAGACTCGATAAAGCTTCGGCTGTTGGCCGAAAGCCAAGTCCCGAAGCCATTAGATAAGGTCTTGGCCTTGGGTCGGGAACCATAAGCCGTGCCCTCTGACAGTTACACATGATATAATAAAGTTTTGCAATTTTAACAAAAATCAACACGGTTATAATAACGTATATTTAATAATAAATCGCTTTTTTAAACAAGCTATTTTAATTTTTTGCTACAAAATTATCGACGCTCGAAGCTTCGTCAAATTATATATTTTCCACGTAAATAAATATTTTGGCCTTTTTATATATAATATTAGCAATCGTAGCTTTTAATATTAATTTTTTTTCTAATTTAAACTAAACAAGATTTTCGGTACGCAATTAAAACTTTCGACAGCCGCTTATTTCGAAACCGACGGTCAGACCGAAATTTACAATTAATATCTGCAAAAACGCTTTCGACCTTTCGTAAACTTTTATTAAAACGATTGAAACGAATTAGTTTTAAGAATAAATTTCGCTTAAATAATTCTTTTTTACGAAAATTTAAATAGCTTTTCACTTTTTGAAATTGTATACGATTATATTTCTTATATTAATTAAACGGAAAGCTCGATATATACTTTTATTTTTATTTTTTATAATAGCTGAATGCAAACGAAACTCGTACGTACGCTCGCCGCTATTACGACGTTTAAAATTTCGCCAAATTGCATTTTTAATAAGCCTACGATAAAATAAGAAAAAATACGAATAAATTTCGGTGCGCGATCGATTTTAACGTTGGCGATTACGTATAATTCGATATGCGTTTATTTCCGATTTTCCGGCCTTTTCGCAAGCTCGATAATTTTATAAACAGCCTTTTTATTATAGCCAAAATTTTCGATAACGCTTTTAAGCTAAACTTTTTTAGTATTATAAACGTTAATTTAGTTTTCCACGCTAGTCGATTGCGTAAAACAGCTAACGATTCGCTTTCAAATCAGATTAATTTAGCTTTTAAAATTATTAATATAATTAATAAAATTAAATACGAAATCGAAAAAATAATCGTTTATCGAATACAACGGAAGATTCATTAATACAAAGCTTTTTAGATAGGCTTAAATAAATATTTCACGTGATACTCCGCGTTTGAATTTATATACGCTTTTTTAAAAATACGCGACTTTTATTTAGCGTATAAAAAGCTTTCCGGTCTTTTTGCAAAACTTGTAAATTAGCTAAAAGCGTATTCCGAACATTAAAATTCGTACGATTATTTAAATAGCGACGTATCAATAAATAAAAGTTCGAAAGCGCGTTTATTTCGAACGAAAAAATAACATAACGATTTAATTTTTTGCCACCTTTCGTGTTATTTCAGCAACTACGTATAATTGCAAGCTTTTTGGTTTTTTAATAAATTTCCTATTAATTGTAAAAACTATTTATATATATAAAGTTTTTTTTTGCAATTTGTGCTTTTTGCAATTGTTAATTCTAAATGAATATTTTTGTTACAAAACCAAAAGCTCGTTTTTCAAATTATATAAATACGGCGACCAGTTGACTAATCTCTCAGCCCTCCGACTGATTGGATTGTCACAATATTCCGCGTTTGATTTTATATATGCTTTTTTAAAAATATGCAACATTTGTTTGGCGTTTAAAAAGCTTTCCGGTCCTTTTGCAAAATTTGTAAATTGGCTAAAAGCGTATTCCGAAAGTTTGAATTTGTACGATTATTTAATTAGCGACGTACCAATGGATAAAAGCTCGAGGGCGCGCTTTTTTCGGACGGGAGGGTAATATAACGATTCACTTTTCTGCTATTTTTCGTATTATTCCAGCAATTACGTATACTTGCAAACTTTTTGATCTTTTAATAAATCTTTTATTAACTGTAGAAATTATTCGTATATAAAGCATTTCCTTTTTAGCAACCTTTGCCTTTCGCAGTTGTTAATTCTAAATGAATATTTTTTTACAGAACCAAAGGCTCGTTTTTATTATTATATGAATACGGCGACCAGTTGACTGATCTCCCAGCCCTCCGACTGATCAGATCGTCACACGGGCCAGCCCGGTCCTAACACCTTTCGGAACGCCCTTCGAAACAATACTTCTAGGGTAGTCGGTATGCGTACGAATACATCGACCCGCCGGCTAATATACGACGCTGGCGACACGATGAATATAACCCAAATCGAAGAACGCGAACGAAAGAAGCTCGAACGTATTAATAAATTAGGTGCAATCGAAGTTTCAGTTACAATTAACAAAAACGAGATTTTGACCCTAGATCAGAAATACCCTGTTATACCTAAAGCTCCTAATTCATTTAAAATTCAAAGAAAAGCCTGGCGCCGTGCAAGCTGCGGTACCAGATGCGGCGGAACAAATCACTGGATTGCGGGCTGCAAATTCTAACCCGCCATTCCCCCCGAAATTCCGAAAAAGAATCAAATGGCTGCAATAGGTTTGTACGGCGACGAAAATAAGACTGAGATTCGGGCTGCGCTGGCTGACAAGTTTTCGAACGGTTCGTAATGGGGTTTTCAGTAGTGGTGTTTACTCTACTCCTTTATTTTTTGATTGCAATTGCAAACGTTCGTTGATTTTATTTCGGTATGCCGAACCTTCGGTATAGGCCAGCTTTTTTCGGAGGGGGGGGTAAAATAACGGCCCGGCCTTTCGGCTGTTCGGCTTTCGGCTATTCAGCCTTCCGTTACATTTCTAGCTTAGCGCCAGCGCCAGGGGTTCTACAGTGTATATAGTTCACCCCGAGAGCTTCCTTCCTTTCAGCTCTCTGTCTGTATCTTTAGGGAAATATATGAGGTTCGTTACATTTGTCAACCGAAAAAAAATAATATAACAATTCTTTTTTTTGCCACTTCTTGCAAGCTTTCTGATCTTCTGATAGATTTTCTATTAATTGTAAAAACTATTTATACATGTAAGGCTTTTTTTTTTTTTTTTTTTTTTTTTTTTTTGCAATTTCTGCTTTTTGCAATTGTTAATTCTAACTAAAAAAATTTGTCACAGAACCAAAGACTCGTTTCTTATATCATTTGAATCTGGCGACCCCAGTTAACTAATCTCAGCCCTTGGACTGATTAGATCGTCGCACTTGGATACAGTAAAACACTTGCTTTTCTCGATAATATCCGAATGCTCGCAGAATAATTATGGAAAGGCAGCCCATTTTTCTTTTTTAAAAAAAAAAAATGTCATTAGTATAGAGAAACGAGTCACGTGGCTATAGGTTGCACATGATACCGTAGATATCGTAGTCCGCAGGTCCCATATATATTTGATTCTGATAGCTAGCGCAACACAATATATAATTATTACAACGTTTGAACCATGTGTATTACACAAAACAACCCCTCTTAGTAAAACCAACAATTTCCTACTTTCCCGGCGTTGAGCATCTAATACTCCATTATCCCTAATGAATGCATTTACAGCCTTCTACAGGGTCCTGGACTCCTCCTTTATGTCCATCATCTCGGCAAGCACCTTTGCAAGCGTCGTCGCTGTCCATCTGTTTTTAAATAAGTCCCAAACGTATTAAAAACAAGATAGGGAGTTGATTTACTGAACATGAGCAAATGGCTGGATTATAATCATGATCGCAGTGATCGGTAAACCATTTGTTGTATTTCGCGCATAATCCATTACAATTATCGTCAGTGTTGCACTAAAATATATCAGTTTTGAAATAATAAAACAACAATAGTTTACGCTAGAATAATAGAAGCGAGGAACATACATAAGCCACGTCTGGGTCTTTCGATTTGGACCTAGCGGAGATTTCGCTACGTGGGAGCATAGCTTTGTACCCGGGGCTCGATATAGCGCCATTCTCTTGGGAGGGAGCAGCGGCCGCGAAGCCGATGATAACGGCCATGATAGAAGAAAGGGTTGAAAAACGCATTTTTGAGGATTTTGTATGGATGGTATGTGGGAATCAAAGAAGGAGGAGTGATGAGGAAAAATGAAACCCGTGCAAGAGAGCCGTTGGTTAAATAGGTAATGAATTGGTTTTTAGAGTTGATGAGCTGACTAAGCAGTAAAATCAATTGTACACAGTAACGTATTTGTACATGGATTGTAAAGTTTAAATGATATCTTTTTCCAAGGTAAAGTTACAAAAGAATAAAAAGAAGTCGTCGGTGTGCAGAGCTAGGTTTGGTACAAGGATTTGTGTCTTCAATAATGCGAGTCAGAGAAATAAGCGCAAGGTTTCAACCCCCCTTCTGAAGAAAAGTAAAATTCCCGCCACGATTAAGAGGATGAAAATGCTATTTTGATTAAAACGATTAATTTGAAATTGTTTACATAGTACTATGGTACAACGCTTAAGTTAAGTCCTCAATCAAACAGGGGTAAGCTGAACTTAGCCTAATCGGATAAAAACGCAACTTTGGGCGAGAGTCAAGTAGGCCAACTAATCTGGTAGAAGGGGAATGTAATCTTTAGAAAGGTGGCTTTACGAACAAAATGGAGAGCCATCCCGCCTGTAGTTGAAGGGCTCAAATAGCGGACCATTTGTCACACACTTCTTTTATATAACTGCTTTCTCGAGGGTCTTTTGTATGCAAAAATCCACAGCCTAGCTCGAAGGTTCGTATTAGGCACCGCGTACAGGTATTGAATCTAGCCCGCGAGGTCGTCGTCGACCTCGCACCCCGAGGTGCGGCTCAATCATTTTGTTACTTGAGCGAAATAACTATTGAAGTTACGTCTGTGGAGTACAATTTTACAAAAGGGTATTTTCAAAGTATATCTTACAAGCGAAAGGCATTATTTCCAAACAATTAATAAAGCAAGGTTTTATGCACAGATATTATTCCATTGAACTTTTACTCAAGTAAAAGTAGAAAAGCATTATAACGACGTGGCCCTTCGGCCTTAGACACCACCCATCAAGGTGGCCGAACCCTAAACCCATTGTATGTGTACTATATGGTGCACAGATGAAATTCTTCCGGCGAAACCTTTTTTCAGGTTCTGCACCTTGGTATTCTAAGCACTTCGCATACCTGCATTCCAGCTTACAGTGGGTGGACATACTTCGTACATGGCCGAATAAACGTAGATTTGACTGTCAATGCGCATTAAATACTTGGCAATGCTGCTTTTATCAAATATCCTAGTATTTTGTATATCCACCTCCAGATAAAATTACTGCAATACATCTGTCACCCATTCCTTAAATAGTCCTTTGAATAATAGCATATATAATCGATTTCCACGCCTTTTAAATAACTTCTCGAAGTCGTTTATAAAACCTATAAACTACCGGCGATTTTTTTTGAAAATAATCTTTTATAAAATCCTAAACTGTTTCGATTGGATTTAAATCAAAAGAATTTGCAAGCCAAAAAATTAAAGTAATTCCAATAGCTTTTAAAAACCGACTTTGTATATTTCGAAAAATGCTTTTTTGCGTTATTTTGCTGAAACACGAATTTAAAATATTGCTCGAAAATCTTTTTAAACGATTAAAATAATTATTTTTAAATCAAAGCTTTTATTTATCGTTTCTCAGTCAGTCTTTTTCTAAAAAAAAAACCTCGATGATTTCCGTATTTACCGCTTATCGAAATCCCAACACATTTATTTTAATTTTTTTTTAAAAAAAATTTAACGCAATTTTAATAATAAAACTTTTTTTTTTTTTTTTTTTTTTTCGAATAATCAAGCTTTTGTATGCTTTCCGGGATTGGCCCAAATCTCGTTATTTCAAAAAATATTCGATCATTGCTAGTCCGTTCAAAATATATGTTTCTAAGCCCAATTAAGCTTATCGTGTGACGACTCACTCTTTTGCCCCTCGTGTCACCCCAGCAACTGCGTATAGCTGCAAGCTTCCTGGTCTTCTGGTGGGTCTTTTATCGATTGTGGAAACTATTCATAAATTTAAAACATTTCTTTTTTAGCAATTTCTACTTTTTGCAATTGTTAATTTTAAATAAATATTTTTGTTACAAAGCTAAAGGTTCGTTTTTTATATTATATAAATACGGCGACCAATTGATTAATTTTCTAGCTTTTCGATTAATTAAATCGTTATATTATTAATAACTTCTTTTTTACGCTGGCGACGGCGTAAACTATTTTTTCTTTCGAATTTCTTACGAATTATACCAAGGTGATCGACCGGTCGTAAAAAAGCTTATTTCCGCATTTCGCGAAAAATAGCTTTTGTTTAACGATTTTTTTTTAGCAAAGCTTTTCAGCTTTTGCTATTGTATTTTAATGTTCTTTTTTTTAATCAGCGAAAAAACAGCTTTTTCCAAAAGCTTTTTTTTTGAAAAACAATTTTTTTTCCGATAAAAAACAAACAAAGAAAAAGACAAAGCGTTAATTATTTCGCCTGCCATTTTTTTTTGCAGCCTAGCGCTAAAAGCGTTTAATTAAGATTTTTATAAAATTAATTAAAAAAAACGCAAAAGCGTAAACGATAACTTTTAAAAATTATACGATTGCGACAAATTTTTTAATTAAAACGTTTAATAAAATTTATCGAACGTGCTTTTATCTGTAACGATCTAATCAGTCGGAGGGCTGGGAAATCAGTCAACTGGTCGCCGTGTTCATATAGTATAAAAAACGAGCCTTTGGTTCTGTAACAAAGATATTTATTTAAAATCAACAACTGCAAAAGGCAGAGATTGCTAAAAAAAAAAAGCCTTATATATATAAATAGTTTCCACAGTTGATAAAAAACCCACCAGAAGACCAGAAAGCTTACAGCTACACGTAATTGCTGAAATAGCACGAAAAATAATAAAAAAGTAAATCGTTATACTACCTCCCCGTCCGAAAAAAACGCGCCTTCGAGCTTTTATTTATTAGTACGTCGCTATCCAAATGATCGTACGAATCCAAACCTTCGGAATACGCCTTTAGCCAGTTTATAAGTTTTGCAAAAGGACCGAGGAATTTCTTATGCGCCAAATAAAAGTCGCGCATTTTCAGAAAAACATATATAAAATCAAACGCGAAATACTATATAAAATCTTTATCTAAGCTTATTTAAAAAGCTTTGTACTAAAAGGTCTTCCGCTGTACTCGATAAACGATCAATTTTTCGATTTCGTATTCAAGCTTATTAATTATATTAATAAATTTAAAAGCTGAATTAATCTGATTTAAAAACGCGTCGTCAGCTGTTTTACGCAGTCGATTAATATAAAAAACTAAATGTACGTTTATAATATTAAAAAAATCTAGTTTAAAAGCGTTATCGAAAATTTTGGCTATAATTTTAAAAAGGCCGTTTATAAGATTATCGAATTTGCGAAAAAGCCGGAAAATCGGAAATAAACGCATATCGAACCAAACGTAATCGCTAACGTTAAAATCGATCGCGCGGCGAAACTTATTTGCATTTTTTTTTATTTTATCGTAAGCTTATTAAAAATGCGATTTAGCGAAGTTTCAAGCGTCGTAATAGCGGCGAGCGTACGTACGAGCTTCGTTTGCGTTTAGCTTATATAAAAAATTAAAAAAAAAAAAAGTATCGAGCTTTTAATTTTAATTAATATAAAAAATATAACCGTATATAATTTTAAAAAGTAAAAAACCATTTAAATGTTCGTAAAAAAAAACCATTTAAGCGAAATCTATTATTAAAAAAAATTCGCTTTAATCGTTTTAATAAAAATTTACGAAAAATCGAAAGCGTTTTTGCAAATATTAATTATAAATTTCGGTCTGACCATCGGTTTCGAAATAAGCGGCTGTCGAAAGTTTTAATTGCGTACCGAATATTTTGTTTAATTCAAACCAAAAAATAAACTAATATTAAAAGCCACGATCGTTAATAATATTTTTTAAAAAGCCAAAATACTTGTATACGTGAAATATATACAATTTAACAAAGCTTCGAACGTCGATATTTTTATAATAAAAAATCGAAATAATTTGCTTAAAAAAGCGATTTATTATTACGAATATATTGTCGTAATCGTATTTGTTTTTATTAAAGCTGCAAAAGTCTATTATAACGTGCTTTCAAAAATGGTTAAAAACAGAAAAAAGCTGAAAAAAGCCGGGGCGCTTATTTTTTAAAACAAAACTTTTTCGATAAGCGTAGCAGTTGCGATAATATTATTTTACAAAAGCTGTTATACCTCGCTAATAATATTAATTCGAAAGCAATTGCGTAATTTTGCGAACGCTAAAATAAGCGGTAAAAATTTGGTCGTGCACTTTTCGTACAAAAGCCAAACGAAAATAATCGACGTTTAGGATTATTAAGCGACCGTGATATAACAGCAGGTCGCGTTTAAATATATACGAAGTATTATTATCGTTTCTTTTCGTAGCGTTTTGTACAGCTTTCTTTCGGAGGGCCATTAGGCTGCTAGCTGTACGATTAGCGTAGAAAAGCTAATCAACGACACGAAGTACAGAAAAAAAATCAGTTATTTCAACGATAAAAACAGCTGTTTCGGCGGCCGTAAAAAATCGCAATTTTTTAGTCAAAAAGCGGTAATCGATTTAATCGGCTCGAAAAAGTATTTGCAAGCGCTGGATGCGTTTAAAAGAATTTTAGCGGTCGAATTCGCTTGTACGACGTATTAATACGTCAGCCAAAAAGTTGTGTTTACCTGGTTTATACGTAATAAAAAAGTTGTAATCGGCGAAAAGCTCGGCCTAGCGTATTTATCGAGCGTAAAAGTTTAAAAATCATAAAATATTTCAAAGTTTTATAATTAATAATTATTTTAATTTAATAAACTAAACCAGCCAATTCAATACGAAAATTGCTTAAAAATCTTACGATTACGAGCATTTTTTTATCGTATACGACGTAATTTAATTTTGCGAAAGCTATAGTTTTACTAAAATAAACGATTGAAAGCTAATCGTCGCTATAAAATTGCGAAAGCACAAAAGCCACTACGCCGTTTAAAGCGTCAATTTCTAATATGCAAAAAAAGTCTTGCCTGTAATATTATAAAACTAATGCAATAATAAAAGCTAATATAAAAAGGTCGAAACTTTCCTGATATTCAAAAGTGAAATTAAAAACGTTAGCTTTAATCAAATAAACCAAAAGTTTTGCAATTATATCGTAATTTCGAATAAAACGTCGATAAAAATTACAAAAACCAAAAAAGCTTTGTATATTTTTTATAATAATAAAAGGCTTTTAATAAGCGATTACGAAGACTTTTTCTAAGTTTATTTCTAAGCTTTTAATAAAAATAATAAAGCCTAAATAACGAATCCGAATAACGTTAAATTCAGACTTCCGAATATCGGCCTGTAATTTAGCGTTAGCGAGTTTTTAAAACATTTTGCGAACGTATATAACGTGTTTTAAAAAATCGAACGAATAAATAAAAATATTATTCAAATATACAATACAAAAATCGTTTAAATAATCGAAAAAAACGTCGTTTATATAGCGTTAATAAATTACGGATTTATTAATAAAGCCAAAAAGTAGCATTTTGCATTTATAAGCATCGTAACGCGTACGAAACGTCGTCAATTTTTTATTAGCGGAATCCATTCGAATTTTATAAAAAACTTAACGAATATCGAACTTCGTAAAAATTCGCGCTTTCGAAAAACGAACAAAAATCTTATCGATAAAAAAAAAAATAGCGATTTTTACGAATAACGTTATTAAAAGCTCGATAATCAATACAAAAACGTAGTAAACCGTCGGGCTTTTTAGCGAAAAACATTAAAACGGCGAAAAAAGCGGTGAAAAATTCGATAAAGCTTTTATTAAAATTATTTTATAAATAAGTTTTAACAATTTCGAATTTTAAAATCGACATTTTATATAAAAAAATGTATTTCAGCTTTTTTTTATTTATAATAAACTCGATTTTATAATCGTAGAACCGGTGAAAAACTAGCTCGTTATCAGCGGCTTTAAAAAACACGTATTCGAAATCTTTGTATTCCGAAAGAAAAAATTCGAAAAAAAGTTTATTCGAAATTAATTCTGCTAAGCTGATTAAAAAGGTCGAAATCAATATTTCATTAGTTTTAAAACGTTCGAAAAGATTATAAAATTAGGTTTTAAGAAAAATATTATACGTAAGGTCGTTTAGTATTCTGTCGATTTCGTATAAAAAAATTAAAAACACTTTAATTATTTTTTTTCTGAAAATCAATTTAAAAGCGTATATAATAATCTGGCAAATGGAAATTAAATAAGCAGTAGATTAAAAAACTCGTTTTCGAACTGGTCGTTTGAAAAATTTAAAAAATAGCTTGTCTAAGCTATCGATTATATTAAGCTAAAAAGCTATCGCGGCGAAAGCTTTCCTTCGATTTTTAATATAATTGTTTTTCGTAAAACGAAAAAGCTGTTTTAAAAAAAAAAAAAAAAAAAAAAAAAAAAATAAAAAAGGGATCAGCAGCTTAAAAAGATAGTATAATTTTTTATATTATTTTACTAGCGTCGCCATCGAAATTAACACCGCGAATAAAATTCGACCTTTTCGCGCTCCGCATAACGTCGTAAATCTGCCATAATTAATCAAAGTTTTTATCACGTTTCACAACGTCGTTTTAATAGCGAAATTAAATCTTTCGAAAATGCAAATAAAAGATTTTAATACAACGAGCGTAAAAAGCTATAAGAAAATAAGAATTTGGCCAATAAAGCTTGCGTTTATTATAATTTAATAAAATTTAATATTCGGCCAATCAAGCTTTTTCTAAAATCATACTATAATTTCCGAAATTAATAATTAAAAAAAAAGTAAACGATTATATTCGATTATTAATAATAGAATTAAAAAGCGTAAAATATATAATTAAATAACCACGAGTTTTATTATATTTTTTTATAAAAAAAAAGCCGGAAAAAATTAAATCAAAAGTTTAAAAAAAAAAAAAAAGATTTAATCAGCGCCGAATCGATTAACGCATAACCGTTCGTTCCAAAATCGGCGAGCGCTTTCACTTTGTACGAAACTATTTTTAATAAATATAACGGAAATTATTAATAAATCGCTACCAAAAAGCTTTCGAACGTTAAAATAACGCATATCGCGCAATACGCTTAAAAAAAAAGCTTTGTTTAAACCTAGGCGTTTTTCCGATTGGCGGAAAAGGTTTTAACTTTTTTATATGCGTTTTGAAAATCGTTTGAAAAAAGATTTTCGTTTTTATTATTATTATTAAAAAGCGAATTTTCGGCCGGTTCGATTTCGTTTATATTTACCAGCCTGAATAAACTTTTAAATAAAACCGAGGGTCGGCCCGTAAAAAGTCGTGTAAATTAGCTTTTTTAAACTTTTTAATATAAAATAAAAAACGAGCGTTATCGTTGATCCGATCGAAAAAAAAACGCTAAAAAAAGCGTTTTGGCGTAAAATGAAAAAAAAAACAAAAGGCTGAAAAAAAGCCTGTAAAACATTTAAACGATTTTCGTACGTACGATTTGACTCGTAATACGCTTTGGTTAAGAATCTACCATTTTAATAAATAATAAATTTGATTAAAAAGCGATTCGCGTATAAAATTCGTTTAGCCAACTAATCTTATTTTCTTTAACGGACGGCGATAAGCTAATTTTTAAAAATCGTTGTACGCGCTTATTTTAAATGCAGCTTTTTTCGTAAACGTTTTAATATTTTATCGCGGAAAACGTTCCGAAGCTGTTTGTTAATTCGTATTTAAACGTTCGCTGCGAAAATGGAAAATCGCAAATAAAATCGCTAAAAATCGTCGTGCGTATTTATTACAAGCATTTTAAATTCGTTTTCGGCCTTTTGTACGTTTAAAAAATCGGCCAGAAAATCGGCGATCTTTTTAATTAGTTTTTCGGAAAATATAAAATCGAAACGGTTTAAAATACGCGGAGTAAAAAACTTTTTTGCTACGCTTTCGGTCTGATCGAATATATATTTTTACGAAATCGATCGCTAGCGAAATAATCGTAATAAAATTCGAAATCGTCGAAAACTTTAATTTTTTAATAACGTGTTTTATAATTTTTATTATTATTTAATTTAAACTCAAGATTCGAAACGCGTTTTATACGAGCTAATCGAAAATCAGCAAATAAATAGGAATTATAACGTTAAAAAGCGCGCTAAGGTTTTGGCCGTTAAAAGAAAATTTAAAAAAAATTCGCGAAAAGCGTAGAAATTAATTTGCAGCGTTTATTAATTAAAATAAAACGTTGCGAAAAAAAGAAAAAGCAGCAAATTCGCGACTGGCAAAAGCACGTTCGATAAATTTTACCAAACGCTTTAATTAAAAAGTCTGTCGCAATCGTATAATTTCCAAAAGTTGTTGTTTACGCTTTTGCGCTTTTTTCAGTTAATTTTGCAAAAGTTTTAATTAAACGTTTTTAGCGCTAAGCTGCAAAAAAAAAATAGCAAGCGAAATGGTTGGCGCTCTGCCTTTTCTTTTGTTTTTTTTTCCTCGGGGAAAAAACTGTTTTTCAGAAAAAAAAGCTTTTGAAAAAGACTGCTTTTTCGCTAATTAAAAAAAAAGAAATTAAAATATAATAGCAAAAGCTAAAAAGCTCTGCTAAAAAAAAAATCGTTAAACAAAAGCTATTCTTCGCGAAATACGGAAATAAACCTTTTTACAACCGGTCGATCACTTTAATATAATCCGTAAGAAATTCGAAAGGAAAAATAATTTACGCCGTCGCCAGCGTAAAAAAAAAATTATTAATAATATAACGATCTAATTAATCGAAAGGCTAAAAAATCAGTTAACTGATCGCCGTATTCATATAGTATAAAAAACGAACCTTTGGTTTTGTAATAAAAATATTCATTTAAAATCAATAACTGCAAAAAGCAAAGGTTGCTAAAAGAAAAAAGCCTTATATACATGAATAATTTCCATAATTAATAAAGACCCACCAGGAGACCAGGGAGCTTGCAGCTACACGTAGTTGCTGGGATGGCACGATGTAAGAATTGAAAGGCAGGGAAACACTAATTCAGACAATAGAGCTCAGATAAGGCTGGGTTAATAGTCAGACTGATTTCTATCTTCTACATTTTTAGTAAAAAGCGTGTATAAATACAAAAGGAAGAATAAAGCCTTCGAAAAAAATATTTCCTAGAAAACCAGGCGAATTTTATTTAATATGCTTTTCCAGCCCCTATCCCGATCTCTTTTCAATTTTTTTTAATATAATTTTAATAACTAGTTTTTTAACAATTATTTTTATAAAATGTTTTATTTAAATATCATTTTCAATTTTTATAATACTATCCGGCCCTTACGGCCTATCCGCAGAAAGTATTATTCGAAAATTAATAAAAAGCAAAAGGTTTTGGCGGATCATCTGACTTATATACGTAATATTAGTTTCTGACATTACCTTTTTTTTTAAGCTTTTAGTTTCTAAAAGCGATTGATTTTTTTATGCGTATGCTTTCGTATATAATATGCGTTACGCTTTCGAAATAATATACGGTTTTTCCGCTTTCGGCCGTGAATTATAACTGTTTTTTCCGCTTTTGGTCGTGAATTATAGCTGTTTTGCTGTTTTGTTTTTTTTGTTTTCGGTAGCGCTCGCATTTTCGTTTAAAAAAGCTTTTTTTTTAAAATGGCCGTTATCTTCCTGTTTAACTTTTTTTTTTCTTTTTTATTTTTTTTTTTCGTCAGCTTTTTTTTATTTTAATCAACTGCTTTTCGCCGCGTTCGCCGCGAATTTTTAAAATACCTTTGATTTTTATCTGTTTTCGGTATATTCGTTTAATCTTACGCGAAAGTATTATAACGGTTTTTTTGTTTTTTTGCGTTTTCGAGTTTTTTAGCGTAAAATGCAACCGCTATAAAACTTCGCATATTTAATGCTTTTTTGTAAATTTTTTAGACTTTTATTCGAATTCGCTTTTAATTAGCTATAGATTTCTGCCGTACGCGCCACCGAAACGCAAACCTTTTTCGCGAGCCTTAACAATTTTATAAATCGTTTCGATATTATTATCGCCGCTGCCGCTTTTTTTCCTTTTGCTGCCGAAACCAAAGCTTTTGCTAAAATTTTTATCGATTTTATTATTTACGACGCTTATATAAATCGTTTAAAAAAAAGTAACGCTTCGGCTTTTATAATAATCGAAAATCGTGCGAATCGCGCCGCGGCTCGGGCTGCCGCCGCTGCTGCTGCGCCCGCTTTTGCCGGTTTAGCGGCTGCTGCTGTTTTAAAAGCTTTGGCTGCGCCGATTTCTTTTTTTAACGACGCCAATATAAAACGTATTTTTCGACGTTTCGAAAACGTCGCTCGAATTTATTTTAATTAATTAAATTAAATTCTGAATTTCTACGAAAATATCGTAGCTGCAATTTAAAATTCGATTACGGCTATCGTAAAAGCTTTAACTAAAATAAATCGAATATTCTGCGAATTCGTTTAATATTAATTTTTTTTAATTTGCCGCTGTTTTTAAATCTGAAAAAGATAGCGATAAAAATAAAAAAAAAAAAATTAATAATAATACGAAAAATAAATCGCTTTAGCGGCGGTTTTAAGATTTTTTAAAATATTTTTGTTTTTTTTTTCTTGCTTTTACGGCGCGTATTCGTTATTGCTCCGTTGCTATTATTTGTCGTATTTTTTAAATATTTTTTTACAATTTTTTTTGCGTTCGTAAAATAATTTTCTGGCTTTTAAAAGTTTTCGCTTAATAAATAGCTTTTTTATCGTATTAAATAATATCGGCTTTTTTTTGTATTTTTATAAATATGTATTAATTTAATCTTGTATTTTTCGGATTTTTAAAATTTTATTATATTATTTTTCGGCTTAGTATCGTTCCGATCCTGCCAAAATTCTAATAGGAAAACGTGGAAAATATCGTAAATACAATATTAAAAAAAAAGCTCGAATTAATAAGCTTGGCCGTGCTCGTATATAATTCGCTTAATTTTAAAAAGCTTTAAATATTTATTTAAAAGCTTTCGAAAAAGTCGCAGTTATCGAAAATTTTTAATCGATAATAATATTTTGTCGCTTATTTAAAATCTAGTTTTTTTATATTTAGCGTCGTAAAACCTTTTGTAATTCGCGTTGGCTTTTTTTAGCTTTTTATTAAATACTTTTTTTTTTTTTTGCAATATTTTAATTCGTTTTTCCGCTAACGATACCTTTTTTTTTACGACGTCGCTTTCGACGTTGCTGTTAAATTTTAAATAAAAACCGTATAATATGCGAAAAAAAATAAAATCCGTAAAAGCGTATATCGAATTATTATACGTAAACTCGGCTAAAACAAGCTTCGTAGTTTAATCGTTTTATCGATAATCGCAATACGTACGAAAATAAAATTTTAAAACTTAATTTTAACGTTTCGTTTGGCCATCGGTTTAAAAATAAAAAGCGGTGCTTAATCGACGTCGTATTTATAAATAAAATATTATTAAAAACCAAAATTTATTAATAAAAACTAACCCTTTATTTATAATAATTTTTTTAAAACAGCCAAAATTTTTATAAACGTATTATATAAATATCTTAGCCAAATCTGAAGCTGAAATTGTTTTTTATATCGATATATATTTCGACAACTTCGTATATCGGTTTATTATAACAAATATCGAATCGTAAATACGATTTCGTTTTTTGCTAAAAAATAAACTCGTAATAAAATCTATAATTATTTTTTCTTAAAATTTCGTAAAAATCGAAAAAAAAATTAACTCGCTATAAGATCGGTGCTTTTTAAATTTGCTTTTCTAACATTTTCCATACGTATTAACGTAACGCTTTACGTCGCTTCGTAAACCAAGCCAAAAATACTTTTTTTTAACCAATTTTAACGTTCGCCGAAAGCTTTAATAGCCGGCGGTCGAATCGTCGTAATTAATTTTTAATATCTCGTTTTTAATAGCGCTTTTATTCGAAATATACGCACGTTTTTTATAACGTAATAATCTATTTTGGCTTATACGCCAATATTTTTCGGACCCGGCTCGATTGCTTTGCAAAGCCGATTCGTACGTTTTTTATAATACAAAAAAATCAAATTTTTGCAATTCAAAAATAATCTTATAAATCGGTTCTGCTAGCTCGTTATTAGCCGTTTCGGATTATAGCAACACAGCGGCTACGCTTCGTAATATATATTATTTGCAATTAATAATACTAGTAAAAAACAATCCGGCGAAAAAGCTTTTTATTTAACTTTTTTTCGTTTGCTTTCTATTTTTTAATTCCGTTAATAAAAGCTCCGAATACTTATCGGCGCGAAATAATTTATGCTTCGATTTTAAGCGTGTTTTTATTACGAAAAACATTTTAAATTTCTTAAATAAACTAGTTTTAGTTTACGATGCAGCGTAAACAACTGTTTGTTATTTTTTTTTAAATTTTTTTTTAAATTTGGCCGGCGAAAAAAATTATCCGCCGGATTAAAAACTTTTATTTTATATTCGATTGCAAAATCGTATTCAGCTAGCTCGTCGGCCCATTTCGCTTAGCGTCCGTTTAAACGTTTTTTCGTAAAAAAGTATTTTAAATTGTAATAATTTATACGTATAATAATAACGTCGGAAGCGCTACGTAAATATTAGCTTTATTATTTAAAAACGTAAATTATAGCTATTAACTCAGCGTCGTAAATTTCGTATTTTTGTTTTATAAAAAAAAACCTTTTCGAATAATACGCGATAAAATGCCAACATGCTTCCGCACTTTTTTCGAACAATTAAAATAATATTCCGCTTATAGCGAATTTCGAAGCGTCTGTTTCGATTTAAATTTTTAATCGAAAATCGAAATAGCGTAGAATCGATGCTCGGCAAAATTTTTCTTTTAAAAGTAAAAAAGCGATTTTCGCTTCGAATAAAAAGCGAAAAAGACCCGATATTTTTTCTCGTTGCATTTCTTTAAAAAATTTGTAATAAATCGGCAAAACTTAACGTAGTTTTTAATAAAACGTTTGTAAAAGTTAATAAAATTTAAAAATATTTAAATATTTCGCCACGTAATAAAAAAAAGCTATTTCCGAATATTATTTATTTTCTTTAGGTCCATTTTAATTTCCGTAGAAATAACGACGAAGCTTAGAAACTTAACCGTATTCGTATCGAAAGCATATTTTTTCAGATTTTCGTAAAATTTATTAATACGAAATCTTTCGAAAACTTTTTTTACCGCGTTTGTATAATCGTCGGGATTTTCGAAAAATATTAAAATATCGTCGAAATAAATTATATACGTAATATTTATTAAACCGACTAAAGCTTAATTAATATACGCTTGGAAAATTGCTGGTGCGTTCGAAAAGCCGAAAAATAATACGCAATATTCGAAATATCCGTAACAAATGCGAAACGCAATCTTTTATTTATCTTTCTTTTTTATTCGAAAGCGATAATACGCCCAAATAAAATCTAGCTTGATAAATATTTTAGCTTTTTTTAAACGATTCAAAATTTCGCTTATAAAAAATAAAAAAGTTCGATTTTTAACCGTAATTGCGTTTAGATTCTTATAATCGACGCATAATCGTAAACTTCCGTTTTTTTTCGGTATAAACATTACCGATACGCCGGCAAAACTAATAAATCTTTTTATCCAGCCTTTTTTTAAGCTCGAATCGAAATATTCGCGCAATTCGGTAAATTCAAATTCCGATAAAAAATAAACTGATTTTTAAAAAAAGTTTTTTTCTTTCGCGAAATTTATTCGATATTTTATAAAATAATAAAAAGCTAGGATAACCGCGGCGGTATCGTTAAATACGTCGGCGTAATCGTCGTATTTAAAAAGTAATTAATGCTGTTTTTTAATAGCTTTTTTCAAAACGATATAAAACGCTTGCTTTTTTTTAAATTTCTTTTTAAAACGTTTAACTATAACGAATTTAAATTATAAGCGTTCGACTAGATATCGCCACGATTTAATTCGAAAGCTTATAACGAAATCGATATTTCGCAACCAAAAAAATCCTAAAATAAATAAAACTCTTAAAATATTTATATCGCAAACCACGAAATCGCTTTGTATTTTTTTAATTATTTTATAACTATTAATAGCGGGAATAAATTGCGTATGCGTGCCGTAAATAATTATTTCTTTTTTTTCAATCGTAAATAAATCAATACGTTTTTAAATTAATTTTCATTTATATTTAATTAATAACTTTTGAATTACGCAGTTTTTTTTCGCGCCGCAATCGATAAAAGCTCGTTTCGTACGAATTTCGCTTTTAGCTTTTTTAATTTCGACTGAAATTATTATTTTCTGCTTTTTTTTTTCGCTCGATTTTATTAGCAGCGACGAAATTAAAATCGAACGAAAGCTTTTCTCGAATTTTTAAATTTGTTAGCTTCGAAGCAATTTAAAATTATATATTTTTTTTTATTACATTTATAATATTCGATTTTTAAATAATTGGCTATGCGATGCCTTTTTTTTTAGCAGCGACTGCATTTCGAAAAGTAAAAAAAGTCGTTTAAAATTTTAGGATTTTAAAAGATTTTATTAGAATTATCGTTTTTTCGCTTTCGTTTTTCTTTTTGTAACCTATTTTCGAATCGAAAACGATATATATCTGTTTTAGCTTTTAAGCTTTAATCGTAAATATAAGTTTTTTCCTTTTTTTTTGCGTTCGTTTCGTCGTTTATTATTTTTCGTTTCGTTGCTAATAATTTTATTAGCATTTTAAATCGTCGCGCCCTGGTAATAAAATATTTTCGATTTTTAATAAAATTAATAACGTTAGAAAAAACGATAATACGAAATCTTTTTAAACAGCCGAAAGCGCTAAGTCTTTTTAAAACACTGGAAATACCTGTTCGCTGCGAATGCGAAAAGCTATAATATCGATAATAACGATATAAATATAATAATATAATAAAAAGTTGGTTTAATAATATCGAATTGCCGTTCCGATAAATAAAAAAATCAAAATATAAAAATTAAAAAACAAAAAAACATTAATTTAAATAATAAAACTCAAATAAAACTGAATTAATAGTCAGACTAATCTTTACCTTTTATATCTTTAATAAAAAGCGTATATAAATACAAAAAAAAGGGTGAAGCCTTCGAAAAAATTATTTTTCAGAAAACCAAGCGAATTTTATTTAATATGCTTTTTCAGCCCTTATTCCGATTTTTTTTCAATCTTTTTTAATATAACCCTAATAACTGGTTTTTTAGCAATTATTCTTATAAAATGTTTTATTTAAATATTATTTCCAGCCTTTATAATACTATCCGGCCCTTACGGCCTATCCGCAGAAAGTATTATTCGAGGATTGGTAGAAGGCAGAAAGTCTTGGCGGATCACCTGACTTATACACGTGATGTTGGTTCTTGACACACGAGAGGTGGCAAAAAAGTGAATCGTCATATTATTAATCGCGAATCTGCAGCTTTTTCTTTTCGCAACGTTTTATTTTAACTAACAGACGCTGCAAATCAATTTTTACGTTTTTCGCGAACTTTTTTTAAATTTCCTTTCGATGGCCAAAATCTTAGCGCGTTTTTTAAACGCTAAAGTTTTCATTTATTTGCTAACTTTCGACTAGCTCGTATAAAACGCGTTTCGAACTTTAAGTTTAAGCTAAATAATAGTAAGAATTATAAAGCACGCTATTGAAAATTAAAATTTTCGATAATTTCGAATTTTACTACGATTACTTCGTTAGCGATCGATTTGGCAAAAATTATATATTCGATGAGACCGAAAGCGTAATTAAAAAGTTTTTTATTTCGCGAATTTTGGACCGTTCCGATTTTATATTTTCCGAAAAATTTATAAAAAAAGTCGCCGATTTTTTGGCCGATTTTTCTGACGTTTGAAAAGCCGAAAACGAATTTAATTACTTGCAATAAATACGCACGACGATTTCTAGCGCTTTGATTTGCGATTTTTCATTTTCGTAACAAACACTTAAATACGAATTAATAAACAGCTTCGAAACGCTTTCCGCGATAAAATACTAAAACGTTTACGAGAAAAGCTGCATTTGAAATAAGCGCGTATAACGACTTTTAAAAATTAAACTTATAGCCGTCCGATAAAAAAAACAAAATTAATTTGCTGAACGAATTTCAACGCGAGTCGCTTTTTAATTAAATTTATTATTTATCAAAATGATAGGTTTTTATTAAAACGTATTACGAGTTAAATCGTACGTACGAAAATCGCTTAAATACTTTACAAATTTTCTTTTAGTTTTTTGCTGTTTTTTTTTCCACGCCAAAACGCTTTTTTAACGTTTTTTTTATTCGATCGGATCAACGACAGCGTTTATTTTTTATTTTATACTATCAGAAAGTTTAAAAAAGCCAGTTTGCACGACCTTCTACGGGCCGACCTTCGGTATTATTAAAAGGCTTTTTTAAACTAGTATTTATTAACGAGGTCGAACCGGCCGAAAACTCGTTTTTCGATAATAATAGTAAAAATAAAAACCTTTTTTTTAAATAACTTTTAAAACGCTTACGAAAAAATTAAAAGTGTTTCCGTTAATCGGAAAAACGCCCAGGCTTAAACAAAGCTTTTTTTTAAGCGTATTACGCGATATACGTTTTTTTAACCTTCGGAAGCTTTTTGGTAGCGATTTATCAATAATTTCCGTTTTGGTTATTAAAAATGGCTTTTTGTACAAAATAAAAGCGCTCGCCGATTTTAAAGCGAACGGTTACGCGTTGATCGATTCGGCGCTGATTAAGTTTTTTTTTTTTTAACTTTTAATTTAACATTTTCCGGTTTTTTCTTTGTAAAAAGGTATAATAAAACTCGTGGCCATTTAATTATATATTTTACGCTTTTTAATTTTATTATTAATAACCGAATACAATCGTCTATTTTTTTTTATTATTAACTTCGGAAATTATGGTATAATTTTAAAAAGAATTTGGTTGGCTAAATATCAAGTTTTACTAAATTGTAATAAACGCAAGTTTTATAAGCCGAAATTTTACATATTTACAGCTTTTTAAGCTCGTTATATTAAAGTTTTCTATTTGCATTTTCGAAAAATTTAATTTCGTTATCAAAATGACGCTGTAAAACGTGATAAAAATCTTGATTAATTATGGCAGATTTACGACGCTGTACGAAGCGCGAAAAAGTCGAATTTTATTCGCGTGGCCAATTTCGATAGCGACGCTAGTGAAATAATAGAAGAAATTATATTATTTTTCTAGGCTGCTGTCAGGAACCAACATCACGTGTATAAGTCAGGTGATCCGCCAAGACCCTTTGCCTTCTACCAACCCTCGAATAATACTTTCTGCGGATAGGCCGTAAGGGCCGGATAATATTATAAGAATTGGAAATAATATTTAAATAAAACATTTTATAAAAATAATTGCTAAAAAACCAGTTATTAGAATTATATTAAAAAGAATTGAAAAAAAGTCGGAATAAAGGCTAAAAAAGCATATTAAATAAGATTCGCCTGGTTTTCTGAGAAATACTTTTTTCGAAGGTTTCACCTTTTTTTTATACTTATAAGCGTTTTTTACTAAAAATATAAAAGATAAAGATTAGTCTGATTATTAACCCGATTTTATTTAAGTTTTATTATTTAAATTAATGTTTTTCTGCTTTTTAATTTTTATATTTTAATTTTTATATTTACCGGAACGGCAGTTCGATATTATTAAAACAATTTTTTATTATATTATTATATTTATATCGTTATTATCGATATTATAGCTTTTCGTATTCGCAGCGAACAAGTATTTCCAGCTATTTAAAAAGATTCAGCGGTTTCGGCTGCTTAAAAAGATTTCGTATTATCGTTTTTTTTAACGTTACCAGCTTTATTAAAAATCGAAAATATTTTATTATTAAAGCGCGACGATTTTCCAATTTTTTTTATTTAAAAAATTATTAAAAAAAGGCTACGCTTAAAGCGATTCGGAAAAACTTTTTACCGGGATTTTGATTTATTTGGCTGATAAACGAATCCGCGCCGAACAAAAAAAAAAAGATAAACGTAAAAAAGTAAAAAAATACGAATTAAAATAAAATAGAAAAAAACTAAAAAAACAATTTACGAAATAATTAAAAAACTCGAAAAAGCCAAAAGACGCCGAAACAAATTCCGAAAAAAAGTTAAACAATTTTAACAAAAACTTAACGCTTTCGAAAATATCGAAAAAAAGGTTTTTATATTTTTTAATACCGTTCTAATTATAAAAAAAAAAAAAAAATTTAAGCCGGCGATTATTATAAGATATTTTCGAAATATTACGATAATAATACTTATTAAAAACGATTTAGCATTTTTTTTAAACATATTATATATTTTGTAAAAAATATAGCGAATTCGAGCCGAAAAGCATTGAAAATAAAAGATTTTTTAATATATCGAAGAAAATATATTAAAAAAGCTTAATTTTTTATTCGGCGTGCAAAGCGAAGTTTCCCCCAGAATAAAAAAGTAATATTTTATATTAATTAAAAAAAGATTAACGCTTGTGTTTTAGCTTTCGACGATAAAATAAAAAAAAATAAACCGAATACGAACGACGTTTTACGAATATTGGAATTATATAAAACGATTTTAAAAAATAAATATTAAATTTTCTGATAAATGCGGAAAATCGAGAAATCGCGGCTTCGAATTTATACGATAAAACGAAGCAAAAAAAGTATAAATCAATTAACGATTTCGTTGCTTATTTAAATAATTTCGAAGAGCAATTGCAAATAATAAACGATGCGATTAAAAAAAAAATGCTTTTCGCAAAAGTCCGATTTATTTTTCGAAAAAAAAATTATTAAACGAAGCAATATTGCAATTATAAGCTCGTACGAAAAATTAATATTAATCGTTCGTCGTATCGCAAGTGTTTATAAAATTATTAGCGACGAAACGAAAAATAATAAACGACGAAACGAACGCAAAAAAAAAAAAGAAAAAGATTTATATTTACGATTAAAGCTTAAGGGCTAGAACAGATATAAACTGTTTTCGATTCGAAAATATATTATAAAAAAATAAACGAAAGCGAAAAAACGACAATTTTAATAAAATTTCTTAAAATTCTAAAATTTCTAACGATTTTTTTTATTTTTCGAAATGCAATCGCTGCCAAAAAACAAAGCATCGTATAGCTTATTGTTTAGAAATCGAATGTTATAAATGCAAAAAAAAAAAATATATATAATTTTAAATTGCCCCGAAGCTAATAAGTTTAAAAATTCGGGAAAAGCTTTCGTTCGATTTTAATTTAATCGCTGTTAATAAAATCGAGCGAAAAAAAAAAGTAAAAAATAATAATTTCAATCGAGATTAAAAAAGCTAAAAGCGAAATTCGTACGAAACGAGCTTTTATCGATTGCGGCGCGGAAAAAAATTGCGTAATTTAAAAGTTATTAATTAAATATAAATAAAAACCAATTTAAAAACGTATTAATTTATTTACGATTAAAAAAAAAAAAAATTTATTTACGATACGTATACGCAATTTATTCGCGTTATTAATAATTATAAAATATTTAAAATAAATACAAAGCGATTTCGTAGCTTGCGATATAAATATTTCAAAGGTTTTATTTATTTTAGGGTTTCTTTAATTACGACATATCGATTTTGTTATAAGCTTTCGAGCTAAATCGTAGCGATATTCAATCGAACGCTTACAGCTTAATTTCGTTATAATAAAACGTTTTAAAAAAAAATCTAAAAGAAAGCAAGCGTTTTGTATCGTTTTGAAAAAAGCTATTAAAAAATAATATTAATTACTTTTTAAATACGACGATTACGCCGACGTATTTAACGATACCGCCGCGGTTACTTTGGCTTTTTATTATTTTATAAAGCATCGAATAGATTTCGCGGAATAAAAAATTTCTTTTAGAAATTAGTTTATTTTTTATCGGAATTTAAATTTATCGAATTACGCGAATATTTCGATTCGAGCTTAAAAAAAAGTTAAATAAAAAGATTTATTAATTTTGCCGGCGCATCGGTAATATTTATATCGAAAAAAAACGGAAGTTTACGATTATGCGTCGATTATAAGGATTTAAACGCAATTACGGTTAAAAATCGAATTTTTTTGCTTTTTATAAACGAAATTTTTAATCGTTTAAAAAAAGTTAAAATATTTATTAAGCTAGATTTTATTTAGGCGTATTACCGCTTTCGAATAAAAAAGAAAAATAAATGAAAAATTGCGTTTCGCATTCGTTACGGATATTTCGAATACTGCGTATTATTTTTCGGCTTTTCGAACGCATTAATAATTTTCCAAGCGTATATTAATTAAATTTTAATCGGTTTAATAAATATTACGTATATAATTTACTTCGACGATATTTTAATATTTTCCGAAAATCCCGACGATTATACAAACGCGGTAAAAAAGGTTTTCGAAAACCTTTGTATTAATAAATTTTACGGAAATCTGAAAAAATATGTTTTTAATACGAATACGATTGAATTTCTAAGTTTCGTCGTTATTTTTACGAGAATTAAAATAAACCCAAAAAAATAAATAATATTCGGAAATAGCTTTTTTTTATTATATAACGAAATACTTAAATGTTTTTGGAATTTATTAATTTTTACAAACGTTTTATTAAAAATTACGCTAAGTTTTGCCGATTTATTACAGATTTTTTAAAAGAAATGCAACGAAAAAAAATGTCGGGATTTTTTCGTTTTTTATTCGAAGCGAAAATCGTTTTTTTATTTTTAAAAAAAAAGTTTTGCTAAGCATCGATTCTACGTTATTTCGATTTTCGATTGAAAATCTAAATCGAAACAAACGCTTCGAAATTCGTTATAAACGGAATATTATTTTAATTATTCGAAAAAAGTGCGGGGGCACGTTGGTATTTTATCGCGTATTATTCGAAAAAGCTTTTTTTTATAAAACAAAAATACGAAATTTACGACGCTAAGCTAATAGCTATAATTTACGCTTTTAAATAATAAAGCTAATATTTACGTAGCGCTTCCGACGTTATTATTATATATATAAATTATTATAATTTAAAATACTTTTTTATAAAAAAACGTTTAAACGAACGCTAAGCGAAATAAGCCGACGAACTAGCTAAATACGATTTTGCAATCGAATATAAAACAAAAGTTTTTAATTCGACGGATGGCTTTTTTCGCCGGCTAAATTTAAAAATAAAAAAAAAAAATAACAAGCAATTGCTTACGTTATATCGTAAGCTAAAATTAATTTATTCAAAAAATTTTAAAATATTTTTCGCAATAAAAACACGCTTCAAATCGAAGCATAAATTATTTCCCGCCGATAAATATTCGAAGCTTTTGTTAACGAAATTAAAAAATAAAAAGCAAGCGGAAAAAAGTTAAATAAAAAGCTTTTTCGCCGGATTATATTTTGCTAATATTATTAATTGCAAATAATATATATTACGAAGCGTAGCCGTTATATTATTATAATCCGAAACGGCTAATAATAAGCTAGCAAAACCGATTTACAAAACTATTTTTAAATTATAAAAATTTGATTTTTTTGTATTATAAAAAACGTACGAATCGGCTTCGCAAAGCAATCGAGCCGGATCCGAAAAATATTAGCGTATAAACTAAAATAAATTACTACGTTATAAAAAACGTACGTATATTTCGAATAAAAGCGCTATTAAAAGCGAAATATTAAAAATTAATTACGACGATCCGACCGCCGGTTATTAAGATTTTCGGCGAACGTTAAAATTGGTTAAAAAAAAGTATTTCTGGCCTGGGTTATAAAGCGACGTAAAGCGTTACGTTAATACGTATAAAAAATATTAAAAAAGCAAATCTAGAAAGCACCGATCCTATAGCGAATTAATTTTTTTTTCGATTTTTACGAAACTTTAAAAAAAAATAATTACAAATTTTATTACAAATTTATTTTTTAGCAAAAAACGAATTCGTATTTACGATTCGATATTCGTTATAATAAACCGATATACGAAACTGTCGAAATATATATTAATATAAAAAACGATTTCAGCTTTAAATTTGGCTAAGATATTTATATAATATATTTACAAAGATTTTGGCTGTTTTGAAAAAATTATTACAAATAAAAAATCAGTTTTTATTAATAAATTCTGGTTTTTAATAATATTTTATTTACAAATACGACGTCGATTAAGCACCGTTTTTTATTTTCAAACTGATAGCCAAACGGAACGTTAAAATCAAGTTTTAAAATTTTATTTTCGTACGTATTACGATTATCGATAAAACAATTAAACTACGAAATTTGCTTTAGCCGAATTTACGTATAATAATTCGATATACGTTTTTATAAATTTTATTTTTTTTCGTATATTATACGGCTTTTATTTAAAATTTGGCAGCAACGTCGAAAACAACGTCGTAAAAAAAAAAAAATCGTCAGCGGAAAAACGAATTAAAATATCATAAAAAAAAAAGTATTTAGTAAAAAGCTAAAAAAAGCTAACGCGAATTACAAAAGGTTTTACGACGCTAATCATAAAAAAATTAAATTTTAAATAAACGACAAAATATTATTATCGATTAAAAATCTTCGATAACTGCGATTTTTTCGAAAGCTTTTAAATAAATATCTAAAGCTTTTTAAAATTAAGCGAATTATATACGAGCACGGCCAAGCTTATTAATTCGAGCTTTTTTTTTAATATCGTATTTACGATATATTTCACGTTTTTTTACTAGAATCTTGGCAGAATCGAAACGATACCGAGCCGAAAAATAATATAATAAAATTTCAAAAATTCGAAAAATACAAAATTAAATTAATATAAGTTTATAAAAATATAAGAAAAAGCCGATATTATTTAATGCGATAAAAAGATTATATATTAAGCGAAAATTCGTAAAAACCAGAAAACTGTTTTACGAACGCAAAAAAAATTATAACAAAATATTTGAAAAATACGATAAATAATAATAACGAAGCAGTAACGAATGCGCGTCGTAAAAGCAAAAAAAAAAAAAATAAAAATAAAAACATTTAAAAATTTTTTAAAACCGCCGTTAAAGCGATTTATTATTCGTATTATTATTATTTTTATTTTTTTTTATCGTTATTTTTTTCAGATTTAAAAACAGCGGCAGGCTAAAAAGAATTAATATTAAACGAATTCGTAAAATATTTGATTTATTTTAATTAAAGCTTTTACGATAGCCGTAATCGAATTCTGAATTGCAATTACGATATTTTCGTAGAAATTTAAAATATAATTTAATTAATTAAAATAAATTCGAGCGACGATTTCGAAACGTCGGAAAATACGTTTTATATTTGTATCGTTAAATAAAAGGGCCGGCGCAGCTAAAACTTTTAAAACAATAGCAGCCGCTAAACCGGCAAAAACGAGCGCAGCAGCAACAGCGGCAATTCGAATCGCGGCGCGATTCGCACGATTTTCGATTATTATAAAAACCGAAGCGTTTTTTTTTTAAACGATTTATATAAGCGTCGTAAATAATAAAATTAATAAAAGTTTTAGCAAAAGTTTTAGTTTCGGTAATAATAATAAAAAAAGCAGCAGCAGCGATAGCAATATCGAAACGATTTATAAAATCGTTAAGGTCCGAGAAAAAGATTTGCGCCTCGGCGGCGCGTACGACAGAAATTTGTAATTAATTAAAAACGAATTCGAATAAAAGTTTAAAAGATTTATAAAAAAGTATTAAATATGCGAAGTTTTGCAACGGTTGTATTTTACGCTAAAAAGCTCGAAAACGCAAAAAAGCAAAAAGGCCGCCGTAATGCTTTCGCGTAAAATTAAACGTATATACCGAAAGCAAATAAAAATTAAAAGCATTTTTAAAAATTCGCCGCGAACGCGGCGAAAAGCAATTGATTAAAAAAAAAAAGCTAAAAAAAAAAAAAAAAAAAAAAAAAAAAAAAAAAATTAAAACAGAAAATTACGATTATTTAAAAAGAAAAAGCTTTTTCAAACGAAAATACAAGCGTTATCGAAAACAAAAAAAACAAAACAGCAGAACAGTTATAATTTACGACCGAAAGCGGAAGAAACAGCTATAATTCACGACCGAAAGCGAAAAAAACCGCACGTTATTTCGAAAGCGTAACGCACGTTATATACGAAAGCATACGCATAAAAAAATCAATCGCTTTTAAAAACCAAAAGCTTAAAAAAAAGGTAATATCAGAAATTAATATTACGTGTATAAATTGCTAAGACTTTTTGCTTTTTATTAATTTTCGAATAATATTTTCTGCGAATAGGCCGTAAGGGCCGGATAATATTATAAAAGCTGAAAATAATATTTAAATAAAATATTTTATAAAAATAATTGCTAAGAAATTAGTTATTAAAATTATATTAAAAAGGATTGAAAAAAGGTCGGGATAAAGGCTGGAAAAGCATATTAAATAAGATTCGCCTGGTTTTTTGGAAAATACTTTTTTCGAGGGCTCCACCTTTCCTTTTGTATTTTATAAGCGCCTTTTACTAGAGATATAAAAGGTAGAGATCAGTCTGACTATTAACCCGACCTTATCTGAGCTTTATTGTCTGAACTAGTGTTTCCCTGCCTTTTAATTCTTACAGCTGCCGATTTTTTTATTATTATTTTTTCTTTTTTTCTTTTTTTTTTCGTTAGAACAGCTTTTTCGTTTTACGAAAAACAATTATATTAAAAACCGAAGAAAAGCTTTCGCCGCGATAGCTTTTCAGCTTAATATAATCGATAGTTTAGATAAATTATTTTTTAAAATTTTCAAACGACCAGTTCGAAAACGAGATTTTTAATCTGCTGCTTATTTCATTTTTATCTGCAAGACTATTACGCACGGTTTTAAATTGATTTTCAGAAAAAAAGCAATTAAAATGTTTTTAACTTTTATATACGAAATCGATAAAATATTAAACGATCTTACGTATAATCTTTTTTTTTAAATCTAATTTTATAGTTTTTTCGAACGTTTCAAAACTAACGAAATATCGATTTCGAACTTTTTAATCAGCTTAGCAAAGCTTATTTCGAATAAACCTTTTTTCGAATTTTTTTTTCGAAATACAAAAACTTCGAATACGTGTTTTCTAAGGCCGCCAGCAACGAATTAGCTTTTTACCGGCCCTACGATTATAAAATCGAGCTTTTTATAAATGAAAAAAAGCTGAAATATATTTTTTTATATAGGATATCGATTCCGAAGCTCGAGATTATTAAAATTGATTTGTAAAATAATTTTAATAAAAACTTTATCGAACTTTTTATCGCTTTTTTCGCTGTTTTAATATTTTTCGCTAAAAAACCCGACGGTTTATTACGTTTTTGTATCGATTATCGAGCTTTTAATAACGTTATTCGTAAGGATCGCTATTTTTTTTATCGATAAAAATTTTGCTCGTTTTTCGGAAGCGCGAATTTTTACGAAGCTCGATATTCGTTAAGCTTTTTATAAAATTCGAATAAATTCCGCTAAAAAAAACTTACGACGTTTCGTACGCGTTACGGCGCTTATAAATGTAAGATGCTATTTTTTGGTTTTATTAATAAACCCGCAATTTATCAACGTTATATAAACGACGTTTTTCGATTATTTAAACGATTTTTGTATTATATACTTAAATAATATTTTTATTTATTCGTTCGATTTATTAAAATACGCTATATACGTTCGCAAAATATTTCAAAAGCTCGCTGACGCTGAATTACAGGCCGATATTCGGAAATCTGAATTCAACGTTATTCGGATCTGTTATTTGAATTTTATTATTTCGATTGAAAGCTTAGAAGTAAATCCAAAAAAGATTTTCGTAATCGTTTATTAAAAGTTTTTTATTATTATAAAAGGTGTATAAAGCTTTTATGGTTTTTGTAATTTTTACCGACGTTTTATTCGAAATTACGATATAATTGCAAAGCTTTTGGTTTATTTAATCAAAGCTAACGTTTTTTACAATTTTATTTTTGAATATTAAAAAAGTTTCGAATTTTTTATATTAGCTTTTATTATTATATCAGTTTTATAATATTACAGGCAAGATTTTTTATGCATATTAAAGATTAACGTTTTAGACGGCGTAGTCGCTTTTGTGTTTTCGCAATTTTATAATAACGATTAGCTTCCAGTCGCTTATTTTAGCAAAACCATAGCTTTCGCAAAATTAAATTACGTCGTATACGATAAAAAGATATTCGCAATCGTAAGATTTTTAAACAATTTTCGTGCTGAATTAGCTAGTTTAATTTATTAAATTAAGATTATTATTAATTATAAAGCTTTGAAATATTTTATAATTTTTAAATTTCTAAACGCTCGATAAGCACGCTAAACCGAGCTTTTCGCCGATTATAATTTTTTATTACGTATAGACCAAATAAATATAACTTTTTGACTGACGTATTAACACGTCGTACGAGCAAATTCGACCGCTAAAACTTTTTCAAACGCATTTAGCGCTTGCAAACTTTTTTCGAGCCGATCAGATTAATCATCGCTTTTTAATTAAAAAACTTCGATTTTTCACGGTTTTCGAAACAGCTGTTTTTATCGTTGAAATAGCTGATTTCTTTTTCGCATTTCGTGTAACGATTTAATCAGTCGGAGGGCTGGGAGATCAGTCAACTGGTCGCCGTGTTCATATAATATAAGAAACGAGCCTTTGGTTCTGTAACAAAAATATTCACTTAGAATCAACAACTGCAAAAGGCAGAAGTGCTAAAAGGGAAATGCTTTATATACATGAATAATTTCCATAATTAATAGAAGACCTACCAGAAGACCAAGAAGCTTACAACTACACGCAGTTGCTAGGATAATACGAAAAGTAAAAAAGTGAATCGTCACATTATTCTTCCGTCCGAAAAAAGCGCGCTTTCGAGCTTTTATTTATTAGTACGTCGCTATTCAAATAATCGTACGAATCCAAATCTTCGGAATACGCTTTCAGCCAATTTATAAGTTTTGCACAAGAACCGGGGAGTTTTTTATACGCCAAATGAAAATCGCGCATTTTTAAAAAAACATATAAAAAATCAAACGCGAAATACCACGTAAGATTTTTATTTAAGCTTATTTAAAAAGCTTTGTATTAAAAAGTTTTTCGTTGCATTCGACAAACGATTAATTTTTCGATTTCGTATTTCAACTTACCAGTTAAATTAATAAATTTAAAAGCAAATTAACCTGATTTGAAAGCGCGTCGTTAGCTGCTTTACGCAATCGACTAGCGTGAAACATTGGGTATACGTTTATAATACTAAAAAAATCTAGCTTAAAAGCGTTGTCGAAAATTTTGGCTATAATTTTAAAAAAGCCGTTTGTAAAATTATCGAATTTGCGAAAAGGCCGGAAAATCGAAAATAAACGCATATCGAGCCATACGTAGTCGCCAACGTTAAAATCGATCGCGCGGCGAAACTTATTCGCATTTTTTTTATTTTGTCGTAAGCTTATTAAAAACGAAATTTAGCGAAGTCAAACGTCGTAATAACGGCGAGCGTACGCATAAGCTTCGTCTGCGTTTAGCTTATATAAAAGATAAAAAAAAAAGAAAATATCGAGCTTTCAATTTCAATTAATATAAAAAGCGTAATCGAATACAATTTTAAAAAATAAAAAGCTATTTAAACTTTCGTAAAAAAAACCATTTAAGCGAAATCCATTATAAAAAAAAATTCGCTCTAATCGTTTTAATAAAAATTCAGGAAAGATCGAAAACGTTTTTACAAATATTTATTGTAAATTTCGATTTAACCGTCGGTTTCGAAATAAACGGCTATCGAAAGCTTTAATTATATACCGAAGATTTTATTTAATTCAAATCAAAATATAAACCAATACTAAAGGCCACGATCGCTAATAATACTTTTTAAAAAGCCAAAATACGTATACACGTAAAATATATATAATTTAACGAAACTTCGAGCGTCGATATTTTTATAATAAAAAATCGAAATAGCCTGTTTGGAAAAGCGAATTATTATTACAAACACGTTATCGTAACCGTATTTGTTTTTATTAAAGCTGCAAAAATCTATTATAAGGTGCTTTTAAAAATGGTTAAAAACAAAAAAAAGCTGAAAAAAGCCGGAGCGCTTATTTTTTAAAATAAAATTCCTTCGATAAGCGTAGCAATTGCGATAATATTATTTTACAAAAACTATTATATTTCGCCAATAATATTAGTTCGAAAGCAATTGCGTAGTTTTGCGAGCGCTAAAATAAATAATAAAAATCTGATCGTACACTTTTCTTACGAAGACCAAACGCAAATAATCGACGTCTGAAATTATTAAACGACCGTAATATCACAGCAGGTCGCGTTTATATATACGAAAACGAAGTATTATTATCGTCGTTTTTTTTCGTAGCGTTTCGTACAACTTTTTTTTCGAAAGGCCATTAAGCTGCTAGCTGTGCGATTAACGTAAAAAATTTAATTAATAATACGAAATACGAAAAAAAATTAACTTTTTCAACGATAAAAACAGCTGTATCGAAAGCCGTAAAAAATCGAAGTTTTTTAATTAAAAAACGGTAATCGATCTGATCGTGTCACAGCTAGCTTGAGGATGATCGGGATGATATGGACCAAAAGGTACGCATGTAAATTAAAAGAAAAACACCGAGCTAGAATGCTCGGGATCGCGAACTTTATATACAGTGGGTTGCGCTTATAGGTTACGTGATTTAGCGCGAGGCCTAGTGGCCGAAATGGTCCGTGCTTAAACTTTATTTTAATACTACCGGCAATTATACTATAAGCTATTGCTAGTATCTTGACTAGTAGGCAGAGGGAGCAATAAATGCACACGATAGGGTTGGTTGACTTGTAGTAGTATTCTAGGTATGATATGCGCCCTTATGGGGCGTACACGGTACTCGGGAACTAGTCGTCTTGGCAACCAGTTATATAAGCAACACGTGACACTTAATCTAGCAACACACCCTTCTGACAGCGTGCAATAGCAGCTTTAAAGCTGATTGCAATGCGCCTGTCAATAGAAAAACTAGCTATAACGTCACTTTTATGCGTCACCCATTTTGTATATTCTGAAAGTAAACTCAGCGTTTTTAAAAAGCGCTGTAAAACCTCCTATATTTGTACATATAATACACCCTTTTTTCCATCAATCTTGCACTAAACCTTTAAATCGAATAGTTGTAAGCCTAGCAGCTTATATTATGCAACGTGGTTAATTTCCGAAAATGGCTTTGTAAAGCCGTCAACTGCATTATCTTTGCTCTGAACGTAATACAAATCTAGCTTATTAGCAGCAACTTCGGAACGAACGTAATAATATTTGATATTAATATGCTTCGTTCGTTAATAATATTCGGAGTTTTCAGCTAATAAAAAAGCTTTTTGGCTGTCGCAATTTATTTCGATATATTAAGCATCTGGGCGATTGTAACCCATTTTCTTATAAAACTTGGCGAATCCAAGCGGCCTTCTAAGCGAATTTGCATATAGCAACGTATTTAGCTTTAATAAAAAAAAGAGCAACGATAATTTAGCGTTTTAAGATAATTGCAAAAAACAACCCCTGCAAAAAAAAAAACGCAGCACTATTATATAATATTTTATTTATTCGGGCTCCAGCCCAATCAGAATCGCAAAAGTTATATAGCTTTATCTTGGCTTTATCCGTAATTTGTCTTTTAAATACTAGGCAAAACATTTTTGTTTTTTGTAAATATTGTATTACGCGTTTAACGGCGGCGATATATTATAAAAACGGGTTTATGATGAAAAATTTAGTTAAAACAAGCAGCAGTAATATACAATATCCTAGCGTATTTAAATAGCGAAATATTGTAAAAAGCCGCAATTCGATTAATATAGCTTAATATCGTGAAATATAATTTGGCCCTCGAATTTAATTATATAAATCTCGGAATCCGACGCAAAAAGCGTAATTGCGCTTTTATAATTAAATATACCAAATCTGTTTAAAACCTTATTAATATAAGCATTTTAGCAGAAAAAAAATAATATATGCTATTTCATTTCTGATAATACGAATATTTAAAAAGTATTTTGCTTTTTTTTTTTACGATTGCATATCGAAAAAAATATGCAAATCTTTTTTGAATTTATCGAAAACAAAGCTTTTTTTGGCCAGTACTAAGAAATCGTCGACGTAAATAACGATGCAAATCTTAGTAATTTTATTAATATAAACGCAGTTGTCGGTTTTTTATAAAATGAAAGTTAAGTTTAGCTAGCTTCGTACAAAGCTTGGTTTGCCAAAATCGTAGGAATTATTTAAAACCGTATAAAGCTTTAAGCAATTTGAAATAATGGTTATAAGTAAATTTGGTTTCTGACTCGATTCAACCAAAAAAAGATTTAACGTAAATATCGTTATTTATATTATTATTTAAAAATGCAATTTTCATATCGTATTATTTAAATTCGTAATTTATTATAATAATAATATTAATAGCGATTTTCCAAACAGCCGATTTGCAAACACCAGCGTAAGTTTGGTTATAATCTCGACCGTATTTTTAAAAAAATCTTTAAACAACGAATCGAACTTTGTATTTGTTAATTTTACCGTTTTTATTTTTTTTTTAAATTTAAATAATAATCTAAAACTTAAAATGCGACAGCGTTTAAAAACGTCTGTCTTTTATATAATAATCCAGGTTTTCTTATATAAAAGTGATTTGTACTTTTTGATTATTATAAAACGCTATTGATTTTCGTCAATCTTAGCAAAAGCCTTTTTAAATATATAAAAGTCGTTTATAAAAAAGAACTTATTAAAACCAGCGGCGAAAACGTAGTTATATAAAAACGTGTTAAAATTAAATACGACGTTTTCAAATAGTTTGTCGAAGCGTGTATTAACTCGTTTAAATAAAAAAACAATGGGCCAGACTTTTCTAGCTTTAATTCTCTTAATAATAAAAGCTAGTAATAGTACAGCGATTTCGTTTATTTCAGATACGATAATTGCATTATCTAAGTTATTATCGTTTTGCTAATTTTTTTTATATAGTTTAAGAAATTCGTTATTATTATTTTTTTCTTTTAGTTTATTATTAATAACTTAATTATTATTATAATCGTCCAGTATAAAATTTCCACCCAAATCACTTCTAGCTAAAAGTGTATTAAACTGATTAGACTCGAGCTGAAAAATGAAATCGGTAATAAAATCATTTTTATTAAATTTTATATAAGAAAATCTAATAATTTTGTTTTCAATTCTAACAGAAACGTAAATTCTCCAGATATTATTTTCTTTAAATCTAATAAAAAATTTTATTTCGGCTTTAAAAGCAAGCTTGCGACTTTAAACGCGTCGTAGTAGTAGTAGTAGTAGTATTAATTAACGTCTAGCGGAGTGCAGCCGAGAGGCTGCCCTTCTAGGACTTTTCAGGGGGTACGGAGACGTGCTAAGCTAAGGAATTAAATACAAAGTACGATTCCGAAAGCAGTTCGTATTAATACAGCTAAAGCTGCTGTCGATTACGCTTTTCGCTGTTTTTTGCGATGGTCCGTTAATAAAAAATATAAGCGTAAAGCCCAGAAAAAAGCTTAAAAAATATATATACGGCATCGATTAAAATATAATCCGTTAATTGCGTAGAAACGTATAATAGTATGGCCAGTAGGCCGAGAAAAGAAAAAAAAAGCAGTTTTTAAATATCCGAATTCAAAAATCAAAAGCTAAAAACAGATTTGCGCTTACCAAAATAAAAAAACATCCGTTATATAAATATGTATAATAATATTCGCTTCGCTGTAACGTCGCTTCGCGCGGCCGTACGTAATTTATTTTATTCGAGCTGTATTCGATTAAAGCAAATAATATACGTATAGCAAAACTGGTTATATTTGAAAAATTATAATAATAACGCGTAAAAACGTTACAAAATCTTTTGGCTCGCGAAGCAGATTTTTAAAAAATATTACGGCTTTTCGCTCGGTTCGGAAAAAAGCGTTTGGTCGAGTTTTTTTAAGCCAACCAGAAAAACGTTTAATCGCGCGGCGGCATAATATTAAATATAATAGAATTTTAAGCTTTTTGCATTTGCAGCGCAGTTTAGCGTCGGTGTAATTATATTTAACGTAATATTATTCGTAGTTTTTATAAATGGTTTTGATCGCTAAATAATAATAAAGCAGTCGTTTCGGCATATCGAGCTTCGGCAAAAGTTTAATTACGTAAACCGGATTTTATTGCTTGTAATTTCGTAAAAGCTTTTTACTGGCTGTTTTTTATTAAAAGCTTCGGTGCGAATTTCGCACTTTTTTAAAATCGAAGCGTATTTTATTTACAATCGGTTCGGACGCAAAGCTTTTATTTCAAAAGGTTTTTTTTGCATTCGCATTTGCTAATTTATCGGCGGCCTCGTTATTTTCGATGCTCGTATAGCCCGGTGTTTATTTGACTTTTACGTCGTATATTTTTATTATTTTTTAACAGGCCAGAAAAGCTTATTAAAAAAAAAAAAAAAAGTATTCCGCGTATTTTTTAAATTATTAAAATGCTATCGATATATATTTATAGCTTTTGCGTACGCATTTCGGCTGGTATACTCGCAGTTTTTTACAAGCTTTTTTATGTTTTTATCGCTTTTGCGTCGAAACGTAAAAATAATCGTTTATCGAGCCGTATTTAAACGCTATTTATTTGCGGTTCTGATATATAACGTATTCGTAATTTACGAAATAAGCGCCGTTTTTATACTTTTCGCAGCTGTCCGAAAAAAATCGTAACGTTTTCGAAAAGTAATTCTGTTTATTATTTTTTAAAGTTTTCCGCGGCTTTTTTTTTTTTTAACGCTTATAATAAAATCGATGCGATTGCCGAGCGAAAAGTGCGAAGAAATCAGTTTGAATCGTAGGATTTGTAAAAAAAATATCGCCGAAACGTTGGATTTTCGTTTTGGCGGTTATATATATATTCGCGTATTTGCTTCGAAAAATTATTAAAATAAAAATGCGTTAAATCAAAAAATACGCTTCGTTTACGATTTGCAATTTTATCGCAAAGCGTGCTTTGGCTTTTTTTTAAAGCCGCGCTTGCGAAAAAAAAAGCCTGCGTCCCGTATTATTATAATAAAAAAAATAATGCGTTATACAAAAAGTATTTTCTCGTACGGCTAAAATAATGGTTTTTTTATATTAAATCGATATAACCGCCGAAACGGATGCTAATTTAGCTGTTTTTTTATCCGGTTCGTTTAAGTTTTTAAGTTTTATACGGCCTGCGTATTAGATTTCGGTTTTAAATAATATCGAAAGGAAAATATAATAATTATTATTTTTTCGCAGCGCGCTGGCCGAAAAATTATTATTAATTCGGCCGAAGCTTTTAATATATTGCGCCGCTTATCGTGCTTTGCTTACGCGTTTTTTAACGTATCGTTTAAAAATAAGTTTTTTTCGATCGAATTAAATTTTTAGTTAGCGCAACGCGGATTATTCGCTTTTTTTTCGCCGTAATAATATAAAAGATCGTAATTTTGTCGTCGATTATAATCGAAAAAGCGTAGTTATTATTTTGCGTAATAATATATATTATTTCGATTTTTTTCGGCGCGAAAACGATTTTGTATTCGTTTTTTTATTCGAAAATATCGCGAACGTTTTTCGCAAATAACTCGATATTATCGTTTAAATTATATAAAATACGATAAATTAATATATCGTTTGCGTATTTAAAACGAAAAGTAAAATTTTAATTAAATAATTCTGCTAGATATAATATATATAAAACCGGAAAAAATAGCGATTTTTGAAAAATGCCGTAGTAAACGTAGTTAAAATCGATGGTTTTTTTTTCGAATCGTATTTGCATTCGTCGTTTCGTAAAAAATCATTTAATTAATAAAAAAAATAAAAAAAGCTATTTTTGATCGGTTATTTTTTTAAATAAGCGTCGGATCAGAACGGCGTCGAACGCGTTTTATACGTTTAAAATAATAATCGTAATATATTTTTTTGCGGCGAGCGCAATTTCGATATCGGCCGTAAAACACGCTGTTAAATCGAAAGCAAAGCGTTTCGGAAAAAGCGCTTTTATATTGTAAATTAAGCAGGCCGGTCGTAAGCGCTGTTTACGCGATTTTGCTAACGATAGTTTTTTTTCCGAATATTTTTTTTTTTTTAAATATATAAAAAAAAAAAAACGATCGGGCGCTATAAGCGTAAAAAGAATTTGTTTCGTTTATTAATTTTAATTATTATGATTATTTCGGCCAGTTTCCAAAAGATCGGAAAATAATTCGTTGCGAAACAGCGGTTAAATAAATCGTATATAGCGGTTTTAATTTTTTTTTCAACAGGCTTTTAAAAGTTTTATCGTAATCCGATTAATATTTAAAAAAAATACTAATAATTCCGATGTAATATTTTTTTATTTTTTCGAACGATACGGAATTTATTTAAAAAAAATGGCCCGACTTTGCTTATTCGATAAGAAAATCGTAGCCGAAATTATTAATAGCTGAAAAGCGTCCAAGTATTTCGTTTTTTAAAATATTGGCCTTATTTTTAATATTTTTAATTATCGTGCCGTTTATTATTAATAAAAAAACCTTAAGGTTCGTGGTTATTCGATGTCAGCTTATTATTTTATACAGCTTTTCGTTATTATCGATTTCGTTAATAAGCTTTTGCTAATAGTTTTTTTTTTCGTTTTACGTATTATAACGAAAAACTGCTTGGTTTTTTCGAGAATTTCACCGTCGTATATTATTCGGCGTGCTCGTAATATATTTGTTTTTGGTTTTTTAATATTCGTTAATTTATTATGAAATGGTTTATAAGCTTTTTTTAAAAAAGCTTTCCGGCAGCTGTAATGCTTTTTTAAAAAACCCGGGCCAGCGCAGCCGCGTATTCGTTTAGCTTTTTTAACGTTGATAATATAACGGAATCCGCAAATCGGCTGATTTTTGCGCGTATTAAATTTGCGAATTTGCCGAATTTTAAATCGGATATTTTATAATATATTTAAATTACGAATATTTTTTTTTTTGCTAAAAAAAATCGTTATTTAAATTTCGTAATTTAAGCCGTTATATATATTATATCGTATCGTAATAATCGAATTAAATACGTTCGAAAAAATAAAATTTAAAACGTGTTTTTTATTATAAATAAATTCGCTAGCGGCGCCGATAAAATTCATGTTCGAAATAACAGTCTAGTTCGCGAAGTATTTTTTTATTTTTTGCCGTATCCGATTCCGGTTTAAAAATATCGTATCGAATATTAAAATCGCCGTTTATTATATAATTGAAAAATAATTCGAAATATATTACATAATTTAGTATTTATTAAATATGATTTTGTTTATATACGTTAAAAATAAAATATATATTTACGTTTAGCCAAAGCAGATTTCTGTTATTAACTAATTATCGTTGTTATAAATTAAATTTTGCGTTTTTTCGGATATATATTAGTATATTTTAAAACGTATTCGCTCGAAGATTTCCTTTTCGGTTTCGTTTTATAAATCGATCGATGCATATAAATCGTATAACAAATGATTTTATATTTTGATTTCCGAAGCGTTTTAAAGTTTTTGTACGCAAATTACGTTTATACGCTTTGCATCGCATAAATACAAAAGCGTAATATGCTTCGGTTATTTTTTTTAAACGTTTGCTTAATAAATATTAAAATTTATTTTAAGCTTTCGGTTGCGAAATTTTCCGCGTTATTTATAAAAATGTTTTATTATTAAAAAGTAAAAGTATTAATATTAATATTTTTTTTTTTTTAATTCGTTTGCGAAAGCTTAGGATTTTATTTCGTAGTTGGTTCGATAAAAACGGATAAATTGTTTTTAATAAAATAAAAAAAAAATGTGTTTTGCGAAAAAGCTACGAAAGCCGTATCGTCGAAAATCGAATATATTTTTCGGCTAAAATATTAAATATTTAGCGATTGTTTTAAAATTAAGTTTCGGATTAAACGGCCCGAAAAAGTTACGTTCGGCGTTGTAATCGCGGCGGAAATAATAATTAAAAAACGCGGTGATTTTTTGCTCGTATATTATTACGGCGTTTTCGCGTTTTTTTTTTCGGCTCGCGTTATTAAAAATCGGATTATTATTATTTAAAAAAATAAAAGTTTTAATAATAAAAATAACCGCGATCGAATAGGCCGCTTTTTTTTAATCGCCGGATAATTTTCAGTTTTTTTTTAATTAATCGTATTATTTTATTATTTACGCGGCGAAAAGCCGCGAAATAGCGTAAATAATCCGCAGCGTATAACTTATAACAATTCGCGTATTATAAAGCTGCTTTGCAATTAAAGCCGGTCGGGCCATTATAATTTTATATTCGGTTATTATAATAATTGCAATAAGCGTATCGAATACAGGCTAATAAATTGCAAAAGCTTTAGTATTTAAAATCGTGGCGAAATATAGCCGGTTTTTTATTAATAAGCTTGGCCTGGGCGCTGACGCCGAAAAAAATAAAGCTTTTAATTAGTTATAAAAAAAAAATAATCCAGATTTGCTTTTTTATAATTAAATTCGCTTTATGTCGGAAAAAGCGCGTATTAATCGGTTTGATTTTAGTTTAAATAAAAACTTCGTTTTTTATATGTTTTGGACAATAAAAAACGTCGCCGAATAGCTTCGGAACCGTAGCTAAAACGTTTTGTACCGCGTAATTGTATTATTATTTTTTCCGAAATGCGTACGGCGATAGCTCCGAGTATTTTGCGAAAAATTTCGACGCTTTTTTAAATAATAAAAAGATTTTTGATTTTTAAATCGATTAAATAAAAAGCCTAATTTATTTTCGTAAGCGTTAGGTTTTTAATCGCGTTTTTCGTTAGGTCCGGTATAACTTCGCGATTTTTTACTTAAACACGAAAATATTAAATTTGTTTAGCAAAATACTTTTCGCCGACATAATTAAAAAACGATAATTTTATCGAATTTTTGCTAATTGATTTTCGATAAACGAATTTAAAAAAACGCGTATAATTCCGCTGGTAAACGGACGCGTTTATTATTATAACTTTTTAATAATAATCGATTTTAATTTTTCGAAATTTATTAAAGTTTTTAAATTTTTTCGTAAAACTCGATTTGCTTAAATAACTGATTTAGCAGAAAAAAAAAAAAAAATCGATGCTGCTTAGCGAAGCGGCGAAAAAAGTAATAAAAACGCGAGTTTGCAAAAAAGAAATAAAGCTTTTTACAAGCTTTTCGGCGTATTATCGCGCTTCGAGCTTTTTTTGTTAATTTACGACGCTATCGGCAGCGGTCGCGAATTATGCTTATATTTTGCGGCGTATTTAAAACTGTCGGTTTATTTCGTCGAGCTAGCTGATAATAGCCGACGTTGCAATAATAAATATTCGCGCTTCGTATTTTAAAGCGAAAGGAAAAAAGCGAATGCTAAAAATATTCGCTTGCTTTTTTTTTTTAAAATACAAATTTAATTAAAACGGTAAGATTGCGTTTATAAAGCGAATATATAATTCGTCGTAATCGTGGTCGTAATCGTAATCGTCGGACGACCGAAAAAAAATAGAAAAAATTATTTCGCGAGCTGCACGGCGAACGCGACGAGCTTTCGAGCTGATTCTTCGAGATTCGGAAAAAAAAACGAGTTTCCCGAATCGAATGCAATAAATTTAGTGATTGTTGCGAATAAAAAGTAGAATCCGTGTATATTGTGAAGAATGTTTACCAAAGGGGTGACGATACGAAAAAAGCTTTTAATAAATTTTCGGTAGAAATTTGTAAAACTTAAAAACGCTTATACGTTTTTGACGTTGGAAGGAAGCTTTCAACCAGTAATAGCTTTTAATTTTTTAAAGTCCATTTTGATTTTAATAGTAAAAATAATTATTTTTAGGTAAACGACTTTTTAAACTTCGAATTCGTACTTTTTTATATTTAATTGCAAGCCAGCGTCGATAAGAGCTTAAAAAACAAAATTGATATGTTTTTTGTATTTTTAAAGGTCGTTTGAATAAATTAAAATATCGTTTATATAAGCTGTGCAAAAAACATTTAAGTAAAATCGTAAAATATCGTTTATGCGGGATTGAAAAGTGGCAAAAGCGTTGCATAATCCGAAAAGCATAACTAAAGATTCGAATAAGCTATATTTTATATTAAACGCGGTAAGCTATTTATAGCTTTTTTTTATTCGAATCTTATTAAAAGCGGCGAAAACGCTAAGTTTAGTATAAAATTTCGCTTTGCTTAATCGAAAAAGTGTTTTTTAGATTAATAATAAAAGGTACCGGTTTTTGATAGTTATAGCGTTGAAAGTTTTGTAATCGACGCAAAACCGCAATTTATCTTTTGGTTTTTTCGCAAATAAAACGGATAAAGCTGCGAAAGAAAAGCTGGCTTAAATCCAGCTTTTTTTGAGATTTTTTTTAAGAAACTTGCGCAAAACTTAAAGTTCGTTAATTGATATGTTATATAAAGGGCTATATAAAAAAATAGCTCTAAGTCGTAGTTTATCGTATAATTAACGCTTTTTTTATAAAATGCAAGTTTATCGGCTTTAATAGGATTAAAAGCGGCCAAATGATAGTGGTAATATCGAAAAAGTTTTATTCGAAGATCGATTAGCGGTTTGATTTAAAAGGCCAAACGAATATCTTTTAAGAAAGCTTCGGCGAAGTAAAGGTCGGCTAACAAGCGTTGTCGTTCAGTTTGAGAAAGCTCGTTTTTATGTAATTAATCGATTTTAAATAATAGTTTAGGGTTTTTATCTGCTACGGCGCCGAGCTTTTGTAATTATTAATTGATTTCGTACAAAAAGGCTGAAAATACTTTTACTTCGGGTTAAAAGGCTAAAATGGTGAAAACAGCGGCTTTTATACGACGAAATATAGCTGATTAAACGATTGTTTTGTAAAAATAGCGTTTTTAAACTAGGCCTAAGATAGCCAATTAATAAAGGTGCTAGAGTAAGCAATTCGTACGGCAGAAATCTGAATTAAAACAAAGCGTGTTTTTGGTTCAGTTAATATAAAAATTGTGTTTTCGAAGCTAAGGTTTTTTTAGAATAAGATCGTATTTTCTTAGTTTTGTAATGAAAGCTGTAATTAGTTCGGTATAGCTGGCTATTTTAATATAAAAAAAGATTTGGTGAATAACGTCGCCGTATATGAAAAAGCGACCGTTAATTACGGTAAATTTACGTGGGTTAATAAATAAAATAAGGGTTAATTCGTAGTATTGTACGAAAGAATAATTAATAAAATTATCGGTAGCTCCGGAGTCGTTTAAAAAGTAGGTTTTGATATATGTATTATTAATAATTATAATACAAAGCAATATTAAATATGATTTCGGAACGCCGTCCAAAGCAGATAACTTTAATTTATTTTTCAAAAGTCTTTGATAATAACAATTATTAAAAACAATTAGTTTCCCGACTTTTTTGCTTCGGCTTTAGCTTTTTTGATTTAAAAAAAGTCGGGGCAGTTAGCAGCTCGGTGTTTATCGCTGGCATATTATAAGCAAAAGTTGTTAGCAAAAAAATAAGTTCGGCGAGCTAGCTTTTCGGCGTTTTTTATTAAGCGTTTGTTTTTCGCTATATCAGCTGCGATTTAAATGATTGTTTTAATTTAAATAGCGTTAAAATTTATAAAATCGCTTTGAATAATAATCGTAATAATGGTTTTAAATGCGAAAATAAAAGAAAAAGTTATTTCTACGTAGCGGCCTTTTGTTTTGTAATAATTAGGGTTTAATTATCGAAAAACGGTATCGGTTTCGCGCATTTGGGCGCAGAAACTAATAAAATCGGTTTTTAGATCGGAAAAGTTAGTATACGATAAACGGGTGATAATATTAAAATAAAAAGCTTCGCGTAGAATTGCAATAGCAGCTTTATTATTGAATTTAATATAATTTTTAACTTTCAGTTAAATAAAAAAAAAATAGATAGGAATTGGTTGTTTTGCTTAAAAGACAAAATTCTTTTAAATGCATCTGCTTGTTGATTAAGGACACCGAACGATTATTATAAAATTTGGATTATTTTTGCAACAGTTAAATAAAAAAAAGTACCGTTCGTATGTAAACCTTTTTGTAAAGCATTTTTGGCTGTATCGGAAAAGCGAGAGAAAAAGTAGCTTATACGATTCTGTTCGGTCGCATACTAGTTTTGATTAAAACGGAGCTTTAAAATTATATTTTGAAAAAAATGGTAAGATGCTTTGTAACGTTCCTAATGCCTTCCGAACTAGTAAATTTATCGGGGTCGGAAAAGACAGGTATTTTTTTTTCGGTGCTTAGTATATTCTGATTGATAGAAGCTTGTCTTCGGAAATTAGCAAATTCGGCTTCGAAGTTTTGAATTATTTTTTCTTAAGACGCCTTTTTTTTCCAGTATTATACCGTTTGAATATTTAACTTTTAAGCTTAATTAATCAGTTTGGCCTTGAATAATATTATTATATCGTTTTGTTCTACCGCGTAAGCGAAAATATCGAGGATTTCGCGGAAGCAGACTTTTGTATTAGCGATCAAAGCGGCGGCGATTTGATCGGGGTATTTAAAAAGCTTTAAAATAGAGTATTTAAGGAGTTCCGACAATTTGGGAAGTTCCGATATTTTGATGCCCGTTAAAAAAGGAGCGTAAAGTATATTTCGTTTCGGAATATAGGCAGAAGCAAAACAGAATTTTTTAAATATAAATTTTGTATCAGAAAAAGTTGTCGTTTGGTAGTTTCGTAAAGATCGTGAGGGTTATTCTTGAAAGATCGTAAAAGTCGTTGTCGCGATAAAGTTTATTGATTTTCCGTATGCGTAAGGGCAAAACAGAGTTGGCAGGCCTTTTTAGCTTAAAGGCTGAAATAAAGGTGTTAAAAAGGGATTTGATAGTTAATATATCAAAAGGTGCGAACGAGCAGAAGGTTCGTAAATGGTTTGCATTAATTACGAGGTTTTAAGTTAGAGGTGTCGCGAAGTCTAAAATACAATATGTGCGAGCTCCGATGTCACGTGACAACAACGTGACCTTCGGACCACGTGACCAACGAACTGACGTTTCATCCCCTCACAATTATTTTAATAAATAATAACTTTAATTAAAAAGCGATTCGCGTATAAAATTCGTTTAGCCAACTAATTTTATTTTTCTTAACGGACGGCGATAAGCCAATTTTTAAAAATCGTTATACGCGTTTATTTCAAATGCAACTTTTTTCGTAAACGCTTTAATATTTTATCGCGGAAAGCGTTCCGAAGCTGTTTATTAATTCGTATTTAAGCGTTCGCTGCGAAAATAAAAAATCGCAAATAAAATCGCTAAAAATCGTCGTGCGTATTTATTGCAAACATTTTAAATTCGTTTCCGGTTTTTTAAACATCGAAAAAGTCGGCTAAGAAATCGGCGATTTTTTTTATTAATTTTTCGGAAAATATAAAATCGCAACGGTTTAAAATACGCGGAACAAAAAACTTTTTTGCTACGCTTTCGGTTTAATCGAATATATAATTTTTGCGAAATCGATCGCTAGCGAAATAATCGTAATAAAATTCGAAGTTATCGAAAATTTCAATTTTTTAATAGCGTATGTTGTAATTTTTACTATTATTTAGCTTAAACTTAAAGTTCGAAACGCGTTTTATACGAGCTAATCGAAAGTCAGCAGATAAATGGAAACTATAGCGTTTAAAAAGCGCGTTAAGATTTTGGCCGTTAAAAGAAAATTTCAAAAAAATTCGCGAAAAACGTAAAAATTAATCTGCAGCGTTTATTAATTATAATAAAACGTTGCGAAAAAAAAAAACAGCAAATTCGCGACTGGCAAAAGCACGTTCGATAAATTTTATTAAACTCTTTAATTAAAAAATCTATCGTAATCGTATAATTTTCAGAAGTTGTCGTTTACGCTTTTACGCTTTTTTTAATTAATTTTGTAAAAGTTTTAACTAAACGCTCTCAGCGCTAAGCTGCAAAAAAAAAATAGCAAGCGAAGTGATTAGCGCTTTGCCTTTTCCTTTTTTTTTTTCCTCGAAGAAAAAACTGTTTTTCAGAAAAAAAAGCTTTTGGGAAAAGCAGCTTTTTCGCTGATTAAAAAAAAATTAAAATATAATAGCAGAAGCTGAAAAGCTCTGCTGAAAAAAGAATCGTTAAACAAAAGCTATTCTTCGCGAAATGCGGAAATAAGCCTTTTTACGACGGGTCGATCATTTTGGTATAACCCGTAAAAAATTCGAAAAAAAAAAAAATTTACGCCGTCCCCAGCGTAAAAAAAAAAGTTGTTAATAATATAACGATTTAATCAGTCGAAAAGCTAAAAAATCAGTCAATCGATCGCCGTATTTATATAATATAAAGAACGAGCCTTTGGTTTTGTAACAAAATATTCATTTAAAATCAATAATTGCAAAAGACAAAAGGTGCTAAGGAAAAAAAGCCTTATATATATAAATAATCTTTACAGCTGATAGAAAACCCACCAGAAGACCAGAAGGCTTGCAGCTACACGTAGTTGCTGGGATAATACGAGAGGTGGCAAAAGAGTGAGTCGTCACACGTTACGGCGTTTAAAATGCAAAATGCTATCTTTTGGCTTTATTAACAGACCCGCAAGTTACCAACGCTATATAAACGACGTTTTCTTCGATTATTTAAACGATCTTTGTATTATATATTTGAATAATATTTTTATTTATTCGTCCGATTTATTAAATACGCTACAAACGTTCGCAAAATACTTCAAAAGCTCGCTAACGCTGAATTATAAGCCGATATTCGAAATTCTGAATTTAACGTTATTCGGATTCGTTATTTAAACTTTATTAGTTCGATTAAAAGTATAAAAATAAATTCAAAAAAAGTCTTCGTAATCGCTTACTAAAAGCCTTTTATTATTATAAAAAATATATAAAGCTTTTTTGGTTTTTGTAAATTCTACCGATGTTTTATTCGAAACTAAGATATAATTACAAAACCTTTGGTTTAATTAACCAAAGCTAACCTTTTTTATAATTTCATTTTTAAATGTCAGAAAAGTTTTGACCTTTTTATACTAACTTTTATTATTGTATTAGTTCTATAATATTATAAGTAAAACCTGCTTTGCATATTAAAAACTAACGCTTCAAACAGCGTAATAGCTTTTGTGCTTTCGCAATTTCATAACGACGATTGTGTAAGAATTGAAAGGCAGGGAAACATTAGTTTAAACAAGAAAGCTCAGATAAGGTTGGGTTGATAGTCAGACTGATTTCTACCTTTTATATTTCTAATAGAAGGCACCTATAAGTATAAAAGGAGGGGTGAAACCTTCGAAAAAAGTATTTCCCAGGAAACCAGGCGAATTTTATTTAGTATGCTTTTCCAGCCTTTATTCCGACTTTTTTTCGTACTAATTCTTTTTAATATAATTTTAATAACTGGTTTTTTAGCAATTATTTTTATAAAATGTTTTATTTAAATGTTATTTCCAGTTTTTAAAATAATATCCGGCCTTTACGGTTTGTTCGCAGAAAGTATTATTCGAGGGTTGATAAAAAGCAAAAGATTTTAGCTGATTATCTGACTTTTATACGTGATATTAGTTTCTGATATTTTTTTTTTAAGCTTTTAATTTTTAAAAGCGACTAATTTTTTTATACGTATGCTTTCGTATATAGCGTGCGTTACGCTTTCGAATTAACGTGCGGTTTTTTCCGTTTTCGGTCGTAAATTATAATGGTATTTTTTCGTTTTCGATCGTAAATTATAGCTGTTTTGCTGTTTTGTTTTTTTTGTTTTCAGTAGCGCTCGTATTTTCGTTTAAAAAGGTTTTTTTTTTTAAATAATCGCAATTTTCCTGTTTAAATTTTTTTTTTTTTTTAAATTTTTTTTTTTTAATCAATTGCTTTTCGCCGCGTTCGCCGCGAATTTTTGAAATATTTTTGACTTCTATTTGCTTTCGATATATACGTCTGATTTTACGCGAAAGTATTACGGCGGCTTTTTTGCTTTTTTGCGTTTTCGAGCTTTTTAGCGTAAAATGCAACCGTTGTAAAGCTTCGCATATTTTTCGAATATTCGTAAAACGTCGTTCGTATCCGGTTTATTTTTTTTTATTTTATCGTCGAAAGCTAAAACACAAGCGTTAAATTTTTTTTAATTAATATAAAATATTATCTTTTTATTTTGGCGGAAACTTCGCTTTGCACGCCGAATAAAAAATTAAGTTTTTTTAGTATTTTTCTTTCGATATAATAAATTTTTTTTTATTTTTAATGCTTTTCGGCTCGAATTCGCTATATTTTTTATAAAAGATATGATATGCTCGGAAAAAATGCTAAATCGTTTTTAATAAATCTTATTTTCGTAATGCTTCGAAATTATTTTATAATAATCGCCGGCTTAAATTACTTTTTTTTTTTTTTTTATTAAAGCGGTGTTAAAAAATATAAAAACTTTTTTTTTCGATATTTTCGAAAGCGTTAAATTTTTATTAAAATTATTTAATTTTTTTTTCGAAGTTCGTCGGCGTTTTCTGACTTTTTCGAGTTTTTTAATTGTTTCGTAGACTTTTTCTTCAGTTTTTTTTGTTTTATTTTAACTCGTATTTTTTTTACTTTTTTACGTTTATCGTTTTTTTTTTGTTCGGCGTGGATTCGTTTATTAACTAAATAAATGAAGATTTCGGTGGAAAGTTTTTTTTGAATCGCTTTAAGCGTGGTTTTCTTTAATGATTTTTTAAATAAAAGAAATTAGAAAATCGTCGCGCCCGGATAATAAAGTATTTTCGATTTTTAATAAAATTAATAACGTCAGGGAAAACGATAATACGAGGTTTTTCTAAGCAGCCGAAAGCGCTGGTTTTTTTTAAAAAATTGGAAATACTTGTTCGCTGCGAATACGAAAAGCTATAATTTCGATAATAACGATATAAATATAATAGTATAATAGAAAATTGTTTTAATAATATCGAATTGCCGTTTCGGTAAACAAAAAAATAAAAATTAAAAATTAAAAAGCAAAAAAATATTAATTCAAATAATAAAACTTAAATAAAATTGGGTTAATAGTTAGTATGATTTTTATTTGTTATATTTTTAACAAAAAGGGCTTATAAGTACAAAAGAAGGGATGGAGCCTTCGAAAAAAGTATTTTTCAGGAAACCAGGCAAATCTTATTTAATATGCTTTTCCAGTCTTTATCCCGACCTTTTTTCTTTCGTACCATTCCTTTTTAATATAACCTTAATAACTGGTTTTTTAGCAATTATTTTTATAAAATATTTTACTTAAATATTATTTTCAGCCCTTATAATACTATCCGGCCCCTACGGCCTATCCGCAGAAAGTATTATTCGAAGATTGGTAAAAGGCAGAGGGTCTTGGCTAATCATCTGACTTATACACGTGATGTTGGTTCCTGACAGATTGGCTTTTAATCGCTTATTTTAGCAAAACCATAACTTTCGCAAAACTAAACTACGTCGTATACGACAAAAAAATATTCGTGATCGTAAAACAAGAATGCGAATAAGTTTCGCCGCGCGATCGATTTTAACGTTGGCGCTTACGTATGGCTCGATATGCGTTTATTTCCGATTTTCCGGCTGTTTCGCAAATTCGATAATTTTATAAACGGCCTTCTTAAAATTATAGCCAAATTTTTCGTTAACGTTTTTAAACTAAACTTTTCTAGTATTATGAACGTACATTCAGTCTTTTACGCTAGCCGATTGCGTAAAACAGCTGAGGACGCGCTTTCAGACCAGATTAACTTAACTTTTGAATTTATTAATATAATTGATAAGCTTAAATACGAAATCGAAGAATTAATCGCTTATCGAGTGCAGCGGAAAACTTTATAATATAAAGCTTATTAAGTAAGTTTAAATAAAGATTTCACGTGGTATTTCGCGTTTAATTTTACATACGCTTTTTTAAAAATGCGCGATTTTCATTTAGCGTATAAAAAGCTTTTCGGTTTTTTTTGCAAAATTTGTAAATTGGTTAAAAACGTATTCCGAAGATTTGGATCCGTACAATTATTCAAATAGCGACGTACCAATAAATAAAAGCTCGAAGGCGCGCTTTTTTCGGACGGAGAAATAATATAACAATTTACTTTTTTGCTTTCTTTCGTATTATCCCAGCAATTGCGTGTAGCTACAAGCTTTCTGGTCTTCTGGTGGGTTTTTTATCAACTGTGGAAACTATTTATATATATAAAACTCTTTTTTTTTTAGCAATTTCTGCCTTTTGCAATTGTTGATTTTAAATGAATATTTTTATTACAGAATTGATGGCTCGTTTTTTATACCATATGAACACGGCGACCAGTTGACTGATCTTCCTGCCTTCCGACTGATTAGATCGTCACAAAAAACGTATAAAAAGCATTACGCAAGGCTTTGCTAAATACTTTTATTTTGTGATATTACGACTTTTATAAGCAAACGCGCTTAAAAACCGACTTTTTTAATAAAATAATAATTGGCGTATTATCGCAATTGCAAAAAAATAATTTTTATTATTCGGTCGATTTCTTTTTTAAGATTATAATCGACGCCGAGTTTAATTATTCGATTTACGATAAAAAGCTTTTCGCAATCTTTCGCTTTTTTAAAAACTACAAGCCGAAGCTGTTAAACGCCCAAAAAAATATATATATATACACCGATTACCGCGTTTTGAAATATTTTATAACGATTAAAAACTTTTCGGCCCGATAAGCTTAATAAGCCGAGTTTTTCGCCGATTTTTATTTTATAATTATATACCGGTCGGAAATTATTAATATTTTCGCTGATATTTTTTTTCGTAAAAACCAAAACATTTTTTTATCAAAAACACGATAACGAGCAGTTCGAAAACAGCTAATGCTTTTAAACGATAAATGAAATTTTTAAATTTTTTAAAAAAAAGCTATTAAAAGTATAATCACGTTAGCGCTTATAAAAATAGCCCTCGATAAGCGCGACGACGGCAGCGTTTTTTTTCCGAAAAAAACAGCGAAAACGAAAAAAATAAAATGCTTACGAAAAAGCTCGCAGATCCGACTTTCGTAATCGCATACGCTATGCAAAACTATACAATTATAAACGATTTGCTGTAAGCTAACAAAAACTTTTTTTTTTCGAAGGGCAACGAATATAAGCCCGCAATTATAGTTTTGATTATTAGCTGCGACAAAACAAATTGTTTTTTTAAAACAATTTAATATTATTTTTAGAATTTTCCGAATTACGAACCTTGTTAATCCGATATATCTACGAACAGCTTTGCGTAGCATACGCTAAAATAAAAAAAATAAAGCTTTTAATCGGTCGCAAATATTATTAAAAAGTTATAAAAGCAGATATATAATAATACGTTTCGAATTATCGTTGCATACGAATAAAAACTAAACGCGATAAAACCCCGGGCTTTCTAAAACCTTTGCTTATATTCAGCAGGCCTTATTAATATTTAACGATAAATTTTACGAAGCTTTTATTAAACGAAAAAAATTACGATTTCGCTTTCGTAATAATAAATCGTTCGTCAAAAAAGCTTTCGTTAATTTTTTATTATAAAACTATTATAGCGAAAAAACTGGCAGCCTTGTTTTTGATTTATTAAATACGCTATTTCGGCATGCCGGATTTAATTATTTCGAACCGAAAAGCTTAGTTTGTTTCGGTTTTTTAATAAAAACTTTGCCGCATATTAAAAACCAAAATCAAATTGATTATTATATACAATTTTAATATCGATAAGCAAACCGAAATAATAAACTAATATATTAAACAACGCTTTCGCTTTTTTGCTTTTATTATTAAAATAATTAAAAACGCTTTTTATTTTTAATAAATGTTATATAGCTGATTATGCCGCACGAGTTTTTCGGCAACGTTTTTTCTTTTCAAATCTTAAATAAATATAAAACTCGCATATTTTAAAATATAAACAATTTCCGCTTTTTTCGCTCGGCTATCGAAAAACTTAACCGCGACGAAGTTTTGCATTTGGCCTTTCGAATTAAAAAAATTGTAAAATACGCTTAATCGTTTATTACGCAATAACAAACTAAAATAAAACTCTTCGTTAACTTGCATAAACGACCGGTAAATTAAAATATAAACGACGAAATATTAATAGATATTAAAAATTAAAATTCGACCGATTTTTTTCGAAAGCTTTTAAATAAATAATACGGCCTAATTAAAATCGTTAATAAAAAAAAATTAAAAGCTTAATTTTCCCGCGGATTGGTTAATTTATTTAATTTTTTATTTATATTCGCTCCGAAAGCATATCAGCAATCTTTTTTTTGGCCAACGACGCTCCGAACCAGCTTTTATTTAATTACTTTCTAAATAAACAAAATGGAAAATCGAAAAAATAATAAATTCGAAATTATATAAAAAAATATTATAATACTAAATTAATTAAAAAGGCGCTGATAAAAATCTCGAATAATACTTTTGTTTTAACGCTATAACGGCCTTTTATATTTTTTAATATTTTACCGATCGTGTCCCATTATCAAAGGCTTTTTACGAACGCTTTTCGCATAGCTGAAAACTTACAACGAAAACAAAAAAGATTATACTAGATTAAAAAATAATAAATTTATAATTGCAATTGCGCGAACGCAGTTTTTCGGAAAAAAGAAATAGTATTACGATTCTGGCCAATAATAGAATTGCTAATAGTATAAATGCTAATAGTATAATTGCCGGTGGTATTAAATTAAGATTTGGGCACGGATTATTTCGGGCATTAAATTCCGCGCTAAGTCACGTGACCTATAAGCGCAATTATTATATATATAATTCGCGATTCCGAGCATTCTAGCTCGGTATTTTTCTTTTAATTTACATGCGTACCTTTTGGTCCATATCACCCTTTTGATCACCCTCAAGCTAGCTGTGACACGTGCTTTCGTATTTTTTCCGAACAATTAAAATAATATTCCGTTTATAACGAATTCCGAAGCGTTTGTTTCGATTTGGATTTTCAATCGAAAATCGAAATAACGTAATATAAATACTTAACAAAACTTTTTTTTAAAAAATAAAAAAGCGATTTTCGCCTCGAATAAAAAACGAAAAAGACCCGACATTTTTTTTCGTTGCATTTTTTTTTAAATTTATAATAAATCGGCAAAGCTTAGCGTAATTTTCGATGAAACGTTTATAAAAATTAATAAAACCTAAAAACATTTAAATATTTCGCTACGTAATAAAAAAAAGCTATTTCCGAATACTATTTATTTTTTCTGGATTTATTTTAATTTTCGTAGAAATAACGACGAAACTTAGAAACTGAACCGTATTCGTATCGAAAACTTTTTTTTTCAGATTTCCGTAAAATTTATTAATACGAAATCTTTCGAAAATCTTTTTTATCGCGTTTATATAATCATCGAAGTTTTCGGAAAATATTAAAATATCGTCGAAATAAATTATATACGTAATACTTATTAAACCGATTAAAACTTAATTAATATATGTTTAAAAAATTGCTAATGCGTTCGAAAAGCCGAAAAATAATACGTAATATTCGAAATGTCCGTAGCGATTACGAAACGCAATTTTTTATTTATTTCCCTTTTTTATTCGAAAACGGTAATACGCCCAAATAAAATCTAGCTTAATAATTATTTTGATTTTTTTGAAACGATTCAAGGTTTCGCTTATAAAAAATATAAAAATTTGATTTTTAACCGTAATTGCGTTTAAACTTTTATAATCGACGCATAATCGTAAACTTCCGTTTTTTTTTCGGTATAAATATTACCGATGCGCCGGCAAAACTAATAAATCTTTTTATCCAGCTTTTTTTTAAATTCGAATCGAAATATTCGCGCAATTCGATAAGTTCGGATTCCGATAAAAAATAGATTAATTTTTAAAAAAGATTTTTTTTCCGCGAAATTTATTCGATATTTTATAAAATAATAAAAAACTAGAATAACCACGGCGGTATCGTTAAAAACGTCGGCGTAATCGTTGTATTTAAAAAGTAATTAATGCTGTTTTTCAATAGCTTTTTTTAAAAGGATACAAAACGCTTACTTTTTTTTGAATATCTTTTTAAAACGTTTAATTATAACGAAATTAAGCTGTAAGCGTTCGATTAAATATCGCCACGATTTGATTCGAAAGTTTATAACAAAATCGATATTTCGCAATTAAAAAAACCTCAAAATAAATAAAAAATTTAAAATATTTATATCGCAAGCTACGAAGTCGCTTTGTATTTTTTTTATTATTTTATAATTATCAATAGCGCGAATAAATTGCGTATACGTATCGTAAATAATTACTTTTTTTTTAACCGTAAATAAATCAATACGTTTTTAAATTGATGTTCATTTATATTCAATTGATAATTTTTAAATTACGCAGTTTTTTTCCGCGCCGCAATCGATAAAAACTCGTTTCGTACGAATTTCGCTTTTGATTTTTTTAATTTCGATTGAAATTATTATTTTTTGCCGTTTTTTTTCGCTCGATTTTATTAGCAGCGACGAAATTAAAATCGAGCGAAAGCTTTTCCCGAATCCTTAGATTTATTAGCTTTGAAATAATTTAAAATTATACATCTTTTTTTATTACATTTATTATTACGATCCTGACCAGTGGTATAGTTGCCAGTGGTATAGTTGCCAGTGGTATAGTTGCCGGTGGTGTTGGATTAAGGTTTGAGCACGGACCACCTCGGGCACTAGACTCCGCGCTAAATCACGTAATCCCCAAGCGCAACTATTATATATATAATTCGCGATCCCGAGCATTTTAGCTCGGTGTTTTTCTTTTAATTTATATACGTACTTTTTGGTCCATATTACTTTTTTAATTACTTTTAAATTAGCTGTAATATAAAAAAAACCAAACAATTTTCGCTAAAAAGCTTTGTATCCACGATTAAAAACTCGATCTGCCTTTGCAATTCGAACTTTTCTTAAACCGCCCGTACCGACGTTTATTTATCGATGCTTTAATTAAAATTTTCTTTTACTAATTTTATTTCCAGAAAAAGCTGAATTTTTTTTTTATTAATTCGATTTGTTTTTGCAATTCGAATCGTTTTTTTTATAGATCCCATGCTTTTTTTATAAATCGACGCGGCATTCGAAAACGAACGCAACCCGTACGATTTGGCTTCGAATTAGCATTTCCATTTTTCGCTTTTGTTTTTAGCGCTTTCGAATTCTTATTCGTTTCAAGCTTTTTCGACGATTCTAGCAGCGAGTTTTTATTCCACGATTTTTCTGCCGAATTATAATTATTTGCAACCGATTTATTTGCTAAATCTTTTCGCTTTATTATCGAATTTAAAATCGAATTGTACGACGCTAATATTTTAATATTTTTAAACCGACGCGTATTTTTACGACGACTTAGCATATTTACAAACGCTGAAAAATTTTCTACGGCCCAGCAGCTTTAAATCGCTTAAATAATCGCTTAAGCTATTGCCGCCGCTCGCTTTCCAGCTTTTTCCGCTTTTATCGCTCGCGACGCTTTTTTTTATTTCGAGCTTTGCGCGCTTTTATAACGGATTTTTAATTAATTTCCGAATATTACCTTTTAACTTACGACCCAGCTACTTTTCGAATCGAATTATTTAAAATTAAATATTTTCGCTACGCTTTCAGCGATTATTAAAAAAATATTAAATATAACGTATAAAAAATAAATATAATTTATTTGTTAAATAATACTTAAAAAAATTTATATAAAGCATAAACCAAGCCAAAATATATTTTAAATATATTTTTAAAAAAGCAAAAACTATTATTTTAAAATATTTAAACTTCGAGTTTTATTATTAAGTCTAATCGATTCGAAACGTTTTTCGTATTTTTAATCAGCGCTCTTTTAATTACAATCGCGTTTAGTTTGCTACATTGTAATATAATAAACTTTATATAAACTACGGTCAGATTTATAATAACTTTCGATTTTTAGTTATTCGTTACGCAATTATTGGCAAAATTGCTAAAAACCGTTACTTTAAAAATATATACGAAAAAATCATTTTTATTTTTAAATACGATTTCCGACTAAAAAAATACAAAATAAATAATAATTATATTATTTTGAACGAAATTTTTAGCCGTTTGCGAATAAAAAGTCACGTAATATCCGAATTAAAAAAATAGCTTTTGCTCGTCGTATAAGCTATTTTTCTTTTATTATAACTTTTGCTAATTAAAACTCTAAGCGTATTTTCGGTATTTTCAAAGCTTTTTAGCGTTTTACTTTTTTAGCTTTTTTTGCTCGTATAATTTTTCTTTTTTTTAATAAAATTTTTACGAGCGTATAATTATTATTTCTGCTATTTTCGGCTTTTTCCGCTTGGCTGCGCGTTTCCCTTGCGCTTATTACAATTGCGGCAAGCCCGGCCTTTTCGCAAACGTTTATTTCGATTTTAAATTCAATCGCAAAATCGCCGAAATAATTATCGACGATAAGCAAAACGATTTGTTAAAAAACTTTTTGTGACGATTTACTTTTTTGCCACCTTTCGTGTCATCCCAGCAACTACGTGTAGCTGCAAGCTCCTTGGTCTCCTGATGGATCTCCTATCAATTATAGAAACTATTTATATATATAAAGCTTTTTTTGCTTAGCAACCTTTGCTTTTTGCAATTATTAATTCTAAATAAATTTTTTATTACAAAACCAAAAGCTCGTTTTTTATATTATATAAATACGGCGATTAATTAACTAATTTTCTAGCCTTTCGATTAATTAAATCGTTTTATTATTAATAATTCTTTTTCTACGCTGGCGACTGTCACAGCTAGTTTAAGGGTGATCAGAAGGGTGATATGGACCAAAAGGTACGCATATAAATTGAAAGAAAAACACCGAGCTAGAATGCTCGGGGTCGCGAACTTTATATACAGTGGGTTGCGCTTATAGGTCACGTGACTTAGCGCGAAGCCTAGTGGCCGAGGTGGTCCGTGCTTAAATCTTATTCTAATACTACCGGCAATTATATCATTGGCAATTATATTACTGGCAGCTATATTATTGGCAGCTATATTATTAGACTAGCAGCCAGGATCGTAACACTACTTTCTCCTTCCGAAAAATTGCGTTTTCGCAGTTGCAGTCATGGGTTTATCGTCTTTCAATTCAGTGTAATTTTCTTTGCTTTCGTTGTAAGCTTGCAACTATGCGGGGAGCGCTCGTAGAAAGCTTTTAGCGGTGGGATATAATCGGTGGAATGCTTAAAAAATATGAAGGGCCGTTATAGCGTCAGAATAAAAGTATTATTCGAGATTTTCATTAGCGTTTTTTTAATTAACCTGGTATTGCAACACTTTTATACAATTTCGAACCTATTATTTTTTCGATTTTTTATTTCGTTTATTCGAAAAATAATTAAATAAAAGTTGGTTCGGAACGGCGTTAGTCAAGTAAAAAGTTATTATTATGCTTTCGGAGCGAATATAAATGAAAAATTAAATGGATTAACCAGTCTGCGGAAAAGTTAAGCTTTTAATTTTCTTTTATTTTGTCGACGATTTTAATTAAGCCGTATTATTTATCCGAAAGCTTTCGAAAAAGTCGGTCGAATTTTTAATTTTTGGTATTTATTGATATTTCGTCGCTTATATTTTAATTTATCGGTCGTTTATACAAATTGACGAAGCGTTTTATTTTAGTTTATTATTACGCAATAAACGATTATGCGTATTTTATAATCTTTTTAGCTCGAAAGGCCAAATGCAAAGCTTCGTCGCGGTTAAGCTTTTCGATGGCCGAGCGAAAAAAACGAAGATTGTTTATATCCTAGAATATATAAGCTTTATATTTATTTAAAATTTGGAAAAAAGAAACGTTATCGAAAAATTCGTGCGGCAAAATCAATTATGCAATATTTATTAAAAATAAAAAGCGTTTCCAATTGTTTTAATAATAAAAGCAAAAAAAGCGAAAGCGCTGTTTAATATATTAGTTTATTACTTCGGTCTGTCTATCGATATTAAAATTATACGCAATAATTAATTTAACTTTGGTTTTTAATATACGGCAAAGTTTTTGCTAAAAAACCGAAACAAATTAAGTTTTTCGGTCCGAAACAATTGAATTCGGCATGCCGAAATAACGCATTTAATAAACCAAAAATAAAACTGCCAGTTTTTTCGCTGTGATAGTTTTATAGCAAAGGATTGACAAAAGCTTTTTAAATAAGCGATTTATTATTACGAAAGCGAAATCGTAATTATTTTCGTTTAATAAAAGCTTCGTAAAATTTATCGTTAAATATTAATAAAATCTGCTGAATATAAGTAAAGGTTTTAAAAAATCCGGAGTTTTATCGCGCCTAGCTTTTATTCGTATGCAACGACAATTCGAAACGTATTATTATATATTTGCTTTTATAACTTTTTAATAATATTTGCGATCGACCAAAAGCTTTTTTTTTTTTTTTTTTTAGCGTATGCTACGCAAAATTGTTTATAAATATATCGGATTAAAAAAATTCGCAATTCGGAAAATTTTAAAAATATTATTAATCTGTTTTAAAAAAACAATTTGTTTTATCGCAATTAGTAATCAAAGCTATAATTGCGAGCTTGCGTTCGTTGCGCTTCGAAAAAAAAAAGTTTTTATTAATTTACAGCAAATCGTTTATAATTGTATAATTATATATATCGTATGCGATTACGAAAATTAAATTTGCGGATTTTTTTTTATAAGCATTTTATTTTTTTTCGGTTTCGCTGTTTTCTTCGGAAAAAATGCTATCGTTATCGTGCTTATCGAAAGCTATTTTCATAAGCGCTAGCGTAATTATGCTTTTAGCAGCTATTTCTTTTAAAATTTAGAAATTTAATTTATCGTTTAAAAACATATGCTGCTTTCGAACTGTTCGCTATCGTATTTTTAATAAAAAAATATTCTGATTTTTGCGAAAAAAAATATCAGCGAGCGTATTAATAATTTCCGATCGATATATAATTATAAAATAAAAATCGGCGAAAAACTCGGCTTATCGGGCTTATCGAACCGAAAGATTTTTAATTATTATAAAATATTTTAAAACGCGGTAATCGGTATATATATATACGTTTTTTTAGGCGCTTAATAATTCCGGCTTATAATTTTTAAAAAAGCGAAAAATAGCGAAAAGCTTTTTGTCGTAAATCGGATAATTAAATTCGGCATCGATTATAATTTTAGAAAAAAAGCCGATCGGATAATAAAAATTATTTTTTTATAATTGCGATAATACGCCAATTATTATTTTATTAAAAAAATCGGTTTTCAGGCGCGTTTGCTTATAAAGGTCGTAATAGCATAAAATAAAAGCATTTAGCAGAGCTTTGCGCAATGCTTTTCATACGTTTTTCTGTTTTTTTTCGAATACGAAAAAAACGTTTTTACTTATAAAAGCAATAAGAAAGCGGCAAATACGGCTATAGCCGGCTATAAAACGTTTGTAAAAATTGCAAAAACCTAAAAAGCTTTACACGCTTCGCATATTCGCTATATATTACCAGTTTTTAATAATAGCGATTTTTTCGGATTTATTTTAATACTTTAAATATTAATAACGAAATTTAAGAATTTAGTTTTCGTAATATTAAATTCGCATTTTTTAATATTAGCTTTTAAGCCGTGTTTTTTTAAAATCGACAGAATCTTTTTAATATAAATTTTATATTTTAAATTATTCGCGGAATAAATAAAAATATCGTTAAAATACGCCGAGCAAAAATCATTTAAATATTTTATAAAAATATTATTAATAAAACGTTGAAATATGGCGGATCCATTAGTAAAGCCGAACGAAAAGATTTTATACTTGTATATGCCGTATCGAATACGGAAACTGATTAGTTTTTCAGACTTTTCGAATATCCGAATTCGATTAAATGCTTATTAAATATTAATTTTCGTAAATATTTTAGCTTTAATAATTCGCGTTAGCATTTCGTCGATCAAAAGCAAAAAGTAAAGATTTTTTTTTGTAAAATCGTTAAGCTTGCGATAATCGATATATAAGCGTATAAAACCGTCCGACTTTTTAATAAATAAAATCGGAGCGGCGAAAAAAGCATTAAAAGATTTAATAAAGCTTTTATGCAAATTATCGAAAATATAACTTTTGATTTTTATAAGCTGTTTATTCGTAAAGCGTTTAAGTAATTTTATAAAAAGCGTATTTTCCGTGGCAAAATGTATTTTATAATTTATACCGAAGCGGCGAAAAACGAATTTGTCGCTTTTTTGCTTATAAAACAGTTTTTCGAATTTCGAATATTAAATTAAAAAAAGTTTTTTTATAAGAATTACGTTATCGTTATATTTGATTTGCAAAACGTCGGGAACGAAAATACTTTTTATTGCCGCGAACTATATGATTTTTTTAAATTCGGCGATTTTCGCACGGCGAAAACGTTTTCTGTTTATATTATACATAAAAATAATAAACGTACAATCGCTGAATAATAATAATTTTTTTTTTTTTGCGGCTTGTATTCGCTTTTCGTAACGTATTTACAAAGCGCTAAATGCAAAAGCGGAAATACAGCTGATATTGCAATTAAAAATAAAAGGGATAGCAACTGGCCCGATTAAAAAAAACCGGCTTGGTCGGTTCAGAGCTGCTAATAAAAAACTTTTTTATTTTATGCAAACTACTTTTAAAATTTCGCATAAATATAAAGAATTTACTAGCTTTAAAGCTTAAATAAGCTTTTTTAATCGTTGTAAAAATGCTAACAAAAATATATAAAGCTTTTATTGCGCTGTTTCGTTTATTTACATTTTTTTGATATATGCGACTAAGCATTTTAAGCTTTGTTCGCTGATTAAAATCGACGAACAACTGCTTGTTAAAATAAAAAATAACGGATATATCGAATAGCTATTTTATTTTGTTTTTTCTTTAATTATACGCTTGCTTTAAATCGTAATATTATAAAAATTTGCGACTAATAAAAACGTCGGTAAAGCCCAGATTTATAACCAAAAAAAGAAAATTTATACGACGTCGGTTAATCGTAAAAAAAAAAAAATAGCAGAAAAAATAAGTTTTCTAGGCTCGCTATTATAGCCGGTAAATATAATAAGCTTATACAGCCGAATAAAATTTATTCCGAAACGTTAAAAAAATTAATACGCTAAAAAGGTTTTAATCGCATCGAAAATATTAGCTTCGTTATCGATATATGCAAATATTTTAATATATAATTTATTACGTATTAGTTTTATAAAAATTAAAAATTATCGTTTTTTTATTAAAAAACGCTGATTAAATTTTAAATCTTTTTACAAATCGAATTTTTTGCTATAATAAAAGTTTTTATTACGATTTAAAAGTTTTTTAACAAATCGTTTTGCTTTTCGTCGATAGCTATTTCGGCGATTTTACAACTAAGCTTGGCGTCGGAATAAACGTTTGCGAAATAGCCGGGCTTGCCGCAATTATAATAAGCGCTAAAAAAACGCGCAGCCAAACGGGAAAAAAAAACCGAAAATGGCAGAAGTGGCAGCTATACGCTCGTAAAAATCTTTGCTAAAAAAAAAAAAGCTGTGCGAAACAAAAGAAGCTAAGAAAATAAAACGTTATAAAACTTTAAAAATACCGGAAATACGCTTAGAATTTTGATTAGCAAAAGCTATAGCAAAAAAAAAATAGCTTATGCGACGAGCAAAAGCCATTTTTTCAGCTCGGATATTACGTAACTTTTTATTCGCAACGGCCAAAAACTCGTTTAAAATAATATAATTACTATTTATTTTATACTTTTTTATTCGAAAATCGTATTTGAAAATAAAAATGATTTTTTCGCATATGTTTTTAAATCAACGGTTTTTAACAATTTTACTAATAATTGCGTAGCGAATAAATAAAAAACGAAAGTTATTATAAGTTTGACCGTTGTTTATATAAAATTTATTATATTACAATTTAGCAAACTAAACGCGATTATAATCAAAAAAGCGCTAATTAAAAATGCGAAAAACGTTTTCGGGCCGATTGGGCTTAGTTATAAAACTCGGAGTTCAGATATTTTAAAATAATGGTTTTTGCTTTTTTAATAATGTATTTAAAATATGCTTTAGCTTAATTTATATTTTATATAAAGTTTTTTAAATACTTTTTAATAAACAGTTTTATATTTATTTTTTATACGTTATATTTAATTTTTTTTTAATAATCGCTGAAAACGTAGCGAAAATATTTAACTTTGAATAATTCGATTCGGGAAATAGTTAGATCGAAAACGAAAAGGTAATATTCGAGAATTAATTAAAAATCTGCGGTAAAAGCGCGCGAAGCTCGAAATGAAAAAAAAGCGTCGCGAGCGATATTAGCGGAAAAAGCTGAAAAGCGAGCGGCGGCAATAGTTTAAGCGATTATCTAAGCGATCTAAAACTGCTAGGCCGCAATAAATTTTTCAACGTTAGCAAATATATTAAGCAGTCGTAAAAGTATTCGTCGGTTTAAAAATACTAGAATATCAGCGTCGTACAATTCGATTTTAAATTCGATCGTAGAGCGAAGGAATCCAGCAAATAAATCGGCTGTAAATAATTGTGGTTCGGTAAAAAAGTCGTGGAATAAAAACTCGCTGCTAAAGTCGTCGAAAAAGCCTGAAACGAATAAAAATTCGGAAGCGCTAAAAGCGAAAGCAAAAATGGAAATGCTAATTCGAAGCCGAATCGTACGAATTGCGTTCGTTTTCGGATGCCGCGTCGATTTATAAAAAAAACATAAAATGTTATAATATTAAAAAAAAGCGATTCGAATTGCAAAAGCAAATCGAATTAATAAGGGAAAAAGATTCCAGCTTTTTCTGAAAATAAAATTAATAAAAAAAAGTTTTAATTAAAGCACCGATAAATAAACGTCGGTACGGACGGTTTAAAAAAAATTCGAATTGCAAAAGCAAATCGAGTTTTTAACCGTGAATACAAAGCTTTCCAAAGAAAATTGTTTGGTTTTTTTTTATATTATAGCTAGCTTAAAAATAATCAGAAAAATAATATAAACCAAAAGGTACGCATATAAATTAAAAAAAAAACACCGAGCTAAAATGCTCGGAATCGCGAACTTTATATATAGTAGATTGCGCTTATAAGTTACGTGATTTAGCGCGAGGCTTAGTGGCCGAGGTGGTCCGTGCCCAAATCTTATTTCAACACCACCGGCAATCATACCACTGGCAACCATACCACTGGCAGCCATACCACTGGCAGCCATACCACTAGACTAGCAGCCAGGATCGTAACAGCGACGGCGTAAACTATTTTTCCTTTCGAATTTTTTACGAGTTATATCAAAATAATCGACCGGTCGTAAAAAAGCTTATTTCCGCATTTCGCGAAAAATAGCTTTTGTTCAACGATCCTCCTTTTAGCAAAGCTTTTCAGCTTCTGCTACTACATTTTAATCTTTTTTTTAATCAGCGAAAAAGCAGCCTTTCCCAAAAGCTTTTTTTTTTAAAAAACAGTTCTTTTCCCGAAAAAAAAAAATAAAAAAAAAGGCAGAGCGCTAACCATTTCGTCTGCCATTTTTTTTGCAGCCTAGCGCTGAAAACATTCAGCTGAAACTTTTGCAAAACCAGCTGAAAAAAGCGCAAAAGCGTAAACGATAATTTGTAGAAATTATACGATTGCGACAAACTTTTTAATCGAAGCGTTTAGTAAAATCTATCGAACGTGTTTTTGCTAATCGCGAATCTGCTGCTTTTCTTTTTTTTCGCAACGTTTTATTTTAATTAACAAACGCTGCAAATCAATTTCCACGTTTTTCGCGATTTTTTTTAAATCTTTTTTTAACGGCCAAAATTCTAACGCGCTTTTTAAACGTTATAATTTTTATTTATTTGTTGATTTTCGATTAGCTCGTATAAAACGCGTTCCGAATTTTAAATTTAAGCTAAATAATAATAAAAATTACAAAACACGTTTTTAAAAAACTAAAGTTTTCGACAACTTCGAATTTTATTACGATTATTTCGCTAACGATCGATTTCGCAAAAATTATATATTCGATCAGATCGAAAGCGTAGCAAAGAAATTTTTTATTTCGCGTATTTTAAACCGTTTCGATTTTATACTTTTCGAAAAATTAATTAAAAAAGTCGCCGATTTTCTGGCCGATTTTTTCGACGTTTAAAAAGCGGAAAACGAATTTAAAATGCTTGCAATAAATACGCATAACGATTTCTAGCGATTATATTTGCGATTTTCCATTTTCGCAACGAACGCTTAAATACGAATTAATAAATAGCTTCGGAATATTTGCCGCGATAAAATACTAAAGCGTTTACGAAAAAAGCTATATTTAAAATAAACGCGTACAACGACTTTTAAAAATTGGCTTACCGCCGTTCGTTAAAAAATACAAAATCAATTAGCTAAGCGAATTTTATACGCGAATCGCTTTTTAATCAAATTTACTATTTATTAAAATGATAGATTCTTAACCAAAGCGTATTACGAGTCAAATCGTACGTACGAAAATCGTTTAAATATTTTACAAACTTTTTCTCAGCCCTTTGTTTTTTCTTTTTTTTTACGCTAAAACGCCCTTTTAGCGTTTTTTCTTTTCGATCGGATCAACGACAGCGCTCGTTTTCTATTTTATACTATTAGAAAGTTTAAAAAAGCCAGTTTGCACGACTTTCTACGGGCCGATTTTCGGTTTTATTTAAAAGCCTTTTTAAGCTGGTAAATTTAAACAAAATCGAGCCGGCCGAAGATTCGCTTTTTAATAATAATAATAAAAATAAAAACCTTTTTCCAAACGACTTTTAAAACGCATACGAAAAAATTAAAAGCTTTTCCGCCAGTCGGGAAAACGCTTAAGCCTAAATAAAGTTTTTTTTAAAGCGTATTACGCGATATGCGTTATTTTAACGTTCGAAAGCTTTTTAATAGCGATTTTTTAATAATTTCCGTTATATTTATTAAAAATAACTTTTCGTACAAAATAAAAGCGCTCGCCGATTTTAAAACGAACGGTTATGCGTTAATCGATTCGGCGCTGATTAAATTTTTTTTTTTTCTTAAACTTTTGATTCAACTTTTTTCGGCTTTTTTTTTTGAAAAAAAATATAATAAAGTTCGTGGCTATTTAATTATATATTTTACGTTTTTTAATTTTATTATTAATAATCGAATACAATCGTTTATTTTTTTTTTAATTATTAGTTTCGTAAATTATAATATGATTTTAAAAAAAGCTTGGTTGGCCGAATATTAAATTTTATTAAACTGTAATAAACGCAAATTTTATTAGCCGAAGTTTTATTTTTCTATAGCTTTTTACGCTCGTTGTATTAAAATTTTTTATTTGCATTTTCGAAAAATTTAATTTCGTTATTAAAACAACGCTGTCAAACGTAACAAAAACTTTAATTAATTATAGCAGATTTACGACGCTGTGCGAAGCGCGAAAAAATCGAATTTTATTCGCGATGCCAATTTCGATAGCGACGCTAATGGAATAATATAAGAAATTATATCATTTTTTTAAGCTGCCGATTTTTTTTCCGTTTATTTCTTTTTTTTTTTTTTTTTTTTCCTTAAAACAGCTTTTTCGTTTTACGAAAAACAATTATATTAATATAAAACGGTGATACTCTGTATTAATAGAAGTTGGTAGTTTTAGCTATGGTCGAGGCATGGATCTTTCCGAAACCTCCTGCCATTAACTACTTTCAACAGGTATAAGAGCAAGGCATTCTTTTAGATAGTATCATAAGCACGCAGTCTAATTTATATTTTTATTTATTTTTTTTTTCCTTTTTTCAGTTTCTTTTAAGGATTTCCTAAACTATCTTACCTACCGATATATAGCCGTATTAATCTGGTTTTCCTATCTACTTTTATATTTAATAACTTACGTAAAAATTCAAACTTCGGTATTTCGTTTTTATATACTCGCCGATGCATTTCTTAAATTCACAGTTAAAATCGACTTCGATATTTCGCTATTACGGCTTGAAAGATTTCTTATATAGTATTGTTCGCAGCTGCATTATATAAAAGATTTCTAATGGCTTCCCTTATCTTGCGCACAATTATTAGATTACAAAAGTGCAACACATTTTAAAAACGTTTGAAATTACGGTTAAGCAATCCTGAACCGTGCGAAGTTTAAAATTCGAAAATCGCTTTTTTGTTTAAAAATAACAAATCGAATATTAATTCGTACGCTTCGACCGCTGCGCTCGGCCTTTTTGAACTAAATTTCTTTTGGTTAAACGCCTGGCGAAAACTCAACCTTTTGATCTTACGCTTTGTAATTGTAATAATTACAATTTGCGGCTTTTTATTAAAAGTAATAAAAAGATAGCTATACGTGCATTGGCTTGAGCCACGGAATATCGAAACCGTGGATTATATAATAATATCATATCAATCCAGTTAACTTATCAAAAAACAAATTTTTTAATATATTACTTAAATATCTAAACGCAATTTTATTTTATTCAATTTTTTTAAAAAATATAAAAATCTTTTAATAGCTTTTTTATTAAAAACGATTTTTTTCATATTAAAAACTTTTAATTTACAACTTTAAAAAACATATACTCATTTAATTCAAACCTTACTAATACTTTCGCTAATATTATAAATAACGACGCTTTTCGTTTTCTTATGCGAGGCCGCATGCCTTTTTTTGGCTCCTTTGGTACATTCTTATTTAATGGCGCCAACGTTATCGATTTTATCGAGAAATATAAAGAAACTTATAAGGATTTCGGAGTTTCTGAGACTAAGATATTCGATAAATTCCTTCGCTATTATAACCTAATTATTAAAAATATTATCAAATCGATAAATAAATAAAAGGCTATTAGGGCTCGAAATTGGCGTAAGCTAATTAAAACTTTAAAATCGGAATTCCGAAACTACGATCGCTAGCAAATTCGCGATATTATCGCTTTTTTTAAATAGTTTATTATAACAACTCGCTAAGCCAAAAAACTCAAAGCCTATTGTCGTATTTATACGAAAGTTTCTGACGTTTTCGTTAATAAAAAGATTTTAAGCGAAGTTAAATAAAGAAAACTGTTTTTACTTGGCTTTTCAATTAGCATTCGCAACAAAACTATTAAGCATTTTAAGGTTAATAAATAAGACTCTGAAATCTTCGATTAGTATTTCAAATTTGTAAAATTCGTTTTTAAGCAAAATCAAAGCGAACGTATTATTAAAGTTATAAACCAAAAGAAATCTTTCTTTTTTATTTACAAAAAAGATATGGAAGCTCTAATACAAAAACATGCTTAGCTATTAAGAGTTACCGAAATCGCTAAAAAACAATCAGTTATTATATTATTTAATCGTTTCGCAAAACTTATTGGCTTGAAAAAGCTTAATAAAAATATCGAAACTTTCGTATTAAAATTTACCGATATTAAAATTTAAAAATTTTAAAGCAAAATCGAGGGTTTTATGCAACAGCAGAAGAAACTCTTTTACGTTAACTCGGATGATAAAAACGATTAAAATAACTTTTATAACAATTATTCTTTTTAAAATACGCGAAATAATCAGCTTCGCCAAGCTATCGTAAAAGTAATGGCTGCATAGTAGCAATTTCTCCGTGCTAGCGATTAAAATCAGCGAAACATTAATTATAATAACGATTATTAAAAAAAAAAAAGAAACTAACGCGGAAACTAAAATCGCGGCTATCAAAATAATAAAAATAATTATTAAAAAAAACTTCGTAGCCTTAAGTATGGATTTTGTGATAATAAAAAGATTTACTACGAAAAACCTTATATTCGCTTTAAATGCAAAGCATTTAATTTTTGTATAAATAATAATATTTGTTATATTAACAAATACGAAGCGATTTGCTTCGGACCGACGGAAGCAAAAATAAGCCTTTTTAATAAAGCTGAAAATCAAAGCTAGTTAAATATTATTCGCTTAAAAATGAAAAGTACGAAATAAAACGACTGCTTGGAAAATAAAAAAAATGCAAAAACGATTTTTATTAATAAGAAAAAAAACATCCTAAAAAGCGTACTAATTAAAAAAAAAACTTTTATCTTAAACGTAAATGAAATTTAAATATATAAATAAAAAACAAATATATATATTGCTAATGCAAATATCGTATTTGCAAATATTATAGCTGCATAATCAAGCTAGCGAATTATAAAAAAGCAAAATGCTTTTGTTTTATTCGCCAAATTAATTAGTATAAAAAAAAACGTCAGAATCGAAAAAAAAAAAAGATTTTGAAATTCGAAAAAAAACCGATGAAACTATTAAAAAAACGCTTATAATAAAAAAAATTAACGACGATATAAAAAATATCGACACCGATATTTCGATTCAAATTATTTAAAAAATACCAGCTTTTAAACGCTTACCATTAATGCGAAGCGAAAAATAAATCGACAAATATATTAATTTCGAAGCGGTCGACGAAGCTATTAAAAAAATTATAAAATAAAAAATTAAATTAAAATTCAGCGATTTATTTAATATAAAAAAAAGATTCGACAAAGTTATTAACAAACAAATCCTTGTATTAAAAAAAAACGAAAAAGTTGAAATCATTCGAAAAAAAAACGATTTTAAATTAAAAAAAAATCAAAAAGAAATTTATAATACCGCAATTAATTTAGCCGATAAAAAAGAATTTTCGGAAAAAATCAGCCTTTTGGCTTTCGTTATAAAAATCCAAAAGTCAAAACGACGAAACTGCTTTTATACGGCTATAAAAGCGTTAAAAATAAAAACTATGCTTAAGAAAAATACAACCGTTTTCGTTTTATTCGATAATAAAACCGAAATTAATTGCATAAACTAAAAAACGGCCGAAGCCAATAATGTTCCGATTATTATTAATAAGCGAATGATTTATATTACCGTTAATAAAAACATTATTAAATTTAATAAAATTGTACGAAATATAAAAATCGACGTTAAAAATATTATTATTTATAAAAATTTTTTAGTAATAAAAAAATGCTTTTATTTTATTATTTTTGAAATGCTTTGGATTTTAAAAAGTTTCGTCAGCTTTAAATACACCGAAAACGGCCAGATAAAAACTTTTTTCTGAAACTGGAACCGGTTTTTTTAAAATTAAATCACCGTCGCCGACGACAAAGTCTTTTTAGTCGACGTTTTATCGGAAAACGAATAGCCGGCTTTAATCTTAAAACAAACGCTAAATTATAACAAAATCTGGAAAATACTCGGCTAAAAGTATTTACGTTATTAATCGAAATAGCATCGCGAATAAAATTAGCTAATATTAATATTTTTAATTATTAATTCGGAAATAAAAATTCCGAAGATTTCGTTTTCGTATTAAACAAACCCGACCTATACATTTTATTTTTTTGTATTAATATCAGCATTTTTTATAAGCGCAAAGCTAATAAAATACGATCCGTAAATCTTAGCGAATCCGGTGGAAATATCCCCGGAAAAATAAACGATTGGTTCGAGAAAAACGAAATAATAAAACTATTTTAATTAGTTATTAGCGAATTCGAAAAACTTATTATCGGCCGATTTTTCAGCTTATTATCTGATAGCCGATTTACAAAAAAACGATTTGATAATTTGGCAATCGGAATTTAATTTTTGTTAAAAAAAAAAAAAGTTTTATACGAAGTTTTACGCAACCGAAAAAAAGCTATAATTTTCGATTTTACCGAAATAGGCCAATTCAGTTTTAACGTTACGCTTTATATCGATATTAAAACCGTGTTTTACGAAGCTTGGCAAGAAAAAATCTTTTTAGTTTTTAAAACTTTTTAAAATAAAATAATCGAAATATTAAAAAAACGAATTAAGCAAAAAATTCTCGAATTTTGCCACGATTTATACAAAAACAAATAGTTTATCGTTGCGAAAAAAAAAAAAAGCATTTATAAATTTATTATCGCAATCGTCGAAATAAATAAAATAACGATACGAAACGCTAACGTGCTATTTAACGTCGATCAATTTTCAAACGAATTCGCAAAACTAACGATCGCTTTTCTTTTCGACCTGTTTTCCGGCTACGACTATTTGATATTTAATCTACGATTTCGAGATATAATAGCAATTTAGATTCCAATCGGTTTATTGCGTATAACGAAAATACTTATAGAAGCCATTAATTTAATCGCTCAATTTGTAAAAGTCGTATATAAAGTTTTTATAATTTGCATTTTTAATATTGCTTTTTTTTACGTTAACGACGTTAAAATAAAAAGTTTTAAATTATATTATAATAACGAAAAAATCTTTTCTAAAGTTCGACGTTATATAATAAAATATATTTAAAATATCGATAAAATTATGGTTTGCTTCGAAAAAGCCAAAGCTATTATTAGCCCTCGATCAAAATTCTGTATACCCGAAATAAATATCGTCGGTTATATAATTGATAGCGCTGGCCGCTATTTTTAACGAAAAAAAATTAAAAAGATTTGCGAATAAAAAAAATATAAAAACATTACCGAAGCCAAAGCTTTTATTAGCGTTGTAATTTACTACCGCAATTAAATTAAAAACTTTTTTTAGAAAGCTGTATTTATTTACGCTACGATAAAAAAAAAAGTCGATTTCGTTTGGGAAAAAAAGCAGAGCAAAACTATAGAAATCTTTAAAAACGATTTTTTATCGGCCTTATCGCTTATACGAATCGATTATAATTTAGACGCAGAAGAAATCATTTTAATTATCGACGCCAGTATTTTCGGTTAAAAAGCTGTATTATAATAAATCGATAAAAACAAAAAACGGCATTTTTTACGATTCGAAAGCGGCTTATAATTTCTCGCGAAAATACGCTACGATATTATCAAACGAAAATATCGAGGCGCTTTTAAAGCAATAAAAAAAATAAAAAGCGAATTATACGGCGTGTATTTTATTTTAAAAACAAACGCGAAAGTTTTTGTCGACTAATTAAATAAAAAAGCTAATAATTTATCAAAAGCGTTCGTTATTAATTAAATAGTTTGGATGCGATTTATAAATTTCGAAATCAAACATATTAAAAAAACAATTAATACAGCGGCAAACGGCCTTTTCAAACGAAAACGTTTTTATTTATTTAATTTCGCTAAACAAAACGAATAAAATATCGACGAATAAATTGCTAACGAAATCGGCTGCTTTGCTATTTGCGCTTTGGATTTCACAAAGCCAAAACCATTCGCGTTGTTATTTCGGCTGGCACCGCGAATGAAAAACACCGATTTTCGGGCCGAAAAAGCATTCGCGTTACTATTTCGGCTAGTATCGCGAATAGATTTAACCGAAAACGATCGGAATAAGCCGATTAACGAAAATAAACCTTTGATCGATAATTACGAAACCGAAAACTTTTATTTAATCGCATATTATTTAATTATTTTATTTAAACCACCTAGCGTATTAAATTATCAGTTTAAATTATTTAAAAACCAGGCTTTCGATTATATTTTAGCCGATAAAAAACTATACAAAATAAAAAATAATATATATCAAAAACGCTTAATAATAAATAACAAAGCCGATAAGTTTTAAGTTATAAAAAAAGCTTACGAAAAAGTGTTTTATAAAAAAACTAAAATTATTTATTACCGAATTAAAAACGATTTTTAATAAAGAAAATGCTTCGAAGATTGCAAAGCCTTCGTTAAAAGCTGTATTTTTATTAAAAACGAAAGCTTGGCCGAAAAAAAAACTTATTATATCCGACGTGATTTTTTGAAATTTAGAAAAAAATCAATTTCGATATTACACGCGTACCGATCACCGATCGCGGATATATATGCTTTGTATTCGTTATTAACGACTTATTTAAATAGCTTAAAAAGCGATCTTTCCGAAACGCTATTTTCGAAGCTATAACGACTTTTTTTTAAAAAAACGTTGTATATCGATACGGTTTATTTAGCAAATTAAACGTCGATAATAAATTCGAAAACAAAAGCGTTGTCGAAACCTTTACAAAAAAATACGATATTCAGCGTATTCAAATTTTAGCCTATAATTCGAAAAGCAACGGATCCGTTAAACGAAGTTATAAAAATATTCTTGACGGCTTTTCAAAAGCTATTCGAAAAAGTTATAAGCGTTGATCGCGGAAATTCTCGGAAATGCTTTTTATTATACGTATATGCATATACGCTTTTACTAAAATAACTTTATTTTTTATTTAATACGGCAAAAACGCTCGATTGCTTTTGAAAATAAAATGGTTTGTATAAAGGTTTTACGACGTAGTTAAAATAAAAACGAAAGCAAACCTGCTAGCAATAAGATTTAAATAATTAAATTACCGCGATATAAATATGAAAAAGATAATTCTAAAAAAAAAAAAATATAAAAAGGCAGTTAAAAAAGTTTGAAATAAAATCAAAATTTTAAAAAAAACGCTAATTAAAAAAAAAGATTTAATTCTAATTTACGACGTTCAGCGCGCTATTAACAAATCGGCCGATATTAAACTTGATTATAAATGGCTCGGACCTTACGAAATATGCGAGGCCGAATTAAATAAAAGCTATTATAAGCTTACGAAACTCGATAAAACGAAATTGAAAAAAACGTTCGCCGCCAACCGATTAAAACGATTTTATAAAAAAAATTAGTAAGTTTACTTTTTAAATTCTGATTTAAACAGCGACTTCGATTTTAGCGAATCCGACGACGATTCCGATCAAAGCGATTATACTTTTAAAAAAAAAAAACCTTTTGAAAAAGTTTGGAGACAGCCGAACGATAACTTCGCTATTGAAACTATAGTTTAAATCGTGATTTTACTTATGACCGAAAAAAAAAAAAATGCTTACAAAATTATTTATTAATTGTTTTATTATTTTTATTATTTATTATTTTTTTTTTTATTATATATTATTTTATTATTTTTGTTTTGTTTTGCTTATATACAAACTGTTTATTTTTAAGATTTTTTTTTATATTATTTAAAATATTTATTATACTTTTCTTTGTTTAATTATACTTTTTATTTATTAAAACAAAAGCTTTGTATATATTTAAGCCGCACATTTAATATATTTATATTGCTCGTACATTTTACGAAAACTATTTTTTATGCATTTTATTATTTATTATTTTTTGCATTTTTTATTTTTTTCGCTGTTCTGAACGAATGCTTATCTGAATAATTATAATTTATTAGAAAAACAGCATACGGATTTCCGTAGCTTTTAAATACAAATATTTTACAGTTTTCGTATTTTTTTCTAATTATTTTTTAATAAATATAATACATTTTTTTAATTAATAAACCTATCGATATTATATCGTTTTTTAAGCAAAGCGTTGCTAAATTTAGCAAATTTATTTTTAATTTACTTTGGAACGAAACTATTATACGTAATTTTTTCGAGTTTAAATAAGCATATAATGCCGCTATTTTAAATTAATAAGCAGCTTTCGTAAAAATATTTATAAAGCAATTCGATATAATAACTAAAAACGTTAACGAATTTTTATTCGATTACGAAAGCTTCGTTAAAATTAAATTCGTTCGTAAAAGTTTTAATTACGACAAATTCCTGTTAAATTACGACAACGCTTTAAAAGCTTTCGCCGAAGCAAAAAAAGCTCGGAATAACAAAAAGAAAATAACCGACCGAATATTGCGCTTTTTATTAAATCAACGAAAAAAAAATATTTAAAAATACGTTTTTAACAAAATCACCGGTATTATTTTATTTCGGCATTTCGCTTGCTTTTTCGAAACTATTACTTTTACGAAAAAAAAAGTTTGAATACTAAACGTTTATATTTTTAAAGCGTAAGCTCTGAAAGCTAACAATTCAAAAGCCCGCAAGTTTACAGGCTTTTTTACAGCTGTTTGCAAACTGGTCGACGACGCTATGCAATCGTTAAAAAAAGTTTTAATCGGCTGCGAAACCTCAAGTCTGACCTTTTTTTAAAGCAAAAAATTAAGCGTCGTCAAATGCGGCATTTTTATACCGAAAAAAAAAAACGACGCTATTCCGATATTTCAAATTTACGACGACGAAAAAAACGAAAAAGCTAATATTATTTTCGTTTAGTTCGAAAAAACATACGCGATAGCAATTAATACTTTTAAAATAATTAAAACAATTCGGCGATTTTTATTTTTAATTATCGAAAACGAATTCGAGAACGAAATCAAAAGCGTAATAATAAACAACCGCTTATTCGAATATAAAAAATTTATTATACTTATAAAAACGATTTCGGAAAAAGTAAAAACAAAAAACGTGGAAAAGCGCGTCGACACTTTCGAAATTCTTTTTGTTCGGAAAAAAAAATTATTTACGTCGCTAGCAAAAAAAGCATCGCGAATAAAAACAGCCGGAAATCAACGCCGAATTATAAGTTTTAAATTAATTAATAAAAAACGCGACGATTTTACGGAATCAGATTTAAAAAACCTTAGTATTTCGAAAAAGAAAAATTTAAACGATTTTAAATTTGATTTTTCGAAATTAAATACGTAAATATCAAAAACGTTTGCTGCGTTTAAAAACGTCGTATTACTATTGCTAATATTCGAAATTTTAATAAAAGCATTTAAAATTTCGATTACGATACGATTCGATCGAAAAAATTTGAAAAAAAATATCGAAATTATCGCGGAAAAAATTATACAAAAAATATAAAATTAAATTATTTTATTTAAAACTTTCGTTTTTTCGACGATAAAACGATTTTAAAAGTTTTACTTCGACATTTTTATATAAAAACCAAATAAATTCGTCAGCTTTTTTTTTTTTTTGCTTCGAACGAAAATTAAACCAAGTTTTTTCTCGGAAAATTGTAAATATAATACGCCGAAACAAATAAAAAAAACTTTTTAAAAACGATAACCCGTTTTTATTCGAGTTTTTTTTCGTTAAAAAAACTTCGATTTTTTAATTTTGTTTTTACGAATAACGTTAACGCCAAAAAAAAACGGCAAGTTTTGCTATTTTTTATATACGTTATTACGCGGCGTATTGCGATTTAATTACAAAAAGAGTTAACGTTATCGATTTTGCTAGTCGATTCGCCGCTATTAGAAATTCGAATTACGACGTATTCGAAATTGATTTTAATAATTAATTTATATTTCGACGAAAACTACGAAAATTATTTAAGCACGTGCGAAAGCTTATTTAGGCTACGCAAATTTTAAAACAAACTCTAAAACTTTTAGCGCGATTATAAAACTCGACTAAAACGTGAAAAAATGAAAGCAACGAGTATTTTCAAAAGCCGACTTTTCTGGCTTTTCGACCGAAAATATATTTTAGAATTTATCCGAATTAAATTGCGAATTCGTTAATTACGTAAGGTTTTATAACGGAGAAAACAAGCTATTATTATATTTTATAAAAAAAAAGGTAGTTATATATAAGTATTATTTTCGATTGGTTAAAACCCAAAGAGCGTTTACAGCTTTTTTCGCTAATATATTTTACAATTTTATTTAACAAGCTTTTAAAATGCACCCCGGCTTTTATTTCGCTGTTTTAATTACTCGGAATCTTAAAAACCACCGCCTCGTGGCATATTTTAACGTTCCGATCGCTTCAGATCTCGCTGGCCCCGATCGTATTATAATTATAAAATTCGATATCGCCGACCTTTAAAAAAAAAAAAAAATCGAAGACTTTACCGACGCTATTTTTAATTATTACGTTTTGCTTGCATTCGTATATAATTCGAGAATAATCGAAGCTTATTTGCAATTATATCACGACGCCAAGCTGATTAAAACTATCCAGAAAGGCCCAGCTTTTTCGTATTTTAGCGCGTTTAAAACAGTAGCTTCGGCTATTTCATCGGACTACGAAACCGAAAGCTACGAAATAAAAAATAAAATAATTTTTATTAGCTTTTCGATTAAGCAAAAAATCTTCGTTAAATTTAAAATTCAAAAAACCGACGGCGCGATATTAATTTATTCGAACAATTATACGGCATAAAAATATAAAAACTATTTCGAAAACGATAATCCGATAAATAATCTGATACTATTTATATTGCGGCGAAAGCAATTATAACATTTTCGGTGGTTTCGACTGCAAACGACTACTTTCGAACCATTTCGTAGAATAATTTTTTTTACAGACTTCGAAGCTTTTTTAAAAGCATTCGTCGGCAAATAACCGTAATCCGACCTATTAGTTTTACGCGAAGCAAAAGCGTTAATCGATTTCAATTACGACGAATTAATCGATTATTTTTACGATTTTAATACAAAACTTTTTAGCGCTTTTTGCAAAACGTAAAACCACGTTCAAAAGCTGAAATTTATTATTTACGAAAAAAAATCGTAAAAAGCATTTGTCGCGGCGATATTTAATAATATTATCGACGAAAAAATTATCAGAACGTTCGTAAATTTAAACGATACTTCGATTAACATTTTATCGAATTACTTTTAAAAAAGCAAAATAAACAAAATAATTCAAACGATAAGCGAAACGCTATTTTTTCGCAAAAACCAATAGCAAAAAAACCAAAAACGGATTAAAAAACTAAAAAGATATAAAACTAAAAAGTTCGGTTTTAATTAATTGGTTTTTAAATTATATAAAATAAACTAGATTGCATTTATTAAAATTATATTTTTTTTTAATCGTAGTTAAAAACGACTACGTATATTATTTAAAACAGAATATAAAACGGTGATATTTTGTATTAATAAAAATTAGTAATTTTAATTATAATCGAAGCATAGACCCTTCCGAAACCCTTTGCTATTAACTACCTTTAACAAGTATAAAAGCAAAACACTTTTTTAAATAATACTATAGGCACGCAATTTAATTTATATCTTCATTTATTTTTTTTTTCCTTTTTTTAGTTTTTTCTAGGGATTCCCTAGACTATTTTATCCACCGATATGTGGCCGTATCAGTCTGGTTTTTCTACCTACTTTTATATTAAAAACCGAAAAAAAGCCTTCGCCGCGATAGCTTTTTAGTTTAATATAATCGATAGTTTAAATAAATTTTTTTCTGAATTTTTTAAACGACCAATTCGAAAACGAATCATTTAATCTACTGCTTACCCAATTTTTATTTGCCAAATTATTGTATACGCTTTTAAGCTAATTTTCAAAAAAAAAGCAATTGAAATGTTTTTAACTTTTTTGTACGAAATCGATAAAATACTAAACGACCTTACGTACAACACTTTTTTTAAAACTTAATTTTATAATTTTTTCTAACGTTTTAAAAACAACGAAATATCGATTTCGATTTTTTTAATTAGTTTAGCAAAGCTAACTTCGAATAAACTTTTTTTCGAATTTTTTTCCCCGAAATACAAAAATCTCGAATATATATTTTTTAAGGCCGCCAATAACGAGCTAGCCTTTTACCGGCCTTACGATTATAAAATCGAATTTATTATAAATAAAAAAAAAGCTGAAATACACTTTTTTATATAAAATATCGATCCCAAAGCTCGAAATTATTAAAATTTATTTGCAAAATAATCTTAACAAAAGCTTTATCGAATTTTCTATCGTTCTTTTCGCTGCTCTAATGCTTTTCGCTAAAAAACCCGACGGTTTACTACGTTTTTGTATCGATTATCGAGCTTTTAATAACGTTATTCGTAAAAATCGCTATCCTTTCCCTTTTATCGATAAAACTTTTGTTTGTTTTTCGGAAGCACGAATTTTTACGAAGCTCGATATTCGTTAAGCGTTTTATAAAATTCGACTAAACCTCGCTAATAAAAAACTAACGACGTTTTGTACGCGTCACGACGCTTATAAATGCAAAATGCTATCTTTTGGCTTTATTAATAAATCCGCAATTTATCAACGCTATATAAACGACGTTTTTTTCGATTATTTAAACGATTTTTGTATTGCGTATTTAAATAATATTTTTATTTATTCGTTCGATTTATTTAAAACACGCTATATACGTTCGCAAAATGTTTCAAAAGCTCGCTAACGCTGAATTACAAGCCGATATTTGGAAATCTAAATTCAACGTTATTCGGATCCGTTATTTAAGTTTTATTATTTCGACTGAAAGCTTAAAATAAACCCAAAGAAAATCTTCGTAATCGCTTATCAAAAACCTTCTATTATTATAAAAAATATACAAAGCTTTTTTGGTTTTTGTAATTTCTACCGACGTTTTATTCGAAACTACGGTATAATTGCAAAGCTTTTAGTTTATTTAACCAAAGCTAACGTTTTTTATAATTTTTTTTCTAAATGTTAAAAAAGTTTCGACTTTTTTATATTAGCTTTTATTATTGCACCAGTTTTATAATATTACAGGCAAAACCTTTTTTGCATATTGAAAATTAACGCTTTCGACGGCGTAATAGCTTTTGTGCTTTCGCAATTTTATAATAACTATTGGCTTTCAGTCGTTTATTTTAGCAAAACTATAACTTTCGCAAAGCTAAACTACGTCGTATACGATAAAAAATACTCGTAATCGTAAGATTTTTAGGCAATTTTCGTATTAAACTAACTAGCTTAATTTATCAGATTAAAATTATTATTAATTATAAGGCTTGAAAATACTTTATAACTTTCAAATTTTTAAACGTTCGATAAGCACGCTGAGCCGAACTTTTCGCCGATTACAATTTTTTTATTACGTATAAATCAAATAAACACAATTTTTTGGCTAACGTATTAACACGTCGTACGAGTGAATTCGACCGCTAAAACTCTTTTAAACGTATTTAGCGCTTATAAATTTTTTTTCGAGCCGATTGTGACGACTCACTCTTTTGCCACCTTTCGTGTCACCCTAGCAACTACGTGTAGCTGCAAGCTGGCTGATCTTCTGGTGGATCTCCCATTAACTGTAAAAATTATTTATATATATAAAACATTTTCTTTTTAGCATTTCTGCTTTTTGCAATTATTAATTCTAAATAAATATTTTTGTTACAAAACCGAAGGCTCGTTTTTTATATTATATGAACAGGGCGACCAATTAATTAATTTTCTAGCCCTTCGACTAATTAAATCGTTATATTATTAATTATTTTTTTTCTACGTTAACGACGGCGTAATTTTTTATTTTTTTTTTTTTCGAATTTCTTACGGGTTATACTAAAATGATCGACCGGTCGTAAAAAGGTTTATTTTCGCATTTCGCGAAAAATAGCTTTTGTTTAACGATTTTTTTTTAGCAAAGCTTTTCAGTTTCTGCTATTACATTTTAACCTTCCTTTTTTTAATCAGCGAAAAAGCAGCTTTTCTCAAAAGCTTTTTTTTTAAAAAAATAATTCTTTTTTCGAGAAAAAAAAAAAAAAAAAAAGCAAAGCGCTAATTATTTCGCTTGCTATTTTTTTTTTTGCAATTTAACGCTGAAAGCGTTTAATTAAGATTTTTGCAAAATCAACTGAAAAAAGCGCAAAAGCGTAAACGATAATTTTTGGAAATTATACGATTGCGACAAATTTTTTAATTAAAGCGTTTGGTAAAATTTATCGAACGTGTTTTTGCTAATCGCGAATCTGTTGCTTTTTTTTTCGCAACGTTTTATTTTAATTAATAAACGTTGCAAATTAATTTTTACGTTTTTCGCGAATTTTTTTTATATTTTTTTTTAACGGCCAAGATTTTAGCGCGCTTTTTAAACGCTACAGTTTTTATTTATCTGCTGATTTTCGATTAGCTCGTATAAAGCGCGTTTCGAATCTTAAGTTTAAATTAAATCATAATATAAAAGTAGGTAGAAAAACCAGACTGATACGGCCATATATCGGTGGGTAAGATAGTCTAAGGAATCCCTAGAAGAAACTGAAAAAGAAAAAGAAAAATAAGTAAAAGTATGAATTGGACTGCGTGCTTATGATACTATCTAAAGGGATGTTTTGCTCTTATACCTGTTAAAAGTAGTTAATGGCAGAGGATCTCGGAAAGGTTTATATCTCGATCATAGCTAAAACTACCAAATCTTATTAATACAAAATATTACCGTTTTATATTCTGTTTTAAATATTATACGTAATCGTTTTTAATTACGACCAAAAAAAAACATAACTTTAATAAATGCAATTTAGTCTATTTTATATGATTTAAAACCAATTAATTAAAACCGAACTTTTTAATTCCAGACTTTTTTAATTTTTTAATTTGTTTTTGGCCTTTTCGCTGTCGGCTTTTATAAAAAGGTAGCGTTTCGCTTATCGTATAAATTATTTTATTTATTTTGCTTTTTTAAAAAGTGGTTTGATAAAACGTTAATCGAAGTATCGTTTTAATTTACGAACGTTTTAATAGCTTTTTCGTCGATAATATTATTAAACGTCGCGGCGACGAAGGCTTTCTACGATTTTTTTTCGTAAATAATAAATTCCAGCTTTTGAACGTGGTTCCACGCTATGCAAAAAACGCTAAAAAGTTTTATATTAAAATCCTAAAAATAATCGATTAGTTCGTCGTAATTGAAATTAATTAACGCTTTTGTTTCGCGTAAAATTAATAGGTCGGATTACGATTGTTTATCGACGAATGCTTTTGAAAAAGCTTCGAAACTTATAAAAAAGATTATTTTACGAAATGGTTCGGAAATAATCGTTTGCAATCGAAACCACCGAAAATGCTGTAATTGTTTTCGTCGTAAAACAAATAATATCAGATTGTTTATCGAAACGTTGTTTTCGAAATAATTTTTGTATTTTTACGTTATATAATTATTCGAATAAATTAGCATCGCGCCGTCGGTTTTTTAGGTTCTAAATTTAATAAATATTTTTTGCTTAATCGAAAAGCTGACAAAAGTTATTACGTTTTTTATTTCGTAGGTTTCGGTTTCGTAATCCGATAAAATAGCTAAGGCCACTGTTTTAAACGCGCTAAAATACGAAAAAGCTGGGCTTTTCTGAATAGTTTTAATTAGCTTAGCGTTGTAATATAATTGCAAATAAGCTTCGATTATTTCCGAATTGTATGCGAATACAAACAAAACGTAGTAATCGAGAATAGCGTCGGTAGGGTTTTCGATTTTTTTTTTTTTAAAAAAAATCGGCGATATCGAATTTTATAATTATAATACGGTCGGAGCCAGCGAAATTTAAAGCGATCGGAATATTAAAATAAGCTACGAGGCAGCAGTTTTGTAAGGGGACGAACGAGCAGAAGGTTCGTAGGTGATTTGCATTAACTACGAGGTTCTAAGTTAGAGATGTCGCGAAGTCTAAGATACAGTGTATACGGGCTCCGATGTCACGTAATAACAACGTGATCTTCGGACTACGTAATCAACGAATTAACGTTTTATTTTTTTATATATGGTCTTTTTTTTTATTTTTTACTTAATTTTTTCGTCGTCGGAATTTATTTCTATAAATCGAGCTTCGTTCGCGAAGCGTTTTTGTAAACGAGTGCGGGGTTTAGCTGAAATAGTAAAAAAAATGGTAGAAAAGGCAGGTTTTTTTAATTTCGGAAACAAAACAATTGATTTTTTTGTAATAAAAAAGGAATTAATAGCAGTTTTTTTATGTTTGGTAACGGTTGTAAAAGCTTTTTTTGATAGTAAAGGTTCGTTTTCGTTATTTATCGATTTGGCACGTTTTCTGTTGGCAATTCTGGTTTTAATTAGTTCTGTTTTAATCGGGTGAAGTTTCTAAGGAAAACGTATAGCGAATTCAATTATAAAATTATATGCGTTGATAACGTTTTTTAATGGTTTTTAAAACTGGTTTTCGGCGTTGTAACTACGCTATTATATTAAATAAAAAAAGTTGGAATTTCGTTTAGAATCGAGAATAGCGTTTATAACTTATAGCAAGCTTCCGTTTGCGTCGATAAAAACAGGTGAAAAAAGAAGGTTTTTCTGTTTTGGAAAAGGGTCGTTGTAGGCAGGTTTGAATAAATTGGTATAAAAAACAAAATGTAATAGTTTTTGCTCGAAAAGTAATTTCAGCCTGTAATTATAAAAGCCTAGAATTTCGGCGATTTTGTAAGAATCGTAGAATTTATTATTTAGTTTTTTAATTGGTCTGGTAAAGATTATATTACGTTTGTTAAAAAACACGTTATTTTTTATTTTGTAAATAAAAGCTAATTAGCGTTGTTAATTAAAATAGTGTTTCTGGTCGGCTAACGCTAAAATCAGATTTGTACGTAAAAATAATTTTAATTTTTTTATTTTGTCGGCGAAATCGTTTTTTTCCGTATTTGTTATTCGCAAAATACGTGAAATGGAATTTAAAATAAGCTTAGGTAAAAAAAGCTTATTCGGGAGTAGAAGCTTTTATTGGCGTAAAAAAAGGAAACTCCGGTAAAAGCGTTTACAGCGTTATTCGCTGCGAATTCAGCTAGAAAGAGCTAGTTTTCCTAATTTTTTTGGGCGTATTCGACGAATTGTTTTAAATAAAAAAATAAATAAGCGTTCGCGTTTTCGGTTTGGCCGTTTGTTTCGAAATAAAAGCTGGTAGATAGCGTAATATTAGTTTCGAAACGGTGATTAATAGCTTTTTAGAATTATAAAATAAACAAAAAGCTTCGGTTTGAAATTATAAAATCGAGGAAATTATATAAACGCTAAATATTTTTGCAAAACAATTTGGCTAAGTCTGTCGCTTTTATAATTGTATAACAGATTGTATAATATCGTTTTTTGGTAAAGCGACAAATTATTATTATAATTAGATTGTTTCGATTTTTATGCTTTTTTATTGGAAAAAGATTTATAAAATCGACCGATATATAACTTTAACGGCGTAAAAAAATAGGTAGGGGTTTAAGAAGTTTTTAATAGCGTTGATTAATATTTATATTGCGGAAGCAGCCGTTGCAATTGCGAATAAATTTTTTGTAATTTTCGGAAACTAATAATTAATAATAATTTTTTACTAATAATTTCGTAAAGTTTGTTTTTGCCAGGATGGCTTGTTTTATTGAATTATAAGCTATTTGTAAAAGCTAGGTACGGATAGAAACGTTTAAATTCGGTGTATCGGAGATATAAAATCGGTTTCGAAAGTATAATTTGTTATTGCGTATAACGCATTTAAAAAGTTGTAGCGTTTTGGATTTCGGAATACTTTTTGGTTTAAGCATTTTTTTTTTAATAGCGATTTACAGCTTGTTAATAAAATAATATTTATTTAAAAGTCGTAAAAGCTTTTCGTCGTTTGCTTCGGATTGTTTTAGCGAAGCCGGAAAAGCGGTTAAAACTTCGGCTAGATAATGTTTTTTAAAAAAGGCTTGGTTTTGAAACTGAATTTTTTCGTTTGAAAAGTTTTAAAAGAAGTTTTAAAAGCGTCGGGTTAAAAAGTCAGATTTGCTATTTTGTTTTTCAGGTTTAAATATGATTATAAAATTAAAGCCAGCTAAAAACTCGCTTTAGCGTATTTAACGCTTATTAAATTATTTAATCGTTATAAAATATTTTAAGTTTCGATAGTTTATAAGTATTCGAATTAGATAAACAGTTTTTTGTAATTCGGCTCGCTAATTTTCGAAGCAACGTATAATAGCGAGAAATTTTTTATTATAAATCTCGTAATTGCATTCGGCAAAATCGAACTTTTTCGATATAAAAGCGATTAAATAAAATACTTTTGCATCGTTTTTTTAAAAAAGAATTTTTAAAAAAACGTAATTAAAAGCGTTAGTTTCAACGAATATTTTTTTGTTAAAATTAAAATAAAATAACGTAGGTGCAATCGTAAAAGCTGATTTAAAAAATTCGAAAGCTTTTATATAATCGTTGTTAAAGTTTTATTTAGTATTTTTTTTCGTTAAATTTATTAAAAAAATAACGATTTTAAAAAAACTTTTGATAAATCGTCGATAAAAATTCGTAAAACTTAAAAACGCTTATACGTTTTTAACGTTGGAAAAGAAATTCCAGCTTGTAATCGCTTCGAGCTTTTTAAAATCCATTTTAATTTCAATAATAAAAATAATTATTTTAAAATAAACGATTTTTTGAATTTCGAATTCGCACTTTTTTATATTTAATTGCAGGCCCGCGTTAAAAAAAGTTTAAAAAACAAAATTGACGTGTTTTTTGTGTTTTTAAAAATCGTTTAAATAAACTAAAATATCGTTTATATAAGCTGTGCAAAAAATATTTAAATAAAATCGTAGAATATCGTTTATACGAGATTAAAACGTGGCGGAAGCGTTGTATAATCCGAAAAGTATAATTAAAAATTCGAATAAATTATATTTCGTATTAAATGTAATAAGCTATTTATGGCCTTTTTTTATTCGAATTTTATTAAAAGCGGCGAAAACGTCGAGTTTAATATAATATTTGGCTTTGCTTAGTCGTGAAAGCGTTTTTTAAACCAATAGTAAAAGATATCGGTTTTTAATTGTAATAGCGTTAAAAGCTTTGTAATCGACGCAAAATCGTAGTTTTTTTTTTGGTTTTTTCGCGAATAAAACTGAAAAGGCTGCGAAAAAAAAGCTCGCTCGGATCTAGCCTTTTTCGAGGTTTTTTTTAAGAAATTTACGTAAGATTTAAAATTCGTCGATTAATATATTATATAAAAAGCCGTGTAAAAGTATTGTTTTAAATCGAAGTTTTATCGTATAATTAACGTTTTTTTTTTATAAAATGCAAATTTATTAGCTTTGATAAAATCAAAAACGGCTAAATAATAATAGTAGTAAAAAAAGAGTTTTTATTCGAAGATCGATTAGCGATTTGATTTGAAAAGCCAAACGAATATCTTTTAATAAAGCTTCAGCGAAGTAAAATTCGGCTGAAAATTGTTATCGTGCAGTTTGAAAAAGCTTGTTCTTTTGCAATTGATCGATTTTAAATAATATAATAAAAAAAAATTCGTCGGTTGGAACGTTTAATTTATATAATTATTAATTAATTTCGTACAAAAAGGCTAAGAATATTTCGACTTTTAGTTAAAAAGCCAAAGTGGTAAACATAGCTGTTTTTGTACGACGAGATATAGCTGATAAAACGACGGTTTTGTAAAAATAGCGTTTTTTTAAATTAGACCTGAAACGGCCAATTGATAAATGCGTTAAAATAAGCAATTCGTACGATAGAAATCTAAATTAAAACAAAAGGTGTTCGTAGTTCAGTTAATATAAAAGTTGTATATCCGAAGCCAGGGCTTTTTTAAAATAAAATCGTATTTTTTTAATATTGTAATAAAAGCTGTAATTAATTCGGTGTGGCCGGCGGTATTAATTTAAAAAAAAACTTAATAAGTAATATCGCCGTAGATGGAAAAGCGTTCGTTAATTACGGTAAGTTTACGTGGGTTAATAAGTAAAACAAAAGTTAATTCGTAGTGTTGCACGAAAAAATAGTTAATAAAATTATCGGTAATTCCGGAGTCGTTTAAAATATAGGTTTTGATATGTGTATTATTAATAGTTATAATATAAAGCAATATTAAATATGATTTCGAAACGCCGTTTAAAACAGATAATTTTAATTTATTTTTTAAAAGTTTTTAATAATAATAATTATTAAAAACAGTTAGTTTCCCGATTTTTTTGCTTCGGCTTTAGCTTTTTTAATTTAAAGAAAATCGGGACAATTAACAGCGCGATGTTTATCGCTAGCATATTATAAGCAAAGGTTATTAATAAAAAAGTAGGTTCGGCGCGTTAATTTTTCGGTATTATTTATTAGGCGTTTGTTTTTGGCTATATCGGCTGCGATTTATATAATTATTTTGGTTTAAATGGTATTAAGGTTTATAAGGTCGCTTTGAATAATAGTCGTAGTAGCAGTTTTAAATATAAAAATAAAAAACGTGATTTTCGTATTGCGGCTTTCGGTTTTATAATAATTAGGATTTAATTATCGAAAAACGATATCGGTTTCGCGTATTTAGGCGCAAAAACTAATAAAATCGGTTTTTAAATCGAAAGGATTCGTGTAAAACAAACGGATAATTATATTAAAATAAAAAGCTTCGCGTAAAATAGCGATAGCGGTTTTATTATTAAATTTAATATGATTTTTAATTTCCAGTCAAATAAAAAAAAAAGTAAATAGGAATTAATTGCTTTGCTTAAAAAATAGAATTTTTTTAAATGTATCTGCTTATTAGTTAAAAATACCGAACGATTATTAAAAAATTTGAATTATTTTTGCAATAATCAAATAGAAAAAAGTGTTGTTCGTACGTAAATTTTTTTGTAAAGCGTTTTTAGCTGTATCGGAAAAGCGGAAAAAAAAGTAATTTATGCGATTCTGTTCGGTCGCATATTAATTTTAATTAAAACGGAGCTTTAGAATTATATTTTAAAAAAAGGTGGTAAAATGCTTCGTAACGTTGCCGATGCTATTCGAATTTGTGAATTTATCGGGGTCGGGAAAGGTAAGTGTTTTTTTTTTTGCGTTTGAAATATTCGGTATATTTTGACTGGTAAAAGCTTGTTTTCGGAAGTTAGCAAGTTCGGTTTCGCGGTTTTGAATTATTTTTTTTTAAAAAGTTTTTTTTTTTTAATATTATACCGTTTGAATATTTAGCTTTTAAGCGAAATTATTTAATTTGGCCTTAAGTAATATTATTATATCGTTTTGCTTTACCGCGTAAGCGAAAATATCGAGGATTTTTTAAAAGTAAGCTTTCGTATTAGCGATCAGAGCGGCGACGATTTAGTCGGAATATTTAAAGTGCTTTAAAATAAAGTAATTGGAAGGTTCCGACAATTTGAGAAATTCCGACATTTTCGGTATTAATGTCCGTTAAGAAAGGAGCGTGAAATGTGTTTTGTTCCGGGATGTAAGCAAAAGCAGAACAAGGTTTTTTAAATGTAAGTTTTGTATTAAAAGGGGTTGTCGTTTTTTATGTTAAAAAGGATTGTCGTTTCGTAGTTTCGTATAAGAAATCGTAAAGTTGTTATCGCGATAAAGTTGATTTTTTGTATGCGCAAAGGCAAAACAGAATTGGCAGGCTTTTTCAGCTTAAAAGCTGAAATAAAAGTGTCAAAAGAGTTTTGGTAGTTAATATGTAAAAGGACGAACGAGCAGAAGGTTCGTAGGTGATTTGCATTAATTACGAGGTTTTAAATTAAAGGTGTCGCGAAGTCTAAGATACAATGTATGCGGGCTCCGATATCACGTGATAACAACGTGATTTTCGGACCACGTGACCAACGAACTGACGTCTTATTCCTTTACAAGTTTCCGGGATTTCTAATAATTAAAACAGCGAAGTAAAAGCCGGGATGTAATTTAAAAGCTTGCTAAATAAAACTATAAAGCATATTAGCGAAAAAGCTATAAGCGCTTTTTGGGTTTTAATCAGTCGGAAATAATATTTATATATAATTACTTTTTTTTTTATAAAATATAACAGTAATTTGTTTTCTCCGTTATAAAACCTTACGTAATTAACGAATTCGCAGCTTAATTTAAATAGATTTTGAAATATATTTTCGGTCGAAAAGCCAGAAAAATCGGCTTTTAAAAATACTCGTTGCTTTTATTTTTTTTTATTTTAATCGAATTTTATAATCGCGCTAAAAGCTTTAAGGTTTATATTAAAGTTTGCGTAGCTTAGGTAAATTTTAATACGCGTTTTAATAATTTTTGCAGTTTTTCGTCGAAATATAAATTGATTATTAAAATTAATTTCGAATACGTTGTAATCCGAATTTTTAATAATAGCGAATCGATTAGCAAAGCCGATAATATCGATTTTTTTTATAATTAAATCGCAGTACGCCGCGTAATAACGTATATAAAAATAGCAGAATTTGCCGTTTTTTTTAGCGTTAACGTTATTCGTAAAAACAAAATTGAAAAATCGGAGTTTTTTAACGAAAAAAAACTCGAATAAAAACGGATTATCTTTTTCAAAAGTTTTTTTTATTTATTTTAACGTATTATATTTGCAATCTTTCGAAAAAAGCTTAGTTTAGTTTTCGTTCGAAGCAAAAAGAAAAAAGCTGACGGATTTATTTAGTTTTTACGTAAAAGTATCGAAATAAAATTTCTAAATCGTAGCGTCGTCGAAAGCGAAAGTTTTAAATAAAATAATTTAATTTTGCGCTTTTTATATGATTTTTTCCGCGATAATTTCGATATTTTTTTTAAGCTTTTTCGGTCGAATCGTATAATAATCGAAATCTTAAATGCTTTTATTAAAATCTGAAATATTAATAAAAACGATACGACGTTTTTAAACGCAATAAGCGTTTTTGGCGTTTGCGTATTTAATTTCGAAAAATCAAAATCAAAATCGTTTAAATTTTTTTTTTCGAAATACCGAAGTTTTTTAGATTTGATTTTGTAAAATCGTCGCGTTTTTTATTAATTAGCTTAAAAGCTATAATTCGGCGTCGATTTTCGGCTGTTTTTATTCGTAATACTTTTTTTGTTAACGACGCGAATAGTTTTTTTTTTCGAACAAAAAAAGTTTCGAAAATATCGGCGCGCTTTTTTACGTTTTTTGTTTTTATTTTTTTCGAAATCGTTTTTATAAATATAATAGGTTTTTTGTATTCGAATAATCGGTTATTTATTATTACGCTTTTAATTTCGTTCTCGAATTCGTTTTCGATAATTAAAAATAAAAGTCGCCGAATTATTTTAGCTGTTTTAAAAATATTAATTATTATCGCGTGTATTTTTTCGAATTAAATAAAAATAATATTAGTTTTTTCGTTTTTTTCGTTATCGTAAATTTAAAATATCGAAATAGCGTCGTTTTTTTTTTCGTTATAAAAATGCCGTATTTAGCGACGCTTAGTTTTTTGCTTTAAAAAAAAGTTAAATTTGAAGTTTCGCAGCCGATTAAAACTTTTTTTGGCGATTATATAGCGTCGTCGATTAATTTACAAATAATTGTAAAAAAGCTTATAAATTTGCGGACTTTTAGATTATTGGCTTTTAAATCTTGCGCTTTGAAAATATAAGCGTTTAGTATTTAAATTTTTTTTTAATAAAAGTAATAATTTCGAAAAAGCGAGCGAAATGCCGAAATAAAATAATACCGATGATTTTATTAAAAACGTATTTTTAAATATTTTTTTCTTATTGATTTAACAAAAAGCGCAAAACTCGGTTTGTTAATTTTTTATTATTATTTCGAGCTTTTTTTGCTTCGGCGAAGGTTTTTAAAACGTTGTCGTAATTTAGCAAGAATTTATCGTAATCAAAGCTTTTGCGAACGAATTCAGCTTTAATAAAATTTTCGTAATCGAATAAAAATTCGTTAACGTTTTCAGTTATTATATCGAATTGTTTTATAAATGTTTTTACGAAAGCTGTTTATTAATCTGAAATAACGGTATTATATGCTTGCTTAAATTCGGAAAAATTGCGTATAATAGTTTCGTTTTAAAATAAATTAAAAATAAATTTGCTAAATTTAGCAACGCTTTGCTTAGAAAACGATATAATATCGATAAGTTTATTAATTAAAAAAATGTATTATATTTATTAAAAAATAATAAAAAAAAAATACGAAAATTGTAAAATATTCATATTTAAAAATTACGAAAGTTCGTATGCTATTTTTTTAATAAATTATAATTGTTTAAACAGGCATTTGTTTAAAACAACGAAAAAAGTAAATAATACAGAAAGTAGCAAATAATAAAATGCATAAAAGATAGTTTTCGTAAAATATGCGAGCAATATAAATATATCAAATATACGGCTTAAATATTAACAAAGCTTTTGTTTTAATAAATAAAAATACAATTAAATAAAAAAAATATAATAAATATTTTAAATAATATAAAAAAAAGTTTTAAAAATAAATCATATATATAAAACAAAATAATTCAATTGTATATAAGCAAAGCAAAACAAAAACAGTAAAACAAAATATAATAAAAAGGAAAATAATAAATAATAAAAATAATAAAACAATTAATAAATAATTTTATATATATTTTTCTTTTTTTCGGTTATAAATAAAATCACGATTTAAATCGTGTTTTTAATAGCAGCGTTACCATTTTGTTAATGCCAGATTTTTTCAAAAAGTTTTTTTTTTTTTCGGAAATATAATCGTTTTAATCGGAATCGTCGTCGGAATCGCTAAAATCGAAATTGTTATTTAAATTCAAATTTAAAAAATAAATTTGCTGGTTTTTTTTATAAAATCGTTTTAACCGGTTGGCGGCGAACGTTTTTTTTAGTTTTGTTTTATCGAGTTTCGTAAGCTTATAATAGCTTTTATTTAATTCGGCCTCGCATACTTCGTAAGATCCGAGCCATTTATAATTAAATTTAATATCGGCCGATTTATTAATAGCGCGCTGAACGTCGTAAATTAAAATTAAATCTTTTTTTCTGATTAATGTTTTTTTTAAAATCTTGGTTTTATTTCAGATTTTTTCAACTGCTTTTTTATACTTTTTTTTTTAAATTAATTTTTTTATATTTATATCGCGATAATTTAATTGCTTAAATTTTATTATTAGTAATTCTGCTTTCGTTTTTATTTTAATTATATTATAAAATCTTTATACAAGCCATTTTATTTCCAAAAGCAATCGAACGTTTTTGCCGTATTAAATAAAAAATAAGATTATTTTAATAAAAACGTATATATATATGCGTATAACAAAAAGCATTTCCGAGAATTTCCGCGATTAATACTTATAATTTTTTCGAATAGCTTTTAAAAAGCCGTCGAAAACATTTTTATAGCTTTATTTAACGGATCCGTTGCTTTTCGAATTATAAATTAAAACTTAAATACGTTAAATGCCGTATTTTTTAATAAAAATTTCGACAACGCTTTTGTTTTCGGATTTTTTATCGATATTTAATTTGCTAAACAAATCGTATCGATATACAACGTTTTTTTAAAAAAAAATTCGTTATAGTTTCGAAAATAACGTTTCGAAAAAATCGCTTTTTAAATTATTTAAACAGATCGTCGATAGCGAATACGAAGCATATATATCCGCAGTCGGTAATCGATACGCGTATAACGTCGAAATTGATTTTTTTTTAAATTTCAAAAAACCACGTCGGATATAATAAGTTTTTTTTTCGGCCAGGCTTTCGTTTTTAATAAAAAATACAGCTTTTAACGAAAGTTTTGCAATTTTCGAAATATTTTTTTTATTAAAAATCGTTTTTGATTCGGTGATAAATAGCTTTAGCTTTTTTATAAAACACTTTTTCGTAAGCTTTTTTTATAATTTAAAACTTATCGGTTTTATTATCTATTATTAAGCGTTTTTAATATATATTATTTTTTATTTTATACAATTTTTTATCGGTTAAAATATAATCGAAAGTTTGATTTTTAAATAATTTAAATTAATAATTTAACACGCTAAATAATTTAAACAAAATAATTAAATAATATACAATTAAATAAAAATCTTCGGTTTCGTAATTATCGATTAAAAATTTATTTTCGTCGTTAATCGGCTTATTCCGATCGTTTTCGATTAAATTTATTCGCGATGCCAGCCGAAATAATAACGCGAATATTTTTTCGGCCCGAAAATTAATATTTTTTATTCGCGGTGCCAGCCGAAATAGCAACGCGAATAATTTCGGTTTTATAAAACTTAAAGCGCAAATAGCGAAGCAGCCGATTTCGTTAACGATTTATTCGTCGATATTTTATTCGTTTTATTTAGCAAAATCAAAAGAATAAAAACGTTTTTATTTTAAACAACATTTTGCCGCTGTATTAATTATTTTTTTAATATATCTGATTTCGAAATTTATAAATCGCATCCAAGCTATTTAATTAATAACGAGCGCTTTTAATAGGTTATTAGCTTTTTTATTTAATTAATCGACAAGGATTTTTGCGTTTATTTCCAAAATAAAATATACGCCGTATAATTCGCTTTTTATTTTTTTTATTATTTTAAAAGCGTTTCGATATTTTCGTTTAATAGCATCGTATCGTGCTTTTGCGAAGAGTTATAAGCCGCTTTCGAATCGTAAAAAATGCCGTTTTTTGTTTTTATTAATTTATTATAATACAGCTTTTCAATCGAAAATATTAGCGTCGATAATCAAAATAATTTTTTTTGCGTTTGGGCTATAATCGATTCGTATAAGCGATAAAGCCGATAAAAAATCGTTTTTAAAACTTTTATAATTTTGCTTTGTTTTTTTTCTTAAACGAAATCGATTTTTTTTTTATCGTAGCATAAATAAATATAATATTTTAAAAAAAAGTTTTTAATTTAATTGCGGTAATAAATTATAACGCTAATAAAAGTTCTGGCTTCGGTAATATTTTTACACTTTTTTTATTTGTAAATTTTTTTAATTTTTTTTCGTTAAAAGTAGCGGCCAGCGCTATTAGTTATATAATTAACGATATTTATTTCGGATATATAAAATTTTAATCGAAAGCTAATAATAGCTTTGGTTTTTTCGAAGCAAACTATAATTTTATCGATGTTTTAAATATATTTTATTATATAACGTCGAATTTTAGAAAAAATCTTTTTATTATTATAATATAATTTAAAGCTTTTTATTCCGACGTCGTTAAAAAAAAAAAAGCAATATAAGAAATACAAATCATAAAAATTTTATATACGACTTTTACGAATTAAACGACTGAATTAATAGCTTTTATAAGTATTTTCGTTATACGCAGCAAATCGATTAATATTTAAATTGCCGTTATATTTCGCGATCGTGGATTAAGTATTAAATAATCGTAGCCGAAAAACAAATCGAAAAAAAAGCGATTATTAATTTTGCAAATTCGTTTGAAAATTAATCGACGTTGAATAATACGTTAGCGTTTCGTATCGTTATTTTATTTATTTCGACGATTGCAATAATAAGTTTGTAAGTTTTTTTTTTTTTTTCGCAACGATAAACCATTTGTTTTTATATAGGCCGTAGCAAAATTCGAGGATCCTTTGCTTAATTCGTTTTTTTAGCATTTCGATTATTTTATTTTAAAAAACTTTAAAAACTAAAAAAGTCTTTTTTTGCCAGGCTTTGTAAAACACGATTTTAATATCGATATAAAACGTAACGTTAAAATTAAATTGGTTTATTTTAATAAAATCGAAGATTATAATTTTTTCTCGGTTGCGTAAGATTTCGTATAAAACCTTTTTTTTTTTAACAAAAATTAAGTTTCGATTGCTAAATTATCAAATCGTTTTTTTACAAATCGGCTGCTAAATAATAAGCTGAAAAATCGGCCGGTAATAAATCCTTCGAGTTCGCCAATAATTAATTAAAATAATTTTATTGCTTCGTTTTTTTCAAATAAATCGTTTATTTTTTCGAAAATATTTTCATCGAATTCGCTAAGATTTACAAATCGTGTTTTATCAGTTTTACGCTTGTAAAAAGTGCTAATATTAATACAAAAAGATAGAATATCTATATCGGGTTTGTTTAATACGAAAACGAAATCTTCGGAATTTTTATTTTCGAATTAATAGCCAAAAATATTAATATTAGCTAATTTTATTCGCGGTGTTATTTCGATTAACGACGTAAATGCTTTTAGCCGAATATTTTCCAGGTTTTGTTATAACTTAGCGTCTGTTTTAAAGCTAAAGCCGGTTATTCGTTTTCCGATAAAACGTCGATTAAAAAGATTTTATCGCCGGCGACGGTAATTTAACTTTGAAAAAATCGATTTCAATTATAAAAAAAAACTTTTATCTGGCCGTTTTCGGTATATTTAAAATTAACGAAACTTTTCAAAATTTAAAACATTTCAAAAATAATAAAATGAAAGCATTTTTTTATTATCAAAAAATTTTTATAAGTAATAATATTTTTAACGTCGATTTTAACGTTTCGTATAATTTTATTAAATTTAATAATATTTTTATTAACGATCGTATAAATTATTCGTTTATCGGTAATAATCGGAATATTATTAGCTTCGGCTGTTTTCTGATTTATATAATTAATTTCGGTTTTATTATCGAATAAAACGAAGGCGGTCGTACTTTTTTTAAGCATTGTTTTTATTTTTGGCGCTTTTATAGCCGTATAAAAACAGTTTCGTCGTTTTTACTTTTGGATTTTTATAGCAAAAGTTAAAAAGCTGATTTTTTCCGAAAAAAAATTTTATCGACTAAATTAATCGCGATATTATAAATTTCTTTTTCAATTTTTTTTTATTTAAAATCGTTTTCTTTTCGAATAATTTCAACTTTTTCGTTTCTTTTTAATATAAAAATTTGTTTGTTAATAATTTTATCGAATTTTTTTTTATACTAAATAAATTATTAAATTTTAATTTAATTTTTGTTTTATAATTTTTTTAATAGCTTCGTCGACGGCTTCGAAGCTAATATATTTGTCGATTTATTTCTCGCTTCGCATTAATAATAAGCGTTTAAAAGCTGGTATTTTCTAAATAATTTAAACCGGAATATCGATATCGATATTTTTTATATCGTCGTTAATCTTTTTTATTATAAACGTTTTTTTAATAGTTTTATCGGTTTTTTTTTTCGAATTTCAAAATCTTTTTCTTTTTCGATTCTGACGTTTTTTTTATACTAATCGGTTTGGCGAATAAAACAAAAGCATTTTGCTTTTTTATAATTCGCTGGCTTGATTATGCAGCTATAATATTTGCAAGCGCGATAATCGCATTAATAATATATATATTTATTTTTTATTTATATATTTATTTTTTATTTATATATTTAAACTTTATTTATATTTAAAATAAAAGTTTTTTTTTTGATTAATACGCTTTTTAAGATATTTTCTTTTTTATTAATAAAAATCGTCTTTGCATTTTTTTTGTTTTTTAAACAGTCGTTCCATTTCGTATCTTTTACTTTTCAGCGAATAATATTTAATCAGCTTTGATTTTCAGCTTTGTTAAAAAGGCCCATTTTTGTTTTTACCGGTCCGAAGCAAATCGCTTCGTATTTGTTAATATAACAAATATTATTATTTATACAAAAATTAAATACTTTGTATTCAAAGCGAATATAAGGTTTTTGGCAGTAAATTTTTTTATTATTACAAAACTCATATTTAAAGCTACGGGGTTTGTTTTAATAATTACTTTTATTATTCTGATAGCCGCGATTTTGATTTCCGCGCTGATTTTTTTTTTTTTTTAATAATCGTTATTATAATTAATATTTCGTTGATTCTAATCGCTAGCATAGGGAAATTGCCACTGGACAGCTATTATTTCTACGATAGCTTAGCAAATTTATCGCTTTGCGCATTTTAAAAAAAGTAATTATTATAAAAGCCATTTTGATCGTTTTTATTATTCGAATTAACGTAAAAAATTTTTTTTTGCTATTATATAAAATCCTCGATTTTGCTTTGCAATTTTTGAATTTTAATATCGGTAAATTTTAATACGAAAGTTTCGATATTTTTATTAAGTTTTTTCAAGCTAATAAGCTTTGCAAAACGATTAAATAATATAATAACTAGCTGTTTTTTAGCGATTTCGGTAACTTTTAATAATTAAGCATATTTTGCATTAAAACTTTTATATTTTTTTTATAAATAGAAAAAAAAGATTTTTTTTGGTTTATAGTTTTAATAATACGTTCGCTTTGGTTTTGTTTAAAAACGAATTTTACAAATTTGAAATATTAATCGAAAATCTTAAAGTTTTGTTTATTAATTTTATAATATTTAATGGTTTTGTTACGAATACTAGTTGGAAGGCTAAGTAAAAATAATTTTTTTTACTTAACTTCGCTTAAAACCTTTTTGTTAACGAAAACGTTAGAAACTTTCGTATAAATACGATAATAAGCTTTAAGTTTTTTGGCTTAGCGAATTATTATAATAAACTATTTGAAAAAAGCGATAATATCGCGAATTTGCTAACGATCGTAGTTTCGGAATTCCGATTTTAAAACTTTAACTAGCTTACGCCAGTTTCGAGCCTTAATAATTTTTTATTTATTTATCGATTTAATAATATTTTTAATAATTAAATCATAATAGCGAAAAAGTTTATCGAACATTTCAATTTCAAAAACTTCGAAATTTTTATAAGTTTTTTTATATTTCTCGATAAAATCGGTAACGTTGGCGCTATTAAACGAAAATGTATCAGAAAAGCCAAAAAAAAGCATACGGCTTCGCATAAGAAAACGAAAAGCGTAGTTATTTATAATATTAGCGAAAATATTAGTAAGGTTTGAATTAAATAAATAAATGTTTTTTAAAATTGCAAATTAAAAGTTTTTAATATAAATAAAATCGTTTTCAATAAAGAAGCTATTAATAAAGTGTTTGTGTTTTTTAAAAAAATTAAATAAAATGAAATTGCGTCCAGATATTTAAATAATATATTAAAAAATTTATTTTTTAATAAGTTAATCGAATTAATATAATATTGCTATATAATTCACGGTTTCGATATTCCGTAGCTTAAGCTAATACACGTACAGCTATTTTTTTACTACTTTTAATAAAAAGCCGCAAATTATAATTGTTATAATTACAAAACGCAAAATCAAAAGGTGGAGTTTTCGCCAAGCGTTTGACCAAAAAAAATCTAGTTCAAAAAGGCCGAGCGCAGCGGTCGAAGCGTACGAATTAATATTCGATTTATTATTTTTAAATAAAAAAGCGATTTTCGAGCTTTGAATTTCGTACGATTCAGAATTGCTTAACCGTAATTTCAAACGTTTTTAAAATATGTTGCATTTTTGTAATTTAATAATTATACGCAAAATAAAAAAAGCTATTAAAAGTTTTTTATATAATACAGCTGCGAATAATATTATATAAAAGGTTTTTTAAGCCGTAATAGCGAAATATCGAAATCGATTTTAATTACGAATTTAAGAAATATATCGGCGAATGTATAAAAACGAAATACTAAAGTTTAAATTCCTGCGTAAATTATCAAATATAAAAATAAATAGGAAAACCAAATTGATACGGCCATATATCGGTGGATAAAATAATTTAGGAAATCCCTAGAAAAAACCGAAAAAAAAAAAGAAAAATAAATAAAAGTATGAATTGGACTGCGTGCCTATGGTACTATTTAAAAGGGTGCTTTGCTTTTATACCTGTTGAAGATAGTTAATAGCAGGGGATCTCGGAAAGGTCCATGCCTCGACCATAGTTAAAACTACCAAATCCCATCAATACAAAATATCACCGTTTTACAATAATAAAAATTATAAAGCATATTATTATAAAACTAAAATTTTCGATAATTTCGAATTTATTACGATTATTTCGCTAGCGATCGATTTCGCAAAAATTATATATTCGATCAGATCGAAAGCGTAGCAAAAAAGTTTTTTACTTCGCGTATTATAAACCGTTCCGATTTTATATTTTTCGAAAAATTAATAAAATAAATCGCCGATTTCCTGGCCGATTTTTTAAACGTTTAAAAAGCGGAAAACGAATTTAAAATGTTTGCAATAAATACGTACGACGATTTTTAGCGATTTTATTTGCGATTTTCTATTTTCGCAGCGAACGCTTAAATACAAATGAATAAACAGCTTCGGAACGCTTTTCGCGAAAAAATACTAAAGCGTTTACGAGAAAAACTGCATTTGAAATAAGCGCGTACAACGATTTTTAAAAATTAGCTTACCGCCGTTCGTTAAAAAAAACAAAATCAGTTAGCTAAACGAATTTTATACGCGAATCGCTTTTTAATTAAGTTTATTATTTATTAAAATAATAGGTTTTTAATCAAAGCGTATTACGAATCAAATCGTACGTACGAAAATCGTTAAATGCTTTATAAGCTCTTTTTTAGCCTTTTGCTGCTTTTTCTTTTTTTTTACGCCAAAACGCTTTTTTTAGCGTTTTTTTTTTCGATCGGACCAACGATAACGCTCGTTTTTTATTTTATATTATTAAAAAGTTTAAAAAAGCCAGTTTGCGCGACCTTTTACAGACCGACTTTCGGTTTTACTTAAAAGCTTTTTTAAATTAGTAAATATAAACGAGATCGAGCCGGCCGAAAACTCGCTTTTCGATAATAATAATAAAAACGAAAACCTTTTTCCAAACGATTTCCAAAACGCATACGAAAAAATTAAAAGTTTTTCCGTTAATCGAAAAAACGCTTAAACCTAAGCAAAGCTTTTTTTTTAAACGTATTACACGATATGCGTTATTTTAACGTTCGGAGATTTTTTAATAGCGATTTATTAATAATCTCCGTTATATTTATTAAAAATAGCTTTTCGTACAAAATAAAAGCGCTCGCCGATTTTAAAACGAACGGTTATACGTTAATCGATTCGGCGCTAATTAAGTTTTTTTTTTTTTTAAACTTTTAATTTAATTTTTCCCGGCTTTTTTTTTTATAAAAAGATATAATAAAGCTCGTGGCCATTTAATTATATATTTTACGCTTTTCATTCTTATTGTTAACAACCGAATACAATCGTTTATTATTTTTTTTAATTATTAATCTCGGAAATTATAATATAATTCTTAGAAAAGCTTGGTTGGCCGAATATTAAGTTTTATTAAATTGTAATAAACGCAAGTTTTATTAGCCGAAGTTTTATTTTCCTATAGCTTTTTACGCTCGTTATATTAAAATTTTTTATTTGCATTTTTGAAAGATTTAATTTCGCTATTAAAACGACGCTATGAAACTAATAAAAACTTTGATCAATTGTGGCAGATTTACGACGCTATGCGAAGCGCGAAAAAATCGAATTTTACTCGCGGTGCCAATTTCGATAGCGACGTTAATAAAATAATATAAAAATTATATTACTTTTCCAAGCTGCCGATTTTTTTTTATTTTTTTTTTATTTTTTTTTTATTTTTCGTCAAAACAGTTTTTTCGTTTTACGAAAAATAATTATATCAAAAACCGAAGAAAAGCTTTCGCCGCGATAGCCTTTTAATTTAATATAATCGATAATTTAAACAAGCCATTTTTTAAATCTTTCAAGCGATCAATTCGAAAAATGAATTTTTTAATTTATTATTTATTTAATTTTTATTTGCTAAATTATTGCATACGCTTTTAAATTGATTTTTTAAAAAAAAGCAAGCAAAGTGTTTTTAATTTTTTTGTACGAGATCGATAAAATACTAAACGATTTTACGTATAATATTTTTTTTAAGATTTAATTTTACAGTTTTTTCGAACGTTTCAGAATCAACGAAATATCGATTTCGACCTTTTTTATTAGCTTAGCAGAGCTAAATTCGAATAATTTTTTTTTCGAATCTTTTTTTTCGAAGTACAAAAACTTCGAATACGTATTTTTTAAGGCCGCTAGTAACGAGCTGGCCTTTTACCGGCCTTACGACTATAAAATCGAGCTTATTGTAAATAAGAAAAAGCTAAAATATACTTTTTTATATAAAATATCGATTTTAAAACTCGAGATTATCAAAACTTATTTGCAAAATAATTTTAACAAAAGTTTTATCGAATTTACTATCGTTTTTTTTGCTGCTTTAATGCTTTTCGCTAAAAAACCCGACGATTTACTACGTTTCTGTATCGATTATCGAGCTTTTAATAACGTTATTCGTAAAAATCGCTACTTTTTCCTTTTTATCGATAAGATTTTTGTTCGTTTTTCGGAAGCGCGAATTTTTACAAAGCTCGATATTCGTTAAGCTTTTTATAAAATTCGAATGGATCCCGCTAGTAAAAAATTAACGATATTTCGTACGCGTTACGGCGCTTATCAATACAAAATGCTACTTTTTGGCTTTATTAATAAATTCGTAATTTATTAACGTTATATAAACGACGTTTTCTTCGATTATTTAAACGATTTTTATATTGCATATTTTAATAATATTTTTATTTATTCGTCCGATCTTTTAAAACACGCTATATATGTTCGCAAAATGTTTCAAAAGCTCGCTAACGCTGAATTACAGGCCGATATTCGAAAATTTAAATTTAATATTACTCGGATCCGTTACTTAGGTTTCATTATTTCTATTAAAAGCCTAGAAATAAATTCAGAAAAAGATTCCGTAATCGCTTATTAAAAGCCTTTTATTATTATAAAAAGTATATAAAACTTTTTTGTTTTTTATAATTTTTACCGACGTTTTATTCGAAATTACGATATAATTGTAAAGCTTTTGATTTATTTGATTAAGGCTAACGTTTTTTACAATTTTACTTTTGAATATTAGAAAAGTTTCGACCTTTTTATTTTAGCTTTTATTATTGCACCAGTTTTATAATATTATAAGCAAAACTTTTTTTGCATATTAAAAATTAACGTTTCCGACGGCGTAATAGCTTTTGTGCTTTCATAATTTTATAACGACGATTGGTTTTTAATCGCAAAACCATAGCTTTCGCAGAATTAAATTACGTCGTACACGATAAAAAAATATTCGCAATTATAAAATCTTTAAGCAATTTTCGTGCTGAATTGGCTAGCTTAATTTATTAAATTAAAATTATTATTAATTATAAAATTTTGGAATATTTTATAACTTTTAAATTTTTAAACGCTCGACAAGCACGCTGGGCCGAGCTTTTCGCCGATTATAATTTTTTTATTACGTACAAATCAGGTAAATACAACTTTTTGGCTGACGTATTAATACGTCGTACGATCGAATTCGATCGCCAAAACTTTTTTAAACGTAATTAGCGTTTGCAAACTTTTTTTCGAACAAATTAAATCGATCACCGCTTTTTAATTAAAAAACTTCGACTTTTTACGGTTTTCGAAACAGCTGTTTTTATCGTTAAAATAGCTGATTTTTTTATCGCATTTCGTATCGTTAATTAAATTTTTTACGCTAATCGCACAGCTAGCAGCTTAATAGCTTTTCGAAAAAAAGCTATACGAAACGCTACGAAAAAGAACGACGATAATAATATTTCGTATATATTTAAACGCGACCTGCTGTTATATTACGGTCGCTTAATAATTTTAAACGTCGATTATTTACGCTTGGCTTTTATACGAGAAATACACGATTAGATTTTTACCGTTTATTTTAACGCTCGCAAAATTACGCAATTGCTTTCGAACCAATATTATTAGCGAGGTATAACAGCTTTCGTAAAACAATACTGTCGCAATTGCCACGCTTATCGAAAAAGTTTTATTTTAAAAAATAAGCGCTCCGGTTTTCTTTAGCCTTTTCTGTTTTTAACCACTTTTGAAAGCACGTTATAATAAATTTTTGCAATTTTAATAAAAACAAATACGATTACGATAATATATTCGTAATAATAAATCGCTTTTTCAAACAGATTATTTCGATTTTTTATTATAAAAATACCGACGCTCGAAATTTCGCCAAATTGTATATATTTTATATATACAAATATTTTAGCTTTTTAAAAAGTATTATTAGCGATCGTAGCTTTTAGTATTAGTTTAATTTTTGGTTTGAATTAAACAAAATATTCGATACGTAATTAAAACTTTCGACAGCCGTTTATTTCGAAACCGATAGTCAGACCGAGATTTACAATTAATATTTGCAAAAACGCTTTCGACCTTTCGTAAAATTTTATTAAAACGATTGAAGCGAATTTTTTTTAATAATGGATTTCGCTTAAATGGTTCTTTTTTACGAGAGTTTAGATAGCCTTTTACTTTTTGAAATTGTATACGATTACGCTTTTTATATTAATTAAAATTGAAAACTCGATATTTTTCTTTTTTATAACTTTTTATATAAATTGAACGCAAACGAAGCTCGTGCGTACGCTCGCCGCTATTACGACGCTTGAAACTTCGCCAAATCGCACTTTTAATAAGTTTACGATAAAATAAAATAAAATGCGAATAAATTTCGCCGCGCGATCGATTTTGACGTTGGCGATTACGTATAGCTCGATATGCGTTTATTTCCGATTTTCCGGCCCTTTCGCAAATTCGACAATCTTACAAACGACTTTTTTAAAATTATAACCAAAATTTTCGATAACGCTTTTAAGCTAAACCTTTTTAGTATTATAAACGTATATCCAGTTTTTCACGCTAATCGATTGCGTAAAGCAGCTGACGACGCGCTTTTAAATTGTGACGGCCCGGTAATCACCCGGGCTTTCCGAGTAAGGGTGAATCGCTTTACCACTCGGCCAACCGACCCAATGCCGAAACAAAAGGTACAAGAATAGACTGACAGTCTATTCGCGATTGCATATTATATATGTGGTTCCAGCAGAACCGTAACATAGATCAGGTTAATCCAGCTTTTGAATTTATTAATATAATTCAATAAATTTAAATACGAAATCGAAGAATTAATCGCTTATCGAATGCAGCGGAAGATCTTTTAATATAAAGCTTTTTAAATAAGCTTAAATAAAGATTTTACGTGGTATTTCGCGTTTAATTTTATATATATTTTTTTAAAAATGCGCGATTTTTATTTAGCGTATAAAAAGCTTTCCGGTTTTTTTGCAAAACTTATAAATTGGCTGAAAGCGTATTCCGAAGGTTTAAATTCGTACGATCATTTAAATAGCGACGTACCAATAAATAAAAACTCGAAAGCGCGTTTTTTCCGGACAAAAGGATAATATAACGATTCACTTTTTTGCCACCTTTCGTGTTATCCCAGCAATTACGTTTAGCTGCAAGCTTTCTGATTTTTTGATAGGTCTTTTATTAATTGTAAAAATTATTTATATATATAAAACATTTCTTTTTTAGCATTTTTGCCTTTTGCAATTGTTAATTTTAAATGAATATTTTTGTTACAAAACCGAAGGTTCGTTTTTTATATTATATAAACACGGCGACCAGTTGATTGATTTTCCAGCCCTCCCACTGATTAAATCGTTACACCGATCAGATCGATTACCGCTTTTTAATTAAAAAACTTCGATTTTCCACGGCTTTCGAAACAGCTGTTTTTATCGTTAAAATAGCTAATTTTTTTTCCGCATTTCGTATCGTTAATCAAATTTTTTACGCTAATCGCATAGCTAGCAGCTTAATAGCTTTTCGAAAAAAAGCTGTACGAAACGCTACGAAAAATAACGACGATAATAATATTCCGTATATATTTAAACGCGATTTGTTGTTATATTACGGTCGCTTAATAATTCCAGACGTCGATTATTTTCGTTTAATTTTCGTACGAAAAATATACGACCAGATTTCTATCGCTTATTCCAGCGTTCGCAAAACTACGCAATTGCTTTCGGACCAATATTATTAGCGAAATATAACAGCTTTCGTAAAATAATACTATCGCAACTGCTACGCTTATCGAAAGAATTCTGTTTTAAAAAATAAGCGCTCCGGCCTTTTTTTAGCTTTTTCCTATTCCTGACCATTTTTAAAAGCATATTATAATAAACTTTTGCAATTTTAATAAAAACAAACACGGTTACGATAATATATTCGTAATAATAAATCGCTTTTCCAAATAAACTATTTAGATTTTCTGTTATAAAAATATCGACGCTCGAAACCTCGCTAAATTGTATATATTTTATATATACAAGTATTTTAATCTTTTAAAAAGTATTATTAGCGATCGTAGCTTTTAATATTAATTTATCTTCCGGTTTGAATTAAACAAAATACTCGGTACGCAATTAAAGCTTTCGACAGCCGCTTATTCCGAAACCGACGGTTAAACCGAAATTTACAATTAATATACGCAAAAACGCTTTCGACCCTTCGTGAACTTTTATTAAAACGATTAAAGCGAATTTTTTTTAATATTTTATTTCGCTTAAATAATTTTTTTTTACGAAAGTCTAAATAGCCTTTCATTTTTTGAAATTATATACGGTTATATTTCTTATACTAATTAAAACTGAAAGCTCTATATTTTTTTTTTTCAACTTTTTATACAAGCTAAACGCAAACAAAACTTATGCGTACGCTCGCCGTTATTACGACGTTTAGAACCTCGCCAAATCGCATTTTTAATAAACTTACGACAAAAAAAAAAAAATACGAATAAATTTCGCCGCGCGATCGATTTTAACGTTAGCGATTACGTATAGCTCGATATGCGTCTATTTCCGACCTTTCGGCCTTTTCGCAAGCTCGACAATCTTATAAACGGCTTTTTTAAAATTGTAGCCAAAATTTTCAATAACGCTTTCAAACTAAACCTTTCTAATATTATAAACGTATATTTAGTTTTTCACGCTAATCGACTGCGTAAAACAGCTAACGACGCGCTTTTAAATTAATTTAATCCAGCCTTTGAATTTATTAATATAATTGATAAGTTTAAATACGAAATCGAAAAATTAATCGCTTATCGAATGCAACGGAAAACCTTTTAGTATAAAGCTTTTTAAATAGATTTAAATAAAAATTTCACGTAATATTTCGCGTCTGACTTTATATACGCTTTTTTAAAGATACGCGACTTTTATTTGGCGTATAAAAAGCTTCCCGGTTTTTTTGCAAAACTTATAAAATGGCTAAAAGCGTATTCCGAAGGTTTAGATTCGTACGATTATTTAAATAGCGACGTACCAATAAATAAAAGCTCGAGGGCGCGCTTTTCTCGGACGAGGGGGTAGTGTAACAACTCACTCTTTTGCCATTTTTCGTATCACCCCAGCAACTACGTGTAATTGCAAGCTTCTTAGTCTTTTAATAAATCTCCTATTAATTATAAAAATTATTTATATATATAAAACTTTTTCCCCTTAGCAATTTTTGCCTTCTGCAATTATTAATTTTAAATAAATATTTTGTTACAAACCCAAGGTTCGATTCTTATATCATATAAACACGGCGATCAGTTGACTGATTTCCCAGCCCTCCGACTAATTAGATCGTCACACTTTTAAGCCGTGGCAAAAACTTTTAATTATAATAAAAAATTCGATTTATAAAAAGATTTAAAATTTGATTAACGCTTTTTAATAAAAGAACTACAGTTTTTAGATTTTATAAAACTAATACGCAATAAATGATATATTAAAACATTTATATATATCGATAGCGAAGCTAATATTTTCGATGCGATTAAAATTTTTTTTTTAACGTATTAATTTTTTTAACGTTTCGGAATAAGTTTTATACGGCTGCATAAGCTTATTATATCCACCGGCTATAATAGCGAGCCGAAAAAGCTTTTTTTTTTTTGCTGTTTTTTTTTTTTACGATTAATAAACGTCGTATAAATTTTTTTTTCTGATTACAAATAAAAACTTTACCGACGTTTTTATCGATCGCAAATTTCTATAATATTACGATTTAAAACAAGCGTACGGCTAGAAGAAAAAACAAAAAAAAAGAGCTATTCGATATATTTTTTTTTTATTTTAATAAGCAATTATTCGTCGATTTTAATTAGCGAAAAAAACCCAAAATACTTAGTCGTATATATTAAAAAAATGCAAACAAACGAAACAGCGTAATAAAAGCTTTATATACTTTTGCCAACACTTTTACAACGATTGAAAAAGCTTATTTAAGCTTTAAAACTAACAAACCTTTTATATTTATACGAATTTTTAAAAACAGTTTACTAAAAATAAAATTTTTTTTTATTAGCAACCCTAAACCGATTAAGCCGGTTTTTTTAATCGGGCCAGTTGCTATTTTTTTGACTTTTAATTGCAATATTAATTGTATTTCCGCTTTTGTACATAGCGTTTTTTATAAATACGTTACGAAAAGCGAATGCGAATCGCGAAAAAAAAAAATTCATTTTTCAGCGATTGCACGTTTATTGCTTTTATTTATAATATAAATAAAAAACGTTTTCGCCGCGCGAAAATCGCCGAATTTAAAAAAATTATATAATTCGCGGCAGTAAAAAGCATTTCCGTTTCCGATGCTTTATAAGCCAAATATAACGACAATATGGTTTTTATAAAAAAGCTTTTTTTAGTTTAATATTTAAAATTCGAAAAGCTTTTTTATAAACAAAAAAGCGATAAGCTCGTTTTTCGCCGCTCCGATATAAATTATAAAATATATTTAACTACGAAAAATACGCTTTTTATAAAATTATTTAAACGCTTTACGAATAAATAATTTACAAAAATTGAAAGTTATATTTTCGATAATTTACATAAAAGCTTTATTAAATTTTCTAATACATCGCCGTTTTAATTTTATTTATTAAAAAAACAAACGGCTTTATGCGCTTATATATCGATTATTGCAAACTTAACGATTTTACGAAAAGAAATTCTTATTTTTTGCTTTTAATTAACGTAATATTAGCGCGAATTATTAAAACCAAAATATTCACGAAAATTAATATTTAATAAATATTTAATCGAGTCCGGATATTCGAAAAATCTAAAAAGCTAATTAATTTTCGTATTCGATACGATATATATAAATATAAAGTTTTTCCGTTCGGCTTTATTAATAAACCCGTTAAATTTTAACGTTTTATTAATAACATTTTTATAAAATATTTAAATAATTTTTATTCGGCGTATTTTAACGATATTTTTATTTACTTCGCGAATAATTTAAAATATAAAATTTATATTAAAAAAATCCTATCGATTTTAAAAAAACATGCTTTAAAAACTGATATTAAAAAATGCGAGTTTAATATTACGAAAATCAATTTTTTAAATTTCGTTATTAATATTTAAAAGATTAAAATAAATCCGAAAAAAATCGCTATTATTAAAAACTAGCAATATACAGCGAACATACGAAGCGTGCAAAGCTTTTCAAGCTTTTGCAACTTTTACAAACGTTTTATAGCCGGCTATAATCGTATTTGCCGCTTTTTCATTGCTTTTATAAATAAAAACGTTTTTTTCGTATTCGAAAAAAAGCAGAAAAACGCATAGGAAATATTACGCAAAATTTTGCTAATGTAAAAGTAGGTAGGAAAACCAGACTGATACGGCCATATATCGGTGGGTAAGATAGTCTAGGGAATCCCTAGAAAAGATTGAAAAAAGAAAAAAAAAAATAAGTGAAGGTATAAATTAAACTGCGTGCCTATAATACTATCTAAAAGGGTGTTTTATTTTTATATCTGTTAAAGGTAATTAATGGCAAAGGGTTTCGGAAGGGTCCATGCTTCGATTATAGCTAAAATTATTAACTTTTATTAATATAAAATATTACCGTTTTATATTCTGTTTTAAATAATATACGTAATCGTTTTTAATTACGACTAAAAAAAAACATAATTCTAATAAATGCAATCTAATTTATTTTATATAATTTAAAAATTAATTAATTAAAACCGAACTTTCTAGTTTTATATTTTTTCAGTTTTTTAATTCGTTTTTAGTTTTTTTGCTATTAGCTTCTGCGAAAAAATAGCGTTTCGCTTATCGTTTAAATTATTTTGTTTATTTTGCTTTTTTAAAAAATAGTTCGATAAAATATTAATCGAGGTATCGTTTAAATTTACAAACGTTTTGATAGCTTTTTCGTCGATAATATTATTAAATATCGCCGCGACAAATGCTTTTTACGATTTTTTTTCGTAAATAATAAATTTCAGCTTTTAAACGTGGTTTTACGTTTTGTAAAAAGCGCTAAAAAGTTTTATATTAAAATCGTAAAAATAATCGATTAATTCGTCGTAATTAAAACCGATTAACGCTTTTGCTTCGCGTAAAACTAATAAATCGGATTACGGTTGTTTGCCGACGAATGCTTTTAAAAAAACTTCGAGGCTTATAAGAAAAATTATTCTACGAAATAGTTCGAAAATAATCGTTTGCAATCGAAACCACCGAAAATATTATAATTGTTTTCGCCGCAGTACAAACAATATTAAATTGTTTATCGGATTATTATTTTCGAAATAGTTTTTGTATTTTTATGCCGTATAATTATTCGAATAAATTAATATCGCGCCGTCGGTTTTTTAAGTTTTAAATCTGACGAAAACTTTTTGTTTAGTCGAAAAGCTAACAAAAGTTATTTTATTTTTTATTCCGTAGTTTTCGGTTTCGTAATCCGATAAAATAACCGAGGCTATTGTTTTAGACGCGCTAAAATACGAGAAAGCTAAGCTTTTCTAAATGATTTTAATCAGCTTGGCGTCGTGGTATAATTGCAAATAAGCTTCGATTATTTCCGAATTATATACGAATGCAAATAAAACGTAATAATCGAAAATAGCGTCGGTAAAATCTTCGATTTTTTTTTTTTTTTAAAAATCGGCGATATCGAATTTTATAATTATAATACGATCGGGGCCAGCGAAATCTAAAGCGATCGGAACGTTAAAATATGCCATAAAACGGTAGTTTCCAAAGTTCCGAATAATTAAAGCAACGAAATAAAAGCCGGGGTGCATTTTAAAAGCTTGTTAAATAAAATTATAAAATATATTAGCAAAAAAAACTGTAAGCGCTTTTTAGATTTTAATTAATCGGAAATAATATTTGTATATAATTATTTTTTTTTTTATAAAATGCAATAATAATTTGTTTTTTCCGTTATGAAACCTTATGTGATTAACGAATTCGTAATTTAATTCGAATAAATTCTAAAATATACTTTTAGTCGAAAAATCAAAAAAATCGATTTTTAAAAATATTCGTTGCTTTTATTTTTCTACGTTTTAGTCGAGTTTTATAATCGCGCTAAAAGCTTTAAAGTTTGCTTTAAAATTTGCGTAGCCTAAATAAGCTTTCGCATATGCTTGGATAATTTTCGCAGTTTTTCGTCGGAATATAAATTAATTATTAAAATTAATTTCGAATACGTCGTAATCCGAATTTTTAATAGCGGCGAATCGATCAGCGAAGCCGATAATATTAACTTTTTTTATAATTAAATCGCAATACGCCGCGTAATAATATACGTGGAAATAGCAGAATTTGCCGTTTTTTTTAGCGTTAACGTTATTCGTAAAAACGAAATTAAAAAATCGAAGTTTTTCAGCGAAAAAAAGCTCGAATAAAAACGGGTCACCGTTTTTAAAAGTTTTTTTTATTTATTTCGGCGTATTATATTTGCAATTTTTCGAAAAAAGCTTAATTTAATTTTCGTTCGAAGCAAAAAAAAAAAAAAACTGACGAGTTTATTTAATTTTTATATAAAAGTGTCGAAATAAAATTTCTAAATCGTTTTGTCGTCGAAAGCGAAAATTTTAAATAAAATAATTTAATTTTATACTTTTTATATAATTTTTTTCGCGATAATTTCGATATTTTTTTTCAAGCTTTTTCGGTCGAATCGTATCGTAATCGAAATTTTAAATGCTTTTATTAAAATTTCGAATATTAACGGTAATAATACGACGTTTTTAAACGCAGCAAGCGTTTTTAATATTTGCGTATTTAGTTTCGAAAAATCAGATTCAAAATCGTTTAAATCTTTTTTTTTCGGGATATTAAGATTTTTTAAATTTGATTTCGTAAAATCGTCGCGTTTTTTATTAATTAGCTTAAAACTTATAGCTCGGCGTTGATTTCCGGCTGTTTTTATTTGCGATGTTTTGCTGGCGACGTAAATAGTTTTTTTTTTCGAACAGAAAAAGTTTCGAAAGTATCGGCGCGCTTTTTTACGTTTTTTATTTTTACTTTTTCCGGAATCGTTTTTATAAATATAATAAGTTTTTTATATTCGAATAAGCGGTTGTTTATTATTACGCTTTTGATTTCGTTTTCGGATTCGTTTTCGATAATTAAAAATAAAAATCGCCGAATTGTTTTAGCTGTTTTAAAAATGTTAATTGCTATCGCGTATGTTTTTTCGAATTAAACGAAAATAATATTAGCTTTTTCGTTTTTTTCGTCGTCGTAAATTTAAAATATCGAAATAACGTCGTTTTTTTTTTTCGGTATAAAAATGCCGCATTTAACGACGCTTAGTTTTTTATTTTAAAAAAAAATCAAATTTAAAATTTCGCAACCGATTAAAATTTTTTTTAACGATTGCATAACGTCGTCGATCAGTTTGCAAACAGCTGTAAAAAAGCTTATAAACCTGCGGACTTTTAAATTATTAGTTTTTAAAACTTGCGTTTTAAAAATATAAGCGTTTAATATCCAAACTTTTTTTTTCGTAAAAGTAATAATTTCGAAAAAGCGAGCGAAATGCCGAAATAAAATAATACCGGTGATTTTGCTAAAAACGTATTTTTAAATATTTTTTCTTCGTTGATTTAGCAAAAAACGTAATATTCGGTCGGTTACTTTTTTTTTATTATTCCGAGCTTTTTTTGCTTCGGCGAAAGCTTTTAAAACGTTATCGTAATTTAGCAAAAATTTGTCGTAATCAAAGTTTTTGCGAACGAATTTAATTTTAATAAAGCTTTTGTAATTAAATAAAAATTCGTTAACGTTTTCAATTATTATATCGAATTATTTTATAAATATTTTTACGAAAGCTGTTTATTAATTTGAAATAGCGGCATTATATACTTGCTTAAATTCGAAAAAATTGCGTATAATAGTTTTGTTTTAAAATAAATTAAAAATAAATTTGCTAAATTTAATAACGTTTTATTTAAAAACGATATAATATCGATAAATTTGTTAATCAAAAAAATATATTATATTTGTTAAAAAATAATTAGGAAAAAGTACGGGAATTGTAAAGTATTTGTATTTAAAAGCTACGGAAATCCGTATATTGTTTTTCTAATAAATTATAATTGTTTAGGTAAGCATTCGTTTAAAACAGCGAAAAAAGTAAAAAGTGCAAAAAATAGCAAATAATAAAATGCATAAAAAATAGTTTTTGTAAAATATGCGAGCAATATAAATATATTAAATATGCGGCTTAAATATATACAAAGCTTTTGTTTTAATAAATAAAAAGTATAATTAAATAAAAAAAAGTATAATAAATATTTTAAATAATATAAAAAAAAGTTTTAAAAATAAACAATTTATATATAAGTAAAACAAAACAAAAACAATAAAATAATATATAATAAAAAAAAAACAATAGATAATAAAAACAATAAAACAGTTAATAAACAATTTTATAAGCATTTTTCTTTTTTTCGGTTATAAATAAAATTACGATTTAAATTATAGTTTTAGCAGCGGAATTATCGTTCGGCTGTTTTTAGATTTTTTCAAAAAGTTTTTTTTTTTTTAAAATATAATCGTTTTAGTCGAAATCGTCGTCGGATTCGCTAGAATCGGAATCGCTGTTTAAATCAAAGTTTAAAAAGTAAATTTGCTGATTTCTTTTGTAAAATCGTTTTAATCGGTTAGCGGCGAACGTTTTTTTTAGTTTCGTTTTATCGAATTTCGTAAATTTATAATAACTTTTATTTAATTCGGCTTCGTATACTTCGTAAAATCCGAGCTATTTATAATCAAATTTAATATCGGCCGATTTATTAATAACGCGCTGGACGTTGTAAATTAAAATCAGATTTTCTTTTTTAATTAACGTTTTTTTTAAAATCTTAATTTTATTTTAAATTTTTTTAACTGCTTTTTTATATTTTTTTTTTTTTTAAAATTATTTTTTTTATATTTATATCGCGGTAATTTAGTTATTTAGATTTTATTACTAATAGGTTTGCTTTCGTTTTTATTTTAACCACGTCGTAAAACTTTTATATAAGTTATTTTGTTTCCAAAAGCAGTCGAGCGTTTTTGCTGTATTAAATAAAAAATAAAATCATTTTAATAAAAGCGTGTATATATATGCGCATAGCAAAAAGCATTTCCGAAAATTTCTGCGATTAACGCTTATAATCTTTTCGAATGGCTTTTAAAAAGCCGTTAAAAATATTTTTATGATTTCGTTTAACGAATCCGTTGCTTTTCGAATTGTAAACTAAAATTTAAATACGTTGGATGCCGTATTTTTTTGTAAAAGTTTCGATAACGCTTTTGTTTTCGGATTTATTATCGACGTTTAATTTGCTAAACAAATCGTATTAATATACAACGTTTTTCTAAAAAAAAATCGCTATAACTTCGAAAATAGCGTTTCGGAAAAGTCGCTTTTTAAGCTATCCAAATAAATCGTTAATAGCAAATACGAAATATATATATCCGCGATCGGTGATCGGTACGCGTATAACGTCGAAATTGATTTTTTTTTAAATTTTAAAAAACTACGTCGAATATAATAAATTCTTTTTTCGGCCAAGCTTTCGTTTTTAGCAAAAAATACAGTTTTTAATAAAAGCTTTGCAATTTTCGAAGTATTTTTTTTATTAAAAATCGTTTTTGGTTCGATAATAAATGGCTTTAGCTTTTTTATAAAACACTTTTTCGTAAGCTTTTTTTATAACTTGAAATTTATCGGTTTTATTATCTATTACTAAGCGTTTTTAATATATATTATTTTTTATTTTATATAGTTTTTTATCGGCTAAAATATAATCGAAAGCTTGGTTTTTAAATAATTTAAATTAATAATTTGATACGCTAGATGGTTTAAATAAAATAATTAAATAATATACGATTAAATAAAAATTTTCGGTTTCGTAATTATCGATCAAAAGTTTATTTTTATTAATCGGTTTATTCCGATCGTTTTCGGTTAAATTTATTCGCAATATTAGCCGAAATAATGACGCGAATGCTTTTTCGGTCCGAAAATCGGTGTTTTTTATTCGCGATACCAGCCGAAATAATAACGCGAATAATTTTGGTTTTATAAAACCCAAAGCGCAAATAACAAAACAGCCGATTTCGTCAGCGATTTATTCGTCGATATTTTATTCGTTTTGTTTAGCGAAGTTAAATAAATAAAAACGTTTTCGTTTGAAAAAGCCGTTTGCCGCTATATTAATTATTTTTTTAATATGCTTAATTTCGAAATTTATAAGTCGTATTTAAGCTATTTAATTAATAACGAGCGCTTTTGGTAAGTTATTAGCTTTTTTATTTAGTTGGTCGATAAAAACTTTCGCGTTTGTTTTTAAAATAAAATGCACGCCGTATAATTCGCTTTTTATTTTTTTTATTATTTTAAAAACGCTTCGATATTTTCGTTTAATAATATCGTAGCGTGCTTTCGCGAAGAATTATAAGCCGCTTTCGAATCGTAAAAAATACTGTTTTTTGTTTTTATCGATTTATTATAATATAGTTTTCCAACCGAAAATGCTAGCGTCGATAATTAAAATAATTTTTTTTGCGTTTAAGCTATAATCGATTCGCATAAGCGATAAAGCCGATAAAAAATCGTTTTTAAAGATTTTTATAATTTTGCTTTATTTTTTTTTCTAAACGAAATCGATTTTTTTTTTTATCGTGGCGTAAATAAATATAGCTTTTTAAAAAAAATTTTTAATTTAATTGCGATAATAAATTATAACGCTAATAAAAGCTTTGATTTCGGTAATATTTTTACATTTTTTTTATTTGCAAATTTTTTTAATTTTTTTTCGTTGAAAGTGGCGGCCAGCGCTATTAATTATATAACCGACGATATTTATTTCGAATATGCAAAATTTTAATCGAAGGCCAATAATAGCTTTGGCTTTTTCGAAGCAAATTATAATTTTATCGATGTTTTAAATATATTTTATTATATAACGTCGAATTTTAAAAAAAAATTTTTCGTTATTATAATATAATCTGAAACTTTTTATTTTAACGTCGTTAACGTAAAAAAAGGTAATATCAGAAATGCAAATTATAAAAACTTTATATACGACTTTTATAAATTAAGCGATTAAATTAATAGCTTTTATAAATATTTTCGTTATGCGTAGTAAACCGATTAAAATTTGAATTACTGTTATATTTCGAAATCGTAGATCAAATATTAAATAGTCGTAGCCGGAAAACAGATCGAAAAAAAAAACGATCGTTAATTTTGCGAATTCGTTTGAAAATTAATCGACGTTAGATAGCACGTTAGCGTTTCGTATTATTATTTTGTTTATTTCGACGATTGCGGTAATAAGTTTGTAAATACCTTTTTTTTTTTTCGCAACGATAAACCATTTGTTTTTATATAAGTTATGGCAGAATTCGAGGATTTTTTGCTTGATTTGTTTTTTTAATATTTCGATTATTTTATTTTAAAAAGCTTTAAAAATTAAAAAGGTTTTTTTTTGCCAGGCTTCGTAAAACACGGTTTTGATATCGATATAAAGCGTAACGTTAAAGCTGAATTGGTTTATTTCGATAAAATCGAAAGCTATAATTTTTTTTCGGTTGCGTAAAACTTCGTATAAGACTTTTTTTTTTTTTAATAAAAATTGGATTCCGATTGCCAAATTATTAAATCGTTTTTTTGTAAATCGGCTATCAAATAATAAGCTGAAAAATCGGCCGGTGATAAGTTTTTCGAATTCGCTAATAATTAATTAAAATAGTTTTATTGCTTCGTTTTTTTCGAATCAATCGTTTATTTTTCCGGAAATATTTTTATCGGATTCGCTAAAATTTACGAATCGTATTTTATCAGTTTTGCGCTTGTAAAAAGTGCTAATATTAATATAAAAAAATAGGATATATAGATCGGGTTTATTTAATACGAAAACGAAATTTTCGAAACTTTTATTTTCGAATTAATAATTAAAAATATTAATATTGGTTAATTTTATTCGCGATGCTATTTCGATTAATAACGTAAATGCTTTTAGCCGAGTATTTTCCAGGTTTTGTTATAATTTAGCATTTATTTTAAAACCAAAGCCGGCTATTCGTTTTTCGATAAAACGTCGATTAAAAAAACTTTATCGCCGGCGACGGTGATTTAATTTTGAAAAAACCGGTTTCAGTTTCAAAAAAAAGCTTTTATCTGGCCGTTTTCGGTATATTTAAAATTAACGAAATTTTCCAAAATCCAAAGCATTTTAAAAATAATAGGATAAAAGTATTTTTTTATTACTAAAAAGTTTTTATAAATAATAATACTTTCAACGTCGATTTTTATATTTCGTATAATTTTATTAAATTTAATAGTATTTTTATTAACGGTAATATAAATTATTCGCTTATCGGTAATAATCGGAATATTATTAATTTCGGCCGTTTCCTGGTTTATATAATTAATTTCGGTTTTATTATTAAGTAAAGCGAGAGCGGTCGTATTTTTTTTAAGTATAATTTTTATTTTTGACGCTTTTATAGCCGTGTAAAAATAATTTCGTCGTTTTGACTTTTGGGTTTTTATAACGAAAGCCAAAAAGCTGATTTTTTCCGAAGATTTTTTTTTATCGGCTAAATTAACTGCGGTATTATAAATTTCTTTTTAATTTTTTTTTAATTTAAAATCGTTTTTTTTTCGAATAATTTTAATTTTTTTGTTTTTTTTTAATACAAAGATTTGTTTATTAATAATTTTATCGAATTTTTTTTTTATATTAAATAAATCGCTGAATTTTAATTTAATTTTTTGTTTTATAATTTTTTTAATAATTTCGTCGACCGCTTCGGAGCTGATATATTTATCGATTTATTTTTCGCTTCGTATTAATAATAAGCGTTTAAAAGCTGATACTTTCTGAATAATTTAAATCGGAATATCGGTGTCGATATTTTTTATATCGTCGTTAATTTTTTTTATTATAAGCGTTTTTTTAATAGTTTTATCGGTTTTTTTTCGAATTTCAAAATCTTTTTTTTTTTCGATTTTAACGTTTTTTTTTATATCAATTGGTTTGGCGAATAAAATAGAAGCATTTTGCTTTTTTATAATTCGCTGATTTGATTATGCAGCCATAATATTTGCAAATACGATATTTGCATTAGCAATATATATATTTGTTTTTTATTTATATATTTGAATTTTACTTACGCTTAAAATAAAAATTTTCTTTTTAATTAATACGCTTTTTGAAATATTTTTTTTTTTATTAATAAAAATCGTTTTTGTATTTTTTTTGTTTTTTAAGCAGTCGTTCCATTCCGTACCTTTTATTTTTAAACGAATAATATTTAACCAGCTTTGATTTTTAGCTTTGTTAAAAAGGTTTATTTCTGCTTCCGTCGGTTCGAGGCAAATCGTTTCGTATTTATTAATATAACAAATATTATTGTTTATATAAAAATTAAATACTTTGTATTTAAAGCGAATATAAGATTTTTCGTAATAAATTTTTTTGTTATTACAAAATCCATATTTAAGGCTACGAAGTCTTTTTTAATAATTACTTTTATCATTTTAATAGCCGCGATTTTGATTTTCGCGTTGGTTTTCTTTTTTTTTCTAATAATCGTTATTATAGTTAATATTTCGCTGATTCTGATCGCTAGCACGGAAAAATTATTATTATATAGTTATTACTTCTACGGTGGCTTAGCGAAGCTGATTATTTCGCGCATTTTGAAAAAAATAATTATTATAAAAGTTATTTTAATCGTTTTTATTATTCGAATTAACGTAAAAAAGTTTTTTCTGCTATTGCATAAAACCTTCGATTTTATTCTGAAATTTTTAAATCTTAATATCGGTAAATTTTAATACGAGAGTTTCGATATTTTTATTAAGCTTTTCCAAGCTAATAAATTTTGCGAAACGATTAAATAATATAATAATTAATTGTTTTTTAGCGATTTCGATAATTTTTAATAGCTGGGCATATTTTTGTATTAAAGCTTCCACGTCTTTTTTATAAATAGGAGAAAGAGATTTCTTTTAATTTATGGCTTTAATAATACGTTCGCTTTGATTTTGCTTAAAAACGAATTTTACAAATTTAAAATATTAATCGAAAATTTCAGGGTTTTGTTTATTAATCTTAAAATGCTTAATAGTTTTATTACGAATGCTAATTAAAAAACCAAGTAAAAACAGTTTTTTTTGTTTAATTTCGCTTAAAACTTTTTTATTAACGAAAATATCAGAAACTTTCGTATAAATACGATAATAAGCTTTAAGTTTTTTAGCTTAGCGAATTATTATAACAAATTGTTTAAGAAAAGCGATAATATCGCGAATTTGCTAGCGATCGTGGTTTCGAAATTCCGATTTCAAAATTTTAATTAGCTTACGCCAATTTCGAGTTTTAATAATCTTTTATTTATTTATCGATTTAATAATATCTTTGGTAATTAAATTATAATAGCGAAAAAATTTATCGAATATTTTAATTTTAGAAACTCCGAAATTTTTATAAGTTTTTTTATATTTTTCGATAAAATCGGTAACGTTGGCGCTATTAAATGAAAATGCATTAAAAAAGCCAGAAAAAGGTATGCGGCCTCGTATAAAAAAACGAAAAGCGTTGTTATTTATAGTGTTAGCGAAAATATTAGTGGGGTTTAAATTAAATAAATGTATGTTTTCTGGAATTATAAATTAAAAGTTTTTAATATAAAAGAAATCGTTTTTAATAAAAGAGTTATTAAAAAAGTTTTTGTATTTTTTAAAAAAATTAAATAAAATAAGATTGCGTCCAAACATTTAGATAGTATATTAAAAAACTTGTTTAATAAATTAATTAAATTAATATAATATTATTATATAATCTACGGTTTCGATATTCCGTGGCTTAGGCTAATGTACGTACAGCCATTTTTTTATTACTTTTAATAAAAAGCCGCAAATTATAATTGTTATAATTATAAAGCGTAAGATTAAAAGGTTAAGTTTTCGCCAGGCGTTTGACCAAAAAAAATCTAGTTTAGAAAGGCCGAGCGCAGCGGTCGAAGCGTACGAATTAATATTCGATTTGTTATTTTTAGATAAAAAAGCGATTTTCGAGCTTTAAATTTCGCACGGTTTAAAATTGCCTGACCGTAATTTCAAACGTTTTTGAAATGTGTTGCATTTTTATAATCTAATAATTATGCGTAAAATAAAGGAAGCTATTAAAAATCTTTTATATAATGCAATTGCGAATAATATTATATAAAAGGTTTTTTAAACCGTAATAGCGAAATATCGAAATCGATTTTAATTATGAATTTAAGAAATGCATCGGCGAGTGTATAAAAACGAAATACCGAAGTTTGAATTTTTGCGTAAATTATTAAATATAAAAGTAGATAAAAAAACCAAATTAATACGGCTATATATCGGTGGGTAAAATAGTCTAGGGAATCCTTAGAAAAAACTGAAGAAAGGAAAAAAAAAATGAGTAAAAGTATAAATTGAATTGCGTGCTTATAGTATTATTTAAAAGGATGCTTTGCTTTTATATTTGTTGAAAATAGTCAGTGGTAGAGGGTTTCGGAGGGGTCCATGCTTTAATTATAGCTAAAACTACCAATTCCTATTAATACAGAGTATCACCGTTTTACACTAAATACTTTTATTTTATGCTATTACGATTTTTATAAGCAAACGCGTTTGAAAACCGACTTTTTTAATAAAATAATAATTAATATATTATCGCAATTGCAAAAAGATAATTTTTATTATTCGGTCGTTTTTTTTTTTTCCAAAATTATAATCGACGCCGAATTTAATTATCCGAATTACGATAAAAAGCTTTTCGCTATTTTTCGCTTTTTTTAAAAATTACAAGCCGAAGCTGTTAAAAACGCTTAAAAAAACGTATATATATATATCGATTATTGCGTTTTAAAATATTTTTTAACGATTAAAAACTTTTCGGCCCGATAAACTTAATAAGCCGAGTTTTTTTTCGCCGATTTCTGTTTTTATAATTATATACCGGTCGGAAAATATTAATATTTTCGCTAATATTTTTTTTTCGCAAAAATTAAAATTTTTTTTTTTTAAAAAACACGACAGCGAATAATTCGAAAACAATAAAATATTTTTAAACGATAAATAAAATTTTAAAATTTAAAAAAAAAGCTATTAAAAGTATAACCAAGCTAGCGCTTATAAAAATAGCTTTCGATAAGCGCGATAACGACAGCATTTTTTTCGAAAAAACCAGCGAAAACGAAAAAAATAAAATACTTACAAAAAAATCCGCAAATCCGATTTCCGTAATCGCATACGATATATAAAATCATATAATTATAAATGATTTGCTGCAAACCAATAAAAATTTTTTTTTTCGAAACGCAACGAATGCAAGCTCGCAATTATAATTTTAATTATCAGCTGCGATAAAACAAATTGTTTTTTTTTTAAAGCAGATTAATAATGTTTTTAAAATCTTTCGAATTGCGAATCTTTTTAATCCGATATATTTACGAATAGCTTTGCGTAGCATACGCTGGAATAAAAAAAAATAAAACTTTTAATCGGTCGCAAATATTATTGAAAATTATAAAAGCAGATATATAATAATACGTTTCGAATTATCGCTGCACGCGAATCAAAATTAAACGCGATAAGACCCCGGGCTTTTTAAAGCTTTTATTTATATTTAGCAAACTTTATTAATATTTAACGATAAATTTTACGAAGCTTTTATTAAACGAAAATAATTACGATTTCGCTTTCGTAATAATAGATCGTTTATTTAAAAAGCTTTTGTCAGTTTTTTGTTACAAAATTATTACAGCGAAAAAACTAGCAGCTTTGTTTTTAATTTATTAAATACGCTATTTCGGCATGCCGGATTTAATTATTTCGGACCGAAAAGCTTAGTTTGTTTCGGTTTTTTAATAAAAACTTTGCCGCATACTAAAAACCAAAATCAAATTGATTATTATATACAATTTTAATATCGATAAGCAAACCGAAATAATAAACTAATATATTAAACAACGCTTTCGCTTTTTTTGCTTTTATTATTAAAATAATTAAAAAAGCTTTTTATTTTTAATAAATATTGCATAATTAATTTTACCGTACGAATTTTTCGGCAACGTTTTTTTTTTTAAATTTTAAATAAATACGAAACTCGCATATTTTAAAATATAAATAATTTTCGCTTTTTTCGCTCGGCTATCGAAAAGCTTAACCGCGACGAAGCTTTGCATTTGGCTTCCCGAGCTAAAAAAGATGTAAAATACGCTTAATCGTTTATTACGTAATAATAAGCTAAAATAAAACGCTTCGCTAATTTACACAAACGACCGGTAAATTAAAATATAAGCGACGAAATATCAATAGATATTAAAAATTAAAAATTCGACCGACTTTTTCGAAAGCTTTCAAACAAATAATACGATTTAATTAAAATCGTTAATAAAATAAACAAAAGCTGAAAGCTTAATTTTTTCGCGGATTAATTAATATATTTAATTTTTCATTTATATTCGCTCCGAAAACATATCAGTAATTTTTTTTTTGGCCAACGTCGCTCCGAACCAGCTTTTAGTTAATTATTTTCTAAACAAACGAAATAGAAAATCGAAAAAATAATAAATTCGAAATTGTATAAAAAAGTATTATAATATTAAATTAATTAAAAAAGCGTTAATAAAAATTTCGAATAATACTTTTGTTTTAACGCTAACGGCTTTTTATATTTTTTAAGCATTTTAGCGATCGTATTTCATCGTCAAAAGCTTTTTACGAACGTTTTCCGTATAATTGCAAACTTATAACAAAAGCAGAAAAAATTATATTAAATTAAAAAACGATAAACTTATAATTGCAATTGCGCGAACGCAGTTTTTCGGAAAAAAAAAATAGTATTACGATTTTAACCAATAGTATAATTGCTAATAATATAATTGCCGGTAGTATTAAATTAAGATTTGGTGTAAAACGGTGATATTCTATATTAATAGGAGTTGGTAGTTTTAGCTATAATCGAGGCATGGATTCCTTCGAAACTCCCTGCCATTGACTATTTTTAACAGATATAAAAGCAAAGCATTCCTTTAAATAATATTATAAGCACGCAGTCCAATTTATACTTTCATTTATTTTTTTTTTTCTTTTTTCAGTTTTTTCTAAAGATTTCTTAGACTATTTTACCTACCGATATATGGCCGTATTAGTTTGGTTTTCCTATTTATTTTTATATTTAATAATTTACGCAGAGATTTAAATTTCGGTATTTCGTTTTTATATATTCGCCGATGCATTTTTCAAATTCATAATCAAAATCGATTTCGATATTTCGCTATTACGGCTTAAAAAACCTTTTATATAATGTTGTTCGCAGTTGTATTATATAAAAGATTTCTAATAGTTTCCTTTATTTTGCGCACAATTATTAGATTACAAAAATGCAATATATTTTAGAAACGTTTGAAATTACGGTCAGGCAATCCTGAACCGTGCGAAATTTAAAATTCGAAAATCGCTTTTTTATTTAAAAATAATAAATCGAATATTGGTTCGTACGCTTCGACCGCTGCGCTCGGCCTTTTTGAATTAGATTTTTTTTAATTAAACGCTTGGCGAAAATTTAACTTTTTAATTTTACGCTTTGTGATTATAGCAATTACAATTTGCGGCTTTTTATTAAAAATAATAAAAAAATGGCTGTACGTGCATTAGCCTAAACCACGGAATATCGAAACCGTGAATTATATAGCAATATTATATCAATTTAATCAACCTATTAAAAAACAAGTTTTTTAATATATTACCCAAATGTCTGGACGCAATTTTATTTTATTTAATTTTTTTAGAAAATACAAAAACCTTTTTGATAGCTTTCCTATTAAAAACGATTTTTTATATTAAAAACTTTTAATTTATAATTTCAGAAAACATACATTTATTTAATTCAAATCCTATTAATACTTTCGCTAATACTATAAACAACGACGCTTTTTGTTTTCTTATACGAGGTCGCATGCCTTTTTCTGGCTTTTTTGGTGCACTTTTATTTAATAGCGCCAACGTTACCGATTTTATCGAAAAATATAAAAAAACTTATAAAAATTTCGAAGTTTCTGAAACTAAAATGTTCGATAAACTTTTTCGCTATTATAACCTAATTATTAAAAATATTATCAAATCGATAAATAAATAAAAAGCTATTAGAGCTCGAAACTGGCGTAAGCTAGTTAAAACTTTGAAATCGGAATTCCGAAACTACGATCGCTAGCAAATTCGCGATATTATCGCTTTTTTTAAACAGTTTGTTATAACAATTCGCTAAGCCAAGGAATTTAAAGCTTATTATCGTATTTATACGAAAGTTTCTAACGTTTTCGTTAACAAAAAGGTTTTAAGCGAGGTTAAACAGAAAAAACTGTTTTTATTTAGCCTTCTAACCAGCATTCGTAATAAAACCATTAAGTATTTTAAGATTGATAAATAAAATTCTGAAACCTTCGATCAGTATTTCAAATTTGTGAAGTTTGTTCTTAAGCAAAACCAAAGCGAACGTACTATTAAAGCTATAAATCAAAAGAAATCTCTCTTTTTTATTTATAAAAAAAACGTAAAAGCTTTAGTACAGAAATATGCCCAGCCACTAAAAGTTACCGAAATCGCCAAAAAATAATTAGTTATTATACTATTTAATCGTTCCGCAAAATTTATTGGTTTAGAAAAGCTTAATAAAAATATCGAAACTTTCGTATTAAAATTTACCGATATTAAAATTCAAAGATTTTAAAATAAAGTCGAAAGTTTTATGCAACAGCAAAAAAAACTTTTTTACGTTAATTCGGATAATAAAAACGATCAAAATGGCTTTTACAACAACTACTTTTTTTAAAATGCGCGAAGTGATTAGCTTCGCCAAGCCATCGTAAAAGTAATAGCTGCATAATAGCAATTTTTCCGTGCTAACGATCAGAATTAGCGAAATATTAATTATAATAACGATTATTAAAAAAAAAAAAAAAACCAACGCGAAAACCAAAATCGCGGCTATTAAAATAATAAAAATAATTATTAAAAAAGATTTCGTGGCCTTAAGTATAGATTCTGTAATAATAAAAAGATTTATTGCGAAAAACCTTATATTCGCTTTAAATGCAAAACATTTAATTTTTATATAAACAATAGTATTTGCTATATTAACAAATACGAAGCGATTTGCCTCGGACCGACGAAAGCAGAAATAAGCTTTTTTAATAAAACTGAAAATCAGAGCTGGTTGAATATTATTCGCTTAAAAATAAAAAATACGAAATAGAATAATTGCTTAAAAAACAAAAAAAATGCAAAAACGATTTTTATTAATAAAAAAGAAAACATTTCAAAAAGCGTATTAATCAAAAAGAAAACTTTTATTTTAAGCGTAAGTAAAGTTTAAATATATAAATAAAAAACAAATATATATATTGCTAATGCAAATATCGCATTTGCAAATATTATGGCTATATAATCAAGCCAGCGAATTATAAAAAAGCAAAATGCTTTTGTTTTATTCGCCAAATCAATTAATATAAAAAAAAACGTTAAAATCGAAAAAGAAAAAAATTTTAAAATTCGAAAAAAAACCGATAAAACTATTAAAAAAACGCTTATAATAAAAAAAATTAACGACGATATAAAAAATATTAACACCGATACTTCGGTTTAAATTATTCAAAAAATACCAGCTTTTAAACGCCCACTATTAATACAAAGCGAAAAATAAATCGACAAATATATTAGCTTCGAAGCGGTCGACGAAACTATTAAAAAAATTATAAAATAAAAAATTAAATTGAAATTCAGCGATTTATTTAGCATAAAAAAAAAATTCGACAAAGTTATTAATAAACAAATTTTTGTATTAAAAAAAAACGAAAAAATTAAAATTATTCGAAAAAAAAACGATTTTAAATTAAAAAAAAATCAGAAAAAAATTTACAACATCGTAATCAATTTAGCCGATAAAAAAAAATCTTCGGAAAAAATTAGCTTTTTAGCCTTCGCTATAAAAACCTAAAAATCAAAACGACGAAACTGCTTTTATACGGCTATAAAAGCGTCAAAAATAAAAATTATGCTTAAGAAAAGTACGACCGCTTTTGTTTTATTCGATAATAAAACCGAAGTCAATTGCATAAACCAAAAAACGGCCGAAGCTAATAATATTCCGATTATCATCGATAAGCGAATAATTTACATTATCGTTAATAAAAATATTATTAAATTTGATAAAATTATACGAAATATAAAAGTCGACGTTGAAAATATTATTATTTATAAAAACTTTTTAATAATAAAAAAATGCTTTTATTTTATTATTTTTAAAATGTTTTGAATCTTGGAAAGTTTCGTTAATTTCAAATACACCGAGAACGGCCAGATAAAAGCTTTTTTCTGAAACTAAAACCGGTTTTTCCAAAGTCAAATCACCGTCGCCGGCGATAAAACTTTTTTAATCGACGTTTTATCGGAAAACGAATAGCCGGCTTTGGTTTTAAAACAAACGCTAAATTATAATAAAACCTGGAAAATACTCGGCTAAAAGCATTTACGTTATTAATCGAAATAATACCGCGAATAAAATTGGCCAATATTAATATTTTTAGTTATTAATTCGGAAATAAAAATTCCGAAGATTTCGTTTTCGTATTAAACAAATCCGATTTATATATTTTATTTTTTTGTATTAATATCAGCACTTTTTATAAGCGCAAAACTAATAAAATACGATTCGTAAATTTTAGCGAATCCGATAAAAATATTTCCGAAAAAATAAACGATTAATTCGAAAAAAACGAAACAACAAAATCATTTTAATTAATTATTAACGAGCTCGAAAAACTTATTATCGGCCGATTTTCCAGTTTATTATTTAATAGCCGATTTATAAAAAAACGATTTAATAACTTAGCAATCGGAATTTAATTTTTGCTAAAAAAAAAAAAAATCTTATACGAAGTTTTACGCAACCGAAAAAAAATTATAGTTTTCGATTTTACCGAAATAAGCCAATTCAGCTTTAACGTTACGCCTTATATCGATATCAAAACCGTATTTTACGAAGCCTGGCAAAAAAAAACCTTTTCAGTTTTTAAAGCTTTTCAGAATAAAATAATCGAAATGCTAAAAAAACGAATTAAGCAAAAGATTTTCGAATTCTGCTACGGCCTATACAAAAACAAATGGTTTATCGTTGCGAAAAAAAAAAAAAGCATTTATAAATTTATTACCGCAGTCGTCGAAATAAACAAAATAACGATACGAAACGCTAACGTATTATTTAACGTCGATTAATTTTCAAACGAATTCGCAAAACTAACGATCGTTTTCTTTTTCGACCTGTTTTCCGGCTACGACCATTTAATACTTAATTCACGATTTCGAAATATAACAGCAATTTAAATTCCAATCGGTTTACTGCGTATAACGAAAATACTTATAAAAGCTATTAATTTAATCGTTTAATTCGTAAAAATCGTATACAAAATCCTTATGATTTGCATTTCTAATATTGCTTTTTTTTACGTTAACGACGTTAAAATAAAAAGCTTTAAATTATATTATAATAACGAAAAGATTTTTTCTGAAATTCGACGCTATATAATAAAACATATTTAAAATATCGATAAAATTATGGTTTGCTTCGAAAAAGCCAAAGCTATTATTAACCTTCGATTAAAATTTTGCATATCCGAAATAAATATCGTCGATTATATAATTAATAACGCTGGCCGTTATTTTTAACGAAAAAAAATTAAAAAAATTTGCGAATAGGAAAAATATAAAAATATCACCGAAGCCAAAGCTTTTATTAGCGTTATAATTTATTACCGCAATTAAATTAAAATTTTTTTTTAAAAAGCTGCATTTATTTACGTCACGATAAAAAAAAAAATCGATTTCGTTTAAGAAAAAAAACAGAGCAAAATTATAAAAATTTTTAAAAACGATTTTTTATCGGTTTTATCGCTTATGCGAATCGATTACAATTCAAACGCAAAAGAAATTATTTTAATTATCGACGTTAGCATTTTCGGTTAAAAAGCTGTATTATAATAAATCGATAAAAACAAAAAACGGCATTTTTTATAATTCGAAAGCGGCTTATAATTTTTCGCGAAAATACGCTACGATGTTACCAAACGAAAATATCGAGGCGCTTTTAAAATAATAAAAAAAATAAAAAGCGAATTGTACAGCGTGCATTTTATTTTGAAAACAAACGCGAAAGTTTTTATCGATTAATTAAATAAAAAAGCTAATAATTTATTAAAAGCGTTCGTTACTAATTAAATAGCTTAAATACGACTTATAAATTTCGAAATTAAGCATATTAAAAAAACAATTAATATAACGGCAAACGGCTTTTTCAAACGAAAACATTTTTATTTATTTAATTTCGCTAAATAAAGCGAACAAAATATCGACGAATAAATCGTTAACGAAATCGGCTGCTTTGCTATTTGCGCTCTAGGTTTTATAAAACCAAAACCATTCGCGTTGCTATTTCGGCTGGCACCGCGAATAAAAAACACCGATTTTCGGGCCGAAAAAGCATTCGCGTTATTATTTCGGCTGGCACCGCGAATAGATTTGACCGAAAACGATCGAAATAAGCCGATTAACGAAAATAAACTTTTAATCGACAATTACAAAACCGAAAACTTTTATTTAATCGCATATTATTTAACTATTTTATCCAAACTATTTAGCATGCTAAATTATTAATTTAAATTATTTAAAAACCAAGCTTTCGATTATATCTTAGCCGACAAAAACTATATAAAATAAAAAACAATATATATTAAAAACGCCTAGTAATAAATAATAAAGCCGACAAATTTTAAATTATAAAAAAAGCTTACGAAAAAGTGTTTTATAAAAAAGCTAAAATTATTTATTACCGAACTAAAAACGATTTTTAATAAAGAAAATGCTTCGAAAATTGCAAAGCCTTCGTTAAAAACTGCATTTTTTGCTAAAAACGAAAGCCTGGCCGAAAAAAGAATTTATTATATTCGACGTGATTTTTTAAAATTTAAAAAAAAGTTAACCTCGACGTTATATGCGTACCGATTATCGATCGCGGATATATATGCTTCGTATTCGCTATTAACGATTTATTTAAATAATTTAAAAAGCGATTTTTTCGAAACGCTATTTCCGAAATTATAACGATTTTTCTTTAGAAAAACGTTATATATCGATACGGTTTGTTTAGCAAATTAAACGTCGATAATAAATTCGAAAACAAAAGCGTTATCGAGACTTTTATAAAAAAATACGGTATTTAGCGTATTTAGATTTTAGTTTATAATTCGAAAAGCAACGGATCCGTTGAACGAAGTTATAAAAATATTTTTAACGGCTTTTCAAAAGCTATTCGAAAAAGCTATAAGCGTTGGTCGCGGAAATTTTCGAAAATGCTTTTTGCTATACGCATATGCATATACGTTTTTATTAAAATAATTTTATTTTTTATTTAATACGGCAAAAACGTTCGATTGCTTCTGGAAATAAAATAGCTTATATAAAGGTTTTACGACGTGATTAAAATAAAAACGAAAACAAATTTGCTAATAATAAAATTTAAATAATTAAATTACCGCGATATAAATATAAAAAAAATAATTCTAAAAAAAAAAATATATAGAAAAGCAGCTAAAAAAATTTAAAATAAAATTAAGATTTTAAAAAAAACGCTAATTAAAAAAGGAAATCTGGTTCTAATTTACGACGTTCAACGCGCTATTAACAAATCGGCCGATACTAAGCTTAATTATAAATAGCTCGAATCTTACGAAATATACAAGGCCGAATTGGATAAAAACTATTATAAGCTTACGGAATTCGATAAAACGAAATTGAAAAAAACGTTCGCCGCCAACCGATTAAAACGATTTTACAAAAAAAACTAGCAAATTTACTTTTTAAATTTTGATTTAAACAGCGATTTCGATTTTAGCGAATCCGACGACGATTCCGATCAAAGCGATTATATTTTTAAAAAAAAAAAACCTTTTGAAAAAGTCTAAAAACAGCCGAACGATAATCCCGCTGCTAAAACCATAATTTAAGTCGTGATTTCATTTATAACCGAAAAAAAAAAAAGTGCTTACAAAATTGTTTATTAATTGTTTTACTGTTTTTATTATTTATTGTTTTTTTTTTTATTATATACTATTTTATTATTTTTGTTTTGCTTTGCTTATATATAAATTGTTTATTTTTAAAACTTTTTTTTATATTATTTAAAACACTTATTATACTTTTTTTTGTTTAATTATACTTTTTGTTTACTAAAACAAAAGCTTTATATATATTTGAGCCGCATATTTGATATATTTATATTATTCGCATATTTTACGAAAATTATTTTTTATGCATTTTATTATTTGCTATTTTCTGCATTTTTTACTTTTTTCGCTGTTTTAAACGAATGCTTATTTAAACAATTATAATTTATTAAAAAAACAGCATGCGGATTCCCGTGGCTTTTGGATACAAATATTTTATAATCCTCGTACTTTTTCTTAATTATTTTTTAATAAATATAATACACTTTTTTAATTAATAAATTTATCGATATTATATCGTTTTTTAAATAAAGCGTTATCAAATCTGGCAAATTTATTTTTAATTTATTTTGAAACGAAACTATTATACGTAATTTTTCCGAATTTAAGCAAGCATATAATACCGCTATCCTAAATTAATAAACAGCTTTCGTAAAAATATTTATAAAACAATTCGATATAATAATTAAAAACGTTAACGAATTTCTATTCGATTACGAAAGCTTTATTAAAATTAAATTCGTTTGTAAAAATCTTAATTACGACAAGTTTCTATTAAATTACGACAACGTTTTAAAAGCTTTCGCCGAAGCAAAAAAAGCTCGAAATAATAAAAAAAAAATAACCGACCGAATATTGCGCTTTTTGTTAAATCAACGAAAAAAAAATATTTAAAAATACGTTTTTAATAAAATTACCGATATTATTTTATTTCGGCACTTCGCTCGCTTTTTCGAAATTATTACTTTTACGAAAAAAAAAGTTTGGATATTAAACGCTTATATTTTCAAAGCGTAAGCTCTGAAAGCTAACAACTTAAAAGTCCGCAGATTTATAAGCTTTTTTACAACTGTTTGCAAACTAATCGACGACGTTATGCAATCGTTAAAAAAAGTTTTAATCGGCTGCGAAATCTTAAATCTGACTTTTTTTTAAAGCAAAAAATTAAGCGTCGCCAAATACGGCATTTTTATACCGAAAAAAAAAAACGACGCTATTTCGATATTTTAAACTTACGACGACGAAAAAAACAAAAAAACCAATATTATTTTCGTTTAATTCGAAAAAACATACGCGATAGCAATTAATATTTCTAAAATAATTAAAATAATTCGGCGATTTTTATTTTTAATTATCGAAAACGAATCCGAAAACGAAACTAAAAGCGTAATAACAAATAACCGCTTATTCGAATACAAAAAACTTATTATATTTGTAAAAACGATTTCGGAAAAAGTAAAAATAAAAAACGTAAAAAAACGCGCCGATATTTTCGAAACCTTTTTTATTCGAAAAAGAAAACTATTCACGTCGCCAGCAAAAAAAGCATCGCGAATAAAAACAGCCGGAAATTAACGCCGAATTATAAGTTTTAAGTTAATTAATAAAAAACGCGACGATTTTACGAAATCAAATTTAAAAAACTTTAATATTTCGAAAAAAAAAAATTCAAACGACTTTAAATTTAATTTTTCGAAATTAAATACGCAAATATTAAAAACGCTTGCTGCGTTTAAAAACGTCGTATTATCATCGCTAATATTCGAGATTTTAATAAAAGCATTTAAAATCTCGACTACGGCACGATTCGACCGAAAAAACTTAAAAAAAAATATCGAAATTATCGCGAAAAAAATCATATAAAAAATACAAAATCAAATTACTTTATTTAAAACTTTCGTTTTCGACGACAAAACGATTCAAAAATTTTACTTCGACATTTTTATATAAAAACCAAATAAACCCGTCAATTTTTTTTTTTTTGCTTCGAACGAAAACTAAATCAAGCTTTTTTCGAAAAATTACAAATATAATACGCCGAAATAAATAAAAAAAATCTTTGAAAACGGTAACCCGTTTTTATTCGAGTTTTCCTTCGCTAAAAAACTCCGATTTTTCAATTTTATTTTTACGAATAACGTTAACGCTAAAAAAAACGGTAAATTCTGCTATTTTTATATACGTTATTACGCGGTGTATTACGATTTAATCATAAAAAAAATTAACGTTATCGGCTTCGCTAATCGATTCGCCGCTATCAGAAATTCGGATTACGACGTGTTCGAAATTAATTTTAATAATTAATTTATATTCCGACGAAAAACTGCGAAAACTATTTAAGCATATGCGAAAATTTACTTAAGCTACGCAAATTTCAAAATAAATTCTAAAGCTTTTAGCGCGATTACAAAATTCGATTAAAACGTAGAAAAATAAAAGCAACGAATATTTCTAAAAGCCGATTTTTTTAACTTTTCGACCGAAAATGTATTTTAGAATTTATCCGAATTAAATTGCGAATTCGTTAATTACGTAAGATTTTACAACGGAAAAAACAAGCTATTACTGCATTTTATAAAAAAAAAAATAGTTATATACAAATACTATTTCCGATTAATTAAAACTCAAAAAGCGCTTACAGCTTTTTTCGCTAATATATTTTATAATTTTATTTAACAAACTTTTAAAATGCACTTCGGCTTTTATTTCGCTGTTTTAATTATTCGAAACCTTAGAAACCACCGCTTCGTGGCATACTTTAACGTTTCGATCGTTTTAAATTTTGCTGGCTCCGACCGTATTATAATTATAAAATTCGATATCGCCGATTTTTAAAAAAAAGAAAAAAATCGAAAATCTTACCGACGCTACTTTCGATTACTACGTTTTGCCTATATTCGCATACAATTCGGAAATAATCGAAGCTTATTTGCAATTATACCACGACGCCAAACTAATTAAAACCATTCAGAAAAGCCCAGCTTTCTCGTATTTCAGCGCGTTTAAAATAATGGCCTCGGCTATTTTATCGGATTATAAAACCGAAAGCTACGAAATAAAAAATAAAATAACTTTTATCAGCTTTTCGACTAAGCAAAAAATCTTCGTTAAATTCAGAATTTAAAAAACCGACGGCGCGATATTAATTTATTCGAACAATTATACGATATAAAAATACAAAAACTATTTCGAAAACGACAATTCGATAAGCAATCTGATATTATTTATACTGCGGCGAAAGCAATTATAACATTTTCGGTGATTTCGACTGCAAACGACTACTTTCGAACCATTTCGTAAAATAGTTTTTTTTATAAGCTTCGGAGCTTTTTCAAAAACATTCGTCGGCAAACAACCGTAATCCGACCTATTAATTTTACGCGAAGCAAAAGCGTTAATCGGTTTTAATTACGACGAACTAATCGATTACTTTTACGATTTCAATATAAGACTTTTCAGCGCCTTTTGCAAAGCGTAAAACCACGTTTAAAAGCTGAAATTTATTATTTACGAAAAAAAGTCGTAGAAAACATTTGTCGCGGCGACACCTAATAATATCATCGACGAAAAATTATCAAAACGTTCGTAAATCTAAACGATACCTCGATTAACATTTCATCGAGCTATTTTTCAAAAAAGCAGAATAAACAAAATGATTTAAACGATAAGCGAAACGCTACCCTTTCGCAGAAGCCAATAGCAAAAAAACCAAAAACGGGTTAAAAAACTAAAAGAATATAAAATTAAAAAATTCGGTTTTAATTAATTGGTTTTTAAATTATATAAAATAAACTAGATTGCATTTATTAAAATTATATTTTTCTTTGGTCGTAGTCAAAAACGATTACGTATATTATTTAAAATAGAATATAAAACGATAATATTTTGTATTAATAAAAATTGGTAATTTTAGCTATAATCGAGGCATAGACCCCTTCGAGACCCTCTGCTATTAACTACTTTCAACAGGTATAAAAGCAAAGCATTCCCTTAAATAATATTATAGGCACGCAGTCCAATTCATATCTTCACTTATTTTTCTTTTCCTTTCTTCAGTCTTTTCTAGGGATTCCCTAGACTATCTTACCCACCGACATATGGCCGTATCAGTCTGGTTTTCCTACCTACTTTTACATTGGGTACGAACCATTTCGGGCATTAAGCCCCGCGTTAAGTCACGTAACCTTTAAGCGCAACCATTGTATATATAATTCGCGACTCCGAGCATTTTAGCTCGGTGTTTTTCTTTTAATTTACATGCCGTACCTTTTGGTCCATATCACCCTTCTGATCACCCTCAAGCTAGCTGTGACATTTATAATATTCGATTTTTAAATAATTAATTGTACGATGCTTTGTTTTTTGGCAGCGATTGCATTTCGAAAAATAAAAAAAATCGTTAAAAATTCTAGGATTTTAAGGAATCTTATTAAAATTATCGTTTTTCGCTTTCGTTTTTCTTTTTATATTGTATTTTCGAATCGAAAACGGTATATACTTATTTTGGCTTTTAAGCTTTAATTTTAAATATAAGTTTTTTCTTTTCTTTTTTTTTACGCTCGTTTCGTCGTTTATTATTTTTAGTTTCGTCGCTAATAATTTTATTAATACTTTCGATACGACGAGCGATTAATATTAATTTTTCGTAAAAGCTTATAGCTATAATATTGTTTCTTTTGATAATTTCTTTTCGAAAAATAAATCGAAGCTTTGCGAAAAGCATTTTTTTTAGTCGCATCGTTTATTATTTGCAACTGCTATTCGAAATTATTCAAATAAGCAACGAAATCGTCGACCATTTTATATTTTTTTTGCTTCGCTACATCGTATAAATTCGAAGCGGCGATTTCTCGGTTTTCCGCATTTATTAAAAAATCTAATATCCATTTTTTAAAATCGTTTTATATGATTCGAATATTTATAAACGTCGTTTGTATCCGATTTTCTTTTTTTTTTTATCGTCGAAAATTAAAACATAAGCGTTAATTTTCTCTTAATTAACATAAAATATTACTTTTTTATTTTAGCGGAAACTTTGTTTTACGCGCCGAATAAAAAATTAAGCTTTTTTAATATTTTTTCTTCGATGTACTAAATAATCTTTTATTTTTAATGCTTTTCGGCTCGAATTCGTTATATTTCCTATAAAAAGTATAATATATTCGAAAAATATGCTAAATCGTTTTTCATAAATATTATTATCGTAATACTTCGAAAATATTTTATAATAATCGCCGGCTTAAATTTTTTTTTTTTTTAATTAAAACGGTATTAAAAAATATAAAAACCTTTTTTTCGATATTTTCGATGTTACGATTCTGCCAGTGATATAGGTGCCAGTGGTATGATTGCCGGTGGTGTTGGAATAAGGTTTGGGCACGGACCACCTCGGCCACCAAGCCTCGCGCTAAGTCACGTGACCTATAACCGCAACCTATTGTATATAAAGTTCGCGACCCCGAGCATTTTAGCTCGGTGTTTTTTTTTCAATTTATATACGTACCTTTTGGTTTATATTACTTTTCTGATTAATTTTAAGCTAGCTGTGGTATAAAAAAAAAACCAAATAGTTTTCGCTAAAAAGCTTTATATCCACGGTTAAAAATTCGATTTGCTTTTATAATTCAAACTTTTTTCAGGCCGTTCGTACCGACGTTTATTTATCGGTGCTTTGATCAGAACTTTTTTTTATTAATTTTATTTTTTAAAAAAGCTGAAACTTTTTTTTTTTTTAATTCGATTTGCTTTTGCAATTCGAATCGCTTTTTTTTTAATATATTCTATGTTTTTTTTATAAATCGACGCGGCATTCGAAAACGAACGCAATTCGTGCGATTCGGCTTCGAGTCAGCATTTTCACTTTTTGTTTTTGCTTTTAGCGCTTTCGAATTTTTATTCGTTTCAGGCTTTTTCGACGATTTTGACAGCGAGTTTTTATTTTTCGATTTTTCTACCGAATTATAATCATTTGCTGGATTCTTTCGTTTTATTATCGAATCTAAAATCGAATTATACGACGCTAATATTTTAATATTTTCAAACCGACGAATATTTCCAAACCGATTATTTAGCATATTTGCTAACGCTAAAAGATTTATTGCGGCCCAGAAATTTCAAATCGCTTAAATAATCGTTTAAGCTATTATCGCCGCTCGTTTTCCAGCCTTTTTCGCTAATATCGTTCGCGACGCTTTTTTTATTTCGAATTTCGCGCGTTTTTACGGCGGATTTCTAATTGATTTCCGAATATTACTTTTTCGTTTTCGATCCAGCTATTTTTCGAGTCGAACTATTTAAAATCAAATATTTTTATTACGTTTTCAGCGATTATTAAAAAAAGGTTAAATATAACGCATAAAAGATAAATATAAAATTGTTTATTAAAAAGTATTTAAGGAATTTTATATAAAGCATAAATTAAGCCAAAGCATATTTTAAATACATTATTGGAAAAGCAAAAATTATTATTTTAAAACATTTGAATTCCGAATTTTATAATTAAACCCAATCGGCCCGAAACGTTTTTCGTATTTTTGATTAGCGCTTTTTTAATTACAATCCCGTTTAATTTGCTAAATTGCAATATAACAAATTTTATATAAATAGCGGTCAGATTTATATTAATTTTCGTTTTTTATTTATTCGCTACGTAATTATTAGTAAAATTACTAAATACCGTTAGTTTGAAAATATATACGAAAAAATTGTTTTTATTTTTAAATACGATTTTCGAATAAAAAAGTATAAAATAAATAATAATTATATTGTTTTTAAACGAGTTTTTGGCCGTTGCGAATAAAAAGTCACGTAATATCCGAGCTAAAAAAATAGCTTCTGTCCGTCGTATAAGTTATTTTTCTTTTGCTATAGCTTTTGCTAATTAAAATTCTAGGCGTATTCCCGATATTTTTAAAGTTTTATAACGTTTTACTTTTTCAATTTATTTTACTCGTACGGCTTTTTCCTTTTTTAATAAAGATTTTTAAAAGCGTATAATCATTATTTCTGTTATTTCCGGTTTTTTTCGTTTGGCTGCGCGTTTTTTTAACGCTTATTATAATTGCGGCAAATCCGGCCATTTCGCAAACGTTTGCTTCGATGCTAAATTTAATCGCAAAAACGCCGAAATAGCTATCGACGAAAAGCAAAACGATTTATTAAAAAACTTTTAAACTGTAACAGAAACTTTTATTATAGCAAAAAATTTCGATTTATAAAAGGATTTAAAATTTAATCAGCGCTTTTTAATAAAAAAGCGACAGTTTTTAGTTTTTATAAAATTAATACGCAATAAATTATATATTAAAACATTTGCATATATCGATAGCGGAATTAATATTTTCGGTGCGATTAAATTTTTTTTAGCGTATTAATTTTCTTAACGTTTAGAAATAAGTTTTATTCGGCTATATAAGTTTATTATATTTACCGGCTATAATAGCGAGCGGAAAAAGCTTATTTTTTCTGTTATTTTTTTTTTTTTTACGATTAACCGACGTCGTATAAATTTTCTTTTTTTAATTATAAACTTAAGTTTTACCGACGTTTTTATCGATTGCAAATTTTTATAGCATTACAATTTTAAGCAAGCGTGTAACTAAAAAATAAAAAAAATAAAATGGCTATCCGATATATTTATTATTTTTTATTTTAATAAACAATTGTTCGTCGATTTTAATCAGCGAAAAAAGCCTAAGATGCTTAGTCGTATATATTAAAAAAATACAAATAAACGAAACAGCGCAATAAAAGTTTTATATACTTTTGCTAATATCTTTATAACGATCAAAAAAGCTTATTTAAGCTTTGAAGCTGGTAGATCTTTTACGTTTATGCGATATTTTAAAAGCAGTTTGCATAAAATAAAAAAGGTTTTTATTGGCAGCTTTAAACCGACCAAGCCGGTTTTTTTAGCCAGGCTAATTATCTTTTTTGATTTCAATTGCAATATCAGCTGTATTTCCGCTTATGTATTTAACGCTTTACAAATACGTTACGAAAAGCGAATGCGAGCCGCGAAAAAAAAAAATTATTATTACTTAGCGATTGCAACTTTGTCGCTTTTGTTTATAATATAAACAAAAAACGTTTTCGCCGCGCGAAAATCGCCGAGTTTAAAAAAATTATACAATTCGCGGCAATAAAAAGCATTTCTGTTTCCGACGCTTTACAAATTAAATATAACGATAACGTGGTTTTTGTAAAAAAGCTTTTTCCAGCTTAATATTCGAAGTTCGAAAAACTTTTTTATAAACAAAAAAGCGATAAGCTCGCTTTTCGCCGCTTCGATATAAATTACAAAATATATTTAGCTACGAAAAATAAGTTTTTTATAAAATTATTTAAACGCTTTACGAATAAACAGCTTATAAAAGTCAAAAGCTATATTTTCAATAATTTGCACAAAAGTTTTATTAAATTTTTTAATGCTTTTTTCGCCGCCTCGATTTTATTTATTAAAAAATCAAACGGCTTTATACGCTTATATATCGATTATCGTAAGCTTAACGATCTTACGAAAAAGGATTTTTACTTTTTGCTTTTGATTAACGAAATGCTAGCGCGAATTATTAAAGCCAAAATATCTATAAAAATTAATATTTAATAAATATTTAGTCGAATTCGGATATCCGAAGAATTTAAAATGTAACGATCTAATCAGTCGAAAGGCTGGGAGATCAGTCAACTGGTCGCCGTGTTCATATAATATAAAAAACGAGCCTTTGGTTCTGTAACAAAGATATTCATTTAAAATCAACAATTGTAAAAAGCAAAGATTGCTAAAAAAAAAAAAGCTTTATATACATAAATAATTTATATAATTGATAAAAGACCCACCAGAAGACCAAAAAGCTTGCAGCTATACGTAATTGCTAGAATAATACGAGAAATGGCAAAAGAATAAATCGTCATACTATTCCCCCATCCGAAAAAAGCGCGCTTTCGAACTTTTATTTATTAATACGTCGCTATTTAAATAATTGTATAAGTTTAAATCTTCGGAATACGCTTTTAGCCAGTTTATAAGTTTTGCAAAAAAACCGGAAAGCTTTTTATGCGCTAAATAAAAATCGCGTATTTTTAAAAAAGCATATATAAAATCAAACGCGAAATACCACGTAAAATTTTTATTTAAGCTTATTTAAAAAGTTTTATACTAAAAAGTTTTTCGTTGTATTCGACAAGCGATTAATTCTTCGATTTCGTATTTAAGCTTATTAATTATATTAATAAATTCAGAGGCTAAATTAATTTAATTTGAAAACGCGTCGTTAGCTGCTTTACGCAATCGATTAACGTGAAAAACTAAATATACGTTTATAATACTAAAAAAGTTTAGCTTAAAAGCGTTATCGAAAATTTTGGCTATAATTTTAAAAAAGCCGTTTATAAAATTGTCGAGCTTGCGAAAAGGCCGGAAAATCGGAAATAAACGCATATCGAGCTATACGTAATCGCTAACGTTAAAATCGATCGCGCGGCGAAACTTATTCGTATTTTATTTTATTTTATCGTAAGCTTATTAAAAATGCGATCTGGCGAGGTTTCAAGCGTTGTAATAGCGACGAGCGTATACACGAGCTTCGTCTGCGTTTAACTTATGTAAAAAGTTGGAAAAAAGAAAAGTATCTCGCTTTCAGTTTTAATTAATATAAAAATTATAATCGTATATAATTTCAAAAAATAAAAAGCCATTTAAGCTTTTGTGAAAAAAAACCATTTAAACGAAATTTATTATTAAAATAAATTCGTTTTAATCGTTTTAATAAAAGTTTACGAAAAATCGAAAGCGTTTTTGCAAATATTAATTGTAAATTTCGGTCTGACCGTCGGTTTCGAAATAAACGGCTGTCGAAAGCTTTAATTGCGTACCGAATATTTTGTTTAATTCAAACCAGAAAGTAAATTAATATTAAAAGCCACGATCGCTAATAATACTTTTTAAAAGGCCAAAATACCTGTATACGTGAAATATATACAATTTGGCGAAGCTTCGAACGTCGATATTTTTATAGCAAAAAATCGAAATAGCTTGCTTAAAAAACCGATTTATTATTATAAATACGTTATCGTAACCGTATTTGTTTTTATTAAAACTGCAAAAGTTTATTATAATATGCTTTTAAAAATGGTTAAAAACAGAAAAAAAAAATTAAAAAAAGCCGGGGCGTTTATTTTTCAAAACAGAACTTTTTCGATAAGGGTAGCAATTGCGATAATATTATTTTACGAAAGCTGTTATATCTCGCTAATAATATTAATCCGAAAACAATTCCGTAATTTTGCGAGCGCTGAAATAAACGGTAAAAATCTGGTCGTGCATTTTTCGCACGAAGGCCAAACGAAAATAATCGACGTTTAAGATTATTAAACGACCGTAATATAACAGCAGGTCGCGTTTAAATATATACGAAAGCGGAGTATTATTATCGTCGTTTTTTTCGTAGCGTTTCGTATAACTTTTTTTCGAAAAGCTATCAGGCTGCTAGTTATGCGATTAGCATAAAAAATTTGATTAACGATACGGAATGCGAAAAAAAAATTTAGCTATTTCAACGATAAAAACAGCTGTTTCGAAGGCCGTAGAAAATCGGAGTTTTTTAATTAAAAAACGATAATCGATCTGATCGGCTCGAAAAAAGATTTGCAAGCGTTAAATGCGTTTAAAAAATTTTTAGCGGTCGAATTCGCTCGTACGACGTGTTAATGCGTCAGCCAAAAAATTGTGTTTATTTAGTTTATACGTAATAAAAAAGTTGTAATCGGCGAAAAGCTCGGCCCAGCGTATTTATCGAACGTTTAAAAGTTTAAAAATTATAAAATATTCCAAAACTTTATAATTAATAATAATTTTAATTTAATAAACTAAGCTAATAAATTCAGTACAAAAATTACTTAGAAATTTTATAATTACGAGCAATTTTTACCGTATACGACGTAATTTAGCTTTGCGAAAGCCATGGTTTTGCTAAAATAAGCGACTGATAGCCAATCGTTATTATAAAATTGCGAAAGCACAAAAATCATTACGCCGTCGGAAACGTTAATTTCCAATATATAAGAAAGATTTTGCTTATAATATTATAAAATAATACAATAATAAAAGCTAATATAAAAAAGTCGAAACTTCTTAACATTCAAAAGTAAAATTATAAAAACGTTAGCTTAAATCAAATAAATCAAAAGCTTTGCAATCATAACGTAGTTTCGAATAAGACGTCGATAAAAGTTATAAAAACCAAAAAAGCTTTATACACTTTTTACAATAATAAAAGGCTTTTAATAAGCGATCACGGAAACTTTTTTTAAATTTACTTTTAAGCTTTTAATCGAAATAATATTACTTAGATAACGGATTCGAATAATATTAAATTTAAACTTCCAAATATCGGCCTGTAATTTAGCGTTAACAAGCTTTTAAAGCATTTTGCGAACGTATATAACATATTCCAAAAGGTCGGACGAATAAATAAAAATGTTATTTAAATATATAATATAAAAATCGTTTAAATAATCGAAAAAAACGTCGTTTATATAACGTTAGTAAATTACGGATTTATTAAAAAAGCCAAAAAATGGCATTTTACATTAATAAGCAGCGTAACGCGTACAAAACGTCGTTAGTTTTTTATTAGCGGAGTCCATTCGAATTTCATAAAAAACTTAACGAATATCGAGCTTTGTAAAAATTCGCGCTTGCGAAAGACGAGCAAAAGCTTTATCGATAAAAAAAAAATAGCGACTTTTACGAATAATATTATTAAAAGCTCGATAATCGATACAAAAACGTAATAAACCGTCGGGTTTTTAACGAAAAATATTAAAACAGCGAAAAAAGCGGTGGAAAATTCGATAAAACCTTTGTTAAAATTATTTTACAAATAAGTTTCAATAGTTTCGAGCTTTAAAATCGATATTTTGTATAAAAAATGTATTTCAGCTTTTTCTTACTTACGATAAGCTCGATTTTATAATCGTAAGGCCGGTAAATAGCTAGCTCGTTACTAGCGGCTTTAGAAAACACGTGTTCGAAGTTTTTATACTCCGGAAAAAAAAATTCGAAAAAAGATTTATTCGAAATTAGCTTTGCTAAGCTAGTTAAAAGGATCGAAATCGATATTTTATTGGTTTTAAAACGTTCGAAAAAACTTTGAAATTAAATCTTAAAAAAAGTATTATACGTAAAATCGTTTAGTATTTTGTCGATCTCGTATAAAAAGATTAAAAACATTTCAATTGCTTTTTTTCTGGAAATCAGCTTAAAAGCGTATATAATAATTTGGCAAATAAAAATTGAATAAGCAGTAAATTAAAAAACTCGTCTTCGAACTGATCGTTTAGAAAATTCAGAAAAAAATGGCTTATTTAAATTACCGATTATATTAAGCTGAAAGGCTATCGCGGCGAAAGCTTTTCTTCGGTCTTTGGTATAACTGTTTTTCGTAAAACGAAAAAGCTGTTTTAACGAAAGAAAAAAAAAAATAAAAATAAAAATAACGAAAAACAAAATCGGCAGCCTAGGAAAATGGTGTGATTTTTTAAATTATTCCACTGGCGTCGCTATCGAAATTGGCACCGCGAATGAAATTCGATGTTTTCGCGCTTCGCACAGCGTTATAAGTTTGCTATAATTAATCAAAATTTTTGTTACGTTTTACAGCGTCGTTTTAATAGCGAAATTAAATCTTTCGGAAATGCAAATAAGAGATTTTAATACAACGAGCGTAAAAGGCTGTAAAAAAGTAAAACTTCGGCCAATAGAGTTTGCGTTTATTACAGTTTAGTAAAATTTGATATTCGGCCAACCAAGCTTTTCCTAGAATTATACCATAATTTCCGAGGTTAATAATCAAAAAAAAGTAAACAATTGTATTCGGTTATTAATAATAAAATTAAAAAGCGTAAAATATATAATTAAATGGCCACGAGCTTTATTATATTTTTTTACAAAAAAAAAGCCGGGAAAAATTAAATTAAAAGTTAAAAAAAATAAAAAAAAATTAGCGCCGAATTAATCAACGCATAACCGTTCGCTTTAAAGTCGGCGAACGCTTTTATTTTATACGAAAAGCTATTTTTAATAAATATAACGGGGATTGTTAATAAATCGCTATTAAAAAGCTTCCGAACGTTAAAATAACGCATATCGCGTAATACGCTTAAAAAAAAAGCTTTGCTTAAACTTGGGCGTTTTTCCGACTGGCGGAAAAGCTTTTCATTTCTTCGTATGCGTTTTGGAAATCGTTTAAAAAAAAATTATTTTTACTACTATTATCAAAAAGCGAGTTTTCGGCCGGCTCGATTTCGTTTACATTTACTAGCTTGGAAGAGCTTTTAAATAAAACCGAAAATCGGCCCGTAAAAAATCGTGCGAACTGGCTTTTTTAAACTTTCTGATAATATAAAATAAAAAACAAACGCTATCGTTGGTCCGATCGAAAAAAAAAAACGCCAAAAGGGGCGTTTTGGCGTAAAAAAAAAAACCGAAAAAAAGCTGAAAAAAAGCTTATAAAGCATTTAAACGACTTTCGTACGTACGATTTAACTCGTAATACGCTTTAATTAAAAATTTACCAAAATAATAAATAATAGATTTAATTAAAAAGCGATTCGCGTATAAAATTCGTTTAGCCAATTGATTTTGTTTTTTTAACGGACGGCGGTAAGCTAATTTTTAAAAATCGTTATACGCGCTTATTCCAAATGCAGCTTTTTTTGTAAACGCTTTGGTATTTTATCGCAAAAAGCGTTCCGAAGCTATTTATCAGTTCGTATTTAAGCGTTTGCTGCGAAAATGAAAAATCGCAGATAAAATCGCTAAAAGTCGTCGTGCGTGCTTATTGCAAGCATTTTAAACTCGTTTTTTACTTTTTAAACGTCGGAATAATCGGCCAGAAAATCGGCGATCTTTTTTATTAATTTTTCGAAAAATATAAAATCGGAACGGTTTAAAATACGCGAAGTAAAAAACTTTTTTACCACGCTTTCGGTCTGATCGAATATATGATTTTTGCGAAATCGATCGCTAGCGAAATAATCGTAATAAAATTCGAGGTTATCGACAACTTTAATTTTTTAATAATATGCTTTATAATTTTTATTATTATTTAATTTAAACTTAAAGTTTAAAACGCGTTTTATACGAGCTAGTCGAAAATCAGCAAATAAATAAAAACCATAGCGTTTAAAAAGCGCGCTAAAATCTTGGCCGTCAAAAGAAAATTTAAAAAAAGTTCGCGAAAAGCGTAAAAGTTAATTTACAGCGTCTGTTAATTAAAATAAAACGTTGCGAAAAAAAGCAGCAGATTCGCGACTGGCAAAAGCACGTTCGATAAATTCTATTAAACGTTTTGATTAAAAGGTTTGTCGCGATCGTATAATTTTTAAAAATTATTGTTTACGCTTTTGCGCTTTTTTTAATTGATTTTGCAAGAGTTTCAATTAAACGCTTTTAGCGCTAAGCTGCAAAAAAAATAGCAGGCGAAGTGGTTAACGCTCTGCCTTTTCTTTTATTCTTTTTTTCCTCGGGGAAAAAACTATTTTTCAAAAAAAAAAGCTTTTGGAGAAGGCTGTTTCTTCGCTAATTAAAAAAAAAAAATTAAAATATAATAGCAAAAGCTAAAAAGGTTTGTTAAAAAAAAATCGTTAAACAAAAGCCATTCTTCGCGAAATGCGGAAATAAGCTTTTTTACGACCGGTCGATCATTTTAATATAATCCGTAAGAAATTCGAAAAGAAAAATAATTTACGCCGTCGCCAGCGTAGAAAAAAAGTTGTTAATAATATAACGATTTAATTAATCGGAAAGCTAAGAAATCAATCAACTGGTCGCCGTGTTTATATAATATAAAAAACGAGCCTTTGGTTTTATAACAAAAATATTCACTTAGAATTAACAATTGCAAAAAGCAGAAATTGCTTAAAAAAAAAGCTTTATATATATAAACAATTTTCACAATTGATAAAAGACCCACCAAAAGACCAGGAAGCTTGCAGCTACACGTAGTTGCTGGGGTGACACGAAAGGTGGCAAAAGAATTAGTCGTCATATAAAAAACTAATTAATTTTCGCATTCGATACGGTATATACAAATATAAAATCCTTTCGTTCGGTTTTATTAATAAGCCCGTTATATTTCAACGTTTTATTAATAATATTTTTATAAAATATTTAAATAATTTCTGCTTGGCGTATTTTAACGATATTTTTATTTATTTCGCGAATAATTTGAAATATAAGATTTACGTTAAAAAGATTCTGTCGATTTTAAAAAAACACGGCTTAAAAGCTAATATTAAAAAATGCGAATTTAATATTATAAAAATTAAATTTTTACATTTCGTTATTAATATTTAAAATATTAAAATAAATCCGGAAAAAATCGTTATTATTAAAAATTAGCAATATACAACGAATATGCGAAGCGTGCAAAGCTTTTTAAGCTTTTGCAATTTTTATAAACGTTTTATAGCCGGCTACAGCCGCATTTGCCGCTTTTTTACTGCTTTTATAAGCAAAAACGTTTTTTTCGTATTCGAAAAAAAGCAAAAAAACGCATAAGAAATATTACGCAAAGTTTTGCTAAATGCTTTTATTTTGTGTTATTACGACTTTTATAAGCAAACGCGTTTGAAAACCGACTTTTTTAATAAAATAATAATTGGCGTATTATCGCAATTGCAAAAAAATAACTTTTATTATCCGGTCGGTTTTTTTTTTAAATTATAATCGACGCCGAGTTTAATTATCCGATTTACGACAAAAAGCTTTTCGTTATTTTTCGCTTTTTTAAAAATTACAAGCCGCAGCTGTTAAGCGTTTCAAAAAACGAATATGTATACACCGATTACCGCGGTTTAAAATATTTTATAATAATCAAAAACTTTTCGGCCCGATAAGCCCGATAAGCCGAGTTTTTCGCCGATTTTTATTTTACAATTATATACCGGTCGGAAATTATTAATATTTTCGCTGATATTTTTTTTCCCAAAAACCAAAAGATTTTTTTATTAAAAATACGACAGCGAGCAGCGCGAAAACAGCAAATATTTTTAAACGATAATTTAGATTTTTAAATTTTAAAAAAAATGGCTGCTAAAAGTATAATTACGCTGGCGCTTATAAAAATAGCTTTTGATAAGCGCGATAACGATAGTATTTTTTTCGAAAAAAACAGCGAAAACGAAAAAAACGAAATATTTATAAAAAAAAACCCGCAGATCCGATTTTCGTAATCGTATACGATATATATAATTATATAATTATAAACGATTTGCTATAAGCTAATAAAAACATTTTTTTTCGAAACGTAATAAATGTAAATCCGTCATTATAGTTTTAATTATTAATTGCGATAAAATAAATTATTTTTCCAAAGCAGATTAATAATGCTTTTGAAACTTTTCGAATTGCGAACTTTTTTAATTCGATATATTTACGAACAGTTTTGCGTAGTATACGCTGAAATAAAAAAAATAAAGCTTTTGGTCGGTCGCAAATATTATTAAAAAGCTATAAAAGCAGATATATAACAATACGTTTCGAATTATTATTACATACGAATAAAAGCTAGGCGCGATAAGATTTCGGGCTTTTTAAAGCTTTTGCTTATATTCAACAGGTTTTATTAATATTTGACGATAGATTTCACGAAGCTTTTATTAAACGAAAATAATTACGATTTCGCTTTCGTAATAATAAATCGCTTATTTAAAAAGCTTTTGTTAGTTTTCTGCTATAAGATTATTATAACGAACAAATTAGCAACTTTGTTTTTGGTTTATTAAATACGCTATTTCGGCATGCCGGATTTAATTGTTTCGGACCGAAAAGCTTAGCTTATTTCGGTTTTTTAATAAAAATTCTGCCGCATATTAAAAACTAAAATTAAACTAATTACTGCGTATAATTTTAATATCGATGGGCAGACCGAAATAATAAATTAATATATTAAGCAACGCTTCCGCTTTTTTTGCTTTTATTATTAAAATAATTAAAAACGCTTTTTATTTTTAATAAATATTGCATAATTAACTTTACCGTACGAGTTTTTCGGCAACGTTTTTCCTTTTTAAATTTTAAATAAATACGAGGCTCGCACGTTTTAAAATATAAATAACTTCCGCTTTTTTCGCTCGGCCATCGAAAAACTTAACCGCGACGAAGTTTTGCATTTGGCCTTTCGAGCTAAAAAAGTTGTAAAATACGTTTAATCGTTTATTGCGCAATAACAAGCCAAAATAAAACGCTTCGCTAATTTGCATAAACGACCGATAAATTGGAATATAAGCGACGAAGTATTAATAAATATTAAAAATTAAAAGCTCGACCGACTTTTCCGGAAGCTTTTAAACAAATGGTACGGCCCAGTCAAAATCGTCGATAAAATAAAAAAAAATTAAAAGCTTAATTTTTTCGCAGACTAATTAATATATTTAATTTTTTATTTATATTCGCTTCGAAAGCATATTAGCAACTTTTTACCAGGCCAACGCCGCTCCGAACCAGCCTTTATTTAATTATTTATTAAACAAACGAAATAAGAAATCGAAAAAATAATAGGTTCGAAGTTGCATAAAAAAGTATTGCAATACTAGGTTGATTAAAAAAGCGCTAATAAAAATTTCGAATAGTATTTTTGTTTTAACGCTATAACGGCCTCTTATATTTTTTAAGCATTTTACCGATCGTATTTCATCGCTAAAAGTTTTTTACGAGCGTTTTTCGCATAATTGCAAGTTTATAACAAAAGCAGAAAAGATTATACGAAGTTGAAAAACGATAAACCCATAATTGCAATTGCGCGAACGCAGTTTTTCGAAAGGGAGGGGTAGTGTTACGATTTTGCTAATAGTATAGGTGCCAATAATATATGTAAAGATTAAAAGGCAGGGAAACACTAGTTCAAACAATAAAACTCAGATAAGGTTGGGTTGATAGTCAGACTGATCTTTACTTTCTACATTTCTAATAAAAGGCGCCTATAAATACAAAAGAAGGGGTGGAGCCCTCGAGAAAAATATTTCCTAGAAAACCAGGCGAACCCTATTTAATATGCTTTTCCAGCCCTTATTTCGATCTTTTTTCAATTTTTTTTAATATAACTTTAATAATTGATTTTTTAGCAATTACTTTTATAAAATATTTTACTTAAATATTATTTTTAGCTTTTATAATACTATTCGGCTTCTACGGCCTATCCGCAAAAAGTATTATTCGAAGATTGGTAAAAAGCAAAAGGTTTTAGCGGATTGTTTGATTTATATACGTAATATTAGGTTTTGATATTACCTTTTTTTTTAGGCCTTTGGTTTCCAAAAGCGATTAATTTTTTTATACGTATGCTGTCGTATATAACGTGCGTTACGTTTTCGTAATAACGTACGGTTTCTTTCGCTTTCGGTCGTAAATTATAGCTGTTTTTTTCGCTTTCGGTCGTAAATTATAGCTGTTCTGCTGTTTTGTTTTTTTTGTTTTCGATAGCGCTCGCATTTTGGTTTAAAAAAGCTTTTTCCTTTTAAATAGTCGCAATCTTTCTATTTAATATTTTTTTTTTTTTTTTTTTTTTTTAGCTTTATTTTACTCCAATTAATTATCTTTCGCCGCGTTCGCCGCGAACTTTTGAAATATCTTTAATTTCTATTTGTTTTCGATATACACGCCTGATTTTACGCGAAAGTATTACGGCGGCCTTTTTACTTTTTTGCGTTTTCGAGCTTTTTAACGTAAAATGCAACCGCTGCAAAGCTTCGCATACTTAATATCTTTTTATAAATTTTCTAAATTTTTATTCGAATACGTTTCTAATTAATTACAAATTTTTACCGTACGCGCCGCCGAAGCGCAAACTTTTTTTTCGGGCCTTAACGATTTTATAAATCGTTTCGATACTATTATCGCCGCTGCCGCTTTTCTTTTTTTTATTATCGAAGCCAAAGCTTTTGCTAAAACCTTTATTAATTTTATTATTTATAACGTTTATATAAATCGTTTAAAAAAAAATAACGCTTCGGCTTTTATAATAATCGGAAATCGTACGAATCGCGCCGCGGCTCGGGCTGCCGCTGCTGCTGCTGCGCCCGCTTTTGCCGGTTTGGCGGCTGCTGCTGTTTTAAAAGCTTTAGCTGCGCCGGCCCTTTTATTTAACGATGCAAATATAAAACGTATTTTTCGATATCTCGAAATCGTCGCTCAAACTCATTCTGACCAATTAAATTAAATTTTAAATTTCCACGAAAATATCGTAATTACAATTCAGAATTCGATTACGGCCATCGTAAAAGCTTTAATTAGAATAAATCGAATATTTTGCGAATTCGTTTAATACTAATTCTTTTTAGCCTGCCGCTGTTTTTAAATCTGAAAAAAATAGCGATAAAAAAAAAATAATAATAATAATACAAATAATAAATCGCTTGAGCAACGGTTCTCAGATTTTTTAAATATTTTTGTTTTTTTTTCTTGTTTTTACGACGCGTATTCGTTACTATTCCGTTGCTATCATTTATCGTATTTTTCAAATATTTTTTTACAATCTTTTTTGCGTTTGTAAAATAATTTTCTGGCTTTTACGAGTTTTCGCTTAATAAATAACCTTTTTATCGCACTAAATAATATCGGCTTTTCTTTGTATTTTTATAAGCTTGTATTAATTTAATCTCGTATTTTTCGGGTTTTTAAAATTTTATTATATTATTCTTCGGCTCGGTGTCGTTCCGATTTTGCTAAAGTTTTAGTAAAAAAACGTAGAAAATATCGTAAATACGATATTAAAAAAAAATCGAATTAATAAGTTTGGCCGTGTTCGTATACAATTCGTTTAATTTTAAAAAACTTTAAATATTTATTTAAAAACTTTCGAAAAAATCGCAGCTATCGAAAGTTTTTAATCGATAATAATATCTTATCGCTTATTTGAAATCTAATTTTTTTATATTTAGCGTTATAAAACTTTTTGTAATTCGCGTTGGTTTTTTTTAGCTTTTTATTAAATAGTTTTCTTTTTTTTTGTAATATGTTAATTTGTTTTTCCGCTGACGATATCTTTTTTTTTACAACGTCGCTTTCGACGTTGCTGCTAAATTCTAAATAAAAGCCGTATAATATGCGAAAAAAAATAAAACTCGTAAAGGCGTATATCGAATTGTTATACGTAAACTCGGCTAAAGCAAGCCTCGTAGCTTAATCGTTTTATCGATAATCGCAATACGTGCGAAAATAAAATTTTAAAACTTAATTTTAACGTTCCGTTTGGCCATCGATTTAAAAATAAAAAGCGGTGCTTAATCGACGTCGTATTTATAAATAAAATATTATTAAAAACCAGAATTTATTAATAAAAATTAACTTTTTATTTATAATAATCTTTTTAAAACAGCCAAAATCTTTATAAATATATTATATAAATATTGTAAAAGTAGGTAGGAAAACCAGACTGACACGGCCACATATCGGTGGGTAAGATAGTTTAGGGACCCCCTAGAAGGGGCTGAAGAAAGGAAAAGAAGAATAAATAAAGGTATGAATTAGACTGCGTACTTATAATATTATTTAAAAAGGTGCTTTGCTTTTATATCTATTGAAAATAGTCAGTGGCAAAGAGTCTCGGAAAAGTCCATGCCTTAACCATAGCTAAAACTATCAACTCTTATTAATACAAAGTCTTATCGTTTTATATTCTGTTAAATAATATACGTAGTCGTTTTTAACTACGATTAAAAAAAATATAATTTTAATAAATGCAATTTAATTTATTTTATATGGTTTAAAAACCAATTAATTATAAACCGAATTTTTAATTTTACGCTTTTTTAGTTTTCTAATTCGTTTTTAGCTTTTTTACTATTGGTTTCTGCGAAGGGATAGCGTTTCGCTTATCGTTTGAATTATTTTATTTATTTTGTTTTTTTGAAAAATAACTCGATAAAATATTAATCGAAATATCGTTTTAATTTACGAACGTTCTGATAGCTTTTTCGTCGATAATATTATTAAATATCGCCGCGACGAATGTTTTTTACGACTTTTTTTTATAAATAATAAATTTCAGCTTTTAAACGTGGTTTTACGTTTTGCAAAAGGCGCTGAAAAGTTTTGTATTAAAATCGTAAAAATAATCGATTAATTCGTCGTGATTAAAACCGATTAACGCTTTTATTTCGCGTAAAACTAATAGATCGGATTACGGTTGTTTATCGACGAATGCTTTTAAAAAAGTTCCGAAGCTTATTAAAAAAACTATTTTACAAAATAATTCGAAAATAATCGTTTGCAATCGAAATCTCCGAAAATGCTATAATTGCTTTCGTCGTAAAACAAATAATATCAAATTATTTATCGAAACGTCGTTTTCGAAATGATTTTTGTATTTTTACGCCGTGTAATTATTCGAGTAAATTAGCATCGCGCCGTCGGTTTTTTAGGTTTTGAATCTGACGAAAACTTTTTGCTTAGTCGAAAAGCTGACAAAAATTATTTTATTTTTTATTTCGTAGCTTTCGGTTTTGTAATCCGATAAAATAGCTAAGGCCATTGTTTTAAACGCGTTGAAATACGAAAAAGCTAAGCTTTTCTAAATGGTTTTAATCAGTTTGGCGTCGTGATATAATTGCAAATAAGCTTCGATTATTTCCGAGTTATATACGAATGCAAACAAAACGTAATAATCGAAAATGGCGTCGATAATGTAAAAGTAGGTAGGAAAACCAGACTGATACGGCCATATGTCGGTGGGTAAAATAGTGTAGGGAATCCCTAGAAAAGACTGAAGAAAGGAAAAGAAAAATATATAAAAATATGAATTAAACTGCGTGCTTATAGTATTATCTAAAAGAGTGCTTTACTTTTATATCTGTTGAAGGTAGTAAATAGCAAAAGGTTTCGAAAGAATTTATGCCTCGATCTTAGCTAAAACGATTAATTTTTATTAATACAAAATATTACCGTTTTATATCCTGTCCCAAATAATATACGTAGTCGTTTTTAACTACGACCAAAAAAAACATAATTTTAATAAATGCAATTTAATTTATTTTATATAATTCAAAAACCAATTAATTAAAAACCGAACTTTTTAACCTTATACTTTTTCGGTTTTCTAACCCGTTTTTGGCCTTTTTGCTATTAGCTTTTATAAAAAAATAGCGTCTCGCTTATTATTTGAATTATTTTGTTTATTTTGCTTTTTTAAAAAATAATTCGATAAAATGTTAATCGAAATATCGTTTAAATTTACGAACGTTTTAATAACTTTTTCGTCGATAATATTATTAAATATCGCCGCGACGGATGCTTTCTACGACTTTTTTTTATAAATAATAAATTTTAGCTTTTGAACGTGGTTTTACGCTTTGTAAAAAACGCTAAAAAAATTTATATTAAAATCGTAAAAGTAATCGATTAATTCGTTGTAATTAAAACCGATTAACGCTTTTGTTTCGCGTAAAACTAATAGATCGGATTACGGTTGTTTATCGACGAATATTTTTAAAAAAGCTTCGAAATTTGTAAAAAAAATTATTTTACGAAATGGTTCGGAAATAGTCGTTTGCAATCGAAACCACCGAAAATACTAAGATTATTTTCGTTGTAAAACAAATAATATTAAATTATTTATCGAAGCGTCGTTTTCGAAATAATTTTTGTATTTTTGCGTCGTATAATTATTCGAATAAATTAGCATCGCGCCGTCGGTTTTTTAAATTCTGAATTTAACGAAAACTTTCTGTTTAATCGAAAAATTAATAAAAATCATTTTATTTTTCATTTCGTAGTTTTCGGTTTCGTAATCCGATAAAATAGCTAAAGCCATTGTTTTAAACGCGCTAAAATATAAAAAAGCTGGGCTTTTTTAAATGGTTTTAGTTAGCTTGGCGTCGTAGTATAATTGCAGATAAGCTTCGATTATTTCCGAATTGTATGCGAATGCAAATAAAACGTAATAATCGAAAATAGCGTCGGTAAAATCTTCGATTTTTTTTTTTTTTTAAAAATCGGCGATATCGAATTTTATAATTGTAATGCGATCGGAACCAGCGAAATTTAAAGCGATCGGAACGTTAAAATAAACTACGAGCCAGCAATTTTTAGAATTTCGAATAATTAAAACAGCGAAATAAAAGCCGGAATATATTTTAAAAATTTATTAAATAAAATTGTAAAACATATTAGCGAAAAAAGCTATAAGCGCTTTTTGGGTTTTGATTAATTGAAAATAATACTTATATATAATTTTTTTTTTTTATAAAATACAATAATAATTTGTTTTTTCCGTTGTAAAATTTTACGTGATTAACGAATTCGCAGCTTAGTTCAGATAGGTTTTAAAATATATTTTCGGTCGAAAAGCCAGAAAAGTCGGTTTTTAAAAATACTTATTATTTTCATTTTTTTACGTTTTAATCGAGTTTTATAATCGCGTTGAAAACTTTAGGGTCTGCTTTGAAATTTGCGTAGCCCAAATAAATTTTAATACGCGTTTTAATAATTTTCGCAGTTTTTCGTCGAAATATAAATTAATTATTAAAATTAATTTCGAATACGTCGTAATTCGAATTTTTAATAATAACGAATCGATTAGCGAAACCGATAATATTAATTTTTTTCATAATTAAATCGCAGTACGCCGCGTAATAACGCACGTAAAAATAGCAAAACTTGTCGTTTTTTTTAGCGTTAACGTTATTCGTAAAAACGAAATTAAAAAATCGGAGTTTTTTCAGCAAAAAAAAACTCGAATAAAAACGAATTATCGTTTTCAAAAAAAAAATTTATTTGTTTTAGCGTATTATATTTGCAATTTTTCGAAAAAAGCTTGGTTTAATTTTCGTTCGAGCAAGAAAAAAAAAAAAAACTAACGGATTTATTTGATTTTTATATAAAAGTATCGAAATAAAATTTTTAAATCGTAACGTCGTCGAAAGCGAAAGTTTTAAACAAAATAATTTAATTTTATATTTTTTATATAATTTTTTTCGCGATAATTTCGATATTTTTTTTTAAGCTTTTTCGGTCGAATCGTATAATAATCGAAATTTTAAATGCTTTTATTAAAATCTGAAATATTAGCGGTGGTAATACGACGTTTTTAAACGCAGCAAGCGTTTTTAATATTTACGTATTTAATTTCGAAAAATCAAATTTAAAATCGTTTAAGTTTTTTTTTTTTCGAAATGCCGGAGTTTTTTAAATCTGATTTTATAAAATCGTCGCGTTTTTTATTAATTAATTTAAAAATTATAGCTCGGCGTCGATTTCCGGCTGTTTTTATTCGCGATGCTTTTTTTGCTAGCGACGCGAATAGTTTTTTTTTCCGAATAAAAAAAGTTTCGAAAATATCGGCGCGCTTTTTTGCGTTTTTTGTTTTTATTTTTTTCGAAATCGTTTTACAAATACAATAGATTTTTTGTATTCGAATAATCGGTTATTTGCTATTACGCTTCTGATTTCGTTTTCGAATTCGTTTTCGATAATTAAAAATAAAAATCGTCGAATTATTTTAGCTGCTTTAGAAATATTAATTATTACCGCGTATATTTTTTCGAATTAAACGAAAATAATATTAGCTTTTTCGTTTTTTTCGTCGTCGTAAATTTAAAATATCGGAATAGCATCGTTTTTTTTTTCGGTATAAAAATGCCGTATTTAACAACGCTTAGTTTTTTGTTTTAAAAAAAAATTAAATTTAAAGTTTCGCAGCCGATTAAAACTTTTTTTAGCAATTATATAGCGTCGTCGACCAGTTTGCAAATAGCTGTAAAAAAGTCTGTAAATTTGCGGGCTTTTGGATTATTAGCTTTTAGGGCTTGCGTTTTAAAAACATAAACGTTTAGTATTTAAACTTTTTTTTTTGTAAAAGTAATAATTTCGAAAAAACGGACGAAATGCCGAAATAAAATAACACCGATAATTTTATTAAAAACGTATTTTTAAATATCTTTTTCTCGTTAATTTAATAAAAAGCGTAATATTCGGTTTATTATTTTTTTTTTTATTTCGAGCTTTTTTTGCTTCGGCGAAAGCTTTTAAAACGTTGTCGTAATTTAACAGGAATTTGTCGTAATTAAAACTTTTGCGAACGAATTCAGTTTTGACGAAGCTTTTGTAATCGAATAGAAATTCGTTAACGTTTTTAATTATTATATCGAATTGTTTTATAAATGTTTTTACGAAAATAGCTTATTAATTTAAAATAGCGGCATTATACGCTTATTTAAATTCGAAAAAATTGCGTATAATAATTCCGTTTCAAAATAAATTAAAAATAAATTTGCCAGGTTTAATAACGCTTTGCTTAAAAAACGATATAATATCGATAAGTTTATTAATTAAAAAAATATGTTATATTTATTAAAAAATGGTTAGGAAAAAGTACGGGAATTATAAAATATTTGTATTTAAAAGTTACGGAAATTCGCATATTGTTTTTTTAATAAATTATAATTATTTAAGCAAGCATTCGTTTAAAACAACGAAAAAAGTAAACAGTGCAAAAAATAGCAAATAATAAAATATATAAAAGATAGTTTTCGTAAAATATGCGAGCAATATAAATATATTAAATATACGGCTTAAATATATACAAAGCTTTTGTTTTAATAAACAAAAGTATAATTAAATAAAAAAAAATATAATAAATATTTTAAATAATATAAAAAAAATCTTAAAAATAAATAATATATATAAAACAAAATAATTAAATTATATACAAGTAAAGCAAAACAAAAACAATAAAATAATATATAATAAAAAAAAACAATAAATAATAAAAATAATAAAACCGTTAATAAACAATTTTGTATATACTTTTTTTTTTTCGGTTATAAGCGGAATTACGATTTGAATTATGTTTTTAATAGCGGGATTATCGTTCGGTTGTTTCCAAGCCTTTTCAAAAAGTTTTTTTTTTTCAGAAGTATAATCGCTTTAGTCGAAGTCGTCGTCGGATTTGCTAAAATCGAAATCGTTATTTAAATCAGAATTTAAAAAATAAATTTATTAGTTTTTTTTATAAAATCGTTTTAATCGATTGGCGGCGAACGTTTTTTTTTATTTTGTTTTATCGAGTTTTATAAGCTTGTAATAGCTTTTATTTAATTCGGCCTCCTATATTTCGTAAGGTCCGAGCCATTTATAATTAAGCTTAATATCGGCCGATTTATTAATAACGCGCTAAACGTCGTAAATTAAAACCAGATTTTCTTTTTTGATTAACGTCTTTTTTAAAACTTTAATTTTATTTTAAATTTTTTTAGCCGCTTTTTTATATTTTTTTTTTTTAAATTTTTTTTTTTTTTATTTATATCGCGGTAATTTAGCTATTTAAATTTTATTATTAATAAATTTGTTTTCGTTTTTATTTTAATTACGTTATAAAGCTTTTATACAAGCCATTTTGTTTTCAAAAGCAATCGAGCGTTTTTGCTATATTAAATGAAAAATAAAATTATTTTAATAGAAACGTATATATATATGCGTATAATAAAAAGCATTTCCGAGAATTTTCGCGATCAACGCTTATAGTTTTTTCGAATAGCTTTTGAAAAGCCGTTGAAAATATTTTTATAATTTCGTTTGACGGATCCGTTGCTTTTCGAATTATAAGCTAAAATCTGAATGCGTTAAATATTATATTTTTTTATAAAAATTTCGATAACGCTTTTGTTTTCGAATTTATTATCGACGTTTAATTTGCTAAATAAATCGTATCGATATATAACATTTTTTTAAAAAAAAGTCGTTATAGTTTCGAAAATAGCGTTTCGGAAAAATCGTTTTTCAGATTATTTAAATAAATCGTTAATAACGAATACAAAGCATATATAGCCGCGATCGGTGATTAATACGCATATAATATCGAAGTTAACTTTTTTTTAAATTCCAAAAAATTACGTCGGATATAATAGGTTTTTTTTTCGGCCAAGTTTTCGTTTTTAATAAAAAATGCAATTTTTAACGAAAGCTTTGTAATTTTCGAAGCATTTTTTCTATTAAAAATCGTTTTTAATTCGGTAATAAATAGTTTTAGCTTTTTTATAAAACATTTTTTCGTAAGCTTTTTTTATAATTTGAAAGTTATTTATTATTAAGCGTTTTTAATATATATTGTTTTTTATTTTATATAGTTTTTTATCGGTTAGAATATAATCGAAAGCTTGGTTTTTAAATAATTTAAATTAATAATTTAATACGTTAAATAGTTTAAATAAAATAATTAAATAATATACGATTAAATAAAAATCTTCGGTTTCGTAATTATCGATTAAAAGTTTATTTTCGTCGTTAATCGGCTTATTCCGATCGTTTTCGATTAAATCCATTCGCGGTATTAACCGAAATAATAACGCGAATGCTTTTTCGGCCCGAAAATTAATATTTTTTATTCGCGGTGCTAATCGAAATAGCAACGCGAATAATTTCGGCTTTATAAAATCCAAAGCGCAAATAACGAAATAGCCGATTTCGTCAGCGATTTATTTGTCGATATTTTATTCGTTTTATTTAGCGAAATTAAACGGATAAAAGCGTTTTCGTTTGAAAAAATCGTTTGCCGTTATATTAATTATTTTTTTAATATGCTTGATTTCGAAATTTATAAATCGTATTTAAGCTATTTAATTAATAACGAGCGCTTTTAATAAATTATTAGCTTTTTTATTTAATTAATCGATAAAAATTTTTGCGTTCGTTTTTAAAATAAAATATACGCCGTACAATTCGCTTTTTTTTTTTTTTTTTGTTGCTTTAAAAGCGCTTCGATATTCTCGTTTAATAATATCGTAGCGTATTTTCGCGAAAAATTATAGGCCGCTTTCGAATCGTGAAAAATGCCGTTTTTTGTTTTCGTCGATTTATTATAATACAGCTTTTTAATCGAAAATATTAGCGTCGATAGTCAAAATGATTTTTTTTGCGTTTGGGCTGTAATAGATCCGTATAAGCGATAAAACCGATAAAAAATCGTTTTTAAAAACTTTTATAACTTTGTTTTATTTTTTTTTTTAAACGAAATCGATTTTTTTTTTATCGTAGCGTAAATAAATACAGTTTTCTGAAAAAAGTTTTTAATTTAATTGTGATAATAAATCATAACGCTAATAAAAGCTTTAATTTCGATAATATTTTTATATTTTTTTTATTCGCAGATTTTTTTAATTTTTTTTCGTTGCGAATAGCGATTAGCGCTGTTAATTATATAGCTAACGATATTTATTTCGGATATACAAAATTTTAATCGAAAGCCAATAATAGCTTTAGCTTTTTCGAAATAAATTATAATTTTGTCGATGTTTTACATATATTTTATTATATAACGTCGAATTTTAGAAAGGATTTTTTTATTATTATAATATAATTTGGGGCTTTTTATTTTAACGTCGTTAACGTAAAAAAAAGCAATATTAAAAATGCAAATTATAAGGATTTTATATACGATTTTTACGAATTAAGCGACCGAATTAAAAGCTTTTATAAGTATTTTCGTTATGCGTAATAAACCGATTGAAATTTAAATTGCCGTTATATTTCGAAATCGTAAATCAAATATTAAATAGTCGTAGCCGGAAAACAAATCGAAAAAAAAAACGATCGTTAATTTTGCGAATTCGTTTAAAAATTAATCGACGTTAAATAACACGTTAGCGTTTCGTATCGTTATTTTGTTTATTTCGACGATTGCGATAATAAATCTGTAAATGCTTTTTTTTTTTTTCGCAACGATAAATTATTTGTTTTTGTATAAGCCGTAATAAAATTCGAAGATTTTTTGCTTAATTCGTTTTTTTAGCATTTCGATTATTTTATTTTAAAAGGTTTTAAAAATTAAAAAAGTTTTTTTTTGCCAAGCTTCGTAAAACACGGTTTTAATATCGATATAAGGCGTAATATTAAAGCTGAATTAGCTTATTTCGATAAAATCGAAAGCTATAATTTTTTTTCGGTTGCGTAAAACTTCGTATAAAACCTTTTTTTTTTAGCAAAAATTAAGTTTCGATTATTAAATTATTAAATCGTTTTTTTGTAAATCGGCTGCCAGATAATAGGCTGGAAAATCGGCCGGTGATAAATCTTTCGAATTCGCTAATAACTGGTTAAAGCGGTTTTATTATTTTATTTTTTTCGAATTAATCGTTTATTTTTCCGGAAATATTTTTAATAAATTCGCTAAAATTTACGAATCGTATTTTATCAGCTTTGCGTTTGTAAAAAATGCTAATATTAATACAAAAAAATAAAATATATAAATCGGATTTGTTTAATACAAAAACGAAATCTTCGGAACTTTTATTTCCGAGTTAATAGCCAAAAATATTAATATTAATTAATTTTACTCGCGGTGCTATTTCGATTAGCGACGTGAATGCTTTTAGCCGAGTATTTTCCAGGTTTTATTATAGCTTAGCGTTTATTTTAAAATCAAAGCCGGCTATTCGTTTTCCGATAAAACGTCGATTAAAAACTTTATCGCCGGCGACGGTAATTTAATTTTAAAAAAATCGGTTTTAATTTTAAAAAAAGGCTTTTATCTGGCCGTTTTCGGTATATTTAAAACTGACGAAATTTTCCAAGATTCAGAACATTCCAAAAATAATAAAATAAAAGTTTTTTTTTATTATTAAAAAGTTTTTATAAATAATAATATTTCTAACGTCGATTTTTATATTTCGTACAATTTTATTAAATTTAATAATATTTTTATTAACGGTCGTATAAATTATTTATTTGTTAATAATAATCGGAACGCTATTAGCTTCGGCCGTTTTTTGGTTTATGCAATTGATTTCGGCTTTATTATCGAATAAAGCGAGGGCGGTCGTACTTTTCTTAAGTATTGTTTTTATTTTTAATGCTTTTATAGCCGTGTAAAAGCAGTTTCGTCGTTTTAATTTTTGGGTTTTTATAGCGAAAGTTAAAAGGCTGATTTTCTCCGAAAATTTCTTTTTATCGGCTAAATTAACTGCGATATTATAAATTTTTTTTGATTTTTTTTTAATTTAAAATCGTTTTTTTTTCGGATAATTTTAATTTTTTCGTTTTTTTTTAATATAAAAATTTGTTTGTTAATAATTTTGTCGAATCTTTTTTTTATATTAAATAAATCGCTGAATTTCAATTTAATTTTTTGTTTTATAATTTTTTTAATAACTTCGTCGACGGCTTCGAAGCTGATATATTTGTCGATTTATTTTTCGCTTCGCATTAATAATAAGCGTTTAAAAGCTGGTATTTTCTGAATAATTTGAACCGAAATATCGGTGTCGATATTTTTTATATCGTCGTTAATTTTTTTTATTATAAGCGTTTTTTTGATAATTTTATCGGTTTTTTTTCGAATTTTAAAATTTTTATTTTTTTTCGATTTTGACGTTTTTTTTTATATCAGTTGATTTAGCGAATAAAACAAAAGCATTTTGCTTTTTTATAATTCGCTGGCTTAATTACGCAATTATAATATCTGCAGGTACGATAATTGCATTAGTAATATATATATTTATTTTTTATTTATATATTTAAATTTTACTTACGCTTAAAATAAAAGTTTTCTTTTTAATTAATACGCTTTCCGGAATGTTTTTTCTTTTATTAATAAAAATCGTTTTTGTATTCTTTTTGTTTTTCAAGCAGTCGTTCTATTTCGTATCTTTTATTTTTAAACGAATAATATTTAATTAATTCTGATTTTCAGTTTTGTTAAGAAAATTTATTTCTGTTTTTACCGGTCCGAAGCAAATCGCTTCGTATTTATTAATATAACAAATATTATTATTTATACAAGAATTAAATGCTTTGCATTTAAAGCGAATATAAGATTTTTCGCAATAAATTTTTTTGTTATTATAAAATCCGCATTTAGGATCACGAGGTTTGTTTTAATAATTACTTTTATTATTTTAATAACCGCGATTTTGATTTCGCGTTGATTTTTATTTTTTTTTTAATAATCGTTATTATAATTAATATTTCGCTGATTTTAATCGTTAATACGAAAAGATTGCTATTAAGCAGCTATTATTTTTACGATAGCTTGGCGAAGCTGATCGCTTCGCGTATTTTAAAAAAAATAGTTATTATAAGAATTATTTTAATCATTTTTATTATTCGAATTAACGTAAAAGAATTTTTTCTGTTATTATATAAAACCTTCGATTTTACTTTGGAATTTTTAAATTTTAATATCGGTAAATTTTAATACGAGAGTTTCGATATTTTTATTAAGCTTTTTCAAATTAATAAATTTTGCAAAACGATTAAATAGTATAATAATTAATTGTTTTTTAGCGATTTCGGTAACTTTTAATAATTGGGCATATTCCTGCATTAGAGCTTTCACGTTTTTTTTATAAGTAGGAAAAAGAGATTTTTTTTGGTTTATAGCTTCGATAATACGTTCGTTTTGGTTTTGTTTAAAAACGAATTTTATAAATTTAAAATATTAATCGAAAGTTCTAAGATTTTGTTTATTAATTTTAAAATGCTTAATGGTTTTGTTGCGAATGCTAGTTAAAAGGCCAAATAAAAACAATTTTTTTTGCTTAATTTCGTTTAAAACTCTTTTATTAACGAAAACGTTAAAAACTTTTATATAAATACGATAATAGGTTTTAAATTTTTTAATTTAACGAATCGTTATAACAAATTATTTAAAAAAAACGATAGTATCGCGAATTTGCTAGCGATCGTAGTTTCGGAATTCCGATTTCAAAACTTTAATTAGCTTACGCTAGTCTCGAGTTTTAATAATCTTTTATTTATTTATCGATTTAATAATATTTTTGATAATTAAATTATAATAGCGAGAAAGTTTATCGAATATTTCAGTTTTAAAAACTTCGAAATTTTTACAGGTTTTTTTATATTTTTCGATAAAATCGATAACGTTGGCGCTATTAAATAAAAATGCATTAAAAAAGCTAAAAAAAAGTATGCGGCCTCGTATAAAAAAACGAAAAGCGTCGTTGTTTATAATATTAATAAAAATGTTGGTAGGATTTGAATTAAATAAATAAATGTTTTCTGAAGTTGCAAATTAGAAATTTTTAATGCGAAAAAAATCGTTTTTAATAAAGGAGTTATTAAAAAGATTTTTGTATTTTTTAAAAAAATTAAATAAAATAAAATTGCGTTCAAATATTTAAGTAATATATTAAAAAACTTATTTTGTGATAGGTTAATTAAATTAATATAATATTGTTATATAATTCACGGTTTCGATATTCCGTGGCTTAAGCTAATATACGTACAGCTATTTTTTTATTATTTTTAATAAAAAGCCGCAAATTGTAATTGCTATAATTATAAAGCGTAAAATCAAAAGATTGAGTTTTCGCCAAGTGTTTGACTAAAAAAAATTTAATTTAGAAGGGCCGAGCGCAGCGGTCGAAGCGTACGAATTAATATTCGATTTGTTATTTTTAAATAAAAAAGCGATTTTCGAGCTTTGAATTTCGCACGGTTCAGAATTGCCTGACCGTAATTTTAAACGTTTTTAAAATATATTGCATTTTTGTAGTTTAATAATTGTGCGCAAAATAAAAAAAACTATTAAAAGTTTTTTATATAATGCAGCTGCGAATAATATTATATAAAAGGTTTTTTAAGCCGTAGTAGCGAAATATCGAAATCGATTTTGATTGCGAATTTAAAAAATGCATCGGCGAATATATAAAAACGAAACACCGAAATTTAAATTCTTGCGTAAATTATTAAATATAAAAGTAAATAGGAAAACCAAATTAATACGGCCATATATCGGTGGGTAAAATAATTTAGAAAATTCCTAGAAAAGACTGAAAAAAGAAAAAAAAAATGTATGAAAATATAAATTAAACTGCGTGCTTATGGTACTATTTAAAGGAGTGCTTTGCTTTTATATTTGTTAAAGGTAGTAAATGGCAGGGGGTCTCGGAGGGGTCCATGTCTCGACCTTAGCTAAAACTACCAACTTCCATTAATACAAAGTATCATCGTTTTACAATAAGGTTTTCGATTTTTTTTTTTTTTTTAAAATCGGCGATATCGAATTTTATAATTATAATACGGTCGGGATTAGCGAGATTTAAAACGATCGGAACGTCAAAGTATGCTACGAAGCAGCAGTTTCCAAGGTTCCGGATAATTAAAGCAGCGAAGTAAAAGCCGGGGTGTATTTTAAAAGTTTATTAAATAAAATTATAAAATATATTAACGAAAAAAGCTATAAACGCTTTTTGGATTTTAATTAATCGAAAATAATATTTGTATATAGCTATTTTTTTTTTATAAAATACAATAGTAATTTGTTTTTTCCGTTGTACGATTTTACGTAATTAACGAATTCGCAATTTAGTTTAAATAGATATTAAAATATATTTTCGGTCGAAAAACCAAAAAAGTCGGCTTTTGGAAATATTTATTATTTCCATTTTTTTTTGTTTTAATCGAATTTTATAATCGCGCTAAAAGCTTTAGGATTTGTTTTAAAATTTGCGTAGCTTAAATAAGCTTTAGCACGCGTTTTAATAATTTTCGCAGTTTTTCGTCGGAATATAAATTAATTATTAAAATTAATTTCGAATACGTCGTTATTCGAATTTCTGATAATAGCGAATCGATTAACAAAGCCGATAACGTCGATTTTTTTTATAATTAAATCGCAATACGCCGCGTAATAACGCATATAAAAATAACGTAATTTGCCGTGTTTTTTAGCGTTAACGTTATTCGTAAAAACGAAATTAAAAAATCGAAGTTTTTTAGCGAAAAAAAGCTCGAGCAAAAACGGATTATCGTTTTTAAAAGTTTTTTTTATTTGCTTTAACGTATTATATTTGCAATTTTCCGAAAAAGATTTGATTTAATTTTCGTTCGAAGCAAAAAAGAAAAAGCTGACGGATTTATTTGATTTTTATATAAAAGTATCGAAGTAAAACTTTTAAATCGTAACGTCGTCGAAAGCGAAAGTTCTAAGTAAAATAATTTAATTTTATATTTTTTATATGATTTTTTCCGTGATAATTTCGATATTTTTTTTTAGATTTTTTCGGTCGAATCGTATAATAATCGAAATTTTAAATGTTTTTATTAAAATTTGAAATATTAGCGATAATAATACGACGTTTTTAAACGCAATAAGCGTTTTTGATATTTGCGTATTTAGTTTCGAAAAATTAAATTTAAAATCGTTTGAGTTTTTTTTTTTCGAAATGCCGAAGTTTTTTAAATTTAATTTTGTAAAATCGTCGCGTTTTTTATTAATTAGCTTAAAAATTATAACTCGGCGTCGATTTCCGGCTGTTTTTATTCGCGGTGCTTTTTTTGCTAACGACGCGAATAGTTTTTTTTTTTCGAATAAAAAAAGTTTCGGAAATATCGGCGCGCTTTTTTGCGTTTTTTGTTTTTATTTTTTTCGGAATCGTTTTTATAAATATAATAAATTTTTTGTATTCGAATAATCGGTTATTTGTTATTACGCTTTTGATTTCGTTTTCGGATTCGTTTTCGATAATTAAAAATAAAAATCGTCGAATTGTTTTAATTGCTTTTAAAATATTAATTATTATCGCGTATGTTTTTTCGAATTAAACGAAAATAATATTAGCTTTTTCGTTTTTTTTATTATTGTAAATTTAAAATATCGGAATAGCGTCGTTTTTTTTCTTCGGTATAAAAATATCGCATTTAGCGACGTTTAGTTTTTTACTTTAAAAAAAGATCAGATTTAAGGTTTCGCAGCCGATTAAAACTTTTTTTAATAATTGCATAACGTCGTCGATTAATTTGCAAACGGCTATAAAAAAGCTTGTAAACCTGCGGATTTTTGAATTGTTGGTTTTTAAAATTTGCGCTTTGAAAATATAAGCGTTTAGTATTTAAATTTTCTTTTTCGTAAAAGTAATAGTTTCGAAAAAGCGAGCGAAATGCCGAAATAAAATAATATCGGTAATTTTATTAAAAACATATTTTTAAATTATTTTTTTTTCGTTGATTTGGCAAAAAGCGTAAAATTCGGTCTGTTTTTTTTTTTTTATTGTTTCGAGCTTTTTTTGCTTCGGCGAAAGTTTTTAAAACGTTGTCGTAATTTAGCAGGAATTTATCGTAATTAAAACTTTTGCGAACGAATTTAGTTTTAACGAAGCTTTTATAATCGAATAAAAATTCGTTAACGTTTTCAGTTATTATATCGAATTGTTTTATAAATGTTTTTACGAAAGCAGCTTATTAATTTAAAATAGCAGTATTATATATTTATTTAAATTCGAAGAAATTACGTATAATAGTTTCGTTTTAAAATAAATTAAAAATAAATTTGCTAAATTTAACAACGCTTTGCTTAGGAAACGATATAATATCGATAGGTTTGTTAATTAAAAAAATATATTGTATTTATTAAAAAGTAATTAAAAAAAAGTACGGGAATTGTAAAATATTTGTATTTAAAAATTACGGGAATTCGTATGCTGTTTTTTTAATAAATTATAATTGTTCAGACAGACACCCGTTCAAAATAACGAAAAAAGTAAATAATACAAAAAGTAATAAATAATAAAATGCATAAAAAATAATTTTCGTAAAATATACGAATAATATAAATATATCAGATATGCGGCTTAAACATATACAAAGCTTTTGTTTTGGTAAACAAAAATACAGTTAAACAAAAAAAAATATAATAAATGTTTTAAATAATATAAAAAAAGATTTCAAAAATAAATAATATATATAAAATAAAACGATTAAATTATATATAAATAAAGCAAAATAAAAACAATAAAATAATATATAATAAAAGGAAAACAATAGATAATAAAAATAATAAAACTGTTAATAAACAATTTTGTATGTATTGTTTTTTTCTTTTTTTCGATTATAAATAAAATTACGATTTGAATTGTGTTTTTAGCAGCGGGATTATCGTTCCGTTGTTTTCAAATTTTTTCAGAAGGTTTTTTTTTTCAGAAATATAATCGCTTTGATCGGAGTCGTCGTCGGAATCGCTAAAATCGGAATCGCTGTTTAAATCAGAATTTAAAAAATAAATTTATTGGTTTTTTTTGTAAAATCGTTTTAACCGGTTGGCGGCGAACGTTTTTTTCAGTTTTGTTTTATCGAATTTCGTAAATTTGTAATAATTTTTATTTAATTCGGCTTCGCATACTTCGTAAAGTCCGAGCTATTTATAATTAAGTTTAATATCGGCCGATTTGTTAATAACGCGTTAAACGTCGTAAATTAAAATTAGATTTTCTTTTTTAATTAATGTTTTTTTTTAAACTTTGGTTTTATTTCAGACTTTTATAGCCGCTTTTTTATACTTTTTTTTTTTTAAGATTTTTTTTTTATATTTATATCGCGGTAATTTAGCTGTTTAAATTTTATTTCTAATAGATTTGCTTTCGTTTTTATTTTAATTACGTTATAAAGCTTTTATATAAGCTATTTTGTTTCCAAAAGCAATCGAGCGTTTTTGCCGTATTAAATAAAAATAAAATTATTTTAGTAAAAGCGTATATATATATGCGTATAGCGAAAAGCATTTTCGAGAATTTCCGCGACTAACGTTTATAATGTAAAACGGTGATATCTTGTATTGATAGGAGTTGGTAGTTTTAGCTATAGTCGAGGAATAGACCCCTCCGAAACTTCCTGCCACTAACTAATTTCAACAGATATAAAAGCAAAGCACTTTTTTAAATAGTACAAAAGGCATGCAGTTTAATTTATACTTTCATTTATTCTTTTTTTCCTTTTTTCAGTCTTTTCTAGGGATTTTTAAATTATTCTACCCACCGACATATGGCCGTATTAGTTTGGTTTTCCTATTTACTTTTATATTTGATAATTTACGCAAAGATTTAAACTTCGGTATTTCGTTTTTATATATTCGCCGATGCATTTTTCAAATTCGCAATTAAAATCGATTTCGATATTTCGCTATTACGGCTTAAAAAACTTTTTATATAATATTATTCGCAGCTGTATTATATGAAAAACTTTTAATAGCTTTTTTTATTTTACGCATAATTATTAAATTACAAAAGTGTAATATATTTCAGAAACGTTTGAAATTACGGTTAGGCAATTTTGAACCGTGCGAAATTCAAAATTCGAAAATCGTTTTTTTGTTTAAAAATAATAAATCGAATATTAATTCGTACGCTTCGACCGTTGCGCTCGACCTTTTTGAATTAGATTTCTTTTGGTTAAACGCTTGGCGAAAACTTAATTTTTTGATTTTGCGCTTTGTAATTATAGTAATTACAATTTGCGGCTTTTTATTAAAAGTAGTAAGAAAATAGCTGTACGTGCATTAGTCTGAGCCACGGAATATCGAAACCGTAGATTATATAACAATATTATATTAATTCAATTAATCTATTAAAAAACAAATTTTTGATTATATTACCTAAATATTTAAACGCAATTTTATTTTATTCAACTTTTTTAAAAAACACAAAAATCTTTTTAATAATTCCTTTATTAAAAACGATTCTTTTTATACTAAAAACCTTTAATTTGCAATTTCAAAAAACATTTATTTATTTAATTCAAATCCCACCAATATTTTTATTAATATTATAAACAACGACGCTTTTCGTTTTTTTATACGAGGCCGCATGCTCTTTTTTGGCTCTTTTGATGCATTTTTATTTAATGGCGCTAATATTACCGATTTTATCGAAAAATATAAAAAAACCTGTAAAGATTTCGGAGTTTTTAAAACTAAAATATTCGATAAACTTCCTCGTTATTATAATCTAATTACTAAAGATATTATTAAATCGATGAATAAATGAAAAGTTATTAGGGCTCGAAATTAGCGTAAGCTAATTAAAGTTTTAAAATCGGAATTCCGAAACCACGATCGTTAGCAAATTCGCGATACTATCGCTTTTTTTAAATAATTTATTATAATAATCCGCCAAATCAAAAAACTTAAAATTTATTATCGTATTTATACGAAAGTTTTTAACGTTTTCGTTAATAAAAAAGTCTTAAGCGAGGTTAAGCAAGAAAAATTGTTTTTATTTGGCTTTTCAACCAGTATTCGCAATAAAATTATTAAGCATTTTAAAATTAATAAACAAAATTCTGAAACTTTCGATTAATATTTCAAATTTGTGAAATTTGTTTTTAAACAAAACCAAAACGAATGTATTATTAAAATTATAAACCAAAAGAAATTTCCTTTTTTTATTTATAAAAAAAACGTGAAAACTTTAATGCAAAAATATGCCCAGCCATTAAAAGTTATCGAAATCGCCAAAAAACAATCAGTTATTATATTATTTAATCGTTTTGTAAAACCTATTGGCTTGGAAAAGCTTAATAAAAATATCGAAACTTTCGTATTAAAATTTACCGATATTAAAATTCAAAAATTTTAAAGCAAAATCGAAAGTTTTATATAACAGCAGAAAAAACTTTTTTACGTTAATTCGGATAATAAAAACGATCAAAATAGCTTTTACAATAATTATTTCTTTTAAAATACGCGAAACGATCAGCTTCGCTAAATTATCGTAAAAGTAATAACTGCTTAATAGCAATTTTTCCGTGTTAGCGATTAGAATTAGCGAAATATTAATTATAATAACGATTATCAAAAGAAAAAAAAAACCAACGCGAAAATCAAAATCGCGGCTATTAAAATAATAAAAATAATTATCAAAACAGATTCCGTGGCTTTAAATGCGGGTTTTGTAATAATAAAAAAATTTATTGCGAAAAATCTTATATTTGCTTAAAATGCAAAGTATTTAATTTTTGTATAAATAATAAAATCTGTTATATTAATAAATACGGAGCGATTTGCTTCGGCCCGACGGAAGTAAAAATAAACCTTTTTAACAAAGCTAAAAATCAGAGCTGATTAAATACTATTCGCTTGAAAATAAAAAGTACGAAATAAAACGACTGTTTAAAAAATAAAAAAAATGCAAAAACGATTTTTTTTAATAAAAAAAAAATATTTCAAAAAGCGTATTAATTAAAAAAAAAACTTTTATCCTAAGCGTAAATAAAATTTAAATATATAAATGAAAAACAAATATATATATTACTAATATAATTATCGCATTTGCAAATATAATAGCTATATAATTAAGCCAGCGAATTACAAAAAAATAAAACGCTTTTATTTTATTTGTTAAACTAATTAATATAAAAAAAAACGTTAAAATCGAAAAAAAAAAAATTTTGAAATTCAAAAAAAACCGATAAAACTATCAGAAAAACGCTTATAATAAAAAAAATTAACGACGATATAAAAAATATCGACACCGATATTCCGGTTTAAATTATTCAGAAAATACCAGCTTTTAAACGCTTATTATTAATACGAAGCGAGAAATAGATCGACAAATATATTAGCTCCGAAGCCGTCGACGAAGCTATTAAAAAAATTATAAAACAAAAAATTAAATTAAAATTTAACGATTTATTTAATACAAAAAAAAAATTTAACAAAATTATTAATAAACAAATCCCTGTATTAAAAAAAAACGAGAAAATCAAAATCATTCGAATAAAAAACGATTTTAAATTAAAAAAAAATCAAAAAAAAATTTACAATATCGCAATTAATTTAGCCGATAAAAAAAAATCTTCGGAAAAAATTAGTTTTTTGGCTTTCGTTATAAAAACCCAAAAGTCAAAACGACGAAACTGCTTTTATACAGCTATAAAAGCATTAAAAATAAAAATAATGCTCGAGAAAAATACGACCGCTTTCGTTTTATTCGATAATAAAGCCGAAATTAATTGCATAAACCAAAAAACGGCCGAAGCCAATAGTATTTCGATTATTACCGATAAGCGAATAATTTATACCACCGTTAATAAAAATATTATTAAATTTAATAAAATTATACGAAATATAAAAGCCGATATTAAAAGTATTATTATTTATAAAAATTTTTTAATAATAAAAAAATGCTTTTATTCTATTATTTTTGGAATGCTTTGAATTTTAAAAAGTTTCGTCAATTTTAAATACACCGAAAACGGCCAGATAAAAGCTTTTTTCTAAAATTAAAACCGATTTTTTCAAAATTAAATCACCGTCGCCGGCGATAAAATCTTTTTAATCGACGTTTTATCGGAAAACGAATAGCCGGCTTTAATTTTAAAACAAACGCTAAGCTATAACAAAACCTGAAAAATATTCGGCTAAAAGCATTTACGTCGCTAATCGAAATAGCACTGCGAATAAAATTAATTAATATTAATATTTTTAATTATTAACTCGAGAATAAAAGTTTCGAAGATTTCGTTTTCGTATTAAATAAACCCGATTTATATATTTTATTTTCTTATATTAATATTAGTATTTTTTATAAGCGCAAAGCTAATAAAATACGATTCGTAAATTTTAGCGAATCCGATAAAAATATCTTCGGAAAATAAACGATTGGTTTGAAAAAAATAAAGCAATAAAACCATTTTAATTAATTATTAACGAATTCGAAAAATTTATTACCAGCCGATTTTCCAATTTATTATTTGACAGCCGATTTACAAAAAAACGATTTAATAATTTAGTAATCGAAACTCAATTTTTGCCGAAAAAAAAAAAGGTTTTATACGAAGTTTTACGCAATCGATTAAAAGCTATAGCTTTCGATTTCACCGAAATAAGCTAATTCAGTTTTAACGTTACGTTTTATATCGATATCAAAACCGTGCTTTACGAAGCCTGGCAAAAAAAAACCTTTTTAATTTTTAAAACCTTTTAAAATAAAATAATCGAAATGCTAAAAAAACGAATTAAACAAAAAATCCTCGAATTCTGCCACGGCCTATACAAAAACAAATAGTTTATCGTTGCGAAAAAAAAAAAAGCATTTTTAAACTTAATATCGCAGTCGTCGAAATAAACAAAATAACGATACGAAACGTTAACGTGCTATTTAACGTCGATTAATTTTTAAATAAATTCGCAGGACTAACGATAGCTTTTTTTTTCGATCTATTTTCCGGCTACGATTATTTAATATTTAATCCACGATTTCGAAATATAATAGCAATTTAAATTTTAATCGGTTTGCTGCGTATAATCAGAATATTTATAAAAGCTATTAATTTAGTCGCTTAATTCGTAAAAGTCGTATATAAGATTTTTATAATTTGCATTTCTGATATTGCTTTTTTTTACGTTAACGACGTCGAAATAAAAAGCTTCAGATTATATTATAATAATAAAAAGATTTTTTTTAAAATTCGACGCTATATAATAAAATATATTTAAAATATCGATAAAGTTATAGTTTGCTTCGAAAGCCAAAGCTACTATTGGCCTTCGATTAAAATTTTATATATCCGAAATAAATATCGTCGGTTATATAACTAACAGCGCTGGCCGCCATTTTTAACGAAAAAAAATTAAAAAAATTTGCGAATAAAAAAAATATAAAAATATTACCGAAGCCAAAGCTTTTATTAGCGTTGTGATTTATTACCGCAATTAAATCAAAAACTTTTTTTAAAAAGCTGCATTTATTTACGTTACGATAAAAAAAAAAATCGATTTCGTTTGGGAAAAAAAACAAAACAAAGCTATAAAAATTCTTAAAAACGATTTTTTATCGGCTTTATCGCTTATGCAAATCGATTACAATTTAAACGCAGGAAAAATTATTTTAATTATCGACGCCAATATTTTCGGTTAGGAAGCTATATTACAACAAATCGATAAAAACAAAAAATAATATTTTTTACGATTCGAAAGCGGCTTATAATTCTTCGTAAAAACACGCTACGATGCTACCAAACGAAAATATCGAAGCGTTTTTAAAATAATAAAAAAAATAAAAAACGAATTATACGGCGTATATTTTATTTTAAAAACAAACGCAAAAGTTTTTGTCGATTAATTAAATAAAAAAGCCAGTAATTTATTAAAAGCGCTCGTTATTAATTAAATAGCTTAAATGCGATTTATAAACTTCGAAATCAGATATATTAAAAAAACAATTAATATAGCGGCAAACGGCCTTTTCAAACGACGACGCTTTTATTCGTTTGATTTCGTTAAATAAAGCAAATAAAATATCGACGAATAAATCGTTAACGAAATCGATTGTTTCGCTATTTGCGCTTTGAATTTTATAAAGCCGAAACTATTGGCGTTGTTATTTCGGCTGGCACCGCGAGTAAAAAATATTAATTTTCGGGCCGAAAAAGCATTCGCGTTATTATTTCGGCTAGCACCGCGAATGGATTTAATCGAAAACGATCGGAATAAGCCGATTAACGACGAAAATAAATTTTTAATCGACGATTACGAAACCGAAGATTTTTATTTAATCGTATATTATTTAATTATTTTGTTTAAATTATTTAGCGTGCTAAACTATTAATTTAAATTATTTAAAAATCAAATTTTCGATTATATTTTAGCCGATAAAAAGCTGTATAAAATAAAAGATAATATATATTAAAAACGCTTAATAATAAATAATAAAGCCGATAAATTTTAAGTTATAAAAAAAGCTTACGAAAAAGTGTTTTATAAAAAAGCTGAAGCCATTTATTACCGAATTAAAAACGATTTCTAATGGAAAAAATACTTCGAAAACTGTAAAGCCTTCGTTAAAAGCTGTATTTTTTATTAAAAACGAAAGCTTGGCCGAGAAAAAAACTTATTATATTCGACGTAGTTTTCTAAAGTTTAAGAAAAAATCAATTTCGACGTTATACGCGTATTAACTACCGACCGCGGATATATATGCTTCGTACTAGCTATTAACGATCTGTCTGAATAGCTTAAAAAACGATTTTTCCGAAACGCTATTTCCGAAACTATAGCGACCTTTTTTTAAAAAAACGTTATATATCGATACGATTTATTTAGCAAATTAAACGTCGATAATAAATCCGAAAACAAAAGCGTTATCGAGATTTTTATAAAAAAATACGAGATTTAACGCATTTAAATCTTAGCTTATAATTCGAAAAGCAACGAATTCGTAGAACGAAACTATAAAAATATTTTTAACGGCCTTTCAAAAGCTATTCGAAAAAGCTATAAGCGTTGGTCGCGGAAATTTTCGGAAATGCTTTTTGCTATGCGCATATGCATATACGCTTTTATTAAAATAATTTCGTTTTTTATTTAATACGGCAGAAACGTCCGACTGTTTTTGAAAATAAAATGGCTTGTATAAAAGCTTTATAATATAATTAAAATAAAAACGAAAGCAAACTTATTAATTATAAAATTTAAATAATTAAATTATCGCGATATAAATATAAAAAAAATAATTTTTAAAAAAAAAAAAATATAAAAAAGCAGCTAAGAAAATTTAAAATAAAACCAAGGTTTTAAAAAAAACGCTAATTAAAAAAAGAAATTTGATTTTAATTTACAACGTTTAGCGCGTTATTAATAAATCGGCCGATATTAAGCTTAATTATAAATGATTCGGATTTTACGAAATATACGAAGCCGAATTAAATAAAAGCTATTATAAGTTTACGAACCTCGATAAAACAAAACTGAAAAAAACGTTCGCCGCTAACCGGTTAAAACGATTTTATAAAAAAAATTAGCGAATTTATTTTTTAAATTTTAATTTAAATAGCGATTTCGATTTTAGCGAATCCGACGACGACTTCGATCAAAGCGATTATACTTTTGAAAAAAAAAACTTTTTAAAAAGGTTTGAAAACAACCGAACGATAACCCCGCTGCTAAAAGCATAATTTAAATCGTAATTCCATTTATAACTATAAAAAAAAAGAAAAATATATATAAAATTGTTTATTAATTATTTTATTGTTTTTATTTTTTTTTTTTTTTATTATATATTGTTTTATTGTTTTTATTTTGCTTTGCTTATATATAATTTAATTATTTTGTTTTATATATATTGTTTATTTTTAAAACCTTTTTTTATATTATTTAAAACACTTATTATATTTTTTTTTATTTAGCTGTACTTTTGTTTATTAAAACAAAAGCTTTGTATATATTTAAGCCGCATATCTGATATATTTATATTATTCGTATATTTTACGAAAACTATTTTTTATACATTTTATTATTTACTGCTTTTTGTATTGTTTATTTTTTTCGTTATTCTGAACGGATATTTGCCTAAACAATTATAATTTATTAAAAAAACAGCATACGGATTTCCGTGACTTTTGGATACAAATATTTTATAATTTCCGTACTTTTTTCTAACTATTTTTTAACAAATATAATATACTTTTTTAATTAATATACCTATCGATATTATATCGTTTTTTAAACAAAGCGTTGCTAAATCTGGCAAATTTATTTTTAATTTATTTTAAAACGGAATTATTATACGTAATCTTTCCGAATTTAAGCAAATATATAATACCGCTATTTTAAATTAATAAGCAGCTTTCGTAAAAATATTTATAAAGCAATTCGATATAATAATTAAAAACGTTAACGAATTTTTATTCGATTACGAAAATTTCGTTAAAATTAAATTCGTTCGCAAAAGTTTTAATTACGACAAATTTCTGCTAAATTACGATAACGTTTTAAAAACTTTCGCCCAAGCAAAAAAAGCTCGAAATAATAAAAAAAAGATAATAAACCGAATATTGCGTTTTTTGCTAAATTAACGAAAGAAAAATATTTAAAAATACGTTTTTAATAAAATCACCGGTGTTATTTTATTTCGGCATTTCGCTCGCTTTTTCGAAATTATTATTTTTACGAAAAAAAAAGTTTGGATATTAAACGCTTATATTTTCAAAACGCAAGCTCTGAAAGCTAATAATTTAAAAGCTCGCAGATTTATAAGCTTTTTTATAATTGTTTGTAAACTGGTCGACGACGTTATATAATCGCTAAAAAAAGTTTTAATCGGTTGCGAAATTTTAAATTTAATTTTTTTTTAAAATAAAAAACTAAGCGTCGTTAAATACGGTATTTTTATATCGAAAAAAAAAAACGACGCTATTCCGATATTTTAAATTTACGACAACGAAAAAAACGAAAAAGCTAATATTATTTTCGTTTAATTCGAAAAAATATACGCGGTAGCAATTAATACTTTTAAAGCAGCTAAAATAATTCGGCGATTTTTATTTTTAATTATCGAAAACAAATTCGAAAACGAAATTTTTAGCGTAATAGCAAACAACCGCTTATTCGAATATAAAAAATCTATTGTATTTATAAAAACGATTTCGGAAAAAATAAAAATAAAAAACGTAAAAAAACGCGCCGATATTTTCGAAATCTTTTTTATTCGAAAAAGAAAATTATTCACGTCGCTAGCAAAAAAAGTATTGCGAATAAAAACAGCCGGAAATCGACGCCGAATTATAATTTTTAAGCTAATTAATAAAAAACGCGACGATTTTACGAAATCAGATTTAAAAAACGCCGGCATTTCGAAAAAAAAAAATTTAAACGATTTTAAATCCGACTTTTCGAAATTAAATACGCAAATATTAAAAACGTTTGCTGCGTTTAAAAACGTCGTATTATTATCGCTAATATTTCAGATTTTAATAAAAGTATTTAAAATTTCGATTATTATACGATTCGACCGAAAAAATTTAAAAAAAAATATCGAAATTATCGCGGAAAAAATTATATAAAAAGCATAAAATTAAATTATTTTGCTTTAAATTTTCGCTTTCGACGACGAAACGATTCAAAAGTTTTATTTCGATATTTTTATATAAAAATTAAATAAATTCGTTAGCTTTTTTCTTTTTGTTTCGAACGAAAATTAAATTAAGCTTTTTTCGGAAAATTGCAAATATAATACGCCGAAATAAATAAAAAAAACTTTTGAAAACAGTAATCCGTTTTTATTCGAGTTTTTTTTCGTTAAAAAACTCCGATTTTTTAATTTCGTTTTTACAAATAATATTAACGCTAAAAAAAACGGTAAATTCTGCTATTTTTATATGCGCTATTACGCGGTATACTGCGATTTGATTATAAAAAAAGTCGACGTTATCGGCTTCGCTAATCGATTCGTTGTTATTAAAAATTCGGATTACGACGTATTCGAAATTGATTTTAATAATTAATTTATATTTCGACGGAAAACTGCGAGAATTATTAAAGCGCGAATTAAGATTTATTTAGGTTACGCAAATTTTAAAGCGGATCCCAAGACTTTTAGCGCGATTATAAAGCTCGACTAAAATAAAAAAAAATAAAAACAACGAGTATTTTTAAAAGCCGACTTTTTTGATTTTTCGACCGAAAAAATATTTTAAAATTTATTTGAACTAAGCTGCGAATTCGTTAATTACGTAAGGTTTTATAACGAAAAAAATAAATTATTATTGTATTTTATAAAAAAAAATAGTTATATATAAGTATTATTTCCGATTAGTTAAAACCCAAGAAACGCTTACAGTTTTTTTCGCTAATATATTTTACAATTTTATTTAATAAGCTTTTAAAATGCACTCCGGCTTTTATTTCGCTGTTTTAATTATTCGGAACTTCGGAAACTGCTGTTTTATAATATATTTTAATATTCCGATCGTTTTAGATTTCGTTAATTCCGATCGTATTACAATTATAAAATTCGATATCGCCGATTTTTAAAAAAAGAAAAAAAATCGAAAACTTTACCGACGCTATTTTCGATTATTACGTTCTGTTTGCATTCGCATATAATTCAGAAATAATCGAAGCTTATTTGCAATTATATTACGACGCCAAACTAATTAAAATTATTTAAAAAGGCTTAGCTTTTTCGTATTTCAGCGCGTTTAAAATAATAACCTTAATTATTTTATCGGATTACGAAACCGAAAGCTACGAAATAAAAAATAAAATAATTTTTGTTAATTTTTCGATTAAACAAAAAATCTTCGTCAGATTCAGAACTTAAAAAACCGACGGCGCGATATTAATTTATTCGAATAATTATACGGCGCAAAAGTATAAAAATCATTTCGAAAACGACGCTCCGATAAACAATTCAATATTATTTGTTTTGCGACGAAAACAATTATAGCATTTTCGATGGTTTCGATTGCAAACGATTATTTCCGAATTATTTCGTAAAATAATCTTTTTTATAAGCTTCGAAACTGTTTTAAAAGTATTCGTCGATAAACAATCGTAATCCGACCTATTAGTTTTACGCGAAGCAAAAGCGTTAATCGGTTTTAATTACGACGAATTAATCGATTATTTTTACGATTTTAATATAAAACTTTTTAACGCTTTTTGCAAAGCGTAAAACCACGTTTAAAAGCTGAAATTTATTATTTACGAAAAAAAGTCGTAAAAAATATTTGTCGCGGCGATATTTAATAATATTATCGACGAAAAAGCTATTAAAACGTTTGTAAATTTAAACGATATTTCGACTGATATTTTATCGAGTTATTTTTTAAAAAAGCAAAATAAACAAAATGATTTAAACGATAAACGAAACGCTATTTCTTCGCAAAAGCCAATAGCAAAAAGGTTAAAAACGGGTTAAAAAACCGAAAAAGTATAAAATTAAAAAGTTCGGTTTTTAATTAATTGGTTTTTAAATTATATAAAATAAACTAAATTGCATTTATTAAAATTATGTTTTTTTTTGGTCGTAATTAAAAACAATTACGTATATTATTTAAAACAGAATATAAAACGGTAATACTTTGTATTAATAGAAATTAATAGTTTTAGCTATAATCGAAAAATAAACCCTTTCGAAACTCTTTGCCATTAACTACTTTTAACAAATATAAAAGCAAAACACTTTTTTAAATAGTACAAAAGGCACGCAGTCTAATTTTTACCTTTATTTATTTTTCTTTTCCTTTCTTCAGTTTTTTCTAAGGATTTCCTAGACTATCCTACCCACCGACATATGGCCGTATCAGTCTGGTTTTCCTACCTACTTTTACAATAGCTTTTTCGAATAGCTTTTAAAAAGCCGTCGAAAATATTTTTATAGCTTCGTTTAACGGATCCGTTGCTTTTCGAATTATAAGCTGAGATTTAAATGCGTTGAATATTATATTTTTTTATAAAAGTTTCGATAACGCTTTTGTTTTCGAGTTTATTATCGACGTTTAATTTTTTAAATAAACCGTGCCGATATATAACGTTTTTTAAAAAAAGATTATTATAATTTCGGAAATAGCGTTTCGGAAAAATCGTTTTTTAAATTATTTAAACAGATCGTCGATAGCGAATACGAAACATATATATCCGCGATCGGTAATTAATACGCGTGTAACGTCGAGATTAATTTTTTTTCAGATTTTAAAAAACTACGTCGGATATAATAAATTTTTTTTTCGGCCAGGCTTTCGTTTTTAGCAAAAAATAAAGCTTTTAACGAAGACTTTGCAGTTTTCGAAATATTCTTTTTATTAAAAATCGTTTTTAATTCGGTAATAAGTAGTTTTAGCTTTTTTATAAAATACTTTTTCGTAGGCTTTTTTTATAATTTGAAACTTATCGATTTTGTTATTTACTACTAAGCGTTTTCGGTATATATTATTTTTTATTTTATACAGCTTTTTATCGGCTAAAATATAATCGAAAGCTTGGTTTTTAAATAATTTAAATTAATAATTTAATATGCTAAATAATTTAAATAAAATAATTAAATAATATGCGATTAAATAAAAATTTTTAATTTTGTAATTATCGATCAAAAGTTTATTTTCGTCGCTAATCGGCTTATTCCGATCGTTTTTCGTTAAATCCATTCGCGGAATTAGCCGAAATAATAATGCGAATGCTTTTTCGGCCCGAAAATTAATATTTTTTATTCGCGGTGCCAGCCGAAATAGCAACGCGAATAGTTTCGGCTTTATAAAACCCAAAGTATAAATAGCGAAATAGCCGATTTCGTTAGCGATTTATTTATCGATATTTTATTTGCTTTGTTTAGCGAAATCAAACGGATAAAAGCGTTTTCGTTTAAAAAAGCCGTTTGCCGTTATATTAATTATTTTTTTAATATGCTTAATTTCGAAGTTTATAAATCGTATTCAAGTTATTTAATTAATAACGAACGCTTTTAATAAGTTATTAGCTTTTTTATTTAATTAATCGATAAAAACTTTTACGTTCGTTTTCAAAATAAAATATACGCCGTATAATTCGCTTTTTATTTTTATTATTATTTTAAAAGCGCTCCGATATTTTCGTTTAATAGCGTCGTAGCGTGCTTTCGCGAGAAATTATAAGCCGCTTTCGAATCGTAAAAAATGCCGTTTTTTGTTTTTATCGATTTGTTGCAATACAGTTTTTTAACCGAAAATATTAGCGTTTATAATTAAAATGATTTTTTTTGCGTTTGGGCTATAATCGATTCGTATAAGCGATAAAGCCGATAAAAAATCGTTTTTAAAAATTTTTATAACTTTGCTTTGTTTTTTTTTTTAAACGAAATCGACTTTTTTTTTTATCGTAGCGTAAATAAATGCAGTTTTCTAAAAAAAGTTTTTAATTTAATTCCGGTAGTAAATTATAACGCTAATAAAAGTTTTTATTTCGATAATATTTTTATATTTTTTTTATTCGCAAATCTTTTTAATTTTTTTTCGTTAAAAATAGCGGTTAGCGCTATTAGTTATATAACTAACGATATTTATTTCGGATATGCAGAATTTTAATCGAAAGCTAATAATAGCTTTGGCTTTTTCGAAGCAAATTATAATTTTGTCGATATTTTAAATATATTTTATTATATAACGTCGAATTTCAGAAAAAGAAAATTTATTATTATAATATAATTTAAAGCTTTTTATTTCGACGTCGTTAACGTAAAGCAAAGCAATATCGAAAATGCAAATTATAAAAATTTTATATACGATTTTTACGAATTATGCGATTAAATTAATAGCTTTTATAAGTATTTTTGTTATACGTAATAAACCGATTAAAATTTAAATTGCCGTTATATTTCGAAATCGTAAATTAAATATTAAATAATCGTAGTTTAAAAACAAATCGAAAAAAAAGCGATCGTTAGTTTTGCGATATCAGGAACCAATATCACGTGTATAAGTCAGGTGATCCGCCAAGACCCTCTGCCTCCTACCAATTCTCGAATAATATTCTCTGCGGATAGGCCGTGGAGGCCGGATAGTATTATGAAAGTTAAAAATGATATTTAGGTAAAACACTTTATAAAAATAATTGCTAAGAAACCAATTATTAAGGTTATATTAAAAAGAATTGAAAAAAGATCGGAATAAAAGCTGGAAAAGCATACTAAATAAAATTCGCCTGGTTTCCTAAAAAATACTTTTTTCGAGGGCTCCACCTTTTCTTTTGTATTTATACACGCTTTTTACTAAAAATGTAAAAAGTAAAAATCAGTTTGATTATTAATCTAATTTTATTTAAGCTTTATTATTTAAATTAATATTTTCCTGCTTTTCAATTTTTACATTTTAATTTTTTTATTTATCGGAACGGCAGTTCGATATTACTAAAACAATCTTTTATTATATTATTATATTTATATCGTTATTATCGATATTATAGCTTTTCGTATTCGCAGCGAACAGGCATTTCCAGCTATTTAAAAAGACTCAGCGCTTTCGGCTGCTTAAAAAAACTTCGTATTATCGTTTTTTTTAACGTTACCAGTGTAAAACGGTGATACTCTGTATTAATAGAAGTTGGTAGTTTTAGCTATGGTCGAGGCATGGACCCCTCCGAGACCCTCTGCCACTGACTATTTTCAACAGGTATAAAAGCAAAGCACTTTTTTAAATAGTATTATAAGCACGCAGTCCAATTTATACTTTTACTTATTTTTCTTTTTTTTTTTTCAGCCTTTTCTAGGGATTCCCTAAACTATTTTACCCACCGATATATGGCCGTATCAATTTGGTTTTCCTATTTATTTTTACATTTGGTGATCTACGCAGGAATTCAAACTTCGGTGTTTCGTTTTTATATATTCGCCGATGCATTTTTCGAATTCACAATTAAAATCGATTTCGATATTTTCGCCATTACGGCTTAAAAAATCTTTTATATGATATTGTTCGCAGTTGCATTATATAAAAGACTTTTAATAGCTTTTTTTATTTTGCGCATAATTATTAAATTATAAAAGTGCAACATATTTTAGAAACGTTTGAAATTGCGGTTAGACAATTTTGAACCGTACGAAACTCAAAGCTCGAAAATCGCTCCTTTGTCTAAAATAACAAATCGAACATTAGTTCGTACGCTTCGACCGCTGCGCTCGGCCCTTCTGAATTAAATTTTTTTTAATCAAACGTTTAGCGAAAACTTAATCTTCTGATCTTACGCTTTATAATTATAACAATTATAATTTACGGCTTTTTATTAAAAATAATAAGAAAATGGCTGTACGTGCATTGGCTTAAGCCACGGAATATCGAAACCGTGGATTATATAACAATATTATATCAATCCAATTAACTTACCAAAAAATAAGTTTTTTAATATATTACTTAAATGTTTGGACGCAATCTTATTTTATTTAATTTTTTTAAAAAATACAAAAACCTTTTTAATAATTCCTTTATTAAAAACGATTTTTTTCATACTGAAAACCCTTAATTTGCAATTTCAAAAAACATTTATTTATTTAATTTAAACTTTACTAATACTTTCGCTAATATTATAAACAACGACGCTTTTCGTTTTCTTATGCGAGGCCGCATACCTTTTTTTGGTTCCTTTGATGCATTTTTATTTAATACAGTGGGTAGACACATGAAGTTGCGCGTCAGTAAATAGTCCGTACCCCAACAAAATTCTACTACCTTTACAATTTTATAACTCCACCAATAATTAATCGATTTTAAATACAAATAGCTTAAATAAAAGCTGAAAATCGAAAGAATATTCGATTTTAATCAGTATTTGGTATACCATCCATTTTCAGCCTTAATGGCGTTTACCCGCTTTTGCATCCCTTCCGCCAGTTTATTTAATAACTGGTCTTTCAAAAGCTTCCACGCCCTTTGTGCAGTACTAATTAATAAACGCTGAGTTATATCGTTATCTTTTATAGCGATTAATTCAGATTTAAGCTTAATTATCTTAGCTTTTAGCATTTTCCACAGATTTTCAATCGGATTAAGATTCGGCGAATAAAGCGGCCAATTTATCAATTCAATATCCATATCACGAAACCATTCCTGAATAAAACGCGCTTTATAAATCGGAGCGTTATTTTGCATAAAAATACTGTCGTCGTAAAGAATCGTAGGAAGGTGTTTTTCGAAAACTTCGAAATATTTGGCGGCTGTAACGCTTTCACGAGTCGCATTTGGATCTCCGCGTATTACGATTAAATCTGTTCGAATTTCCCAGCCGAATGCAGCCCAAAACATAATCGATCGACCTTTAGTAAGCTTTTTTTAAATTGCCCAAAGTTGTAGGTTTTCAGCTATTAAATTGCGTTAGTAATAAAAAATATAAATCGATAGAAATATTAACCTTTCGCTCGATAAACAAACTCCCAACGATCTTCTTTTCCACGTTTAATTAAACATTCGTCAGACCAGCGCTAGCGACGCCAATAAGAAAGTGGTTTATTATCGTAAAAAAATGCTTATTGCAATCGCGCGGCAGCGCGTTCGTCGGTTAAAACAGGTCGTTTTCGACAGCGCTATTTTTGTATACCGGATTTCTTTAAAAATCGATATATCGTTTTCTTCGAAACGTGCGGAACGGTAAAAAAGCGTAATTGGGCCGCTGTAATCTTTAGCGTACGGACAATTGCTCTGAAAATAGCTTTTCTATCGCGTTCCGTAATAAAAAAAGGCGGGCGTTCTCGAGGTTATAATTTACCGTCGGATTGTAAAAACGCGTTTTTAACCGTATAACGCGCGGTGGATGGGCTGCACTTTTCCGACTCCGCAAGCCAGGTATAAGAAACCCTATATTTTCTAGCGCCAATAATACGATTTCTAGCCCCTTGAGAAAGGTGCTCAAAGGGCTGGCGAAACGTTTCGGCTGTTCGTGGCATAGTAGTGTAGTTGCGAAAAAGAGGTGTGTTTTGTTGTAAACGCGAAAAGTCGCGGTCGGGGGCCGACGCGCAACTTCATGTGTCTACGTACTGTAGCGCCAATATTACCGATTTTATCGAAAAATATAAAAAAACCTGTAAAAATTTCGGAATTTTTAAAATTGAAATATTCGATAAACTTTTTCGCTATTATAATTTAATTATTAAAAATATTATTAAATCGATAAATAAATGGAAAGCTATTAAAGCTCGAAACTAGCGTAAGCTAATTAAAGCTTTAAAATCGGAATTCCGAAATTACGATCGCTAGCAAATTCGCGATACTATCGCTTTTCTTAAACAGTTTGTTATAACAATCCGCTAAATTAAAAAACTTAAAACTTATTATCGTATTTATATAAGAGTTTTTAACGTTTTCGTTAACAAAAAAGTTTTAAGCGAAATTAAGCAAAAAAGATTGTTTTTATTTAGCTTTTCAATTAGCATTCGTAACAAAACTATTAAATATTTTAAAATTAACGAACAAAACTTTAAAACCTTCGATTAGTATTTTAAATTTGTAAAATTCGTTTTTAAACAAAACCAAAGCGAACGTATTATCGAAACTATAAACTAAGAAAAATCCCTTTTTTTTACTTACAAAAAAAACGTAAAAGCTTTAATGCAGAAATATGCCCAGCTATTAAAAATTACCGAAATCGCTAAAAAACAACCAGTTATTATATTATTTAATCGTTTTGCAAAACTTATTAGCTTGGAAAAGCTTAATAAAAATATCGAAATTCTCGTATTAAAATTTACCGATATTAAAATTCAAAAGCTTTAAAGCAAAGTCGAAAATCTTATGCAATAACAGAAAAAACTTTTTTACGTTAATTCGAATAATAAAAACGATTAAATAGCTTTTATAACAATTATTCTTTTTAAAATACGCGAAACGATCAGTTTCGCCAAGCCACCGTAAAAGTAATAGCTGCCTAATAGCAATTTTTCCGTGCTAGCGATCAAAATCAGCGAAACATTAATTATAATAACAATTATTAAAAGAAAAAAAAAACCAACGCGGAAATCAAAATCGCAGTTATTAAAATAATAAAAGTAATTATCAGAACAAATTCCGTAGCTTTAAATGCGGATTCTGTAACAACAGAAAAATTTACTGCGAAAAACTTTATATTCGCTTTAAATGCAAAGCGTTTAATTTCTGTATAAATAATAGTATTTGCTATATTAATAAATATAAAGCGATTTGCTTCGGACCGACGAAAGCAGGAATAAGTTTTTTAACAAAGCTAAAAACCAAAGCTAATTAAATATTATTCGCTTAAAAATAAAAAATACAAAATGAAACGATTGTTTGGAAAACAAAAAAAATGCAAAAACGATTTTTATTAATAAAAGAAAAAACATTCCCGAAAACGTATTAATTAAAAAAAAAACTTTTATACCAAGCGTAAGTAAAATTCAAATATATAAATAAAAAACAAATATATATATTGCTAATGCAAATATCGCATTTGCAAATATTATAGTTGCATAATCAAATTAGCGAATTATAAAAAAGCAAAATGCTTCTGTTTTATTCGCCAAACTAATTAATATAAAAAAAAACGTTAAAATCGAAAAAAAAAAAAATTTTAAAATTCGAAAAAAAACCGATAAAATTATTAAAAAAACGCTTATAATAAAAAGAATTAACGACGATATAAAAAATATCGATACCGATATTCCGGTTTAAATTATTTAGAAAATATCAGCTTTTAAACGCTTATTATTAATGCGAAACGAAAAATAAATCGATAAATATATTAGTTCCGAAGCCGTCGACGAAATTATTAAAAAAATTATAAAACAAAAGATTAAATTGAAATTCAACGATTTATTTAATATAAAAAGGAAATTCGACAAAATCATTAATAAACAAATCTTTGTATTAAAAAAAAACGAAAAAGTTAAAATCATTCGAAAAAGAAACGATTTTGAATTAGAAAAAAATCAGGAAAAAATTTATAATACCGCAATTAATTTAGCCGATAAAAAGAAATCCTCGGAAAAAATCAGCTTTTTAATTCTCGCTATAAAAACTTAAAAATTAAAACGACGAAACTGCTTTTATACGGCTATAAAAGCGCTAAAAATAAAAATTATGCTTAAGAAAAGTACGACCGCCTTCGCTTTATTCGATAATAGAGCCGAAGTTAATTGCATAAATCAGAAAACGGCCGAAGCTAATAATATTTCGATTATTACCGATAAACGAATAATTTATACTATCGTTAATAAAAATATTATTAAATTTAATAAAATTGTACGAAATATAAAAATAAACGTTGAAAGTATTATTATTTATAAAAACTTTTTAATAATAAAAAAATACTTTTATTTTATAATTTTTAAAATGCTTTGGATTTTAAAAAGTTTCGTCAGCTTTAAATATATCGAAAACGGCCAAATAAAAGCTTTTTTCTAAAATTGGAACCGATTTTTTTAAAATTAAATTATCGTCGCCGGCGATAAAATCTTTTTAATCGACGTTTTATCGAAAAACGAATAACCGGTTTTAGTTTTAAAATAAACGCTGGGCTATAACAAAACTTGGAAAATACTCGATCAAAAGCATTCGCGTTATTAATCGAAATAGCACCGCGAATAAAATTAATTAATATTAATATTTTTGGTTATTAATTCGGAAATAAAAATTTCGAAGATTTCGTTTTCGTATTAAATAAACCCGATTTACATATTTTACTTTTTTGTATTAATATTAACATTTTTTACAAGCGCAAAACTGATAAAATACGATTCGTAAATCTTAGCGAATTCGGTGGAAATATCTTCGAAAAAATAAACGATTGATTTGAAAAAAATAAAATAATAAAACCGTTTTAATTTATTAGCGAATTCGAAGGATTAATCACCGGCCGATTTTCTAGCTTATTATTTAGCAGCCGATTTACAAAAAAACGATTTAATAATTTAGCAATCGAAACTCAATTTCTGCTAAAAAAAAAAAAAGTCTTGTACGAAATCTTACGCAACCGAAAAAAAGCTATAATTTTCGATTTTACCGAAATAAGCCAATTTAGCTTTAACGTTACGCTTTATATCGATATTAAAACTGTATCGTACGAAGCTTGGCAAAAAAAAACTTTTTCAGTTTCTAAAATCCTCCAGAATAAAATAATCGAAATGCTAAAAAAACGAATTAAACAAAAAATTTTCGAATTTTGCTACGGCTTATATAAAAACAAATAGTTTATCGTTGCGAAAAAAAAAAAAAGCATATACAAATTTATTATCGTAATCGTCGAAATAAACAAAATAACGATACGAAACGTTAACGTGTTATTTAACGTCGATTAATTTTCAAACGAATTCGCAAAATTAACGATCGCTTTTTTTTTCGACCTGTTTTCCGGCTACGACTATTTAATATTTGACTTACGATTTCGAAACATAACGGCAATTTAAATTCTAATTGGTTTACTGCGTATAACCAGAATACTTATAAAAGCTATTAATTTAATCGCTTAATTCGTAAAAGTCGTATACAAAATCTTTATGATTTGCATTTCTGATATTGTTTTATTTTACGTTAACGACGTTAAAATAAAAGGCCTTAAATTATATTATAATAATAAAAAGATTTTTTCTGAAATTCGACGCTATATAATAAAATATATTTAAAACATCGATAAAATTATAATTTGCTTCGAAAAAGCCAAAGCTATTATTAATTCTCGATTAAAATTTTGCATATTCGAAATAAATATCGTTAATTATATAATTAACAGCGTTGGCCGCTATTTTTAACGAAAAAAAATTAAAAAAATTTGCAAATAAAAAGAATATAAAAATATTACCGAAGCCAAAGCTTTTATTAGCGTTATAATTTATTATCGTAATTAAATCAAAAATTTTTCTTAAAAAGCTGCATTTATTTACGCTACGATAAAAAAAAAAAATCGATTTCGTTTGGGAAAAAAAACAAAACAAAGCTATAAAAGTTTTTAAAAACGATTTTTTATCGGCTTTATTATTTATGCGAATCGATTACAGCCCAAACGCAAAAGAAATTATTTTGATTGTCGACGCTAATATTTTCGATTAAAAAGCTGTATTGCAACAAATCGATAAAAACAAAAAACGGCATTTTTCAAATTCGAAAGCGGCTTATAATTTTTCGCGGAAGCACGCTACGATATTATTAAACGAAAATATCGAGGCGCTTTTAAAATAATAAAAAAAATAAAAAGCGAATTATACGGCGTATATTTCATTTTGAAAACAGACGCTAAAGTTTTTATCGATTAATTAAATAAAAAAATTAATAATCTGCCAAAAGCATTCGTTATTAATTAAATAGCTTGGATGCGATTTATAAACTTCGAAGTTAAATATATTAAAAAAATAATTAATACAGCGGCAAACGGCTTTTTCAAACGAAAACGTTTTTATCCGTTTGATTTCGCTAAATAAAACGAATAAAATATTAACGAATAAATTGCTAACGAAATCGGCTGTTTCGCTATTTGCGCTTTAAGTTTCACAAAGCCAAAACTATTCGCGTTGCTATTTCGGCTGGCACCGCGAATAAAAACATTAATTTTCGAGCCGAAAAAGCATTCGCGTTATTATTTCGGCTAGCATCGCGAATAGATTTAACCGAAAACGATCGAAATAAGCCGATTAACGACGAAAATAAATTTTTAATCGATAATTACAAAACCGAAAATTTTTATTTAATCGCATATTATTTAACTATTTTGTTTAAATCATTTAGCGTACCAAATTATTAATTTAAATTATTTAAAAACCAGATTTTCGATTATATTTTAGCCGATAAAAAATTATATAAAATAAAAAATAATATATATCAAAAACGCTTAATAATAAATAACAAAGCCGATAAGTTTTAAATTATAAAAAAAATCCACGAAAAAATGTTTTATAAAAAAGCTAAAATTATTTATTACCGAATCAAAAACGATTTTTAATAAAAAAAATATTTCGAAAATTGTAAAGCCTTCGTTAAAAGCTGCATTTTTTGCTAAAAACGAAAGCCTGGCCGAAAAAAAAACTTATTATATCTAACGTGATTTTCTGAAATCTAAAAAAAAATTAATTTCGATATTATACGCGTGCTAATCATCGATCGCGGTTATACGTGTTTTGTATTCGCTATCGACAATCTGTTTAAATAACTTAAAAAACGATTTTTCCGAAACGCTATTTCCGAAGTTATAGCGATTTTTTTTTAAAAAAACGTTGTATATCGCCACGGTTTATTTAGCAAATTAAATATCGATAATAAATCCGAAAATAAAAGCATTATCGAAACTTTTATAAAAAAGTACGAAATTCAACGCATTTAAATTTTAATTTACAATTCGAAAAGCAACGGATCCGTTGAACGAAATTATAAAAATATTTTCGACGGGCTTTCAAAAGCCATTCGAAAAGGTTATAAGCGTTAGTCGCGGAAATTCTCGGAAATGCTTTTTGCTATGCGCATATGCATATACGCTTTTATTAAAATAATTTCGTTTTTTATTTAATACGGCAGAAACGTCCGACTGTTTTTGAAAATAAAATGGCTTGTATAAAAGCTTTATAATATAATTAAAATAAAAAACGAAAGCAAACTTATTAATTATAAAATTTAAATAATTAAATTATCGCGATATAAATATAAAAAAAAATAATTCTAAAAAAAAAAAAAATATAAAAAAAAACAGCTAAAAAAAGTTTAAAATAAAACCAAGAGTTTAAAAAAAACGCTAATTAAAAAAAAAAATTTAATTTTAATTTACGACGTTTAGCGCGTTATTAATAAATCGGCCGATATTAAGCTTGATTATAAATGGCTCGGACTTTACGAAATATGCGAAGCCGAATTAAATAAAAGCTATTACAAGCTTACGGAATTTAATAAAACAAAACTGGAAGAAAAAAAAAAACGTTCGCCGCTAATCGGTTAAAACGATTTTATAAAAAAAAATCAGCAAATCTACCTTTTAAATTCTGATTTAAATAACGATTCCGATTTCAACGAATCCGACGACGATTCCGACCAAAGCGATTATACTTTTAAAAAAAAAAAACCTTCTGAAAAAGTCTGAAAACGACCCGGACGATAACCCCGCTGCTAAAAGCACAATTTAAATCGTGATTTTACTTATGACCGAAAAAAAAAAAAATATATATAAGATTGTTTATTAATTATTTTATTATTTTTATTATTTATTATTTTTCTTTTTATTATATACTGTTTTATTATTTTTGTTTTGCTTTGCTTATATACAACTTAATTATTTTGTTTTATATATACTGTTTATTTTTAAAACCTTTTTTTATATTATTTAAAACATCTACTATACTTTTCTTTATTTAATTATACTTTTGTTTATTAAAACAAAAGTTTTATATATGCTTAAGCCGTATATTTAATACATTTATATTGCTTATACATTTTACGAAAACTATCTTTTATGCATTTTATTATTTACTACTTTCTATATTATTTATTTTTTTCGTTGTTTTAAACGAATATTTATTTAAATAATTATAATTTATTAAAAAAACAGCATGCGAATTCCCGTAACTTTTAAATACAAATATTTTACAATTCCCGTACTTTTTTCCAATTACTTTTTAATAAATATAATACATTTTTTTAATTAATAAACCCATCGATATTATATCGTTTTTTAAGCAAAGCGTTGCTAAATTTAGCAAACTTATTTTTAATTTATTTTAAAACGGAATTATTATACGCAATTTTTCCGAATTCAAATAAGCATATAATGCCGCTATTTTAAATTAATAAGCAGCTTTCGTAAAAACATTTATAAAACAATTCGATATAATAACTAAAAACGTTAACAAATTTCTATTCGATTACAAAAGCTTCGTTAAAATTAAATTCGTTCGCAAAAGCTTTAATTACGACAAGTTTCTGTTAAATTACGATATAACGCTTTAAAAGCTTTCGCCGAAGCAAAAAAAGTTCGAAATAACAAAAAAAAAATAACAAACCGAATTTTACGCTTTTTGCCAAATCAACGAAAAAAAAAAAATATATTAAAAATATATTTTTAGCAAAATCACCGGTGTTATTCCATTTCGGCATTTCGCTCGCTTTTTCGAAACTATTATTTTTTACGAAAAAAAAAGTTTAAATATTAAACGCTTATATTTTTAAAACGCAAATTTTAAAAGCTAATAATCTAAAAGTCCGCAGATTTATAAGTCTTTTTACAATTATTTGCAAATTAATCGACGACGCTATATAATCGCTAAAAAAAATTTTAATCGGCTGCGAAACTTTAAATCTAACCTTTTTTTAAAGCAAAAAACTAAGCGTCGCCAAATGCGGCATTTTTATACCGAACGAAAAAAACGACGCTATTCCGATATTTTAAATTTACGACGACGAAAAAAACGAAAAAGCTAATATTATTCTCGTTTAATTCGAAAAAACACACGCGGTAACAATTAATATTTTTAAAATAACTAAAACAATTCGGCGATTTTTATTTCCAATTATCGAAAACGAATCCGAAAACGAAACTAAAAGCGTAATAGCAAATAACCGCTTATTCGAATACAAAAAATTTATTATATTTATAAAAACGATTCCGAAAAAAATAAAAACAAAAAACGTAAAAAAGCGCGTCGATATTTTCGAAACTTTTTTTATTCGGAAAAAAAAAAAAAAACTATTCGCGTCGTTAAAAAAAAAAGCATCGCGAATAAAAACAACCGGAAATCGACGCCGAATTATAGATTTTAAATTAATTAATAAAAAACGCGACGATTTTACGGAATTAAATTTAAAAAACGCCGGCATTTCGAAAAAAAAAAATTTAAACGATTCTGAATCTAATTTTTCGAAACTAAATACGCAAATATTAAAAACGTCTGTTGCGTTTAAAAAAACGTCGTATTATTACCGCTAATATTTCAGATTTTAATAAAAGTATTTAAAATTTCGACTATTACACGACTCGACCGAAAAAGCTTAAAAAAAAATATCGAAGTTATTACGAAAAAAATTATACAAAAAGCATAAAATTATATTATTTTACTTAAAATTTTCGCTTTCGACGACGAAACAATTTAAAAGTTTTATTTCGATATTTTTATATAAAAACTAAATAAATCCGTTAGCTTTTTTCTTTTTGCTTCGAACGAAAACTAAATCAAATCTTTTTCGAAAAACTGCAAATGCGATACGCCGAAACAAATAAAAAAGATTTTTAAAAACGGTGATCCGTTTTTATTCGAGTTTTTTTTCGTTGAAAAACTTCGATTTTTTAATTTCGTTTTTACAAATAATATTAATACTAAAAAAAACGGCAAGTTCTGCCATTTTTATATACGCTATTACGCGGCGTACTGCGATTTAATTACAAAAAAAATCGACGTTATCGGCTTTGCTAATCGATTCGCTATTATTAAAAATTCGAATTACGACGTGTTCGAAATTAATTTTAATAATTAATTTATATTCCGACGAAAAAATTGCGAAAAATTATTTAAGCACGTGCTAAAGCTTACCTGGGCTACGTAAATTTTAAAACAGACCCTAAAACTTTTAGCGCGATTATAAAATTCGATTAAAACGTAAAAAAAAATGAAAGCAACGAATATTTCTAAAAGCCGATTTTTCTGGCTTTTCGACCGAAAGTGTTTTTTCAAAGTTATTTTAAACTAAATTGCGAATTCGTTAATTACGTAAAGTTTTACAAACGGAAAAAAAAAAAAAAAACAAGCTATTGCTATATTTTATAAAAAAAAAAAATAGCTATATATAAATATTATTTTCGACTGGTTAAAACCTAAAAAGCGCCTACAGTTTTTTTCGCTAAATATATTTTACAATTTTTATTTAATAAGCTTTTAAAATGCATTCCGGCCTTTATTTCGTTATTCTGATTATTCGGAATTTTAGAAAACTGCCGCTTCGTAGCATATTCTAACGTTCCGATCGCTTTAAATTTCGCTGGCCCCGACCGTATTACAATTACAAAATTTAATATCGCCGACTTTTAAAAAAAAAAGAAAAAAAAAAAAAAATCGAAGATTTTACCCGACGTTATTTTCGATTATTACGTTCTGCCTGCATTCGCATATAATTCGAAAATAATCGAAGTTTATTTATAATTATACTACGACGCTAAGCTAACTAAAAACCATTTAGAAAAATTCAGCTTTTTCGTATTTCAGCGCGTTTAAAACAATAGTCTCGGCTATTTTATCGGATTACGAAACCGAAAGCTACGAAATAAAAAATAAAATAACTTTTATCAGCTTTTCGACTAAGCAAAAAGTTTTCGTTAGATTCAGAATCCAAAAAACCGACGGCGCGCAATACTAATTTATTCGAATAATTACACGGCGCAAAAATACAAAAAACTATTTCGAAAACGATAATCCGATAAGCAATTGATATTATTTATACTGCGGCGAAAGCAATTATAATATTTTCGGTAAAATTTCGATTGCAAACGACTATTTCCGAACCTTTCGTAAAATAATCTTTTTTACAGGCTTCGGAGCTTTTTTCAAAAGCATTCGTCGGCAAACAACCGTAATTCGACCTATTAATTTTACGCGAAGCAAAAACGTTAATCGATTTTAATTACGACGAATTAATCGATTACTTTTACGATTTTAATACAAAACTTTTCAGCGTTTTTTATAAAGCGTAGAATTACGTTCAGGTTCAAAGCTTAAAATCTATTATTTACGAAAACAAAAAGTCGTTGTGAGAAAATATTCGTCGCGGCGATATTTGATAATATTATCGACGAAAAAGCTATTAGAACGTTCGTAAGTTTAA